>OV815312.1:13853662-15138216 GCA_929108375.1 Gymnoscelis rufifasciata | reverse complement strand
TTCTATGAAATAACTGACATGCCAATGTTATTGTGTAACTTTATGGTGCAATAAACGAATTTACTGAATGTACCCACTTATAGATCTGTGCTTACTTTAGGTAGGTTGAAACTAATACTTATTCTAAATTTGTGTAGAAAAAATTAAGACGAAGCTTACTATAGCGAAATGCCCTAGCTCCACGTCTTACATGCGTATGAATTCAACACAAATTTAGAATTTTAAGTTGAGTTGTTTTTTTTTAATGTTTTTGCTTATTATTTTTTTAATATTTAATGTTTTAACATGAACATTTAAGTCTTACCTAATGAATTTTTTATGTAGGTTATTTTTTACTTATATTTATGGTAATAATAGGTAGGTAAGAAGAAATTAAGAAGTATTTTTAAATCTTTCAAATCTAATCAATGATAGTTATAAATAACAAGTTAGAGGTATTGAATAATATACAAAATACAAAAAATCTTTATTCATCATTGAATATATTTATATAAATTTATTTTAGGTAACTTATACATTTAGTAGGTACCTATAAGTACATATAATTTTATTGTTACAACTGATCCATAAATCATAACGATTTTAAAGGTAAGATAATGTAAGGACTTACCTAACTAAAAATGCTTAAAACATTATACAAAAAATAAAGGTAAGTACATAATTCAAATAATACAATTTAAAACATTTATTTGTGTACCCATAATGATCATAAAGTTGAATTTTATATCTATAGGTTTTACTTGTAAGTATTTTAGGGTAACGTTTTGAGGTTTTGGGAAACTTTTTTGAGTCATGTCGTGAACAAACCAATAAGGCAAAACAGAATACCTACCCAGCTATTGCCACACATATTCTAACTACATTTTCAAAATTCTAACACTGATTTCTAAGCATACGTCATAAAGCCGGCCGGCCGGTACAGGCGTTACTATAAAACTGTTGACCTCTCCCCTCTTCGTTATTCTGCCTTCGGAGTTCGCGTTGGCTGTACGCGCATAGTACCAGTGCTAGACATTGTTAAAAAGAAACAACGGATTTAAATCGTGAGTTGATTCTATAGTTTTTTTTGGCGCTTATAGTCTTAAAATTATTTTATTTTTAAAATAGTGATGTGCCGCGTGTGATAGTTTAATTGATAATTTTGTACGGAGGAGGCGCACAATTTTTTTTATTTCCTTTTATTACTTTTAATGTTTTTAACTTATCCAGTACATATACATAATTGGATAGTTGAAAAAAAATCTAAGTAATTAGAATATTAAGTATGTACATACGTATACATAGGTACGTATGGTTATGTTACGTGAAATAGGTAGTGTATTAATTATAATATGGTTTACTGTATATGTAGTATGTACCTATAACTAATAGGGAATAAAAAAATTGTACTACTAACAATTTCATTTCAAAAACAAGATTTTCCTTCGTAAATTGTGACGATCCAATATTTATAACTTTACATTTCTATCATATTGAAAAGACAGACAAAATCACGTTAATCACGTTTTTTTTTTCAAGAAAAAGTCAGACAGATTAATGTAAAAACTATCAAGGTTCTCCTCTTTCATAGTTTTTTGCATCAAAAGGCTTACTGGTATTTCCAATCGCTTCATATCCGCATTTTTTGTTAAAACCCATTATCTCGTAACTTAATGATTAATCTAACAACGAACCAATGTTCATTAGTATGTTTTCATATTTATACCTACAATTAATAATAGATTACGTATTTTAACTTCTTACTAACTGCTTTTAAATAACCATAATCTGTTATATTTAGTGCACACGACAGTTTGTGAGTGGATGTGTATGTATTCTTAATTTTTGTTTATTTTTCACGGAACAAATATTTGAAATAAACTTGCACATTGCACGTTGATTAAACACTAATTTGAAATTGAACAAAAGGGAACTAGCTCAATCAATTCATGCAAGCTGCATTTTACTTAAAATTATGTAAATGAAAATTAAACATTAGGTAGGTACCTAATGTTAAAATAGAATTTTTATTAAGTATGTTTACTTGTCGATAACATAGTAGCCGTCGTCTTAAATGCTAGTTTCAAGTCGTGGTCAAACTCATGACTTGACAAGAGATCAAGCTTTGATTGCCGAAAGTCAAACTCGAAATGAAGAGAAAGTGCTCTGGTTTCTTACGCACGCAAGATTTCGACATCCGACATTCGACTGACAATTGGAATTTCTCCCACGATAACTACCTACAACCTTAATTGTGATTGCTGTAGGTACTGGTCTAAATCTCCGTAGGTTTGCAAGTAGGTGGGCACTGGTCAACTTGTAGGCGGGCGTTTGAATACCTTTTTAATTATTAACCCCCGACCAAAAAAGAGGGGTGTTATAAGTTTGACGTGTCTGTCTGTCTGTCTGTCTGTCTGTCTGTCTGTCTGTGTGTCTGTCTGTCTGTCTGTGTCACCATAGCTCCCGAACGGATGGAGCGATTTCATTTTAGTTTTTTTTGTATGAAAGGTGAGTCTCGCGCGAGTGTTCTTAGACATGTTTTTTGAAAATCGGTTGTGCCGTTTTAAAGTTATGGGGGTGAGAGTGGGTAAGGAAAACCGAAAATCTGCAAATATACTAGTGTGGGGTATCAAATGAAATCGCATCGCGTCCACATTACATAATATTATGTATTATTACGTTTAAGGAAATTAAGGGATTGAAATCGGGGGTTTTTCTTAAATTTTAAATTTAGATTTATTTATATTATAAATTCGTACTTCGAAGTTCGTGCCGCCTCATTTTTCTCAGTTTTTGTGACACGTTGTTTAAATGATATATTTTAATTCTTAAAATTTTCGTGCATTCATTTACATGTTTAAGCAATACATTTTTATTAATAATATATATATCGGGCCATATAAGCCATTTAAGTAATTTTGAAGTTGGTACCTACATAAGAAGCTATCTTTGACTTTGACGTAAGCTTTCTTAACAAACAAATATATTTAAATTAACCTTTATGATATTGACAAAAACCCCAAAATAAAAATGTGAATAAAATATAAATAGATATTATAACCTACTCAGATGTGTGGTTTTAAGGTACCTATTGAGTGGGATAAACATTTAAAAACTCTGTTTATGAATACATTTATTCAAACCGACAAAACACAATACAAGCAAGGCTTGTATCCTTGACAGACTTTCCATCGTCTCTTTGAGTCAGCTAATAGTGGGAAATACTAGGTTTATGGACATTTCAATGCCTTTATAAATTTAAGTGTACCTAATTATTAATAATTTGATATATAATTATCCTTTTGTTATGTAATCTATACATAATATTATGTACATAACATATATAATATAGCTCAATAGTTTGATTGTTTACCTACTTGAACGCTTGAACTTTTAATCTCAATAACTACCTACTCGTTCTATTTAAAATATTTTTAATTAGGTACCCCTAAGGCTGTTTTGCTCTTGGGCGTTTTGTATCCTTTAGAGGGTTTAGTAATTTAGAACAAAGTATGCATGTGCACTGAGTTTATGTTTACAAACTACCTCTATGGTGCCGAAGTTATCATACAACTATTTTTAATTTATGAAAACCTCAGACTCTGAACCTGCTCTGGCTTAGATAGGTACCTAGTTTATTATATTTAAATTTACCGACAGATTAAATAAGAGAGATCTGAGGCTTTACCAATTTAATTATAACTAAAGCATAACTAATAAATTGGATAGGATTTTAACTGTTTGATATTTCTTCAGTTTAAATTCGCTAGATTAGCAGGTCACTTATTTTATTTGTACAACTATATTCTGACGTAGGTACTCAAAATAACAGCAGTATGCTCTACAAACCATCATAAATTGTATTGTCCATTTGACAAATATGGTCGTAGGTACATACCTCAGCCGCGATAAATATTATTTGTTGTCCCATCACTACGGGCTCCCTTTAAAATAACACCATTTCAATAATTACTTCCTCGCCCAAACCTATTACTTTATTTGAGTTGGACCTGTTTTCACAACAAATAAACTTTAGCTATAGACAAAATAATACTGTTTTAACTACACTATGTTCCAATTTCAAGACAAGACAAGACTACAAGTTTAATTTAACCTAGTTTGATATCAGTTATCTATAATAATTACCGTGCCGCTATGGTAGTTTCGATAAAAATCAATCAATAACAAAACCGGGTGGTGATGATGAATGATCTTTACTCGACTGTCACACCATTAGTATGTGAAAGTGATTAATGAAATAGCGCACTTTCAGCGTTAAGCCCGCCCATTGTCCTTGTTTTGACACTACAGAAGATACTTATACTTAATTAGAACTAATCCATATAGTTATTTACCTAAGCTTTGACCTTTAATAACCATATATTTCTGAAAACCGCAGGAAAATACTTTCAGTAGATAACTCAGTCGTAGCACAGAACAATTTTATTAAATTAGGTGGTATCTCCAATACATTTTTCACATAGTAAAAAATAAAATAAATTCCCAATATCCCCACTGATATGGGGATACACAGGAGGGGAATGTCGAAATACAACCTCATAAAACGACTTTTGAATGAAACATGTTTGCAGTAAAATGTATTAAACCTAATTTGATACAGTTTTCAGCACAGTGAGGGTAATTTGTTACCTATTGTCTTATAAAAATCTTATTGAACAGAAAATGGCTCCGACCCTGTACTACGTGCCCGGCTCCGCGCCCTGCCGCGCCGTGCTGCTGACCGCGAAGGCCCTGAACCTGGAGCTGGACCTCAAGCTGGTGGACCTCCACCACGGGGAACACCTCAAACCTGAATACTTGAAGGTAAGCATAAGCTTAGGAATAGGGTAGATGACTACAAAATAATAATTAGTCTATCATTTGAATTACTTCAAATGATAGACTAATTCGGACGTGACCTCCGGGTGGTGCTAAGAACAGTCTCTGGTGGTAGGCTTCGGCCGCGGCTTGTCACCACCCTCCGGGCTGGGCCAGTGCGTGAAGCGATTTTTTCGTGTTTCGTTATGTGGTCCGGAGAAGCCATCTTCTAGGCCTTCATGCTCCATCTTAGACCACATCTTCACTTTACATCAGGTGAGAAAATACGAAAAATATAGGACGACGACGTTATGCTTTGAACAAAATGTGCTTAATGGTATATCCATCACAAGCTCCTAATATTGATCTTTTCATTGGCACTTTCTTATTAAATTTAAAAGTCAAAAAATAGGTGTCCAATACTTTTGAAGGACTAATAGACAGACAAAACAGACAACATTTTTTTTATGAAGTCATCGTGCCTATTTTGCTTCCAATCTCGTCCTGTAGGCGCCGGCGCCGTAGAATCTAGCCAAGGGAATTTAACGAGAATACCTATGCAGTATTTTCACGAAACACAACACTTAATTAATACTGCGTTCGCCATCTTTACTGACTTGGGAAACAACCTGAATTTTGAGTTTCGCCATATTAGGTATGTATTCTGTGGTTTCGCCTATATCCTGCAGCAAACTTCCTACAGAATTTCGCTATCGCAAGCTTTGTTATAATTATTATTAAACGTCAAGATATAATGTTATACGTCAAGAAATGTGTTATCTATTTAAAATGAGTAAAAACGTATTTATTACTTTAATATACAATCAATATCCAACAACTATCAAAGTTATTGAAAACTATTTAAACCGAAGGGGTTTTCACCATTGATTAACGTGGGAAAGACACATTTAAAACCAGCATTTTTTAATACTAGATAACAAGATATAACATAAACTGAACTGCTTGTAGTATTTCTAAAGTAGCTATGTATTTCTAAGGAACACTCGTTAGAAAAAGGCTAAGGTTCTATTATTCAAAGCAATATTTCAAGTTGAAACATTAACAATGCAAAATACCAGGAAAATATTGTAATAGACATGTACACAGTAACAATACCTCAATGATTTTAGGTAATATAATATTTGCAAGTCATATTCGCTACGAATACTTTATAAAATTGACAATAACTTATTCCAAGCCAAATCTTCTCTGAGTTTATTATCTGAATTATCTGAGTGTCGAAATAGATTGTGCTGGATGAGTTAAATAGGTACCCAAAGTGCGAGAATTTTAGATTTTTTTAATGTCTAATCTAAACAAATTTAGAAATAAATAATAATGGAGTATTAAGATTGTGACAACATTTTGTATATAGTTTGCTGGCGCAATTTTGAAAATGATTAAATTAATCAGCAAATTTAATCATTTTCATAATTACGCCGGCAAACAATATATTTCATCATTATTAAAAACCGTAATATTATACGGTTTAAACTAATTTTATTTTAAAATATAATTCAGTGTCATTTTGTAGCAAAAGATAGCACAAAATCTTGCAAAAAGAGTAGAAAAGTAATGGGAATAAGGTATGCTAATATGAATTATAACAAACATCTATTTACCATGAAAAATATAAAATAGATATATAGGAGTAGGTACAGGCAGGTCAGAGAACTCATTAATTTTATGAAACAACATTTAAATATATAATAATAAGGTCGTAAAGCTTTAGGAGTCTGTCTAACTCATTAGCATTAATAAAATATAGACACTGTTCATTTGTTAAAATTTAAAATTGAAGAACGGCTATAAAATTTAAAAATAAAGTAATGAGTGTAATAGAGCTATGACTAGAAATATTAACGGATAGGTGTAAATGAAATTAACCATTGAGATGAGATCTACTCATTCGAATATACATGTGGTAAGTTATTAACCTTATAATGGAGTGGCTTAGTTCCTTGCTCAATCAAACCCAATACGACACAAACTCAAAATACTCGTTTTAAACCATTCATGGCATTCGGCCAGCATTTCCGTGCAGTTTCCAATTTAGCCAAAACTCTGAAAAATCAACTTAAAGATATAGACATCAAAGTACTATTTACCACCAAGGACGTTATAGAGATTGGATCGTAAATACTTAAGCTATGATGTAACAGCAACGGGGCATTGCACTCTTATGGGGCCAAACAAGATAGAGTATTTGCTGTGTTCATTGTTAGGAAAATTGCAGATAAAGTATCATTATTGTCATGACTTGTCTCAGAAAACAAGAAATGTAAATATCTGATAACAAAAATCATTAAACATTATGAAATACCTACACGTAAACTCTAAAATGTTGGTGCCTTAAACAAAATAATAGTTTGATATTTTGTTATTTATTTTTACTGTGCCATGTCATTGGGTGCCCCTAATGGCCGAAATAAGCTCGTCATGTTATTGTAGAGTTGATTGCCTACATTATTATTTCAAACACAAACCAACAATCTAATGTTTTTATGGTGTCTGAGCGCAGAATTCTACCTGCCGGCTTATTATGAGACCTTGAAGCGAACCGGTTGCGATATGAACAGACTGAACAGGACAAATTATGCAGTGTATTTATTCTGTCATGGTGTATTTTATAAAATCTAAATTTAAAATTTAAGAAAAACCCCCTTTTTCAATGCCTCAACTTCCTTAAATGTAAAACAACATAATATTATGTAATGTGGACGCGATGCGTTTTCATTTGATACACCACACATATTTGCAGATTTTCAGTTTTCCTTCCCTACTCTCACCCACATAACTTTTAAACGGCTCAACCGATTTTCATAAAACATGTCTAAGAACACCCGGGCCAAACTCACCTTTCATACAAAAAAAAACTAAATTGTTATCGCTCCATCCCTTCGGAAGCTATGATGTCACAGACAGACAGACAGACACGTCAATCTTATTACACCCCTCTTTTTTGGTCGGGGGTTAAAAATAGCGCACCGGACATAGTCGCAAGACCTATTGCAGATATTTATGTCTCGCTGAAATACATGTTTATGGATTAGCTGATAAAACTTTTTTAAAATATTACAATGGGTTACTTCCCATAATCCCTACTGAGGGGGAGTATGGGAATTTACAAAATTAATTCATCTTGATAATTCATTGTTTATTATCTAACTGTTTTCGTGTTCTGACACGTTAAATAATCTCAAATTATTTCAAATTTCATAGTAAACAACAAACCACAGCAAAACAATTATTAAGTATTTGTTTTTCATTCGCATTTCCTTCTCTAGTTATCAACACTCAGCTCGACAAACAAAATAGTCCACCGCAGTACTACATAAATACTTACCTATTTACCTTCTATCAGCGAGTCATAGACAAACAGCTACAGGGAACTACATTACTATAAGTAGTAATAATTATGTGCTTCAAATAAATTGCTACGTAAAGATAAAGCCTTTTTGTACCTACGTTAACCTATAATAGTAATTTATTGATATTATAAATTACAAGTCACTATTTGGTTTTTAACGTGGTTCCCCAATGCAATAACTTATTGAAAATATTGAATAATGTCATTCATAATTATTCTTAAATGTCAAAATCTGAAAAACATTAATAACACATAATATGAACAATTAAAATAATATTTACATTTTACCTGCACGAAAATATAAATAATTTAAATTTATCATAATTTTTATCAAAAATGGTTGCGAATGTCAAATATGAATTAATATTTGAATCTATAGGTACTATCACTATCGCATTATCATACTATCGGTATCGGTACTAGATCAATACCTATTCGTTTATCCGTTTATACCTAGTAGGTATTTAATTTGTGCTATCGGATCGGTTATTGTAAAAAAAATATTGAATATCGACTTTAACCTTATTCCTATTATAAACGCGAAAGTTTGTGATTGTGTGTAGGTATGTATTTGTTGCTCTTTCACGCAGAAACGACTTAATGTAAGTATATTAATAAAACTTCACAATAAGAAAGCTTACATATCGTATTAGCACATAGACTACTTTGTACCGCGGTAAAATACCATAATAGAATAGAAAACACTTTATTGTACACCACACAATTTAATAATAAACTTTACAAAAACCTTAACTAATTAAAAATAGGGTACAAAGGGCGGCCTAATCGCTAAGAGCGGTCTCTTCCAGGCAACCTTGCGACTTGGCACAATTAGCGGTAGGTAAATAAATTATTTCGAACGATTGAAAATGTCTTACAGTAAATAACTGCCGCGGATTTACTCACAATTCCCTTCACACTTATGGTGAATAGCACTGGGTTTACTAATGCATAGTTCAATTTTGGCACGGTTAAAGTTAACTATGGGATGGGTTCCATTACTTTGATGGCGCGACGCGATAGAGCGATAAGCTGGTCAATAGCGTGTATGACGTACCCAACCCGTAATAGCTTATATTGAAATAGAAGCAAGTCTAGGAATAGTTTAAATTGGTCTAGTATGATTGTGAAAAATTGTGTATTATTGTTACTATCACTATATTATTTATGTCTGTACCTAATCAAATCATCACTTACATTTATATAAAGTCGTAAATTTACCTAGACCAACGTACAACACGTACCTATAGAGAAAAAACTAAAGAAACTGAGAGGTTAACCCTTAACGTTTCTGTGAACCAATAATATCATAAAAAAACATACCCAGCAAAATATTGCAATATTTACAACCCTCCCGCATCTATGGTATAAGTAAATAGCTGCATATCAGGTTCTAGTTCTAATCTAGATATATCTTGTATAATTCCAGATTAACCCGCAACACACGGTCCCCACACTAGTAGACGACGGGCTCGCGCTCTGGGAGTCGCGCGCCATCATCCAGTACCTCGCCAACAAGTACGGCAACGGCACCGCGCTGTACCCCGACGAGCCACGTGCGCGCGCCGCAGTCGACCAGCGCCTTTACTTCGACATCGGCACGCTCTACCAGCGCTTTGGAGACTACTTCGTAAGTTTGCATACGCATTTTCGTCAACACAATCAAGATCTTACGTTTTAACTAGCGCTATCTATGAGGAGACATCCGAACAAGTAATTGGAGGTACTCCTAATTACTTTACTAGCCTCTTCCATAAGTAACGGCACCGCGCTTTACACTGATGGGCAGTGCGCGCGTCAGTCGACCAGCGCCTTTAAATATATTAAATGAGATTATTATAAGGTACATAACATACCTAAATAAACACTTCTATAGTTCTTATAGGAAATCATAATCGTATCCTTTTGTCCCCATCTTTATCGGCCTACTTAAACACAGTGGGGCTATTGAGACTAATGGACCTTTTGTTGGTACTAGTTCAACTAGGGTCAACTAAACTTACAGATCCTAATAATAATACGTATCATAGTTACAGTAGGCTTAATGAAATATATATTATTAGACGTATTTTTAACGGACTTAAAAAAAGAAAGAGGTTCTCAATTCCACTGAATGTCTTTCATTTTCTATGCAATATCTCCGTAAGTCGAGAACCGATTTTGAATATTCTTATTTTATGCCTGCTGAGTGGTCCCATTGTTATGTCAAAATCTGATGTTTGGTTCCCAGAGAAATCAAGAGCAACCCTGGAATTTTTTAGAATTTTGAAGTCGGGTCGGGTCTGAAGCTCGGGTTTTTGAAACGTAATTAATATGATTAATTTCCGCAGTACCCACAAGTGTTCGGCGGCGCGCCGGCCGACAAGGAGAAGCTGGCCAAGATCGAGGACGCCCTGCAGCTGCTCGACAAGTTCCTGGAAGGTCAGAACTTCGTGGCGGGGCGCGGCATCACCATCGCGGACCTCAGCATCGTGGCCAGCGTGTCCAGCTTCGAGGCCTCCGATGTAGACTTCCTCAAATACAACAACATTAAGAGGTAAACCTTTGAGAAATGTTTGGTGCCGAAATTGAACTATGCATAAGTAAACCCAGGGCTATATTCATCATAAGCATGAAGAGAATAAAGAGTTTACTTTCAGACATTAAACCTTCTTTATTCAATTTCTTGTAATTGGACTATGCGCTTGAGGCGTCAGTTTGCTAGTGTCGAGTTAAATAAAATTATAAAGTAACATAATGTTACTCAATTGAATGCCTTTTTAAATTTTTGAGCTACCTACTCGCACAAGACTTTTAATCTTATGGTAGTGGATGGGTGCCGTAGCTGTTGATATTTAACGATTTCTATCAAACGCAGTTGATTTCCAAGAATAACGTTTGATCTGGTTGTAGTTCAAAGAACTTTACCATTGAGTGGCTGCAATCAACGTGAAAATGTCCTTTGACTCAAATAACTCAATATCTGTGAGGGACAGTTCTAGATTTCATAATGAATGATGGAAATATGCATGTACATATATAGATACTTACCGCTCTGATATCTTTAAAATCGTAACTTTTTCAAAGAACTTGCTAATTAGGTCGTATTTTAATGGCGACTGTACCTACACACTCGCTAAAACCTCTCGTCGAACGTCTCGGCCGAGAATTAAGGCATCGACAGGTGCTTATCCGTACCCACTCGTTCTCTTAGTTTTGTACTTTATTCGAGATCATTTGACTCGGGACTCTGTATTCTGGGGTTGTTCCTCGTGGACAAACTATTTCGCCTAACTGATTCGGATACAAGAACTAAAATATCCTCGTTTCCAAACTAATGAGAATATAGGCCAAATAAGTGCAGTCAGAGAACAAAGAAAAATGTACAATTTAATTTATTATTTCGTTTCTCTTTACTTTACTAATTCTATTAATTAATTAGTATGAGTCCATTTCACACTTATGAAATTTTTCTAAAACTTACTGAAATACTGAATTTTTGATTGAGAACTGTTGTACAAAAGATTTTATAAATAAAGGGTACAAGTTTCTACAGCTTATCCTCGAGAGGATGTACAATAATGGGTCTTAGGTACGAACTAGGTATCTTAATAAAATTTAACTTTTTTTTTTTAGAAAAATTTAAACTTACATATTGTAATTGTTTAACCTATTCTTTGGCCATTTTCAGATGGTACGACTCCGTGAAGAAGACTGCCCCTGGATACAAAGAAGCCAACGAAGTCGGCCTGGACGCGTTCAAAGCGCTCGTCAACAACATGCTGAAGAAGTAACACCGCACAAGACTCGAACTTGACCCCTGCACAGGACCGCGGCTCTGACCACAACGTGGTATGCTGTTGTTGAGCGGCGCGGCCTTTACACTGTTTGTCTCGTCTAATTAAGTTTCATTTTAAGGCACAAATAAATATTTTATAGTAATTTCGGCTATTTTTTCTTATTAGTTGTAAACAAAACTTATAGGAACCTACAAAAAATAAGGCCCGCCATACACGGACTGCTCGTGCAGAAAGGATAGACACGCCATGTAAAGTCGGCATTTCGGGAATTAATGTTTGTTTATTTCCACTGGTCGAACTAGTTCGACTATCGAACTGTTTGGACAAAATTGTTCCATTCGGTCCGATAGCCTAATTGAACTATTTGGTCACCCTGATGCTGATAATTACAGTGAAGTAATTATAAGAAGCATAATTATATAACTTTTATTTTATATAAAATTTTGACGTTTTGAATAAGGTGGCTCAGTTAAGAAGGTCGGCATAGAGGACCATAACCTGATACGACTACATATTGAAGTACATACTTCTACGTACATAAGGGACCGAAGGGGGTGACGGACGAGCAGACAGTCACACGACGAAGTCTCAGTAACAGGGTCCCGTTTTACCCTTTGGGTACAAAACAAATAAATGATTCTTATTCTTGAGCAATTCCACATTTGCCTCAAATATTTCTCACAACATGAGAAATTACGTCAAATTTCGTGCAAACCAGTAGTAACTTGTGGATATAGGTAAGTACAGTAACTAGTTTTTTTTTGTTCTGTAAGTCATTATGACAAACAAATTATTAAAATGACATGCTAATTACCATATTATATTAATAGGGATTGATATCACAATGAATAACAATATTTGAACGCATCACATACGGAAAAATCACGATGACTGTCAATTTTGAAGCGGCTTAGCTATAAAAATATTTTATAGTTTCTACGACATTTTGTCCTGAGACTTTGTGGTGCGTGCACGCTTGATTTTAATTTTCAAGAACTCAGATTTTTTATGTAAGTACCTACCTACATTCAATCAATAATTTATTAAAGACTGATGTATACATAGATAGGATAAGAAATTATAGGTACCTACTTAAGATTGAAATTCTAAAAATTATTAGAAATATTTACTAAGTCTAGTTACCTATCTGTCTTGTTCAAGCATCAGAACCCTCTAGTTGCGTGTTATTTTTAGTATATTTGTAAACACTATGAAATTAAATGATATCATTTATTTGCATGAATATAGGTAAGCAAGTTAGTGTAGTTCTTAAATTAGTGAAATAATAACGATATTCAACTATGTTTAGTCGTGCAAATATAATTGTTTAGTGTCACACAGTGGTTTTCTCATGTAAGTGAAATGTTTTATGGCTTTTCTGTTTTTTAACTTAATAAATAAAATAAAACATTATATTTTTATCATTATCACCCAAGAAAAATATGGATGTACAGATTATGACTTTAAAGCTTTTTGTTTGGACAAATGTGCTTCCAAATCAAAATGTTGTAAAACAAAATTTGTTCTTCTGGTGCCATTCACTTTCGTTCATAAGTATACCAATTTTGAAACACCTTGTATATGCTTGGATCTATGAAATTACGCAACAGATTTTGTTGTGTTTTTAATACGTAGGTAGTGATGAAAGAGGAAGGTTTAATCTCATATGTATTTCAAGGAAAATCGGGAAAATCCATGAAAAGGGCAACGGGTGTTGCTAGTTATCTATAAAAAGCACGATATAGGTAGTAATTTAAATTTTAAAGTTCATTGTGCAGATGAATTGGTAATTTAAGTTTCTAAAATTAACTAATTTGCTTTAAGCATTAGCAGTTGTAGACATAATATTATATAATCTGTGAAATTAGTAAGCGCATTCGTGTATCTTAGCATAAAATAAAAAACATCTGATATGATAGGGTCTTATCATATTTTTACAGCGATCCATATTTCCGATTTTTACAGTATTTCATTGCTAAGCGAGTACTCAGTTCTACAATTCAATTAATTTATTCAAACCATAGGCACATTGCAATACACTTAGCTACGTCAAATATAACAGTAATACATACAATAATTATAAAACACAAAAATCTAATCAAGAGGCTGTATAGCGGCCTTGTCACATTGTATAAAATTGTTTTATTTTTATGTTAGATAAGCCTTCATTTTACCACTATCTCACCTGATGTAAAGTGAAGATGTGGACTAAGATGGGGCATGCATGAAGACATAGAAGGTAGATAATCAATTCGATTTACAATAATACTTATTAATTATATAATTCAAAAATTCAAAATTGAATTTGAAATTAGGTACATGCATGAGATATCCGTCTATACGTATCTATAAGATCAGCAACGACATCTATTAACAACCCTTAACAAAAAACACATATTTCTAGTAATATTTTTGGTTTGTTGACATGTATAAGGGCTAAGAATTTATTTTACCGTGATGTTGCGGCTACATTAACAAGCCTACGAAGTAACGCGATGTGTGTGGCCGGCCCGTTGCAATAGCAACACGAGCGAAGGCGATGCTTGGCGTGGGCGTGGCTATAATTACCTCACATCAGAATCTTGTAGCGCGCAACGCGACACAAATCGTTGTCCACTAATATAGACAGGAACATCGTTGTGCGTTTGCTAACCATACAGAGTACATGTTTCTGAAACTCAGCAGTTTACACTGTGACGTTCATTACATTCACCCTTTCGGGCAGTCACAAACTACTGTCTAACAAACCACGGCGTAGGTACTCTCTCGACCATACTCTACTTGTACGAATAAACCGTGAAAACTTGCAAACAACTCGTTAAACACTACTAAGATTGTAGGGAGCACACTACGCGCCCTACAATCGCGTAAGTATACCACGATGAGTTCAGCGCGCCAACGCGACACGAATCTTGGCCTGCTGATGTAGCTGCCTCATGAGAAAACCAGCAAATTCGTGTACTTACTTTATTTACAACATTGCTGACAGCACGATGGCCCCTACCCTGTACTACGTGCCCGTGTCCGCGCCCTGCCGCGCCGTGCTGCTGACCGCGAGGGCCCTGAATCTGGAGCTGGACCTCAAGCTGATGGATATGTTCCAAGGGGAAAACCTCACGCCTGAATACTTGAAGGTAATTCATGGAGAATGGTAAAACTTGATATGTAAAACTTGTTTTTTGGGGGAGAAATTCTTATCTCCAAATGTCTTTATAATTGTATAACAGCAAAAAAAGGTTGGGGGATAAAAGACACACTTATCTCATGATTAATTGGTATTTTTTAACAAACTAATATACAGTGTGCAAAGTCATGTATCATAGATTTTATTTTTTGAATTCAACTGATGTTTGTTTCTCAGATAAATCCCCAGCACACAGTGCCCACGTTGCTCGACGATGGCTTGGCTATCGCGGAGTCGCGCGCCATCATAGCATACCTGGTCAACAAGTATGGCAGTGGCTCCTCACTGTACCCTTCAGAACCGAGAGCGCGCGCTCTAGTCGACCAGCGCCTTTACTTCGACATGGGTACTCTTTATCAAAGCTATTTAAACTATTTGGTAAGCATGATTTAATGATTATTTTTTTACTTCAAACCGTATTTTTTACAGAAGCTATGTTTAGTATAGGTACTTAATTGAAACTTGGGTGTAAATACTTTATTAGGATTATTACTGTCTACTTATAAGCCTATTGTTTGTTTGTTTAAGTTGAACATTAGGTATTATTAACGGTTGCTACGCAACTTAAAATCAATTCAGATCTTAAAAGGTCAGTCAGGTCAAAAAACTAAAGTAGGTAAACTAAACTAAATTATATTTAACGATGTTCCACACATGTCACATGACATAGTGTGTTTACTTTTATTTTATACATTTTTTCAAATGGTGCCCAGCAGTTTCACTGATTATTGAATTTTTACTTAAGCTAACCGGACTTTACTCGCCGGACTAAAAGGAATTAATTGTCTACGTATGTATGTAAGTATAATAAAAACCGGCCCAGGCGTTTGGTCTGTATAGTGCTACAAAGGAACATACATAGTCTGATAATACACATTCCCATTCCTTTGCGTCACGCAGTAGGGTAAAAATATTGTTAAAACCTCTTTTCAAATTTCCCACGGGCAAAGTTCAAGGCATAATTTCCATTTCAATGGTCAAATCTTGAATCATTTAAGAAATTGGCGGCATAGTAAGTTTTACAGTAGAAATTAGCTTAGATTCAACTTGTTGCCTCGCGTTGTTCACCGCGCTATACCAATTTGTTGGGTATGTCCGCTAGTCCCCTCTAGGATTGTCCCCTTCGGACCGTGTAGAGGGGACCAGCGGGACATCGTATTAGCGATATCCCGCTGGTCCCCTTTACCGGTCACTCAGGGAATTTGCAGTTAAATTTTGCTTGAAAAAGTATATTAAAACTATTTACATATATTATTTAGTATATTAAAATATTATGATTTTATATTGTTGGTTGGTGGACGCATGAAGGTTGTTATTTTCTTAGTATTTTGTGTCACATCTTATTTTTTGTGTGAAGAAGCACTTGTCCCTGACTTTGTTACGAGTATGAATGCACTGATAAGAAATGCAAAATTTCTTCGTTTCGGCAATACGGTGTTTGTCGAAACAATATCCTAAAGACCGTCAGAGATGACATTTATTCTCCACTATCATAGTGGAGAATAACACTCCATAATAGGAGGTCTCTTGTGCAGAGAGTGATAAGTGAAGGAACCTTTTTCCTAGATTTAAACTATAGACCTGTGTCTGAAATAAAATATTTTTATTTTTATTTATTACATACCGAGGTAGCCAATCAATCATTTATTACCAAGTAGTATAAGTACAACTAAAGTTAATTATTCCGTAAATTCTTTCAAGTATAAAGATCCCTAAAGTTCCTCAAAAGTTCGGCCATGCAAAAATCATATTTGCAGCCTACGACGTTATGCTTTATTTGTAATGTCATTTCACAGGGGCGCACAGCATTGTTTACTTATTCGAAAAAGGGTACGTTGAAACAAGAGACTTTAAATCGGTAGTTGGTGAAATATAAAACATCTAAAGGCGGTTAGGTTTAGGTGACAAAAATAAAATAACACAAACTCTTGCTGTCATAAAAAATAGAGGACAAAAGAAAAGCTGATGAGTTAATCCAGTAAAACACAAGGTTAGGAAATTAGCACCTGGTTGTCCAGTTGCAAAACCTATGGGCATAAACATAATTGTACAAAGTAAAAAAGTAGTAAAACGTTAAGTTGGTCAAATATAAGAAACCAAACGTCTAATGTTTTTGTATAATTTTTCCCCCATTAAACAGTTTTTGTCATAATGCTTTATACTAAATAATATATGAAGTTTTAATATTATGTCCTATTTCAAGCAAAATTAAACTGCAAATTCTCTGAGTGACCGGTAAATGGGACCAGCGGGATATCGCTAATACGATGTCCCGCTTGTCCCCTCTACACGGTCCGAAGGGGACAATCCTAGACCCCACTAGCGGGACATACCCAATTTGTTCATCAAGTTTAAAATATTTTGTCGTACTGTTTTTAATTTTCATTTTGCAAACATTTATCCAAGCTATCTTCCTCCAGCTACCTCAAATATATGACGGCGCGCCAGCCGACCAGGGCAAACTGGTCAAGATCGACGACGCTCTGCAACTCCTGGACAAGATCCTGGAAGGCCAGGCCTTCGCGGCGGGGAAAAGCCTCACAATCGCCGATCTCAGTCTTGCCGCCAGCGTGTCCAGTCTTGCAGTTTTTGATATTAACTACTTGAAATACAGTAATATCAAGAGGTTAGTTTTTTAAATACCATAGTCTCATCCCCGACAATTCTCCGAGTAGTCGCTATGCCAAATTCTTTAACTAGTGTAAATATGTTACTTACATATTTTTTACTAGACTTCTAGGTAACAAAATTGATGTTTCACTGAGGTAACATAATGCTGGGGTATGAAAACAAACGGATTATTGATTATACTTTTCTTTCAAATTGCAACGGGCTCAGTTGGCTTATTTTCCCTCTCTCAGGAAGGATACAAGTATTTGAAATAATATAACGCACACTGGTTAAAAATCTTGACGCCAATATTGACATTCGATGGGGACAAACTAATGCCGCTGAAATTTACTAACTAAGATTCGTTGGAAAATGTTGTTTAGATAGCCTGGGATTAGAGTTACACAAAAAGAGCTTCTTGAATATCTGGCTACTGAAATGATAGAGATTATCATTCGATTTTAATAAGCAGAAAATACAAGACGCTTAAAAAGTCATGTGAAGTTTCGGTTAACTTCAGCAATGTTGAAGTTAGTGGGCAATGCTGCAACATTTTACAGTACTTATGAATTTTTATTACAGATGGTACGAAGCCGTGAAAAAGACGGCTCCAGGATTCAAAGAAGCCAATGAAGATGGAGTAGAAGAATACAAAGAATTTATCAAGAAAATTTTAAAGAAAGAATTGTTCCTTCCTGGTTTACTACGGGACTAGATGTTGTTGTGTGGATTGTCCGGAATTAATTATTTATTTTTATTTACTTATTCGTGTTGCTCTGGTGTGAGGAACAATTTGTTAGACCTACTTAGTCGGAGCAGATAAAGTGAAATTAGTAATTTATTACTTTTCGTAGTAATATTATTTACTATTCAGTGCCTAGGTAAGGCTTCAAAATTAAATATTCTAAAGAACCTAGTTGTCGTTTATTTTCATCATCATCACCCTATTAACGTGCTTACTGCTGGGACACAGGGACTTCCCTCTTGACGAGAAAGATACGCTGGCCAAGTGCGGGTTGGTGGATGTCACATGTCCTTCAAACTCTTTTAAAGTTATCTGAACATGCTAGTTTCCTCACCATGTTGTCCTTCACCGTTAAAGCACGTGTTTAAAGCGCACATAATTTCTCAAGAAGATAAATCCAGAGGTGCGTGGCGGTGTTTGAACCCACGACCTTCGGTATCCTCCCACTTAGCCAACACGGCTTTTTTTTATTTAAAGCGTTTATTCGTATATTTTACCGTTAATAAAATAAGCCCTTAAAAAAAATAAGAGTTTGGTGGTTTGAGCGCGTTTACTTTACTTTACGCCGTTCCTGCAAGAAAATCCACAAAATACGGGAGAAACTGTAGCGTGAAAGCTTATATTACTACTAGCGGCCCGCCTCGGCGTCGCACGGGTATAAAATTTTCCCGGAAATTATTCGATTTTTTCTCGCCGTAAAAACCATCCTATCTCTCAAGTTGGATCGAACTGCACACGGTGTGCGAATTTTATTATAATCGGTTAAGTGGTTTAGGAGTCCATTGAGGACAAACATTGTGACACGAGATTTATTTATATTAAGATAATCTTAAACACTGTAGGTGTGCAACATGCCCAACAGACTCTCGTGCCTCGACCAACAAGGTTGGCTATTCTAGCCACCAGAGAGCACATGAAAGGATACTATAGCTACATCCAGAGTAAATAATTTTATGAAAGCCTATTTTATCTCGCAGTCGCTGAAGTCGAAAACAGCCAAGACTACATTTTATTATTTATATGATTCTACGTAAATACTTCAAAGTTATTCAAAACTAGTAGTGCCCCGCGGTGTTACCCGCATTATCAGCATGATTTTCCCGCGGAATTACATTTTCTCGCGGCAAAAAGTAGACTAAAAAAATTACCACTGCTTATTTAGTGATTATTATTATTATAATACATAATTAAGATAGGTTTTACTTTTAGTATCAACTTTCAAAGTATCTAATTAAAATAAAAAATAATAGTTTATGGCAATAATTAACGAAAAACTTGTATCTACAGATTAACACTTTAAAGATTTTATTTCGGCTTCCAAATCGAAAACTTGTGGAACAAAGTAGGTTCGCCTGGTGAGTGCCATTCGCACCCTTTCCGCTGTGCATACTTTATCCGAAACACCTTGTATAACTTTTATTTTTTATAAAAGCTTGATGTTCTGAATGAGTTGGCTCAGTTAAGAAGGTCGGCATGGAGCACCATAACCTGATACAACTACATATTGAAGTACATACTTCTACGTACACAAGATACCGAAGGGGGTGACGGACGAGTAGACAGTCACACGACGCAGTCTCAGTTATAGGGTACCGTTTTACCCTTTGGGTACAAAACCCTTCACATGAGTAATATGAATAGCTTTCTATGTAACATGTAGAACACTTTTTTAAACTTACCAACATGTATACTCATGTTTTATACAAATAAATGATCCTTATTCTTGAGCAATTCCACATTTGCCTTAGATATTTCTCACAACATCAGAAATTTAGTCAGATTTCGTGCAAACCATAAGTACAGTAACTCTGTTTTTGAAGTGAAACTTCTTTAGAATCGTTGTGATTTCAGACCGGATGCAAAGGAAATACGTCAGGTAAGCCAATCTTAAGGTAACGCAACTTTCCGGAACGCCAGTACTTGGATGGGTGACCGCCCGAACAAAATCTTTTAGCACAGTATTTTTTTTTATTCATCTCATTCTTTTGTCGATTTACTGAAGTTTCACTTCTACCGAGTGTGAATCGCACACACACCTTTTTTTTTTGTTCTGTAAGTCATTATGACATAAAGATTATTAAAATGACGTGCTGATTACCAAACTTATATTAGGTAATAGGGATTGATATTACAATGATTGACAATATTTGAACGCATCATAAATGGAAAATCAGGATGACTGTCAATTTTTAAGCGGCTTTGCTTTGCTACATAAATATGATTATGTACTGGTTTCTACGATATTCTGTCCTGAGACTTTGTGGTGCGTTCACGCTTGATTTTAATTTTCAAGAACTCTGATTAATAATGTAAGTACCTACCTACATTCAATCAATAATGCAATTATTGCACCAATCGGTTACCACGGAAGACCAGCGTTACAGCAGATTAGTCTTCTGTAGCATAATGCTGAGTGGAAGCCCTTTTTGTTACAATATATTATGTGATGTGATTCAATTAGTATTCCCCTTCTGATATCTAAACTGAAATTTTATGGATTTGACGATACGGCAGTTAAATGGTTTAAAAGCTACCTTACAAATAGATCTCAATTTGTTGAGATATAGGCGGATAATGGTGAAAGTCTAAGATCAACCTGCGAACCAGTCCCTCGAGGAGTCCCACAGGGTTCAATTTTGGGGCCGATTCTTTTTGCCCTCTACTGTACTGATATTATTGAGGGCATCTCCTTTAGCAAATATCATCTATATGCTGACGACTTGCAGTTATACCACTCGTTCTCCCCCAGAGACACATGCCAAGTTGTCAATGAAATCAACACAGATTTAGGAAATGTGCTAGAGTGGTCATTAAGAAATTCCCTAATACTCAATCCACTTAAATCTAAATTTATGGTTATAGGATCTAAATCTGCACTAAGCAAAGTAAATATTGCAGACCTTAATGTTAATATAAAGGGAGAAAAGATCCCCTACGTAAAAGAAGCTAGGAACTTAGGACTAATTTTTGACAGTACCCTTAGGTTTGAAAGCCATATTGCAGAAACAGTTAGACAATGTTTCTTCAGGCTGAGGCTACTATATTTAATAAGACTATATCTGTGTGAGGCTATCCGTATCACTTTATGTGAGGCACTCATTTTGTCGAAGCTGAATTATTGTGATATTGTTTTTGGCCCTCGGCTGCTAAAGCGAACTGAGAAGCTAATCCAGCGGGTGCAAAACGCATGCGCTCGTTTTTGTTTTACCATTCCCCCCCGCACACATGTAACCCCATTCTTAAATGCAGCCAGCATGTTGAAAATGGAAGCCAGGAGAAAACTCCATCTGGCTGTATTGCTATTTGGATTAACCCAAAGCAAGATTCCTATGTATTTATATAACAAGCTAACCTGGGCTAAAAGTCACTCTCGCTACCCTAGACGCGCTTGCACCAACGTCTTCACGAACCCGAATCATCGAACTGTAGCCTTTCGGGGTTCTTTCCGTTTTGCTGCGACTCGGTGCTGGAACTCTCTCCCGCCGCCCATTAGAGATCTGAAAAGTGTTTATGTGTTTAAGCGAAAGCTTAGAAACCATCTGCTGGAATTACAAAAATCCCACTAACTAGGAAAAAAAAAAAAAAAAAAAATGTAATTTATATATATATATATAAATGAATATATATATGTGTGTGTTTATATATGTGTATGTGTATTGAAAATGTCTGTATGTGTATGGATATGTCTAGATGTATAACATGATGTGATGTGCGGACCAGTTGTACATTCTTCTATTTGAGAAATAATAATATTGTGTACGCAGATGGACTACATGGGTATATATTACATGAAAATGTATTGAATATATAATATGTATTTTCTGGTTATTTAACAGTAGTAATACTAGTTTTTTATTTATTCATACCTCAATGCATTCTCCTCGGATCTTTTTTAGATAAGTATATATTTATTTCTCATCAGTACAGCAAGCCACATAAATCTTGGTTTTTGGACTTTTCTCCCAAACAGGGATCTGAAACAAGTTCATGAAAGGAAAAAAAATATCATATGAACTGAAACCTATAATACACTATTTTCACTTCTTATTCAATCCCTATACTAACTCACATAATATTACACAAATTTCACTTCTTATTCAGTCCCTACACTCACTCACATAATTCCTGGTACTAGATCACATGCTATGCTGAAGCTTTTAAGGTATCACAGATTGACGTTTTTGAACGGCTTGTGGTTTCTATAATGATTCTGTGAAAATTAGTTTTATTCCATGTGTACTTTAGAAATTTGCTAATGTATTTTAGAAACTTACAATCAAATTTCTATTACCTACTATGCGAGTGTTTTTTTTAGGTCGAATAAGATAAATTTTTATCGACTTAGAAGCATTGCGTGGGTACTTACTTGACGCCTTGACGCCGACGACGCGACGCTGACGCCTCACCGGCCGTGACGTTTCCCATGCACATGCACACTTAGCTTTATAAATTTTTAGGTGTTTGTCACGGATGTCAACACATGATTTTAATGACTGGTTAAATTAATTTGCTCTCAAAATTAAAACTTTGCGCCATCAGCGTCCTATGACAAGCCAGGCGTCATTCATTTTTTCAGCTCGTTGGTTAGCTCATGTAGTGAGTGATGAATGGGTGAATGAGTGAATGTACGCGTCATAGGGCGCTATGGCTCTTATTACTGTCACTGTCGTTTTTTTTTTTTTTTTCTTTCTTTTTCTTTCTGGTGTGTTTACCGTGTTCTATAATTTTTTTTTAATATTTTTTATTATCATATTGTTTTTTTTTTAATTTTATTTGTATTTGTATTGCATTATTACGTGTATAATTTAGTTTAATTTAATTTAAGTTCTGTTCTGTTTGTCGCTCGTGAGGTTGTTTGTCATTAGGTCTCGTCTGAAAACCAGCGCAAATCCACCCAATGTGGATCTGCTTATGCTGAGGCGAGACCTTTTGGCACAACATATGCATTTATTTATGTCTAGTATTACTTAAGTATTATATAAATATCTTATTATTATTTTTCTTTAATTGTATTTAACTGTATTTTACTGTATTTATGTGTGTGTTGTGTCAATAAATGTTTTCTCTCTCTCTCTCTCTCTCTCTCTCTCTCTCTCTCTCTCTGATGTGTGATGTGAATCTATTATGTGTGTACTAAACAATTTATGTGTAATATGTTGTATATTTGTAACAAAATAAACATTTTATTAATATTATAATTTACTAACCAAAGTATTACTAAATAATAGTCTTTGACTTGAAGCCCCACAAACCACATATCTCGTAAAATACCTTACAAACTAAATAATACTTGAAATATAACTATAAACATTAAATTCGAACCTCCTGATAGTTCCTTAGGTACTTCAATTACTTTTATGAATCGTTATTAATAATCTTTATCCGTAATACTTACATAGTTAACAATGTTGTTTCTAACCGTCTGAAGAGACCTTGTATAGGTTTATTGGTACCTTGTTTAGGTTCTATGCAATCAGAACCCTCTAGTTGCGTGTTATTTTTAGTATATTTGAAAACACTATAACATGAAATGAAATATCATATATTTGCATGAATATAGGTTAACAAGTTAGTGTAGTTCTTAGTTAAGTGAAAAAGAGAAAAAGAAGATTTTAACGTGATGTTGCGGCTACATTAGTAGTTGTTAACGCGATGTGTGTGGCCGGGCCGTTATAAAAAACACGAGCGAAGGCGATTTTTGGCGTAGGCGTGGCTATAATTACCTCACATCAGAATCTTGAATCAGTTGTCCACTAATGTAGACGGGAAGATCGCTGTAGATACGGTTTGCTAACCATACAGAGTACATCTTAATAATTTTTAATAAGTGATAAACCTCACTTTGCAGGTTAAACTATTTTTAAAGGTGTCTTAAACACATCCGTAACCTTCGCGCACAGGATTTGAACCAGCATCTCCGGGATAGCGCCCCTATGCGCTACTCGGGGCTTCACTCGATATTTCAAAGGGCAGAAAATTTTCGACCTATCATATAAAACTTCTTACTACTGTGTACTTTGCGTTGGTGTAAAATTGGTAGCGTGTCTTAATTTTTTTCTGCATAAAATTTAAAAATACAGAGTACATGTTTCCCAAACTCAGCAGTTTACACTATGACGTGCATTCGCCCTTTCGGGCAGTGACAAACTACTGTCTCACAGATCACGGCGTGCTCTCTCGACCATACTCTACTTGTGCGAACGAACAAAACGTGAAAACTTGCAAACTACACATTTAAAACAACTTACATAAGATTGTAGGGAGCACAAGACGCACCCACAATCGCGTATACCACGATGAGACACGTATCTTCACTCGCTGATGTAGCATCATGAGAAAACCTGCAAAAATAGTGTACTTACATTATTTACAACGTAGCCCACAGCACGATGGCCCCGACCCTGTACTACATTACCGCGACCGCGCCCTGCCGCGCCGTGCTGCTGACCGCGAGGGCCCTGAACCTGGAGCTGGACCTCAAGCTGGTGGACCTCTTGCAAGGGGAGAACCTCACGCCTGAATACTTGAAGGTAATTAATTAAGAATGGTAAAACTTGACATATAAAACTTGTTTTTAGGAGGAGAAATACTAATCTCCTAATATCTTTATAATTTGATAACAACAAAAAAAATGTTGCTTGGGCAATAAAAGACACGCTTATCTCATAATTAATTGATATTTTTAATAAACCAATAAACCGAGTATAAAAATAAACATTGCATTTTATTTTTTTTAATTAAACTGATGTTTGTTTCTCAGATGAATCCCCAGCACACAGTGCCCACGTTGCTCGACGATGGCTTGGCTATCGCGGAGTCGCGCGCCATCATAGCATACCTGGTCAACAAGTATGGCAGTGGCTCCCCACTGTACCCTTCAGAACCGAGAGCGCGCGCTCTAGTCGACCAGCGCCTTTACTTCGACATCGGTACTCTTTATCAAAGCTATCTAAACTTTTTGGTAAGTATTTATTGAAAGATACGTTTTTACTTAAAGCTTTGTTTCGTAGGTATATGTTCTTATTTGGGTGTAAGTAAATACAACAAGCTGAAATTAGGAAAAAATATATTCCGACTGCCACTTAACTTTTTTAGGATTTTTACTGATAATAAGCCTATTAAGTGAGAACGGTTGTTACGCAACTTAAAATCAATAGATCTTAAACGGATAGTCAGGTCAAAAAACGTTGAAAGAAAACTAAAAATTATTATTAACGTTGTTCCACACAAGATATAGTTGGTTCACTTTAATTATTTTTTATTTTTACAAATGGTGTCCAGAAGTTTCACTGATTAGATTATTAAAGTAAACTAAAAATTATATTTAACCTTGTTCCACACAAGATATAGTTGGTTCACTTTAATTATTTTTTATTTTTACAAATGGTGTCCAGAAGGTTCACTGATTAGATTATTAAAGTAAACTAAAAATTATATTTAACCTTGTTCCACACAAGACATAGTTGGTTCACTTTAATTATTTTTTATTTTTACAAATGGAGTCCAGAAGTTTCACTGATTAGATTATGAAAGTAAACTAAAAATTATATTTAACCTTGTTCCACACAAGATATAGTTGGTTCACTTTAATTATTTTTTATTTTTAACCCCCGACCAAAAAAGAGGGGTGTTATAAGTTTGACGTGTCTGTCTGTCTGTCTGTCTGTCTGTCTGTCTGTCTGTCTGTCTGTCTGTCTGTCTGTCTGTCTGTCTGTCTGTGTCACCATAGCTCCCGAACGGATCGAGCGATTTCAATTTAGTTTTTTTTGTATGAAAGGTGAGTCTGGCGCGAGTGTTCTTAGACATGTTTCATGAAAATCGGTTGTGCCGTTTAAAAGTTATGGGGGTGAGAGTGGGTAAGGAAAACCGAAAATCTGCAAATATACTAGTGTGGGGTATCAAATGAAAGCGCATCACGTCCACATTACATAATATTATGTTGTTTTACGTTTAAGGAAATTATGGCATTAGAATCGGGGGTTTTTCTTAAATTTTAAATTTAGATTTATTACAAATGGTGTCCAGAAGTTTCACCGATTAGATTATTAAAGTTTCGCTGACGTCCGGCGAGTGTCATTAAAACATGAGTCTTTAGTGGACGAATCGATCGACGTCCAATGTATCATAAAAATCGGCTCAGGCGTTTTTTCTGTATAGAAATGAAAATAGTGTTGCTACAAAGGAAAATAATGTACATAGACTGATAAACACATACCCATTCCTTTGCGTAACGCTGTAGGGTAAAAATATTATTTTGAAACCTTTTTTCAAATTTGTTACGGGCAAAGTTGTATAATTTTCATTTCTATGGTCAAATCTTTAATTATTTAAGAACGGGTTTTTTATAAACTTGGGTTTTGTATATTCAATAGATTTTTTTCATAAAGCAGAACAAACTATTGCAATTTCTAATTGGGGGTGGCAGGTTGTTCCAGAACTTCGTGGCAGCATAGCGAAAACTGCCACGAAATGTAGCGAGCTTCCGTAGCCCGTTCTATCTGAACGCCATTCACTTACCATTAACTATAGGAATAGGTAGAATATTAGGTAGATATTTGCTTTTTTGATCCCAACAGGAGAAATGTACTTTTATCTGGATTTATAGTAAAATTATTCTTATTCCACCACCACCATTTCATTTTGTAAACATTTATCCAAGCTATCTTCCTCCAGCAACCTCAAATGTATGAGGGCGCGCCAGCCGACCAGGCCAAACTGGTCAAGATCGACGACGCTCTGCAACTCCTGGACAAGATCCTGGATGGCCAGACCTTCGCGGCGGGGAAAAGCCTCACAATCGCTGATCTCAGTCTTGCCGCCAGCGTGTCCAGTCTTGCAGTTTTTGATATTAACTACTTGAAATACAGTAATATCAAAAGGTTAGTTTTTATTTTTAAATTATATAAAAAAATATATATATTATATAAACTAACTTTTTGAAAATACCTTAGTCTTAAACCCGATAATTACTCCGAGTAGTCGCTATGCCAAATTATTTAAATAATGTAAATATGTTACCTACATGGTAACAAAATTGATGTTTCACTGAGGTAACATGATGTTATGAAACCTGGGGTATGAAACCAAACGGAATATTTATTATAAGTACTTTTCTTTAATATTGCAACGGGCTAAGTTGTCGTATTTTCCCTCTCTCAGGATATTTGAAATAATATACTGGTTAAAAATCTTGACGCAAATATTGACTTTCGATGAGGGCAAACAATTGCAGCTGAAATTTACTAACTTAATTTCGTTGGAAAATGCTGGGTATAATAATAAAAGTACCTACACCTGGGATTAGAGTTACACGAAAAGAGCTTGTTGAATATCTAGCCACCGAAATATGCAATGTTGAAATTAGTTGGCGATGTTGCAACATTTTCGTTAGATACTTATTTATTTTTATTACAGATGGTACGAAGCCGTGAAAAAGACATCTCCAGGATTCAAAGAAGCAAATGAAGATGGAGTAGAAGAATACAAAGAATTGATCAAGAAATTTATAAAGAAATAATTGTACCTTCACCAACTATATTCCTTCGTGTTTTACTACGGGGCTATACATAATATTATGTTGTGTGGATTGTCCGGAATTATTTATTTATTTATTAGTGTTGCTCTGGTGTAAAGAACAATATGTTAGACCTACTTTGTCGGAGCAGATTAAGTGAAATTAGTAATTTATTACCTTGCTTAGTAATTTACTGTTCAGTGCCTATTAGGTTAAGGTTTCAAAAATATATATTTTTAATAGAACCAAGCTGTCGTTTATTTTACCCTTGATAAAATTCGCAATTTCAAAGATAAAAAAATTAATTTCAATCTATACTCATGTTATATAGCTAAAGAGTTTGGTGGTTGGTTGGTTTGAAGGCGCTAATCTCAGCAACTACCGGTCCAATACTAATTTAAACGTTTTTGACCGTAGCGTGAAAGCTAGTATAAATTATAATTATTAATTTCAGGTATAGTAGGTATGCGTCGCTAATAGAAATAGAAATAGTCCCTTCTGGAAAGGGTTACCAGCTTACCAGTTAGCGACGCATACTGTACTTCTGATCATTTTTTCAATGGCTACCATCCCCCCACTTTATATATAAATTAAAAAAGAGACTTATCACATTGGGATTTTAATTTTAAGAAATTTTGAATTCTTATCAAACTGAAAATCATGCTTACTTTTTTTATTATTTTTATTACTATAGGGGTGGACTACCCTCATTTTAATAAATTAAATTTGAAATGTATTAGATGGACATAAATTTACAAATCAGTAACACAAGTTGAGTGCTTACCACGTGGCTAGATGTTGCTGTGTAGTCCAGAAATATACATATTTTTTTTTGTTTTTTAACAGAACCATGGTTCTCGTCCACATTCCCGAGTCTGCGCCCTCCAGGGAGGTGCGACTCACGGGGAAACTCCTAAAACTATCATCTAACATCTAGAACTCAAGTTTCTGAACCTACTATTTGCAGGAGAACAATTGAAGCCCGAATTCTTGAAGGTAATTTAAACTGCTCTCTGTTTATTAAATCACAAGCTTTTTGTTATTTGGATTTTCGATCAAGCCTTCCTCGATGAATGGGGTATCAAACACTGAAAGAACTTTACAAATCGGACCAGTTTCTGAGATTAACGTAGATGGTGTTACTTCTTACTTAGCCTTATTATAGGGAGTTTTTAATAAGTTTGAGAAACACGAATAACTAAGTTTCAAAGTATGTACCTATAAAACCGTTGTTTTAAGAATGCACTACAAAAATATTCTCTTCTTGGTCTGGGCGTACGAATACGCGGTTTATCAAGATAACAAACTTAGGTATTTATCTTTTACAATAAATAAACATTGAGATTTACATTATATTTTATTTATTATCTTTGTCTTTAATAAAGTAATTACAGATAGGCACTAAAAAAATAACCATGCATATTTAAGACCATAATACAATAACATATTTTAGATACAACAAACACTGTATCTCTCGAGTAACCGAAGGCCGGTTGCCTAGGCCTGACCGACTGAATAATGGCACAGAGCCAAGAAGGGGCTATTGAGAATACAGGGCTACAACATAAGCATCAGCGGAGAGCATACCCCTAGCAACGCCCTACATCCTAGGGCCTAGGACATAACCAACATTCTATGGTAGAATTGAAAGTTTTAAAATATCCAATGCTTCTGAGGTATGGTAAGTGTTGTGAATGAAATAAAATTCAGATTCTTTAGCTACTTGATAAGGCCAGGGTGGCTGACTCGTTTTAGGCATCCTTATAAAAAGCTGATCTAATGTTCGATGAGTTAAAACTACTCCCAATTCATTACAAGTAATTGAATCACTTGTAAATAGAGTGTTAATTTCGAAATGGCTTTAAAATAGGACGCCTTGATAAATGATAAACTTGGTTGCTTGCTTGACATATCTGGAATAACGTGGATTTGAAGACAGCCCCTACGGCCATCCATCGGCGATCCATGAAACAGTGAATAATACAATCTAACTTTAACATGACGCGAAAACAATAAAAGCTTTAATAGAAACATACAGCTCGTTCACTGAAGGCACATAATATCAGTAAAACATATTCACCATAAAAAAGCTATCAATATAATCTAGTGTCATATAAAACAATGATAATGAAGTGTGGACTGACTGCCAAGCCGTCCGCTTATTGCTCAACTTACACAATGCCAGATTTGTAACTTAAACACTTCATTAACTAAAATGGACCACCAGTTAACTTGCTATATACTTTTTAATTAACTAAATAAATAGATATATTATAAATTACCTACTAAGTCGAAATAAAGGTTTACACCTAAATAAAAATTATAATTTAGGTATTTATACACAGGCTTGTGTACCTAACACTAGGGCGCCAAATCATTAGGTGCTTTCGCTAACCAAAGCTGTAATCTAACTCGTGTTAATATTTAGTTGTCTCCAATAATGTTAATTTATTAGGATTTTTTCGTTCCGACACTAAAACCAGGATAGCATTACGAAAGCAGATTCTTGAAAATACTGTAACTGCGGGAGGAATGCACATATTAAAAAGCTCTGTTCATTTCAGTTCGTCAAATGTGGTTGTCCTTAAAATCACCAGTGAAAGAAGCACTTGAAGTTAGTTTTGGTTGTAGATGTCATAACATAAATTGGCCATTATCACAAAATAACTCAGCCCCTACATCAGTACCGGGCTGGATCCTTTTCAGTAGGTACAGACAGTTTTAATTAGGACTTTATGTGTGGATCTTTTACATTGTACGGTAGTTTCATGCCTCTGCCTTCGCAAGCTCACCAAAGATATCAATAATTACACAAAGCTATCTACATGAGCCACTCTAGACCGCTTCCGTGTTGCCAGACCAATCAAATTACATTGTATATAACTTAGTTTTATAACCACATTAGTATTATTAGTTTATAAAAAACAATGAACGATTTTACATATTGGTTTAGTCCAACTCGTTAAGCAGTAGGTTGGAAGTTGGTATCACAGCACAATAAACAGCGGGTGGATATTTCGCGCTGGCAACACTCGATGTTTAAACACCGTTGTCCTGGGAATGATTTTTAATGATTGCAGTTACTTCTACAGCCATTTTGTCTCTCGCTTCGACTCCGACGATATACTGGACTTTCTGGAATATAAAGCAACACATATACACAATGTCTTTGACTTTCTGGAATATAAAGCAACACATATATACAATGTCTTTGACATGGCATCTCATCAAGCAACTGGAAGAATACCCCACAGAATTGCATTAATATTTTATGTCATTCCTATTATTAGACATGAATCTTGCCATAAGTCATATTGCACAGCTGTTTTAAGTAAATAAGATGACACAAAACATTTAAGTGAAGACTACATATTTGCCAAAAAAAGTTCTTTGATAAATCTTACTGAACAACAGTGAGACCAAATTTGTAGATTTAGAATCATCACTTAATGTTTCTCTTAATTTGTCACAGATTCCAAGGTTAACCCCTTATTTTACCAAATTTAACTGGAATTGAATACGCTTCTATAGCATTCATCATAAATAGCGTCGTTGAACCAAAACATGCTATATGACAAAGAAACAAACAGACAGAAGCTGAATGTTACAATTCAGCTTCGTTTTCACACTTATTCTAATTCTAAATGGGTGAACTGAGATCTGAACTGACATCACCCTAGGAGTGTTTGGATCATTATCTCCCTGCATTACCAGGCCCCAACCAGCCCAACTCCCTGATGTAGCGGAGAAGGACCTTCGGTGTCGTAACTAGTTGCTTAAAGCAAGTCCGAGGGTGTAGAATCTACACCATGTAATCTACACTGTAGATGGTGTCTTCACACCCATGAGAAGCCTCAACCCCGTCTCCAGGGTGTAGATTTTTTTTTATTTTTTATTATTGGTAAGCCTTCATTTGACCACAATCTCACCTGATGTAAAGTGACGATGTGGTCTAAGATGGAGCATGAAGGCCTAGAAGATGGCTTCTCCGGGCCACATTACGAAACACGAAAAAATCGCTTCACGCACTGGCCCAGCCCGGAGGGTGGTGACTAGCCGCGGCCAAAGCCTACCACCAGAGACTGTTCTTAGCACCACCGGAGGTCACGTGTAAGGATTCAGAGGGTTACCACTTACGGACGTGAACAGACAAAACTTCCATCCGAGTAGATGGTGTCTTCGCACCCATGAGAAGCCTGAACCCCGTCTCCTTTCTGATTCAGTTTCACCCTGTCTAAGAGCCTGCGACTTGGACTGAACTACAGTGTACAGTAAACACAGACTAGAGTACCTAGTGAGCGAGTATTGTTTGTACGTACAGTGGTTACTGGCAGCACTGCTTGCGCACGTCGGGCGAGGTCCGCACGTCGGCCGGCTCGGCGTCGGGCCGGATCACGTCGCCCTCCGGCGGGTCGCGCATCTGCTTTTGCGACACGATCCTGTAGATCTCTGCAAAATAACAAACATACTTCATTAATATTTTAGTATAAAGCCTTAATTTTCTTAAAAGTGAAACACAATAATATTTTGTAACGTGCACGCGATGCGCTTTCATTTGATACCCCACTCAAGTATATTTGCAGATTTTCGGTTTTCCTTCCTCACTCTCACCCCCGTGAGTTTTAAACGGCACAACCGATTTTCATAAAACATGTCTAAGAACACCCCGCGCCAAACTCACCTTTCATACCAAAAAAAAACTAAATTGAAATCGCTCCATCAGTTCGGGAGCGATGATGTCCCAGACAGACAGACACGTCCAACATATAACACCCCTCTTTTTTGGTTAAAGGGGGTTAAAAATAAGAGTCGATTTCTCAATCCTCTGAACTGAACAGTCAAATGTATGAAATGAAAGCCAGAAAAATCCAACCTATAACAAATAAATCATCGGCTCTTATACTAATTAATTTAAATAAAGTGGTCTTCGCTGTCAGTCAGTCCGCTCAGATATTTTAAACTTCACAACCAATTTTTATGCAATAGCTTAAGTGATTCAAGAGATAAGTTTATGGTGGATATATAATTTGCATCCGTGCAAAGCCGGAGCGGGCCGATTGTTAAACAATCCCACCAGAACGCTATCTTATGCTAAATAATATCAAAAATGAATATCTGTTTAGCTACATATATTTCCAAAGTAAGTCATCAATAAAATTGAGCAATAAAAATAGTAAATTATTAATTATCAAAATAAATTAGCACATAAATAATTAATCAATGCCAGTTGCTAATTAAACACAAACAAATACCCTTAGATACACGATACTCGAGATAAACATGATAAACACTCTGTCTTATCATTTTATCAATATCTAATCTGAAAGCATTACATCTAATTATTCAAGGCACGCGTGGTAGAGGATATGACCCCATATTAACCCATAACTTGATAGATAGTGAACACCATAGGCCCGTTAGTGACCTAGCCGTTAAATATAGACGTGACGTCAGCGGCCGTTGACTTTACGCGTGGTATTTGAACAGTTTTTATTGAATAGAGATAAATACTACCGATATTGTTTGCGAAGGTCTGTTATGACTGGGTTTTTGCTATCTCGCTGAGTTTTTACTGATACAATGGATGATTTGAGTCTCTTGTTACTCAGTTTACCGTTTATAGTTCCAACATAAAACGGATATGAATAGGAAATTGGTACATAAATTGTGTTAAAGTTCTTTCATGTTGCGTTGCACGGACTTTCGATTGTTTTCATAAAATAAAAGAGCACGGTGCGATAACAGTGCGGCGTAGTACGTACGGCAACCATTCCAGGTGTCGTGCGTTTGCGGTATGAAGTATGAAGCTTTTGTATGAAGACAATCAGACGAGAGTCAAACCAATTTATACCAAAATCATTCAAATCTAAAAATATTTATTATAGATTAACAGTTGTGGAAAAAAACTCTATATATAAGGCATATCTGGTCTTCGTGCTAAAAAGCCACTGAGCCTCACCGTCACTTTTAACAAACTACTTTTGGCTGTTTTTAACGCGTTCTTTTACGTATCTCCTCATTCCTGATTCCAGCGTTGTTGCTTGTTTGCAGGAACGCTGACGAAGTCGAGCGCAGAAGCTGTTTAAAGAATATGAGTGATTCGAAGTCACAACACGGATTGATTTTATTAGCTATTCTTTGTATAGTCGCCTAATCGAGCGAAACAGTTTCATCGAAGTAGAAAGTGTTTTAATGTCTTATTGTGTTGAGAATATTCACTGTTTTTGCAGTGGGTAGAGTAATAAAATTATGTAAAATACAAATTGTATGTAAATTTATAGAAATCTTAAGATTCAATGGAAAATGGGAAAACAGGAGAAAATGATGTTATCTATCATTCAGCTCCTGTTTGAACCGTAGAAAACCTAAAGATGGGGAGCACCGTTTTCTTGGACAACAACACTTAACCCGCCTGCCGAGCGTGTTGTGTAATTACACAGTTAATTGGTTTGCCATTGGCAAACTCCCTCATCGTGATTGAGGAAGGCCTATGTCTTGAAGTGGACCGAAACCAACGAAACGAACTATCAAATATGGACATACCAAAAAGACCGTATTGTGCAAAAAAGGGCACCGCGTGTGAAACTGTCGCAAGGGTCGCTGGTGTAACTTGAAGTGGGAAATGCCAAACCACATATTTATTACATAACTAGCTTCGCAAGCCGCGGCGTTGGCCGTGTTTTTTTGGATTTTCCCTCGGGAACGTCGAAAACACGACGTTAAAAGTAGCCTATAGCCTTCCGCAATAAATAAGGCTATCTAGCATTTTTCTAATTGGTCCAATACTTTTTGAGATTAGCGCGTTCAAGCAAACATACTCTACAGCTTTCTATCATTGGTATAGAATATTGATGCAAATGTAACAACATCGCGGTTAACAGCTAAAACCTGAGGACTACATTATACAGTGACACCCACTAGTGAGTACAAAAACAGTAGTCCTCGTTTGATGTTCTGAGAATCGTGACATACTAATGATAAAAATGATAAATAAATAACGAAAGATCGTTATTTATTTATCATTGTCTACTAATACGTGTGGGTATCTACTGGATAGCAGTTAGCGGAAACAGATGTTCTCGTTATAAGATCCTGTGAACGTGAAAACATCGTTATACACAGGAAATATGATACGCAGTCAGAATAAATTATCAAGCAAAAGTTATATTATTATGTTTGCCCGTATTTGGATTATCAGATAAGACTGTACTTCGACGCAACATTTTAGATAATTAAGAAACATTATAGAACGTTATTATATTAATCTAAAATATGTATTTATGTGTATGTTTAAGTACATAAGCGATAGCGACCCGTCCCGGCTTTGTGCGGGTTCATTTCTAAGATCATGTGCATGAAAAGTATATTTTGCTGGTAACAACATTCAAACCCTTTGAGTAGTTTAATCGATCTATGCGAACGGTCGGCGGAAGCGAATTTATCTTAGACCTTACAAAATTTGTATCACTTTTTAGTATTTATAAGACGATTCCGCGCTTACACCGTCGGGTAATCACCGCGAACGAGCGATTATATAGTCGCGACTGGCGAGGGAGTAACAGCACAGCGACGTGAAATCCTTAAGAACCCAAGGTCACTCCGAGAAGCCTGCGAAGACCCCAGGAAACTTCTGCGCTTTTGGTCGGAGTTAGGCTGGTTACACTAGCGCCCCACTCCACGCTCAATGGACCACCTTTGAGTCTAAGTGCGGAAAAAACAGGGCCCCCCTAACTAACTATAGTCGCGACTGGTAACGGAATCGCAGCGTGTCCGCAACGACTAGTAACGGAATCGCCGAGTCATGTGTCATGCGACAGCTGCGCTTGCGTTTGACGTTGAGCACATGTCATAGCGCGCTCGCTGACATGCTATGACATTTCGCGCGCTCCCAACCACTTGTCGAATCGCCGCGATATCACCGTCGTGACACATTCTAAGAGATGAACTGTATAGAAATACGTGGCATGAAGATAACATCATTCGCTCGTGAATGCTCTCTCTCTCGCTCGGAGTCGGCCACTAAAAGCATATCACGGGCTAGGTGAATTGTTGTGTCCTTTGTGGATCGATCAGTAATGATTATTTATTATCAAAACAAATAGGTGTCCATTATTTTTGGACGGGCTAACAACATACATACTAAACAGAACACCTATGTTTCTATGTAGTAATCATGCCCATAATTTGACCCGCGCAACTTCGTCAGCGTCTCAACTCATAATCGGAATAATAGTGTTAGTATATATTTAGTAAGTTTATTATGTTAGTAAAAACTTACCAGTTAAAATATTCTGGAACGCCGGCTCCACATTGGTGGAATCCAGCGCCGACGTTTCTATAAAACTAAGTCCGTTTCGTTCCGCGAACGCCTTCGCTTCCTCTGTTGGTATGGACCTGGAAATATAATATTTTGTTAGTATTCAACCTATTATAAACTACCTTACTGCTAATAATATAGTGTCGTCTTGATAGGATAAGTAATTTTTTGGAACGAAGTTCCTTATCTTTATAAATAAAAATGAATTGTTGTTCGTTAGTCTGATTAAAACTCGAGAACGGCTGAACGGATTTATCTTATCATAGTCTTGAAATGTTCGTGGAGGTCTAGAGAAGGTTTAAAAGGCGAGAAAAAATCGAATAATTGCCGGGATTTTTTTTTTAATAAAAACCCGTGCTAAGCCGGGGCGGGCCACTAGTTTTTAATATATGTGGAAACTTATAATTAGCCATCTTGTGTCTGCACTAACCTGCACTGACAGTTACAGTTGCAAGCATTTATATACATTAGTTAAGAATTTATTCTAGCTGTTAGTTATCCCAAAGTAAGTATATTATAAACTACCCGCATTATAATGGATGAAGTACTCTTAACCAACAACATATTTATTTGAATAAAGATTAATATTATTATGTTGATACAACTTAAACAAATTATTTCGACCAAATTAGGTACCATAAAAACGGTTTTTGTGAGTTAATCTTAAAAGATAGACATATACTATCGCAGACTGTTTTTTAAATCATTAAAAGAGCTATTATTCTTTAATACATATTTTTGTGTATCTTGAAGCGCACGCAACGGAAGGCTTCAAAGATGAAATAATTTCTCCCGTTTTTTACACATTTACTTCTATATCTTTGCTCCTATTGGTCGTAGCGTGATGTTATATAGCCTATAGTCTTCCTCGATAACTGTACTATCCAACACAAAAGAATTATTCAATTCGAACCAGTAGTTTCGGAGATTAGCGCGTTCAAACAAACAAACAAACAAACTCTTCAGCTTTATAATATTAGTATAGATAATGAGCATCGAACATCGTTGGAAACATACTCGACCGCCATTTTGAAAAAAATGTGATTCGAAGTGTTCTTTTTTTCTATGTTTGTTCAGCATTAATAAGACTATAATGTTTTTAAAAATTGATTGTTTTTGAATGTTTTGATATCCTATTAAATTATAAATAATAGGATAGCCATGAGAATTAAGAAAAGGTATGCTTAAGACAAAGCTCTTGAATCTGAAAAGGGTTCGAACATTTTTGTATGGAGCTTGGCATACCTATTAGTCCGCCATTTTGAAAAAAACTAGATTCGGTGGCCAGTGATGAAACTCATGTCAATCGACAGAGTAAATGATTACAAGCAAAAAGTGTTCTATGATCAAATCTCCTAAGTGATACGGTTTCTGAGATATTTACCATCAAATTTTAAAAACATTATAGTCTTATTAAAGCTGAACAAACATAGAAAAAAAGAACACTTCGTTTTGAATAATAATACTCATTAGAGTTAAGTTATAATAGGCTTGTATCACTTGTATTCATGAAACAGGTAGAAAACATCTGTTTAACAATCTTCGCATTTGATGACCTCATTATATTAGTATCGTCTGGTGATTAATGTTGCTGCCTATTATAGACTGAGGTTGTATTTTTTAATCATATATCCGGTCTGGGCCAGTGCGTGAAACTATATTTTCGTGTTTCGTAATGTGGTCCGGAGAAGCCATCTAACCTTCTCGGTCTTCATGCACCATCGTAGACCACATCGTAATTTTATATCAGGTGCAATTAATGTCAAATGAAGGTTTATCTAGCATAAAAAAATATATCTATAAATCTAAAATTAAAATTTAAGAAAAACCCCCTATTCCAATACCTTCATTTCCTTAAATGTAAAACAACATAATATTATGTAATGTGGACGCGATGCGCTTTCATTTGATACCCCACACTAGTATATTTGCAGATTTTCTGTTTTCCTTCCCCACTCTCACCCCCATAACTTTTAAACGGCTCTACCGATTTTCATGAAACATGTCTAAGAACACCCGGGCCAAACTCACCTTTCATACAAAAAAACTAAATTGAAATCGCTCCATCCGTTCGGGAGCTATGATGGAACAGACAGACAGACACATAGACAGACAGACACGTCAAACTTATAACACCCCTCTTTTTTGGTCTGGGGTTAAAAAGAGTCCAATATTTACTTTATTATTGTACTTTCAATGTAATGTGTATTATAATTGAAATGTGACGTACCAGAGGTAACAAGTGATAGTAAATTTCAAATGAAGTTTTAATTGGTCAAAATATAATTATCATACTAAAACTGAGGATCCAACCAAATGTGATCACTTATGACACGTTTTTAGTTCATTTACTTTTAACAAACTACAGTAGTCAGTAACTTTTGACTAAATTAACTGTATACATATATTATTTTGGAACACAATTACATCAGTTTCTTTTGCTGTTAACTTTACCACGCTTTTCTGAAGACGTTTCCTCTTGACTATAACAGCAACATCAGATATAGTTAGTACTATCGTCACAATAGATTTATTAACTGTTACCAAAATGAATTATTACAACGTTTATCAATATAATCCACAATATCACACTTTGTGGGAGGTATTCTCTTGCTCTTGTCTAAGTTCTGGTTTCAAACATCATCTTAAAAGACCTAAGCCAGCATTCACTGCTGTCTCCAAGGCCGGACGATGACGATAAAATCTGGTAATAACAATATACTCCTCACCTTTACTTCTCTTTGGTCTGGGTGCTTATAATAAAAATATCTATGCATGATGTCTATTATATTAAGTATATCAGATGATTTGTACCCATAACACGAGCATAGAGCTTACCACAGGGCTAGATGTTGTTGTGTGGATGGTCCAGTAATATTAATTTTATTTTATTTATTTACCTTAGATGCCTAAGATCACTCTTGTTACCGACGAGCATGATCAGTATATTCTGGTCGGCGTGGTCGCGCAGCTCTCTCAGCCACCGCTCCACGTTCTCGTACGACAGATGCTTGGCGATGTCGTACACGAGCAGCGCGCCGACCGCGCCGCGGTAGTAGGCCGACGTGATGGCGCGGTAGCGCTCCTGTCCCGCCGTGTCCCATATCTGCGCCTTTATTGTCTTGCCATCTACCTGAAAGGATTAGTTCAAGGTTTAAAACTGATTGTAGCAGATTTACAATTACATAGCAACAAATAACTAAATTACATGTTTTTTAGACATACTGTCCCACTGCTAGGCTAAGATCTCCTTTTTGTCTTTTCACTCCAATCTGAAGCCTAAGAGACCAAGATAAGTATTAGGTAGACATCAAGTTCTTCCCGGCATCTCATTCCGGGTCTTCCATGTTATCCCCAAGCATAGGTTGTTGCTGATGACTACGGGATAAGTATAATTTTTAATGAGTAGCTTTGTATTGTACCTACTTTCTGATGAGTCTTGTTTGTCTTGCCGGGGGTCCAGTGTACACCACTGTATTTATATCTGCTATTCATTCTCATCAATTGAAAGCATTAATAGTGAATGTTAAATTAAATTACACCATTGAAGCTCACAATAAGAAGGCTTGGCTATGAAATACCTTCCAAGGTTTTAATCAACCAATTGAGAAAATTATTGAACTAAGAAATGTTTATTCTATTGGCCATGATAAAACATGTTGATTTTATCAGTGTTGATTATAACACAATTTGCAAAATGAAATAATCTTATAACATTAATCACCAAATTCTAATTACTGATGACCAAAATTTATAAAATTAGGTCATATTTATAAATTGGTCAACAAGGTCACAATACTAAGAATTGGTGTTGAACATGTATAAATCTACAGACTTATATAGTTAAGGCATCCAATTAATTTATTTAACCTTGTTTATTAAAAATCCAATTCCTTCGTAATTTATAGTGATAGATTAAGAAAAGAATACCTATGAAAGGAAATACTGAGCTGCAAAGAAATTTTCTGAGAGTAGAGCAGTGTAAAGGTATGTGTTTAAACCACTCTTTTTTTTAAAACCTAATTAGTTGGCACCAAATTTGTTATATCTCTAAAAATACATTGTTTATTTTGTTAGATTACAAACATACTTTTACAATTATTCCTTTATTATCCATACAGACATCGGTTTCTTGGAAGGGTACCTACTGATGGAAGACCATTGTTTGCAAAACACCAAACAGGTGAGATAAAGACCTACTTGTTTAGAAATGGTCATGACTAACAATTTTGACAAGTACTGAAATGTTACAATAATTAAACTTTACTCACCTCTATACTTCTTGTGGCAAATTCCACTCCAATAGTAGATTTAGACTCTAAATTGAATTCATTTCTAGTGAAACGTGAGAGGAGACTACTTTTCCCGACGCCCGAATCTCCTATTAGGACAACTGGAACAAAGGTGTTTGTCTGAGTCACTTCATTGTCTATCAATTATTCACAATTACCTTACCAGTTTAAATTACATTTTTATGATATGCCACTTAATGAAGGATGACTCACAAGCAAAGAAATTCTGAACAAAATCGATCAGCGCAAATCAATCAGCTGATACTCAAACAAGGTCGATAGCTATGTTTTGGGAAGATTCCTGTGAGGAATCCATGACTACAAACTACTTTTATAAATAAATGAGAGAGTATTTGGTATATTAATAGATAAAACAAAGGAAAAACTGTTACAGTTTTTATTCTACGTCATTCACAGAGGAAACAATGAACCCACTATCAAGCTATTATTTCACAGGATATCACGAATTGCGTGTAGGTTTTGTTGATAATAGCTATACAAAGTGCACTGTATATATTTACCTTTGAACAAGTAATCATATTCGTCCTCTCTTGTGCCCATTTTGATTTATCAAAAGAGAGCTCTACTATTCGACGTCAAAATCGGTCAATCACAAAATGTCAAGTCAGCGTAATAACAAAAAAATAACTGGAGACACCAATATCACAGACTTTGAAAACACTGCACTGTTTTATAAATATCACTTTTGCACAGGGATTGTTTAGATTATTTTGAGTTAAACAGAACTTTTATTCGTAAAATTGTCAGAGTGACAAAATGGCGGATTATTTTCTAAAATTACGCCCCTTTTGTTCGGGTGCGTTCAGTGTTTACATCTACAACTACTCAACCAACCACCTCACCGACAATCACGTTCTGTTACTTTCTTAAACTAAAAAATCCTAATAGCCTGGGGCCCTGGGATCAAATTGTCTGTAAAGCGCTTCCGTTGTACGGTAATTCATACGGCGCGGCGTCCTTGTCTTTACTTTACTTTACTAGGTCAAGGAATCATATCAAGCAGCTCCAGTGAAGACGAATATTAAGAGTCAATATGTAGCTGCTGGTAAAAGAAAATAATATTAATGAGTAGTTGGGTACATCAACTAATAATAATAAATTCAAAACGACGAGACTATCGTTAGACGGCACAAGGACACATCCTATAATTTTTTAATTAAGCTTTTCAGTGTAGGTAAATAAAAAAAGGTACCAGTAACACCTATATTATTTTTGTCAAAAATATAATTTATACAAAAAGATAAATGCATTTTTGTCTTATTTTCGTTCATTATAAATAGTTAAATATTTTATTACCGATGTAAAAAATTATTTAGTCAAAATGCTAATACCCATTTGTGTACTTTAATTTAATAATGTTTCTGTTATATTTTTGTACACAAATAAATATTTTACTTTCTTTCTTTAATAAAGAAATAAAATCAAGCTCTAATTCTTTTCACAAGGGAAGTTGTTATCAAGTTTCAAAACGATGTTTATGTTTGACTTTGACTTGAAAATAGACTATGTTGTCATTATCAAAAATGTTATTATGCGTTCAAATATTTTTTTAGGAGCCCTAGTTAAAAAAATTAACATGCGCATGCGGAGGTTTTCCAGAATTGGGTGATCGTAATGCCAATGGTTATCTGCCTGGTTTTCTGGTCTCAGCTCAAGTGAAGGAACACTTTTGGTCGAATGTCCATATGGACATCAAATAAATAATATTCGATACTGGATTTTAACGAGGATTGACAGCCAAATAACGAAGTTCAAACTACATACTAAGATGTCTTACATATTTTTTTTGGCAAGAATACGATTTAAATTAAGAAATCAAACGAAATTCTGTAACATCATTTATTTTCTTTCTACAATCTACATACAACTAGGTTACTATGCAAAATCTAGGCTGCCGCGACCAGCGCATCATCCTCATCATCACTATCATTCTGCACCTCCTTGGATATCGTGCGGTCCACGTACACAAACGGATCTATCTTCAGTTTCTCGGGTGATGGTGGGCTGACTAGAATACACCTGCAATCACATCATAATTATAAACAATAAAATATGTCTTAAAATCTTCATTTTGAGAATGGGTATTATTCATATTCATTTATTCGTTGATTCATGTGGTTACAAATGGTGTTAAGTGTTATATATACCCTTACGTGAGCCCCGTTGGGACATTACAACTGATACAAAAATAGTCTTAGACTATAGTAGGTAAGTAACTTATTACATATTCAATACTTATTATTAAATTTAAAATTGTTAAAAAGGAAAGTTTTTTTTTGTAATAATAATATGGCTAGTGAGAATCTTTAATTGTTTTTTAATATTAATATTACCTATGTATTTCTATTGTATGAAGTAACATATCACAGTTTAATATAGATCTAGTATCTTAAATATTACTATTTTGTACCTTGGATATTATAAAAATTTAATTAATTACTTAATTAACTATAATATATATTTATTGCACACATAAGTTATAATTATTACTAAAATGAAATTTATGTAAGTACTATGTTATTTTATGCTATTTGAATAATAAATTAGAATTTTCTTATAGGTATGTATTAGGGGCAGTTAGACCGCGACACGACGCGACTTGTTAGTAAAATAAGTTATTATTCGTATTGCTACCCTAACAATCTGATGATTAAAACGTTAAGAGAGTCATATTTTATTATATCCATACTAATTTTATAAATGCGAAAGTAACGTTGTCTGTTCCTCTTTAAAACTACCGAACCAATTTAAATGTAATTTTGTACAGATTCTCTAGCTAGAGCCTGAGAAAGGACATAGGCATATAGACAATACTAGACATACTGTATAGCGCGCGAAAATTTAATTCTGTGGGTAAATCCATTATGACGCAGGTCACACTGCAGGGCACTACTAGTATACAATACAGCTTAGGCAAAACATTTAGTTTTTATTTCAAGTATTTACGTCAGCTTACTGCCACGACTGAGGAAAATCCTCTTCTAAACTATCTTTAGATGAAACGAGAGAGTTATAAAATTACCTACCTTGTAATAAATAGACCATCTCTCTTCGGGCGAGCGGATTGTAAATCTTTAATTAGAGCTTCGATGTTCTGCGCGACCGCTTTAGGATCCATATTCAGCTGAAAACGAATAAACAATAATAATCTGAAGGATCTGTTTCTATGTTTGTGTTTAAAATCATTATATCCTGTCTACTAATATTATATAAGAGTTTGTTCGTATAAACGCGCTGATCTCAGGAACTACTTGGTCCGATTCAAAAACTATTTCAGCGTTAGACAGCGCATTCATTGAGCAAGGCACGTTTACCGCGGGAAAATAAAAAAAAACTGTTGACTGCTTCAGTGGCGCGGTGGGCGAGGGTCTGCTTGCGGCGCTAGAGGTAGCGGGTTCGATTCCCACCGAGGGTGAAAGTGTTTCTATGTTCTGCAAGCACTCTCTCCTTGGTTTTGGTGTTGAATATGTATAATAAAAAATATCTACATATGTATGAATATTATATTAAGTAAATCAGATTACTAGTACCCGTAACACAAGCTTAGCGCTTACCACAGGGCTAGATGTTGTTGTGTGAATTGTCTGGAAATATTTATTTTATTTTATTTATTTTTATTTAAGAACACGGGCAACGCTATGCCACGTACAGCCAGTATTGCTATCCTCAATGCAGTTACTATACTAACCCTTCCCACAGCAACCTCGACGGATCCAAAATTGTCTTGCTTCTCATCCCTGACGACCCGGTACTGCACGCCACCCGCGAACTTCTTCACCAGGGCCGGCAGGTCCGTGTCCAACGTGCCCGCCTTCAGGGTGGGGAACTTCTTCTTCATGAGCCCGCGAATCGGTACCAGCTCCGTTATGACGTTCGGGTGGGCGATTATGTAGTCGTACTCGAATAGCTTCACTGTGCCTTCCTGTGAATAATGTAGTTATAAGTAGAGGGAGAGAGATATAATACAACTAGCAGCTAGTAGATACGAGAGAGCCGCTTAAGGCGAGGAACTTCGAGAGTTCACGATATTTGAACAACTGTATCTCCACTGAAATGTAAAATTTGTACAAAAAGAATATATTTCATTAAAATTAAACATATAATCTAGATATTTGTGAAGATAGAAACCTAAGTAATAATAATTTTCTCGATAAAAAAAATTCGTAAAGTTGACACTAAATTTATTTTTAAACAGTCGTTACTAAGAGGTTTTTTCTTGATATCATGTCAAATTTATATCAAAAGATAGAGCTTATTATTAACTAGGGAATTGTGAAAAAACAATGTGAAATTCGGTTATTATTAATCTCTGTAAAAGAAAACTTTCAAATTGTACTCGTTCAGGCGCTCGCGCCGGGCGGCCAGTGCCCGTCGAGACGTCTTCGAGGTCGGACGCACGCCATTTGTCTCCCAAACATTCCCCCCGCGTTTTATATTGGTGATTTGGTTCAGTGCAGATAAACAATATGGGTAATAAGAAAAATAAACATTGTCATCGAACCATGTGGACTTTTCATAGATAAACAATACCCATTTATCGGAGCTACACCCGACGGTTTAGTTGACCACGATAAAATAATAGTAGTGTCCAATAACGGCATTTAAGACCGGAATAGAAAATGCGATAAAACAAAATACAAATATATAAATATGACAAAAATCACAGTACGCGAATCATAAATAAAAAGAGCAATTGGTATTACCAAGTGCAGGGTCAACTCCATGTTACCGAGAGAAACCAATGCATTTTTGGAATTTGGTCCGGCGAAAATCATCCACTCATAATGGAATACATTCCTAGAGATGACAAATTTTGGAAGGTTGAAATAGAAAAAAAAGTTATAGATTTTTACATGAAATGCCTTTTGCCAGAGATTGTAGACCCGCGACAAATTCGCGGTATGCCAATACGTGATATAATTTTAAAAGAAAATGACGAAAATAATGAAGTACCTATGCAGCCAGGTCCAAGTAAACAGTTGGATATAATTCAAAGTCCAATCCAACCTCCCGGTCAGTTTGGTCCATGCAAGCCTAGGCAGCTACAATTTCATGAATTTTAGTAGATAGATAGATGCACAAAATTTACGAAATTGTATATTATTCTCGTTGCTGAATAAAAAAATGCTATGTGCCATACAAAATCCATATAGGTATTATATTTTTTTAGCATAATAATATGTGTCGTTTTACAAAATAAATATAATTGTTATTTTAACTAGTTGTATTTTTGGGTATGTCCCGCTGGTCCCCTCTAGGATTGTCCCCTTCGGACCGTGTAGAGGGGACAAGCGGGACATCGTATTAGCGATATCCCGCTGGTCCCCAATACGGGTCACTCAGAGGGGACAAGTGGGCTGTTGAATTTACCGATGACCCAGATGTCCCCTCTGGAGAAGTTGCAGTTAAATTTTACTTGAAATTGTATATTAAAACTATACTTTTATATTATTTAGTATATTAAAACATTATCATTTTTAATTGTTTGTCAAAAATTGGTTGGTTGATGCATGAAGGTTGGTATTTTCTTAGTATTTTTGCGTTAAATAAAACATTTATTATATTTATACGTTTTATTAAGTTAAATAATAAAATTAAAAAAAAAACTATCTTTGCATTTTTCTAAATAAAATAATTATGTATTAAAATTACCTTTTTAACAATATAAAATAGTCATTATAGTATTTATTTATTTAACTAATGCAGGCTTCTACAAAAATTAAATACTAAAATTATAGCATACTAAAGATATCTTAGATACAATTCACTAAAATTATTAATTAAAATCACAGGTATAGATCACACTTATACATTAAACACAATAAATTATACAATAGTTTTTGAGTTTCGTTTAACAAAGCTTGTATTATGGGGTCTCGTGAACTCGTTACTCGATGCGAATGGTGGATTTTAATATAAATAAACATTTTGTACTTACAATAATCTTGAGCAACGCAGTGCACAAAATTTTACTACAAGAAGCACTTGTCCCTGACATTGTTAGGAGTGCACTGATAAGAAAATGCTAATTTCTTCGTTTTGGCAATACGGTATTTGTTGAAACAATATCCTAAAGACCTTCGGAGATGACATTAACTCTCCACTATGGAGGTCTCTTGTGGAGAGAGTGATAATTGAATGAACCTTTTACCTAGATTAATCGCTCTCTGGACAGGCCAGTATCTGTCTATGTTTATGTTAACTTAAACTATGAAATAAAAGATTTTTTTTTATTTATTACATACCGAGGTAGCCAATCAATCATATTATCAAGTAGTATACAACGAATTAGTATACATTTAAACAATGTTATAATAAACTTTATAATATATATAGTTTTAATATACAATTTCAAGTAAAATTTAACTGCAACTTCTCCAGAGGGGACATCTGGGTCATCGGAAATTTCCACAGCCCATTGTCCCCTCTGAGTGACCTGTACAGGTCCGAAGGGGACAATCGTAGAGGGGACCAGCGGGACATACCCGTATTTTTTACCTCTATGTTCTCGTTGCTGGATGGAATAGTTGTAGTTGTCTAAGTTTTGTAAAACCAAATAATGGAAATAAATGATTTTGTATCTTGTATATGCCACAAGAAACCAAAGTACTTTTTAGTTGGACAAATTATTATTTATTATATACTTAGCTTTGTGGCTGTACCTATATCTACACACATTATGTATATACAATACTACCTAACTAAAGTCAGTAAAATATGTTATCAATACTACCTAACTAAAGTCATTAGGTAAATAACATGCGAACCTACTGCTTGGTTTTCTATACTGTGGCACTAAGATATCGAACGCGGTCATGTAATCGTCAAATGGCGCACGGCCTGCCGGGCGCGTAAATAAATACGTCGCGCTTAGCATGGGGGGGCTGAGGTAGCGCTAAATGCCTAAAGTTCTTGGATAACCTCGCCTTAAGACTTGGAAGCTTAGCTGAGTTGAATAAATCTAAATTTAAAATTTAAGAAAAAAACCCGATACCAATGCCTTAATTTCCTTAAAAAGTTAAACACCATTATATTTAGTAATGTGCACGCGATGCACACATCATTTGATACCCCACTCGAGTATATTTGCAGATTTTCGGTTTTCTTTCCCCACTCTCACCCCCATAACTTTAAAACGGCTCAACCGATTTTCATGAAACATGTCTAAGAACACCCGGGCCAAACTCACGTTTCATACAAAAAAAAACTAAATTGAAATCGCTCCATCCGTTTGGGAGCTATGATGTCCCAGACAGCCAGACAAACAGACACATCAAACGTATAACACCCCTCTTTTTTGGTCGGGGGTTAAAAATGAGGGGAAGAAGACGTAATACTCCATTGGATCTCATCACGTATGGATGTCCCGTATATGATGATGTGTTAAGAATCGATTATTACAAAACAGATTCCCAATATTTTTCATGTGTAAGTATTAGATTTCCTTGTTGTTGCCCCCATTTCCGCTGTAGGACCCGGCCAAGGTAAATTTACCAGAAGATGGGCAACAGCGTATTCTTGAAACAGCAAGCGAGAAGCGGTCGCCAACCCGCCTACCAGTGCGGAAGACCCCTCTCAATATGATTAGAATTAAGGAGGCCTGTCAGTCAAAACTCGTCAAGAACAATTGGCCGAAAATACAAATCCACTTGCTACAGAATTTACTGTTATATGAAATGAAATAAAATACATTTATTTTGGTACAAACAATTATCAGCACAGTAGACAGCAAACAAACAGACACAAGAAAAAAAATAGATAAAATTATAGATCTAAAATGTAGGTTAGGTTTAGTTTGTATGTAACAAATCACGCGCGAGGCGAGCGATCGTAGCGTGTGTGCCGCGTAGAGGCCGCCTGAGTGCTAGAAATCCGCTCAGTTAAATTCGGGTAGTTTTCGACATATTGTTCTCAGCGAACTTTCCGAAAACCTTAGGCTGAAATTGTGATGGCGGTGTTCGGTTAAGATTACCTGAATCTTCTTGATGAGGTCTGACCCGCCGACGGTGGTGGCGCCGGCGTCCTGCACCTCCTTCGTCATCTCGGCTCCCTTGCAGAACGCCATGACCGTTCGTTCTTCCTCCCGAGGAAACGAGTTCGGGAGCAGGGATAGTCGCGTGAAACTGTCCACGTAGCGATTCTGAAATTGAGAGAGAAAACATTTATTGACACAACACAGACATAACCAGTAAAATATAGTTTAATAAAATAAAATATTTATAGAAACTAAATATGTACTATCTAAACATAAATAATTGATTGTGTTGTGGCAAAAGGTCTCGCCTCAGCGTATGCTGATCCACCATTAGGTGGATTTGAGCTTATTACATTTTTTTAATAGACTGATGCCTAAGTATTAAGTGTGAATAGACCGCTGAAAAATTTTAATACCTACTAGAAGTTGTCAGGTGCTGATTAATATAATAATTACCTTCTTAGCAGCTCTCATATCAAACTCCACCCTAGCATACACATAAGCATTAGGCTGGTTATACATAGTGGGGTGGTGGGTCTCCTGATGGGCTTTCACAGCATCTTCAGCGGAGTAGATCACCCATCTGTAGTACTTCAGCGGGTACACATCATCTTTTGGGATAGCCTTGTATGAATCATCAGCATGTCTATTTAATACTAATTTACTGCTAAACCTGTTAGAAACAATAATCTGATAAAAACCCTGTGTCTTAATATTTAAAATAAAAAAATAAATCTATTATATCTAAAAAGATGTTTATTGAATTGGGGACAAAATACAATTGACATAGGATAAATATAAAAATAATCCTGACCACTATCAATTATATAAAAAAAAATATTTAGATTTTGAATTTCCTTACTTATCTTTGCCTCTCTCATTGTGAGGGATGAATCCTATTTTAGTCACCTCAACTTTTACTTTCTTTGCTCGGGCCTTAGCTCTTGTACCTTTACGAGCAGCGTAATAGACAGCTGCTGTGTGAATAGACCTCTGAAAATTTTTTAAATCCTAGAAATATAACACTGAACAAAAATCGAAATGTAAACAAATGCAACCTCAGAGTATCTACAGAGAGGCAATTTGTACTCACCAAGTTTGTAAAATGGTCAGAACTTATTGATAGCGATGAGCTGATTATAGACCCTATAAAATAAAAACAATATTATTAATCAAATAATTTTAATTTTGAAATAGTAAACATTTTTAATACCTATGCACAATTTTAGAATTTTTCTGAACACTTACGGAATAATGTCCCAGCCATAATTGACTGAATAGTATTGTTTCTTTCAGAAACTTTACTTAATAATTTGTATTCAGTCAGGTATTATTATTTATTTTCTTTCAGTTCTTTGCTTTGATTTTTTAGGTTATCTAGTAACTCGACCATCGACGAATTACAGACTCGCTCGAATCGAATGAACGACGAACGAACGATAAATGCAGAGAAGAGAAAGAGTACCCTTTAAATACATGTCAGGGAATTTAAAATGTTAACACCTTTATAACCACATGATGCAACAAATAAATAAATAAATAAATAAATAAATGAATGAGTTAAATGAACTGAACAACATCAAATCTGATCACACATATGATAGAAGATCCGAACCTACATCGACATTCACCGAGTTGATATTAGAATCAAACTTGTTTTATAATAAATTTATTAATTTATAAAAAATGGGTTGATATAAAAAATCCTGGACAGAATATTTGGAATTATTTTATAAAAAATAATTTTTCAATAAATATATTTTTGAAGTGAAACTTCTTTAGAATCGTTGTGATTTGAAACCGGATGAAACGGAAATGGAAATAAGATTGGCTTACCCGACAGGGTAAGCCAATCTTAAACGCTATCAAGGTTAAGCAACGCGCGCGCGACGCTAGTACTTGGATGGGTGACCGCCTGAACAAAATCTTTTTGCATAGTATTTTTTTTATAATTTCTTTTTTTTTTATTCTTCTTATTCTTTTGTCGATTTACTGAAGTTTCCTTCTATCGTGTGGTAATAGCACACACACCTTTTTGAAGTGAAACTTCTATAGAATCGTAGTGATTTCAAACCGGATGCAAAAAGATTAAACAGAAATGATGTAAGAGACACAAATACAATGCTTTATTTAAATTTCTTTGCGCGATACTTCGTAGTTGAGACTACGAAGTATCGCGCAAAGAGGTATTGCTGTATTTTATTTATATTATTTTGTAACATACTTTATGTAATACGCTTTATTGAAGTAATATAAATAATCCGAATAATTACAGATAATTATATGTTTGTTTCTCTTAACATTTTAGCAGATGCGTTCATTTACCCTTTTTTTCTATTCGATATATATCATAATTATAGTTCATAAGTAGTAGACTCCAATCGTGCGTCGTAGCTGACACACACACACTTTTTTTTATTCTTCTTATTATTCTTTCGTCGATTTACTGAAGTTTCACTTCTATCGTGTGTAAATAGCACACACACCTTTTTTTTAATTAGGTAAATATTGCAACACGAAGAGGAACTACTCCGATACAGAGCATTCCGGGAAGAGTTGATTAGGTTCAATTTGAGTGGCAGATCCGACACAGAGTACCCCGACTCCACTTGGTCTTGTGCGTGGCGCCCCTAGAGTGTATATAATAAGCCGAAGGCGCGAAGGGAGTGCAGCCTCCGACAGCCGTAACAACCGCAGCTCACTTCCGCAGATTCGGTTTTTTGGTCGCCATCGGCGACCAGACTCAGCCGATGCGGTTCGCGCGGTGCCTGTTCCTTGTTACGCAATGGCGGAGAGGCTGCACTTACCGCAGCGCCGGAGCTACCGCATTCGCGATGACATAAAAAAAACTTGAAGAACTACCCCGACACACAGAACTAAAAAAATACAAAAAGGTCTAAATTAACGTTTTCGCAAAAAAGGCCTTGACCTCAAAGGTCACTGACATGTGCTTGAAAATGATTTCAATAACTTTCCGGTATCGACTCCAGCGAAAACTAACGTTTTACAAAATAATATCAGTGTTCTTGAGGTTAATGACCTCAAGGTCACTTATCTAAAGTGCATTGAACCTCACGTCAAAGGACAATGACTTTGACCGTCAAAAAAAACCATTATTTTTTTGCGTACCACAGCGACCACAGCAAACGTAACCACAGCCGTGGATGTAGGTATTACAGCTGAAATAACAATAATATAAAAACGGATTTCCAGCAGGGATCGACCATGCACGGAACAATATTATCTACTCTACGAGCGACCTTGCCTCCAATTCCTGCTACTTGTGTAGAGCTGTGCCCACCAAGCCAATTTCATTAGATCCTTACATTGATATTAACGTTATAAAAACAATATTTTTTAACCTTGATCTTAGTAAAAGCGAACAAGTTTTTAGTAGGTAGTTTAATACTAGACGCTGCGCTGGGTGGACGGTACTATTAACTAACGAATAATGAATACCCGAGATCGTAATGTGCGAATTATTTTCTGGTGCGGAATATTATGTTTAGTTTACGGAGACCAAAACCTGGGTACTGATAACTTTGATTATGTTAGTTTTAAAATAGGGAACATAGACGCCGGAAACTGTAGGGATTCGGTTAATTTATTTTTACCAAGTGGTTCCTTGACTCATCGCCCAACCACTTGGGAAGATGTAATAAGCCCTGTGATGCGAAATCAAACAACCTTGCTGGAACTGCATAACGTGGCATTAAACAGAGCTTTTTTCTGGAGCTACATAATGCAAACAAGATTTATACGACCAGCAGGCGAAACAACGAACGATCCTGGTATGATGTACTACTTTCTTTCCTGCGTGGCAGATTTAGCCGCTAACCCTAAAATCAATGCCAGTTCAGTATATTTTTCTCCTGAGAGGTTCTACACTTCATCTTTTAAAGGATTCTTTAATAAAACACTGCAAAGATTTGCCCCTAGAGCATACCGTGAGGTTATCGAAGGGATAAACGGAAACGTTGTTATGGTTGAAGATCTTGGTGCTTTTGATAAAACAGATAGTTCTAAGGATTATACATTGGAACAGTTTCGCACTAATGAATGGTACAAATTATGGTTACCTGACACGGAAGAGAAAGGACTGCATACGAAAACTGCATATAGAGTGGAAATAATTTATGCCAACAATACTAATGTTACTTATACATTTTACGGACCCCCTACTTTAGATGAGGTAGGTAGTAGGTATGGTATGGATAAATCTGGTGGTATTTAATAAAACAGTCATATAATTTTCTGATACTAGACCAGTTTCTCAAATTACAATGATAACGTGTGGTTTATGTAGTGTGACTGTGATAAGTAATTGAGATAATAAAGTCAAAGTTCTAAAAAATACGGGCCAAACGCTCTATTAATGTAATTAGGAATACTTTATTGCACAAGAAAATAAAGAATTGTACAAAAGGTGGGCTTAATGCCAAGGCATTTTCAAGTGGCATATAGCTTCATAAAAACTTACCTACTGCAAATTTTGAAAATTCTTAAAGCGTTTTTAATAAATATATACCTACCTTTTTTATTGAATTAATAAATTTAAATTTTGCAGAATGCTCGTCCAGTTAAATGGACACAGCCATATTTCGATTGCAAGAGGCTCAATGAATGGCTTGTTGGTGCAGTTGCGCCTGTATCAGATTTATATCCCAGACATACAAATATTAAAGAAACAGAAAATCCGACGTGAGTAATTAACGATCTCAAGTCTTATGAACTAAAATACTTATCTACCCGAAAACCTAAGAAGGTACTGCGGGGTAAAATTGCTACCAGTAGTCCTAGAATAGTTTTAATAAACTTTAAAGTTGGCAAAATGATTTGACTTAATATTTATACAGGTACACTGCGGCAGCAGTGATTGAGATGAGCTATAAGCAAATTGACATAAATCAATGTCCATGGAGCGAAGGGAATAAAACATCAAATCTATTTGCCTCAACAGCACGTTGCGATGAAACGACCGAGGTAATTAAAGTTACTTAGAAATTGATATAATCAACGCAGGTGAAATATATGTTTTATTTCTTGCTCTCTTTCATAACACTCTCGCGTTCTAAACTATTGTACGTGTATAATGTTATTGCAGTGCGTGCCACTTCATGGATTTGGTTTTCAACGTGGTGGTTATCAATGTACCTGTCCTCCTGGCTACCAGCTTCCTTCAAATGAAAGCGGTATTTACTCAGGAGAGCGATTAGAACAAGAATTCAGTTACATCAATGGAGGCAATTCACCCAAAGAACACAAATGCGTGAAGATAGAACGTTTGTATTTATTCCAAATTAATTCTCACTCGATTTATTCTTGTATAACAAGATTACTTTAAAGTTTAAAACATTTTTTTTCAGTGCAAGAATCTTTTCCTGTGTTAAGAAATATTTTAAATCGGCAAAAATATTTAGACATGTATCCAGAATACAAAAATCCCAAGATCGGCTTAACAGCCATACATGTGAAAAATGAAAGCATAAACGTCCACGAAGCTCTGAAATTTGTAAGAGGTGTAAAAACTCAAACATGCTCCAAGTAAGTCCTTTTCGAAAGCTCAAACTTATTTACCAAATAATATTGAACGTAAGTAATACAATATCACTTATAGTAAAAACTTTGGTTTATTTCTCAATCTACTTTATTTATTTAAGTAAAACACTTTGTTTGCACCAAATAAAATTATGAATGTGTCTTAGGGTACAAATCTACCCAAACAGAATGTTCCTCATTCTTGGTTAGATTTTCAATTAATCATTAATTTTATGTTATATTAGTAAGGTTTAGAGTCTAAACTTTAGACCGTGACCATACTTACCATACATTACACTTACATAACCATAGCTACTAAAAATTACTATCTACAACTTAGTTTACATAACAACCTATACTAGAGACACTAAAAAAAAAGCTACCTATATATTTATACTATTTTTTAAAAACCCGACTTTAACAACTAATTTTATTATGGTTGAATTTTATTTTAGCTACAGAGCTCCAGAACTGACTTTATCTAGTTCTATGGCTTACGGAGTTAACGAACAACTTGAAAATCAGGCAAGAATGGCAGTTAGGCTAGCAAACTTCATTAGTGCATATTTACAGGTATCCTGAACATTTGAATGATTTCGTCTTTTATCTTTATGGCCGTAGAAGTATTATGTTCCAATGGAAATCCATTAATTTCTTATAAATACATACCTTGCTCAGTTATTTTGCTTGCACTTCTTCGGTCAATAAGCAGCATAAATCGATCGTGGCTATTCTTGTTGAGATTTGTGTTTAAAGGAAATAAATGTATTAAAGTGATTACATTTCTAATCAGATTAACGATCCTGAGGAAGACATTTATAACGCTGATCGTGTTGCTGATCCAGTCCTTACAGAAGACCAGATGTTCGGAGAAACTTTATCAATTCTCCTTGCTGATCCGAATATATGGTCTGCGGGTAAGCCAATATATATATATATATATATATATATATCTGTTTATTTATGTTTTACAATAAGTTATAGTAAACTTAAATTTAATTTTAATTTAATCATAATATCTTAAAATATATTCCAGGCATATTTTGGGATAGAAATCAGTTTCCTAACCGAACATTTTTTGCACCGTACTCCTTTAAGACCAAAATGAACACAAAAGAATATAAGCAAGAGGACCTAGCACGCTTAAATAACGGTGAATTCAAGCGTCAGCTGATTCAATTTGGAGTGAATAAACAATACTGGTCATCTAACAGTGATAAGCTTGAGAAGACCTACGTCAAAATTAAAATTCGTAAAGATATAACTGGAGATAAAATAGCGAGGTTCCAGAGATATCCGGTTTTCTATCGAGCTGCAGGTGCTGAGCATGGATCTTGGAACAATCCTTATTATGACTGTGATGGTCCCTTAAACCTTTGGGTAATTACGTACTCTGTACCATTTTTTGGTTGGGATTCAGCTAAACAAAAGATTGAGTTCAAGTAAGTACCAACTTAACCTTACCTAACTGCCAATATCTGATATGTTTCAAAGATATTTTCATAATCAAACAGATATAGATAATCTTTTAGGAGTATAGAAAATTTCCATGTCACAATGTAAGTTAGGTACCGTACTCCTCCGATTTTTACGAAATTTTATATGCGTATTCAGTACCTAGCTCTAAGAATCGGCTACTATCTATTTTTCATTTTGCAAAACAACGCATACAGCTAGTAGTAAATAAATTAATAACATTTTGGTGTAAATAAGGTTGTATTGTATTTGAATCCAAAGTAAAACATCTCCTTTCAAGAGTTTCTCATTGTTTCTCATTTTCAGAGGTGTGGTCACAATAACGGTGCCCATTGAATCAATTGATATTAATCAATGCTCTGGTGATCCCGAACAAAATGCTTTTGGGAGATCTGATAAATGTGATAGAGAAAGCACATACGTAAGTCTATAAGTATATACCTACTTAATTTCGTCTAAACATAAATCTAAATTTAAAATAAAAAAAAAACGTTTTTAATGGTTTAAGGCCGCCCATTGTGACACTACTAAATGTGTATATTTCATTTGTTGTTATTTTTTTGTTTTGTAAATTGGTGTTCCTGTTCAATAAAGTGTACCTATTGTATTGTAATTTCCATCCGTTCGGGAGTTATGATGCCCCAGACAGATAGACACATCAAACTTATAACACCCCTCTTTTTTGGTCGGGGGTTAAAGAGATTATTTCAATTTTACAAGATAAATTCATATGCATAAAACAATTTTAAAATCGTATAAGAAGAAATTAGTCGTTAGTTATTTGCTAAGCATGTTGTTGTGGGACAGGGGAGTGGCGAAAAGTCGGTAATTATAATAAAACGTGTGTCAAAGAATTTTATCTGTCCTACTAATAAGTGCTAATTAGAATGAATCCTTGAAAATTAATATAATTTTATTTATTATTTGATATTTTATTTTTGTACGCATATATTTATATTTTTCATATGGAGTAATTATAATCTAAATTATTTTATTTAATATTGTACACCCCTGCCTAATAATTATTTTATTAAAGTTATTTTCCACCCAAAGGCTGCCTGGAAGAGATCGCTTTTTAGCGATAAGGCCGCCCATTGTACATTTTGTTTCCCACGTGTTGTTGTATTTTGTTTCCCTGTGTGTGCAATAAAGTGTTTTGTATTGTATTGTATTGTTGTTGAATAAATACTTAAATGAAAATAATAAACTCCTAAATGTTTCAGTGTCAGCACGTTCCTGGATTTGGCTATAATGAAGGTGGCTACAGATGCGTATGCCGTCCCGGATTTGAATATCCATATGAAGGAAAGACCCATTTTAGTGGGAAAATGATGGAAGAGGAATTTTTAAATACCATTCATTTTGAACCTACGATATTCGATAAATTTAAGTGTAGGCCTGCAAAGAACCTCAATACTGGACCGATTTAAACAAATAGTTAAAATTCTTCTGTTTTGTATTTATCGGGCTATTATCTAATTACTATCTACGCATAATTTTTTTTATGTCTTTAATTACATTTAACATAGGCATATCTATTCTAACCATGCTATATTAAACATATTGTACCTTCAATAAATTAATTAATTAAGTAATTTTAGATCAAATTTACGTATTTATTTTTTTAAACAATGAGTCAAATAAATCTCCCATCCTATACTATTATTTATACGAACACAACACACACCTTAGATCCAAGATTGGACCTTCAGTTCAGAGCAGAGACATGTTGTTCATTATTAGAGTTACTTGAGATTGGCTCAGAAATTTCAAAATTCGATGTTTTCTGATCTGTTATCTATCTATCTGTCTATGGTTATACCAAACATTCATTCACTCACTCAGTCATTCAATTTCAAAAATCTAAAAACACTTGTTGTGACTTTGTTTGTTGACTGACTGTGATCTTTTTATAAATTTATCTGAAGATATATTCAAAATGAATTAAAATCGCAGTGCGCTGAGCTTTTAATCCCAAAGGCTGCTATAAAAATATAAAATGGAGTTAGTAAACTATAGTTTACTCGGGATTTCCTTGTGTGCTTTGCTATGGGGTGTGGCCGGCCAGTACGAATGGCAAATACGAGATGCTTTCGATGAAATTCGTGGCAAAATGGACAAGTTAAACCCAGACAACTGTATAATAAGCCACCTAGATGACTTGTACTTACCAAAGGATTCCGTATCTCACCATCCGGACGTGAAAGATATAAATATAAACCCTGTTTTCCCGAACAGAACTGCTATGCTTCATTTACATAACATGGCAATGAATAGGGCATTCTTTTGGAGTTACATCCTTCAGTCCAGGTTTATCAGACCGGCTACCAACGATACGTATGACCCTGGTATGATGTACTACTTCCTGTCCTCCGTTGCAGACATATCTTCGAACCCACTCATCAACGCTAGTTCTATTTACTTTTCTCCAAATATGTCCTACACTTCGTCTTACAGAGGATTCTTTAATAAAACCTTACCTCGTTTTGCTCCAAGAGCCTACAGAGCTGATGACTTCAATGATCCTGTCCATCTACAAAAAATTTCTACATTAAATACTTTTATTATTGAAGACTTGGGTGCTTTTGATCATGATAGTTTGTCAAAGGATTATACATCGGAATTCTACCGTACTAATGAGTGGTATAAGCTGTGGTTGCCAGACCAAGTTCAGAAAAGACATGACACGAAGACTACATATCAAGTAGAAATCCGTTACTCAAATAATACTAACGAAACGTTTACATTCCACGGGCCTCCTGGAAATGATGAGGTTTGTTCATATTATGCCTATTTATTATAACAAGCAACAATGACTGAGCCTATATATATTATAGAGTTAAATTGAATTAGCATACTTGATAAAATTCATCCACGTTTTTGCTAAAGTTCTTTGCTTTCTATGCTCAACCCTTTGCCTAACATTTGAATACAGAATAAATATTATTGTTTTGAACAGGTGCCAGGACCTGTAAACTGGACTCGTCCCTACTATGACTGCGAGAGACTTAACAAATGGCTGTTGGGGGCCGTATCTCCTGTCGCCGACATATACCCCAGACACACACAGTTCAGGCATATTGAATACCCCACGTAAGTAACAATGTATTAATGTTATTGAGGTATGGGTATCACTACAAAAGGCTATAAAGTGTTAAGAGTACAAGGACTAAGTCAAGTAACTCCCATATGTTATTGGTTACTTCTACTGTGATTTAATTTTTTTGAGAACATAATAATTTGGCTCATAAATACTGTTTTTTCTTGCTATACCTAGTGTCACTTAAACACAGTAATTTAGCAACATTACTTTTAAAAAGTTCTTTTTGATTTTCCCTTTAAGTGTAGCTGATAACTTGTCTTAGTGACAAATTTGAAGGTTCTAAGTCTGCTAGAAGATCCTTAAAATTTTGGTGATTGTGTTAGTGACGAAATGTTTGTGGCTTACTCCAGAATTGCCCTGCCAGTATCCCCTGCTATCGGGATAGTTGGAAAAACTTTCCACAAATCCCCTGCGAGACTCATTGGAGCTGTCGCAGGGCATTTCTGGAATCATTTTCCAATTATCCCCTGTTTCATTTTATTAGGAACAATCATTATCCAAACAAAATTTTTTTTTTTTTTTTTGAAAAATGTTTATTTAGGGAACATGGTACAGAGAAATAGAAGCTATGAACGGTAATACACGCAGAAGTTATAAAAACTGTGTCGCGGGTATTAACGCCCTCCTCCTTAAGCTAGATGACAATAGTTCCTTAAAACTAAATATGAGTAAATATAACAAATTTATCCTAGAGAAACATTAAAAATAAAAATATTATAAAAAACAGCATTTTAAAGTCTAAGATTAAAGTGGATAAGAAAGCAAAAACAGCAAACCTACAAAATTTCATCATCATCATCATCATCACCCTATTAACGTTCCCACTGCTGGGACACAGGGACTTCTCTCTTTTACGAGAGAGATTAGGCCTTAATTCACCACGCTGGCCAAGTGCGGGTTGGTGAATGTCACATGTCTTTTCAAACTCTTTTAAAGTTCTCAGAACATGCCGGTTTCCTCACGATGTTTGCCTTCACCGTTAAAGCACGTGTTTAAAGCGCACATAAATTTCTCAAGAAGAAAAATCCAGAGGTGCGTGGCGGGGTTTGAACCCACGACCTTCGGAATGAAAGTCGAGTGTCCTCCCACTTAGCCAACACGGCTTACAAAATTTATTCTACTAAAAAAAAAATCCATCCAAAGATAGCCTGGAAGAGATCGCTTTTAGTGATAAGGCCACCCATTGTCTCACTTTTTGCTACGTACAATTCTTTGTAATATCTATGTTGTTGGTGTTTCAATAAAGAATATTGTATTGTATTGCATTAATAATCCTATTATTATGAATGTTGTAACTTTGATAGACAGTAAACAGAATAGATCGTTTGGTCGTTCGTTAAAAATACCTAGCTTTGTCCACATCGTATAGGAGGGGTGAAATAGCCGATAACCGCTTCGATAAGAGTGTACCCCCGTGCCCGCTTGGTCGAATTGTATGTCTTTATAAATGATAAAGATTTCTTTATTAATACCATTTTAGGTACACTGCCGCCGTCGTCATGGAAATGGATTATGATCGTATTGATATAAACCAATGCCCTCCGAGTGCTGGAAATGACCGGCCGAATAGATTCGCCTCTACAGCTCGGTGTAAAGAGACAACAGAGGTAAATAAATAAATCAATACTTCTGAACAATCCACACAACAATATCTATCCTCATCAGCTATAAGCTTGGTTTACGGGTACTAGACATCAGAAATACTTTATATAAATAATGCTTGTAATAATACAAATTTTGACCCCTCGGCGGGTATCGAACCCCATTTTGTGTTTTTCCAATATTCAAAGACGTATGTCCAGTGCGAGCCACTCCACGGTCACTGACTTGGTCGGATTCTAGGTAATTAAGTATGGTGTATGTTCCAGTGCGAGCCACTCCACAGTTTTTTTTGTTTTTTTATGCTCGATAAGCCTTCATTTGACCACAATCTTACCAGATGTAAAGTGACGATGTGGTCTAAGATGGGATATGAAGACTTAGAAGGTAGATGGCTTCTCCACACCACATTACGAAACACGAAAAAATCGTTTCACGCACCGGCCCAGTCCGGAGGGTGGTGACAAGCCGCAACCGAAGCCTACCACCAGAGACTTTCTTAGCACCACCCGGATTCAGAGGGTTACCGCTTACGGACCTGAACAGACAAAACCTCTAAAACGGTCACTGGCTTGGTCGGATTATAACTAATTAAGTATTAAAAGAGTCGTATATCTTTCAGTGCGAGCCGCTCCACGGCTGGGGCTTCCGGCGCGGCGGCTACCAGTGCCGCTGCGCGCCCGGGCACCGCCTGCCGCCGCTCGCGCGCCGCGCCTACCTCGGCGAGCTCATCGAGCGCGCCACCTCCGACCAGTACTACAACAACTTCGACTGCAAGAAGATCGGCTGTGAGTCATTCATTTATTCATCCACCTTAGGAACTAATTGTACACTTGGTTTCATAAGAGGTCGTACGTGTGATTTCTCAGCAGCGGCTTATCAGGTGCCTTGATTGAAATAATAACATTAAAAAAAAAAACACACTACAGAATGATAATCACAGTAACAAAAGGATTGATTTGTACAACATAATATTTCCATTATGTTGTATCGACCATATCAAATTCTCGTGTCACAATGTTCGTTCCCGCACTCCTACAAAACGGCTTTCAAATATTCTCAGACCTACTGAGGAATCGGTCGATTCTTCAGTAGGTCTAAGAATAACCAACACTTATTTTTCATTCATTTTGCAAAACAACGTTTGCTAGGGTCAGCTAGTAAGCAAATAATATTTTATTTACTTACTGGACAATCCACGCAGCACGTGTTGTGGTGTGCTATGTACGTCTAGTACCCAGACGTCTGAAACACTTAATATAATATTAAAATAGGCAGTGTGAGATGATCTGAAAATGTAAGTCATAGGAACTCGCTTGCACTTCTAAGCCTTAAATTAAACTTACCAGCAGCGCGAGGTTTTTTTGATGCTAGATAAGCCTTTTTTGACCACAATATCACCTGATCACAGAATACATAATAAGTACAGAAGACGCACTCCAAAAAATCAATTAAAGGAATAGCGACCCTTTCTACAACATAATTAAGTTCAATTCAAATAGCACAGCACTCACTAGTTATCTACAGTTATATTCACCTAGAAGTTTCCTCTCTTTCTATCGCGTAACCCTTACCTTTTCTGACGACATCATGGTTGTCATTACAAGAATATTTTTATCTGACTAAATAATATTAGAAAGTAGTTACTAGTATTGAGAGGTCTACATACAGTAAACGATTTATACGGAGTTTGAACTTTTCCGCCATAATAAAAAAATAAACAATACCTATAACATTGTGAATATTATAGCGGTCGCATCACTCATTGAATACTTAATTAAATTAAATTTGGTCAGTTCTTAAATATCAACCTAGATCTAAAATATAATTACTTAATATCTTAACTTTCGATATCCTTCGGAAGAACAAAAAATGATAAATCTTTAATATTATCAGTGTTTGAACACCCAAATGCTTTGTTGTCGCCATGGTACCTTTTACACCTTTAATAAAAACTAAAAAAAGCATGCGAAAGGCGCGCGCGTTAAGATTAATATTTGTTATTAAGATAACAACGCGTGACTCCCTGAACGGCTATCCGCCAACTGTCCGCAGCGCGTCGTAGGTATGTTTTAGCGCGGAGTGCGCCAGGCCTGACCTGATGTTAAGTGACGATGTGGTCTAAGATGGAGCATGAAGACCTAGAAGGTAGATGGCTTCTCCGGGCCACATTACGAAACACGAAAAATAGCTTCACGCACTGGCCCAGCCCGGAGGGTGGCGACAAGCCGCGGCCGAAGCCTACCACCGGAGACTGTTCTTAGCACCACCCGGAGGTCACGTTGACATGTCAAAAAAAGTGTGTGTGTCAGCTACGACGCACGATTGGAGTTTACTCCTTACGAACGATAATTATGATATTATATCGAATAGAAAAAAAAGGGTAAATGAACGCATCTGCTAAAATGATAAGAGAAACAAACATATATCTGTAATTATTCGGATTATTTATATTACTTCAATAAACCGTGTTACATAAAGTATGTTACAAAATAATATAAATAAAAAAGCGAGACTACGAAGTATCGCGCAAAGAGGAGACCCCGAGAATGAGATACGCTGTGTAATGTATTCCATCTCATTCTTTTACACCTTCAATCCTACAGATATATATGTTTGTCTCTTTCTACGTAACGCCTCAACTTTTCGTGTTACACTTGATTTTGCTCCTCATAAAATTTCCGTACCGGGCCTTATAACTCAAACCTTGCGGACCTTGCGGACCATGCGGCCCCTGCGGAGGCGGCTGCTGCCCATGCATCACCATTATACACTTGCTGCACCAAGATCTGCTAATTCCAGTGGGCGCAGAGCCGCAAACAAGCCATGGTGTTTACGGATTCTGCGTTATATTTTCGTCTTTATACTTAGTGCTGTAATGTGAAAATATAAGAATAAGTGTAAAATCGTTTCTTAAGGAGTTTACTCCAAAATGTATTTTCCGTTTCCTGCTACCAGGGGTCCAGCGCCTGCCGGTGGTGTGGAACAAGGCGCACCCTTTCTTGCGCATGCTGTACCTGGACCGGCACTACGAGTACGTGAACTCGACGCGCGGCGCGGAGGCGCTGCACGCGCCGCGCCTCAACGTGTACGAGGCGCTCAACTACATGCGCTCCGTGCAGCCGCACAACTGCACCAAGTCAGTACTAAGCCAAAGTCTAATTCTAAGTGGAGGAACTGAGATCTGCACTGACATCTCGCCTAGGAGTGTTTTGTGCATTGTCCCCCTGCCTAACCCGGCACCGACCAGCCCAACTCCCTGGTGTAGCGGAGTAGGACTTTCGGTGTTGTAACTAGTTGTTTGAGCAAGTCTGCGGATGTAGATGGGGTCTTCGCGTCCATGAGACGCCTCAACCCCGTCTCCTTTCTTATCTCTTCTGTGGCTTTGCAGTGGATCACTACATGTTCCACCGTCTCCTCTTCCTCAAAGCAGCCGCGACACAGACTGCTGTCTGTAGCTCCGGTCTTGTGAAGGTGATGATTGAACTCACAGTGACCAGTAACTAAAAAAAATAAAATAAAATAACTTTGATATAAAAAAATAATATTTTTGCAGGGAAAAAACATTGTCTTGATAGTTTATCGTTTCGCGTTCACAGTTTGTCAAAAGTACGAGTTAACCACAAAATCTTAATATATATAAATCTCGTGTCACAATGTTTGTCCTCAATGGACTCCTAAACCACTTAACCGATTATAATAAAATTCGCACACCATGTGCAATTCGATCCAACTTGAGAGATAGGATGGTTTTTACGGCGAGAAAAATTCGAATAATTTCCGGGAAAATTTTATACCCGTGCGACGCCGGGGCGGGCCGGTAGTATGAATATAAATATGAGCAGGCTCGAGCATACGGCGGCAAATATGGGGAACGATTTTTTTTTACCTCATAGAAATCTAAAAGATTTTTCTAAGACGGTTTTCTGGTGTCTTGTCTTACAGACAGAAGTCTGCAACAAATTTTGTTGAAAACTTTTCTCTCTCACTTGTCATTGCACATTCCGAGAGTAGCAAACTAATACCGAAATATTATTTTACGTGCAATTTCAACGAAATTGTTGCATTGTCAAAATAATGTACCTATAATATGACAATTGTTGAGGCAAGGGCGGCAAAAACTATTCAGCCTTTACCTTGAAAATTTTGCTCGTTGCGATATAATTGCCTTGTTGAATTGCATGCTTAGATTTATAGAAAGGCCCTATAATATGAGTTCCTTAGTATAAAGAATATAATCTATATAAATAAAAATGAATTGTTGTTCGTTAGTCTGATTAAAACATGAGAACGGCTGAACGGATTTATCTTATCTTAGTCTTGAAATGTTCGTGGAGGTCGTGTAGGGAAGGTTTAAAAGGCGAGAAAAAATCGAATAATTGCCGGGAACTTTTTTTACCCGTGCGACGCCGGGGCGGGCCGCTAGTAAAGAATAAATAACATTTATTGCTTAAAGTTATAACAAAAAAAGAACTAAACGTAACATAGCTAATAAGGTACAATTCAATTTATAAAATCAATTATTCATTCATAATAATAATAATAATAAGCCCCTCAAAGCCCAACCCCACGTCCGTGCTGACCACCTAAGCCACGTGAGGGGCGGACACTCGAAATGAAATAACTTACCGAGTGACAAAAAAGGGTCCTGGCAAACCCATGATGATGATGGAGCAAAGTAAAAAATTAAGTATATGGTCGCTTCCCGAGGGCGATCGTCGGGGCACGTCTGGAGCCGATGCTGGACGTCACAGCATGCGAACCATCGGTGGCGAGGGTAATGGGCGGCCCTCTGCCGGGTCACCCGAAAAAGGTAAGCCCAATAGAAGGTACAACCTACGACCGCGGAGAAATTCAATTCGGTGCTCATCTCAAACCGTACAAGAAAATTCGAGCTGCACGACTGCAGAAGTTGGAGTATCGCGATTGGTCTCTGTTGAGGAGCGAGACCGACGCTTGATTGATCGGGCTGAAGAGGACCAAGACGCTCGATCTGCCGCATCCTCACCCATATCTCTATTCTCTTCTCTAACTTCATCCCCTCCAGCATACCTAGAATTCATCTCTCATCCTTCATCTATTTCTTCACCTTCATCCTTAATGGCCGACGACGTTGTGCAGGCGACATTTGTCCATAATCCTGCACCCGTCCAAACCAAAACTCGTGCGCGTCGAAAATGGACGGAAGAAATGAACATATTCATCCAGCGCACATACCTCACTATTACAAGATTAGAAACTGACACAAAGGCATATCTCTCAGAATTACATAAACAATTCATTGAAAAATTCCCTGATATGGATGTTAGCAGACAAAGAGTTGGCGATCAAAGGAGAGCTATCATACGAAGTAAACTACTTTCATCGACAACTCTTAGTAATATCCGTTCTGACGTTGAATCGTATTTATCAACTACACCGCAAGAAATCATAACATCTCAAACAACAAAACCACAATCTCAACGGATGCAGTGGTCTAATCATATGAACGAATTCATAATAAAAGACTATTACAGGATTACTAACCTCGAAACAAATAAAACTGCATATAGGAACACACTACACGAACACTTTATTAATGAATACCCACACCTTATACACCTAAGCGCGCAAAGAATAGCGGACCAAAGGCGAGTCATAATAACAAACCGGCTGATTGATGATCATAGACTAAGTATTATTAAAGATGAAATTGCCAAAGAAATTGAACAGACTTCCGTCGTCAACACCTCTTCAGAAAATAATCAGGACAATCTCAACTCAACCGTCTGGTATGATGCTATAAATAACTCAGACCTTCTTAATAGCACACTTACACCAGACACACGAAACACTCACAACTTAACAGACAACGTCGAACAAGAAAGACTTCATAATGTTGATCTTGCATTCAACCAAGCTTTTCAATATTTTATTAATCTAGATCCGGATAGAAGACCCTTTATCCCAAAACAAAAAACCACAAAAAAGCTAGCAAACATCGTCAAATATCTTAACGAAACATTAATCCCGGAAACTATAGACGTAAATACTGACTTTAAAACGGTTCAAGCCACTGTGTATTGTGCGGCATGGACTGCGGCTAAATGCTACAACGCAAAACAAGCTATGCAACGGCTAATGAATGGGTCTAAACTCTCAATACCTACGCCTGAAAAAACTGTTAATGGATACCAGACAACTAAATCCATAGTCCCTGCATGGCAAAAGCGTTTGGAAAGAAAAATAGAAGAGTTAAGGAAAAAGATAGGTAGATTGACACAATTTGTAAATGGCAATAGAAGTAGCAATTTAATAAAACAAGTTGATGCAATCATAGAACAATATAAAATTCACACTACACACGAGCAACATAATACCGAACCTAGTCATTATCTAGATACTTTAAAACAAAAACTAACTGTTACCAGTAGCCGTCTTCGACGTTATAAAGCTTGTTCCTTAAGAAAAGCTCAAAATAACCAATTCTTCAACAACGAAAGAAAATTCTATCAAAACTTGTCAAAAACGAACAGTAATCAATCGAATATATCTTCAACTCGTGAGACTAATAATTTAGACCCTAAAATATTCCGCGATTTTTGGGCTAATATATGGGAAACGCCGGTCAATTACAAAAATGATGCAGAATGGATCCAAAAGGAAACTGCGATATGGGATGCTATCCCGAATATGGAGTACCAAGGGATACCAGTAGAAATTTTTCACCAAGTACTGAAATCATCGCACAATTGGAAAGCACCAGGTTCCGACCATATACACAATTACTGGTACAAAAAACTTACAACCGTTCACCCTTTCTTATACAACCACATAAATAATTTCATCAAAGAACCTAGTACAATGCCTGATTATATAACAACGGGAATCACCTACTTGATCCTTAAAGACCCTAAGGATCCAACTAATCCATCTAAATTCAGACCTATTACTTGCCTCCAGACTATTTATAAAATTTTAACAGCATGTATAACCCACCTTATCTACAAACACGTAAATACCAACAACATACTGGCGGAACAACAAAAAGGTTGTAGAAAATTTAGTCAGGGGTGTAAGGAGCAGCTTACAATAGACGCGGTAATCTTAAATAACGTTCAAAAAATGAAGAAAGACCTGTATTCTGTTTATATAGATTACAAAAAAGCGTTTGACTCTGTCCCTCATGACTGGCTCATAAAAATATTAGAAATATACAAAATTAACCCTGAAGTATTATTATTCCTGCAAAACATTATGCCCAAATGGAATACAAAATTACAATTGCAAACTACACAAACTACAATAGAAACAGAACCAATAAAAATTCAACGTGGAATATTTCAAGGAGACTCTCTCAGCCCATTATGGTTTTGTCTTGCCCTAAACCCCCTCTCAAATTGGCTTAACTCTTTTAACATTGGCTATTCCATGTGTAGTGACTCCGACCGACTGACTGACAACCCAGTATACAAGCTCAATCACCTTTTGTATATGGATGATATAAAAATCTATTCATCCACTCAATCCGATCTAGAGTACCTTATAAGTATCACGGGACAGTTTTCTATAGATATTGCTATGAACTTTGGTGTCGACAAATGCAAAATAAACTCTATTAAAGGAGGTGAATCCTATCAACATTCATATCTTTTGGAGACTGGAGAAACTATAGACCCATTATTAGACAATGAAACTTATAAATATTTAGGATATCAACAAGCTAAACAGATTACATCAAAGGAAATAAAAAGTAAACTCACACAGAATTTCAAGCATAGACTCAACACCATACTACGAACACAACTTTATTCCAAGAACACCACTAAAGCCATAAACTCATATGCGATCCCAATTCTTACTTACTCTTTCGGAATTATTAAGTGGACTAAGACTGAGCTTAGTAATCTTCAACGTGTTATAAACGTCACTATGACAAAACACAGAAAACACCACCCTAGGGCTTGTAAACAGAGACAGGTTCTACCACGAATAGAAGGCGGAAGGGGGATTGTCGACATCTACAACCTTCACAATAAACAAATAGGTACACTTAGGTCGTACTTTCACAATAAATCTGAAACATCATCACTGCATAGTTCGGTCGTAGGCCTAGACCGTAAGCTCACACCGCTCAATTTAAATGACTTAAATAAACAACAAAATGAAGACTTAACTGACAGACAAACTCTAACAGCAGACTGGGCCCGGAAGTCTCTACATGGAAGGCACTACCACGACTTGAGCCAGCCTACCGTCGACAAACAGGCGTCGAACGAATGGCTCAATCGTGGTGAACTCTTTCCTGAGACTGAAGGGTTCATGATAGCAATACAGGACCAAGTAATCGAAACTAGAAATTATCAAAAACATATAATGAAACAAAATCTAACCACTGATTTTTGTCGAAGATGTAGCAGTTGTTCTGAAACAATTCAACACATTACAGGGGCCTGTAAAGCTATAGCCCAAACTGACTACAAATTCAGACACGATCAAGTTGCAAATGTTATACATCAAAATCTAGCAAAGAAATACAACTTAATTGAAGAAACTGAAAGACCCGTCCCCTATTACAAATATTCACCAGCTACAGTCTTAGAAAACGCCACACACAAACTTTACTTCGATCGAGCCATTCTTACTGATCGAACCACACACTTCAATAGACCCGACATTACATTATTGGACAAATCTAATAATACTGCATTGCTTATTGATATTGCCGTACCAAACACCCACAATATGCAGACCACCATTGCAGAGAAACTTTCAAAATATGTAGACCTTAAGAACGAAATTACCCGCATGTGGCGTTTGAAAAAAGTTAGTATTATTCCAATAGTAATATCATCTACAGGAGTTATTCCAAAACAACTATTCCAATCAATAGAACTATTAAGCCTGCCTAAAAACATATATGTCCTCCTACAGAAAGCTGTCATCTTAAACACATGTAGGATTGTCAGAAAATTTCTCCAAACTGAGCCTTCATCTTAAAACTAGAGCAAACTTGGCTTAGGCCCGTTTGTTTCTGGTCAAATCCGGTTTTCTTGGAAAATCGAGTAGGATAATCCTAAAAAAATAAATAATAATAATAAAGCCTCTTTATTTCCCATCACTTAAGTATTACAGTGTATACTCTTACACCTAAAAAAAATACTTATTATCTATACTTAATATTATCGTTTTCTTTGTATAATATTATATAATTTGTGGCTTAACTATTGTCTTGGATGGGAACCCCTGATTGGGTATAGGCCTCCTCCAGTTTTTATATTACCTATTCTCTTATATAACTTTAGGCAAAACTTAAGTAGAGTGTAATCCTGTTACAGATACAACCCGTCGGACCTGTTTTTGAACGGCGACATATCGTTCGGCGCCGAGGAGCAGCTGGCGAACGAGGCCAAGATGGCGGTGCGGCTGGCTAACTTCATCAGTGCCTTCCTGCAGGTATGATGTTGAACTCGCAGAATTTACCTTCTTAAATAAATAAATATTGCCGGACAATCCACACAACAACACCTAGCCCTGTGGTAAGCTATAAGCTAGTGTTACGGGTACTAGACATCTGATATACTTAATATAATAGACATACATAGATAGATATTTTTTATTGAAGTGAAACTTCTTTAGAATTGTTGTGATTTGAAACCGGATGCAACGGAAGTGGAAATAATATTGGCTTACCTGTGGGGTAAGCCAATCTTAAACGCTAACAAGGTTAAGCAACTTTTGCGCGACGCCAGTACTTGAATGGGTGACCGCCCGAACAAAATCTTTTTGTTTTTTTTTTTTTTTTTTGTATTTTTAATTCTTTTTATTCTTTTGTTGATTTACTGAAGTTTCACTTCTATTGTGTGTGAATCGCACACGCACCTTTTTTTTTATATTATACATAACTAAACATCCAGACCAAGGAGAAAGTGCTTGCAGAACATACAAACACTTGATCCCGCGGCGGGAATCGAACCCGCTACCTCTTGCACCGCAAGCGGACCTCCGCCCACCGCGCCACTGAGGCAGTCGAAACTTCTTCTTTAACTTTTCACCTGTCAATGTCCACGTATGAAAATTTTCCGCGATAATTATACATTTTCTATATGAGACCGTCGCGCGATCTTTTTTGGTTGGTCTCCTGGTGATATGTGGTGAGGTTTATGATTATACACGTGTTACGATCTTTTTAACCACAAAAAAAAAAAAAAAAAAGAAATAGCAAATAAAAAAATCAGTAACCTTATTTCGTATTTTTTTTTATTCGTATGTTGTTTTTTGGTTGAGACCGACTCCAAAGAGAACAGAAGTTGCAACTATATTATAAAAAATTTGGAAATATACTTTATTTATTATTTTATTTTTATGAAGTCTGCTTTTTTAAACATAGTTTTAATTATATTTAATGATTTTTAAGAAGTGATAAACCCCACAGGACTTGACACAGGTTACGGATGTGTCTTAATCTTTTACTGCATAAAAATTAAAAAATAGTTTTAATTTATGTGAAGATACTGACTGTACCCTTTTCTCAGGTATCAGACCCTCTGGAAGTGTTCAGCGGCAACCGAGTTGCAGATAAGCCACTCACGGAAGATCAGATGTTCGGAGAGACGCTGTCTATAGTGCTTGGGGACTCCAAGATCTGGTCTGCAGGTAACTAACATAATAGGCATTATGACTACATAAATAAATCTTAAAATTTAAAAAAAACCCCCGATTCTAATGCCCTTATTTCCTTATAAGTAAAACACCATAATATTTAGTAGTTAGGGCACGCGATGCTCTTTCATTTGATACCCCACTCGAGTATATTTGCAGATTTTCGGTTTTCCTTCCCCACTCTCACCCCCATAACTTTTGAACGGCTCAACCGATTTTCATGAAACATGTCTAAGAACAACCGGGCCAAACTCACCTTTCATACAAAAAAAAATGAAATCGCTCCATCCGATCGGGAGCTATGATGCCACAGACAAAAACGTCAAACTTATAACACCCCTCTTTTTTGGTCGGGGGTTAAAAAAATTGCTATTCTTTTTAGTCCGTCTGTAAGCCCGTCCAAAAATACTGGACATCAATTTTTTTTCTTTATCGATTTGCTGCTAAGAGACTGGGAAATTTTGTATAAATCGCACTAAAGCGTTACGTCACGAACAACTGCAATTTACAGTAACATAATGATTTTTATTTGCAAGAAAAAAAAAAAAAATTTTTTTTAATCGGTTTATAACGGTCAAAATTTTAGTTGTCATTTAATCTATTGGCTTAGAAAACCTATTATGGACATAACTCATCTATCACTTAAAAATTAAAACTACAAACAAATGTGCTTTAAGGTTCTCAATTCGCTGTATTTATTGTAAAGGCGTTTGAGCCCTCCTGTATCCGAAAAGATTATTGACTTTTTTTATATTTGTTTTGTGATTGCAGGAACCTACTGGGATATGAACAAATTCACAAACCGAACATACTTCGCGCCCTTCGCCTACAAGACGGAACTGAACACCCGCAAGTTTAAATTGGAAGATTTGGCGCGTTTGAACAAAACAGGTATTATATAAATTAAATTGATTCACAAGTTTAGACATATTTGGCTTGGTGGCTTTAGATGCGTTTGAGCCAAGTTACGGGTTCAAATTTCTTAACGGAACCAGATTTTGTATGATTTGCTTTTTGCTACCGGGGATTTAATATTTCTTTGTTCATTGGCATGTATTAAAGTTAATAGTTTTGTAAGTTAAAAGTCACCCTGATACATCACTAGCGTAGACAGTAAACAGAGATAAAAAGAGTTTATTTTTAGGAAAGCAGTTTTATCTATGAATAGGCCTTTCTCAGAGTGTAATGAAATATGACAATGAGAAAAGAGCTTCTTGATCATACAGGTTTTATTGGCTGTTTGACTGCGGAGCAGCCAGTCACAAATGCTATAAACTTTAAAAAAGAAGATAAAATAGAATAGAAAATACACCAGATAAACAATTCAATAAGAAAATAAAACTAAACCTAGAATGCGTAATGGGCGGTTTTATTGCTAAAAGCCATTTCTTCCGGACTACCGTGGGTGGAGAGAAAAAAATTACAAGTGTTATGGACGGTGGCTTAAACAATATAAATACCTAATATCTAATGCTAAACCTACCACTACCTAGCCTATACTTATAATTATAAGAAGATAGTTGCCCAGTGTACTAGTGGCGCCATCTGCGCTTGGTTTCTTAATTCCCTTATTTAACGGTCGATTTCTTCCTAACTATTACCTTGTTTGATGAATTTGAATGTAAACTCACATAAGTTATTCTATCATTTTTGTTAACAGTAATAAAGATAATGTATCTCTAATGCATCGCATGTTATTTATTTATTTATTTCATAACAAAATCCACAGCGCTTAATTAAATTACTTTATACATATTCTGTTATTTATAACTTAAGGCCAAATAACGGATTTACATTATACAATATATATTTTTTAAACACAGTTACAATCTTCTATAAACTTATACTATTAGTTATTACACTACAACGCTTAAACATAAAAGTTAAGATATTTACACATTTATTTATGTTTGTTTGTTTATTTTGTTATTCTTCTTTATTATTTGTGGGAACTTGTAATTAGCCTTTAAGTATTATATAGTTTATATTATTGTTTTATTATAAAATAAAATGCTTAAATAAATAAACTTGCAGAAGAGCTGTACACCAACCAGCCGTGGTTCCAGTTCCTGAAGCAGCGCTGGTCCACCAACTTCGACAGCCTGGAGCAGTTCTTCCTCAAGATGAAGATACGAGACGACGTGCAAGGTAGTAACCTTTTTTTTTATGTTAGATTAGCCTTCATTTGAACACAATCTCACCTGATGTAAAGTGACGATGTGATGGCTTCTCCGTGCCACATTACGAAACACGATAAAATCGCTTCACGCACTGGCCCAGCCCGGAGGGTGGTGACAAGCCGCGGCCGAAGCCTACCACCGGAGACTGTTCTTAGCACCACCCGGAGGTCACGTGTAAGGATTCAGAGGGTTACCACTTACGGACGTGAACAGACAAAACCTCCACAACAACATACATAATACCCTAATAATACTTGAATGTAACGTTTCCGCAGGGGAGTACCTGAAGCGCTATGAGCGGTACCCGACGTCGTACCGCGCGGCCAGCCTGGGCCACGGCCACTGGACGCGCCCCTACTACGACTGCTCAGGTATATAAACTATCAATTCTGCTTCAGAACGGTGGGGAAAAAACACGGTTAAAATCATCATAATCACTTTCTCCTTGGTCTGGGTGTTTAATATAATAATAATTATCTATGTATGTATGTATATTATATTGGGGTTTCTCTACGGGATCGAATCAGAAATGAGGAGATCCGTAGAAGAACGAGGGTCACCGACATAGCCAAACGGATTAGCTCTTTGAAGTGACAGTGGGCAGGCCACATAGCACGTAGAACAGATGGCCGTAGGGGGCCGAAAAGTTCTCGAAATGAGACCACGGATTGGTAAGCGCAGCGTCGGACGCCCACCAACAAGATGGACAGATGACTTGGTCAAACTTGCTGGCTCACGGTGGATGCAAGTGGCGACCGATCGGAATGATTGGTCGTCTTTGAGGGAGCTTTATGTCCAGCAGTGGGCGTCTTAATGGCTGAAATTATGATGATGATGATGATATTATATTAGGTCCTTACATATGAAATTGGCGTTTTTCGTACTGGCCACTTTAATCACAAATTTCTCCTCTTTGGTAAGGAATTCCAAATTCAAATTTGTACAGCTATAGACTCATGTATTTGTGCTTCGATGATCGTCATTCATTTGTTTTTTTTCTTCTGTTTTTTTCTGTTTGCGTCACTCATTTTACAAAATGGAAAACTTAAAATATCGCATTATTTACGAGTACGAGTTCCGCCGTGGCACTAGTGCTGCGGAAACAACTCGAAGGGTGAATGATGTGTATGGCGGTCGTGTTGCAAAAGAAAACAGAGTTCGTTTTTGGTTCCAACGTTTTCGTTCTGGAAATTTCGACTTGCAGAACAAGCCCCGTGGACGGCCTGAGACTCAAGTTGATAATGAAGAGTTGAAGGCTATTGTGGAAGCGGATCCATCGCAAACCACGTCCGAGTTAGCTGCAGGCTGCGGTGTTAGTGATAAAACTGTTTTAATTCACTTGAAGCAAATTGGGAAGATTAAAAAGCTTGAAAGGTGGGTACCTCACGAATTGACTGAAGCAAACCGGCAAACGCGCGTCGACTGCTGCGTTACATTACTAAACCGGCACAATAATGAAGGTATTTTAAACCGAATCATTACCTGTGATGAAAAATGGGTTCTTTACGATAATCGGAAGCGCTCAGCGCAATGGTTGGATCCTGGCCAGCCAGCCAAATCCTGCCCCAAGCGAAAATTAACCCCAAAAAAGTTACTTGTAAGCGTTTGGTGGACTAGTGCCGGTATTGTTCATTACAGTTTTCTCAAATCTGGCCAGACTATTACGGCTGATGTCTATTGTCAGCAATTGCAAACCATGATGGAAAAGCTAGCGGCTAAACAACCTAGGCTGGTCAATCGCTCCACGCCACTGCTGCTTCACGACAACGCTAGACCACACACTGCGCAACAGACGGCTACTAAATTAGAAGAGCTTCAATTGGAAAGTCTAAGACATCCTCCGTACTCCCCGGACCTTGCTCCAACAGATTACCATTTTTTTCGAAATTTGGATAACTTCTTGCAAGGGAAAAAATTCAACTCCGATGGGGCAGTCCAAATCGCCTTCAAAGATTTTATTGATTCCCGTCCGACTGGTTTTTTTAGTAAAGGGATCAATGAACTACCTATAAGATGGCAAAAGTGCATAGAAAATAATGGTTCATACTTTGATTAATTAAATATATTATATTAAAAAATATTCGACTTTTTGTTCCTCCCATACAAAACGCCAATTTCATATGTAAGGACCTAATATTAAGTATATCAGATGTCTAGTACCCGTAACACAAGCTAAGAGCTTACCACGGGGCTAGATGTTGTTGTGTGGATTGTCCGGAAATATTTATTATTTATTTATTATCACCCCATTAACGTTCCCACTGCTGGGGCACAGGGTCTTCTTTTGACTGCCTCAGTGGCGCGGTGGGCGAGGGTCCGCTTGCGGCGCAAGAGGTAGCGGGTTCCATTCCCGCCGAGGGGTCAAGTGTTTGTATGTTCTGCAAGCACTTTCTCCTTGGTCTGGGTGTTTAATATGTATTATAAAAAATATCTATGTATGTATGTCTATTATATAAAGTATATCAGATGTCTAGTACCCGTAACACAAGCTAAGAGCTTACCACGGGCTAGATGTTGTTGTGTGGATTGTCCGGAAATATTTATTTATTTATTATTTTCTCTTGGGCGTGAGAGATTCGGCCTTAATTTACCACGCTGTGCGGGTTGGTGAATGTCACATGGCCTTCAAACTCTTTAGAGTTCTCGGACGATGCCGGTTTTCTCACGATGTTTGCCTTCACCGTTAAAGCAAGTGTTTTAAACACATACATTTTTCAAGAAGCAAAATCCAGAGGTTTGTGGCGGGGTTTGAACCCACAGCTTTCCGAATGAAAGACGAGTGAGACTTAGCCAACACCGCTTTTTTTCACTTTAATAATATCTACACAGTATTAGAACTCAGCCGAGTCTCGGAAGTAAATGCCTAAAGCCGAGCGGCATTTTACTACTTATAGCATTTTATTCACATTTGCCTAATTTGAGTTTTTATCTAGTTTTCGAATTGATTTAAAATTATTTCATAAAAATGCATGTTGTATATTTGTTGATTGGTAGATTTGTATCACATTAATAGGGTCCTGCCCCTCCATTAATTTGAGAGAGAGAGAGAGAAAACATTTATTGACACAACACACACATAAACAATAAAATACAGTTAAATACAATTAAAAAAAAAAGATATTTATATAATACTAAATACTAGACATAAATAATTGCATGTGTTGTGCCAAAAGGTCTCGCCTCAGCATAAGCAGATCCACATTAGGTAGATTTGCGCTGGTTTTAATTTCCACAGCAATATTTATTTATCACTTCCTCAGTGGCGCGGTGGGCGAGAGTCCGCTTGCGGCGCAAGAGGTAGCGGGTTCGATTCCCGCCGAGGGGTCAAGTGTTTGTATATTCTGCAAGCACTTTCTCCTTGGTCTGGGTGTTTAATATGTATAATAAAAAATATCTATGTATGTATGTATATTATATTAAGTATATCAGATGTCTAGTACCCGTAACACAAGCTTAGAGCTTACCACGGGGCTAGATGTTGTTGTGTGGATTGTCCGGAATATTTATTATAAAAATATTTATTCCACAGGACACGTAAAGCAGTGGGCGATCACCTATGCGGCGCCATTCTTCGGGTGGGACAGCGTCAAGGTCAAATTAGAATTCAAGTAAGTAGTTTTAGAATACAGTATTAGACGTAGTCAGAGGATGCCTACGATTTCATGGAAATAAATGTATTGTTTTTTTAAATTGAATAACTCTATCATGTTCCTCTAAAATACATTTCTAGTATTTTGAATATATATTTTAAAAATTTTGAATAACACTATATTTCTCAAATTAACATTTGAGAAATATAGTGATAAAAAAATACTATGTTAGGTAAGCAAAGTTATTATTTTTTAGCTATTCTTTCGATTGGCATCATAGAAGTAGGATGAATGCTCGATAAGCCTTCATTTGACCACAATCTCACCTGATGTAAAGTGACGATGTGGTCTAAGATGGGACATGAAGACCTAGAAGGTAGATGGCTTCTCCGGACCACATTACGAAACACGAAAAAATCGCTGACATTTAAGTCGGTTAGATTCCCAGACGAAGCAAGTATTTTTTAGAAAATCTATGAATGCAGAATTCCTAACTTTTAAAATTAACATAAAGTCTTCTTTCAGCAAAATACCCTATCTACGATATTTAAGGTACTTCCCCTTCATGTCCCATAAGTTTGGGACGCCCTGTATATAGCAAACTAGAAGAGCTACGCGATGTTACTTATCTATATATTGAAAATAGTTTTACAATATTTAATTTACGTTTATTTGGTATTTTTTTATTCTCCTTGTTATATCTTCTTGACGTTACGCCACTGTCTATTTATTTCCTGTACATCCAAAGGTTTTCTGGAAGAGATCGCTCACAGCGAAAAGGCCGCCCTTTGTACCCCGATGTATTTTAATAAATAATAAATAAATAAATATTTCCGGACTACTCAAACAGCATCACCTAACTCCAAACTAAGCAGAGCTTCTACCATGGGTATTAGGTGACGGAGATACTACACTAGCTGACCCCAGCAAATGTTGTTTTGCGAAATGAAAAATAGATGTTGGCCGATTCTCAGACCTACTCAATATTCTCACAAAATTTTATGAGAATCGGTCAAGACGTTTTGGAGGAGTATGGCAACGAAAACTGTGACACGAGAATTTTATATATAGATAGATAATTTTTTTTGTAAATACATACATATGATACATAGGAAACACCCAGACCCGAAACCAGAAATTTTCTTGCTATTGTTTACTGTTTGTATTTTATTTGTGGTGTACAATAAAGAGTTATCTATCTGTCTATCTTATCTTATAACTAGTAGCGCCCCGCGGTGCAACCCGCGGTATAATGGATTTTCCCGCAGTAAAAAGAAGCCTATGCCCTTTCCCAGGCTGTAGAAAATCTGTGTACCAAATTTTATTTAAATCGGTTCAGTTGTTTTGCGTGAAAAAAGAGGAACAAACAGAAAGAGTTATTTTCGCATGTATAATATTCGTATGGATGTATGAAATATATTATTGCAATAAATCTAATTTTAGAATTTAAGAGAAACCCCCGATTCCAATGCCTTTATTTCCCATAATATTTAGTAATGTGCACGCGATGCTCTTTCATTTAATATAAAATCTGAAAATCTGCAAATAGACTCATATGCAGATTTTCGGTTTTCCTTCCCCACTCTCACCCCATAACTTTTAAACGGCACAACCGATTTTCATGGAACATGTCTAAGAACACCCGGGCCAAACTTACCTTTCATATGAAAAAACTAAATTTAAATCGCTCCATCCGTTCGGGAGCTATGATGTCCCAGACAGACAGACAGACACGTCAAACTAATAAAACCCCTCTTTTTTGGTCGTGGGTTAATAAAAAGATACTAAAGATACTTAAGCGAAACAGATATTTTAAGCAGTGCAATATACTGGAAAACTCAAACGTCACAAATTCATGTTGTAAGCTGTTTTAACATTTAATAATTTCGACTGCTTCAGTGGCGCGGTGGGCGAGGGTCCGTTTGCGGCGCAAGAGGTAGCGGGTTCGATTCCCGCCGAGGGTGAAAGTGTTTGTATGTTCTGCAAGCACGATTTCCTTGGTCTGGGTGTTTAATATGTATAATAAGAATATCTATATATGAATGACTATTATATTAAGTATATCAGGTATCTAGTACCCGTAACACAAGCTTAGAGCTTACCACGGGGCTAGATGTTGTTGTGTGAAATGTCTGGAAATATTTATTTATTTATTATTTATACTATTTTCGCAGGGGCGTGGTTGCGGTGTCGATGGCTTTGATGTCCCTCGACATAAACCAGTGCCCGGACGACATCTATGTTCCCAACGCCTTCAAGGGAACGGACAAGTGCGACCGAGCTTCCAGTTATGTAAGTAAAAAAAAAGCCTTTTCTAACTAGCGGCCCGCCCCGGCGTCGCTTAAAGCTTGTGTTACAAGTACTAGACATCTGATATCTTCTATATAAATAAAAATGAATTGTTGTTCGTTAGTCCCATTAAAACTCGAGAACGGCTGGGCCGGTTGAGCTGATTTTGCTTTTAAACTGTTTGTCGTAGTCCAGGGTAGGTCTAAACGGTGAGCAAATAAGGAAAAATTGCCGGGAACTTTTTTACCCGTGCGGCGCCGGGGCGGGCCTCTAGTACTTAATATGTATGCCTATTGGCATACATATTTTTTATTTAAAATGTTAAACACCCATACCAAGAAGAAAATGTTTGCAAGTTTAGTTTAAGATTAAATATCCACATGAGACGACATGAACGGTGAAGTCAAACATCGTGGGGAAACCGGCATGTTTTGAGAACTTTAAAGAGTTTGAAGGGCATGTGACATTCACCAACCCGCACTTGGCCAGCGTGGTGAATTAAGGCCTAATCACTCTCGCCAAGAGAGAAGTCCCTGTGTCCCAGCAGTGGGAACGTTAATAGGGTGATGATATATATCCACATGAGAATCCTTAAAAATTTGGTAATGCAGCGACAGTAATATCTATTCTATGGTTTGACTTCCAGTGTGTACCGATCCTGGGCCGCGGTTTCGAGGTCGGCGGCTACAAGTGCGAGTGCCTCCAGGGCTACGAGTACCCCTTCGAGGACTCCATCACGTACTACGACGGCCAGATAGTGGAGGCGGAGTTCCAGAACATCATCTTAGACAAGGAGACGCGCATCGACACGTTTAAGTGCAGGCTAGCTGGCGCGGCCGGGGTGCACAGCAGTTGGGTTACTGTTTTAGCTATACTGTGGCTGGTGTATAAGCTTAGGTAGTTTTAATTCAATATCCCAGCCTAATAAGATTACCGATTTGTGTTTTTGCAAAGCAGCATTGTTTTGTACGATTATGTACAAAGTTTAAAGGGCTTGGATTATAATCTCCGGGTAAAATTACCAATGTTTAATATATTGTGAGCAATCTCTGTCAGTCAGTCACTGACAGTTGTCAGTTGACTTGACAGCTCAATATCTAACCATTGACTATGTTAGACTGGGACGCAAAATGGCGTTCAACTGAGTAACATCTTTTTAATTTTATAATTTTATTTAACTCGACACTGGCAAATTGTCGCTTCAAGCGCAGAGTCAAATTACAAGAAACTAAACTGACTATTTTACCCGGAGTTTGTGCAACTGGCGCTAAGAGAATCAGTTTAATGCACTTAAGTAGTATGTTTGTGAAAGTCAGATTGTATCACACGCCGTTTCACATTACGGATAGTTGTTTTGTAAAACATTCTGTGCGCCGGTTCAACGGTTGTTTGTGATTCCATTACGGTACACGTTTAGCCTCATGTACTGATAATATTGTAGCTTAGTTTGTGTTTGTTTATGAAAACCCAATATTAAGCGTGTCGCGGCAGCGGCGACCTTCTTGGTTTTATTAAAAAAAATGTAGAAAAAACATTCAAGATCTTCGCAGCGCCACGAGTGTGGAGAATTGGAACTAAAAGTATCAAAGTGGCCGCTAAGCTGTATTACATTACAGCTAGCCGTGATTTATCAACTTATGCATTAAATCCGGCTTATCGTTGAACCGCCGCCGTTTTACACTTTAAACAGATTTAAACAGCTAGCGGTAATGTAAAACAGCGGACAATACGATCCGACTACTATATGTACATGTGCACGGTTAGTTGACGTAACCATAATCTCTCCCATACATGGGATAAAACATCTAATTATTTACTTCATTATCTGTAGCAATGTCCAAAGTAGCCTGGGCTTTACGATACGGACATTTTTGAAGATTTTTTTGACACAGAAGTCAAGTTAAATGTAAAGCCATATATATTACCGTAATATCTTAACGATCACCCATGGATCCATTACACATGGAAACGCCCTAAAAGTAGATTAAGTAATAAGTCTTAGGAAAATCACATTAGAGCTGAATTTAGCATCTTTTGCATTTAGTTAGCATTTTTTTGGTTTTATAGGCTTATTTTTCAAAGCTATACCATGGTATAATAGTTACATTCCGATGCGTGGCTAACGCCTATGGATAATTAAAAAAGACTAATTATATTTCCACCCACCAACTGAGTGGAATTTCCTACAACTGTGCAAAGGCAGCTTTAAAAAATCATACTATGGGTTGAAATAATTACCCATAGGATAATTATGGGTAATACAGTATACAGTATGAATTGAACCCTACTACCTAGAAATATTACACAGCAGCTTATAAATTTACTAATAATTTTGTAGTTATTTATCACTAATCTATTTCTACTTAAACTACTTCCGTCCAAAATTATATTTAATTTGACTTATGTGAAACATATAGACTGTACAATTTGTATTGTACTTGTAACCAGTTCTAGCATTAAGGTTTATGAATCTCTTTATACAATTTTCTTTTATTTCTAAGCTTAATATTAATAAGTTCAACTATAGACATTTCCATTATAAACTCCTCTAAATGTCGATATTTTTTTATATTATGAAATACTTGCTGTCCGCCTGTGGCTTTACCCGCGTAATAATATACTTTACCGCGATAAGAAGTAGTTGTGTTATTCTCACGCTGATTCTATATTATTGTGAAGTTTCATCACAATCCATTCAGTAGTTTATGTGTGAAAGAGCAACAAACACACTAACATCCTCCCACACTTTGGCGTTTATAATATTACTAGGATGCATTATGCAAGAAGAATATATTTATATTTTTAAAACTCTTCTGAGCTTTATTTAATTTTAAGAAATGAATTAAACCATACATTATGTATATCACTGACAGATAAAAAATCCATAGCTTTTGTCTATAAATAAGTATTTTTATTATATTATTAGTTTTTATGAAATAGAATAATTTGTGGTGTGAATATTGTGTTAAATAAGTAGTTAAGGTAATCTCATGAACTGTGAAATCTTAAAAAACTTGAATCTCTGTAATCATGACATAATTACCTTATTCTACATATCTCTTGGTCATATCAAAGTATTGTCCTGCCCTTTACCTGATGAAGGCAATTGATTTAACTAAAATTATTTTGATGGTTGTTACATTTTGAAACGCCTAACAGTTTTTACATCCATGTTAGGTTATATTTATGCATAAAAAAGTACGTGAGCACAATATGTATATATAAATATGTCAGTTATATTGAAATGTTTAAGGGAATAAATAATATTATACAAATCTTAATAGCACATTCTTTATTATCTTGTATACAGTTGTAAGTACTTATGTTGTAGTGTAGATACTAGACTGATTTGAAGAAACCGTCCATTTCGTGCCTTTTAATAAATTGATTTTATACCATGTTGTGTTTCATTCTTGAGTTTGGCAGAGCTCATCTGGATAGCTGGAAAATAAACGTGAAACTATTCAATTTTAGTACAACAATAAAGTACATATATAAAAATACCCAAGTATCGAAAAAATCTAAAATAATTACTAAGTTATTATCACGTAGATAGGTATTTGTAATTTAATAAAATTGCTTCGTCAACCCTTTGTCGCGTATTAGAGTGAGTGACTAAGTGCTCTCCGTTTGTGTTCTGCGCTGCCAATTAGCAAATGGGCACCAAACTACCCACCACACCAGTTGTTAAGCTTAAATTTTAATAGAAGCTGCTAACTATTTAAGTTACCTTATTGAATCACTATTAATCATCATCATCATCATCTCAGCCGTAAGACGTCCACAGCTGGACATAGGCCTCCCTCAAAGATTTCCAGTAGTTTCGGCTGGCAGCGGCCTGCATCCACCGTGAGCCCGCAGCCTTCACCAGATCGTCCGTCCATCTAGTTGGTGGACGTCCTACGCTGCGCTTGCCGATCCGTGGTCTCCATTCTAGAACTTTACGGCCCCAACGACCATCTGTTCTGCGTGCTATATGGCCTGCCCACTGCCATTTCAAAGAGCTCACTATTAATATAATAGTCACTAATAATAAATAATATGAAATTAAATTAAACATACTCATAGCTGATCATCATGGTTCTTGCGTAAATGAGTCCGCCTACTACGCCAAAGTAAATAAGGACATAGATGAGCATGTATGAAATTACAAGCATGCGCAAAATACCCATCGGTGGTACCCCTTAGTCGGCATTTTTGAGAAGTCTTTGTTTTATGGGCATCAAACAATGTAGGATCACCTACAAATTTACGGAATCATGTGCGAGTTTATATTGAAGTATTAAATTTGTTTTCGTATCGTTGAAATGGGTTTGGTAAAATTTTGACATGTTGCCTTCTGGAAGTGGCAAAATAGGTACTTTATGGAGAAAATATAAAATGACATAGATATTCTGTCGTTCTCCAAAAGCTGGTTTTTGTTTGAAACAAATAACAATAATTTCATCCCATAACACTTGTTCAAACTGTAAATAAAATAATAACGGGAAGACCTTATTAACTACATCAATACTTGTTTATATACGGTATACGGATTGGTATTGGGAAAGAAAATGCAAATTTATAATTTGTAATTCCCGCTTCATGTAATTCATATTATAATATATATATTTTTTGAGTTATGTCAATGTCAACTGTCAAACTATTCTATGTGTCTTGCCGATGGTCAGGGTCACGTAAACGTCACACTCATTGTCATTTTTAGGACAAAACGAAAGACCTGAAATTCTGATTTACAGTTTTTTAGCTAATATTAATAGTCATATATTACATTTTATTAAATTATAAATTACTTCTACATACGGCTGGTGAGTTCAGATGTTAAGTTTATCCTATTCATTGCATATTTTAATTAATTCATACATAACTACATTGACAATTTTTAACCTTGACATTAAAAGGTCCAAGGTAGGTACCATTAAAAATTAGATTAAGATTTCAAAAGCTTAGGTAAGTAATAAATATATAAGTAAGTACGTAGTAAATAAAATAAATTGTAGAAAAATAAAGTATGTAAGTATGTAATTGACAATAGGTCCTTACCTACTATGAAATCTCATTCATTAAATTTTAGAAATAACAAAAGCAATAATTAGATACTTACTGAAATAATTTGTTATTTCTATTTCAGCAAAATGGGTTATGTAAAAAGATTATTAAATGAGCTGAAGAGTCCAGAGTTCCGGCAATATTTGATGAGGTAAACAAGTAAGATAGCTAGGTTACTTGAACTAAAACATATTCTATATCTTTCTATATCTGGTGAAAACATTAAGTATTTTCCTTTAATAATATTCTCTTTAGATTCCAGATACACCACAGATTTCTTATTATATTTTATTAATCTATATTATCTAACAAGCAGTTTCAATTAATACTTTTAATTTATTAGATTTACCCTTTGGAACATTGCTCATTTGGTTCTAGTATGAGTGTCTTTCTAACTAGATATAAATATTATTATTATATGAGCTACCAGTTAGTATATATCTTGTGTAGGGTACCTAATAATAATAATAAATTAAAAATAAATTAAATTATTTCATTCATTTCCTCTTTTTTTATTGGGAATGCACAGGCTGTACCATGGCTTGGAAGGCTGGTGTTGCATATATTATTTGTAAAGTTTTAAATTACATTTCAGTGACTACAATATAAAAAAATAATAGGACATGTGATTAACTTTCTTGAAATATTTGGAACAAAATAAATTATCAATAAAAAATCTAGACCTTTTTGCAATCTGTTCCTATGAATAAAGCTTATAATTCTGTACATTTCAGCACACATTTCTGGGGTCCTGTAGCAAATTGGGGTATTCCCTTGGCAGCTATAGCAGACACAAAGAAGCACCCTAATATTATTAGTGGAAAAATGACATTAGGTAAGTTTCTGATAGCATAAAACTGGTTTTTAATCACATTCACTAAGCGAAATAAAAAATCTTCCTTACTGCTGAATGACAAGACCCTAAATTCTGTTTAAATTTATCAAATACTTATTCAGCTTATTAAGTATTTATTTCCATTTGTACTCCAACTAGGTCCTTGGAAATAAGAGCCTTACAATTAAGATTAAATGAAATGTCAACACTTGTAAAGATAAACTAGCAGACAGTGTTTACTTATAATTAAATAATCCTCGGTACTTGTCAAATAGCTAAGTGGCATATAAAACTCACTTTTATATTTAAAAAAAAAAAACTATGTTTATTTAAAATAACGTTTTTTTTGTATGGGCTTACTTTTGACTACAGTCTAGCCAGAAGGCAGAGACGAGGAGGAGACTTATGTTACATTCTAAGATCTTATCTACCTAAATTCAACACAATTTGACACAATCATTTTTATTTTTTTCTTCTGGAACTCTACTATTCTCAATGAATAACTGTAAAGCAATAACAAAAATTTCATAAGAATAACCTTGAATAGATAAGAAAATTGTAAGCTTCAATCTTGTAACATTTGTAAGATAAATTATTGTTTAGTATTATCTCCGATAGCTAGTCACCTTATAATCTTTGCAACTTCCATGGTTTGCCAGCGTGACTTAAATAGTTTTAATAAACAATGAGGTGCTGTGGGTATCACTTAATATTCCGATTTTTTCTTGAAATCAAGTACCTATGCACAGCACTTATTGAATAATATTTGTTATTAATTATAAATTTTATTTCCTCTATTTACATTCCCTCTATTAACTATAATCCACCGTCAAATCAAACTACAACACCCCTGTATGGTTGTGGGTTATAAATTACAATATAAAATACTATCTCAGAAATTCATTTCAATTTTAATTAATAAATAGAAATAAAGAATAAACATTAAGTGTAACACAATTTTTCAATTTAGTACAGCAATTGCTTCCGCCATGTCGCGCACCGTATTGGTGCAGACTCGGCTACATGCCGTTCGATTAGTATCTCGTCTTATGACGCCGGCCGCCAGTTCTAGTTTAATATGAGTAATATGCACAACTTTTCACTTACTACATATTTTTAGTAACTAGGTTTACGCACCCAAAGGGTAAACCTAGCGTACATACAGTGTGACCAACTTTAAATTAGAGATCCTGCCCCACTTAGGCACGAAAACTGACAAATCCTGCCAAAATCGAAAGCACAAAATGCCAAAATAATGCCAATATAATTAAAATAAATATACACATTATTTTTTGTAGTTCTATTTAAAATAATTGATCTTAGAGTCTAAAAGGGAACTGAATTAAATTATACATTCGTATTAGCATCATATTCTTCTTGATCACTTTCTATAGACATCGCTTTTGTCATTTGTTTAATAATTTCTTTAGTTGGCCGGAATGAAACGCAGTCACCATATTGACTAATGCCCCGTTTAACATGTAAAATAGAGGCGACATGTTTATTAATAAAATCTATTCCACGTTTTTGTTTTTATGAGGTTGATTTGCGAGAATATCCTTTCACAAGCAGCATTCGACATTGGCAAACACAACAAACCTTTTACAAAATTATAAACATTAACGTATTTTAAGTCTCCATTTGAATTTCGAATTTTACCAATGGCACCCCAAACCAAACATATAAGATTTTAAGAAATCCCCGAACCAAAGGTCTTTGCATTGCCAGTGTTGCCATAGGCATTTTAAAATTCCTACTCATTTTGTGGGCTGTAGCAGCTATACTGCCAAATCTGTCAGCCTAAATTGCTAATACTGCCAAATACTGCCAGATTTCTAAAACGTCAAACAAAAGTGCCAGTGAGTAAAATAAAGGGCTAAACCTGCCAAAAAGGCAGGATCCTGCCACATATGGTCACACTGTACATATTACTGAGACTTCGTTGTCTGTCTATCCGTCTTTCACCAGCCCGTATGTCAATAACTTTTTAAAATTTTTGGTTAATTGCTGAATGTGCATAATCTTTACACGGAACCCTAAGGGTATTTATGAGTCCATCTCATAATTATCAATAAATGTATTTAATTATGTGTTAATCTATTGCCTAAACAGGAATTGATGAATATCTGAATTTTCATCATCAAATCTGGATACCCGGCAGAATTAGAATTTGATGAGTTTTAAAACCAAAAAAAGAAATATTTATTAACTTTTTATGAAACTGTAGGATTAAATTCACCGTAATCTTCCATTGCTTATCTTAAGCTAGGTAGGTAATCATTTTATTGCACAGACGTAGATAAATAATCAAATATCCAGTGTCTTATCCAACTGAACTGTAATTAAAATTTGTAGGTACCTGAATATATTTTTCCAAAAATCTTTTGCGAAATATTCTTTCATTATATTATAACCGCTAATGGTAACGATAAATCTTAAAAGATTAACAAATCAAATCATAAATAATTTGTTTCCGGCATCAAAATGTTACACTGATTTAGTGTCATGGAGTCGAATGTCACGTCAGATGTTGAGTTGGAAACCCGTTTCACAAATTGCCAGAAGTGTCAGCTTCTGACCATTTGTGAAACAGCTTGTTCTTTATTTGCAAAACGTGGCGTAATAAAAACATTTTGTTAATATAATCTAAATTTAAAATAAAAAAAAACTTAATTCCAGAACTTTAGTAAAAAGTCATACATTTTTACGTTTTGTTACGTGTGATTTTCGGTTTTCCTTCCCCACTTTTACCCTCATAAATTTTGAACGAGTCAACCGATTTCCATCAAAAAATCTAAGAATAATCGCGCGAAACTCACCTTTCATACATAAAAAAACTAAGTTGAAATCGCTTCATCCGTTCGGGAGTTATGATGTCCTAGACAGACAGACAGATAGACACGTCAAACTTATAACACCGTTCTTGTCCAACCTGAAAAACGGAGTGGATCGAGAACCAATACTAACAGTTGAGAGGCCCTAGTTTTTTGTCCCAGGGCCCTTGACTTCCTAGCTATGTCAATGATTCCATCATCCATAAATTCGGCCAGGGAACAACCCCTACTGTAAGTAGGTCTACCTCGAAATATAAGGTAGTTAGAACATAATCCACCACGCAGGTCCAACTCGGGTTTGTTGGTGTGCCATCGGTCGACTCTACGATGGTGTTTAAAACCCCTTTTACGAACCGCTCTTGCAGTCAAAGTCAACTGCTTGTGGCTGCCATTGATAACAGTTGTAGGCAATATGAGACGCAAAATGTAGAGGGCGGGCGGAGGTAACTGCGCGAGCGCTGTTTACAGCTCGAGTCTGTATATGCCTGGCTACCTGAAGCAGTTGCAACTGCTAGAGCGGTTCGTGTTGGTATTTACGAAGAAGTCTGTAGTTCACCATGCAGTCGCAGCTTTTCATGCAGTCGATCAAGACTATTTTATGCAGTCCCTATATGGCGGGCCTAACACTCCTACTTACCCTATCTTTATTCTTATTCCAGCTTTGATCCTGTACTCCTCAATCTTCATGCGATTCGCTTGGAAGGTCCAGCCACGGAACATGCTGCTATTCGGCTGCCATCTCACCAACGTGACAGCGCAGTCAGTCCAAGCCGCCCGGTTCATCAACTACCACTACATCGAAAACAAGGAACCAACACAGAAGAAATAATACACATGCCACGCCAAACGATATGGGTCCCACGGATAAATCCTTGAAATTTCATGTTCAGCACTCATGGGCGTGGTTTTGTCTCTTTCTGATATATTTGGAGAGAAAGGGACGAACGTCGCTTTGTACATTGGGACAAGTCAACGCTTGAATTGTAAATTTATATATTCAAGCTGAAATATCAGTTTGTTTGAGGACGTTGTTGGTTCGATTAGCTGAAACATCGGCGTCTTATAGCGAACCGAGACAGAGATGGATTTAGGCAACATAAAAGGGTTACTGTTAGACAGTTCACTGGCCCGCTCTAAGACAACTGCGTATGATAATGGTTGTCTAATAGACAGCTTTAAAGACGCTGTCTTTAAATATATATACAACCCTTTGTAAGCGCACAAATGGTTGATAACCAAGTCAGTGAAAAGATGTTATTAGTCCGATGGTAGTACTGAGCTGATTCTCGCGAAATTTACCATCAGCATCATCAAGTAATTGTGAGGTTAAAATCACAGTAATCTCACGAAAAATCGCTTATTTTTACTACATATTGGTTTACAACGAAATGTCTCTTAATAACTCTGTCTCTACGACACGCTCAAATGGTCCAGACTTGTTTTGTCCAATCTGTGGTTTCCCATTTTATCTTTGGTTTAGTACAATTTTAAGAGTAACTTAGTAGTCACACATGTGTGTGTGTGTTTTGATTTTAAATTATTTTGTATATTATTTAATCAAATGAGCTACTAAGCGTGGAGAATATTTTGATTCAAAACAGGGGATTTAGTGTAGAATAATTGGGGACGTACTCAGGACTTTGAAGAGGGGGTATTCGTTTTTGACAATTGTTATTGATGTATTTCTATTTTACTGAATATTGCCTAGTTTTGTCCATATTTTGGCCGTTTGTTGTTTAGTGAATACAGTGTTATTGTATAGAAAGATGTGGTTTTCACAATTTGACATAATGCAGTTGTTGTTCTTGTTATGTTGTTATTGTAAGAGTTAATAAAAATGTGCTAGTGTATTTTTCGTCTGTTGTTAGCGCGGTGCTTATTTATTATGCCATTATATTTATAATAGTGCCTTCTACTCAGTGCTGGCTTTTAGTCATCATTTACAAAACCGATGTATATAAGATGTACCTATAGGCACTTTTGTTTTAAACATTTACGCGGTGTATTTACACGAAGATTTAAACCAGTGATTTCTCCAACGAAACATGTCTTGTATAAATAAAATAAATTACATTTTATTGTGCTGTTGATTGTTACGCTTCATTGTGTAAGTTTATAAAACGCTATATGTAACTTTTGTATGTTCCTATTTAAAAAATTAACACAATTTTGTTATTTTTCGGTTAAATTTTCATGTATATACAGTTTACAACTCTTGAAGTTAATGTTATTTAAATTAAGATTTAAATGTTACCATAACATAGGTATTAGAGAGTGAACGTAAATTTACCCCTTTTAAACCTGAGTACGGCCCTGTAGTGTTTATTAGCCAAATGTGTAGAGTGAATGTAACTTAGAATTTATTATTCACAGTTTGCCCATACAAAATATTTATTGAAATATAATATATTGATCTGTTCTATGTTTTTGTTTCTCTTCTTAGTTATCATCAGCATGACAAGTTCAAGTAGCTGTCTAGCCAAATTTATTTTTAGTTTTTAGATATATTATGTTTATTTCGTAAAAATTTAAGTTCGCCGCAGAATATTCTTAAATGATTTATCTAATCTTGGAACTAAAAATAAATTTATATCGTAGGTAGTTATGGTATCTAGTTCTGCAGTATCGCAGTAAATGCGTAGGTAAGTAAAGTAATCTAAGTGCCGGCTTTTTAATGACGACGAATATTCGGTAACTTGTTATTGACGCCTTGCCGTTGCCCGCGCTTTATGGATTTTCCGCGGGAATAGCATATTTATCATCGGTAATAAAGCTTATAGCCTCCCTTGAAATATAGGCTATCTAACAGTGTAAGAATTATTCAAATCGGACCAGTATTGCCTGAGAGCGCGTTCAAACTAATAAACAGACTCTTTACCTTTATAATTATTAGTATCTGTATGTAAATGTAAATATTGCACAGCCCACACAACAAAATCTACCACCTAACCCTCGTAACCCTATTTTAACATTACAATTTACACTTTTAATCTTAATCAGCAAAAAAACACATTAAGCCGAGTGCAAAAGAAAAAGCTCGCAAAATAACATTTGCTTTCAGAACTCCACTCGCGTCACCTTAGTATTTGAATGCCGCAGCAATTATAATTTTCCAAGGTATTGTGCGCGACCCAGATCCCGCAAACCACTTGCGACAATGAGCGAGTCTTCATTGTTGACGTTTCTAAACGCCCGCCTTTGTTTAATAAACGCGGCGTCAGTCGTGCCCGCTAGAATGTTCTAGAATGGTCTAGAGGCTCGGTGTCAGAGTCCGCTAACGACATTGGGATCTAACGCTTGACAGACTTTGTACCTATGAATTAATGGATAATTATTAGTGAGCAAAAACTTAAACTAGATTTTAACTTTTCTTGATTTTATCTATCTTAGTTTCAGCTGTAGACCGTCCACTGTCGGACATAAGAGAGACGATATAGACTTCCAGTTAATTTAGTTGGAGGCGGTCTTAAAGCATCTTCTCATTCAGGATTCGATCACGTAAAGAAACACCGAGCTTAGCCCCCTCCAGCTCATCTTATCATCATCATCAGCTCATCGACTAAGAGCCTATATTGTTAAGGCGAGCCGATCCCTTTAAAAGTCGATAAGAAAGAGATGACGAATGCCTACCGTTAAATATCTGAAGTGCTTTCACTGATTAGTTATTCTCGTGTTTTTTAACGTTAATTCTCGGGAAAGCGGCTATTTGATCACTTTTTCATAATATTTAAGGAAATAATATGAGAAAAATAAACAGTTATGTACACAGACGGGTATCAGTGCAACCAAACCATGGGCGAGCGGGCCTTATAAGTACTATAAGTTATCACAATCTTTACACCCTAAAGAGAATACGGGCCTTATCTAACTTATGAAGGCAACATAAAGATAGCTATTCGTTTGCGGCGGGAAAGAGGAAGGATTATCCTCAATCTCTCATATTTTTATTCATTAATTTCTAGGGTCCGTCGGCTGCGAATTACCTTTTCTTTCTCTATTTATTATGATTATGATGATGAATTTTGCATGAAATAATTACTACCTATGAATGCTATTTACTGTTTCCGCTGTTCAAAAGTATGTTCGCCATATGAAATAGGCCTCCCCCCTCAAAGGGGCTTTGCCAATAGCCATGATAACTACCTAAAAAAAATGTCTCACGTAGAAAAATCCAGACGTGCGACCTTCGGAAGGAAATTCGAGTGTCCACCCACTGAGCCAACACGGCAAAATAGGAGCATAATGAAATAAAAATAATACCAGATAGATACAAAGGTAAAACACAACAAAGGTTAACTAGGTGGCTGAACCGATGTTCTAAACAAACAAAATTACATTCCTGTTACCTGTGCATTCGACCATACAGCTCGGTTTAATGAAATAGCTCGGAAAGAGTAGTCAACGAGTATAACATAATTAATTTGTATGTTTCGTAACGTAATAGTTTCATAGTAGGCAACATTGTACACTTGATTTCGTTAAGTTCAACAATAAGTATTATAAATAACTGAAAATACAGCAAAAGACACAGACAAGATGTTTAATAGGAGATGTAACATAATAATTGAGCAACCGAGTAGTGGCATTGTCAACTAAAACTATGTTTAATACAAATATTTCTATTAAAATCCAATATATTATGACTTAAAACGGGTAACATACCATGATTGGACGGTTTACGTGATCATGGCGCTTGCAACAGCGTCGAAATATCGGAAAACTAAAAAACCGTCAAAACAGTTTTAAGTCATACTTTATTAACAGTGTTAAAAACCAATTATTTTAACAATTCATATTGTTAAAAACCATCATAATTTAAATAGTTATAATCCAATATCGTCGGCTTATTGCAAGAAGTCATTAACCGACAAATCCAAAAGTGTGGCAAAATCAGTTTTAAACTTTTTATGACTTTAAGAGCCCATATCATCAAAACAACGGCAGTTATCAATATAATTTAAACGCCAATATATAGTGATATTTAATTTTTATATAAACAGCTGAAATCAGTCTCAATTTAATCATGGCAATTTTTTTAAAAGCTAAAAATGCAAAGATAATGATTTCTTGCGATAAAAAGTTTTGACTAAACTGGAGTTAAGTATTTCTGCAACAAAGTTATTAGTGGCCTCTTTCAAGGAATAAAAGACAAAATAATCTTAAAATAACGTCTTTTATTACTAAAAACTTAAGGAATTACCTTGTTTGTTCATAAAAACTTAATAAAATAACTAAAATGGCCACAGAAATCAATCAATCAGGAAATATTGATATTTCGGTAACTGTCACCTCATCGCTTCCTTTTTTCCCATCAACTTCAGACCACAGGTAGGTTCGCTAGGTTTAGGAGCCTTGGGTGGTTGTTCAACTTTTTTGCAACACGTAAACAACATAAATCTTCGATTGCTTTATCGTTAATATTCATATTAATAAAAATAGAAATACCTACTTAACTATTTAATGTAGAATTTGAAACCAAGATAGATTAGCTCATTTCTCAAATTGTAACGAATTAAACAAGTTGGTATTGAAACTTTAAATAGGTACCTAACTGGGTAGTAACCTAGGTATGTACTTACATTATTTTTTGTAATAATCATCTATTAATGAGAAACCAATATTCAATGTAATTATTACTACCAGTTTTGAATTGCATCTCATAGCTCTAAAATCATAAGTGTCTAAGTTTTGTAAAACCAAACTATGGAAATAAATTATTTTGTATCTTGCATCTCATAAAACTCGCCGGCAACTTATAAGTAAACAAGCATTACATGTTGGCTTAAATGTATGTGTGCAAAAGTCATTACATGCATTTTCCTGTATAATTTTACAATAACAAAAATCACTAATAAAACAATACATCATTCAGGCGATTTCAGTCTTGTATTAAGTTGTTTGCCATGTTTCGGCAAAAGTAATTAATGTGTAATTAATGGATTTGAGTGTGTGCTCTTAGAGTAAACAAGTCCGTTACGCTGCTCTTGAGAAAATAATCCCTAAATAAGTTAAATTCCAATAATATCACGTAAAAACCTGCGCAACTTGAAGATCATCGGCTGCAACATAACCTGCAACTCATCAATATCACCGGCAAGTCATAACTTTTACACAAAACCTCGTAGAAACTCAGAATTTTTTTGGTTTAGTCACACACACAAAGACATTGTACGTTTTTGGATTTTGAAATAGCGAATAACAGCATTTTGAATTATTTCTGATACCTGCACCACGGAAATAAATTAGACATGTGTAGTTCACGAATGAATCCTTCAAAAGATATACTTCAGTTGCGCTCCTTCCTTCTCTCTCTCGTTCACTTACAATTCAACTAGCTCACTAACTCTTTTAGCTCAGTTGTCTTCTTCGCATCGGGACGAATGAAAGATAGATAGCCCGCGCGGATAGATTATGCTGTCACGCTCTGTTGTAAGTACTGAAGTGATTGTCTGTTTCACTCGGTCACGTTCGTATATGATCGTAAAAGACTTCGTCGTTCTTCGTAAAGTCGAAGTTTGTTGTTTACCAGTTTACCTATCTCTTTCATTAGAATAATAATAATAACACCAAAGTATCTGCCTCAACTTTGCCAAAAATAAACAGGATGGAAGTAATTACGCGCGAAACTCAGCATTGTTTTCTTTAGTCTTTTTATTTATATTGACATAAAATATATCTTTGTGATAAAAACTGTATACCTTTCTATACTTTACTACATATTTATTTTCACGTAACTTTTTTTATAAGCCAGTATACCTATACGTAGGTATGTTAAAAACTCATGGATCTGCAATAGTAGGTAAATATTCAATTAATTTAAAAATAAATAATGAATTACTACCAACTATATTTAGGTACATATCAATTCATTTTTAAACAAACTCGTGTCTTAACTCATCGCATTAGCTGAGATAATATCATTGATTGAACTGTTGTTTTATATCCCATTCTATATCTCTTGATGAACTAGTGAAAGAAAAACGAACGACAACAACATTTGATACTGTTGAGCAAGTGAACTAACTGAACTACTGAGCTAGAAGATAGATATAGTTCACTCCAATGAAAAGATATGTACATATCTTTTCATTTCAGTGACACATTCTGCGCAACGCTAAAATAAATAAAACACGAGATTGAATCAGCTGACATTTGACAGTACTGACAGCTTGACGTTGTCATAAATGCTGACAGGAATGGAGGTGATCAAAACAAGAAATGTTACCAACTAAATGTACATTCTACTAAACTGGGCAAACCTATTGAACATTTTTAGACAATTATAATTATATGTTTTATAACAGTACGGACAAAACAAAATGAATAGCAACGTTACAATTAGGCGATTACGAAGATTCAATTCTGAAAATGATGTGACCCAATTAAATAGTACCATGGCAGAAAATAATTCCATAGAAAATACTTCCCGTATTATTTATGACGAGTCCATGCTCAGCCTACCAGATATTTCGATAAGCAACAGTACGCGTATAATTGACTTAGAAATGCAATTGGAGCAAGCTTTACAGACTTTAGCAACTGCGAATCATGAAGTTGATAATTTAACCCATGAAAATACCTGTCTCAAAAAAGATGTTGAAAAATGTAATTTAATAATCAAATCACTCAAGTGCCTGCGAAGTCCTGTGACGGAAAGAAAAAGAGCATGCTCTTCAAAGCTCTTGTACAACGAGAAAAGTTCTCCATTGTTTCCCATACCGACTAAATTATTCTGTGAAGCAGCAGTTCAAACCGTAAATGACCCCCCCACATTCAAGAAATTTAGTAAGAAACGAAACAAGAAAGTTAAATTGACTGTACATAATAAAACAAAACATTTAAACAAAAATTTGTTACGAAAATTGAGAACCCTGAAGAAAAAAATAATTGTTATGCAAAGAGACCTAGAAAAAGTGACAAGCGATAAGCAAAAAATACAACATAGAATAAATGAAAATAAACGTTTAACCGAAATACAAAAGCCAAAAATACAACATGAATTGACCCACAGACAAAATGCTGCTAAGACCCGTATAAAGATTTTCTCGGATGACATAGGAAAGGGCGTAGCAAGTAAATTACTAAAAAGCATAGATTCTACTCAGGTTATTAATCATTGCAAACCTGGAGCAACTAGTAGCCACATATTAAGTAATTTCTATGAACACACAAGAGATCTTATGGAAAATGATTTATCAGTTATTATGATTGGACACTATATTAATGGAAATGATTCATTAAACTACATTGATACATTAAAGGAAATTGTGAAACATGATAGAAAATTCAATATTCTATTGGGCAGTCTTATTTATGATAATAGAAACAACTTTGAAATTTACAAAATAAACTTAGAACTCGCCCGCCTAGCAAGAATGTCTGAAAATATAAAATATATAGACCTGAACAATACGATTCACAGAAGATCTAAAATCAACATTACTGAAGAAATCATTAAAGCAGCTCAAAATTTCAAGAGTTCTTCAAACCTGCAATTTATTAAAACTTCACCAAGTTCCGATACGAATTTTACGAAAGCCGCCAAGAAGGAGAAGAATGGTTAACTATTGTGCATGCTAATATACAGAGCCTAGGTAATAAATTATTAGAATTAGAGTTACTAACAGAATATACAAACTGTGACGTTCTATGTCTCTCTGAAACATGGGCAAACGAGCTTAAAATAGATTCAATGATTATAGAAGGTTATACTCTTACCTCATATTACAATAGAGTTATATTTGAACATGGAGGTACAGCCATTTACATTAAACAGGGATTAGACTTTAAGTTTCGACGCGATATAAATAAACTAAGCTTTGAAATGAATTGCGAAGTTTCATCGATTGAAATTAAATTGTATAAATTAATAATAGTATGCCTTTATAGACCAAATTATGATTATAAGATCTTTGAAGATGTATTAATTAAAATTCTAGAACGAGCTTGTAAAGAGAACAAAAGACTGGTTATTGCAGGAGATTTTAATTTGAATGTTATGAAAGATAATAGATATAATAAGAGACACGTAGAAAAATTTTTGAATGTTCTATATGAATTTGACTGCAAAACTACTTTATGCGAACCTACGCGGATTATAAAAGAATCAGCTACATGTATTGATAACTTTATTATAAATAATATCAGTGATATAAATTATCATGCTGAGGTTTTAAATGTAAAACTATCAGATCACAATGCTATTAAATTAGATTATAAAATCAAGTATTGTAAAAATATAATAAAAAACGAAACGAGAGAAATCAGAATTATAAACGAAATTAATACAGATTATTTTCACTATCTATTTAATAAACATATTGACAATGTAAATCAGCTAGTTGATACAACTCAGCTTGCGAATGAGAAAATGAACATCTTATTAGAACATATTAAATATTGTTACTACACAGCATTCCCTACGAAAAATATTAAAATTGGTTTAAATAACAAGTTAAAACTGACAACAAAAGGTATTGAAATATCAAGTAAAGATTTAAATAATTTAGAATTACTACAAAGTATTAATCCCAGCCCGACTAGAAAAAATAAGCTAAATATATACAAAAAAACATTTAAAAAAATTTTGATAACTGCAAAAAAATTGAACACTTCCTCAATAATAAACAAATCCACAAACAAAATTAAAACAACTTGGAAAATTATTAAAAGTTTAGACAAGAAAACGCACATAAAAATAAATAGTAAAATTAATAAAATTCGTAATACTGATGGACATATTATTAGTGATAGTAAACATATAGCTGACAACTTCAATACATTTTTCAACAATATTGCTTCGACTTTGACCAAAAAAATGGAAATTAATGTAGACGACTGTGCAACTTATTTAGGAAAACGACCAGACAGTGTAATAATTTTTTCAGAAATATCAAATATTGAATTTGCTACAATCATTAAAAACATTAAAAGTAAATCAACAAAGGACATCTATGACATGAACACTAAAACTATAAAAGATCTTATGCTAGGTAATAAATATTTCTTTGACATATCTCTTAAAGTAATCAATGAATGTATTTTGCAAGGAGCTTTCCCTGATTGTTTAAAAGTGGGAAAAATCATCCCACTTTATAAAAAAGGGGAAATTCTCGAAATAGGAAACTACCGACCAATATGCGTCTTACCTGTTCTATCGAAGTTACTAGAAACCGCTATAAAGTCTAGGATAATGACGTACTTTGAATCCGGAAATTTATTTTCAGATAGTCAATTTGGATTTAGGAGAAACAAATCAACAGAAATGGCTATTAGAAAAACCGTCTATTTCATACTGGAGGCCATGGACCAGTCGCAAAAAGTAGCCAGTATATTTTGCGACTTGTCTAAAGCGTTTGATTGCTTACGACACGATATCTTAATCCAGAAACTTTTATTTTACGGCTTTAGGGATAATGCAATTGAAATTCTTAAATCGTATCTCAAGGGTCGAAGCCAGATTGTAAAGATAGCGGATACACAGTCAAATATAGAGCACAGTTACATTGGTGTACCGCAAGGATCAATATTAGGCCCACTATTGTTCTTAATATATGTTAACGATTTAACAAACTGCCTACCGGATTGGGCATTTGTAACTTTATTTGCTGATGATACTCATGTAGGTATAAAAAATAATAGAAGTGAAATAGTTGAAGAACGAACCAATTTAGTCGTATTAAAATTAAAAAAATGGTTTGAAGATAACGGAATTATTCTTAATGCAGATAAAAGCACAATTTTAAATTATACTGTAAGACGTAATAAAAAAACTGATGAAATTAAGGAGACAACATTTTTAGGGTGCATTCTTGACTCAACTTTATGTTTCAAAGGTCATATAGAAAAAATATGCAAAAGATTAACTAGTGCAAATTATGCCCTATTCAAACTTAGACAAATAGTCAACAGAAACACGCTCGTATCTGTCTACTACGCATACTGCCACTCTATTATTAGCTACGCGATCACAGTATGGGGAAATGCCTCTGAAATTAATAGAGTGCTTGTTTGCCAAAAAAGGTCGGTCAGGGTTATTTATAATCTGCGAAGATTGACATCTGTAAGAGCATATTTCAAAAAGTCAAAGATACTAACAGTAATATCAGTTTTTATAATGAATTCTCTTATTGAAATACACCAAGATAAAAGTGACTTTCCTATGAAAATGCAATTACATAAGTACAATACCAGAAATAAATGGAAACTTAACATACCTAATACAAGACTCGCAAAAAGTTATAAACAAGGTAAACCTTTAAAACTAGCTATGTACAACAAGTTGCCATTTGAAATTATTCAACTTCCCTTACAAACATTTAAACATAAATTAAAAATATTTTTTCAGTCACATCCTTTTTATAGCGTTGCAGAATACATGAGTTGTTCATTTTCAAATTCTTAGCCAATCATTGTGTTTAAATATAAGTACCTATGTATAACTAATGTTAGTATAAATGTTTTTATGTTGTATGTTTTGACTTGCCTGTTATGTAATATAACGTTATGGTAAATAAATAAATTGAAATTGAAATTGTGTATATAATGAATTCTATAAAAACGTTACTCGTTTTGATAGAAATCATTAAAAACCGTTAGTATTTTTTTTCCCAAATAGTATGATACGTCAAAACTAGTTAAGTGCAAATAATGAATTCAAGCAAAACTTAATCCACGGTTTGTAAACGTAAAAGCATTTTTAAAATGTTGATATGTCACATAAATGAATTATGTATGAAAATAAAAATGACAATTGTGTTTTGTTTTCTTTTGGTAAAATATATTAATGTAAGTTAATGAATTTTATGAAACCAGATTGACCAAAAATGCAGTTATTGACTTTATTACCAAGCCATAACTTCTAAGTTTGAAGAGCTACAAATTAGTGAGTTTTACCAAAATGTAGAGCTCATCGAGACGAACTCATTGATGTATCTAACGCAGTTAGTGACTTCTTGCGACTAATGACTTCTTGCAGTAAGCCGACGATATGTTACCTACTTAATAATTAATTTGTAAGATTTGGTAAATCCTCATAAAATCGGGTGAGTAGTTTACGTACGCATCATGATTAGCTCGATCCTTATTATAAACTAGTAATGCCACGCGGTTTTACCCGCGTTATAATGGTTTTCCCCGCGGTAAAACATAGACTATTTTCTTTCTCAGGCTCTAGGGAATCTGTGTACTAAATTTCATTTAAATTGGTTCAGTACTTTTTGCGTGAAAGTGAATGAGGATAGGTACAAGATAGAGGTACAGTATGCGTCTCTATGCAAAAGGGGGTACCTACCAGTTAGCGACGCATACTACATAATCATTTATTTCCGGTCCGTTCGGTTTTACAAAATCTTAGAAACGTCAAAAATAAAAAAAAAACATAAAAAATAAAATACACATAGGTGGTATCTGGTCGCTTCGCTTTTTTTTACACTAGAGCAAAGAAGCGATTATAGAAACTCTAGCTCATTTTTGTATTGAAACTTTACAATAATTATTTGTTAGTGTTGTTTTTGATTTGCTGTTGGATCAGATTCCGTCCCAAGCAGTTTTGTCGTCAATGTAATCCGATGTTTTATAATAAACTTTTTTACAAAGATTGTTTATTATAAAAATTGTTATTTTTCGGTTAAATTTTCATGTATATACAGTTTACAACTCTTGAATTTATTGTTATTTAAATTAAGATTTAAATGTTACATAACATAGGTATTAGAGAGTGAACGTAAATTTACCCCTTTTAAACCTGAGTACGGCCCTGTAGTGTTTATTAGCCAAATGTGTAGAGTGAATGTAACTTAGAATTTATTATTCACAGTTTGCCCATACAAAATATTTATTGAAATATAATATATTGATCTGTTCTATGTTTTTGTTTCTCTTCTTAGTTATCATCAGCATGACAAGTTCAAGTAGCTGTCTAGCCAAATTTATTTTTACTTTTTAGATATATTATGTTTATTTCGTAAAAATTTAAGTTCGCCGCAGAATATTCTTAAATGATTTATCTAATCTTGGAACTAAAAATAAATTTATATCGTAGGTAGTTATGGTATCTAGTTCTGCAGTATCGCAGTAAATGCGTAGGTAAGTAAAGTAATCCAGTTATTTTAGATATTTTTAAGCCCAATCTGCAGATTTATTGCTACTGGGCTAAATTTTGTATACTTATATCTTTATCTAGTGACCTGTCGCTCAGAGGTCATAAAGGTCTTTTTAAAAGTTGTTCGTCGTGACATGATCTATAAAATGCCTTTTATTCTGTAAAATTAAGCGTTTTCGGAGAAGAGCACTGAGAAAAAAATTAGAATGTTTTAAAATACGGTGTTGTGTAATACTAAACCCTTTTGCTTAGACGACTAAAAAAAACAATTAGGCTAGAAAATGGCAAATGCCCTGAGCTGATTGCCAAATTAAAAAAAGACTAGCATTTTTTTTTTAATTTGTATGTTTCTAAGAATTTTTTAAGTGAACGGATGTTGTTGATTATTATTTTACATTATAGCGGTCCTATAGACATTTTATAATAAAAGTATTTTCGTTTTCGTTTTATATTTTTCATACTAAATTGGGTTGATTTTTGTTATATTTTTAATTTTCATAATTTTTTTAAGTGGCTTCAAAACTTATTTCAGATACGGCATTTTTTCAAATTCACGCCTTTTTGTACGGAATAACAAATCTTCCGTAAGTGCATTTTAATCGTTTTCTCAGCACTCTGCTCAAAAACGGTTAATTTTCAATTAATAGCTGCTTTTCTTGTTCGGCCAGTTGAAGGTCTAGTTTTTAGTGCCGGCTTTTTAATGACGACGAATATTAGATAACTTGTTATTGACGCCTTGCCGTTGCCCGCGCTTTATGGATTTTTCTGCGGGAATAGCATATTTATCATCGGTAAAAAGCTTATAGCCTCCCTTGAAATATCTAATCTAACAGTGTAAGGTTCAAACTAATAAACAGACTCTTTACCTTTATAATATTAGTATTGTAGAGGACATCAAGGAAAAGAGAGTTATATTTGAACACTGCACAATTTATTTAGAAATACTTAAATTTAATGAATGACGTGTTGATGAGCCGCGATGGTAATGTGGACTGACGCGGGCGCTGCATCCCGCGCCCGGCGGTCCCACGGTCACAGAAATGCTGCGTTGCATTTCTGTATACTTTACATATTGTACGTACACATATTGTAACACAACCGTACAAGTATCTGTATGTAAATGTAAATATTGCACAGCCCACACAACAAAATCTACCACCTAACCCTCGTAACCCTATTTTAACATTACAATTTACACTTTTAATCTTAATCAGCAAAAAAACACATTAAGCCGAGTGCAAAAGAAAAAGCTCGCAAAATAACATTTGCTTTCAGAACTCCACTCGCGTCACCTTAGTATTTGAATGCCGCAGCAATTATAATTTTCCAAGGTATTGTGCGCGACCCAGATCCCGCAAACCACTTGCGACAATGAGCGAGTCTTCATTGTTGACGTTTCTAAACGCCCGCCTTTGTTTAATAAACGCGGCGTCAGTCGTGCCCGCTAGAATGTTCTAGAATGGTCTAGAGGCTCGGTGTCAGAGTCCGCTAACGACATTGGGATCTAAAATGCGCTTGACAGGCTTTGTACCTATGAATTAATGGATAATTATTAGTGAGCAAAAACTTAAACTAGATTTTTACTTTTCTTCATTGTATCGATCAAGAAGTTGGTTTCAGCTATAGAGCGTCCATTGTCGGACATAAGAGAGACGATATGGACTTCCAGTTAATTTAATTGGAGGCGGTCTTAAACCGTAACTTTCTACGTAAGCATCTTCTCATTCAGGATTCGATCACGTAAAGAAACTCCGAGCTTAGCCCACTCCAGGTCATCTTATCACCATCACCAACTCATCGATTCTGAGCTCTCTGAGTTAAGGCGAGCCGATCCTTTTAAAAGTCGATAAGAAAGAGATGACGAATGCCTACCGTTAAATATCTGAAGTGCTCTCACTGTTTAGTTATTCTCGTGTTTTTTAACGTTAATTCTCGGGAAAGCGGCTATTTGATCACTTTTTCATAACATTTAAGGAAATAATATGAGAAAAATAAACAGTTATGTACACAGACAGGTATCAGTGCAACCAAACCATGGGCGAGCGGGCCTTATAAGTACTACATATAAGTTATCACAATCTTTACACCCTACAGAGAATACGGGCCTTATCTAACTTATGAAGGCAACATAAAGATAGCTAAGTATTCGTTTGCGGCGGGAAAGAGGAAGGATTATCCTCAATCTCTCATATTTTTATTCATTAATTTCTAGGGTCCGTCGGCTGCGAATTACCTTTTCTCTCACTATTTATTATAGTTATGATGATGAATTTTGCATGAAATAATTACCTAGGAATGCTATTTACTGTTTCCGCTGTTCAAAAGTATGTTCGCCATATGAAATAGGCCTCCCCCACTCAAAGGAGCTTTGCCAATAGCCATGATAACTACCTAAAAAAAATGTCTCACGTAGAAAAATTCAGACGTGCGACCTTCGGAAGGAAATTCGAGTGTCCACCCACTGAGCCAACACGGCATAATAGGAGCGTAATGAAATAAAAATAATACCAGATAGATACAAAGGTAAAACACAACAAAGGTTAACTAGGTGGCTGAACCGATGTTCTAAACAAACAAAATTACATTCCTGTTACCTGTGCATTCGACCATACAGCTCGGTTTAATGAAATAGCTCGGAAAGAGTAGTCAACGAGTATAATTAATTTAACATAATTAATTTGTATGTTTCGTTACGTAATAGTTTCATAGTAGGCAACATTGTACACTTGATTTCGTTAAGTTCAATAATAAGTATTATAAATAACTGAAAATACAGCAAAAGACACAGACAAGATGTTTAATAGGAGATGTAACATAATAATTGAGCAACCGAGTAGTGGCATTGTCAACTAAAACTATGTTTAATACAAATATTTCTATTAAAATCCAATATATTATGACTTAAAACGGGTAACATACCATGATTGGACGGTTTACGTGATCATGGCGTTTGCAACAGCGTCGAAATATCGGAAAACTCAAAAACCGTCAAAACAGTTTTAAGTCATACTTTATTAACAGTGTTAAAAACCAAATTATTTAAACAATTCATATTGTTAAAAACCATCATAATTTAAATAGTTATAATCCAATATGTTACTTAATAATTAATTTGTAAGATTTGGTAAATCTTCATAAAATCGGGTAAGTAGTTTACCTACGCATCATGATTAGCTCGATCCTTATTATAAACTAGTAATGCCCCGCGGTTTTACCCGCGTTATAATGGTTTTCCCCGCCGGTAAAACATAGACTATTTTCTTTCTCAGGCTCTAGGGAATCTGTGTACTAAATTTCATTTAAATCGGTTCAGTACTTTTTGCGTGAAAGTGAATGAGGATAGGTACAAGATAGAGGTACAGTATGCGTCTCTATGCAAAAGGGGGTACCAGTTAGCGGTACAAGATAGAGGTACAGTATGCGTCTCTATGCAAAAGGGGGTACCAGTTAGCGGTACAAGATAGAGGTACAGTATGCGTCTCTATGCAAAAGGGGGTACCAGTTAGCGGTACAAGATAGAGGTACAGTATGCGTCTCTATGCAAAAGGGGGTACCAGTTAGCGGTACAAGATAGAGGTACAGTATGCGTCTCTATGCAAAAGGGGGTACCAGTTAGCGGTACAAGATAGAGGTACAGTATGCGTCTCTATGCAAAAGGGGGTACCAGTTAGCGGTACAAGATAGAGGTACAGTATGCGTCTCTATGCAAAAGGGGGTACCAGTTAGCGGTACAAGATAGAGGTACAGTTTGCGTCTCTATGCAAAAGGGGGTACCAGTTAGCGACGCATACTGTACATACTCATTTATTTCCGGTCCGTTCGGTTTTACAAAATCTTAGAAACGTCAAAAATAAAAAAACATAAAAAATAAAATACACATAGGTGGTATCTGGTCGCTTCGCTTTTTTTACACTAGAGCAAAGAAGCGATTATAGAAACTCTAGCTCATTTTTGTATTGAAACTTTACAATAATTATTTGTTAGTGTTGTTTTTGATTTGCTGTTGGATCAGATTCCGTCCCAAGCAGTTTTGTCGTCAATGTAATCCGATGTTTTATAATAAACTTTTTTACAAAGATTGTTTATTACAATTTTTGAAATTTAGTAATTACACAACTTTTGCAATTATTTGGGAATCTTGTTGTAGAAGCGTATACATTGTCCTTTGAAAGATACATTAACCTTATGCAGACAGGCAGTCTGACAGAGTTACTTTCGCATTTAGTAAAAGTATAGATTTATTTTTTTCACCTTATAATAACAATGGGTGCTAACTAATATGGTTTTTATTATGATAGCTAAATTTTAATATGGACCTATTTTCCGGGGCCGAGATAAATCGTAAAACTCGCGTCAGCCGTTCCGTACCTAGGTACTAACAAAACACAATATTGTTTAATTGAAGCTACATATTGCCCGAGAAACAGGATTTTCCTAGTTCAGGCACAATAATAAATTATAGTTCTAGTAAAATTTTAAGGATTTTGGTAACATAAGCTTTAAGTGATTATCTGAATAAATATTACAGGGTGTAACAAAAGTTTCGGTCAGTATGATTATAAACTCTAGTATTACGTGAATTTACGTGAGCATATAATATCCCTTTTTTACAATAAATAAATAAATATTTTTCCGGACAATCTACACAACAACATCTAGCCCCGTGGTAAGCTCTAAGCTTGTGTTACGGGTACTAGATATCTGATATGCTTAACATAATAAACACTTTAACCCTCGGCGGGAATCGAACCCGCTACCTCTTGCGCCGCAAGCGGACCCTCGCCCACCGCGCCACTGAAGCAGTCATAAATAGTGTACCTAACTAAGTTGAAATGGATACTAACCTAACGTGGCCTGTTACAGCGTTCAATCGCGAAGAGTGGAGGAAGGGTAGGGAGGCCTTTGCCCTGAAGTGGGACAGTATGGGCTGAATAATAGAAATAGATATAATAATAATAATATAACTAAATCACGATAACTAAATATTTAGTCGATATATATTTAGTTAGCTTAGCTTCCGGAATAGGTTACCCAAAACATCAGGGCCATATTCAAACAGCTGCACTAAACGTCCTCTCATCTCTAATCTAGCGTTCATCCGAGACGTCGCCATGGCAACCAGGTGCCGTTTCACCCTTCCCTGTAATTGCTACTTGCACGGCTATTACTTGATCTGCTTGATTGCTATGCTATACCACAGATGACATAAGCTATAGTGGTAGCTATAGCCTATTCGTGTTCCTGGGATTACTGGATTGTTAGCGCACAAACGAATATTCTACTAGCTACTAAGCAATTGTTAGACCACATCATGCCGCATCTTAGACCACATCGTCACTTTACATCAGGTGAGATTGTGGTCAAATGCAGGCTTATATAACATTAAAAAAAAACATGGTTCCTGAGATACAAGACGAAGACTCAGCAATAGGGCCCTTTGGGTACGGAACGCCTAAAACTATAAGCTGAATAGAGAATCGAAACAAGAAAAAAATCTAAAACTAAAACAGATCGTAGAACGAAATAGCAGGATTAGTTAACAAAATAGCAATAGTGGTCTTAATTAATCATTGACTTAAAAAAACATACATGGTTTTTACCAAGGTCTTACGGTTTTTACATTTGGTTGGTTTCAAACATGGAAAGGCATTACAAACATAGGTACTTAATAATTATAATTTCGACCACCTAATTCGATTCATCTTGTATAACAATGATGCTGTCGCGCGAGCATTGATTTGCCCTTGTGAGTTGATCACTTTGACATTTTTGCTTCTAAGATAGTGACAATATTTATTTACTCTAAGTATTTTCAGAGTATCTCTATGATGCTTGGGAAAGTTTAGAATAATAAAAAATGTGTTACATTTGAATAAAATTCTAAAGTAACACATTTTTTATTATTTTATAGTGAATTGTTTGTATGTTGTGCACGCATAGGTACTTTCTCCTAGTTCTGCCTATTTAATATATATCAATGCTTATGTACGGCTATTATATTAAGTAAGTATATCATTATCATATATGTAGTACCGTACCCGTAACACAATCGAAGACCGTACCACTGGGATAAATGATGTTGTGTGGATTATCCAGCAAAATTTTTATTTCTTGTCAAATTGTGTAAAAACTTCAAAGATTTCAAAACCAGAAGTATTAAGGTAATTCAAATAGAGAATTCCCAAAACAGCTGCCTACAAAAGGCATTCCGATTGCCGCTTTCAGGGTATTAGACAAAACACCTTGTTGGTCCGCTCGTCCGCTGTCCGCTCAAACGGACACGTCCGCTGGCCGCTGACAAAAGATAGATTAGACCGACACAGGCCGCGTGACGCGTGATTAATAATTCAATAGCGGACCGGATGGTTGCAGGGACGGATTCAGGTGCGGGGCAAACGTAGAATGGAAATATGGAGTCCGCTTATAATATTTATAAAATAACGTAGGAGTTGCCATTTTAATCAGTTTCTAAGTCAATCTATTTAGTTTAATCCAATATTAACAGTGAATTACACTCCTACACATAACCAGTAACTAAGCTTGTATTTGCTCACTCAACTAGGTACTATCATCATTTCATTCTAGGGGACGTCTAATGACCGAAATTATGAACTTCCTCATAAAATAAGTTAGACCATAACTTACTACGGTGGCTGGTCCAATGTGGGCTGGTTAGTGTGCCAGAGCCTCGTTCGTTGCTCGGCAGGGGCGGCATAACTACTTAACATGGGCCGGTGAGGTTGGCTTCATGGCTTTGGGTTTCTGAAAAAAAGAATCATATAGCATTGCATAATTCATGGAGAAAGAATATTCCCCATGAATTATGCAATGCTATGCATAATACTCGTAGTCAACTAAATTTATTTGGTTCAAATACAGCTAACATTCGTTTGTGTCAAAAACACCAATGCCAAACTCTTTTCGACACTACTTGCCATTTGAAGTGTGCACAATATGACAAGATGAATTTTGACATACACAATTTTGGATACACTTTCCGGTTTCCGATTGAGTTGAATGCACGCACATGGCAATCACGTGACAAAGCAATGATGTTGACATGACAAGGAGCTAATCTGTTAAAGGAGGTGGAAGGTGGCCTAGCAACTCCGCTATAAAAGCCCCATCGGGTTAGGGCTCACGTGATAAGTCTCCATGACCATTAAAATAATATAGAAATTACACCACGCGTGAGTTTAATTTTCAGTGCCCCTAATACGGCTGAGTACGGCCCTCAACTAGCAGAATGTTCGGCCAGCACAAATTGGGGATTTTCTTTAACCGTGGGATTTGAATCGCTGTTCGTTAGGAATTCAGTTGTTGACGAGGATTTGAGTAGGTTTTATAGATGACATGTTTAGTTTGTAGTTATATAGGTTGGAATAGGTACATTGTAAATACAATACAAAGACAAACTCGTTGTTATGTTGAAACCAGCGTACCTTGCACAGAGATGTGCTACATTAGGTACCTACTTAATATGACGAGTATGTTAAGCCCAAGGAAACTGTCATGGCATAAAGCCTGATATTTGCAGACTTTAAAAAAAAAAGACAAAACTACTACTAAATTGACATATTAGCAATCACGTTTAGGTAATATTAACAGAAAGTCTCTAAAAACTGAATATTTAAAAAGTAATAAGCAAAATTGCAAAATTTTGAAGTGAAACTTCTATAGAATCGTAGTGATTTCAAACCGGATGCAAAAAGATGAAACGGAAATGGTAAGAGACACAAATACAATGCTTTATTTAAATTTAGTATCGCGCAAAGAGGTATTGCTGTATTTTATTTATATTATTTTGTAACATACTTTATGTAATACGCTTTATTGAAGTAATATAAATAATCCGAATAATTACAGATATATATTTGTTTCTCTTATCATTTTAGCAGATGCGTTATTTTCCCTTTTTTTCTATTCGATATATATCATAATTATAGTTCGTAAGTAGTAGACTCCAATCGTGCGTCGTAGCTGACACACACACACTTTTTTTTTGTTCTTCTTATTCTTTCGTCAATTTACTGAAGTTTCACTTCTATCGTGTGTGAAACGCACACACACCTTTTTTTTTTTATGAACATCTAACGTCCCACTTCGGTGCATAGGCCTCACCTAACCTCCCAATCATATAAGGTAGGTACATAGTATATTGGAAAATTACAAAACTTTCAAAAAACTCAAATAATGACTTTTACGAGGGCTTTATTGTTAAAAACATCCTCACGGCAAATATCACCTTTCTCTCTATTTTTAGTACTTAATGACAAAAATATTATGTAATAAATAACACGCTTTTGGATTGGAAACATTACACTTCTTTTGCAGTCGGGTACAAATATTGCCTAGTGATTTACCTGTCCTTGGAATATTTATTCTAATATCACAGTCGCAATATAACAAAAAACACAACAATTACCTACTTACCTACTTAGCCAACACGGCTACTTAGCCGTGTTGGCTAAGTAGCCGTGTTGGCTAAGTGGAAGGACACTCGACTTTCAATCCGAAGGTCGTGGGTTCGAACCCCGCCACGCACCTCTGGATTTTTCTTCTTGAGAAATTTATGTGCGCTTTAAACACGCGCTTTAACGGTGAAGGAAAACATCGTGAGGAAACCGGCATGTTCTGAGAACTTTAAACAGTTTGAAGGACATGTGACATTCACCAACCCGCACTTGGCCAGCGTGGTGAATTAAGGCCTAATCTCTCTCTCGTCAAGAGAGAAGTCCCTGTGTCCCAGCAGTGGGAACGTTGATAGGGTGATGATGATGATGACAACAATTACAACACCAGTTTAGCGTTCGAAATTGAAATTTTCCCAGTTAAATTTTATCTTTGTCCATTTACAAATTCTTATATAATTCACGGCTTTGTCACAAACAAATCCTGTAGCCTGTTTACAAAAAGCAAAAGACAAAAGCAAAAGCTCCCCGTTTTCCATGACGACAGCCATACAGTTGAATAATTGACTAAACGTCGCTTAGAAGAGATTTCCTGCTCCACCGTGCAAATGTGTGCAATAACTAACGTAGAGCTGAACCCTGTAATGGCCGTGTTTTGTGCAAATCGCCATCTTTTCTTTCCGTTCCCGCGTTTTTTTGCTAGTGCCGGCCAGAGTTTTATATGTCCGGTAATCGTTCTATTTTTCAGTTGGCTTCCGTTATCAGTTTAGTTGGACCTCTTTAGATAATGCTGTTTGTCACCAGCCTTCTCACATGGGTGTTTTCATAGTATTTTATTCGCTTGTTGGGTTTCAATGGGAAGTTATTTTAGCATTCAAATGGTGGTTTTCGGGCTGTTTTGTATAAAAAGGTTTTTATGCTGGTTAGTATCTGGTAACGCCATCTATCCATAATCCTATCCAATTTCTCCTTTCCCTGACATAAGCGTGCTAGTGTCACTGTCAATGCGCTGGCGCGACAAGAGGAAGAAAAATGGCAACTGAAGAACATGACTTGACCGTGGGCAGTCGCGTGGAGTGGACGCTAATCGATCGATAGCGTGATCGATTTTCATCTCCAAATTCCCGCCATATGGAACATTATAATTCCGCTGTTTGATTTCGCCGCTAAATCATTGTGATCTTGGACGTAATATTTGGTCTTCTACCGCTCAGTTTAGGCGAGACGATATAGCCGTGTGTGGTGACAGTGTGAAGTGGTTGAGGGCTCCCTGAGTTGCTGGGCTGCCCCACCGCAAGGAACGTGGAACCTGGCTAGAAGTCCTTCGCTTGCAGGTCAGTGCACGCTTTCCCTTCCATCCTTATTATTTTTACCCATCTGTTATTCCCCAAGGCGGCCCTGTGGTATCGAAGGCACAGGGCTTCTCGCGCGTCTCAAGTATCTAAATGTAACTATTTAAATTATTTTACATAGTATAAAAAATGGCTTTCGCTGTTTGTCCGCATGTCTCTTTTAAACTAGGTACCCAGCTAATTTTATTGCAGTTTTCAGGCAAGTTTTATACAATATAAGTACATGAATAAACAATTTACATGTTGCCGTTGTTTTAAGATTGGGAATAACATTGAGACAGTAATCATTTTTGCTCTTAACAGTCTCAGGATAGTTAAAATATACGTGTATTCTTAATATTTTTTTACAAGAAGCCAAAACCGGAAAGTTTTTACGAATATCCTTATCCTAAAAAACATGACACACATAAACCATCTTAGCATCAACAACAAAAACAGAAATACAGAATACGCAGTAAAAACTCATGAGCCTAATCAGGAATCTATTTCAATAAAACCTCTTCCCATTCAAACTTTCGGAATCACCACTAACCACTTTATAACAAAACTTCTTTGAAACTTGTACAAAAGCTGAATGGTAGATCCATAGAGCAGAGTTTTCCGCCCGGCGTCCCAACTCTAGCTGCCACCGGAACCGGACGGCGTCAGTGCGGCGCCGCGTCCGGAAACGACTCCGTGCGTTCAGCCCTCTCGCGGCACTCAATCGAGCGTGCACGCGTGAGAAACACGCTCGAATACCGAACGCTTCTTTAAAAAAAATCAAAAGCATTGGCAAAACGCCCGCTCTTTGTAGCTTCTTGGAAATAGCCAGTGCCTTTTAGCCAACTGGTAATTAGAGGTGAGTTATCGGGCGCAATAAATATTTCTTTTCTGGGAAATAAGTAATGGTACTTTAGCTGTACAGCGGCCAAGATATATTGTAATGAATAATCAGATACGTTGGCCAAGTGAATGCTGATTGTTCCTCGGAATCCGTTTTGTTTTTGCTTTGAAGCTACTACGGGATTATGAGGATACTATGAATGAATGTTATGTCGTATGACAGACGATCAAGGAAGGCAGAATGTGTTATTATTATATGGCATTGTATTGTTTATTTTTGTAACATTCCTACAAAACTAGGTCTCCAAATTACTCGATTAAATTTTCTTTGAAAACAATTGCGGGCATTTATGACACAAAGGTCCGAACCCTCCAAATATTTTTATCAATAGATTTTACATTATAAACATTGCGTAGAATAACCCATTCAACTGCGGCATTTTGCACATTGTTACACAAGAATTCATAAAAAATTCACCATCTTTACGAATTTATACGATATACACAAACGCCGCAATTTCTTAAAGCTCATGAAGTTTTATGTCAGTGGTTTCAATAGCAACTCAAACAAGACGGAAAATTTTGCGCGGGAAGAAACTGGGAAGACTCGGAACACTTTCCGAGATCGGTTATGTGAGCTAATATGTTTGTTTACTGCATCCGTAGACGACAGTGGCTGGTTCTGGGAAGTTTATAGCCATTTTCCGAGTTATTTACATTTGAAACGTATCCAACATGCACGTTTCGCTTCCTCCGTGAAATGGATGCATGGAGGATTTTGGTTGGAATGGCAGAGAAATTTAGTAGACGCATTACGGAGACTTAACATAATCAGGACTTGAAGACTTGTTTCGACATAAATAATTCTCAATAAAGGTAGTGGGCACAAAGAACACATATATATATATAGATAATTATATTATTGTCTGGATGACTGTTCATGATTTATAACCACTAAAAAAGCCATCATTCTTTAGATCCGTAGTTGGGTTTTATTTTTTGTAGTCGCCAACAACCGGAATGATCTTGAATGGAGACCACGAATTCGCAAACGCAGAGTAGGACGTCCACCAACTAGATGGACGGACGACCTGGTCAAGGTAGCGGGCTCGCGGTGGTTACAAGCTGCTACCGACCGAAGTCACTGGAAGTCTTTGAGGGAGGCCTATGTCCAGCTGTGGACGTCCTACGGCTGAAATTATGATAATGATGATGATGATGAGTCGCCAACAAAACACAAATACAGCTTTGAACCGAAATTAGAAAATTGCTATGATATTGCATTATGTAGTAAAATGCCTACGCCGGAATCTGTTCTTGATGTCTTAAGGCGCCTGTATGGGCCAACGGCCTTGAGGATTCGGGCGGAGTCAAAATTATTCCCCGCGCCAACAGCACACTCCCCGCTACATTTTTACGACGCAGAGCGCGGCCTGCGCTCTCGGCAAGCGGTCACGCGTGCCGGGTCCTCGCGAGTCGCGACGCCGTGAATAAGGACTTTCCAACTACATCATTATTACGCTAAAACTATTCTACCTAGAGATTTATGCGTTTGTGCTTATGTTATTTTTTTTTTTAATTTAAATGTATTGTTAAAATTAATTATATATTATTATTAGATATTAATGAATCTTAATTTTTAAACTATTTTAGTGTATTTTCTTGTTGGTGGTTCTAATATAACAAATAAATAAATAAATAATAAGTATGTTTTTTTAACTAGGTTTTCTTTACTTACTAAGTACCAACCTAATAATAAGATCCTAAGCCAATCCTGCCAGTGTAGGCTAGTTACCTATACAATGTGTATTTTCGAAGCTTGATCAAACGCAATTTGCGGATACATGACAAAAATAAATCGATAAATATCAGATTTTTTTTTATGTAAACTATTAAAACAAGTCAATTTAATATTTTTTTATGAGAACTAGGTACTTCATCTGGTGTTTTCTTCGTTTCTGTTTGAGTAAACGGTGTATTTTATTCAAAGTAGGCTCATTAAAAAGCTAGATAGTTTACCTAGCTATGAAAATTAAAAGAAAATACAATTTCGGTACAAAAGCCTATTAAAACTTTTTTTTTGTAGAAATTTAACAAAAAAAATAGATATTTATTTTATTTTTAATCTGTAACTTTTACACTGGATTATTGAGGTATACTTTTTTGCATGTCATATTAAACTTCATAATTTATACTACAAATCTTTTCTAAAAAGTAAGGGTTTTAATTTTATGAATAATGTCTGGTTTTTGCTTGAAGGCCAATCGTCTGATAGAATCTAGGTAGTATCTGCAATATTCATAATGTCTTTTCCTTTTAAGTTTCAGGTAGAGAGTATAAAATTATTTGAAATGCTACGCGACTGACACTGTTGGTATCCATAGATACTCTAAGGTTGGTGGGTAGCCCACGTACCAAAAAGGTTAAACTCTTTTTGCTGTCATGTTATTAGCCATTCGAATTAGGTACTTTCTGCCTTGTACAGAGATCAACAGACAGCAAATTATGTAATGAAACAAGGCAAGATAAGATGAAACGGAACGAAGCCTTTGCCCAAAAGTGGGATATTAACGGTGGATAATGATAAGATTAAGTAATACAACACTTTAAGTTATTACTATCAATTAATTTATTGATTGTTCAAAATGCCAACCATTTTCCTCAATGCATATCGTTGCAAGTAAACCCACGTTCAGTTCACAAGTTCTTTTTAGTACATCGCGATCGTTTCTTATTTGATTCGCTGGCGTGATTCATGGTGACGCTCCAGCTCACTTCACCATAATCGTGCGTGATCATTTTAATGCAACTTAAGATACATAATTTGTTGTCTGTTGATATTTGGCACTACAAGGCAGAAAGTACCTAATTAAAATGGCTACTAACATGACAACGAAAAAAGGTAGACCTTTTTTCGTTGTAGACTCTTTGTAGAATTTGTAGAATAATAATAATATAACTCTTTATTACAAACCAAGATAAAACAATACAAAAATGGACTTGCAAAATACAAAATGCATAATGGGCGGCCATATTGCTTAAAGCAATTTCTTCCAGACAACCTTTGAAAAATATTATGAAGTTTAATAAATAATGCAAAAAAGTTTAAAAATTATAGATCAACAACAAAAAAAAAAACAATTTTTTTGGTAAATTTCTACAAAAAAAAATTTAGCGGGCTCTTGTACCAAAATTGTATTTTGTTTTGAATTTTCTTAATTAGGTAAACTATCTAGCTTAGAGTGTTAGATATATGTGTGTTGATGGATATGTGGGAAGAGGTAGATCAAAGAAAATATTGAAGGACTGTTTGAAGGATGGCATGCGTAAGAACAAAAATGACTGACAAAAATGTTTCTAAGATAATGACTTTTTATATTGTACAATAATTAGTTTTATGACTTTGAATTTTTGCTTACTATGATGATTACTGATGTTATAAATGTTTAATGAAATTAATTTAAAGTTAATAATTATAAAAATTTATTTAGTACTGTATTTTGTTAGATTTTTATTATTTTAGTTTATTCAATAATGTAATGCCAATTTTATAATTGCATGCCTGGACAGGTAAAATACATTGATCCATGTAAAATTTAAGCCATAACAACGCTGTAACATGTATTTACGCAATAAATTAATTTTGAACTTTGAAGGAAGGAATGAGTGTTGAGATGACGAGTGACAGAGGAAAATGGAAGGAAGAAAGATGTTGCGTCGACCCCACGTAATATGGGATAAGGGCTGATGATGATGATGATGTAAACTATCTAGCTTTTAAATGAGCCTACTTTGAATAAAATACACCATTTACTCAAACAGAAACGAATAAAAAACCATACGAAGTAGTTTTCATAAAAAAAATATTGGCTTTTTTTTAAATAGCCAACATATAAATTTTTTTATCCTATATTTATCGATAAATTTATGTCGTGTATCCGCATTTAGTTTGATCAAGGTTCGAAAATGCACATTGTATATACTTTGTTTGTATCATCTACCTAGTAATAATAATAATAATAAAACTCTTTATTACACACCATATCAATACAAAAAGGGACTTAAAGCTAAATACAAAAATGCGTAATGGGCGGCCTTATTGCTTAGAGCAGTTTCTTCCAGACAACCTTAGGATGGAGAGGATAATGCACAGCAAATAACTGGACGGTGCGGTGACATAAAATATATATAACAATTAATTCTATTTTTAATTTTTAATTATATTTATACTAGTCTGTGCTAGTTATAAATAAATAATATTTCCAGACAATTCACGCAACAACATTTTAGTCCCGTGGTAAGCTCTAAGCCTGTGTTACGGGTAGGTACTAGATATTTGATATACTTAATATAATATACATACATTTAAAGATATTTTTTATTATACATATTAAATACAAGGAGAAAAGTGCTTGCAGAACATACAAACACTTTTACCCTCGGCGGGAATCGAACCCGCTACCTTTTGCTCTGCAAGCGGACATTCGCACACCGCGCCTACGAGGCACTCAGAGTCAGAGTTAGTTAACTAGGTAACCCTTATAAAAAAAAACAACTTTTTCATAAGTGTTTTTTTTTGTTTATAAATATTAATAGTTAGGTACTTATTATATTAGCTTGATACTTAATTCACTAGTTGGTAGGTAGTAAGTATAATCATTACTTATTTATTACTAACTTTTATTCCTGCTAATTGCTTACTGAACTTGTCCAACGAATATACAAAAGTCCGAGCTCAAATACCTATTTCTAAAATATAAAACTAAACAACAGCGCCCATGCGCAAACAATAATCGTTATACGGTTAAATCGAAAAATGCATTTGGACCGATGACGAAGACGCGCGACACAACCTCCCCGTCCGATAGTCTGAGCCACACTGCCGCCCGTCGCCCCCGCACATACCCGGTCGTTCCATTTCATACCGAAAACATAAAATAATTATTTGTAGTCGTATAAATCATTTGTTTTAATTTTCAAACGTACAGTTTGTGTGGAATACTTTGACAAATATTTAAGTTAAAGAAAAATACTCAAACTCAATACCGTTTAAAAGATATATCCAAATTTCGGATAAAAAATGCCTTACTTTGAATATTTTTTTTATTAAGTAACAATAAAGATACAATAATTTCAAACGTTCAAGTTGTAGTTTAATATCTATTTTGCAACATATATTTTTTTATACATATTTTATTCACTCATAAAGTAGATATATCAATTTGAAAAAGTCGCGTTAGCCCATACAACCACCTTAAATACCTATGTTTGGACAAAAATGTTTGAAAAAATCTTGGGAATAAAATATTTATATCCCCTAAAATTGTGGAGACTCCATGCAATAACAAATGAATTTCAAAGTTATTGCAGTCTGTTAAAATAGCTTAACTCGACATTCACGGAAAGGAAATTGTGCAAATATACGTCGGCATCTGTTCAAATAGATCCAAAATTACTCTGTTATCCTTTCGAATTCGAAACAACCCAATACAATATGAAACCTCAGGAGACTTGAAACCTTCTCTTTATTACTTTTTTTTTATTTAAACCGACCAATTAGAGATATCCAAGTTTGGTATCGACAGTTTCATATCTTGTTCGAAATTCGAAATGAGATCCGGAGGGAAATCGACCGGTTTCCGCGCGGCTGTCCCAGTTATGAGTGTAACTGTATCGAACGAAACGATTTGAATTATTTGGTTTGTTTTTATTTCAGGTATATTATCTGAGTTGCTCTATTCTTTTGAACATTTTTTGACACAAAAAGAGTGCATTTTGAGTGATATTTGTATTTTGAGAACCTAGTATCACGTAGTAGGGTACTAGTAGTTACGTAAGTGTTAATTAACCCTCTGAATCCTTACACTTGACCTCTGGGTGGTGCTAAGAACGGTCTCTGGTGGAATGCTTCAACCGCGGCTTGTCATCACCCTCCGAGCTGGGCCAGTGCGTGAAACGATTTTTTCGTGGTTCGTCATGTGGTCCGGAGAAGCCTACTTTTTAGGCCTTCATGCCCCATCTTAGACCACATGAACTTTACATCGGGTGAGATTGTGGTCAAATAAAGGCTTATCTAGCATACAAAAAATCACGATAAGTTAACGATTAGGATTACAGAACATAAAACATCTCGAAAAAAAAAACACTTTCCTTCCGAGAATACACTCGCATTGAGGAAAACTCCCATCAATCAATTAAAAGAAAATATCTTTAAAAGTTGGTTGAAAGCAGGCCAACTGTCATCCCCAATCACTGCTAGCTACGGCTCGAGTAATTGTCAGCACCTCTGGGAGTTATCCTCGCTAATTTGCGATGGCGCGGAAACTCGCAGCGTAGTCTATGGTTCAGGAAAATGAGCTAGGTAAATATGGATAAATTGGAAGCGAATGGGATAGGTAAACATGGATTGAATTTGCGGCAGAATTTTGTTACCGATTACTGGTTTTGATTATCTGTGCTGAGGCGAAAAAATGAATGAAAATCTACTGCTTTGTTGGTTTGCATAAGTTAGAGTGCATAGAAGTGGCCTAGCTCCACCTGTAAACTTTTACGTTTCTTTCTCGGTTGAAATACGTTAGAGTTGCCCAAAATTGTTACTAGATGGAGCTTAAATAAATAAAATAAAAAAAAACCTGTCAACAAAAACTTTAAAAAAATAATTTGTTATCTTTGTACTTGTTTGTTTACATTGTGAGTCGCGCGCGTGTGTTTTAGAATGTAATTATTATTGTTGTATTTGCCCTATTTACTTAGTGTAATATATCAAAGTAATCCTCAAGAATCATTCTCTAAGAATATTTACGCTTATACTTACGTTATAATAACGAAATAAAAATTTTCGATATCAATGACAATGGTATTGTTGCATGCCGGGTTTATAATCATGTTTTTGAAGTGATTCAGTGAATTCTCAAGAAATAATTACTTCTAATGGAGACAAAGGTAATAAAACATATTTCAATCAACTCCCACGATCAAAATATAATGAAACGACCGCGTATTTTAGATTTGTTCGTTGCGTTTCGCAGCCGGCCCACTACAGCGGCCACAGCAAGAGGTGGACAAGGTAATTATTGAAAGGGAAGGTAGTGATTAATTGGTATCAAAAAATAGCTTGTATCATCTAGTTTAATAATACATATGCATTTTTAGGAAGAACTACAAATAAAACCTATGAAATCCATTCCAGAAATTTTTTATGAATTTCAAGCTATTTTTCAAGATTAGGATTTTTTTTGAGAGAATTTTCAATTACGGTTGAAGGCGATCTGTACCGTAAACCATTGGACATAAGTAATGTTTCGATAATAAAATTATTATTTTGCAAAACAACGTTTGCTGGGTTCAGCTAGTCTTATTTATAAAATTTCCATGTCACAATTTTGGTTACCGTACTCCTCCGAAATGGCTTAACCGATTTTTTCCAAATTTTATATGCGTATTCAGTAGGTCTGAGAATCGGCTACTATTTTTCATTGCAAAACAACGTTTGCTGGGTCAGCTAGTAAATAAATAAAACTAGTTTCCGATTTTGAATAACCTGCGACCCATCAACTTCAACGTTAACAACTAAGTTAATTTTACTTTGTCGCGAACTTCACGGCAGTAAGTATCTTAGTAAATAAAACTCTTTACGGCGAGCAAGAACTTCGGAACTTGCATTCCCGGAGTCATTTCGAACTTTCGCGAGTTTTCGCAAAGGAACAAAGAAATCCTGTTTTGACCGGCTGCATTTCTATAGCGGCTATTTGGAAAACTTCATTAAAGTGATTTCCGTTCAGCGTCATAATGAAATTAAATAAATAAATATCTCGGGACAATACACATCCAGCCCCGTGGTCAAGCTCAATGCTTCTGTTACGGTACTAGACATCTGCTAAACTTAATATAATAGACATACATATATTATATGCTATATGTTTCATTATGCATATTACACATCCAGGAGGAAAGTGCAGAACATACTAACACTTGAACCCTTGGCGGGAATCGATCCCGCTACCTCATGTGCCGCAATAGGACATTCGGCCACACCGCGCCCCTGAGGCAGTCAAACATTACAATTTTTTACGTAATAATGTTGTGTTTATTGTAACAAGATAGCAAACAAGAAGCGGAATACTAACACACGAGAAAGTCTTCTTGTTATGTGTTATTTTATTTTATTAAGGTCACAAAACAGTTTACTCATCAATTAACTACCAAACATTAAAGCGGTAACGTAATCAGTGGTCAACTTTAAAAGCTCCTAGCCAGCGCATTTTTTATGTTCGAACATAGGGTTTTCATTTAAAAGCTATTATGATAGACAATAATAAAAATCATAAAAGTATCTAGTATTTATTATAGGCCTAATTTTAAGATTTTTGGAGATTATTGACTCCTTCCTCTAAACGGACCGATTTTGATGAATTTTTTTGTGTGTGTTTAATTGGGTTCGAGAATGGTTTAGATTTACAATACGGTCAACTAGGGGGACTTTTTTATTACCATGAATTAATCTTATATGTTACTAGCTGACGCCAGCAAACGTTGTTTTGCAAAATGAAAAATAGATAGTAGCCGATTCTTAGACCTACAGAATATAAAATTTGGCGAAAATCGGTAAAGCCGTTTTGGAGGAGAACGGTAACTAACATTGTGACATGGCAATTTTATATCTAAGATATCTTATCGTTCAAATGTCTTAACCACTTTAAAGAAACATAGTAAGAACACTTTTGTTTAACCATAATGAAGAGAAGCGACGCGCTGTGCTGAGAGTGAATGAACGCATGAGTGACAAAACCTCAGAATAAGGGCTTGAAACAAAACGCGGACAAAACCTCCTTTCCGTGGCATTCATTCTTTGAGTGGGTTCACTCAATCTTTGCCACATTAATTCAGTAGATAAACTCCACAGACGTCATAAACGTCCAATGACTGAAAAGTGTGTTTATTGGTTAGTAGTTGTAATTTTTTTTGTCTTTCATTATAGATAGGTATAATAGTTGTGGTTGTTAAACGTATAGAATTTAAGATATTTAATTTAATAGTTTTTTTTTGTATTTGCAACATTATTAAAATGCATTAGATTTCCTTTTGGTTGGATTCAGCATTTTAACTAAATTAGTACTGAATATTATGTTCCATTTCATATTTGTATTTGGAATGAGTTTCTCCAAAGTAACGCCTGAATATATCAAAATTATACTTAAAATTTTCCAGAAAGTAGGTTTTGGTAGCTTTCGGCGAGCCAATTAATCCATACCTAAAAGCCTAACGTGTACAGACAACTATTTTTTATTTTCAATTTACTTTGTTAGAATGCCAGTTAGCGATAGAATAGTCCGTATTTTTTACACCTGTCAGTTGCAATGGTCTGATCGAAAAAATATTCAGGTTTTCTGAAAGCCAAAAGGCCTGGTTGGGGAATACATCTAGTCACTTAGAAGAATTGGTTTCAATTCTATTGTTTATAGGGTACTTGTACCCAAAGGGTACGAAGAGACATTTGAATTAAGTTAATATGGTAGTGATGTAACATGAAGCTCGCCTTTTGTTTATGTTGTTTATTGTATGCACCTTTTGTATTACTGTGTTTTTGTGTACAATAAATATTTTTTTCCGGACAATCTACACAACACCATCTAGCTCCGTGGTAATAATATCTAGTACCCGTATCACAAGCTTAGAGCTTGTGATACGGGTACTAGATATCTGATATACCTAATATAATATACATACATATATAGATATTTTAATTATACATAAACACCTAGGAGAAAAGTGCTTGTAGAACATACAAACAATTTAACCCTCAGCGGGAATCGAACCCGCTACCTCTTGCTCTGCAAGCGGACATTTTCCCAACGCGCCACCGAGGCAGTCACTAAATATTTTTTTATTATTATTATTTATGAATAGGATTTACCTTCTCAGTTTAAGAACAAACCGGTAATGCCTGATTGCACACGGGCTTACGCCAAGTGTATACATCAGATGAATTGGCTTCTTGAGGCAGTTCACTTTTCAAAAACTTTCTGACAATTCTGCATTCTGCAAGTGTTTAAAATAACCGATTTTTGAAATAGGATGTATAAGTTTTTAGGAAGATCAAGAGACTGAACTGATTGAAATAGCTGCTTCGGGATGACTACTGTTATTGAAAACACTATAAATAAATAAATAAATATTTCCGGACTACTCACACAGCATCACCTAACCCCAAACTAAGCAGAGCTTGTACTATGGGTGTTAGGTGACTGATATACTACAGATATATATATTTTTTTGTAAATACATACATATGATACATAGAATACACCCAACTATGGGGACTATTGTAACCTGCCCACATGTAAGACGCCACACGCGAGTGATCTCTGTTTCCAGATCTATATTTATAGAAACACTAGCGGCCCGCCCCGGCGTCGCACGGGTATAAAATTTTCCCGGAAATTATTCGAATTTTTCTCGCCGTAAAAACCATCCTATCTATCAAGTTGGATCGAACTGCACATGGTGTGCGAATTTTATTATAATCGGTTAAGTGGTTTAGGAGTCCATTGAGGACAAACATTGTGACACGAGATTTATATATATTAACATTATAGGATTTTCTACAAGTAATTACTTCATACGCGCGTCCTGAGAGGCACACCTTTTTTTTTATCCTATTCAATGAAGTAAGCCGGTGTATCCATAAATTAGCAGCGAGCGCAGCTATAAGTCCCCATTTCCGAGCGCTGATGGAGCGCCTATTGGATTTGCTCCTCAATCGGACGCATCGAATGCTGTGATTCCATTCGTGACACTTTGAATCTACTTCCATTGGCGGATTATGATGCTAGATTGTTTGCAAACTCTATTGTAACTACAATAGGGAAGATGACAAAAAAAAAACTGAAAAAAAAAGAAGTATAAAACATTGAAGCGAACTGTCAAGACAATGTTATTTCCTTGATATATTTTGTTTAAGCAATTTGGTTTTATTAATTTTAAGTTGACCTGTCCATGTAGGCTATGTGCTTCTAAGGAAAACGTTTTGACTTTGACTTTGAATCCGTTATTAAGTTTTTCTTGTTTTAGGTTAAATAAAAAAAAATACCTGAAAAGGCCTCATAATTCCATAAAAATGGTAATCTGTTTAGCCTGTTAGCCTTTTAAAAACTGGATAACTAAATATATGTATATCAAATATTTATCATTAAATTTCAAATTGTGTAACATAAGTATAAAAAATGCTGAATATTAGGTTCATATTAGAATGTAACAATTTGAGATAAAATAACGTAGGTAATTAAAACTATAACTATAGGACAATACAGTCAGTATCGAGATTACCACATAACCCCGGTTCTGAGGTAATCTGCGTTGCATATCGATAATTCATTGATGTAATTCAGGCGATCCGTCAAGCGATCTAGTACATGAAGTACAGCGACAATATCCGTAAGCGTTGCTCTAATACCCACAATACGATATAAATTGAGCAGAAACAGCATCTAACATAATGTAAAATGAATAAATAAATATTTCCGGACTACTTAGACAGTATCACCTAACCCCAAACTATAGCAGAGCTTGTACTATGGGTTTTAAGATGATTGATATAGGATACTACATTGATACATTTTTTTTGTGGTATAAAACACCCAGATCAGAATACAAAAATCGTAGATCGTACAAAATCTGGTCCCCTGGCGGGAATCGAACCCGCAACCTCCTGCGCCTCAGGCGGACCATCGCCCACGGAGCCACAGAGGTCGTCAATAATTTCGTCATCATCATTTTGTCGGCTGGAAGTCCTTTGGTGCCGATGGGTATAAGACCATTGAAGTTGATGGACTTTCCACCCACAACAACATTTATTTCCATTGTTTGATTTTACAAAGTCTTAGAAATCTTTCAATGATGTTTCATGAGCTTAGGGTGTCTAGCTGTGGGGCTTCAATACCAACTTGAGAAAGTGAAATTATAATATAACTAGCGGCCCGCCCCGGCGTCGCACGGATATAAAATTTTCCCGGAAATTATTCGAATTTTTCTCGCCGTAAAAACCATCCTATCTCTCAAGTTGGATCGAACTGCACATGGTGTGCGAATTTTATTATAATCGGTTAAGTGGTTTTGTGACACGAGATTTTTATTTATTAAGATATATGCGCCGTACCCTTTCCTTCTTCCTTGTCACTTGTCAGATAGTAATTTAATTGGTAATGTTTATAATTACATGTCAAATATTGATACAATAATCACTAAATTTAAATACAAATCTTTATTAACTTTTGGAACATGGTCGTACGCTTAGTTTCGTCAAACAATATTATTTATACACAATTAAAAAAAAACAATAATAATCATTAAATTAATTTATTGAATTTAACAAAACAATAATTATTAATTAAAGCAGCTGTGCAGGGTCATTGTCAACTAAAATAAAAAATAATTAGGTATGATACAAAATAATCTAAATTAATAACATAATATCATATAAAAAACACAATTCATTACTTGTACTATTATGTATTCTGTGTTATAATTAAAGTAGTATTTGTTTGAGTGATCCAGCCTGTCCTTATGGTATCAAGATCGTTTCTCCACCGTCGCTTTTGTCTAACGCTAATTTGTAGTATGAAATATTTCGTCTCACAGGTATGGCATTAATATTTCTTACAGAATGCAAGAGTCATACAGGTGTAACATAGAACAGAATATTTTGTTTCCAAGTTCAATTCACGTTTTCCTCTATTTACATTTATTTTATTTATTTATTATAGGACCACCAACTAGAATACGATACACTGAATTATATACCTACTAGTCAATTACAGGTAGTCACGAATTACATACATATACCTCTATGTACACATACCAGGTTAAATGTCAGAATTAATTACATACTTATAATATAGTCATACTTACATACATTACCATTTACATATGTTATACACAATAGTCATTTATTGATATATTATATTCCGCTCCATCATTGTAGGGGTTTTCATATCAAAACACACACCCACATAGATGTAATAGAAGAATTTTAACTTTAATAATTTCAATCTTTTTAACTTTTGATTTTGAACCGTTTTTACTGAAACTCGGAATATCATGGCTTGAAATCTAGATGAGGTTAAAACGTTTTTTTTACCGCGAGAATTTAATATATAATTTTCCGCGGTATAATGCATTTTACGCGGGATCATCGCGGCCGCTAGTCTTTAATATTCAACCCGAGTCATAAACAACAGAAAAATGCATAGAACCTGCTTTATTATTTTCTTTTTCCTCATATAAATGAAATGCACGCCTCAAACGCGGCATCCCATCCCGTCGACATTTTAATGAACGTACAACTTTGAAATTCGTTTAAAAAACATAAATTGTGAGTATTCAGAAGACAACACACGGCGTCGCTCTAACAATCCCTTTAACAGTAAAAAATTTGAAATATTTTATTAAAGCCAAGCGGACCAAAACTGAATTTTAATTCTGAGCATAAAGGAGATTGCGAGCTGGGTTTTAAAATGGCTACCCAATCGTGAAAAGGATTTATTCAAATGAGGTGTTTTCTAAAAAGTTCAGTTCTCTGTTTCTTTAATATCAACATAAAGCCTTATGTATTAATACTGTGTAAGGTGGATACAGGCCCGCTTCCTACCGAAATAAATGGAGATCTTTGACCAGCAGTGGACGTCCTACGGCTGAAATGATGAATGATTAACTCACGATAACTTTGAAGTGAAATTTATGTTGTTTGTTTTAATCACCAAGCCGGTTGTGCAATCCTCTTTTATTGTATTCGTCTGTTTTGTTTCTCCTGCAATATGCATACGAGACAAAATTGCGAGGCTATTCAATTATTTTGGCAAATTTACAATTAGGTACAAAGCACATTTGAAATTCATATGTGAATTATTATGAAGGCGTTTAATAAATAAAGCACCCTTATTTACGTTCCCACTGCTGGGGGCTAGGACATCTCTCTTGACGAGAGAGGTTAGGCCGTAATCCACCGCGCGGGCCAAGTATGAGTTGGTGAATGTCACATGTCTTTCAAATTCTTCCGGTTTTCTTACGCTGTTTGCCTTCGAAGTTAAAACACGCGATTTAAAATTGAATAAAATTCATGGCATGTTTATATTAATGACCAGAAAAGGCGGCTTCGTTGGAGAGGAACTTAAGAAAATAAATGGTAGCTTAAGCATTAGTTTTATACATACAATGTAATGTAATTTGATAGATATGGTATTTCAGAGTTATAATTACTCCAATATGCACTTGAAATAACATTTCTTGCGAATACATCAATATATCCATTATCAATTGCATCAATCAAATGTATCACTGACTTTCTTCTATTTTGAGGTCAATAACAGCTCTTTCCGCGGGAAAAATAAACAACCATTTACTTATTTATTAAATTAAATACACACAATTGAACTTACAGACTAGGGTCCCACACATTCAAAAGAAAAATATTTTTATTTGATAACAATGACAACAGTAAGTAAGCTTTTACAGATAAATGAGAACGGAAACATTCGCGGGCGAAGATTCGTATCGCGTTGCCGCTCTAAAGCCATCGTGAACGGGTATACGCGATGTTCGTGTCTACATTAGCGGACATAGATTTGTGAATTTGCGTTGCGCACTACGAGATTATGAAGTGGCATTATTGTAGCCCACGACAAACATAGTCTTCTGGGGCGAAGACTATGTTTGTCGTGCAGTAGATATACTTCGCGTTGCAGCGTTGTCCGGCCACAAATATCGCGTTGATGTTATTCGCAGTGGCCGCTAAATTTAATGTAGCCGCACCATAAGAACTCAACCGCCATTTTATTCTTTCTTTCAAGTAGTACGACTTTTTAGTTCTTCGCGATTACGCCTACTCCACCGAGAGGCGAACAAGCCAAGTGGATTATTGAAAAAGTTTGCAGCTATTTTGTAGGTTCTGTGGCTTCAAATGAGTGTGAAATTGGATTCAACCGACGATAGAGAAGGTTTAAGTGGCCCATTCAGAGGTTTCTTGAAGTTTATTGAAAAGGCAGAGATTTTTACTGATTTAGGTTTTAAAGGACTTTTTTAAGTGAGTTGAGGTTATCTTAATCTATATCTATAGGTTAACGAACAGAGCGTTACTCGAGTGTTATTCGCTTTATTGGTGAAAATGTATTTAACAGTCGTAAAAGGCAGTGTTTGTAACGTATGTGTGACGTGACGACATATCAAGCCATGAATAGTTATATATTAATAAAATACTTTACCGAGTTTAAATCTAATCTATTTGGCTGTTAAGGCATGAAGGAGAATCAAACATTATAATATACACGAGACATAATTTTAATTTCCTATAGGTAAGTATAAAAACAAATCCCTACTTCTCTTCGCATTGCGCGGGAAGGGTTTATATTAGATTCTGATTTCTTTATTTAATTCTCGTTTTTTTTTAATAATTCGCCCTGCGGGCTGTGCCTTCCCAAATCCATCGGCCATCGGCCATCGGCTTAATGCATCAATTATAAGCTTTAACTTTCCTTTTATATATTAGCTGTCAATAATAATAATTATTTTTGACTACATTTATAATTCTTGTTATTATTTTGCTTGTTATTGTCAAGAAAAGGTGTATAATATTATAATCTCATTGACAATTTTTTTTATTATAAAATGGGCTCACTTTTGTCTAAAGTCTAGCCAGAAAACAGAGCTGAGGTTAATAATGGAACAAGTTTACCCAGAAAAAGCTTATACACTCCTGTATCAATAGAGGTTTTGTTGTATGTATTCGAAAAAACAGACTTTAAACTTATTTTATTACCGGGATACCAATGAAATGCGGTTGATACAGCGGGTCGCACTAAGTTTAATAATTATCTTCACATTTTTAACCATTTAAAAAAAAGGAGTTTCTCAATTCATCACGTATTTTTTTTCATTACTCTTGAAAGTATAACCTAATAAAATTTCCCTCTCCAATAACAACACAGCATATTTTAATCTCAATCCAAAAAAATCACCTGTCTAAACCCGTTATAAAACCACGAATAGGGCAGTAAAAGCGAAATCGTTGCGAGTTATATTCCCTTAAATAATACATTTATTCTTCGCAAACCCACAAAAAGGAACGTTAAACTGGGGCATCAGGCGTTACTTTAGTATTCACCCGCGAGGCGTAGATTTGGAAAGTGAAGGCAGGAAGAGTTAATTTTTAAGAGGACGGACCAGAGAAAGGCCTTTGCTAGAGGCGACTCACGGGAAGTCTCTAGCATCCCACGTCCTACATTATTTTTAAATTTTAATATTATCATGACTTGTCATCATTTAATACCTTCTATTCGCTTCTCAACTCAGTATAAAACATTGAAGCGAACTGTCAAGACAATGTTATTTCCTTGATATTTGTTATTTAAGCAATTTAGTTTTATTAATTTTAAGTTGCCCTGTCCATGTAGGCTATGTGCTTCTAAGGAAATAAACGTTTTGACTTTGACTTTGACTTCAACTGTTATCAAAACGATAATATACGATACTATTTAGTGAACCCAACAATTTTAACAAATGAATCATTTATTTGCTTATGTCATGATGGTGAATTATAATTATTGATCTACATTATTTATTGATATCGGATATAATAAATCACAGCGTATGTAGAATTGTGACACGGAAGTGCAACGTAACTTACACTTCATCGTGGATCAATATTACTCGCACAAGAACAAAATATCCTAAATCCGTTCACGAAAAACTCGTGTAACAGCAAAGTCAAAAAGGCATACATGGGCAGGTCAGATAGATAGTCAGATAGTCATTTTATTGGTAATAATTCATAATTACATGTCAAATTTTGATGAGATAATAATTAAAAATACAAAAAATAATTAGGTATAATATAAAATAATCCAAATTCATAACAATATAAAGATTACATTTACCTCTTATGTACATAATGTATAAATGGTCAATAGTACTTATATAATAAAACTTATTATAGTTAAAGTAGTACACTACAGTCATTAATATTAGTATTTTATTTAATTATTTATTATTCAATTTAATACATATTACTGTTTTTAATTTATTAATTTACTTTTATGTATTCCTATGTCAGGTATAGGTAAATTTAAATAAAAAATATTCTTTTATTATTCTTAGTTTAGGTACTGTCAAGACAATGTTATATAAAGGACATACATATCAAGGATATAACATTGTCTCGACAGTTCGCTTAATTTTTTTACACTAAGTTGAGAAGCTAATAGAACAACCCAGCTTTCATCTCTTGTGTTGTTATTATAACAATATTGGTGTTACAAACATAGGTATTAAAAATTCGCACCGATTTCGGAAGCTCTTTTTTATTACGTCGCTTATAAATTGTTAAGATATAAAAAGACGTTTATAAGTAAGACAATCTTCCGTATGTTTCCACTTACGCCTTTAATTTTTAATTTATATATCATTACGGCGCTCCTTCATCGAGCCGACTCCCCCTTGGCCAGTTACTCGCTATTTATTTTGGCAATAAACCTGGCGACTGTTGTTAAACAAAGCCAAGGCCCAACTTGTAAATAGCTTTTGTAATTGCTATAAAATGACTGCTTTGAGATTGTAAAGTTCTGTCAAATGTTTACTTTTTGTTATATCCCGTAGGGTTTCGGAAGGTAAACCTTATGTAAACCTTGGAATGGGCTTTTACGCTTACGCCACAGTTTTCAAACTGAATGTGTAACTATATTCAGGAAAATCTATTAATAGCAAACCCCTTCTTGGCGATTCTGATCCACCTTCAAAGTTCGCACTGCAAACGTTTGTAATACGCCCCCTGCTATATTTGCTGGTACCACAATCTGTGATTAATTCATATTCATTTATTTCATACCAATTATTTTACAAATCGTGTTGAAAATGTCTTAATGCTATGATTTAATTTTATGGTTTGGAGGGTGAAAGTGTTTGTGTGTTCTGCAAGCACTTTCTCCTTGGTCTGATTGTTTCATAATATATATAATAAAAATATCTATATATGTATGTCTATTATATTAAGTACGTCAGATATCTAGTATCCGTAGTAGAGCTTACCACGGGGCTAGATGTTGTTGTGTGGATTGTCCGGAAATATTTTTTTAATCTAAAAATCATTATAAGTGTTTCGTAACGTGGTCCAGAGTAGCCATCTACCTTCTCGGTCCTCTTGCCCCATCTTAGACTACATCGTCACTTTACATCAGGTGAGATTGTGGTCAAATGGAGACTTATCTAGCATAAAAAAGCATGTAAAAGTAATAACAATAAGCTAATAGGTACATATTTATAGGAAGTTCTCAGACACATATTTACCTATTGTATATTGCACCTTTTCAACAAAAAATTTAGTTTATTTTAAATATATATGGACTTTCTATGCATTTTCAATCTTTGGGTAGCTTTTTGGAAAGACAAGCATCTTAATGGCAATGGTGCTGCACTAAATATATACGTCTAATTAATGTATTTTTCTATTATTAAAGAATGATGGAAACTACTTACAGCTAATCGCTAGATAAAGCCACTTTAAAATACTATTTAAACAGTAAAACACATAAATATTTCAACAAACTAGTTACCTGCCCTGGCTTCGGACGGGTATTAAAATATCATATTACGCTTGGACCTATTTGGCCAAATCTTTTTTTTAAATGCTTGTAGAAGGCCAAGCATGCGTTTTACGGCGAGAAAAATCAAATCTCGCCGTAAAACGCATGCTTGGCCTTCTACAAGCATTTAAAAAAAAGATTTGGCCAAATAGGTCCAAGCGTTGTTGAGTTATGCGCATACCAACACTTTTTGCGATTCACATTTTGTAAGAAAGTCAAAACATTTATTTCCCTAGAAGCACAGGGCTAATATGGACAGGTCAACTTCAAATTAAAAAAAAAGGTGTGTGTGCGATTCACAAAAATACTATGCAAAAAGATTTTGTTCGGGCGGTCACCCATCCAAGTACTGGCGTCGCGCGAAGTTGCTTAACCTTGTTATTTCCATTTCCTTTGCATCCGGTTTCAAATCACAAAGATTCTAAAGAAGTTTCACTTAAAAAAAAAACAATTTTTAAACATAATTTTTAAATTATAATAAAAAAATAAAGTCAAAAGCAGATTTGCATTCGAATAATATGGCTGCTCAAACTGAGATACACACCATGTGCAAGTAAGATAAACGCCGGCACGTCTCGGCATGATGGATGCTACGAGGTGCTCCACGCAGCCCGGGGCTAACGATGAATGGTCAATGGGCACTCTGCATACTATAGGAGTATTTCACAATTTGATTAATGAAATCACTTTGCTCTTTAGTTTGAAGCCGTGGATTGTGTAGATGACAATCGAGGTGACAATCGCTTGCAAACAAAATTCTAAGTGGATAGTGGAAAGAGGAACCCGTTCTATCAACTTACCAAACATAATTTATCGTTATGAGACAGCCAAAATCATAAATAATTGATTTTTAAAAGTCTATAAGGCCTTTAAACTGATAGTCAATGTAGAGCCTAACATTGGGTGCTTTGCATCGCTACAATGATTGCGGTGCGAAACGACCCATTCTAAAAGAACCCTTGGGCGATTCATACCGCGGTATGAAACGATTATAGACCCGGTTAAACGACTATCGTCTTGTCCATGTTCGAATAAGGCCTTCGAGCTTCGAATAGAACGTGTAAACTTCTTTTGATGAACCGACGAAAAACAAGGCTGCCTTACCAACCTTGAAATAATCCTAAATCCTAGTGTCTACTCCTTAGAAAAACGTCAAATGTAAAACAACGTGTAATAAAATAAACTGAGACATAACATATAAATTAAAATAGTGTCTTATTATTCAAATTTCTGTGTTACATACCATTTGTTGCACGTAAGCTAAACGTGGGCACGTCTCGGTATAATCTATGATTTGCTTTAGGTTTCGCCGCGGCGCCACCGCGTCACCACCCAATAGCCAAGTAAGCAGCTTTTCTGCTAAGCTATTCTTAAATAGCAATGTAACAATGTATTACTAACAACCGGGATAATTAGGCTTTGATGGCGCGGTGGCGTCGCGGCGGCGGCGCGAGTGTACAGTGGAGCGGTGCCGCACCGAACTTATGCTGCACTAAGCCGAGGTTTTGCGATGTATGACACATGACACCATTGAAGAGTATTTCACTCATTGACAAAGAAAAACCCTATGCTGTTTGAAGCTTTCGTCTTGACCATCACCAGAAATATTACAGCTTGCAAGTTAATTTTCAAGCATGTCGTATCTTAGGCATTCTTTATATCAAATAAATTAAATTAAAAAAAAAAACCGCGTAGAAATAAACATATTCAAAATCATAAATAATTTTATCCAAAGTAGTACAAGACGAGCCTACTACTGTTAAGTTACATGTATTTCGTCTTGTACATGTCATCCTAACCCTCTCGTTGTAAAACTCAATTGAGACTTATGGATAGCCACAGACAAACTACCTCAGTCTAAGTCCTGATAAGTTTCCCTGTAAAGTTGACCAGTGCAAGTTAACAGGAGCGTGTATGTTGCAAAAATGTACGTTAAATCAGTTGAGCATATTAGGTTAGGGTAGTTAGTAGGAAGGTTAAAGATCAACACCTGTACAGGTGTATGTTCTATACTTAACGGTTATGTCATTTTATAATGGAGATAAACATTTTTATAAAGGCGAATCTTGCAGCGGACTTTATTTATTAAAGCTGACGAGTTTGATTAAAGTAAATTAAAGTAAAGTAAAGTTTATTTAAATATATTTGGACAATTTGCTTAAACTACCTAGGTAGTTACAAATGATAGCTTTTTTGTTTACTTCTATGTCTAAGGATCTATGATTGTTTGCTTGAACGCGCTAATTTCAGGAACTACTGTTCGATTTCAGAAATCCTTTCAGTATAGGCGTTTTAAAGGCACATAAACACTCACAATATGTCGGTGGAGCTCACAATATGTCGGCGTCATCGTTTGAGTCAGCAGTTTTGGACGTGTCGCCGGCCGCCGCCGCGAGCCCCCGGCCGATCCCCGCACCGTCGAGTGAGAGACCGACAAATGCGCACGTGCCGTCCCTCTCCTCCCCCGCGCGCGCTTATGCGTCCGTCGCCGCTGCTGCCGCGCCTGCACCGCGCCCGCAACCAAGGCGGAAGGGGACTAAGAAGCCTTGTGGGCCACCACGTGATGCTGCGCCTACGCCGGCTTCTGGGAAGGCGCCATGTGACGCGGAGGGCTATACCATGGTTGTTCGCAAGTGCCGTAAATCTAAAGGCCGCAATCAGTGCGGCACTGGGCCCTCGGACCAAAACTCTGTGTTCCGAGCGGAAGTACCTACCACGCCGATCTACATCTCGCGCGTCTCGCACTCCGTGAACTCCGAGGCTGTGGTGGAATACATCCGAACCAAGACTGCATTTTTGGTTCGCGTCGAAAGGTTGGAATCCCGCAGTAATGTGAGCTTCGGTTCATTTATGGTACGGGTTCCAACTAAACATCTGTCGACGTTCCTGAATAAGCAGTTTTGGCCGCAAGGGGTCAAGTTTCGACGGTTCATCGGTCGCCTACACTGCAAGGCGACACCGCCGTAACAGATGATTCACGATGATATGACACTTTAGTTTATAAGATTTATATTTTTTATGTATGTTAGTCTATAAGGTATATGTTTATATGGGCCTTAGATGCCTGAAATAAATGATTTATTATTATTATTATAAAACACGAGGAAATCCGTGGTGTGTAAACATAGTTCTTATTAACCATAACAATTAATCCAGAAATGAACATTAACTTCTTCTGACCAAATCACGAAACTACACGTTCTGTCGAGACCAGCGCTGCTGACGTTGGTGTATTGTACTCGTACGAGTATGTAGCAGTGTACGTATACAAATGACGTAATGTCATACGGCCGGATGGACCACGGTCAATTTAGGATCCAATTACGAACAGCTTAGTGGGAAAAAATCCGGGTAATCCGGTTCTTTGCTGGTGGTTTGAGTGGTGAGTAATACGCGATGAGATTCTGCACGCAGGCAGTAGGTTTTTCTTACAAGTTTATAAGTAATTTTTAATTAAGTAATTATATATTTTTTTAATGTATGATGCTTTTTAAGTTAGAAACAATGGATGACTAACTAAGTTCAGTTCAGTTAATTTATACATTCAGTCACAAGAATACAATTTTGGAAATTATTAAGAATAGAATTTAATAATAATAATTATAGAATATATACAAGCAGATGTTTAACCAAAAACTTCCGACTTTCAGTTTGTAATATATGAATAAGAATAAGAAATTGAATAGAAATAGAATTAAAGTCCTATGTCCTAATCCCATGTAAAACCCATACCCGTACCAAATTTCAGGTTAGTAGGTTCAGCCGTTTTGTAACGTCATAGAGTGATTAAGATATCAGCCATTTTTTAAATTTACTTAAAAAAATTGCCATAGGCCCTTATCTTTTGATGCCGCAGGTTATTGGGTTTTTGCGATTTCTACTTCAATCAAATATATGCTTATAAACTCAAATAAGTGTAGACTTTACGACAGTCACGATACCAAAACCACAACAAAACCGCTCCACTCCACAACTTGAACCAAACACCATCTGGGTAATTCTCCTTTAGGGGAATTCCACATCAAAACACAATCGCCCATAAAGGATTAAGATAGCCGTCGTCGTATTGATTCCGCGGCCCGGCTATTGTTTCACCCGGGTGTAAGTCCATCGATGGGACATTCGATAGTATTCGATGGGCGATGGGAAGGAATTTGATAACCCGATCGGATTTTCCGTCTCATTTGATTGGTTGAAAGTTCTAGAGTCAAGAGTAGGAGGTATGATATAAATAATGTTGTGTTTATTCCAACACTTACTAACTCCCGATCACATAAATCTAAATAAGAAGAAACTATTTAGATTATTTTGCTCGCTATAAAGCTGAAAGATATTCATGGTAATTTAGACTAACTTTTAATAAAATCGTCTATGGCTCTTGAGAAAATACACAATTTATGAAGTAGCATAATATAATTATACAAACTATGCACTATTTTTAACCAAAAAAGAGATGTGTTATTAGTTCGACGTGTCTGTTTGTCTGTCTGTCTGGGACAACATAGAGCCCGAACGGATGGAGCAATTACAATTTAGTTTTTATTTTGTATGAAAGTAGTTTGGCGCGAGTGTTTTTAGACATGTTTTATGAAAATCGGTTGTGCCGTTGAAAAGTTATGGGGAAAATCTGGAAATATACTAGTGTGTGTATCAAATGAAAGCGCATCGCGTGCCTATTACATAATAAATAAATAAATATTTCCAGACAATGCACACAACATCTAGCCCCGTGGTAACCTCTAAGCTTGTGTTACGGGTAGGGGAAGGTGGGGGAATTGCGGACGCTTAAGCAGAATCACAAATAAAACTCAAACTATCAATAATAATCAGTCTGTCTTTATTAATTTTTAAACTATAGTTATTTATCTATCAAATCAACTTTAATAATTATATGAGATCAATCAACATGTATTAAATTTTAATCAAAAACAAAAACATTGATGTCCGTAATTACCCTTAGCTCGAGGGGTAAATACGGACCAGTGCTGGGTTAATTGCGGACAACAAGGGGTATTTACGGACGAGGTCTCATTTGATTTGCAGAATTCACAATCGTAGCCTCTTGAAGAAGACCCAGCATTGCAATTCTCATGTGCCCAATTGTTGCATTTGGAACACATAATCCAGTCTTCTGCGGGCGGATCACAATACTTTTCTTGGCAATAAATGCAGAAATATTCATCATTTTCTTTATCGCATTCAAAATTGTTTAAGTTTCTTAAGCCTTTTGGTCGTTTTTCTTCGGTATTTTTTGGTTTCTTATTTGGAGTTTTAGTCTTTTCTTGTTTCAGATTCTTTCCCTTTCTTTCTATTTTCTTTTGTTCTTTTTGGTATAGGTTTGCTTTTTCCGGTGTGCTGGTGAAAATAATAGAATATTTTTTTTTAACTAATCGTGATGTACGATTAGTTTTTAAAGTTGGTATCTGCACTTTATTCCTAAGTGGTACTAAGGGAGATGGACAAGATTGACTTGCTCTATTTTGATTTACACCAGCTTCACTAATGTCACTCACTAAACCCATGTCGAAAAGGAGTCTTTTCCTCTTTAATTTCTTGCACAGCTCTTTGTAAAGTTTCAATGGTGTAAGCTGCTTCTTTTTTCTTAATATATTTTCGAGGCATCTGGAACAAAGAACTATTATCGCGGGGGCAGGGATGGAGCAATTACAAAAATAATGTAAAATTAATATTTTGATATATAATGGGGTGATTACGGACGTCCGTATTTACCCCAGGTCATTTGTCCGCAATTGACCCAAAATAGTTAGAAAAAGTCCAACATCACAATTTTTAGGTTAATCAAAATTTATCAAGCCCAACGGTCGTTCTATTTACTCGTCATTAACATCGCAATCGATAGAAAATAGGGCTTTTAAACTGACACTTAGTCTTTTTGAATAACACTGAAAATAGTAAATACGAATATTACATCAAAACCACAAAAAAAATAAAATCTCAATTACCTTGAAACGTGTGCGCAGCAGTCTGTTAGCAGTGTTTGGTGGGCACTAAAGATGGCCGAAAGAAACGCGTGATCGTGGTAGCTGGACGCGGGGGGCTGGGATGGAGTAGATATATGTTAGTCCGTATTTACCCCGCGTCCGTTATTCCCCCATCGTCCCCCTACTAGATAATCTGATATACTTAATATAATAGACATACATAGATATATATTTTTTATTATAAATATTAAACACCCAGACCAAGGAGAAAGTGATTGCAGAACATACAAACACTTTCACCCTCGGCGGGAATCGAACCCGCTATCTCTATAATATTATGTTGTTTTACATTTAAGGAAATTAAGGCATAGGAATCGGGGGTTTTTCATAAATTTTAAATTTAGATTTATTTAATGTAAACTATATGAAATATAACCAAAGCAAATAGAATAGCCAGAATCTCTCAAGTCAATTTAATTAACATCTTAAATACTACGAGTACCTAATTTAATTGATATTCCGTAAATAAGAAAATGATTTTCAAGTCCAAATTACACGAAATGAGATTTCCATACAGTTGACTAAAACTCTCTACATAACATTTCCAAAGTACGCTCTGAAGTGAAGCGATTATTACTTAGAGGAAATTTTAGCACCTGCATAACCAACTTAAGTGGCCTGATAAAAGTTTGCGAAGCACTTTCTTGGCGTAAATAGAGTAAATAGCTTGCTTACTCGCACTAGGGCGGAGGTTCTCAAACTGGGCTGTAAACTCGGGGGCTAGCAAGGTATTTGTATAGTGCTCGAGAAACAGTTTTTTATGTTCGATAAGTCTTCAAATGACCACAATCTCACCTGATGTTTAATGACGATGTGGTCTAAGTGATGTGGTAGAAGGTAGATGGCTTCTCCGGGCCACATTACGAAATATTCAGAGGATTCAGAGGGTTACCACTTATGGACGTGAACAGAAAAAACATCACGTGACGGAAGTTATTAGTTTCCATTTTTTTAGGCCTATTTCCGTCGTTGTTAGTCTCATGGCCTAAATGATGATATCCAATTAAGTAGGACAGACCATATGACGAGTAGTGAAGACACACTACAGTAAGAAAAGTTTGAGAAACACTGCTCCTGAGGTGCTTGAAGTAACTGGAAAATGGCTTCCCTTACTTACCGCGCAGAGTGTTTAAGGAATTTTTTGAAAGGCAAGTTGTGATTAACGAGAGATTTTGACGGATTATGAGTAGGTAGGTACTTAACTGACTGATAGTGGAGAGAAAACCAATCAAACTGACGACATAGTACTTAATTCTAGCATAAGATTATATTTGTTTAAGTGACAATCATTAAATGATAATGAAAAAAAAAAGGTATCTATGTAGTATATCAGTCACCTAACACCCATAGTACAAGCTCTGCTTAGTTTAGGTTTGTGTGAGTAAAAAAAAAATGAGATTATGAGTTGTGGGTGTGAGTGTTTTACAATAAGACTATTAAGTACAAAAATAGTTCAGAAGTTATTAATAATTGTCGTCAGGCGAGCGTAGATGCATTTTATTAGAGTTTGATCTACATTTAGTCTTCCTATGCTATCTGCATATATAGGATTCCTTAGCGCACAAACAAACTAAAACTGCGAACTTACTCCGTCAAGATAATCCACAAAAAAGGCACTCACTGAATCGCCTTTGGCAGGTCATAGGTCCCTACGTACGTAACGAAGCGGAGTGACCGAACAAATAGTTCATCTGGCTGCAATCCAAGCTATTAAGCTGCCCGATTGATGCGCCTTTGCAAGCTCCAGCTCCTGAAGCTTTTAAAGACTACTTTTCGATTTGGGCTACGAGTTTGAAAGGTGGAATTTTCTAGAAGCGTTACGATTTGCAGCAAATGTTTTCTTGCGATTTGTAAAACGCTTCGGTTTGAGATATGAATTGAGGGATGTCTTGTGATATCGTGTGGTATTTTGATGCTCTAAAAGTAGTGGTAGCTTGATTCGTGGATATATTGATAAAAAGTGTTTTATGATTCAACAGCGCACAACAAAAGGCAAAAACAAAGGGCCGAAAAAATAAATTGTCAAGGCAAATTATAATCGATTTAAAGGAACAATCACAGGACATGTTTTAAAAAGTCGTTTTATCGAATTTGAGTTCAATCCTTCAATTTTAATATATTTATCACTATGTGCAAATTTTTGCAAAATTAAGTCTTGTTTTGTGAAGAATATATAGGTATTTATTTTGGTAGTAGGTACGAGGATTCAAACGTATTGATCTCGTGGAATCCAAACTAATATACTGTCTGTTCATTTTTCACGCAAAAACTACTTAACTGATTTAAATGAAATTTGGCACACAAATTCCCTAGAGCTTGAGAGAGGACATAGGCTACTTTTTAACGCGGGATAATGTCATTCCGCGGAAAAATCCATTATATTATAATATATAATAATAAACTGTTAAACTGTAAGATGTTACACCGCGATGCACCACTAGATACTTACTACAATAAACGACTGTAAGTTCACCCAGGAAAAGCCATGACAGCACGTTACATATTTTTTTAACAGTCGTAAAATTTATTGCTTTTTAGTTAGAACTTACCTACCTAACCCATAGGGTGAGATTGTGGTGAAATAAAATTTATTTACCAACTTAAGGTATAGTGCTTGAATTTTTTTGAACTGCAATGTCGAAAAGGAAAAGCTTAAGTAAGAAAAATATCATTTACTTTTACATGTACACATTATTTTTAAGACATAATAGGTACATAACATTTCAGTTGTTTTTTCGCATTATATCTACCTAAATAATGGAATACGAGTGGAATCTACAGATCGGCAAGCGCAGCTTAGGACGTCCACCGGTGAACGGATGATGGTGGAGGCTACGGGTTCAAGGTGGATGCAGTCCCTTATCAACCGTAGTAACAAAGGAAATATTTGCAGGAGACCTATATTCAGCAGTTAACGTCCTACGGCTGTAATAAAGATGATGATGATGAAATTTTTTAAGAGTATTTCTTCTGTACTGTATGATTGCACCAGGAAGGCGGCCATCAGAGAAGAGTGGCGGCTTGTTGTGAAGCTTGCCACCAACACCAAATGATGACTACAATCACTCTGTCAAGAGTGTAACGTGTAAAAGAGTGTGAAGGAGAAGATTTCTTGTGTCGTGAGTTATAGGTGAAAGTAAAGCTACCTACACGAACGACAGTTGCTCTCAATAAAGTGCAAACAGGACGTTACTGTCGGCGGTAATCGACGCCAAATGTGTTATAGTTACAGAATGTGCGCTGCACTAATTGCTGCATTCAGCTGCACGGCACAGCGGAAACAGAAGCGTGTTTCACTTTGAACATTTGTTTTACAAAAGTATTCACCGTAGCAAAGTGGTTTCATACGCTCCGTGTGTGTTTCCTGCATGATACAACTTAAGTCTCTTTAAGACGAGAGTTATAGTGACATCTAGCAACAGGTGGGTGAGATGATGATAAAACGTACCTTATTATTTAGATTTTTAATTAATCTCAATTTAGATAGACCTTCATTGTATGCATTAGACTACCTTTTTACAATTCCAGCAAATATTTTGCCAGTCTATCAAGACACAGCCAGCAATTGTGATACGAATACCCCGTTGACATTGCTCAGGGATAGATTTGTGTTAGACAAACTTTTGCGAATAATTTTCGCATTTAATTTCTTTTCAGTCGAATTAAATATTATTAGGAGCTAAGCATATTTAACTCGACTACTGAACAACAGAGGCACCACAGTAGGTACACCTACTAACCACAGCACGGGTGAATAGTTAATGCCAACGACCGCAACAGCTTAGTTTACGGATTGCGCTAATTTCAACACTATTCACTATTACCGAGTTTAATTCGGGATTTAAAGGTACTAATTCTTTGGCAGTTAGCACGTGAATAATAAAATGCTTAGAATAGGACTGTACTCACTTTGTTCTGCAGTTTTTTTTCCCGACTGCGCGACTCAAAGGAGTGGTAATGTGTTGATCAGTCTATAATTTATATTATATACGAACATAGATACATATAATTAGTAAATATATGTTGTTTTATATAAACTATGTCAGGTGGGATATCGTTGAATATATTTAAAAGTATGCGTCAAATGAAAAGCCCCCACTTCGGAACCTTGATGCTCTAAATCTTGGCACTTTCGAAAAATAGGTGTCCAATATTTTGAAGAGGCTATCCGACAGACTAAACAGACTAATATTTTTTTATATAGTCATCATGTTTATTTGTTCGGCACTGAAGTATAAGCACAGTACTTTAGTGCCTATAAACTTGGATGAGTAAATAATAAACATTAAGGGTTTTCTTCAGATATGTTGCTAGTTAAAATATTGGCATTTAGAGCTCATCCCACAAATAATTCACGCATGATTAAGCTAGTCGATAACAAACCCATAAATCCACATGGAGCCGTTCCCATTAAATGGCAATGTCACAACTTTTAAAAGGTTCAGGCTAAGTGAATCCGTCTTAAAAGGACTGATATCAATAATCTTAAGGAAACACGGTTTTATACTACCAAGGAAACTTATAAATGTTTTTCTGTCGCACTAATATGTTAGCTGTAAGTGGGCTTAAGAGTGAATGAAAGAGTGTTTATGAGAGAGATTATCGATGAATATGAAATAGATTGTTAAGCCAATACTTATTTATTTATGAGCTGGTTCAGCCTTAGGTATTTTAGGCTTAAAAGGAGATACCTACTAAAATGTGAAAAAGATCTTCGTCCAATTAATTTGTCCATTCATTAATTTACTCCTTCATTCATTCGTATATTTATTTCATCCTGATATCTACGTTAGTGGCTGTGTTATACTCGCGAGTCCAGGTTTTATTTCGAAATATAGTAGATAGTTATAAACAATAAAAACATCTTATTTAGTTTTCTAATTTCCCATGTCACTAGCCTCTACGTTTTTAGTGATAATAAGATTTAAAACTTGTCTGGTTTTCCATGCGGTATCAATTAACAAACCCTTTTAGGGAACCAGTTACCAAACATCGGTTTGCTTAAACACTGAAGCCAAAGAGAGACCTAGGGCTGTTCCTAGGCCCTCTATGATCCCCTAGTTGTAATTTGCACGACACTTTTTCTCGCGGGCTATAATTCTAAAATTACTCATATTCAATGGGCGTAATTCCGCCTTGAGTCGTAATGGAAAAATATATAAAGTTATGGAATAGCCGTTCCGCCCCAATTCATCAGTAGTACCTCCAAACTAAAAGAAACAAACTTCTCAGGTATTCACATCTCCCCGAATTTCCGCGAAAAGCCGCCGGTAAGCGGTAACAGTAACCACAAACAATAAGTTTCAAGAGCCTGCTTATTTGAGAAATATTGAATTGCGCCGAATAAAATTGAGGGAGAAAATGGCCCGAGATGTTTTCTGGGAGATTTCCTCGTTTGGATTTTGTAGGTTTTATAAAGAGTATAAGTAAATTGTAGGTTTTATAGGAACTTTTATGATAAAACGACGAAAATTCAATTTTGATAATTCTTATTTACCTACTACTATATTTACTTTTTATTGGCAAGGGTCCCTCTAAGTTGGTCCCATAAAAATGTGGAGCATAAATTCTAAATAGATTATACGTATTGTTCTTTCATTGGTTTGAAATGTATGATCACGTTTTTGGTTAATGAATTCTTGTCAGTAGATTATAGATACTATAAGAGAAATGTAATGGAAAAATTCAGACCAATTTCTGGGGTATTTATTTCCTTTGAGGAGATGGAAGGCCAAATTCTGACTACGGTTGGCAGTCCCAGATCTCATATTCATTTAGTATATCAAAACGAAGGTTTTAGTTACACACTAACATTGATGTTTGAGTTTGCATTAGGTTCTGGCGACGGATTAAATATATTTAATGTTGTTCTCATAAAGAACTCTTATTTTATTAACCCCCGACCAAAAAAGAGGAGTGTTATAAGTTTGACGTGTCTGTCTGTCTGTTCCATCTTAGCTCTCGAACGGATGGAGCGATTTCAATTTAGTTTTTTTTGTATGATAGGTGAGTTTGGCCCGGCTTAGAACCGGTTTCATGAAAATCGGTTGTGCCGTTTAAAAGTTATGGGAGTTAGAGTGGGGAAGGGAAACCGAAAATCTGCAAATATACTCGAGTGGGGTATCAAATGAAAGCGCATCGCGTGCACATTACTAAATATTATGGTGTTTTACATTTAAGGAAATGAAGGCATTGAAATCGGGGGTTTTTCCACATACGGAGCGACGATAAGATGTACTGAGACTGCTCCTATAAGCTTCTAGCTGCACAGCCTTACAAAATAAAACTCAGGTTACAAACATGAGCATTTCACATAAAATCAAGAATTATTTCCTTAGAAGCACAGAGCATAAATAATTATCTTCAGACAATCCACAATAGAACTTCTAGCCCCGTGGTAAGAAGCTTATGTTACGGGTACTAGACATCTGATATACTTAATATAATAGACATACATAAATGTTTTTTTTTTAATTTCACATATTTAACACCCAGACCAAGGAGAAAGTGCTGGCAAAATATACAAATACTTGACCCCTCATACCCCCAAGCATACAATTCATCGAATTGATAAACTATCTAATCCTACTACTATTATAAAGGCGAAAGTTTGTAAGTATGGATGTATGGATGTTTGTTACTCTTTCACGCGAAAACTACTGAACCGATTTAAATGAAATTTGGTACATAGGATCTCTAGAGCCTGAAAAATAACATAAGCTACTTTTTACCGCGGGAAAACGTCATTCCGCGGGAAAATCCATTATAACGCGGGTAACACCGCGGGGCACAGCTAGTCAGGTCATAATTATTCAATTTCCCCAACCTAAAAAGACTTGTTATCTTGTTATATGAGTCAAACACCACTTTATACTGCAACTTAAAATAAATTTTCAAGTGGTGGTATCGCGGGAAGAGTTGGTTGTAAAAATTACATATTTTTTTTCCCGTATACGGAAACCTATACGGAACGCTATGCGATATTTTTCTAAACATCCATAATGTATGATGATCTGATATACATCAATTTGGTCATGCAAGATCTTTATTGAGCACCATAACCCGACCAAACTAGGTAGAAATAAACCAAGTCACTCGTCCCCAGGATCACTTGCAATACTCCTGTATTTAATTAACCCCCGCGTGTGGCTTCCCCAGTTCGGCTAACTAATGAAATCAAAGTATTTCTTCATCAGAACGTTGCTGCGCATTCGCGCATACCGCCGTAATCATGTTAACAAAGTTACCCGGGGTCGGGCCTTTTGGAACAATACGGGACGGTAGCGGAACGTGATATACTGCAGAATCTTATTTCTTCGGCTGTATAAGTCCACACAGGATATGTCCTTGCGATCGGCCCGTGGGCCTTACACGATCGCTATATTTTAATATTTCTGAATGACCCTAGTACCAAAGAAAAATGGATAGAATGCAAATGGCAGAGTTTATTATGTCAATGAAGTTCAGTAAGTAAGTAGGTATTTAGGTAAGCTCTGAACATTTTGAGAAACATATTTTTAAATCCCCATTAAATTAAGAAGTGTATAAGATTTAGTTGACAGTTGTAAAGTCAGCAGACAAATAAAATTCAGCATCATCATCATCATCATTTTAGCCTCAAATATTTCCAATAATTTCGGCTGGCGCGAAGCGGCCTACATCCACCGTTAGTCCGCAGCCTTTACCAGGTCGTCCGTCCATCTAGTTAGTGGACGTCCTACGCTACGCTTGCCGATCCTTGGACTCCAATCTAGAGCGTTTCGGCCCAAACAACCGTCATATTTGGCCTGCCCACTGACACTTTAAAGATCTAATCCGTTTTGCTATGTCGGCAACCCGCGTGCTTCTACGAATCTCCTCATTTCTGATTCGATTCCATAGAGAAACCCCGAGCATCTGAGCCTATTCATGCGACCAATATCACCAGTGATCGGAGTAGGCATAAGTAATATTAAATAGGTTGGTATCTACTTTTAAACAGATATTTTTAAAGCTAAAGACTGGACTGAATTTTGTAAGTTAAGTTATCAAATTTAAATTAAGTTAGAAGAAATGTTACCTCGTATTTCACATAAAACAAAACATCATGATATGAAATGTACAAAATTGCCCCATCTTGTCAATCCATATTCCAAACAAACTTTTTGATTAAAAAGCTCATATCCGAACTCACAAGTTTTCTAGAAAAAAATTAGGGAAAATATTTGAAAAAAATATATATTAAAATCGGAGACATTTCTTTATTAACTAATATTTACTTAATATGTATATACGTTTTTGATTACTGACCTGAATGCAATACACCTAAGTCAAAGTCAAAACGTTTATTTCCTTAGAAGCCTTCATGGACAGGTCAACTTAAAATTAATAAAACTAAATTGCTTAAATATCAAGGAAATAACATTGTCTTGACAGTTCGCTTCAATGTTTTATACTGACCTACTCCTATATCACTGGTCATCACTGAAATCTTTCGTAAATTCAGCCCAATGATTAGCTAATCGCGGCTCCTGACCCAGCCCACAGCATTTAAACAATTCTTGGCGTTCAACAGTAAAGTTGTGAATCTCCGCGCAACTCGCGATAGTGCGAGTTCGAAACTCGGTAATTAAGCAAGCACTGGAACAAGTCTATTTTGTTTCTCTATGGAAATTCTCCTTGTAAATCACAATTGTGTTCACGTCCGTAAGTGGTAACCCTCTGAATCCTTACACGTGACCTCCGGGTGGTGCTAAAAACAGTCTCTGGTGGTAGGCTTCGACCGCGGCTTGTCACCACCCTCCGGGCCGTTGCGTGAAGCGATTTTTTCGTGTTTCGTAATGTGGTCCGGAGAAGCCATCTTCTAGGCCGTCATGCTCCATCTTAGACCACATCGTCACCTTACATCAGGTGAGATTGTGGTCAAATGAAGGCTAATAAATAATAAATAATAAAAAAAAAGGAAAAATGGTGATGGTATGTCAAGTGATCAAAGAACTTAACTACATTTCCTTCTTAACTACAGTCTAAGTTGCACTAGCCATGTCTCTTTGTTAATTATTTTGTACACCAGACAAAAGCTAGTTAACGTGTCTAACAAAGATAAATCCTTATCTCCTAAAACAGAAGCGCCCTAGCCAATTAGAAAAATCCTTAAGCTGGAATAATATTCGCCAATTAAAGTCAACGGCCGAATCCCCCGCGCACCTGCGTCGGATAAAACTTCATTTTTAAACACAACTGTCTGCGTAAAGTAACTAATTAGTATTTGTATATTACTGCGGGTCCCTTTAGTGGCTAGAGTTATGTTGCAGCTGGGTTTGCCGTGAATCAAACTTTTTATAAGGATTAGGTTATCTTTACATTTCAAAGTCAAAGTCAAAGTCAAAACGTTTATTTCCTTAGAAGCCTATGCTTACATGGACAGGTCAACTTAAATCTAATTTAAATAAAAACTAAGAATAATCAAGGAAATAACATAGTCTTGACAGTTCGCTTCAATTTTTTACACTGAGTTGATTTGCTAGGCATTAAGCCCTATTCCAAGCTATGCAGCTTAAATAAACAGGTCATAATTTTTTTAACTTTAAAGGCAGCCTGTTTAGTTTATTTCAATATTTTAGTTTTAGTTTAGCGGCTGTCATAAATACAAAAGATGGCCGTTAAACTAAAATTAGGTGCAAAACGAGATTTAAATAAATATTTATATAATTGGCTGTCTAGCCTTCATTAACAGCAAAGGTATCATCAATTCAGCCATGGAAATTAAATTTGAATTAATTGATTAGAAAAGCATTTAAATATTTAAGTCAACATTTGTTTGTAAGTTGTTATCATTATTTCGCAAATCCTAGTTTCTTACCCCTTAACCATAAAAATATTTCACTATTCAAATTAGACTAATAGGTAATATAATGTTTTATAAAAACGTTTTTCATAAACCTGTATTAGTGCTAAATCTTTTAATAAAAGTTGACCACCTCTGTGGCTCGGTGGGCGAAAGCCCGCCTGAGGCGCAGGAGGTTGCGGGTTCGATTCCCGCCGCAGGACCTGATTTTGTACGATCTGCAATTTCTGGTTTCGGGTCTGGGTATTTTCTATGTATAATATGTATGTATTTACAAAAAAAAATGTATCTATGTAGTATATCAGTCCCCTAACACCCATAGTACAAGCTCTGCTTAGTTTGGGGTTAGGTGATGCTGTGTGATTAGTCCGGAAATATTTATTTTATATTTATTTATTAATAATAGCTTTTTAAACTTGTTAATCTCTATAACAGTCCCAAAATAACGCATATAGAGGTATAGGCTTATTGTGTATTTTAGCAAATCCAGTTATAATAGATATAAATATGGCCATAATATGGCCGTCGTTGGGGCCAAAAAGTTCTCGAACGGAGGCCACGGATCGGCGAGCGCAGCGTAGGACGTCCACCAACTAGATGGACGGACGATCTGGTGGATGCAGGCCGCTGCCAGCCGAAACTACTGGAGATCTTTGAAGGAGGCCTATGTCCAGCAGTGGACGTCTTACGGCTGATGATGATGAGATATAAATATAAGTTTGGAAAGTATCATGGTTTTGATATATGTATTTATATATTTTTGACAGAAAGAAAATGAGTTTCATATTATGAATCTCCATAGTAAACTCGACGTGACCCAATATTGCCCATAAATACCCAAAAACAGTCAAAATGTTATCGGCTGTCAGTCAGTGGTGAACCGCAGATATTTCGAGTGCATTATTTTACATGTAACTGGCACAATTTGGCGGCCGCAGACCGCTGACAAACAAGCAAATGAAAATTGCAGTTAAATCAGAATCACGGTAACAAGTAGGTATTGCTGTGTACATTATAATTAACTCTTTACGTTTGGTACTCGAATTATAAGCGGTATTTTGTCAGCTATAGATGCTTTCTCGAAAATTTGGGTCCTCAGTTTTACCACTGATTATATTATTATAATCTATGGTTTTATATATATACTAGCTGACCCCAGCAAAAGTTGTTTTGCAAAATGAAAATAGATAGTAGCCGCTTCTCAGACCTACTGAATACGCATAAAACATTTTGGTAAAATCGGTAAAGCCGTTTCGCAGGAGTAGGTATGGCGCAGGAGTAGGTATGGTAACTAAAATTGTGACAGGTGAATTTTATATATAAGATTTTATAATGGTTTCACTTTATATTCGTTAAAATTGTAATACTATAAGGGCTTATTTAACTCCAAGCTCCTATAGTAAGGTACTCGCATTATTAGTGGTATTTTTCAGCAGTAAGGTTTTTCTGCAAATATAGATCCTTAACATTCGTAAAATGTTTAATACTTTTATTACACAAATAGTAGAAATAAAGATTTCATTGCGATGTTGACAAACACTAGTTTGTCAACCTCGCAATAAAATACTCAAAATGAGGGTAGACCAGTTTGTGTGTGTTCGTCGTTCGCAAAGTCAAAGACAATTTAGTTATTGCCACAGCGTCGAAATATACTTAGTAATCGTATCATGGAATTTGCGGCTGGTTTACATCCTCACTTAGTGGAAATACCATCAGCACGTACACACCAACACCATCAACACTACTCGAATTATTTTATAGTGCACAGCGCTAAAGGAGTAGATTTTTTTTATGCTAGATAAGCCTTCATTTGACCACAATCTCACCTGATATATAGTGACGATGTGGTCTAAGATGGGGCATGAAGACCCACATGGTAGATAGCTTCTCCGGACCACATGTCGAAAGAATTCTCTACCAAATTCTGTTTTTCCGAATTTCTATTGCAAATGTGTAAAACTGCACGAAAACGGACGGAACCCTAGGTGTACTCGTAGTATGAGCCCACCTTATACTTAGCAAACTTATTTTCTACCTATTAACATTGTTTGATGAAGTGCGACAGCTATTATCTTGATCATCACTTGTATTAGTGTTGCCGTACAAAAGTCATATATCGATAGCATATCGATAGTCACGAGAAATAAATCCTATCGATACTATAAATAGAAGAAATGCAGCAATATCTTTGAATTTGACAAATGCTATCGATATATCGATATCTTTTATTCAATACTATCGATATTGTCGATGTTATTGATAATTTTGTAACTTTGTAATTCGATATATATCTATCGATAATATCAATACTATCGATAGAACAATCGATAGAGTTACCGAATTTCAAGGTCAACTAACGATAGCCAAACTATCGATATTTCGGCAACACTAACGTGGATAATTAAACTCAGTCTGGTATTTTTGCTGACATTCATCAGGCAAACTGTCAGTTGCACCGATCAGTCATTCATTACGTTAATCATTCATCAAGCATTTCATCAAGTAATTTAATATAATAGAGTAGTAGATCTATGATTTAAGTTAAGATAATTAAGACACAGATACCATGTCAGACAACTTTGAAATTGTCTTACGGCTCAAATAACTTTAAATTAAATTTAATATCTAGGTAGGTACCTGATTATATAGTTTGAGTAGTTATAATATACTAGATGTCAAACCGCGGGTTTGCCTGCGCAATAATAGATTCCGCAGAAAAAAGTAGCTTTGTCTTTAACTGTGAAAACAGATATGAAGAAATTGCTATCAGTGATAAGGCCACCCGTTGTACTTGTAATTGTAAACAACATAAGAAAATCCATAAATTTTCTTATCCTATCTATGATAATGTATGTACAATAAAGAGTTGATTTAATTGAAATGAATTGTCCTTGCCTATGTAACTTTTGAAACTATCATGGTTATCAATACTATTTAGATTTATAACATAAATCATGGTAAATATCCCGTTATAAATCTAACCGCCGAGGGTGAAAGTGTTTGTATCTTCTGCAAGCACTCTTTCCTTGGTCTGGGTGTTTAATAAGTAAAATAAAAAATATCCATATATTTACGCCTATTATATTAAGTATATCAGAAGTCTAGCACCCGTAACACAAGCTTAGAGCTTACCACGGGGCTAGAATGTATTATTCTTATATGAAAGCTATATTGTTGTGAAATTTAATTAAAATCCATTCGGTCATATTTGCGTTAAGTAGCAACAAACACACTTACATGTGTAAGTGCCCATGCGTATAATGGAAGACGTGGGTTCGAGTCCCGCGTCTCGCTGGTAAGCTACGTTCATCATCATCACCCTATTATTATTATTTCCCACTGCTGGGACACAGGGACTTCTCTCTTGACGAGAGAGATTAGGCCTTAATTCACCATGCTGGCCAAGTGCGGGTTGGTGAATGTCACATGCCCTTCAAACTCTTTTAAAGTTCTCAGAACATGCCGGTTTCCTCACGATGTTTGCCTTCACCGTTGAAGCACGTGTTTAAAGCGCACATAAATTCCTCAAGAAGAAAAATCCAGAGGTGCGTGGCGGGGTTTGAACCCACGACCTTCGAAATGAAAGTCGAGTGTCCTCCCACTTTAGCCAACACGGCTTTTTAACGTAAGCTACGTTACATCGTCTTAATTTTTCTACACAAATACAAGATAAGAATATTGTTATCTTGAGAAACTAAACCGCCTCTAAATAAACAAGCACACGTATGAAAAGTGGAGGCACTTCCCTCACTTATCACTCAGCTCTGTGCACCCAAACCGCCAAGCCGCCAACAGCAAGTTTACTACAGGGCTGGATTTTCCTAACATCCGTTCTTAGCAGACGTCTACCCTATAGGTATATTATTTTGTGCGGAGTTAAAGAATTTAAGTTAAGTTTACTAAAAAAGTGGACTTAATGCACCCGGAAACACCTGGGTGAATAAAGGCTACTAAAAGTGAACTTAATGCAAGTGAATAAACCCATATGAACTAAGTATACCGCCCCGAAATATTGTAGTTGTATTGAGGCAACAAACGACGACCGCCGAAGGGAGGTAGAAATGTTCTTATTCAGATCAAAAATAATAACCTACCAGTGGCGCCTTCTTACAAGTTAACCTAACTAAACTAATCAGTTTCCAATTTTATCAATGAGATACCTATATACTGAATTTCTTGAAGGTTCCTGAGATTTCATGATTAATCGGTGAGTGGAAAAAAGTGGTTTAACTTATATATATACATATACATATACAAGGTGTCAACACGGTCGACGGATCAACCAAAGCTGGGTGATAGGTGACCTAAATACCTATCGATTTAACCCCCTTGAATGTTGCCCGATTTTTTACAGTTTTTGGAATTAGTCAAATTTTTAGTTTTTTTTTAATTGATGAATTATTGAATTATTAGTTAGTAGTAGTAAGTTTTGTTCAAACGTTAAGACTAAATCACAAAAAAAAATGTTTTTTTAAACTATTTGAAAAGCAGTATTAGTTATCTGGCTAATCAAACAAGGGGCTTATAAGTTATATATGGAAAATTTTATGTCAGAAGAGAAATACATATAATAGTCCTTAATAAAAAAAATATTAAGATTAACAATATTTATTTCATCAAAAAGAAAAACATGAAGTAAGACTTATAATCTAAACACAATACTTCGAAATAAAACTGATACATTTAAAATGGAAGTAAAGTTTCCTTCAGTTATTTGCAGATAACATACAGAGCAGACCGTATAATATGGTGTCTTCTTCACTAGGCTAAGCCTGTATCGAAGAAGCTTGCACATTTTTGCTGGTTGAATTATAGGATAGTTCCTGCGATTTCAACTGCCAATAATAATATTAACTGGAATGCTAAAAAACTGTATATTACTCACAAAAAAATGCATAACACACTCTTAGGCGAGATGTCCCTCTTTTTGAATTAGAATTCCTTCATATCCTTAGTAGGTCCCTGCAGCACACATACGTCGCCGTCATTCAGTAATTAGCCGAACTGCAAGTTTTAATGAGCGCAAGTGGCGCCACTCCGGGCTATGGAATTAACGACAACTTTTTACTATTTCAACTTCACATCAACCTATATTTAGTTAATTTTTAACGATGTATGTATACTGTTAAGACTTAAAATTGAGTGACATAACATGTTTTGATGGTTTTGAGTTTATATATATTTCGATACTGTTGCAAGGCCGAATCTAAACATGTATTTTATTTGACTGCTTTAGTGGCGCGGAGGGCGTAGATCCACTAGTGGCGTAAGAGGTAGCGGGTTCACTTTGTCCTTGGTCAGGTTGTTTAATATGTAAAGTCATATTATCTATTCTATCTATCAAGTATAAAATAAACTTTATTAAGTGCCTTTTTCATAATTTTTAAATAATTAAAGTTAATCATAAATAGATACTTATATATTTAAGAAAAAACTATTTAAATGGCTGAATGAAAATATTTTTTATGACATTAATGAATTATTTTGACATATATCCTAGATTTAATTAATTATTGCATGCTAGTTTTTAGTAAAACATGTGGACCTTATATGTAATTATTATCATCTTTATACCATGTTTGAAGCAATTATTAAGTTACATCTCAAATTGAACGTCTTGTCTGCGTCTTTGGCTGTATTTTCTGTGTGTGTTTATAATAATAATTAGAAATGTTTAACGAAATCAAGTGTACAATGTTGCCTATGATGAATAAAGTACTATGAAACTATGAATAAAGACATTCTATTCTATTCTAATCTTATAAATCAAACTCAAAAACTGTCAAGTCTAAAATAAGTGTCTGTTTTATAAATATTCCTTAATTAATAAATGAAGTTTACTTAAATCTACTTAACGCTTTAAATCGTTAAAATTTCTGTAATACCGTGCTTTGCTAGAACATAGTAACCAATAACAGAACAGCAACATCGCAGTAGGACAAAACCGCAAGCTGAACAAAGTTGCGAGTTGTACTTGCGTCGGGAACTTACCCAGGTGCCAATTACGGGCTCACTACCACCCGATGGGGCAGTGTAAATGTATAGTAGTCTAGCTAGTTATATGGAACCAAATATTTAGTACTATTCCGCACACACCTTTCTTTGGAATTCTACGATATGAACACGTACGGTACCAACCTCCTGTCCACTTTAAGACATGCAATGCAACTACTTCAAGCTGTCACTGACTGACACTTGATGCCCTGACACGTTCACTGGAAGATCAGCACCTACGACACTCTAAGCATGCAGAATCCAACCGAGTAAGTCTTCTAGTTTCGCTTTTATTTATGAGCGATAGATGAGATTTAATATCATTTTGTTTGTCTACGAACTCACCTAATGTTAAGTGTCGATGTGGACGAAGATGGATCACATAGGTCTATAAAGTACCTTCACTCTTGACTTGAAGACACTCAGGTTGTAGTTATTAGGAAATACAGTAACAGGGAGCGAATTCCACATCTTTGCCGTGCGAGTTATAAAGGTGGATGAGAATCGCTTTAGTATGAAGCATACATGCAGCATCATCAGCACTCACACACACACACACACACACACACTTAGGTTACGTGCATCACTTGCGTTTGTCACGGACACCATATCCCTTATTTATCTCGAAATCGGACATTTGATTTGTATTAAATATTTTTTCTAAATTTTTGTTAGTTAAAACTGGAGACTATCATTTATTATTACGATATACCTTTATGTTTTCGCTAATATGTAAATTATGCAAATAACTTGTGATTTTGTATCACTAGAAACTACTAAAAACTACTTGTAAACCCGTCCAGTAGTTTAAATCTAAGACCGACAACAAAGGTGAATTCACTCTCGTCGCTTCGAGAAGATTTTTAAATTTGCAATGATATAGGAATTTAATTTGCTACTTATTTAAAATGTTGATATATCTTAAAATTAAGATAATATGTCCATTGTAGGTTTGTTTTTAGACTAATTTTATTACCTGTACAAATATAATGTTTCTAACTGTTTAAGCGATTACGTTCATTGTTGATTTGATTTCAGCTTCATTACATCCGAAGTGCAAACCGAAGTTGCTTAGTTCTGGCTTAGATACCGCGTACGGCAAAAAAGTTGCGCTTCTGAACTTACACCAACTACACTACAAGCCTAGCTACATAGAACAGAGTACTATCGGTTAGACATAAATTAGCAAATTAGTGGTTACAATATGTAGTCTTAGTGTGCGCTTGACGAAGGAAAGCCTTTATACAGGTCCCTAACTAGTAAAATACAGGTCCCTTACTAGTAGTAATATAAGGCAGGTCATTTGCAAGAGTTGTGAGGCCGCTGGAATAAATTCTCGACAGGCTTGCCCGCTATTTGCTAGTAATTTACCAACCTGGGTATTTTGCTGCCAAGATTATTGGGCTGTGGATATTCTGGCATGGTCTAGAACGGAAAAGGTAGTGGTTTGTTTTATCTGTGCGAGGTTGTCAAATTCTTGAAACTGACGTAGTAAGGTCATTTGATTCGAAAGTTATTTATATTCTCTTTGGTAGTTCCTGATTTTTTCTCCGGGAATCATGCAAATTGATACTTTTATAGATTTTGAAGTACTCTTTTCGATTTGACTTTGCCGCCCCGTATTTTAGCCGCTCGCGCCACCATATTGGCAAAATGGCGACTTAAAGCAGTTTTTATTTACGATAAAACAGAATGAAACTACAGACAATTGTATGTATATTTCCATAAAGTCAATAGTGAATAAATAAACCAAAATGAGTGCTTAAACTGTTTAATGTAATAATAATTAAATCAAATTTTTTCACCTGTTGATCTCATTATTTTTTATTACTTTATTATCTTATGAGAAAAGCCCCTATTTAGGTCGCGTCCGCATTTCGTCTACGATACCAACCTGTAACGACGTGCTACGGCGTAGCATTTGTGACGTAGACAGATAGCGCTGTTCTCGTAGCAAAGTGCTACGCTAGATGCTACGCCGTTATGCTTGAAGGATAATTTATTGCCGTGGATTACGAAGAGTTTTTGTAGAAAATAATCTGATAATCTTTTTATCACGCTTTTAGGTTTTCTTCGTTTTTATCATTGCTAAAGAATTAATTTATTAGTCTTAATACAAGGCGTTTGTGACTTAAATTAAGAGCACCCTTAAAGCCATTATTTGAGCTAGATCGTTTTACAACTTTATAAACTGAATTAATTGTGTACAATTTAGGGACCTAAAGTTTGTACTTGCAATGGTGCAAATTTGGCCTAGAATAAAGTATTTACCGTAAGCCTACTTATATTTAGTAGAGCTATTGGGAAATATTATTGCACCGCATCATAGTTAACTAGCGTATAACGTAAACAGATAAGAACAGACTTGATTTTATTTAAACAGTTTTGTCTATGAATAGTCAAACACGAAGTTGAGAGAAAATAGTTTCATGAACATAGAGGTTACTATTGAGTCATGAATGCTATAAGCATTTTTTTGTAAATGTAAAATTTATAGTAGGTGCCTTAGAAATAAATAAGAACTCCAAAATTGTAATAATTATAAAATTTTAAAACTGATAAAGCTGTGTTGTTCTTTTCGCTTCGCAACTCAGTATAAAACATTATCAAGACAATATCCTTGATAATTTTTGTTACAAAAAATTGTTTTGTTTTCTTATAGTTGATCTGTCCATGTATGCCCTGTGTTTCTTATTAAATAAACGTGTTGACTTTGGAGACGTTTACTTTATGTGCTAGTGGCGCCATCTGCGCGGAATTTTGCGTAATATCCCATATTCTTTATCATTTAATCAGCAAAGAGCCAGAGACAACGGATAATTGCCGTGTTATCCAAAAATATTTTATGGGAGGTCTAAAACGATAATAGCAGCGATTACAGACCCAAAGCCCTTTGTCGTAATGGTCATAATGGCGTAACAATGGAATATCGATTATGGACTTGTTAATTGGGAATTCGATACGAGGAACTGAATTCGATTTTAATACAGTAATTCTCAGGAGCTCGGGAAAAATTGGGATTAGATTTGGGATAATTTAATTTATGTGAACAGCGGGTTGGCGCGCGCTTTGTTATTAAATATAAAAATTTTTTTATTTGTGAATTATTATCTTTTCATCCGTAGACCATCCAATGGACTAGAGCTTCCTGGTGAGGACAAAGGGGTTGCGAAGCGGGTAGGTCTTACGCGCGTGGGCCGATACCCATGTTTACTATGACCCTTTGCACTTTCTTCTTCTTCGTCGGTTGCACTCTTGACAGAGTGGTCGTGGTCAGCATTTGAGGTGTTGGTGGCAAGCTTCACAACACGCCGCCACTCTCCTCTGATGGCCGCCTTCCTGGTGCATTCATGCAGTGATGATGAGCCATTTATCGCCGCTTTTATCTGGTCGGTCCATCTCACAGGGGATCTTCCTCGCGGCCTGGTGCCCTCAACCTTCCCCTGGACCACAAGTCGCTCGATAGCCACCTCCCCTCGGCGGCATACGTGACCAAAGAAAGTGTCGTTTTTCACTTTAAAAAGTCTATGCGTTGTAGACGCCCCCGCGTCGCAGTCGCTTCCTGCGTATCTGACGCGTAGCATAAATGGTCAGTTACGTTTGACTTCATTTATTGTGAGTATTATTTTGGCACCCTCATACTCGTAACTTTTTTGCCTTTGGCTGCACAAATACTGATTTTTAAATTTATGTATTAACTTTTTACCGTAGAAGAAAAAATAATGTTTATCTGCAAACGGCATATGTATTGAATAAAACTGCCTAACCTATAGTTTGTTATCATCATAAGCATACCTATTTCCATGCGCACTGCGGGACACATGGACATATCTCTTGACGAGAGAGATAAGACTTTCATTCACCACGCTTACCAATTGCAGGTTGGTGACTGTCACATGTCCTTCAAACTCTTTTAAAGCTCTCAGAACATGCCGGTTTCCTCACGATGCCTTCCATCACCGCTAAAGCACGTGTTTTAAAGCGCACATACATTTTCCTAGAAGGAAAATCCAGTGATATAGTTATTTTGTTGTAAATCTGTGATTTTAAAGTTAGCAGCACAAAACGTCTTGGTTGTCTTGGCTGCTCTATTATCCTATTATAATCCAAAGTAATTACACAAACGTCTTCATGTTGAAGGCGAGGCAGGTGACCAGCAAGTTGTATTGTTCTACAATATGATGAATAGATGCGCTTCAATTGTTGCGGAGTTCGGGGGATTAGATCTCTCTGTTGTGTTATATGCCATTTAGCGCCGTTCTAAACAAAGTTTAAGCCTCATCATCTTGTCTGACGTAGGACTACGCTAGACAGAGACGTTTTCTTCAGTTCAGTTCAGTACTTCAGTCGTTTCAGTTCGTTCAGTCTTGTAATTGGTCTTTGCGCTTAAAGCGACAATTTGCAAGTGTATTAGTGTTAGGGTGCTATTTTCTGCTTTAGGTGTATTTCCTTTGGCCGGATTGAAGGACAACTTAGTGTTTTTTGAAACATTTGTTTAAAATCTAATTATACATGTGTCCATGTCATTTCAAATGAAGTTTTGATTCGTATAAAGACAATTATCATAATAATTTATGAATACTTGTATCTCCATTATAATTTGTAATAAATAAAGTAAAAAATATTTCCGGACTAATCACTCAGCATTACCTAAACCCAGCAAGTTGTTCTACAATATGATGAATAGATGCGCTTTACAGCGTCTAAATATCGGAAAATTAAAAAAAAAAAACATGGTAATCGGTAACAACCTACCTGTTTAAATTTTTAATATTGTTAAAAGCCATGATAATTAAAAAATTAAAACCTATTTTACCTATAATGCTTACTAAAATGGGCACAGGTACTTAGTATTTATTAATACTTACCTGTTTGTTTTTTCGCTTCCCAGATTACAATAAAACAAACAAGTTTCTTGTATAGAACATTACCTTTGGATATAAAAAATATCGTTAGAGTTTACTTGATTCGTAACCATTTAAAATGTATAATATCAGTTTGTGGAAGCTCAAATAAATACATAGGTACCTGAATGTTTTGCAGCGCAAGTAATCTGTCCGCTATCGCTGCCAACTGGTTCTCGCGATCCGCTGAAAGCACCCCTTTAGGGGCAGATAATGAATATTTGATACAACGATATTGGGAACTTACCGAGAGCGTTAAACTATGGATATGTTACTATTGGCTACAATCCGAACGCAATCGAGCCGTACGAGACAGGGCGCTGGAATGTTCTCTTCCCTCTCCACCTGCGGCTGCCGAGGAATCCGGACAAGGGATACATATCCCTATCACATTTCATAATTATAAATACTTAAAATAAAAATTAAGAATATTTCGTATAATCCACAAAACAACATCTAGCCCAGTGGTAAGCTCTGAGCTTGTGTTACGGGAACTAGACATCTGATATACTTAATGTATTAGACATACCCATAACTTTTTATTATATAATATTAAACACTTACAAATTTCAACTCAATCGCAACTTGGAAAATGTGTGAAATTTGACTGACAAGTTTGATTACAGACAAACTAACTAAAAAAATAAAAGCTCGTATGCTAAAACTCGAGCGCGCGACTTTTATTTGTGTAGAGCTGCCGGATACCTGCCGAGCATACACGACCGCAAGTACAGCCTGTAGAAATGGCCTATAAAACAAATCTGTAACCAAATTTTGCTGTTAAAACAAGTGATGCGCTGACATATAAATATTTAAACTGAAGGAAACAGCCACATCCAACCGTAGTCCACCACTCGTCGCCCGGACTGGTTTGCGTAAGTAATTATTTTGGAGATCTGCCAAATAATATCGGGTGGTTAGCGGCCTCCAGATTTGGCAATACATCCGCTATCATCCTATCTTCGTTTGCTTTGCATCCGGATGTGGGGTGCAAATACAGCTACTTGGTATCGGCAATTAGGGATTGTACGGGGTGTTACAGTTTGCCACACACTTTTTGCCCCTAAAGAGGGCAAGTCTATGGGTGCTTGGTGATTGGATAGTAGATTGAGATAAGTCTCTATCTAATGATCTAATATAAAAATGTGTTGATAAGCGCTTAATTCAAAAAAATCTGGATTAATTTGTTCATATTTTTAAAATGTTTATAAAAGGCCCAGGATGTGCGGCGAGAAAAATAAATTCGATTCTTTGCCGGGAAACCAATTTTGAGTAATAACCCTTGCGAAGCCAGGGCGGGCCGATAGCTTAATATAACATAAGCCCCTTTTTACGTTCCCACTGCTGGGACACAGGGACTTTTCTGTTGATGAGAGAGATTAAGTCCTAATTCACTACGCTGGCCAAGTGCGAGTTGTTGAATGTCGCAAATCCATGTTCACTGAACATGCATGCCGATTTCCTTATGATTTTTTGCCTCCGCCGATCTTCTATGCAGGCAAATCTAAAGGTGCGCGGTGAAGTTTGAAACCACGACCTTCGGAATGAAAGTTGAGTCTGTTCAGTTCTCATTGAGCCAACACGGCTTTTTGCTCACACCTAAAATGATAAAATAAATAAAATAAAATAGCCTTTATTCAGATCTTAAATCTATACACATAAATAACCTAACTTAACTAAACTTAATCTAGTATTTGAAAAAAATATGAAAACGACAAAAAAAAAATACTAGGCCACTGTGAGAAAATCAAGTACCAAGTAAGTAGCCAACCAACTATCAAAACGGGGCAGTGAACCAATAGTAAACCAAGTTACCTAGGCTAAGTCAAGCAGCGGTTGGCAACAAGCGCAGAACGCCGCCAAAACAATCTTCGTTCGATATTTCTCGCTCAAAGGCCTTATTTACCGAATGTGGCATATTTAGTCGGCGAACCGCGGACTGGTCCTAGTCAATTTGCGACGGTGCTACTCTGAACTTTCTTGGGCTATGGCTCGTTTTATCAGTACGACGAAAGACAAGGTGAAAAGCTTTTATTGAATTGAAATTAAACATATTCAGCAGTTATTTATGAATAACGTTTTTTATCTACTTTAAGTAAATTATTTATTTGCACACATAAAATTAATAATTCATAAATCTTTTTCATTCCACAATATTTACATTGTATTTGAAAATTACAATAATACCATAAATGTCAAAAAATAATAATAATAAAGCAATAAATGAGTCCACTTATAATTGAAAATTAATAAATACAAAAAGAAACTGTTTTGTTTTGTGTATTATTATTATATTCCTATCTATGTATAATATTTCCAACCACACTAAAACATTTCATAGCATTTTAATGTGTTTTCAATTCTAACCAGACTTTACAGAATGTTTTGTAAACCAACGTTACATGGAATTTACTAACGTTAAGAATTATCGTTCCCAGAATAAATTAAAAGAAGGTGTTATTCTTGCGCTCATCGAATTCCCACGGGGTTGAAGCGAGAGGTTGCTTTTTGAAAGTGTTAAGTGGTCTCGACCTGATTGTTAAGTTTGCTAAGAAGCTATTTATTTTACATTTCTTCATGGAAAACTGAAGTTATTCCAACAAAGGTGTTACCCGTTATTATAAATATTTTATTTTAATAAAGTGAAAACTTTTAGGGGTCACGGGAAGGGTTTCACAAAAAAAGGTCACGTTTTTTGTGAGTTATTGATATACCATACAGACATACCTACATCTTAGTAATTATTGTAAAAATTGAGCTCAAGATGCAGGTTATTGCTAGTTTGGAGACCAATAAGGATTTTTCTTGTCTTTCTAAGACTTAATCCTAGTTACAGAGTAGTACCACGTAGTATCCTCAATCGCCGCAGGTAACCGTACCCACTGATACGGTTCTTTTGGAGTCCGCCTTACCGTGAAATTGACTCTAGCGATTGTCAGACAAAAAGACCTGTTTGTCCACCAATGGAATCGCTTCCTGCTACGTCGTAATGTTGATGTCTTCCTATAATGCGAATCGATTCGCTTCAAAGGAAGTTACATCCGTTTCCTTGTGATTGTAGTTTTGGAATTTACTACACAAACGGAACGTCATTACGTTTTGTAAAGTGTAAAAATGGTATTTCTTTCTTGAAATAGAAGTTACCCATGGAAACATGGATAAGTATAACCTTTTAATCGTTATCAAATCGTTTCATCATCATCACCCTATTAACGTTCCCACTGCTGGGACACAGGGACTTCTCTCTTGACGAGAGAGATTAGGCCTTAATTCACCACGCTGGCCAAGTGCGGGTTGGTGAATGTCACATGCCCTTCAAACTTTTTTTTTTTTTTTTTAAGTTCTCAGAACATGCCGGTTTCCTCACGATGTTTGCCTTCACCGTTAAAGCACGTGTTTAAAGCGCACATAAATTTCTCAAGAAGAAAAATCCAGAGGTGCGTGGCGGGGTTTGAACCCACGACCATCGGAATGAAAGTCGAGTGTCCTCCCACTTAGCCAACACGGCTCAAATCGTTTAGCATCAGCCAAACCTGCGCAACCACTTGGAGGTTTTGTCTGTTCACGTCCGTAAGTGGTAACCCTCTGAATCCTTACACGTGACCTCCGGGTGGTGCTAAGAACAGTCTCCGGTGGTATGCTTCGGCCGCGGCTTGTCACCACCCTCCGGGCTGGGCCAGTGCGTGAAGCGATTTTTTCGTGTTTCGTAATGTGGCCCGGAGAAGCCACCTTCTAGGTCTTCATGTCCCATCTTAGACCACATCGTCACTTTACATCAGGTGAGATTGTGGTCAAATGAAGGCTTATCGATCATAAAAAAAAAAAAAAAAAAAAAACCACAAAAGAGGCCGTTTTCAGACAAAAAAGTCTGAAAATGTCCCAAACGGTCTAGGTGTTTTCTATGTATTATAAGTATGTATTTACAACATAAAAAAATATCTATGTAGTATAATATTAGTCACCTTACACCCATAGTACAGCTCTCTTAGTTTGGGGTAAGGTGACGCTGTGTTAATTAGTCCGGAAATATTTATATATTAATATTTAAAAAAATCGGTTTAATGATTAAAAAAATGGAGAAGATTCTCACATTTGACGTGTTATATTTTTAGTTCTCAAGATATTGTGATTGTTTGGTTTACTATCGCGTTTCTAATCTTCAAAAAAGGAAGAGGTTTGAATTTTAGCGAATATTTTAGGTTTCGAATTATCTTCAATTATTTTTCTCAATATGTATCGATAATGTATTTTTTTATGCTGGATAAGCCTTCATTTGACCACAATCTCACCTGATGTAAAGTGACGATGTGGTAAGATGGAGCATGAAGGCCTAGAAATTGTTGCACCCACTTTGCACTCCACCCACTGGAAAGTGTAGCTCGAGTTATACTCAATCCATAACAATATTATAAGTGGGAAAATGTGTTTGTTTGTCCGTATACTGCACCACGACTCAACGATATATTTTTAGTGTTATATTGATTTGTTACTTTGTATTTGTAAGTTTTTGGTTTTCCATGAAATATATAAATATGCCCGAAAGATATGATGATAGGTCATATATGCTACTTTTGTCTTCGGTAAGATATGTAACTAGCAATAGTTATACCTATATTTATTTCAAACAAAAAGTCTGTTGTTTTTTGATAATAATCTACCAATGAATAATCATACTCATAAGGAACATAAAAATATTACCAATAGCTAAAGTTAACCATCGTTTACAAAATAAAACAATTGAAATTAATGATTCATCGTTTATTTAGCAAAAGAAATTAAAATTTTGTTTATGTTGGGTAAATGAACTCGCTTTTATCGTTCGTTCGTTTCAGACAGAATTTATATTGCAGATTAAGCTATTTAATACATTATTAAATCTTTCGCAAAGATAGCCATTAAAATACATTATCTGTACCACAATTAGGTAAATTCAAGCTTGATATGAAAGTGGAATACTCGTAATGTAATCGTAAGGATGCGGACTCGTTAAGGACAAAGTAAACTGTTGAATGTCACCAATGACTGACAATCATTTCGTGACACTGAATACAATAATGACAGTGAATACTAGTAGTTAACTAAAAGTCATTTCGTATTCGGATACAACTTAACCTAAAGAAATCTGAACTAATATCATGGCTAAGGAGACTTTAATACGTCGTCATTCATTGACATACCCATGCCTAGAATCGGAATTTGTATAACATAAAAAGTAACTCCTGGTGAATAAATGAATTATATATTAATATATATAATTCATTAACCGTTTATTTATTTGTATCAGTTACCCAACTGTTGTTAGTTTTGGGCATCGAGTCCGCAACCCCATTCACTTCAAGCTAACCTGTTCCTATGAATCCTGAGTTCTTCAAAACTAATTTTATTCTCATCATGCTCTTCTTTATCTTGCCCAAATTCAAAATCACTAAAACCTTAACCGACAATATCCTAATCTATCCTTCCTGTATCCAATAGGGCATTGGTCAGGAATAGCCATTAGCAGCTTCGAGTTGCTGACACATTCCCCTTCCAGTTTCACTGTACCTTCCGGACACACAGTTTCACTTTCACTGCTGCCTTCAGAATCCTGGACTTGCTTCCCGTGGTACCTCGGTTCTATTAATTCCACTTCACCTTTCGGCCCAGAACTTGGGATTATATCTTGAAAATCATCTGCGTCTCTTTCTTCAATCTCTGAATTATCTTGAACGTTTGTTGATGGTGTCAGTTGTGGTTGGGTTTCACTTCCTTTTTTAATAGCATTAGCAGGTTTCATAACGGCATCGTAAATCGTTTTGCAAACGAAAAATATGTCGCTAACTAGTTTCGTTAGCAGTGACTTTTCTGGAACCTCTTTAAAATCTTCTTTGGTTATTTCAGTATTTTCAGCGCTCGATTGTTTGTTGAATGAGAATATTTTTATTTTGTTCACCAGTACGTCTGCTAGTATCTCATTCCACATCAGCGGTTTGCTCTCCAGAGGTTCGCTTTGCAATTTTCTTAAGAGTATTCTTTGTGTTTTCCATTTTGGCTGCTCTATTGTGTGACAGGTGCTCAGGAGTAAGGTTGCGATGGTCAGGAGGTGTAAAATGTTCATTTTGTGAATTCGCGGTTTTGTTTGTTAATGTATGATGGTAGCACAATGCGGACTGAGTGATTACGGAGATAAGTTGAACGCGCAGTTATTTTGTACAGGCGAGGACAACATTGTTTTGGAATTTGGTGAAATTTATTTTAAAAACATTGTGTTTTATACTATACTAGGTGTCCACTCGCGGTTTTGCCCGCGTAATAATTAATTTTCTATATTATAGTGAAGTTCCATAAAAATCCATCCAGCAGTTTTTTGTGAGAAGCGAAAATTTTCGCGTTTATTAGTATAGGTATCAAATGTTGTGACATCAAATTGTGTGTAATTGCAAAGTGTCTATGTTTTTTTATGTTTAATTACAAAGTGAGATAATTATTTTGGTACTTTTATTAAGCAACAAAATTATCTTTACTATTTATTACAATGTAGCCGACTTAAAAAATACATATTTATTTAATGAATAATCATGTCCTTTCTTCATTTTAGTCGTAGGACGTCCACATAAGTACATACAGCTTATATACATTAATTTTCATATTATTGGAATACTTTTCTGTTCCCACGGCCACCTGTTATTCGTGCTGCATGGTTAACCCACTGACAACCAAGCTAATCCGTTTAGCTCGCATTCTACTACGTATCTTGATATTGGTGATTAGAATTCGTAAAGAAACCTGAAGATATTTATGCCATGTTCGTCCTGTGAAAGTTCGTCTAAGTTTCTATTCCTCATTCATTCCTAAAATATTTTTTATTAATGATCCTCAATCGTCCCACTTTTCAGCGCCACATTTGACCCGATTCTCAACCTATCCTTAGCTAAAGCAAAAAGGTTAAAGGTTTACAAATACAGGGGTAGTTAGCACTATGCCATTAAATCCTTCCAGGTAGGAGAAAATTACGTCGCCCAAGCCTCTTGACCCAAGCTCTCAATTAAAAGCCTTTTAACCAATTAAAGCGAGCCTTCGCAGCCTCCAAGGCACTGAGATGCAATCTCTCTTGTTTCTAGTCGTGTTTATACCTCGTACTCATGTTTTCGTGAGAGTTGTAAGCAGGGATACATCGATTTAGTGATCATATCGAATTTAAGAGAATTCCGGCCTTGGTGTGGTTAAAATCTTTATTTTATAGATAAATATTGTAAGTCCAAACCTCTTGTTATGTATTGTTTATTTAACAATAATAATTATGTGCATAATATTTTTTGTCTTTATCTTAACTTTAACTGTGGACAAGAATAAATCACAAAGATCTAGCCTCTATTATCTCGTATATATTCAAATTTTCGTCTAAATTAAAAGCCGTGTTGGCTAAGTGGGAGCGCACTCGACTTCCATGCCAAGGGTCGTGTGTTCAAATCTCCGACGCGCACCTCTGGTTTTTCTTTTCGAGCAATTTATAGGCTCTTTAACGGTAAAGGTAAAATCGTGAGGAAGCATGTTCAGTAAATTCATTTATTGCACCATAAAGTTACACAATAACATTGGCATGTCAGTTATTACACAGAAACCACCCTCCGGGCTGGGCCAGTGCGTGAGGACTTTTTTTCGTGTTTCGTAATGTGGCCCGGAGAAGCCATCTTCTAGGTCTTCATGCCACATCTTCACTTTACATCAGGTGAGATTGTGGTCAAATGATGGCTTATCTAACATAAAAAAAAAGAATTTCATTAATTAATATAACGTAATCATTGTTTTAATATGTCCTTAAATCATACATTCTGAATGTTCTGAGAACTTTTAAGCGTTTTATGAACATGTGACATTTACAAACCCACACTTGATGAATTGAGGCCTAATCTCGTCAAGAGGGAAATCCCTGTGTCCCAGTTGTAAGAGTTGTTAATAGGTGTGATTATTAATATTTTCGTTCATATCAATTCGCAATATCGAAGTATATCGCTTATTTCCCCTCCTCGAGCCATGTTCAGAAATGTCTTACATCGCGACTGCGCCAGACTTCAAGGACTTTATTGTTTCAATCCTCAACTGAGGAGTTTTAGAGTTGATTTTGTTGCGAGCTTCTTTGCGCGAAATTTTCAGCAAGTAGTTTAATGTCATAATGTTCAAGCTTTATGTGTACCGAATAATAACTGTTTCTATGAAGGATTTTGATATAAACCATATTTCTAAGTTTAGAAGGAATAGAGTTGTTAGTAAGCTAACACTTGATTTCATTTCATAGGTGCTTAGCCAGTCATGATTATTTTTATGGAATAATTGAAGTCCAGTTTTCTAGCTTTAGAGCTTTCTAGCTAATGTTGTGTGGCCGTTACAAATATTGTTTATTTATTATTATCAGCCCATCTTCCTAGTGTACGTCCGATGCTGTCTTTGCCGAACCTAAGTGTCTTTCAATAAATGTTAATAAGTAAATTATTCAATTTAGTATTTACCCCTGGAAGAATAAAGATAATTATAGAGGTAGATCTACCTCTATAATTATCTTTATTCTTCCAGGGGTTCAAAAGATGAATCAACTGATATGAGGCTATACATGGGCCAGAGATTCGATTTTGAGCCAACATTTTTCGAAACCAAAAGGCCTCCAAATAGAAATGTGGAACATAGGAATGTAGAAAATTATGTTCGCCGGGTGCGAGCTATTCACACCCGCTTTATTTACACCGTTTATATATTTTGTATTTATATTTACAACAAGCTACACTTTTGCGAAAATAGCTTAAATAGAACTCCTTAAATTTTATTCTTGAGAACGCATACTTACACTACACGTTAATGTACAATAATATTTTAAGCCATATCGTATCGACACCAACTTTATTCGCATAGAAAACTTTTCTACGCGCCTGTAGATTCAGTTATCTGATATCGCCATAGATAATATTAACCAAATATTGACCGAGTGACGTCACAACAACAGAACATTACAGAGGTATGTAACCCAATGTGATTGTCTTCGGTTTTATCAGTTTCAAGTGCTTGAAAATAACTCAAGGACAGGACTGTTATCGATATAAAAATGAAAAATACACCTATATAGCCCACAGTTGGGTTTTGACTTTTCTTAAAATCTTTTGCTGGTAAATCTATTATTGTAGGACAATTGTTAAACGTAATCTTAAAATCTTAAAAGCAAGCGTAATCTTAATATATATAAATCACGTGTCACAATGTTTGTCCTCAATGGACTCCTAAACCACTTAACCCACTTATTATACATTTATATTACACTTATTATAATAAAATTCGCACACCATTAGCAGTTCGATCCAACTTGAGAGATAAGATGGTTTTTACGGCGAGAAAAATTCGAATAATTTCCTAGAAAATTTTATACCCGTGTGACGCCGGGGCGGGCCGCTAGTATTAATTATTATTATATATAAAATAAATATAATATTTAAGAATTTAACAAAACATAAAATAAAATCAACACAGTACTACTATTATATTAAGTAAGTATAGTTATTGAAATATTTGGGAACACTTATCTTTTGAGTCCGTGCTCAAAAAAGTAAAAATAAATAATGCCAAAACTTATGAGCAACCGCTAAATTTTCTAACAACGTTTGTTTTTTTATGTTTGATAAGACATTTGACCACAATCTCACCTGATGTGACGATGTGGTCTAAGATGGGGCATAAAGGCATGACCTAGAAGGTTGATGGCTGCTATCCACATAAAAATAATAAAATGCTTTTATACAGTAATTTTGATTTTTTTACAATTTTTGAGGTGTTCTTTTTGATTCACTTAATAGTCTGAGATAGGAGGTCTCGCTCATTCAGTTATTGGAAGCCAATCTCCAAATAAATGCAGAAAACCATATCACGTGTAAAATTTTTAGGTATTCGGCTAAAATGACATTAAATGGTAACAGAATAAAGCTTTATATCAATAAAATAACATGTTATTTATTGAAAACATGAGTTGTTCAAACAAATGTAGCGAAATTCTAACAGGTCTTGTTAAATAGTACCCACGGCCACGCCGCCCCGGGCTTGCAAATACAAATTGGTCTATCCAGCCAATAAATGCTAAAACGGCAAACACTCTGCACAAACATTTTGTTAGAAACATCGCAGTACGAATCATTCAATATATATTGGTTAGACAAGGTACCTATTAGTATAATCAAATTTATAATAACATTTTTATTCATTTATTCATTTACAAACACAAATTCTTAGAACTAGTTACGACGCTCGCCGCAGAAGTATAAAGCTGTGTCGCGGTTTGCAACGCCTTCCAATTTATGTAACCAAAATACTGACTAAGAAATTGAGTTGCACTATTAAATAAAAAACGATACAGGACAAGAAAAAGTTCAAAAAATTACATTAGTAGACAAATTTTTGATTCATTTGTCCATACATTCATAGTACATGAAATGTATGAAATAGATATAAATGTTATAGCTGAATATGGTACAAAATTGTATGTTTGCCAGTGAGCGCGCGCGTGTGCGTGTGTTATTTTGCATACATGGGCCCATTTATGATAAATTAATTAATCACCATTAAAACCATTTATTTTTAATTATGGTATTAGTGTTTACATTTTGAATAAGTTGTGGCATTGGGGGTCTACGTTAAAATCCATTTTGTGACTTATAATTTTAATAAATTACTATTATGACTATTATTATTATGCCTGTAGACATTCATTCAAATCGGTACAAGATATATAATTATTTATTTCTATTGATTGATTTTACAGATCTTGGTGGAATTCCACCAAGATTTGTAAAATCAAAGCTTGTATTTTTGCGGAAAAATTGATTTAAACTATGTTATACCTAATCATATTTATAATTTTCACATCATATCACAACGGCTCAACCGATTTTCATGAAACATGTCTAAGAACACCGGGGCTAAACTCACCTTTCATACAAAAAAAACTAAATTGAAATCGCTCCATCCGTTCGGGAGCTATGATGCCACAGACAGACAGACAGACAGACACGTCAAACTTATAACACCCCTCTTTTTTGGTCGGGGGTCAAAAACTAAGAATAATCAAGGAAATAACTGGTAATCTTTGACGTAAGCCTATGGCCGGAAGTGAACGTGCTAAGGCTGAAATAAAGATGATGATTAATGTTAAGCTTCCTTAGCATAAAACCCCTATTAACGTTCCCACTGCTGGGACACAGGGGCTTCTCTCTTGACAAGAAATATTAGGCTTTTATTCACGACGCTGGCTAACTGCGGCTTAGTGAATGTCATATGTGCTTCAAACTCTCCAAAGTTCTCAGAACATGCCGGTTTCCTCACGATGTTTGCGTTCACCAGTAAAGCATTTGGTACCTACGACCTACGGAATGATAGTCGTGTGTGCTCCCACTCAGCCAACACGGCTTAAGCTTCCTTAGCAATGAAGTATTTTTTTTATTAACGGGGATCTAAATAGTTTAGTTCACAGTAATATCATATGTAAATGCGCATTCTATATTCTGTTGAACAAACAGTTTGTGTTGTGTAATTGGAAACGTACGTGCCACTCGGTTCAGCCCCGAGCGATGCCTCTAAACAAGAACTGTTGCATACGTTAATTTAATATTGCAATGTTTAGTTGATTTAGCGCATGCTAGAAAACCCTGAATAAATATTAGAATCTTCGGTTTAAAGATCTTCATTCAAAAATACTCTAAAAAGATCATACACACTTGATAATAGAATTAAAATTAACAATTATCATAAAATTATGAATTTGTAGTCGAGCAAAGTATTATAAATAAACTTTTACGTATTTTCTTATATTACACAAATACACTTTAAAACATATTCCATGAAGTTACAATGCAACATTCGATCAGTGACACAAATAAGACGGCTTATTATTACAATGTAAGCCGGTTAGTTCAAATTTTAATATTTTATCTTAATAATTTTTAATAAGTGATAAACCTCACTTTGGTTAAACTATTTACAATTTTATCCTGCGTGCGAAGGTTTCGGATGCGTCTTAATCTTTTTTTGCATTTTTTTGCAAAATTGAAAATATTTCATTCTTAGAGCTTATTCCACTTGGAGCAAGCTGAAGAGTTCCAAGGCGAAGAGCACCAAAGCTATTCCACAAAGAGCTCCAATCCTAGAGAATGGTCTAGTGATGGGGTTGGTCGTAACAAATTTACATTGTGTACGTATATTTATTTTTGTAAGTGTTCAATAAAGAGTAGGTATTTATTGTATTGTAATGCGAAAACAAGTTTGTTTGTTTGAACTTTACGCTTTCTACTCAACTAATCTACATACAATTTTACGAAGGAAACAGCACCTACATTCATTACATAATTTCCTAATTGACGACCTCTGTGGCTCCGTGGGTGAAGATCCGCCTGAGAAGCAAGAGGTTGCGGGTTCGATTCCCGCCGCGGGGCCAGATTTTGTACTATCTACAATTTTTGGTTTCGGGGCTGAGTTTTTTCTATTTATCATATCTATGTATTTACACCCATAGTACAAGCTCTGCTTAGCTGCTTGTGATTATTCCGGAGATATTTAATTATTTAAGAGGATGCGGCTACATCAGCGGGCGAAGAATGTCTCCATTCTTCATTCCCCATTGTTAAACTATGTCAAAGAATGAAGGTGAAATTGCTGCTTCAAATAGCAAGAAGCTATTTGAAACGAGTTATGCATTTTGTATCGTAAACAGGTTCCATTAGCCGACTCTACGTGTTATTTGACTCCACGGCGCGGCGTAAAGGTATGGGTTACATTCTTGCGTATATTTAGACTTACGAAATACCTAACTTTTTGCGTTGCCACCCTTTCATGAAACCCCTTCCCGCGGTATCCACGTATTTTCGCGCGGTAAAATTGCCTATATCCTTCCTCGTTATAAAGGCTGTCTAACAGTGAAATAATATTTAAAATTAATCTAGATTTTCCCGTTATTATCGCGTTTAAACAAACAAACTTCTAAGCTACATATATATATAAATATAGATGCAGATTATGTTCTGAAATGAAGATATCCTTGTAGTATCCATTTTGGTGGCAGGCTGGTGAGTATTTTCAAATATTCAAAAAGACCGTCTCATGGAAATAATCTATTTTGTCAGACATTCATATGCTGTTTGTTAACCAATAGATATCATAGATATCATTAATCTGAACATAAAACAACATCAAGTAAACCGTTTTTATACATTTTCAAATACATTACCTAATATTTCCGGACAATCCCCACAACAATATCGCCCCGAGGTAAGTTCTAAGCTTGTGTAACGGGTACTAGACATTTGATATTGTACTTAATATAATAAACATATACATAGATATTTTTAATTATAACTATTAAAACACCCCGATCAAGGAGAAAGTGCTTGGTACTTACACTAAAATCAATTTATAACTTTGGGCTTTAGTAAATATACCATAAATCAAACTTTTTTGATAATTTTCATCAAAATTTAAGTCCAAATTACAATAAAAAAAATCACAGAATATTTGATACAACTAACCATTTGAAAAACTGTATAAGTAATCTGGCTAAGCACTTTTGTTTTGACGCAAATGCTTAAGCTACTTGCCTAGCGGCTTGTGGCTACTAGCAAGTCTAAACGAAGCATAGTTCATTCTTACTGAACCCCTCATGTCTCGAGGTGATTCCCTGCATTTTGGCTGAACTCAGCATTCCGCTGTTTAACGGCGGCTCGTAAATATTATGATATCCAAAGATGGCGATATTATGCGAGGCTTAAGACCATTCCTGCGGGTGTGCAAAGTTAAAATGCATTCTATAGTTTAAAGTTAAGTCTAAAGTTAAAAATCATTATACCTGGGGTGTGACTGCAAACTATTGAGAAAGCAAGAGCGATTGTGGAAGAACGACGATTTGAATCTAAGAATCTAATCTAAGGCAGCGCCTTGCACGAAATTATCGTTTTTTTTACGGACCGTTACGTTACAAGGATATGTTTTGAAATGTCATGGTATAATTTAAATTTAGATATGTATGTCATATATTTAATTTTATTCAAACAAAAATGTATATAACGGCTTTTTGAGTGGTTATGAAACATTTACACTAAATTTATTTAATGGTTAGTTTAAAAGGGGAAGTAGACTAAGAAAAAAAAAATGTTTTTGGGCGTTCCGTTTAGTTTAAAGGTCCATCGTCGAACATGTCGCATAACAATCTAAACGGACTCTAAATATGCCGACCGATCACCGCTGAAAGTACCTACATTTATACATACCATACCTACGAGCTGAGCTCTCAGTGCCGATTGTCAGTGTGACGCTTAAATAAGCCGTAGACCCATCTCGACTAATTACTGTTAGAAAACTTTACGTCCCGGCGGCAGTGGCCGGTGATCTATATCCACTTGCTCTATCTACTGTGCTGGTGTAAAGACGGCTCGAGTAATTACTTGTATTTGCAGTCGTCATGTCAGTCGACTAACGACGCGAACTAGTTAACTTCGATGACTGGCCTTTAGTTTCACTTTCCTTGCTCGTTACTGGAAATAATTGGAGCTTAAATTAAGTGGGGTTTTTCGTAGGATTTCTACGGATTAAGGTAAAACGGATATCGTTGCACACATATTGCGCTTGCTGTGGTATTATTAATATGGATTGAAGTTTATTTTTAAGCTATTTTACTGTATTTTCTTGATGGTGGTCCTTATAACCAAATAAAAATATAATAAAAGGATTGTGTATATGGTTTTCCGTAAGTTGATAATTTGACTAGGAATTTGATAAAGTTATACATATATAAACAGACCACCACCAGACCTCGGTGGGCCAGATTTTGTACAATCTACAATTTCTGGTTTCGGCTCTGGGTGTTTTCTATGTATCATACGTATGTATTAACAAAAAAAAAAACAGCCAACTAACACCCATAATACAAGCTTTGCTTAGTTTGGGGTTGGGTGATGCTGTGTGAGTAGTCCGGAAATATAAATTTAATCATTTATATTTTTATATTAAAACAAAGTACAAGTTACAAATATTAAAAACTACGATTTTGTTATAATCTTGTAGTGTCGAGATTGTTGTCTGATCTTTAGATAGTTTTTGGTAACCCTGCACTATGAGACTACGGGTTCATCCACAGTCACCTGTCCCTCTTCCTGGTGGATATTTAATTGATTATCAGAAGGACATACACAAAGTAGACCTGTAAAGCCGCAGGTACAGGGTAAATAGCAGCTACCGACGAAAACTACTCGAGATCTATGAGGATATCCATTGTTCAGCAGTTATTCATAACGTTAAGAGGAGGGTGGTAGGGGAGGGGAGGGTGGAGGTTTTGTCTGTTCACGTCCGTAAGTGGTAACCCTCTGAATCCGAACACGTGACCTCCGGTCGGTGCTAAGAACAGTCTCTGGTGGGAGGCTTCGGCCGCGGCTTGTCACCACCCTCCGGGCTGGGCCAGTGCGTGAAGCTATTTTTTCGTGTTTCGTAATGTGGCCCGGAGAAGTTATCTACATTCTAGGTCATCATGCCCCATCTTAGACCAAATCGGCACTTTACATCAGGTGAGATTGTGTTCAAATGAAGGGTTATCCAGCATAAAAAAAAACGTTCAACAACAGATATCATTATGAAAACATGACAACAGGGTAATATGGTAATAAACCATGATTTGACGGTTTTCGAGTTTTCCGATATTTTGAAAAACCGTTTAATCATGGCATAATACCAGTTTCAAGTTTTAATATTGTTAAAACCATAAATTTAAATAGATAGCATTGACCCCGACAGTAATATAATATTAACTACTTGCGGCCTATCTACGGTTAAATTCAAAGCTCTAACAATCTCTGTGATTTCGTTTGTTATGGTCTATTTATTACTATCAATACCGAATTTAAAATTATATTTCCGTCAAAAACCCGACCACCTTACGAAACCTATCTGTATGTGGTGAGGCTCGAACACACGATCAAGAAATTAAGCTCAAGTGTCATATTATGAATAGGCTCAGAGTCGCTCAAAGAGCTATGGAGACAGCTATGCTCGGGGTTTCTCTACGGAATCGAATCAGAAATGAGGAGACTTAGCCAAACTGATTAGCTCTTAGAAGTGGTAGTTCGCAGGCCATATAGTACGCAGAACAGATGGTCTTTGGGCCCGAAAAGTTCTAGAATGGAGACCACGGATCGGCAAGCGCAGCGTAGGACGTCCATCAACTAGATGGACGGACGACTGGTGAAGACTGCGGGCTCACGGTGGATGCCGGCCGCTGCCAGCCAAAATTATGGGAAATCTTTGATGGAGGCCTATGTCCAGCTATGTACGTCCTACGGCTGAAATGTTGATAATGATGTCCTATTAGGCCAATATGGATAGCTAAAGGTAGATTTAACTGCCGTATTTTCCGCAGCTAAAACTAATCCTGCATTCGACAGTTGTGGGGATAACTGCTATAACTGATGTGCAAAACAAATCGTTTGCCAGAATTGGTATTGAAGCTATAAATATTCCATTTTGTCAGCTCCATAGGAAACTTGTCGAAAGTTGTGAACAAAAAAGGACAATCCATCAGCACTGAACATCCAAAGCGTTGCTGTGTTACAATATTGTCAACCGGGGTTAGTGACGGGCGAAATTGGCCATTGATTTTATCGACACCGATGTTTTGATTATAGACGTATTTTGATTTTATCGAAATGTCAATAAATGAACAACAGCAAACAAACGGCTGTTGTAGTGAAACATGCAAGGTTGTAGTAAATTTCAATGACATGGATGGTTTAATTTTATCGATGTTTCGATGAAACAATATAGACATAAAATATAGTAAGCGGTGTTGTGATTTAATATTGTAGAGTAAGCTTAGGGATGGGAGTAACATTATGGTGTACTGAAACATGCTTAGGGTTGTAGTAAATTTCAATGACATGCATAGTTAATTTGAACATAAAATATAATAAGCTTTTTTGTGATGTAACATTATGTGTTATTAATGAATTTATAACAGCACTTAGAAGATGAATTATATTTCATAGAAGGTAAAGATTATGGGTCGCCCTAACGCTGGATTGACGAGATTAGAAAGTCAGTATTGAGCTTAAGACTGTGAAATAACATGGCTGTTTCATATCATCATCCATAAATGGACCAAAGTGGATAACCAAAATTTAGAAAAATTGCTTATCAAGAGTCAAATCTTAAACAAGAACAGTCTATTCCGATTTCACTAAAGCTTGCCCCGAAAGTATTCCACCACGGCAACAAATACCTTATGTTTTCCAAAATTATATATATGTAAGATATCTCCAATATATATGTGTATTTTTTTAATTTAAAATACTTGATTTGAACAAAAACTTTGTACAAAAAGGTGGGCATTCAAAATACATAAATGTATATTATACAAACAATTAAAATTTACCAATTATAAATAAAAACAATATAGGTAAATAACTATATTAGATGATTTATAAAATGTTAGTTGTACGGGATGCTGTAGTGACTTGGCAAGTATGAGATACATAAGCGATAGGTTTAGGACCAATAGCTGAGAAAATATATGGCAATGAACCGCTTTAATTAAAAAAAATATCATTACAAAGAAAATTGCAGAAAATAAAAAAGAAATCAATAAGAGCCAACTTGAACCTACAACAGTAAGTAGATGGAAGTCGATTAAAAGCGCGCCAACTTCAGGGCCTTCTTAGTTGTTATCGATAGTTTCACTATCGATAGTGAACGTGCCCAGCCCTATGCCCGGATGACCGAACAGTCCAGCCCGATTTCACGCGTCGCTTGCCCCGAAACTATTCCACCACGGCCACGGATGCCGGATGTTTTCCAAAATAATATTTATCTCAAGGAAATACGATTCAATTTCCTATGAAGGTCACATTTGTGGGTTAAGAATCCAGCTTTTGGAGTGAAATATACATAAAGTAGGTACTTATGATATCTGCATCTATATTAGATGACTAGCTTTACTCGCCACGGTGTAGCCCGTGTTTTTGGGCCGCGGGAACAACATATGCTCCAGCGGGAAAATAAAGGACGGAAGGAAGAAGATTAAAGGACTTAAACGCGGCCATTTTGACGAGCGTGTCATGTGACGTCAGTTACAAAGTATTTGGTTCCGAGGAGACGGATAGAGGGAAAAGCTCCATACTGCCATGTATAATAATAACATGTAAAAAGACGCTCCATGGAGTTCTCGTTTCGTGCCACGTGTCCTAAGAACTTCAGTACTACCTATAGGTAACAGTAAAAAAGTATTTTATATTTTTTTCGAATGCTTTTATTTTTAAAACAATTTGTTTTCACTAGGCACTAGATTTTGTGCCGCGAGTGAGGCCTACATTGCATTTATTTTAAAATGAATACCTGCGTTGGAATCGATTTGCTCTTTCCCGACTCCACATAAAACAGTGTGGTTCAAATGTTTGTTGGCTCTTTGAGTAGCTGACCCAATGATATAGGACACTATGTCTGTATGTAAAGCCTTTATATTTTTTTACTAAACTTTCACCATAGACTTTATATCCATCTCCTTTTACAAACTTACTTAACATTAAACCGTAAGTACTTACTTAACAGTAAGCCTTGTTGGCTAAATGGGGACACACTCGACATTCAATAAATCAATCATAACGTTAAATTTCTTATTCACTGGTATTGCGAGGCAAAAATGCAAAGACAAGTGATATTACTTATAAGGTAAATAACCACACAATTTATCATATTGTGTGTTTCTTCACTATACTCGTATTTTCACACTGTAATTACGCAAAGGAAGAGGTCCCCGCCTCTCGGGAAATCATCAACGGAACATGACTAGTTGTCGGATGAGGATAGCAGAATTATTTGTATTTTTATGCTCGATAAAACGGCTTGTTCTGCCTATGGACCGTAAAAGTTGCAATAGAGGTATATACTAGGACAATCATTTATTATTTTGCTAAGAAGAACGAGGTACAGTTATTACTGACGATGGTCGTGGAAAGCGGCGGGCAATGGTGGTCTTTATCCAGCAGTGGTTTATTTAATTTGGGTTCTTCGTTACACACCGTGTGAGCTTCATACATAAACGTAACTAGGTTATATTATGAGACAAATTCACTGACTCATCTCCAAATAACTAGTCGTTCCTATCTGAATCGGGGACATGCACAGACAAACTTACAGGCTTTAGTCCGAAGGTTTGGCTGTTCTCAGATCCTAGGTTATATGATAATTAACGAATGCAAAAACGTAATACTGCGAAGAACATAACAATCCTGATAATATGAAGCTCTGAATGTTTTTTATTTTTCTTGACAGTGGAAAATAAAACTGTACTGTGCATTGAAGCTTCGCGAGACGGGGTTTTATTGAACGAAAAATGGTATTGTTAATTTATTTCATAATTTAATCTATTTATTAACATTGAACTCATTTATTTGGAAATTTTATTTAATTTATTGACATCTGAAGTTTTGTAATTTGTTCATTTATAATTTATCTAAGAAATAATGTATAAAATGACTTACCTAGTAAGCTAGTAAGCAACCATTGTTATAATAAGGTGAAATAAATAAATCTGAATCTGAAATCTGATGGTCTAGTGTGTTTCCACCTTTGGGCTATATGATACAAGATAACCACCATAAAATTTCCTGCCCGTAAAATCGTTTCTAACTTTTATCGTCATTTCAAGTTTTGCCAATTAAACATTTATAACCTTGTTTTCAAGGCAGTAAAACTCAGTTTCTTAGAACTGATGACTGTAAAATATTATTCGGGACGAAACTAAGAACTTAATAAAAATCCTGCGTTTTATATTTCCTCCTAGACTGTCTGATTGGAGTTAATCATCTGAATGTCATGAAAGTTGGGACTTTGAATTTTATTGTCTCTTTATTTCTTAGAGAATACCATCGAGAACATTCCATTCACGCGTGACTGAAATGGAGTTTTGTACTAATAGTATTGACCGATGTATGCAAGCGGCTAGCTTGTAGCACAGATGGTCATTGGGGACGAAAGGACTACATTCCAGAGTTTCCAGTTCTAAGTTTGACATTATCGCCATCTTATCCTCGGTCTACATGCACACTTGCTCGTGCATCATCATCCATTTTAACCAACATTCATTAATATTTAATTAATTATTATTAAATTTAACGGCATTCTTTAACGTATCGTTAGTAAAAAAATATACTTTCTAAACAGTAATATCTCAGAAAATGTATACATTGGATATTTGGTTCCTTAACTCTTTATGTTTGTAAGCAATCAATCAATTCAATCAGAGTATTCAATTGTAGTGGAGCCATTTTTGGCAATGCCCCGATAGAACTCACGGTGCATGATAATCACACGAGTATGCGTTGCGATCATCTTTTGTTTGCGTGATATCTAAATGTCGTGATTGTCGCACATTCTAGAACACCCAGACAGTGCGGCTAAATCAGCGGGCGAAGTTTTGTGTTACGTCGGTGCGTCTATATATCGGTATATAACATCGTGTACGGGCTCAGGCGATGTTATTGTCCCATTATCGGACGAATATAACTCACGCCCACGTCAAACATCGTCTTCGCCCGAAGACTTCGGGTTGCAACATTGTAACCGGCCACATACATTGCGTTGAGACGAATATTCTCCGTAGGCCGCTAATGCAGCCGCACCATTAGCAGGAGATACTCAAACAGGGATAATCAAATCGTTTAATGAAAAAAAATTTATGACAATAATACGTACGTACGTTAATTATACACAATATCGGACTTCAGAGATATCGCTTTACTTCAGATCGTACATAATTAAATGTGTTTCCTGTATTGTATTGTATTTGTATTGTCGCTTGATTAAGAGCATTTGTGCTTAAATATTCTTATTGAGCGAGGATAATAATATTATATTATAGATATAATAATATATGGTGCTAAGAACAGTCTCTGGTGGTGGGCTTCGGCCGCGGCTAGCGATTTTTTCGTGTTTCGTAATGTGGCCCGGAGAAGCCATCTTCTAGGCCTTCATGCTCCATCTTAGACCACATCGTCACTTTACATCAGGTGAGATTGTGGTCAAATGAAGGCTTATCAATAATAAAAAAAAAAAAAAAAAAAAAATGAAGTAGATACTTTTGCCCAGTAAGGGCGAAATATCTGCAAAGAAAAAGTAAATAAAAAAGTGATTAGAGTAGAATTACGATTAAGTGGTTTGTTGGTCTATAAACAATTGTAAGAACTTTTTTAAATTCTTTGAAAAGCAAGTTTGCATTATAGACGTAGGCCGTCGAGAATTTGGATTTAAATCAATGTATTATGGGTATTTATTTCGCAGACTGACGATTGGATAGGTGATTATGTTTCTAATAATGTTTTTGGTTCGCAATAAATTTTTTTCGTGTTTATGTGGTTATTTTACCATGATTTAACGATTTGGCTTTAAATTAAAGTAAAATTTGTATGCTTACATTTAACAATTACTTTCTCAAACTGTCATAGATTTTAAATTAAAACCAGAAAACGACAAAAAACATTGTGCCCGATTATCCTTTCCGTACATAATAACCAAGTTTAATTGTAGTAGTATGTGTGTTTACTTTATGTTGTGATTTCAATAAATGTTAATTCATTCATTCGTTCAAGTTTTATTGAAAATCCTCGTATGAAAACTGCGCACTCCCAATGAAAACACGGCTATTACATTGAGATTCACAATAAAAATCATTTATTCATATTCACAATCACGCGCGCACCTTCTCTGCATAACGCTAACTTACTGGATCTCAGCGCCGGATAAACAGAACATGGAAGATGTTGTTACACAGATATAGAGAAGTGAGAAGAGATACCAAAGCAGGTTGAAACTATAATAAAGTCAAAGTCAAAGTCAAAACGTTTATTTCCTTAGAAGCCTATGGACATGGACAAAGATAAAGATGAAATGCCTTTATGGATGCAAATAATTACGAATATTTCCGAACTTTTATCTAGTAAGATTCTAATAATGAAAATAGGGAGGTGCAATTGCATGACAATTTGATATAATCTTACCATAGAAAACTACTAAACATTTGGTTTCATATAGGTAGGTAGGCGAAGTTAAAATAACACACGCGGCGACACGGTGATAAATATTTTAAAATAGATCCAAAAGATTGTTGTTATTAAATTCACCGATATGCTAGGACGCTATGCGAATCTTAAATACCAGTATCTATCTGCTAATGAGTGATGATGCCTTAGAGTATCTATAGTATAGAGATACTCTAAGGGTGAGGCATTATGCACAGTTTAGACCTTTTTTCTACTGTAACTCAATTCCCATTATTGTATTTTTGTACTGTTATTAAGTATTATTCTCATATTTTAATTGTATTTGTAAAAGTAATATTTTACGTTAATTAATATATTTGTGAATAATTTGTACCGAAAAATTTTTTTATTGTGTAAGCAGCCAATTTTGTATACGTCTATTAAATATTTAAAAACGTCAAACATTTTGTACTACATCTAGATCTATAGATCTATGATTATCTGCAACACTGGTGTTAAACATAGCTCTGTATTCCAGTCTTGCATGGCCGAAACTTTGCGCGTCTGAATAAATTCTAATATAAGGAATGTTGAGACTATTTTTTATTCGTACAATCGTGCTACGGGCACTGATTTTGAGGAACCGTACTGTTTTGTTTAGGTTTCTGTGGTAGCAATGGGAAAGTTTCATGGTAACTGATGACAAAACCTAGAATTAAAGAAAATAGTGTAGTTCTAAATTAAAAAAAACTAAATTTTTAAACAATAATTATCAAGGAAATAACATTGTCTTGACAGTTGGCTTCATTCAATGTTTTAAACTGAGTTGAGAAGCGAATAGAACAACACAGCTTTATCAGTTTTTACAATTTTGTAGGTATTACAATTGTGGAGTTCTTATTTATAAGTACCTAATATAAATTTAACATTCACAAAAAAAAGATTGTCATATTAAAAAATGCTTGTCATCTGTTTTAAGTTGAACTGTCCATGTCTGTCATGCCTGAGCTTCTAAGGAAATAAACGTTTTGACTTTGACTTTGAATTTTAATCTTTATCCCTGTACAAAAGTAAATTACTTTACCAGCACTGGGGAGGATAAATAGTTCCTATTCCATTTTTTTTATCAGGATTGAAATCAGTTTAACAGCTTAACATGGTATAAAATAAATTCCTCTGTCTGTCCATTTGGATATTTTGAACTACAACGCTGTTTTCAGCAACATATGTATAGTGAGAGTTAAAACCATGGGGCGGATAAAACATTGGGAGCGCTCTAGGCAAAAAATGTACTAGCTTCCACACAGGCATACAAAATGTACTAGCTTCCACACAGGCATACAAAATGTACTAGCTTCCACACAGGCATACAAAATCACTTGCCTTAGCAGTAGCTTCAGTTCAGCTATAGAACGTACACAGCAAACGTTCAAACTTTTCGAATGTATTAATAATGAAGGTTTATAACCTATGTACTTACGAAGGAAATTTCATGAAACGGCGGACAGGCTAAAAGATAAGAATAAGTCGAATTGAGTAAAACAATCTAAGCAATACCTATCTATTTCTGTGTCTGTTTATGTGTATCTGATATACTTAATATAATAAACATACATAATATGTATAGATATTTTTTATATACATATTAATCACCCAAATCAAGGATAAAAGTGCTTGCAGAACTATTAAACACATGACCGCTCGGCGGGAATCGAACCCTATTGCGCCGCAAGTGGAGCTTCGTCCACCACGCCACGGAGGCAGTCGGAAAATGTTTTCTTTTACAAAAAGAGGCATCTCAAGGATTCAAATAAGTTTTATCTCCAGTTCCTAAATATTTTTTCACCCTGAATATATGAAATAGCTGGGTCACATGTGCGAATCTAAATCTAGCAGTAAAGCGCCGCATAGACAAGAGAACCTGAGACAAATGTCACATGCTTGCGAGACAAAGCGCCGAGTCTGGGGGAGGAACGTCCAATTCCTGAGTGTAGACATTCGGAATGGCCTGTTTTATTGGCATTTTGCTCCAAAGAACCAGTGACTGTATATTTTTTTTAATAGGCTACGTGAGCATTTAACCGGGGTATTGGGTGCTATATATCCAATTTTTAGAATCAGAAAAATATCCGAAATACCACATGTATTAAAACAAAAGGTTACAGGATTAAACAGGATTTTGTTCATCTAATATAATAGTAGTCATAATCTTTAGATAAATAACTAAACACTTTAAAAATAGATAAATAGATTACCTTTAACCCGCTTCAAACTATTATTAATTTTGGAATTACCTTTTATATTTTCGGTTTCTTGTTTTTGGGTAAACCTTCTAATAATGCCCCTCATCACAACATAAGGTTTCCCAGGGTTCTCAGTCACCGGGTTCATAAACCACCGGCTGATAAAGTCAGTGCTTTTTAAACAAATCATTACTAGAAACGTTTAAACAGACAGGTTCTGAGGTGTAAAACAACCCCCGTGAGTAATTTTATTTTATTTATTAGACACACAAAACTCATTACAACATTTACGACTAAACTATTTATATCTAAACCTAAGATCTATTGCTACATAACTATATGTGTGCACTACAAAAAAATATATGAACAATGGTTAATACATAATTAACTAATAAAAAGAAGACTTAATATAATTGAGCGTGTGTGATGGAACGATCATTAAAGAGGAGAGATGCTTTAATAATTACAGGTAAATTGTATTAACTTCAACCCTACCTAAAATTATAAATATATCTATTTACCTAAAATTATAGATAGGCTTGGCCAAACAATAAACCAAAATAATATCGAATATTTTAAAAGAAAGACTAACGTTGTTGTATGTTTATAACCTCGCAACTTTCATATTGACGGTGACTTAATATTTTATTGTTTTCTAAATAATTGTAGAGTATGTTATTAATTAAAATAGTCTTTCCATATTACTACCAATGACGACTCAATCCTCCTGTCATTTTTTTCCACCTTATTGTGTTCTATAGCCAATCCAAACTAACCTTTTACTTTTAGTTCTAGTAGAATTATGTTGGGTTGAGTTTGGAATACTATTTTAGGCTGGTTCGAGAAATAAAATCAGACGTCATGGGTAGAATATGGACCAACCTATTTAAAAAACTTTTTTTATTATTTTTAGCTTTAACCGTATGATTAGAACGCTAATGTTAAATTTGAGTGTACCTATATTCAGTAAATGTGAATAGACATACGTTATGTGTGTTAAAGTAAAAAAAACATATGGTATATTTGACTTAATTTACATTACTAAAAGTTGGTATCTCAAAACTGGTTTTAGTTCAAAAAAGTATAACTTACGTAAACAAGAGAATATCTAATCAAATAAGATGTGTGTTTATTCAAACCCATCTGTTAATTTTTTCGTGTCTGGAGACGATGGGGCCTTGCTACAAGAAACACATTCAGAGATCTATCTACAGCTGGGACAGCCTTTCGGAAATATTGAGTTCGTGGCCTTGAGAAATGTTAATACCTACATAATTATTCGCAATGTCTTTTTTGACTCTAAAATACTTCAGTATACTAATATAACTAAAGACCTTAAAAGTAGCTCAACAGTATTTTTCTAAAACTCTGGGTTTGATTCCTATCAAGTACAAGTATTTTTTAAATGTGAGATTGATGTTATTATCTTTTTACTAAAATTGATGACATGGTGAGATCAAATCTTTCCATGTAATATATTCCTTCTCATATTTTAAGACTCTTTCATAATGATAATGACTGAAAAAAATGTTAAATTAAAACTCTTCCTGATAAGATCATGTGAAAACCCTTTAGCCATCTCTATAGTTTTAAACATCTCTGGAATAATGCTGTTCCCAGAGTCGCAAATAATTTATGACATTATGCTAAAGGACAATTAAGTCCACGCAGACGGTAAGTCTTTGTCCCGTAATGCGTGGGCGGGATTAGCAGGATCCGGCAGGGCGGGCGGTTTTTGTAAATAACGTTGTTTATAGTTCAGCTATTTGAGCTTTAAAAGCTGCGTTGTTTTTGTAACGTTGATAAATCCGGACAACTGAAGCCAATCTGGAACTGATTTATTTAATTATCTGAATTAATAAATATATTATTATTATGACGTTACACTATACAATCGTCAATAAAATACTTATTGACGATTATATTTCTTGTATACTTTTTGTAAAACCACAGCCCGGAAAACTGTCATAGCCTGCGTTCAACCGCTTATAATGTCCAAAAAAAAAGTAAATTGTTATCACTGTCTCCATATACCAACCATCAGAAATATTTGAAATACTCTTCATCCTATATTTCCTCATAACTACAACCTAAATATCTTCAAGACAAAAAGCGACTGAAAAATTGCTCGGCGATCTTTCCAGCAATCAACGATTCTAACGACACAAAACTTCAAAAGAAAATCAATTACACAATTAGCGGCGTTCAGAAAAAGTCGTGATAAGAAACTGAAAGATTAACTAAATAATTAGGTTTAACGAAGCGATTTAACAGAACGAACTCTTTCAGAGGAAAAGTTAAGTTCTTCATTTTATTTTATTTATTTACTTTATCTCTGCGAACGGGAAATAGAAAAACGATTGAATGTGGATCTTGCGGGTAAATTGCAGCAGAGAACAAAGCATTTTTCTCTTTTCCTAAGAAAAGTCTGGTCCACTCACCCATTAAAAAAACTGGTAGGGGTCAATGAGCCCGTGGGATTTTGCTTGGTGTTCGAAATAGCTGGCTATTCCTTAGATGATGCTATTAAATAATAGAGCCGAGATCACTTAACAATAGATTTATTGTTCATACGTATATCAAGACTTTGAGGGATTCACCATCTCCGATTAAATATCTATTATTATAATATATTATAAGAGCTATTTCACTCAGTGACATGACAAATCGAGATAGCTCTTGGGATGTGTGTGATAGGAGTTATAAACAACAGTTTCATCTATCCATCTCTTTAGACGAAACTAATCATTGACACCTTTATTCGACATAACTAACCATTGCTTAGTTTACTCGGATGTTGTAAAGCTCTTAAGCACGTACACAGCAAACGTTCAAACTTTTCGAATGTATTAATAATGAAGGTTTATAACCTATGTACTTACGAAGGAAATTTCATGAAACGGCGGACAGGCTAAAAGATAAGAATAAGTCGAATTGAGTAAAACAATCTAAGCAATACCTATCTATTTCTGTGTCTGTTTATGTGTATCTGATATACTTAATATAATAAACATACATAATATGTATAGATATTTTTTATATACATATTAATCACCCAAATCAAGGATAAAAGTGCTTGCAGAACTATTAAACACATGACCGCTCGGCGGGAATCGAACCCTATTGCGCCGCAAGTGGAGCTTCGTCCACCACGCCACGGAGGCAGTCGGAAAATGTTTTCTTTTACAAAAAGAGGCATCTCAAGGATTCAAATAAGTTTTATCTCCAGTTCCTAAATATTTTTTCACCCTGAATATATGAAATAGCTGGGTCACATGTGCGAATCTAAATCTAGCAGTAAAGCGCCGCATAGACAAGAGAACCTGAGACAAATGTCACATGCTTGCGAGACAAAGCGCCGAGTCTGGGGGAGGAACGTCCAATTCCTGAGTGTAGACATTCGGAATGGCCTGTTTTATTGGCATTTTGCTCCAAAGAACCAGTGACTGTATATTTTTTTTAATAGGCTACGTGAGCATTTAACCGGGGTATTGGGTGCTATATATCCAATTTTTAGAATCAGAAAAATATCCGAAATACCACATGTATTAAAACAAAAGGTTACAGGATTAAACAGGATTTTGTTCATCTAATATAATAGTAGTCATAATCTTTAGATAAATAACTAAACACTTTAAAAATAGATAAATAGATTACCTTTAACCCGCTTCAAACTATTATTAATTTTGGAATTACCTTTTATATTTTCGGTTTCTTGTTTTTGGGTAAACCTTCTAATAATGCCCCTCATCACAACATAAGGTTTCCCAGGGTTCTCAGTCACCGGGTTCATAAACCACCGGCTGATAAAGTCAGTGCTTTTTAAACAAATCATTACTAGAAACGTTTAAACAGACAGGTTCTGAGGTGTAAAACAACCCCCGTGAGTAATTTTATTTTATTTATTAGACACACAAAACTCATTACAACATTTACGACTAAACTATTTATATCTAAACCTAAGATCTATTGCTACATAACTATATGTGTGCACTACAAAAAAATATATGAACAATGGTTAATACATAATTAACTAATAAAAAGAAGACTTAATATAATTGAGCGTGTGTGATGGAACGATCATTAAAGAGGAGAGATGCTTTAATAATTACAGGTAAATTGTATTAACTTCAACCCTACCTAAAATTATAAATATATCTATTTACCTAAAATTATAGATAGGCTTGGCCAAACAATAAACCAAAATAATATCGAATATTTTAAAAGAAAGACTAACGTTGTTGTATGTTTATAACCTCGCAACTTTCATATTGACGGTGACTTAATATTTTATTGTTTTCTAAATAATTGTAGAGTATGTTATTAATTAAAATAGTCTTTCCATATTACTACCAATGACGACTCAATCCTCCTGTCATTTTTTTCCACCTTATTGTGTTCTATAGCCAATCCAAACTAACCTTTTACTTTTAGTTCTAGTAGAATTATGTTGGGTTGAGTTTGGAATACTATTTTAGGCTGGTTCGAGAAATAAAATCAGACGTCATGGGTAGAATATGGACCAACCTATTTAAAAAACTTTTTTTATTATTTTTAGCTTTAACCGTATGATTAGAACGCTAATGTTAAATTTGAGTGTACCTATATTCAGTAAATGTGAATAGACATACGTTATGTGTGTTAAAGTAAAAAAAACATATGGTATATTTGACTTAATTTACATTACTAAAAGTTGGTATCTCAAAACTGGTTTTAGTTCAAAAAAGTATAACTTACGTAAACAAGAGAATATCTAATCAAATAAGATGTGTGTTTATTCAAACCCATCTGTTAATTTTTTCGTGTCTGGAGACGATGGGGCCTTGCTACAAGAAACACATTCAGAGATCTATCTACAGCTGGGACAGCCTTTCGGAAATATTGAGTTCGTGGCCTTGAGAAATGTTAATACCTACATAATTATTCGCAATGTCTTTTTTGACTCTAAAATACTTCAGTATACTAATATAACTAAAGACCTTAAAAGTAGCTCAACAGTATTTTTCTAAAACTCTGGGTTTGATTCCTATCAAGTACAAGTATTTTTTAAATGTGAGATTGATGTTATTATCTTTTTACTAAAATTGATGACATGGTGAGATCAAATCTTTCCATGTAATATATTCCTTCTCATATTTTAAGACTCTTTCATAATGATAATGACTGAAAAAAATGTTAAATTAAAACTCTTCCTGATAAGATCATGTGAAAACCCTTTAGCCATCTCTATAGTTTTAAACATCTCTGGAATAATGCTGTTCCCAGAGTCGCAAATAATTTATGACATTATGCTAAAGGACAATTAAGTCCACGCAGACGGTAAGTCTTTGTCCCGTAATGCGTGGGCGGGATTAGCAGGATCCGGCAGGGCGGGCGGTTTTTGTAAATAACGTTGTTTATAGTTCAGCTATTTGAGCTTTAAAAGCTGCGTTGTTTTTGTAACGTTGATAAATCCGGACAACTGAAGCCAATCTGGAACTGATTTATTTAATTATCTGAATTAATAAATATATTATTATTATGACGTTACACTATACAATCGTCAATAAAATACTTATTGACGATTATATTTCTTGTATACTTTTTGTAAAACCACAGCCCGGAAAACTGTCATAGCCTGCGTTCAACCGCTTATAATGTCCAAAAAAAAAGTAAATTGTTATCACTGTCTCCATATACCAACCATCAGAAATATTTGAAATACTCTTCATCCTATATTTCCTCATAACTACAACCTAAATATCTTCAAGACAAAAAGCGACTGAAAAATTGCTCGGCGATCTTTCCAGCAATCAACGATTCTAACGACACAAAACTTCAAAAGAAAATCAATTACACAATTAGCGGCGTTCAGAAAAAGTCGTGATAAGAAACTGAAAGATTAACTAAATAATTAGGTTTAACGAAGCGATTTAACAGAACGAACTCTTTCAGAGGAAAAGTTAAGTTCTTCATTTTATTTTATTTATTTACTTTATCTCTGCGAACGGGAAATAGAAAAACGATTGAATGTGGATCTTGCGGGTAAATTGCAGCAGAGAACAAAGCATTTTTCTCTTTTCCTAAGAAAAGTCTGGTCCACTCACCCATTAAAAAAACTGGTAGGGGTCAATGAGCCCGTGGGATTTTGCTTGGTGTTCGAAATAGCTGGCTATTCCTTAGATGATGCTATTAAATAATAGAGCCGAGATCACTTAACAATAGATTTATTGTTCATACGTATATCAAGACTTTGAGGGATTCACCATCTCCGATTAAATATCTATTATTATAATATATTATAAGAGCTATTTCACTCAGTGACATGACAAATCGAGATAGCTCTTGGGATGTGTGTGATAGGAGTTATAAACAACAGTTTCATCTATCCATCTCTTTAGACGAAACTAATCATTGACACCTTTATTCGACATAACTAACCATTGCTTAGTTTACTCGGATGTTGTAAAGCTCTTAAGCTAATGAGTGCGCGATGAACGCTGCTTATGCACTATCTTACGTTAATCGGTCAGTCCGAGGATCGGCCCGTGCGACCCACATAGAGCAAAAATCGCTGATGGTGCTGAGGTGTTCGAAATGAATCGCACTTGCAGTTGCGTTGCCCATTAAATTAACAGGTTATTAACTAATAATGTGGATATTGACTATTATTTTTAAGTTAGTCTGGAAATATTAGTGTACTATAGAGAAATTATATATCTGGATGTTTAATATGTATCAAAAAAATATCTATAAATGTAATATAAATGTCTATTATATTAAGTATACCCGAACCAAAATATTAGAGGTTACCTCGGGGCTAGATGTTGTTGTGTGGATTGTTTTGATATATTTATTTTTTTATTTTATTTAAGATAACATAATACCCCCTATTTTAATCTCGTATAATTTAGATGAGTCCTAAGAAACTCTTAAGTAACAATTTAGTTTTAACTATTACAGATAATCCAATTACTCTAACTAATCTAAGTTCTAACAAAACACAATAATACATTACAATCAAGGCAATGTCAATTTTATTAAAATTATAATAATACAAAATTAAAATAAAATTAATAATTACAATCGATAATCGTTAAGAAATATTATAAGAATGTCAGTTACTAAGAGAAAGTCGTCATACAAGTACCTAAAAAAAGTTTGTGAGTAAAGAAATATTTTATTCACTCACTTCTGCAGGCGTCACGGAAGATCAGCGCTTTAACAACCTAATAGCAAATGCTGAGTGACGTTCTTTTATTATAATGAATATTTAATTTAAGTGTCTGTATTTGTTTATTTTGTTTTTAAATGTTTTTATATTTAGTGTGGTCCGAAATAAATGTGTGTTATTCTTATTGAACTCCAGCTTGTTAAATAATGAAATAACGAAAACCAGTAGATTAAAAGTTTATATACAGGGTGAATCAAAAGTGGCCGTTCCGTAATTCGTTGGACCGCGTCCAACGTACAGTGTGCCCCGTAGGCCCATTAAAACTTCCACCAAAACTCACTACTCTAGGATTTGGTAATGTTTTAAACACTTAATAGTCTGAGAGGTTACTGCCAGCAATATTGCATTACTCGAGTACATCTGTAATAAATTATCTGTTTTAAATACCGATATTACAAAAAATATAATGCAAACGGAGAATAATCATAAAACGGCATTGTCTCTAAAAGTGTTTTCTTTTAGACAACGTTTGGGAGGAAAGGGGGAGCGATTTGAAAGTATCAACCAAAAAGCAATCATCAATATCTGCTAATCTGAGATAACATAAAAAAAATTCAGTGCCAAATTATAAACCAACTCATTTTTTAAGGCATTTTAATTATTTACAATACAAAACACTTTATTTCACACACAGGGAAACAAAATACAATAACACGTAGGAAACAAAATGTACAATGGGCGGCCTATTTATATATTTATTATTATTATAATTAAATTATCGACTCTTATTGCAGTTTTGAGCAATACATGGAATGATTCAAAAGAAAGGTATAAGCTTGTAATTTTTCCCGTGAAAAGTTGGGCGGATCGGTATAACAATGAAAATAAATTTCAAGAGACAAGAAATATGGACCAAGTAACATCTTTCACATTATAATTTAATTTAACTTGACACTGGCAAACTGACAGAGTCCAATTTATAAGTTATTATAGGAAATTAGATTTTATTCAAATGTCCTTCCTCGTGTCGGCTGTAGGAAGTATATTGCAGCACCTCTTCTCCCTCAATCGCAATGAGGGGCTTTTTTCGCCACACGCGGCAGGCGGAATGGTGAACTCAGTATTGTGTAGGTAGATAATAATAAGACTCCAGGTTAAATTGGCCGAGTAATACGGCGCCAATGGGAGGAGATGAGGGCAACATTCATCTTCAACATTTCAACCGCGGGGCCGTGGATGGTGTTTCCTATGAGATATAAAATAACCATTCGTCTCCTGAAATCTCGCGATTGTGCATTAATTTCATGCATTTATTGCGTTGCAATTTCCGAAAACAGAAATATATTTAATGAATTGCTTTATCGGATGATAATTAATGTTGTTTTTGATCAGATTCAATGTGTTTTGCGAAATTAAATTGTCGATGTTGTAGTTAAATTAGCTGGAATAAATTCATATCTGGAATTAGTATGAGTTTTATCAACAAGCTAATCGTGGAAAACCGATGATAGTGGTTTCATATGGTAATGATATGTTAATTAATGATTTCTGTTAATAAGTCATTTGCAAGCAACGTAATATTTATTATATTTTTATGGTTTCTGAATCGGTATTTTTTTGTTAATTTAAAATTAATATTATTATTGCTAGTAGTTGGTTGCCTTTACATGCAGAGGTGGAGGAAGATTTCATAGGTAGTGAAGAATTATTTATTTATTCTAGAAATATTTACATATTAATAATAATCATCATCATCATCATTTCAGCCGTAGGACGTCCACTGCTAAATAAACAAATAAAATTTTATTCGTTTATTTTTATATATTTTTAACAGAAAGCGTGACAGATAATGAAATTTATGTATACACGAAAGTAATGGAAAAATCATTCCGACTTCGACGCGCCCATTTACCAAAAAAGTCAAAGGGTTTATTTGGTTAAATAATTTCTATGACTATTATATTAAGTTTATGAGATATCTAGGATCCTTAACACAAGCTTGAGAGCTTACTACGATGGTCCGGAAATGTTTATATTTATTTATTCTTATTCAAATAACTAGATACGTAGATAAGTTAATTAACATATTTTGTTAGAAATTTAAGGGTAAATGAAGTTAAAATAAGATTAGGTCCAGCGTAAATAATGTGCCGGGCGCCGGTGTCCTAATTCTAATTGATTGAAGTGCGAGATGGGAAGGTCGGCAGGGTCGCGCCTAGAGGTAACTAACTAGTGGACACACCAAACGCACTATTCTTATTCAATTACTGGTTTTTTCTTATTTAATTTTAACATTACAGACTTTACCAAATTAAACAATGGTAAAATCGGATCAGGTTAAGCTCGTTCAACTGCCTAACTGAGATCAAATTGAGATATTTCAATGGTTGAACTAGGTTCCATTAAACTCGATTTATAGCATAAAGCGTTGAAATTATGGGGGTTTAATGTCCATGCCTATTCTATGAATTTATTTGGCATTATTGAGTTTACAACTATTACACACTTTTAATTTATGTAGGGAACAATCGTTAGAAGATTGCGTAGCGTAGCGAGGCGTGAAAAAAAATTTTTTTGACGTCCTTCTATCGGCTATAGTTTAAAGATAATTTTGGGAGCGGTGATATAAGATATTTTATTAAGAGAACCAGGGAACAAGTAAATAACATAAACATTGTAGTACTTAATACCTAGCTGAGATCTTAATTAACATAATTTATAGATAGCTTTTTCCCTATCGGCACGTCCCATCCCTACCTGTCATTCACTCATTCTATGATTGTCTATGGTCCTAGCTGCCTACGTTCTTCACAATGTAGTTTGTGTGATACGCGCTCTCTTTACTAGGTACTATAGATACTATAAGAACACATCTATTTCATTGTGTCTTAAAATTACACCATGTTTGTTTATCGAATAACCACAACTAAACAAAATGGCAGTCAACGAGAATTTAGGTAATTTTAAACCTCAATTCTCGTGTCTAGTAATAAGCCCTCCCTGGCAATACCATTCCGCTCTCGAAATGTTACAAGGCGAAGTTTCGTGTAATGGAAACAAAGCGGGCGTGAGGCGCGGTTATTGTTACTGGACAATCCCGGTTCACATCGGCGCTACTCCTAATTGAGAATTGTTTTTGTTACACCCACTGTAGAACTAAAGTTTGCTACTAATTTACACGGAAGGTTCTAGAAAGGCGACCGTGGATTGCTAACTCGAACGTCCCCCATCAAGAAGGATGGGAGGGTTCTCAAAGTGAATTCGCGGTGGACTGAAATGATAATTTTAATGATTCACAGAAAAGTATCGGATAGAGTCTTGTACGGAGAATAGTTTTTGGTATACTAAAATATGCAATCTGTGGTAATACGCACTGTAGAACTTAAGTTTGCTACTTTTTACACGGAAGGTTCTCGAAAGGCGACTGTCGATCGCTAACTTTAACGTCCCCCATCAAGAAGGAATGGATGGGTTGGCGAAGTGGATTCACTGTGGGTGTGATTATAATTATAATAACTTTTTAAATTATCATGGTTTGTAAAAATATTTTTATATAAAACGAAAAATCAACAGCTTGATTGGAAAACTCAAAAACCGTCAAATCTTGGTATGTTAAATTTTAAGTCATAATATTGATAAATTAGATGTCTTTTAAGCCACGGCATTGTCCATGTTTTATGGATTTCCCTATAAATAGGACCCTTAATATAAATATAGCCTTTCAAAATAAATACTGAGTTTTTCGTTTGATTAGTGGTCTCCATTCAATAGTTTTTTTGATATTAATAAATTCACAAACACACAATCATCGAATAAATAAAATGTGGCCCGGGCTTTGAATGTTCCACTGATGAAATAAAAATTGTGAGGTTATGACCTCTACGTATAGTATAAAGTCAAAGTCAAAGTCAAAACGTTTATTTCCTTAGAAGCCTATGCTTACATGGACAGGTCAACTTAAATCTAATTTAAATAAAAACTAAGAATAATCAAGGAAATAACAAAGTCTTGACAGTTCGCTTCAATTTTTTACACTGAGTTGAGAAGCGAATAGAACAACTCAGCTTCCATCTCTTATGTTGTTATTATAACAATATTGGTGTACAACATGGTTACTTATACATTTAACATTTACAAAAAAATGCTAGTCAAACATGCACATAACAGAAAAAAAAACTAAATTTAGCTATTTTGTCCATCCTAGTGGAACCGAGCTACATCTGACCAAGCATTATCGAGTGCTTACCCGTTCAACCCATGATTTTTCTACCCAATAATATTTTTACCCCTTCAACCCAAAACATATGCCCCGTTCTACCCAAAGCAAAAATCTGTGTCACAGTGTATTCTAAATAGTACAGACACCGTAATCCGTATATCTTTATGTATATAATTCTTCTGTGAGTGTGTATGTCACCGAACTTCTCTTAAACGACTGGACCGACTTTGATGTTTTTTTAATTAATTTTCAATTTATTAGTAGTTGTTGATTTTGGATATATGATCCCGCGAGATAATCCAAAAACACGGGCAAAGCCGTGGCGTGTATAGCTTGTTATTATATATAAATCTTGTACGTGTGCTAGTCATTGAAAACCTCCTAAACGGCTGGACCGATTTTACGAAACGAGTGCACGTGCAACACCTAAAAAAATGAAGGAAGGAGAACTTGTTGTATGTACAATAGATAATCCAATCAACAACGGTATGGATTACCATTGTTTTTCTTATCTATTGAGGTAGTGTATGGATTTAGCTACACGAAAAATTTCAGTGGGACATTGTTTAGAAAAACTGTCAACTTTTGTATCTTAAATGTGTTTGTTTTATCTATGTGTGTTGAATAATTTAGATGATTTTTATTTATGTTAATCAAGAAAATATTTTTATATCTATTATACCATCGATAGGTTTCATATAGTTCAATTGTACCTATTGTTACGTATAATTTTATTATATATTTTATTGAATTAAAAATGTGTACCTGTCCGTATCCGAGTGTTTAAAATATATCATCACGAAAAAAAATAGATTTTGCATGACTGATATTATGTACCAAGATAACTTAGAAAAGTAACTTTATATTTACCTACCAAACCTGAATCTGAAGAGTGATAAACTATTTTTTATAATATTATTATTTTATTATGTTTGTTTCTTTAAAGGTTGATTATTTTTATTATTAGACTAGTAGACAAATATTTAACTGACTAGTATCTAAACAATAAAAAAATATTAATAATGAAATATTTTTAATGAATTTCTGCATTTTGTCTAATGTAATGAATGACCCTGCTTCTTTAGTATTTCACTATGACATTTATTTGAATTCAAACAATAGAAATTAGGAATAAGTAGGTGTGGGTGGAACGGGTAACCTGAATCTATTGTTTTGGGTTGAACGGAGCAAAATACCTATTGGGTAGAAAAATCTTGGGTCGAACGGGTAAGCACTCGCATTATCGTCTTTGATATAGTCCTCTGTAGAATAATAGGCTTTTTTCAAAAGACATTTTTTAATTAAAAACTTAAACTTTCGAATGGGTAGGTCAGTTATAAACTGCGGAAGTTTATTATAAAAACGGACACAATTGCCCATAAAAGATTTCCCCACCTTACGTAATCTAAATGTAGGGATATGTAGTTTATTCTTATTTCTAGTATTAACATTATGGAAATCACTCTTTTTAAGTATATATATAATATTAGGTATGCTTACAAAGGTCTTATTTCATAGCGGTCACCTATAAGCAAAGGGCGCCATGATGGATCGCCTCGTCTCCGACAGGACATTAGAATGCTTAGGTACCTACTTGTGATCTCCGTGATAGACCCCACTCTGTTTATAAACGTGGACTAAACCTTAAAAGTATAAAAAAATTATGTACCAAATCAAGTGATAAATTATTTATATTGTTAGTTACTTTATTTACTCAAACTATTGAAATATTGCTCAAACTTGAATAAGTACTTATACCTAATAGATTAGATGACTAAAAAAAAATTAAGGCCGTTATTTAGATTATTGAAAACAAATTGTAAAAGTATTTTTCTCCTAACACAAGCAAACCTTATTGCTTAAAAGGAGAAATCAACCCTGTACCTACTACATAAGAATGAGAAACGCAATAAGTAAATTTTTTATTTGTTATTTATTTAATCTTATTATTTATTTATTGATTATAAAAATCAACAATACATTGTTTTTGTACTATATTCTGTAGTCACGAGCCCTCACTCCGGAAGTTTGATATATCTCTATATCTTTGCACTTTCTTATTAAAATTCACAAAGCCAAATATGTGTCCAGTATGTTTGGACGGGCTATCGTATGGACTAAAAAGAATACCAATTTTATGATGGAGTCTTCTTGCCTAATTATAATCAATTATAGATTTTAAAATTTAATTAAACGTTAAAATTATGTAATTTATAAAAAATCGAAATAATAAAATCATCATCATCTTCCTGACCTTATCCCACATCACGTGGGGTCGGCACAACATGTTTTCTCCTTCCATTTCCCTCTATCACCCGTCATCTCAACACCTATAATCGAATAAAATATGGAGAAAAAATACATAGTATTAATTCTATAATAAATTAAAAAATAAAAGGAATAAATTCATAATATTAATTTTTTATCCTGAAGTTTTGGATAATGAAGTTCCCTACCGCTAATAGAATTTAATAGAATTAGGATCTAATAATGTTTCCGAGACTCATCGCTCGGTTCACTCGTTTAATTTCATCCTTACTATTCCACTTATTGTTAGTTTCTCTCATTTCTTTATTTTTACTCATATAAAAAGAGAATATTATCACTACGTTGACTCATATAGGTGAAATTTCAATAGCCCTTCAAAAGAGCATACTGTAGATGACGTCGAAATTAAATTAAAACTCGATTTCTCGATTAAAAACAAAACAAAACATGGCATTTTCATTACACCAAAAATGGAGCCGATGTTTTTAAAATAGGTTAAAATGCCAATAGCACTAGAACTCGTTTTTTGGTCGTGTTGTTTTACGAGTATATGCATAATAAAAAATCTATAACTATACTAATATAGTAAACTATACTAAAAGCCGTGTTGGCTAAGTGGGAGGACACTCGACTTTCATTCCGAAGGTCGTGGGTTCAAACCCCGCCTCGCACCTCTGGATTTTTCTTCTTGAGAAATTTATGTGCGCTTTAAACACGTGCTTTAACGGTGAAGGCAAACATCGTGAGGAAACCGGCATGTTCTGAGAACTTTAAAAGAGTTTGAAGGAAATGTGACATTCACCAACCCGCACTTGGCCAGCGTGGTGAATTAAGGCCTAATCTCTCTCGTCAAGAGAGAAGTCCCTGTGTCCCAGCAGTGGGAACGTTAATAGGGTGATGATGATGACTAATATAGTATAGTTTTTTTAGTTTGATTGTTTGTTTAGTGAGTACTAATCTCTGGAACTACTGGTCATCATCATCATCATCATCCGCACCTGACTTCACCCACTGCTGGGTATAGGCCTCCTCTCTCTCGCCACCCATTACGGTCCTGTGCCAATTGCATCCAGGTGCGTCCTGCGACTTTAGCGATGTCGTCAGCCCATCTAGCTGCTATGCTCTCGTATCACTACTGGTCAACCTTGAAAAATTATTTCACTGTTAGATAGATACTTTCGCGGTAAAATCCAACAGCACAGGAAACTGTAGTGTCCATTACAAAAAGAGGGGTTATTCGATACAAAAATAACTTGTAATTTGGTTCTAAGAATACCCCATATTACCTCAAAAAAGCCAAATTTTCTTATTTAACAATCTCGGTATATCAAGTACTTTAATATCATCACCCTATTAACGTTCCTACTGCTGGAATACGGGGACTTCTCTCTTGGCGGGAGACATAAGGCCTTAATTCACCACGCTGGCCAAGTGCGGGCTGGTAAATGTCACATGTTCTTCAAACTCTTTAAAGTTCTAAGAACATGCCGATTTTCTCACGATGTTTGACTTCACCGTTAAAGCACGTGTTTTAAAGCGCATATACATTTTACAAGAAGAAAAATCTAGAGGTGCTTGGCGGGGTTTGAACCCACGACGAGTGAGCCAATACGGCTTTTTCTGAGTACTTGAACAAGTCACCTAATTTTATAAATAACATTGAATCGAGATAGCCCTATAACTTATCTCAGATTCTACATATTTTCGGAGTCTTTTGTTCGTGTATGAAAGGGATTTATTTGGGGAACCAATATTTTGTCGTTAGCTGTGAGAAATAATATTTACTTATTATCAATATATCAGGCTCACTTGATACGAGTAGGCTTGTCTTTAAATAGTTTAAAATGAAAGAAACTCCTCTATCGGTTTGCATTTTTGAAATAACTCGACAGATTTTAATGTAGTTTACTAAAATGTGATAGATAAATTCAAAACGTAGGTTTATAATTAATATAATTCTTTAATAGTTGAATTAAATGATAACTGTACCTGTATTTGCAACTGATCGCTAGTTTTGAATTCATTTTAATTACTTTTTACATAAAAAAGCCGTGTTGGCTAAGTGGGAGGACACTCGACTTTCATTCCGAAGGTCGTGGGTTCAAACCCCGCCACGCACCTCTGGATTTTTCTTCTTGAGAAATTTATGTGCGCTTTAAACACGTGCTAACGGTGAAGGCAAATATCGTGAGGCAACCGGCATGTTCTGAGAACTTAAAAAAAAAGAGTTTGAAGGACATGTGACATTCACCAACCCGCACTGGGCCAGCGTGGTGAATTGAGGCCTAATCTCTCTCGTCAAGAGAGAAGTCCCTGTGTCCCAGCAGTGGGAACGTTAATAGGGTGCTGATGATGCTGACTTTTTACAAACTTAAACGGGGCTTTTGAAAGATTTTTAATATGGCGACAAACACAGCGCAGTTGGCGCCACCAGCACAGACAGTCAACATCTCCTTTTTAAAGTTTATAAATAAAAAATAAATAAATACAATAAAAATTCATTTAATTCAGACAATCATCCATAGTTTAGTTAGTAACTTTATGAATAAGGGTTAGTAGTTTATGATACTTGTGACATATATGGTCAAGAAACTCTTTTGTCGTATCCGCCTAAGTATTAGGTACATAATTAACGCAGTCTTTAGCAAAGAGAATATTATATTACGTTTAGTCTCTAAGACCTTAGACTAATTGACTGCCTCAGTGGCGTGGTGAGCGACGGCCCGGGTATAAAAGTGATTTTTCTATACTGCTGGGCCAGTGCGTGGAGCGACTTTTACGTGTTTCGTAATGAGGTCCGGAGAAGCCATTTTCTAGGCCTTCAAGCTCCATCTTAGACCACATCGTCACTATTACATCAGGTGAGATTATGGTCAAATGAAGGCTTATCAAAAATAAAAAAAAAGAAATCATGATAGCGCAACAAGAATCAACAATTTTGTTGCTCTATAACGTTCATCGAAACTTAAAGACAAAATTGATTAACAACTGACTACGTTAGTGACGCGGTTGACGATGGTCTGCTTGCGGTGCAAGGGGCAGCGGGTTCAATTCCCGCCGCGGGGTCAAGTGTCTGTATGTTCTGCGAGCACTGTCTCCTTGGTTTGTGTGTTTAAAATGAAAATAAGAAAATTTATAATTATAAATGTGTGTCTAATATATTAAGTACTGGTATATCAGATGTCTAGTACCCGTAACACAAGCTTAGAGCTTATCACGGGGCTAGATGATGTTCTGTTCGCTTCTCAACTCAGTATTTCCTTGATATTTTTTGTTTAAACAATTAAGTTTTATTAATTTTAAGTTGACCTGTCCATGTAGGCCATGTGCTTCTAAGGAAATAAACGTTTTGACTTTGACTTTAACTTTGACTTTTGCGTGAATTGTCCGAAAATATTAATTCATGTATTTTTAGTCATTAGCACCAGCTACGACGGTGAGGATCATTAGTAAGTAAGTAATTAAGCTAAAGCTATATCAGCTACAATATCCTCAGCTCTTAGTCTATTGTGAATAGAAACGTACACGATCTCGTAAATGACCACAGCATAATTAATCACCTATAGTCCAGTTTTGCCTAGGCAAGGCTGTTTTGTCTAGCTCATGATTTATGCGTTCGAAAACTAGCCCGAAGAAATCCATTCGAAGTTCACCGCTAAAGTGCTCAGTCTGGAAACTTCGGGCAAACTTCAGATGCGTAGAAATTTTGTTGAAACACAGTTTGGTAATGGTTCGTTTAAGTTTTTAGACCAGCTGAGGATTTGAAAACTATTATCGAGAGCCTTTCGATTTATGATACATAATTGCTGAAAAGTTTTTTGCAGACGTTTTTAAGATTAAATTATTAATAACCCCCAACGCAGCATCAGGTTGATATATTTATTTAATGCTCAACACGGTTATAATAGGAAGCTGTTTAATGAGATAGTTCTATATTATTTACAATCTCACCTCACCCTCACCTCACCTCACCTCATTTCAAATAGAGTTTTATTAAACCATGTTCAAAGATTGAATAATCTAAATTCAATCCCAATAAAAAAAAAAACCGTTTTCAGAACCTTAGTTTCCTTAAAAGTAAAAAGTCATACTATTTTGTAATGTGCACGTGATGCGCTTCCATTTAAGACCCCACTCGAGTATGTTTGCACATTTTCAGTTTACCTTCCCCACTTACCCTCATAACTTTTAAAAGGGCCAACCGATTTTCATCAAACATGTTTGAAACGGTTTAACTAATCGTTTGGGAGCTACGATCCTACATACATACAGATGGACAGACCTACTTACACGTTTAACCTACGTTTTACGACCAAACCAAAGCAATACCATGTAATTATGTCATAATAATATATAACATATATATTTAAAAAAAAATAATGTTTATTTAAAGTCTGGCGTAATACAATCTCATATTTAATTAATTTTATGTGCTCCATACGGAGAAATTTTGCAGGCAGTTGACGTTCTATAGATAATGTGAGTAAAAATTCCACTTACGAGTAAAATCCTTATAAAGTTATTAAAAGGTAACCCTAAAAGATTCCAGAAAGATTAATAAAAAAGGCTTTCTTTCAAACCCCACTCACTGAGAGAAAATGGTTATGCAAAAGTTAATAGCTTTTTGATTTTACAATTAATTTTTGTTAACAGGGTTGTGGAAGGTAAAAGATTTTGGAAAAAGATTTAAAGATTCAATTGAACAAAAGCTTGATGTAAACTCCATAGCAATACGAATGAGCAGTTTTGGCCGCAAGGGGTCAAGTTTCGACGGTTCATCGGTCGCCTACACTGCAAAGCGACACCGCTGTAACAGATGATCCACGATTCTGACACTAGTTTACAAGATTTATATTTTTATGTATGTTAGTCTATAAGGTATATGTTTATATGGGCCTTAGATGCCTGAAATAAATGATTATTATTATTATTAATACGAAATTTCTAGTAATAAAATATTATGAAGCTTAAGAGCTTGTACTGAACGAGCAAACCTCAATAGTAGCACAACTTGATCGAGTTGAAAACTTATTTCAGATCCAGATAGAGTATTTATTGAGGAAGGATTAGTAAAACATCGCAACGCCGGGGCATGTGAAGCGAGTTTCATTATACAACTGTTAAACGTGGCGCAATAAGTCAACAGATTATTAATTTAACCAATAGTAGGTAGTTATAATACTAGGAGGTGCGCGATGTGCAAAATAAAACTTACGCATGAGTTACAGTTAACAAGTCTCAATTAAAAAAAGTGCGTCTCGGGATGCCCGACAGAAGTCATAAAATACGAATAGCGTTGGTTAGAATGAGGTAGAAGGAACATGTCTAACACTTGCTACACGAGTGAGAGAGAAAACAATGGCGCCTATGTCACGAGCGTTACGTAACGAATCGGTTCTACTTAAAGACCGTCATCACTAGAAAAAATGGAATAAACACAACTTACAACATATTATATAGTTCTATTGACTGTTGTACTATTGTACTATTTTTAATATTTTTAACTTATTATAAGAACAATATGGATCAAGTGTCTGCAATAAAGATTTATTATTATAACAAAGTAAATAACATCTTTCATTTTCTAAAAACAGAAATTCCACAATAGCATAAACTATAAAAGCCGTGGCAGCTGTGTTAATTACTTATTTTATTAATATAAACTCCTTTCGTGTGCTTATGACAGCATACCCAGTGAAATTAATCGAAATAACTTAATTTATTCTGCATTTAATTAATACCATGTCACTGTAACCGCATTTTTAATTTCAATAAATAATTATACAAAACGTTTAAAACGTAACAAAGATAAGACAAACTTTTGTAATTAATTACAAAGGGCGCCGGCTTCTCCACTTGTTACTTTCAAATTAATCAATATGAAATCTTAATTTTATTACTCAACTTTAAACGTCAGATGTCAAGGTAATTTATTATTTGGCAACAAAATTGTATTTAGATTGGGCAACACCAGCACCGCAATGCTATATTTTATGGAGTTGGCTTAATTAATAATTCCCGGAGTTGTATGTTCAAAATAAAGCGATTTTGTTATCATGTTCGCAAACTCACAAACATTTGACTCTGCAATAGCGTGGATGAGTTATTGCGTAGATGGGACGTTTTATTTAATTGTTGTACAAACAGTTATTTTTGTGGGCACAGTGTAATAAATGTATTTTTATTTTTGGGAATATGATTTATTTTGTAATGCTCTTGTATTTATGATAAACTGGGCATCGATAAGACCAGATAATCCAAGGAACCTATAATTTTTCCTCGACTTAAAAATATAGATAGGCTTTGGATAAAAAAATGCCTAGACTTTTTTTCTCTATTAAAATTATGAAAAATATCATGTTCAGTTTATGGTCATAAAATTATTTGGTTCATAAAAGTGGTAAGTTTGTGTTACTAGACATCTGATATACTTAATTTAATCGAAATACAAACATAGATATTTTTTTATACATTAAACACCCAGACCAAGAAGAAAGTGGTTGTAGAACATACAAACACTTGACTTCTCAGCGGGAATCGAATTCGTAACCTCATGCCCCGCAAGCGGACCTACGCCCACCGCGCCGCTGCGCTGAGGTAATCAAATTTCTAGTAAATTATATTTAATTATGTAATTTGTGAAGGAACTAGGAATAAGCGACCCATCTGCACCTCCAAAGAACCCCTAAAACCTGCATAATCTATCTTGTTATTCACAAGAGGCCTAAACGTAAACTCCCCTATCTCTGCTAAATAAATGTGAGTCGTCTGCAAATAATTAGCATTTTAATTGTCCTTCAACAAACAAGGAACGCATGACGTGGCGCCCGACGACAAAACGCCGCCTCCATATTTCCAAGCCGGAGTTTTTGGAAAACGGAACGCAAAGTTTTAATATATTCTGCCAGAGATCATTTTTTATCTCTTCTATTCCGAGTTTTCTTAACATATGACAATATTCGGTATTTTTGTGAGCTCATTCGAATACCGGAACGTAATACCTTTGAACGTTTGATTGTGAATGTTTAAAACATTTCTGATATTCTCCATAGAATAAACTTCAAACAAAATGGTTTATTCTATTTTGCTCGGAAAATAATCTCTCTCTCTCATATCCCTCCGGAAATAATATTTTTCCGATTCACCAATGAATAGAGAAACAATATGAGTATACCATCCGTTTTATGTTTGAATAAAGGAGGGACATATAGGGCTCTGGCTCATGTGTTAGGCCAATTAAGATGTTAAATATAATTATATAGTAAAGAAAGTAGAAGTGTTTTTTTTTAATTTTGAATGCTGAAGTAAGCCAGTAGATGTAATTGAATTTTTTTATTGTCTGAATTAAATCTCACAGATGATTTATATAGATAAACTAAAAAGCCGTGTTAGCTTAGTGGGAGCAAACTCGACTTCCATTCCGAAGGTCGTGGGTTCAAACATATTTATTCGAAAAATGTAGGACATGTCACATTCACCAACACGCATTTGGCAAGCGGGGTGAATAATATTTCTTGCAGCCCTTTTAGAAATTAATATTATAATAATATAATTTAATTTATGCTGACTTGGGATAAACAAAAAAAATGTTTTATTTAATGTTGTGCTCTGGTACTGGAGGTTAGGCTGATGTCAGTAGGTAGAAACTTAATTCTTTTTAGCTTCGTCGGAAATACCTCAAGACGAAAATAACGTTTATTGGTGGTTTACCACATTAAGGTCTAATCTACTATGATGTCTTCGGATAATAGTACAAACCATAAAATGATCTTTTTCATCAGCAGCAAAGAGCATTATATTAGCGATTAATTACATTAATCTAAAGAATCTTTTGTGCATAAATATATTATGGTTATGTATCATTGATAACATGCGAATTATAAATTATACTTTCTAGAAAAATCCGGCTCCGCAGCAGGAACCGAAGCCGCATAAAATCATCATCATCACCCTATTGACGTTCCCACTGCTGGGACACAGGGACTTCTCACTTGGCGAGAGAGATAAGGCCTTAATTTACCACGCTGGCCAAGTGCGGGTTTATGAATGTCACATGTCCTTCAAACTCTTAAAAGTTTTCAGAGCATGCCGGTTTCCTCACGATGTTTGCCTTCACCGTTAAAGCACGTGTTTGAAGCGCACATAAATTTTTCAAGAAGAAAAATCTTCGGAATTACAGTCCAGTGTCCTTCCACTTAGCCAACACGGGTTTCCGCAAATAAAATACCATACCAAAATATGAATTTGTTTAACTTTATCATTTCTGGGTATTTTTTATGTTATAAGGGTGATCATTATATATCATTTGTAATATGCAAACAAATAACTACAGATCCCTTAAAATCTAGCTCATCGGCAGGAATCGAATCTGAATGTAATCAATCAGGTCCCTTAAATGGCTTTCAGCATGAGCCCAAGCCCAAATGTACTTCTACTTAAGTTATTTCGTTTTTTTTATCAATCATGCCTGACAATATTATGATTGTACTCACAGAAATATGTATCCAATATCGTTCCCGAAAGCCGAAACAGACAAGCGTTTTATACAGAAACAATCAGTCAGAATTAGGACATTCCGAGATTTTATTGTTTTACGTATTTGCGGTAGGTAAATAATATAATCATTCTTTATTAGGGTTCTGTTGTAAAAATAATAACGCTGTTAGGTTTATAGCGTTGTTATAGTCTTGTTTTTTTGGTATTCTTTCTAAGTTCTTGTTGTTTATTATATTCTTAAAGTTTTTCATCCCGCTTTTTCTGAGTTGAAAGAATTTTGCCGTAGGAGGTATGTATGTACCTATGTTCATGTTTATGTGCATAGGTAACCTCCCCTTATGGCTTCGTGTTCCTCAATGCTGAGGGTCGTGACTACCCTTTAGAATCACTTTCTCTTTCACGAGCTTTTTCCATCTGGACTGTTACTTGTTATAAAATTCATGGTAGGTTTAGTAAAAATAAGCTATACGACCTGCGGTCTGCCTACAGAAACCAACGGTGCTTTGAAAATTGAAAGTGGCCATATTTTTAAATTGAAGCCAATACATACATAATATAGCCCTCCTCATCGATTTCGACGACAGCGACCTTTGCTTCACTGTCTGCTATGGGCTCTTATGTGACTGGCCAGACCAAACTTTGATTTAAACACTTGGCTTGGCAGTAGAGCTGACCAGCGGAGTTATTGGTGTAGATGTAGGAGAGCTTTGGTCTCCTTTCGCGAATTTTGCGGTTTTGTCAAGTCTTTGAAGCCAATATAGATATAAAAGAGATAACAGAGTTTTAGATTTCCAAATCGTTTCTCTTGGAAGCGGTGTGCATATACGATGAACTAACCGTATTAATAAGTCATCGAATGAAATACATCGTCGTTCAAAAACAATATTCACAACGAAGCTAACGTTATTTTGCCCAAATAACTGAATTGACTTGTAGTTGAAAGGGTAGTCGATATTTTTATATGGATTCTGACATACCTACTACTAGTCCGCCATTTTGAAAAAAAAACGTTATTTTACGGCGTTGATACGTATGTCAATCCAATGAGTTCACGTTTTGTTCATGAACAAAACGTGTTAAAGAAACGTGTAAATAAGATTTATGACGCAATATTTACGTTTGGATTTCTTCTCCACAATATAGAGCCATCGCTCATATTTTTAGGACCTTTATCTCTATTTTTCACGTTTTTGAACTTGTTGACTAGACTAACTCACAAACATCACATTTTAACAACAATATTATTATTTTTTCTCGGTTAGTTTACATGTTAAATCATATTGACATCAAAGTGACAATTGATCATAAGACAAAAATATTTCAATTATTAGCGAAAGAGTAAAAAACTTAAACTTAACTTAACTTTTAAAATAATTAAATACATAAATAAACTAAGCCTAAGTAAGCCATAACAGAGTTGAATGCAATTGCATTGGTGAAGATTTATGATAACTTAAAAAATCTGTGGTGGTCAACATTATTAATAAAGTTTGTAATTAAAGTTCAAGTATCAATTTATAGTTAAAACTTTGTACCTACATGTTTTTTTTTAATGAAACTATGCTTATTTGAAAAATGCAAAAACAAGTTCGCTGTTAACGAATAATTATATAACAATGAGTCTTCTCTGGTCCTATGGTCTTCAATGGTTTTCTTTAATTAAAAAAAATGTTTTAATTCCGTTGAATTTTAATATAATACGTCATACATAATTTTTAATTACTCATAGAAACAAAACAAACTTTATCAGATGTTACTTTGACTTGTTTATTTGTCTAGTTAAAACCATTTAGGTTTGTATTTCGCAGCAACACAAAGTCATACCGGCTTTTATATAGCAAGCTATATAGTCTTGGTCCGTCAAAGTTCGATCTTCAGAAATGCTCCAACTCATTCTAAGCCTGTGGCTCGCAGGCGAGTCACGTTCTGTTCCAATTTACAGCCAATTCATTCCATATTGGATTATTAGGCATTGATCTTTTAAAATTTTCTAGTTCTGCCGCCATTTTGGAAAATGGCTGACGGGTTTTTAGCGGCGGTTGTTTCTGGAAAGATAAAATAAATGTTGATAGACAATCCAATCATTTCGCTTTCGCTCATAATTTTTATGTTTACCTAATATAAATATCCATTTTGTATGTTAGTGTACCTATTCGTATATTATATTAATAGATGAGATAGTAAAACCAGAAACACAAGCTGAGAGCCTGTGATAGGCTTTTTAGGCGTAGGCGAAAGTGTCACACCCACACTTACTCTGTAATCTCGTAATGATTACTGATTTTGTACCATCCACGTGTGATGCGACGCTAACCAACGGAAATAGTTTTTAATAAGTAAATATTGTTCTAGATGAAACTTTTATGCTCGTGTTCATTAAAAGAACTGTTTATGGCTAATATAACTGAATTAGCTAAAACACTGAATTATAGAGATAAACAAGGAGAATAGATAGCTTTTATTGAACAGATTTAGCAATAATTTAGGTTTATGAGTAACGTTATATGCTTAACCTTCTGTATGTCTGATATAAAAATTGAAATATTTTTATGAACGATTTGGTTAGATCTTACTGGTGGCCGATATTGGGCGAACGAAGCGTCAGGCGCCACGTGGGTTGACGACATAGTACGCTATGCGTTTCTGCAATATGGCCTGCCCATTGTCACTTTAGTGCCCTAATCCATTTGGCTACGGTGAGCCGTGTTCTTCGACGTTTTTTTCAGAAGACAGCCTGCAGATGATGATAATGATAAAATCTAAGTGAGTGTGTTACACAACGGCGGGTTTAAACCGAACCTGCGGTGTGCCGATGTCCCAAATACCCAATTTCGTCGAAATAACGTACAGTGATCCGCGCGACGAGGTGCGAATATTAATTTTTCTTTTATTACAAATCTGAGGATTGCCTCAATGGGATTTGGGAAAGATTGGAAAGCTTTAGTTCATGGTATGCGTGCGAAATTTAAAACTAAGTTGGCCCTTTTCAAGGGATGGGCTTTGCAAGGTTGAAGGATTCGGTCTTAAAGCTTTACGACCGTTTACGTGTATCTCGTAATAATCGGGTTGCACAAGAACTCAGTTGAGGGGAATGAATGAATGAATTTTTTAATGAACACTTTCTTGTTCAATTCAATTATTTTAGTTCACTTTTGTGACATTGGTGAACTCTTGTCTACGTCATTTGATTTGATTCATACATTATTTTTCAAAACGAATAAAATTTATCCATTATTAGTGCAGCTGAACAGTTGCATTTAGCGGCGGCTGTAAAGAGGCCTTGTCAAATTTGTCATACACAATGCTAGGATAAACAATAATAAATTATTTTAACAAAATATAATAATATTGTACACAACATAATGTAGAATATAAAGTAGTTCTTGAAATAATAAAAAATACGCAGGGTAGCAAATATGCGTTTGGGCAACAGTTCATGCAGCAGAATTTCAACTTTGACTATGCTCTGATCCGCGATGACTCTAATTCTAATGCAGTTTAACATATTCTAAGCAAGTTAGTACAAATGTTAGGTAATGTCCCAAGAGAATGGTTATGGATAAAGTGCGTAGATTGTAAAAGAATACAGACAGCGGAGTGGCGTGAACATTCGGAGTTAGGAACAAAATCTAAAATTACAAATTTACTTTACATTTTCAAACGCAATAGAGTTCTTGAAACTTAAAATTAAATAAGAAATTTCCCACCCTATTATGCAATGCTAAAGAACGTTTCACACAACCCAGCGGCACAGTGCAACAAACGTCCTCATTCAGAGTCGCGGCTTCGAGGAAATTATGAAACGCCGCGTCACCCGCAAACAGCGGCGTGACGCGACTTTTAATTAAATACTAATGTCAGAGTAGTAGCAGCTAGGTCTAGTAACTATTCAGAAACAGTATTAACATATTTCTTGGCGTTCACCTTTATCTGAAAAAAGCTAGGAACACTTTTTAGGATAAGCCTTCATTTGACCACAATCTCACCTGATGTAAAGTGACGATGTGGTCTAAGATGGGACATGGAGACTTAGAAGGTAGATAGATGGCTTCTCTGGATCAAATTACGAACACGAAATAATCGCTTCACGCACTGGCCCAGCCCGGAGGGTGGTGACAAGCCGCGGCCGAAGCCTACCACCAGAGACTGTTCTTAGCACCACCCGGAGGTCACGAGTAAGGGTTCAGAGGGTTACCACTTACGGACGTGAACAGATAAAACAACCCGCACTTGGCCAGAGTGGTGAATTAAGGCCTAATCTCCAAACCAAAACCAATGAGAGCACTTGTCAAGCTATAGCTTATTTTTGAAGTGAAACTTCTTTAGAATCGTTGTGATTTCAGACCGGATGCAACGGAAATACGTCAGGTAAGCCAATCTTAAACGCTAACAAGGTTAAGCAACTTTCCGGAACGCCAGTTCTTGGATGGGTGACCGCCCGAACAAAATTTGCACAGTATTTTTTTTATTCATCTCATTCTTTTGTCGATTTACTGAAGTTTCACTTCTACCGTGTGTGAATCGCACACACACCTTTTTTTTAATAGGTTTCTTCATGAACCACCACCAAGACCACACCACAGCGCCCGACTTAATTCTACACTTACACTGGAGCTACTTACAGGTACAGGAAGACTGCACAGGTGTCTCCCGCCAGAACCCAGATTTTTTTTTCACACTTCATTTTTTTTTCTCTTTTAGCATATAGTGTCCCAGTGCAGGACAAATGCCTCCCCCATATCTTTCCAAGAGTCCCGTTCCTTCGGTAATTAAATGAAAAGTGTTTATTTGAAAAAAGGATGGTGCAATAATTGAATTTAATTAATAATTAATTGAAATTAATTAATAATTAACTAATCTTTATTAGCCGGTTCTGAGCACACAATTAAGAAGTGCACAAAGTTTAAAGTTTCATACAATCTAGCGGTGCGTCTTCAAATATTTCTATAACAACTTGAGAAATACTTTATAATACGTATCTTAGTATTCTTAAATAGTTTTCTGCACATCTGAAAGTCGAGCAAACTAAACATTATGTATGTGAACTTATATTCTATAGCTTGCTTGTCATTATTCTTCCAAACTAATGCTCTGAGAACAATTCACAATTAAACTAGGGATGGGATATTGTAAACAATCGGTTATCGATAAAAAAACATAATTTTATCGAAAATTATACAATAACTTGTAAAGTATGCGATAAATTAGCTTTAAGATAGTTCTGCCTTTATGTTTATGTTTATATGTAAAATAATATTCAAGTTAATTATCAAGTCGGTTAAAAACCCTGTAATTATCTATGAAATTTTGTTGTCTATCCTCATATTTTAAAAGGGCTTATTTTAAATTTTCTTTTTATTTAAACTTATAGATAGACACACTATTAATCCAGTAAATATAGATTTTTAACATTTTGATGTGAAGCCCAAGTATAATAAAAAATACTATCCAATTTATTCAAATAAGGTCTTTCATCGTTCCATCGTTCGCTATAAACACCGTACGATCAATCATGACAATCTCTTGCGGGTAAAGTCGATAAAATTTAACTCGAGATAATCATCGATACACTATCGCCCATCCCGAGTCCGCATGTGTATGCACTCGAAGAAATTAATTCATATTTTACTCCCAGTAATGAAATGCACGTGCCATGTTAAATACAAATGACATGGAATTCAAAGATCCGATGAAAATGTATAAATTCAGTGATTATTAAACTAGTGATGTACTCTCGCTTCGGTATTTTTTTAAGTTTTCCGTACGACTCAATACAGCTTACACTCCAGGTTCTCCTTTTGAGTAGATCTTTAGCGATAAGACCGCCAATTGTCACATAGTCCTAAGAGTGTGTTGCTATTTAATATCGGGAAACTCAAAAACGTTAAAACAAAATATCCCGTTGTTAATCTTGATAATATTTCAGTCAGTGTACAAAAAAGTATTTTTTAACTCCCGACCAAAAAAGAGGGGTGCTATAAGTTTGACGTGACTGTCTGTCTGGCTGGGACATCATAGCTCCCGCACGGATGGAGTGATTTCAATTTAGTTTTTTTGGATGAAAGGTGAGTTTGGCGCGAGTGTTCTTAGACATGCCGTTGTACATCTTTGAAACTGTGATGTTTGTAAGGAGTAATCCTGACCTGGTTTGTCGCCTCTCAAAAGACGGACAAAGTAAAAGGGATACTTAAATTTTAAATTAAGATTTATATCTTTTGTAAGAATAAACATGAACAAGACATAAAATAAACGTTATATGATTTGACTTGTAAAAAATCATATAAATAAATACTATCAATATTAGGTAATATTGATAGGCCTAGAACATAAAACTCAGAAATTAATTTTACGTCTATTGAACGAACTGTTTGTCTCCTATTGAAATGTTACTACCCACTTTTTAACTAAGTCATCATTACTTGACTATAAATTATGACCTCCTTACCATAAAAACATAAACACGACTAAGACATCATAATGTATGTATTTACAAAAAAAAAAAGGTGTGTGTGCTATTCACACACGATAGAAGTGAAACTTCAGTAAACCGACAAAAGAATGAGAAGTATAAAAAAAACAAATAAAAAAAATACTATGCAAAAAGATTTAGTTCGGGCGGTCACCCATCCAAGTACTGGCGTCGCGCGCGCGTTGCTTAACCTTGATAGCGTTTAAGATTGGGTTACCCTCTCGGGTAAGCCAATCTTATTTCCATTTCCGTTTCATCCGATTTCAAATCACAACGATTCTAAAGAAGTTTCACTTCAAAAAAAGTATCTATGTAGTATATCAGTCACCTAACACCCATAGTACAAGCTCTGCTTAGTTTGGGGTTAGGTGATGCTGTGTGAGTAGTCCGGAAACAAAAACTTGTAAGATCTATGAATCACTTTTGCTAAACAGCTGATGAAGGCGTGTTAAGCCGTCTTGATTTTGTGGTAAAGCGGTGACGTTTTCTAGCGGAGTCTTGGTCTGAATCTTAAATAATACCTAGCTTATATCATCATATTAAAAAAGTTTTTGATGACATTTCAAAATTAACATTGACATTTCTGCCTCCATCTATTGTTTTCTCTGTTCTGACACCTCAAGTTACGATTTTGCACGGTTTCCTAGCACAAGAGACTTGCGTTTAGCGAAAACATCGGTACAGCAAGCGAATATTTTCGTTAATATTTATCGATCGGAACTTTGCGATCGGTTCGCTATGTCGAGACTGCTCGCCCTGCAAAAAGTATGTTTTATTTTTTATCATAAAATGTTTGCTTAATTTTTCACTTTAAAGAGCGTAAAACTAAATTTTATGACAAGCGGACAAATTTGTGTATTATTTTTTGTTATTGAGGTAATAGCGATTTTTTCGTGTTTCGTAATGTGGTCTGGAGAAGCCATCTACCTTCTAGGTCTTCATGCCCCATCATAGAGCACATCGTCACTTTACATCAGGTGTGACTGTGGTCCAATGAAGTCTTATCAAAAAAAAAAAACAGGTAGGACAATGTTATTTTCACCTCAATTTATAATTTCCTTATTACCAAACAGGGCTTTGTAATTAGATGTTAAATACGGTGCGGTATACTTTATTCACCTAAGTAAATTAAACACCCAGATGAACAAGAAAGTGCTTGCAGAAGATTCAAACACTTGATTTTGGAGGTTTTGTCTGCTCACGTCCGTAAGTGGTAACCATCTGAATCCTTACACGTGACCTCCGGGTGTTGCTAAGAACAGTCTCTGGTGGTAGGCCTCGGCCGCGGCTTGTCACCACCCTCCGGGCTGGGCCAGTGCGTGAAGCGATTTTATCGTGTTTCGTAATGTGGCCCGGAGATGCCATCTACCTTCTAGGTATTCATGTTCCATCTTAGACCAAATCGACACTTTACATCAGGTGAGATTGTGGTCAAATGAAGGCTTATCAAACATAAAAAAACCCCTCGGCGGGAATAAAACCCGCTACCTCTTGTGCCGCAAGCAGACCTCCGCCCACCGCGCCACTAAGGCAGTGACGATGAACTCTAACATAATGTAGAAACCACTTTAAGATTTGCTCTGACACTACTGCGAGTATTACTCTACACGTAATAACAAAATGAAAGCCCTGATAGCTAAATAACATTAAGAACCCTCTTACTAAGCACTTTACATTATCTTAAGCTGCAACGCAAAACAGTTTCTTAAATAACAGCCTTTAAATAGCTTCCGTCGAAAACATGGAAACATAGAAGTCGTTTAAATTAACTTTATTTTCCGCTCCCTCGTAAAAGCTTGGGCATAATAAAACATTCTCAACATAATAGTTTTATAAAAGCCAAAAACCGTTTCAAACAAGCAGCCAACAATTTCTGGCGACATGGCCTCGTACAAATACACTAGTTTTAGCTTGCGGGCTGATGGAATAGCGGCGATCGTCATTTTACGTCGGTGACTTAATTTATTTAATCAGTAATGAGTTTAATCATTTATTGTTAATTTGTGAATAAATAACAGAGATATATGGAGTCAGGTAGTAAAGTATTACTACCTGACTTCATATATCTCTGTTATTTATAAGATTAAGATTTATAAGATTAGAATAATTGTTACTGATACAGGTGTATACAAAAATAATATAGTCAAATAAAAAATTATACAAATTATAATTATACTAATCATTCACTCATTAAGTTTTGATGTAACTGTTATTTGTTTAAACTTTTGTTAACTATTAATATTTTCATTTTCATATTACTAGTAGATTGCACCATAATTATCGAGGAGGTACCAAACGCACGAGCACCGTTGGGCATAGAGTGAAGCCGTTTACACAGGTGCAAAACCTATTTCAGGCACCAGTCTTCGCAATGTGGTCAATAGGCTTAGTAAATTATTGTGATCTATATTCATTTATTATAGGAGAACCTTTGTGAAGAAAAATATATAAATAATAATTATTATTATATTGAAAATCAAATTAGTAAGTAAATTTAATAAAAAAATCCAATAAGCCAATTCAATTAATTATCAAATAATATCAAATACATGCAATAATATTGTCATTAATAAAAAAATCTTGATGATCTTGATGATGAAGAAATATGCCTTTTTAAATAAAATGTATCAAATGATTTAATGAACTCACGAACAGACTGGAACATTTAAGTAAATTTTGTCACCATACAGAATAAACTTTTCTGCAATTGACCAGTTCGGCATGGTAAACGTTATTTTCCCTCTGAACGACTACCGCTGGGCAACCCAATTAAATTGATCTTTATTGGTTCTTTATTTTGCTGCGTAGATTATCGGGCGCTGGATGGATTTGAGTGTCTGAAATATAAAGACTGCCTTCTGTGCATAGAGTTCAACTCAGAATAGCTTGCAGATAGTGATTCTGCATGTTGTCAGGGGGTTTATTCCATTTTTATAACCCATCCTCTTAGCTAGATATCAAATAAATTAAAACAAATATTCATATCTTTTAAATGGCTTAACTGATTTCCGTAAAACTTGTTATAAGTTATGTAATTAGAATTTCCATTCTTTTAAATTCATTTTACTCCTCATATCTTTTGAATGGTTTGATCGGTGTTTATGAAACATACCTCTTCTTTTTTTTAAAGATGGAATCAAAAACACTTTTGATTCCATCTTTAAACAAAAAGAACAGAATCTTAATCAGTTCATTCGTTCGCGAGAAGAAGGGCGGGGAAGGAGAATGGATCAGAATAGCTGGCAACGGCATTTTTAATTTTTCTGTTGTCTCAGCTAAATCATTCTATCAGTGATATTATTTCGTGTTAATAAGGCGTTAATTTGTGTAACAAGAAAATTAAATGAAAATACTGTTATATGGTGTAGTGATTTAGCTCATTGCCCTGAAAACCTACGATGCCTGACCGAGAGAAGCTTCCTACGCCTTCAAATTTAAACGTCATGAACACCAGTGACACAATTTAAACATTTTGATATTCATTTCGTAATATCCGGTCCACCGCTTTGTAGAAGTAACAGTATTTTCTGTAGCCGTTGGAAAATGAAATTGGCGCATTAGCCGCGTACGGATTATACACTCAAGCCCAATTGGTAAGGCACCGGCCGGGCCAGGGGATAAAATTCGTCGGCACAACGAATAGTAATGCATAGAAGTGTTCTTGATATGCATGAATTTGAAATTTTTAATGCTGTTGGCTTGATGATAGAAACTTTTAGTAAACTAAGCAATGGATAATTATATCAATAATGCGCGTTAATGGTCAGTTATGTAAAGAGCTATCTCGCTTTGTTATATGAGCAAAATGTATTTTTTTAACCCTTTCATAATATCAGCTGCTGGACGTCCCATGCTATATAAGCCTAGGCTTCCCTGGAGTCCAGTAAAGAACATAAATACATTTTTGGTTTTGAAATAGGTTTAGTACTTTTTATGTGATAAATAGTTTTAACGGAAAAATCGCGCAGCGTGTCACGCACCGCTCGCGTTACGCGGGCGGGACGTATCACCGCTGGTTACGCCGAGGGCGCTGGACGTTAGAGTGGATAAGAGGCGGCCTGCTTACTTTGTACCTGCAGCCTTTATCAAATAGTCCGTCCATTTATGTAGTTGGTGGTCATGCTGCGCTTGCCGATCCCGGGCCTCCATTCGAGAACTTTTAGACTCAACGACTATCTGTTCTACGAGCAATAAAGCCAATCCACTGTCACTTCAAGAAGCTATCCGTTCCGTTCCGAATCCGTTTGGCTCTCTCGGTGACTAGTGTTCTTCTACGTATCTCCTCATTTCTGATCAAAATCCCTGATTAATATTTCCCCTAACTCATTCTATACATTCTTATACCAACGCCGCCGACGTTTTCCTGCCATTATGCATTGTTTACAGTATTCTTACTGTTTCATTTATGCAAATTGGACGTTTAAAGTTTTCACAACGAGTTTATAAATAGTTAATGTGGATTTGGCAAGAGGCCACGGGGACTGGATCGGTAAGCTAGTGGGGTGGCAGTGTGGTGCTATAGACATGCGACTTAGGTATGTATACAGTATTAATTCATTTATTTTTCCTAAAGACTTCGTTTTTGGTATCATCATCACCCTATTAACGTTCCCACTACTGGGACACAGGGACTTCTCTCTTGGCGAGAGACATTAGGCCTTAATTCACCACGCAGGCCAAGCGCGGGTTGGTGAATGTCACATATCCTCCGAACTCTTTTAAGTTCTTAGAACATGCCGGTTTAAAGCGCATATAAATTTATCAAGAAGAAAAATCCAGAGGTGCGTGGCAGGTTTGAACTCACGACCTTCGGAACTGTTGAAGGACATGTGACATTACATACCCGCACTTGGCCAGCGTTGAATTAAGGCCTAATCTCTCACGTCAAGAGAGAAGTCTCTGTGACCCAGCAGTGGAAACGTTAATAGGGTGATGATGATGATTGTAAGATTAGTTTTTAGAGTACATACGTAATACAAATATCTTGAAATGCAGGAAACACAGCCTCTTTTCCTCAAGCAACAGCCCCATTAATATACAGAACCCATTCCGTCTAATCGTCTTGTTTGTCAATCTGAGTGCCGCACTAAGGCTGTGTTACGCTGTTCGGCCAGTTCTTACGCTATAAAAAGACATATGAAGCTATGCAAAATTGAACCCTCTCGTTTCGTTGAAAGATTCGGAAAAGGAAAAAGGTTGGAAAGATAAAAAACATTTGTTGCATAAAGTTATTACAAAAAAGAACTTCAAACTAAAAACGTAACATAGCTAATAAGGTATAATTAATTTATTTTTAAATCAATTATTAATATCCAAAATTAACGCGAGTGACACTATACATTTTGTTTCTATTCCCCTCAAGAAATAATTTTAATCTGGGAAGCAGGAGTGCCTCGCCTGAGATCTCGCTGACAGAAACGTCGGAGGATAATATAACAAAAATCTTCATATTTTACGTAAAACCCGTTTTCAAAAAGCTTTTGTACATGAAAATAAAAAAAATGTGATCGATCTCTGAAGGATAACTCCGATTGCTTTGTTGTCCGTCTGTCAAGTCCCCGTAGAGGTCAACCGGAAATGAGGAATCACCTCAGATCCGGTTCAGCATATGATTTATCAACGAAGATGTACTGATCAATGTAGACCATTAAACTAAGTAATTATTTAAAGTGTTTTATGTATTTAGTTTGGCCACTACCGCCCACAAACTTATTTTTTTTTATCTCCATTCTAAGGTTTGCTTTGGGAAATAAGAAAGCCTATAATACATTCTAAGTTTAGTTTTTTGTGTTTTTAGTGCTGTGTTTCTTTTTATTGTGTATGTGTATGTTATATGTGTTCATCTCACAAAGATTTTATCATGATCATTTCAGCCACATTATCCACTTGTCCACTGCTCGGCAGCTCCCTCAAAGATTTCCAAGTCTCCCTAAAAGATTTCCAGTAATTCCTGCTGGCAGCTGCCTGTAACCACCGTGAGCCCGAAGCCTTCACCAGGTCGTCCGCCCATCTAGTCGGTGGACGTCCTAACGCTGAATAAATAAATAATATAATTCTATTAAACTAAGTTAATATTCATAGTTTTAGTTTTCGTGTTTTGTAGGTAGATATTGCAATATCGGCCATATTGACCCTATACACCAGGTTGAGTTATTTTCTGACATTTATTTTCATTATTTTCTTTTTTTTTTAACAACGCGATAACAATATTTTCAAAGCTATCTAAGTCACAGCCTTACACCGGATAGTGTACCATAAACAAACGCTGGTTCCGTCGGAAAAAACAAAATCATTTAACTTCATAACTTATTGACATTTTAGTTGTTTTGGCTCAAGTTCGGAACAGTGTTTAAAAGTTTTTTTTAGTTTATAAAAGTGTTTTTCAGTTCACAAAACTGTTTTTTAGTTTGTTAATCCATGCATTCCAAAAATGGGTGAATTTGCCTCAAAAGTTTGCTCTTTTATTTTAATTGGAGCCAGTTTTCATGCCAAGTGAACTTTTATGAATCCAGTGTGAAGGTTTTTTGTTTTAAGTACCTACCTAGTTACCTAAAATCGGTTGAGTAGGTACATTTCAACTGAGTTTTTAATACAGACAATTGTATACAGAAAATTTAAAATTAAATAATAAATAATCATGAGTTGTACTGGAAAAATCATTAATAAAAATAGTTTCAATAAAATAACGATCTGCCTTATTTTAAAATTATTATAAGCGATTTGCTCCATTCGTTTACGCATGATGAGAAATACATGTAGCAGTACGAAGCGCCCAAGTGGGTCGATTCGGAACACAACCAAAATTTCCAATAACCCGTGTTGTACAGACAACAAAAAGAGTGGTGAGTAACAGAAAACATATACATATATATAAATATATATATATGTTTATATGTATATCGCATCGGGGGGGTAATTCAGGTATATACAGGGTGTGTCGTTAATTGCTCAATCCTGCAAATGATTGATACATAGATAACTCTTTATTGTACACAACAAAATTAATACGAACCTTAACAATACATCAGAGTAAAAAGGGCGGCCTTATCGCAGCGATCTCTTCCAGGCAACCTTTGGGTGGACATGATAGAAATAGAACGACATATAGACAGTGTCATAAAGTAAAAAAGATATTATTAAATACCGCGAGAACTGCCAATGTAATTTGTTTGTTGTGCAATAAAGAAATAAAATTTGAGGAAAGCGAGATAGGCGTCCGCCAGTAATCATAATAAGTTATGAACTTGACTTAAACATATCTAGCTTTCCGTTATGGAAAGATAAAACTTTGGAGAGCATTTCCATAAATAAAGTCTTTGTGAGTAAAGCAATACTCATCTGTCAGCCTGTCACAGGCATAGGAGCTACTCGCAGCATCCTTGATACACGGTTCATTCATTCCGAACAGCCGCCGTGGACAGAAAAAAAATTTTTTCAGAGAGCGAGAGGGAAAGAGAACATTTATTGAAACTACACACAAAAAAATCCTCAAACAAAAAATTTAAAATGTATATAATATTGAATACATAAACGAATAAGTGCGTTATATATTATAAGTACCTATAGTATTAGAATAATAATATAGTAAGTAAGTAATTATAATATTGTAATTGACATTGTACGCCTTACGGTAGAATTACATTGATACAAATTGATTACATTATAAGACCTATGTAACAGATACATGTATTTCATGCAATAAATAAATATATAAATAAATAAATATTTTCTGACAATCCACACAACAACATCTAGCCCCGTGGTAAGCTCTTAGCTTGTGTTACGGGTACTAGACATCTGATATACTTAATATAATATACATAAGTACATTGATATTTTTTATTATACATTTAAACACCCAGACCAAGGAGAAAGTGCTTGCAGAAGATACAAACACTTGACCCCTCGGCGGGAATTGAACCCCTCTTGCGCCACAAGCGGACCCTCGCCCACTGCGCCACTGAAGCAGCAAAAGCAGGCAATAAATTATATACTTTACTTTAGTTTTTTTTTGTGCTGGTTTTCAGACAAGAAATAAAAGACAGAGTATTTATATAAAAAGTACAAATTATAGGGCTTTGAGCTGTTGGCCGGCTATGACAGTCCTGTTATTAGCATACAATAAAATAAATTATATACTTAATGCTAGATAAGTTAATTAATGAAGTAATCGGGCTGCTGCGCAGTGCAGAGGTGCCAGAACACTTTGATTTAGCTAAATTTATTCGGTTCTTATTATATTTTAACAAGTGACGAATTCTTTTTGGGAAAATATTTAAATTAAGTCGAGAAATGTGTTGGGACTAACGTTAATAATTTTATATACAAATAATTGTCGAACAGTGTTTCGTTCTTTTAAATATGAAAGTTTTAGATTATACAATACAATACAAAACACTTTATTGCACACACAGGGAAACAAAATACAACAACACGTAGGAAACAAAATGAACAATGGGCGGCCTTATCGCGGAAAAGCGATCTCTTCCAGGCAACCTTTGGATGGAAAAATAACTTTAATAAGATAATTAGTAGGCAGGGGTGTACAATATTAAATAAAATAATTTTTAATATGCGTACACAAATAAAATACTTACATTACATAAATATATAATAATAAATATATAAATATAAATATTAATTTTAAAGGATTCATTCTAATTAACACTTATTAGTAGGACAGATAAAATTCTTTGACACACGTTTTAAAAACTGATAAGGAACGTATCTTTCTCAATTTTTCAGGCAAAGCATTCCACAATCTTACAGCTTGCACAGAAAATGATTAAATAATATATAAAATATTATGATTATGATAATTTATGATATAAATTGGAATCAGCTGCCAGTTTACAGCAGATCAACATAAACTCTTTCAACTAAAACGTATGTACATACGTTTACGATATTTGTAAGTTTTTACATATATAATAATAACTGTTTGTAAACGCTACACTCCAACCCGTTTTCTTAGTACATAATATAATTGCTTAAAAGTTAAGTTGAAATAGTATACCACTCTCATGATTCTAGTCGGATAGAAACTTTGAGCATCACGACCGTGTAGCAAAGTTTAACTAGAATGAAAGTAAAATATACATGTTTTTATGTATGAATGTATGGATCTCGACAAATTACGACTTCCACTGACAAAAACATAAACAAGGCGGCGTGTTCCGTACCACCGAACGTGGGTATTTTAGGGTTCCGCAGTTTATATCATCATCATCTCAGCCGTAAGACGTCCACTGCTGGCTATGTCCAGCAGTGGACCCTCAAAGATTCCCTCAAAGATTTCCAGTAGTTTCGGCTGGCAGCGGCCTGCATCCACCGTGAGCCCGCAGCCTTCACCAGATCGTCCGTCCATCTAGTTGGTGGACGTCCTACGCTGCGCTTGCCGATACGTGGTCTCCATTCTAGAACTTTTCGCCCCCAACGACCATCTGTTCTGCGTGCTATATGGCCTCCGCAGTATATATAGGACCTTTGATCTTATCACTCTACTAGCGCCCACCCGCGGCTTTGCCTGCGTAATAATATATTTTGCGCGTTCAAGATCTCCTCTTCCTCGCACCCTTCAAGCCCTTAACACACTTCTTGACCAAAACATAGAGACCGATTTATTTGCCGATAAATGGGAAAACATTATTTGCTGTTTGTTTGAGATTTTGTGAGAATGAAGAGTGAATGTGAATTGTTTTAATGAATGAATGTACTTTATATACTACTTGTAATTGATTATTCTTATTTATTGTATAACAAATATCTATACATTTAATTTAATTTTCAAGAATTAAATTTTATCTTTATTAATTTATTTCATATGTGTATGAGTATATTAATTAGTGTAATTGATTTGTAAGTCGTGTTAATTAATTGAATAAATAAATATAATTTTTACTTTTTGTACTTTTTTGGGAAAACAGCTGTGTCCGTACTAAAATTCCTTCTAAAGCTGAATCTTACTAAAAATAATGTTTTTTAGAAAAATAACTAAAACATTTAAAGTTAAAGTTCCCTTTTTTATCTCCCCCGTATTCATAAAATAGTTCACTTTTTTAATCAGACTTATAGAACTTAGACTATTAGACTTTATAGAAGGTTAATATAACGTTTGATGATTAATGTAACTCGAAATCTAAATTAGTGCTAAATCTGTTTAACAGTACAAAACATTTTTTTACAATAATAATTGCTTATATCTTTATAATAGTCGCAAAATAGACTTATAGTGTGTTTTAGCTCACCATCGCACTATTAACGTTCCCACTGCTGGGACACAGGGACTTCTTTCTAGGCGAGAGAGATTAGGCCTTAATTCACCACGCTGGCCAAGTGTAGGTTGGTGAATGTCACATGTTTTTTAAACTCTTTAAAGTTCATACCGGTTTCCTCACGATGTTTGCCTTTGCACTTGTTCACGTTTTTAAGCGCACATATAAATGTCTCAAGAAGAAAAATCAATCCGGTGCGTGGCGGGGTTTGAACCCACGACCTTCGGAATGAAAGTCGAGTGTCCCCCCCACTTCCCCCACCACGGCTTTCAGCTTTCACGGTGCTTTAACTCATTCAGTTATAAAAGCCAGAAATATCAGGTTTTATGATTATATCTCCTCATATATATGAGGATGTGTAATATAATAATTACCTTTTACTTTTCGCCACCAATTCTTCGAAACATCCATAGTTTTTTTATATCACGAGCAAAATTTAATTTACTCATATTTCAATTGAAAGCACAATTTTTTTTAAATAGAGTTTTATAACCGCCATATTTTGCAAGCTCATATTTGAACGCTCTTTTACGGCACGATATCTGTTTTTATTTTAACAAAATGTTTTTTTGGCGAACTTTGCCAACGTCCCTGTTGCTTTTATGCACTTAAACATTTTATGTATAAATAATAAATAAATAAATATTTCCAGACAACTTGTAGCCCCGTGGTAAGCTCTAAGATTGTGTTACGGGTAGGTACTAGATATCCGATATACTTAATATAATAGTCCTACATTATATAGATATTTTTTATTATACATATTAAACACCCAGACCAAGGAGAAAGTGCTTGCAGAACATACAAACATTTTCACCCTAGGCGGGAATCGAACCCGCTACCACTTGCGCCGGCTTCGTCTGTCTGTCTTCATGATCGGTATATACTCAAAAACTGAAGCACCGATCTTAATACAGGTGCAAGTAAGAGATAAAGTAATTCATGAGGAAGGTGTTTGTGTATAATTTGTTGAATTATGATGATAAATGTTGAAAAAGTCGGCAAAATCAAGCATTTACTTCGAAAGTTTAATTTATTTATTTATTTTATACATGGTCAATAGGCACATTGCGGTGCACTTATTGCTAGTAGTTATATTATTGGTTAAAATAGATAGGTTATTTTAACTAACCTAAATATATTTCTAACATAATTATAATTCATAACGATGATAATTATATAATTTTATTTAACTTGACACTGGCAAACTGACGCTACAAGCGCAGCGTACAATTATAAGAAATTGAATTTTATGTTTTATATTGATAGTGCTTAATTTATTTTCTTGCCCGCCCAGGATGACCGGTAGAGAATGCTTCTAGCATTAAGTCTTCCTCTGTACATTGATTTTTGTGCACAAAGTATAAATAATTAAATAAATAAATAAATTGAACTGAATTGACTATAGGAGAAATGGCGGTCTTGGCGCTGAAGAGCTGTAGCTTATAGCTTAAAATCAATTAAATAGAAGGATAGAATTGAGTTTCATTATTTAGTCTTAAGGTTCCATTTTACTTTTCAGTTTCGCATTTACTATTAAGATTTACGTTCCACAACCTAAACCTTTAAGTTCAGTGCTCGCTAAAGGTTCTCGCCCATAGTACGTGCTGGTACCCGCCCCGTGCTCACGCATAATATCCATGTTTGTTTGCGGACGATTGAGACATGACTCAACTTGTAGAGTTGGATGCAATTGCTTTCTTTGAGCCGAATGGCTTACAATACTGTACAATATCCTTTATTAAAACACAAATAACTTGAAAAATATTACAGAGAAATGTGCATAGTATAGAGTAAAACAATGGGTGACATTATCACTAAAAGCGATCTCTTTCAGGCAGCCTTTGGGTGAATAAGCATTGTACACATATAAACAGTAGCGTCTACAACTTTGTAAATGAAATAAAAATTTGAATTCAAAATATGTAGGCTTAATATTATATTCTGGTTTAAGATCATTTGTTATTACTTACTACATTCACTTTTAAAAGGCAAATTTTATACTTAACAATACAATACAAAGACACAAATACGGTCCCAATATAATAGATGCAATAAATTGAGTCAAAAGTTACAAACTATTGAAGTTTATTAGAAGTAAAGAAACAAATCACATCACAATATCATGTAGTAGTAAGTACATTATTTCGAACCGCGGTGTTGATAATATAATTTCCTTTAGATTAATATTAAGACTAAATTTAGAATAGACACTTTCGTATAACCTGTTACATCTGGCCCGCCGTGGTATGAAACGTTGATTTTAATCACCTAAATTTTCCTGTTAGCTGTATGGTAAAGTCGACAGCAAAAGTTTACATAATATATTAATTCTTCTATTGACTATATTAGTTTATTTATAAATAAGTATACTTCCTACTTTAAATATAATAGAGTTAGGTCCCACTCAAAACACTGTAACCTCACAATACAGGCTCTTACGAGACCTAGTGCAAGGGACAGAGCTTAGACTAGGGTACTATCACTACTTGTTTAAAAATTAGAATAATTAAGTGTTAGTTTTAGTTAGTTTTTAGTACCTATCAATGTTTTTGTACATGCAAATAAACTATTTTTATTTTTTATATTTATATTAAATCAGTACTAATATTATAGTATTGGAAAATACGTTGTGACCGCGGGAAAATCCAAAAACACGGACAACGCCGTGGCGTGCATAGCTTGTTAATAAATAATAATCTTCGGCTATTTCATAGCTTGGCCGAAAACGTAAAATTAACCGCATCCCTAGCTCATAATATACGGCTTATAACTCTCAAACAGAGGTTATAGTTAGTATTGGATGTCTTAAGAGCTTAGTGCACCCTTTGTTTCACCGAAATATGTTCAGTCTGTGCTTAGCATATTAAAACTTATGAATATTCTATAGCGATGTAACTTGTGGAATGTATTGATTATATTGGAATAAAAGTATGTTTGTTTGAATTTAAGAAAAAATATATTATTCTTTAAATATGATAATATTTGCTTTTGTTGTGTGTTTGTTTGAATCTTTATTTTGTGAATGCAGTTTTAATCAAAAAATGGAACCAGAGACGATTGACAGATATGATATAATCACACATGTGGCTGGTTGCTAGTTTTAATTAATTAAGAATGTAATCAGGTAGGTGTATATTAAACAAGCGGCCCGCTCCGATTTCCTACGGGTAATTATTTAAAATTGTTTTCCGGCAAATAAAGGGTTTTAAAAAAAGTAAAAGCCATCCTTGGACTTCTACGCACATAAAAAAACAGAATTGGCCAAATTGGTCCCGGTGTTGTTGAGGCGCTTTCAACACATTTAGCAATTAATGAGAAACTTAAATAAAAACTTCATATTATAGATTAAATGAATTTATAATATTTTGCACCCGCTATATCTCTATAGCACGAAAGAAATAGCTACATTTATTTTGAACATAAAAAGAACACAGTAGACAGCTATTTTCCGCTAGTTAACAAATAAAACACAGTACACTGTAAGTACCCTTGTGTTTCGTGCACAGATCGGCTGTAAATCCATTTCACACCGCGTTTTAAACTGTCTGCGGCAGTTTGTCGATACGTACCGTTTTTATGACTTGTGACCTTTATGTTTATGTCTATAAGTGTCATAAATTCTCCGGTACTTTTACCGAAAGGATTGAATGAAATCACTATTTCTGTTGAATTCGCTGCCAAAGAGATTTTTAGTGTTAGCATTTAGCATATTGAGTTGTGGTATTTTTATATGGTGATAGTGATGAAATAGCAATAAAAATGGGGTAGATGATTAAAAAAAAATATGAAATCGTCTTTGAAAAGAAAATACATCTATTTTTTTCGGCCGTGTAACGGTTTTTTGTGATTACAAGCCCAGACAGACAGACAGACACACAGACAGACACGTCAAACTTATAACACCCCTCTTTTTTGGTCGAGGGTTAAAAATAAGTATACTTGCATGCGCTTATCTCCTCCGATTTGAAAATTATTTCGGCGTTAGATAGCCCAATTTCGAGTAAGAATTTTTATCGCGGCCAAAATTGATTAAAACACTTGCGATGCCGTAGAATAAAAAGCGGCGATGTCTAAAAACTCCAACACCAGATTTGAGAATCATTAAAACCTCATTGAATCCATGTTAAGCAGTTTTATAAACATTTTTAACGAGTTCTCGCCCAAACTAATAACAAAGAGACGGTTTTAATAGTTTACGGCGACCATAACAAAATTTCCGTTAAACTTTCCTTCAAAAACATTTTTTCTGCGACAACACAGCGTCAAAGGTTTTCTTTACACTCCCTGGCAAAAAAGTATGACAAATGTGTGCAGTTCTCGGATTTACTAAAAGCTCTTTTCTTAAAGCCTAAGAAAGGCCAAGAAATTTATTTTTATACAAACTCATGTTATTTAATAGTTTTTGATATATCAAATCGACCTTTTAAGATTTATTTTTGTTTTTTTTTGCCTACTCATTAAAAATTAATAAAAAAAACATCACATGCAAAAACTATATCCTATAAAAATTCATAAAATTTATTTACATTAAATTATTGAAATTCAAGGCTAAGTTAACATATTAAAAATAGATTTAAAGTAGGTATAAAACAAACTAAAAGTTAACTATAGGTTTAATATAATGACATAATAGTATACAATAACATAGTTAAACTTTTCCGCTGTGTAAAAGTAACTGAAAGGCGGAATCAGACGCGAAAACACGTCCACACGTCCTAAGCAAGGAACTACAAAATTTTAGAATGTAGAACTTTCTCGAACTCTCGCAACTCCTACCCTCAAGTCAGAGCTGCTACTGTATCGATGCGAACTTTTGAAATTCAATTTAAAATAAACTTTGATTGGTTTTTAACTAGAGCTTTAAGAGAAGTTAAAAGCGCGGAGCCTAGAGAAATGAAACCTTTTTTAGATAAAATACTTTTGAATCAGTATGAAAAGTTGCAAAGTTGAAGTGGCGGTGAATAATTTAGTGAAAGCCACGCAAGATTTATTTTGAAAATAAATTTGTCCGTTAATTTAGTTTTCTTCTCTGAATGTTATATCAATTTACGATTCCGTTAGTCGTGTAATGTTATTGATTAATGTAAAATAAAATATTTTATCCAATTAACTTTACAATACTCTTTTATGATCTACATGACTATTGAATAACATCGGATAAAGGACAGCTGATAATTAAAAAAATCCGAAAATCGGGATAGTAAGTAATAATTAAATCATGGGTTAGTCATAAATATAGAAACCATAATTTTGGCGATTTATTTGTATCAATAAATATTTTAAGTTTCTTTAGAGAGCGAAAAAACTTGTAAACCTACTCGTAAAATAAACATTTTGTAGGTGATCTATTATTTTTGTCCGTAATTGTAATCTCAGTTCCGCACGAAATAGAACTCTTTGATGTTTGCCGTTTGTGCGCGCGTGGAAATGCCGCGTTTGTTCTTTACGCCATTACAGAACATAAGATTATAAGAACTATGTTTATACTAGTGTTTTGTAGCTGGTACCTGGTACAGTCACACTACGCACTTATTCTTGACAGTAAAAAAAAACAGGTTTTGACTTATTAATAACTAGCTTACAGCCCGGAATTTCCCGTGTTTACCTTTTTACCGACTGGGCAACGCAATCTATGAAGACCTAACATTGATACTTTTACTACTATTATTATGACTAATATCTCACATAAACCAAATGACAGTTCAATAACCTCAAGTCAGATTTTCAAGCTGAAAAGGCCAAAAATATCACAGAGAAAAATATAACAATAGGCCTTAAAGTAAATAGTTTTCGCTTAACACCTTATCGAGTGATTCTGTAAATTCTCGGCTCGAGTCACAGGGTGATTGAAAGTACTATTTTATCTGAACGGTAATTTATGGTAGCCGAGAATTGATTGCGTGATGATAACACAAGGGATTTGCGCCTTTATGTCACTAAAGGTACAGAATGAAATGAGATTTACGAAAAACTGATTTATCCTTTGAAATGGTGTAAGTAACTGCTATTCGTTTTAGTGATGATCTGTGATTTAAGTAGTTGTTGTGATTTTTTTTGTGATTTATCATTATAATTAATTATTTATCGAAAGTGGGGGGGAATAATGAGAATGGGGTATCAAACCTTTTTGGAAAAGTGTTTTAAAATAAATTCAATTTGTTGAAACCAGAGAATGCCTAAGAAACCTATTTATATTTATGCGAACTTTGAAGAATCTTGGCACTTTGTTACTAAATTAAAAAAGCGATAAAAAGGAGTCCAGTATTATAGGACGGGCTAACAGGCAGACTCACCAGAATACAAATCTTTATGTAGTCATCATGCCTATTAAGATAACGTCGGGTATCGCTATCTAACCATTGAAAAATCCCCATGCGATACGAATCAAAATGTTCCGTTCAGTGAATATTTCCCCACCCAACTGTTCCGTGTTCTTGCCCAAAAGTATCCAAGATAAGGGTTATAGTGTAAAGAGTGGGGTAGATGTGGGCATTTGGACAATGTGGGCATTGCGAGTTTTCAGAAGGTTTCACTCACACGCCTCTCAATGGTTGGGTTGAGTGAATACGAATAATCCTTTGTGAGAGTTGTGTCATGGCCCGAACCCTGTTTTTCACGTTTCCGTTACATTATTTTTCGTGATTTTACAGATTATTCGTGGATTCTTGTGATGATTTATAATAGTTAGGTTTTAAGGTCACTCGTAATCTTTTTTAATTTAATAACACAAAGCACACAATGGCCTTTGCATCTATACAAGATGATTTAAGTAGCATCACGGTGGCACTTGCGATGGTGGTTGTAAAGACCAATACGAGAAAGGATCGCTCGGCCACACACTCGACAAGTGAATGTTCCCCTGGAGTCCTGTTCGTGACATTTTTTAATTTATGATTATTTATTAGTTAATGCCGATGTTATTGTCATATAAAAACTTTGTCGGCTGTAATCCTATTAATATTGTAAACGCGAAAGTTTGTGTGTGTTTGTTGCTATTTCAAGCAAGAACTTTTTTGATTTTGATGAACTTTGACAATAATGTAGCCTACTATCAGAATAACACATAGGTTATTTTTTACCGCGATAAATTACCAGTTACCGAGGTAAAATCAATTATTGCGAGTAAAGCCCGATTTAGATCAAATTTGGCTCGAATATAACTGTTTCCCAGTAAATGACAAAAGCTACTTGAATGGGGTAAGTATGGGGAGTACTAGTTTTATTCTTCCTAATTAATTTAATGCAGTTTTAATTAAGATACAATTTGCATCCACTAAAGCTTCTTTGCTTTAAGCAATAAGACCGCCCATTACGCATTCTAGGTTTAGTTTTAATTTCTTATTGTATTGTTTCTTTGTTTGGTGTGCAATAAAGTATTTTCTATTCTATTCTCCACAAAAAGTCACAAGTAGCGAGAGTATTTTTTTATTAATTCATCATCCGATGTACCCAGTAACAAGCCGGGCTGAAAAATATTCACAATGTCTATTCATCTGTAGCAAACTGTAATAATTCTGCGCCATCCGGATTAAAAGGAGCCGGATTAACTGGTCATCCCGGCTCGGTAGCGTGGAGGCTGCTTTGTGAAAAAATGCGAATAATACTGAATAAAATAAAATAAGTCTTTATTGCAGTGAAACTTAATCTCCATATTTACATTGTGTTTAATAAAACAACTGGTACTAAACAAAAATAATGAATATGCATTTACAATTTTTGAAGGAAGTTCATATGGATAAAACTGTTCATATGGTTCACCATACATTTGAACAATTACCCGTGCGATGCCGGGCGAGCCGCTAGTAACACTTTAAAATGTTCGTAGAACCTGGATAACCACCCTCTCCCTCCTTTGCTAGGTTATAGACGATATTCTAAAAAAATATTATTACTGTTTTTATTAGCTTCTAATTAGCTTCACTTGTATGTTTGTAACAGACTTCTTATTGGGCGCGATTTTGACCCGCTTTAAACGGCCAGATTTCGTTCAAACTTTGTAGATTTACCGAGGAACGATGACAATTCACTATTAAAAAAAAAACAAAAAATGTGCGGTTTGGTGAATGTCACATGTCCTGCAAACTCTTTGAAGTTCTCAGAAAAATCCAGAGGTGCGCGGCAAGATTTGAATTCACGACCTTCGGAATTAAATTCAAGTGAGCTCCCACTTCGCCAACACGGCTTTTTATATGTATATACCCTTTGAAAAAATAAATTGAGGTTATACCTAAAAGATTTCGCGCACAATGATATATTTTATCGTGATAACGATGTTTTTTTTTAAATAAAACATCTTACAGTATTCGGCTTATTTGCGAAAATTTTTCACAGTGTTTTATGCATAAGGGCATAAGAATTAGTGTTTTGGGCTTAAACACTGGATTTTTATTTTCTTTCAAAGTCAAAGTCAATACATTTATTTCCTTAGAAGCACAGGATTAAATTGTTCATACAAAAATTATCAATTATCAATTACATTATCTTGACAGTTCGCTTCAATGTTTTATACTTTGCCATTTTATTTGGCACAGTTATTATGAAATAACTAAAAACATACCCCCTTTAGCAACATAAACGTAGGAGTTCGTTTAATCACATAAAGGAACAGAGCGCCATAACTCATCATGAGGTATAACTCCATAAAGTGCGCGCCAAAAAACACCATCGTAAAAGAATATTGGAAAGAAGGAAATTAGACTTAGTTCTTTGGTACGCTGTAACAAAACGTACAGAAACTCTATGGAGGTTTTATGCAAGTAAAACAAAACAATTTGATAACAACATCAACTTCTAGTTGTTTTTAGCAATAAAACTGCCCATAACGCATGCTAGGTTTATTTTTTATTAACCCCCGACCAAAAGAGAGGGGTGTTATAAGTTTTACGTGTCTGTCTGTCTGTCTGGGACATCATAGCTCCCGAACGGATGGAGCGATTTCAATTTAGTATTTTTTTCATGAAAGGTGATTTTGGCGCGTTTGTTCTTAGACATGTTTCATGAAAATCAATTGTGCCGCTTAAAAGTTATGGGGGTGAGAGTGGGGAAGGATAACCGAAAATCTGCAAATAATAATATATTCGTGTGGGGTATCAAATGAAAGTGCATCGCGTGCCTATTACAAAATATTATTGTGTTTTACTCCTAAGGAAATTTAGGCATGGGAATCGGGAGTTTTTCTTAAATTTTGATTTATTTTCTTATTGTATTGTTTCTTTGTTTGGTGTATGTAATAAAGAATCTATCAAGTATAAAAAAATAAGATAACTCGAAAACTCTGCCTAATTTTTGTCAAATATGGATAGATTTTGTTTAGAATTTTACGAGTAAAATGCAACAACAGTATTTCCGTACCTACGCATTCTATAAGTTTAAAACCTCAGATATCAAAGCTTTATCAAACATAAAGATATAAAATTCTTTCTTTCCAGTTATCTCTAACGATTCATATTTAAGAACTAGAAAACATATATAACATATACTTTACTCATTAAAAAAAAATAGCCTTTCAACATTATATCGATAAGTCTACAATAATGATGATAGCATCCATAGAATCCACACTAGTCGAACTCAATTTGAATGCAGACGTCGCGTCGTCTAAAAAGGAACAGCGCGGAGAAATAGCCCGGCCGGTAATTACTGCGTCAATCTATAGACTGTTGCACGTTCAACTACTTATCAGTCTAAACTGAACGAGGGTTTTAAAAAAAAAACTGATACACATGTTTAACAGTTTTTTTACAGTTTTATTAAAGTGGTTTTATTTTTTAAACCCCGGTTTTATTAAAAAATATAATTTTGTTAATAGACTTCTATGAATTTGTAACAACGATGGGTTAAACTAAAAAAAACATGTTTTGCCGTTAGGCTTAAATTTTTTACGAATTTGTTCCATCGACGACTCGTTATGAATAAACTAGGCAAAGCTGTTACCAGTGACGGATAGTTGAATAGATAAAAAGTTATGATATTTTCCTCTCTAATCTGTCTATATGTTGCAATAATTTTAAAAACTACATCACTACAATGAACATGTTTTCATAAGGAGAGTATTTTGAAGAGATATTGAACGTTTTAAAATGTGTATAAATGTTATCTGCGCGTGGATATATAAAAGTTGAGCTTTCCTCAGCATTTAAAGTAATCGCCTTCCTATGAGCTAAAAAACCTTACAACCTAATAATGTATCTACAGTAAGAATGCGTCTTTAACAGTTTACGCCTACCGCATATACATGTAAAAAGCCGTGTTGGCTAAGTGGGAGGACACTCGACTTTCATTCCGAAGGTCGTGGGTTCAAACCCCGCCACGCACCTCTGGATTTTTCTTCTTGAGAAATTTATGTGCGCTTTAAACACTTGCTTTAACGGTGAAGGCAAACATCGTGAGGAAACCGGCATGTTCTGAGAATTTTAAAAGAGTTTGAACGACATTTGACATTCACCAACCCGCACTTGGCCAGCGTGGTGAATTAAGGCCTAATCTCTCTCGTCAAGAGAGAAGTCCCTGTGTCCCAGCAGTGGGAACGTTAATAGGGTGATGATGATGATGATATACATGTGCCAATCAGCCAACAGATGTGGTGGTAGGCTTCGGACGATTGTGGCAAATAAAGGCTTATCTATCATAAAAAAATAAAAACAAAAACAATGCAAGGGGGCTATCAGTTAACGACGCAATTTGCATATACATACGCTATGTAATCATGTATATTCCGTATTCCTCATTTAAAAATATAATATACTAATATACTGTAATCCCTACCGTAAAATTCTACACAATAATTGGTTTGCATCTATTTTTGATGAAGGCATAAATGTTTCATCCCCGGGCTGGATTACAGATGATTGGTAGCCTAGTTTCTGCGCGATTTGCTGATCTGCGTGGGATTGCATGCGAAAAATGGAGAGCTTTTCTCTTATTATTTAGGATACCTATTGGGATTTTCAATTACCTCTTAGGCTGTGATTCATAGCCGCAAATAATCTCTGGTAACTTTCAATCAATGATTACACCTACCTACATACTACCTATGTGTGAAAATGGCTACAGGCAATAAGAGATTTTATGACCATGAATTTCGGGCTTACAATTAAAATTAAATTCCACCGAAAATAGGAATTTTTATGTCGGTTTTCTGAAAATAATCACATTATGCTGTTGGAGTTGTTTGCAGAAGACTTGATAAAACTTAATTCGTTATTGATAGACCAAAACACCAAAGTCTGACTATATTATTGCAGAAATAGGACCTTTTAAATATTTTGCAATTATTCGTAGTTGTAAATAAAAAAAAACCTGTAATGTTGAGCCGTGAGCTAACTATACCTTGTGTTTAAAAATTGGTATATAAAGTGGAAAGGACGTGAATGGCACGTCCCAGCAAAACATATTTTGTTCTACAAAAGATGTTGAAAAAAATCTTAAAAGTGTAAATCTATAATATTATCTGAAGAAATATATTTCTGTAGGTACTTCCGGATATATAAATAGATATTACTCGAAAGGAATTTCGAAACCAAATCTCTATTGTTCTCGTCAATGTCAACCTCTCTTTCGACTTTGTACAAGTCACCCTTCGCTTTCAAAGTAAAAATAACAGACATTAAATTGTACAAGTCGGTCGGGAATCGCATTGAACCTTTAGCCACAGATTAGACGACAGTTAGCACCAGCTACGAGAGGTCGACTATTCTCAACTGACATAGCGAAATCTTATAAGTAGCGAAATTTATAAATGCATGTTGTTGGAAAATGGACAATGAGGACATACGACGTTCAGAATCAAAGTGTTATACTTATTTATTATTTTTTATTTATTTATTTATTTGCTCACATGTACATTTATACCTACAGATATAGGTCAATTGTTACATCTTAAGTCGATATGTACATGCACCCCGGAGGGGCACTGCAAATTGGGTTTGCGTCAAAATATATAATGTCTGTAAGGTCCTAAACTTTTAATTATGTTTATATGACCTGAGATGTCTGGAATAAATGATTTATTATTATTATTATGTCAATTTATCACTAAGGAATTCGTCAACGGAATAATAACATTTATTTATTAATATCTTTTTCAAATTATTTTTGAACGATAAATCTTTTTCTTCATTTTTAATTTTAATTGGTATTTTATTGAATATTTTTGATAGCCTATGGTTCGGACTCTTACTCCCTAATTTAATTTTTGTCGATGCAGGTATAATTTTGTTTTTGTTTCGCAGGCTATAATTTTCATTTAGGTCTAAGTTTGTTTTAAAGTATAAGTTTTGATATTTCCTAACAAATAGCGCGGCTTGATATATATAGAGGGAAGGAAGTGTGAGTAAATTATGTTTTATAAAGTGTGGTTTGCAACTGTTACGCGGTTTTATGTTCATTAAAATTCGAATACATTTCTTTTGCAGGATAAATATTTGTTGGATGTCTGTACTATCGCCCCACAGAATAATGGAGTAATTAAACCATCCGTAGGCATAGGCATAATACGCGGACAGCGCAGTTTCGTAGTTTGTATTTGTTTTCAATATACCCAGAGCGTAAACAAATTGAGACAGTTTACTTTTAAGTTTTTGGATATGCGACTTCCAATTCAAATTTGTGTCTAGTGTTCTGCCTAGAAGGCTAAAATCAGTTAACTCGTCAATATTCAGTTTTTCTTTAATGGGGGTCAGATCAAGCGCGGCCCTTTGATAGGTTCTAAATTGAACCATTTTAGTTTTAGTAATGTTTATTTCTAAATTATTATTGTGGAGCCATGTAAGACAGTCATTAAATACCGAACTAATATTTTCTATGTCAATAGGGTTTTTGCTTTCGAACAGTATTGATACGTCATCAGCGAACAAGGTACATTTTTCAGTAATACATTTAGGAAGGTCATTTATATATATTAAAAAAAGTATGCACCCAACGACGCTTCCTTGAGGAATTGAATTATTTATAATTTTTATGTCAGAAGAAATATTAGTTATATGATTATTTATGCCAAATTACTTAATTCTACAAACTGTTCTCTATTGTTTAGGTATGTCCGGAACCAATCATGCGCCCTGCCTCTAATACCACAATGATATAATTTTTGTAATAGTATTTTGTGGTTGACATTGTCATATGCCTTCGACATGTCAAGAATACCCTATATACCAATATACCTATAGCGCACTTTTTATTATCTATACTAATATATAAAGCTGAAGAGTTTGTTTGTTTGTTTGTTTGTTTGAACGCGCTAATCTCCGAAACTACTGGTTCGAATTGAATAATTTGTGTTAGATAGTCCAGTTATCGAGGAAGGCTATAGGCTATAAAACATCACGCTATGGCCAATAGGAGCAAAGATATAGTGGTAAATGTGTAAAAAACGGGAGAAATTGTTTATCTTTGAAGCCTTCCGTTACGGTTGCGTGCGCCGTGAAAACGGTTCAAGATACACAAAAAATATGTATTAAAGAATTATAGCTCTTTGAATGATCTAAAAAACAGTCCGCGATAGTAAATGTCTATCTTTTAAGATTAACTCACAAAAACCGTTTTTATGGTACCCAATTTGGTCGAAATATTTTGTTTAAGTTGTATCAACATAATAATATTAATCTTTATTCAAATAAATATGTTGTTGGTTAAGAGTACTTCATCCATTATAACGCGGGTAGCACCGCAGGACACAGCTAGTTTAATATATGATAAATATCCTGTACATAATTATATACTGCTAAAGTCGTGGATCGATTTTTGCGAAAGCCATATTGGCAGTTATCTAGGATTTGGTATTTTTCGAGAAAGTGGCAAATTCTATTGACCATAGCCTTTTCAAAAATTTTTGAAAAACTTGGTAGCAATGCTATTGGTCGGTAGCTTGTAGGATTTTGCGGTTTGCCGCCTTTTTTTAATATAGGCTTAATTTTTGCAAGTTTTAACATACGCGGGAAAACTCCCTGGTCAAAAGATTGATTTATTAGTTTGGTTATTGGGACAACTAGCTAATGGACACATTTTTTTATCAGAGTTGGTGGAATCTCATCCGCACCGTAACTATTTTTATTGCCTAAACTTTTAATTATGTTCATAACTTCCCGTGGATCGACAGGTTTAAGGTAGATCGAATTAGTGGTGGTCGATCGCACGGGGCGAGTGCACGGCTGCGCTCGCGCCTGCCCGCTATGTAATACAGGGCTTTTAGTACCTACGGACGCGAAGAAATCATTGAAATGGTTCGCTACTAGTTTTGGGAACTACATAGTTTATTATTTATGTTTATCGAAGTGTTTTGATGTGTGTGTGACTGGTTTCGTGCGTTTGTTATAGAATTTATTGTATACCACATGGTTTTAGTTTTATTTGTTGATTTTTTCATTATTTTAATATAATTAAGTTTTTTTGACATCTTAATGAGTTTCTTAAGGTTTTTTTCGTAACTTTTAAAGTGGTTTTTCAAGATAGTGTTATGTGTTTGTGAAATGATTATCTTAAGCATTCTTTTGTGTTTACAAGAAACTTTCAAGCCCTTCGAAAGGTATGCTATTTTTCTATTGGTTTTTAGTTTTATTTGTTTTACAGGGAAATGTTGGTTTAAATAGGTTTGTATTTTTAAATAAAATATTTTATAATTTTCATCCAAGTTGTCGTGCATGAAAAGATTATCCCAGTCAATATTTTTAAGGTTATTTTTAAATGAATTAATACTTTTTGATCTTTTCTGTACGATAGTGGTTCTCTCAATATTATCATTGTGTTTTATTGAGTTTTGCGTTTGTAAATAGGTTAGTCCGCAGTGGTTTTCTTACTTTTGTTAGTCTATTGTCTCGATTGTCGAATGTCTGTTGACTTGAATGTTCATTTGCTTCGAACGCGCGTCTTTTTTTATGCTAGACTAGCTGACCCCAGCAAACGTTGTTTTGCAAAATGAAAAATTGATAGTAGCTGATTCTCCAGACCGCATATAAAATTTGGAAAAATCGGTAAAGCAGTTTCGGAGGAGTACGGTAACTAACATTGTGACATGAAAATTTTATATACTTTTGATAGATAATGATCTTTGACGTTAGGAACACACCTACATTGCTTAGACAACAGTGAGTGCTTGAAATTTAATATGAACTTTATACCATAGCAATAAAGCTCAAATTGACTACCTACGTTTTAGTTACAAATCATTTGTATGGGAAAAAGAAAAGGGCTATTTTTAGGGGTTTTCCAGCAATAATTCTAATGTTTCTCGCCGTAAAAACCATCCTTGAACTTCAACGAACATTTTAAAAAAAGATTTGGCCAAATTGGTCCAGGCGTTGTTGAGTTATGCGCTTACCAACACATTTTGCGATTCATTTTTATATTATAGACTAGTGGTTTTTATTGTTTTTCCCGGCAATTATTTGATTTTTTCTCGCCTTTTAAACTTTCCCTAGACCTCCACGAACATTTCAAGACTATGATAAGATAAATCCGTTCAGCCGTTCTCGAGTTTTAATCAGACTAACGAACAACAATTCATTTTTATTTATGCTAGAGAAGCCATTATTTGACCAAAATCTTACCTGATTTAAAGTCGATGTGGTCTGTCTGTCATTTCATATAAACCTACTTACTTTTGCGCAGACTAAATTACAAATACAATTATTGAACATTATCAACTTTCTTTCCTATCCAAATATGGATGGAATCTTAATTTCTGATTCAACATATCGCAGCAAATACAAAACCAACTTTCCTTACTGCAATATCTTAGCAAGAAAAGCACAAGATTCGATTACCGGGCCGCTAGAGCGTTGACGCCTGTCGCCTTAACAAGAAAAATGAATTTGTCCGAGGATTCCGCGACTATGCATTTTTACGCTTGACTTCGCAAGAAAGTTGCGGTGCTAAAAGTGTTTTAAGTGAGGAATAAATCCAACTTGAGATTTGTAATGGAAAAAACAGTTACTATTTTATTTTATGAGTGGGGGGAACTGAGATTTGCTAGAGGACGACGTGTTACAATGTTAATGGAGCTAGAGGGGTTAGCGGCATATGGCAATTATTCAATTATTCGTGTCGACGCGATGTCTATGGCTCGGTACATCGTGGCAAAGTGAAGTATTCCTTCGACGACGGTTTTTAATGTTCGATAAGCCTTCATTTGACCACAATCTCACCTTATGTAAAGTGACGATGTGGTCTATGGGGCATGAAGACCTAGAAGGTAGGTGTTTGGCGTGGGTGTGGTTCAACCCATTTCAGAGACTTGTCGCTACAAGACTGCTGGATGCTCGCTAGCATCGCGACAATTTTTGTCCGCTAATGTAGACTAGAACATACCCGCGTAACCGTTATACCCGTTTACGATGATTTTAGCGCGTCGTCGCTACAGGAATCTATGCCTCTGATGTAGCCACATCATAACAAATATTGTTTGGGGCGGACAATTTTACAAAAATTTTGCTATAATGCGCCTAAAAAAACCTATATGGTCAATCTTTATATCATTAAATTTAATGGATAGCACGTTGCAGTCGGTTGTCAATATAATTTAATCATATAGGTTTTTTTTAATTCACTTAAACAGTGAACACTGACAAGAAAGTAATAATTAGTGATAAAACGATTAAGATTTATAATAAAAGACCCGATAAAAAAGACAATATAATTGGATGTACATTATACCTACAGATGTGAGTACTTATATATGGCGTGTTTACATTTTGGTAAATCTGAGGGGCAGTCGAGTCATCTCGGCTGGCAAGATTAATCAAGCCCTTTTCTTTCCCATAACAATTTGTATCCGTTTCATTAATATCTTTTTTCTTGAGTCATTAATAAACATTATGATATAAAAAAATAAAAAAAATAAAATCGTTTTATTGCAGATATCGTTGATCCATAGTTTGTTAGTATACAAAGAAAGCTTATTACTAGTGTTAGTTAGTTCTACATAATACAAAAATTAAAACTAAATAAAATACTAAATTATATCACTCTCCCCAATGAAACATTTCCACAGGGGAGAGGTGATTCTACCAGCTATGGTTTTTAGGATGTTGTTGGGGCTGTCACGTACCCTGCGCATCAGGGATGCGGTCTTATTACGGAGGATGGCAGCAAAGCCGTCCGTCTCATATTCCGCAAACATTCCTGACGCACTGCAAAATCGAGGCAGTCCCAACATCATCCTAAATATATTATTATATTGTACACGTAGGGTCTCCAGCGGCCGTTTGGTGTAGCTAATCCACAGGTTCCCGGTAATCCACTATATCCGGTAACGGATATAGTGGAAACTTTGGAACATAGCTGAAAACGAAATCAATATAATACTATTTTTTTCAAAGAATCTTATAAAAAATTTAAGAATTCCAACGTAACAAATACAACTTCACAAGACTCAAAATCCTATTTCAATAGCGCAAACACTTCAAAGAATAATTACCACATGTTTTCGGGAGGATCAAAGGACTTTCGCCTTTAGAGGTTATAAAAACAATATTATTCCGGAGTAGGTGGCGCAGATTCGTTTCCCTCTCTTGATTGGGAGCGCTAAGGGATGATTTCCGACAAAGGCGATGGAAAAACACAGTTTATTTATGGGGGAAATCCAGCGAAGAAAATCCAGCAGAGAGTTTTAAACTGGACTCAAGCAGCTGTAGAACGTTTTGTATTAATTATAGATTAAACTCTACAACGTTTCCCAAATAAGTAGAATCCTTTGTTTATCTTATTGGTCATAACATAAGAGTGAATTAGATACCTACCTTTATCTACCGTTGCGCCTTAAGTACTCAAATCTGTCTTGTTCCCTTTATGGTGTCAAAGAAAAGATCAGAAAATGGCTTCTCACTCTAGATTACAACTCCACCGAAAAACTTTTAAGCATCCTTTGATAATACAAAAAAACATATTTTATTTTTTATTTTAACTCAACTCCCAGAATTCTAATATTTCACTACACTATCCTGGAGTGTTTCTCATAAATAAAAATAAATAAAATTAATTAAAAATGTTGTTGATGGTATTGCAAATGTAATCTTATGTAATTTTATTAATTGTCCTATTTTGTCACTTGCTTTGTTTTTTTGCACTGTTTTCTATAGTAAAAAGTAAAGTAAAAATTCCTTTATTTTAGTAAACAAATGTTTAAACAAAGATATAGACCCATAGGCTCCCGAACTAGTAAAAAACTGTATTTCAGGAGCCAATGGCTTCTCCAATATGATGGCCTATTACAATGTATGTCTCTATAAATTAAATTAAATGAACAAAATCTAGTTTTTTTGTAAACAACAATGAAATTTGAACTACCGAAAAAGGTAAGATTGAATTTATAACAAATACCTACCGGGTTAAACCTAATTTTAACAGATTTCCCGCAATACAGGCTTGCCTCGTGCGGGGACCACTGTAACGCAATTGTAACGTGTGTAAATAAATATTATTGATTTCTTTTTTTTGTAGATTAGCGCTCTTTTGTAATAGTTTTGGCGTTTTTCAGTCCGATTTTGATGCGACTTTGGTTTTAATGCTATACCCTAATCTAAATGTTTTTTTAACAACTCGTGTATCTTACTTTTTAACCTTTCCGGAGGTGCAGATTTCTTATACCGCGAGCGAAGGTTTTAATCCATTATTGCGTAATAAAAATATACTCTAATCATTGAGATGGAAGTCATGTCAAAGTCAAAACGTTTATTTCCTTAGACGCTTATGCATACATGAACAGGTCAACTTAAAGCTAATTTAAATAAAAACTAAGAATAATCAAGTGAATTACATTGTCTTGACAGTTCGCTTCAATTTTTTACACTGAGTTGAGAAGCTAATAGAACAACCCAGCTTTTATATTGTTGTTGAAGTTTGAATGAAGTTTTATATAGTCTAGGCTAAGGGATACTAAATTCAGTTTCCGATTATTAAGTAAATTGGTTAATAAAAAGCTTGCGATAATAAGATAGATAGATAACTCTTTGTTGTACACCACAAATATAATACAAACAGTAAACAAGACATCGGAGTACAAAGGGCGACCTTATCGCTGTAAGCGATCTCTTGCAGGCAACCTTTTAATAGTTTCGGATAGTTCTGAAACAATACTAAACATTATATTCATAGTCATTACACTCTTCCTAATGAAGGACTTCTCTTGACTACTTGTTGTCCGAAACGTTGAAATAATGAATTAAAATTTAATAATACGTGAATAAATCCCGGTTTTTAAAACGAATACAGAACCCCATACATTTGACAGATAAAGATAAAATTTTATTTGTGAAAAATCTGTCAAATGCATGGGATTACAACACGTTGTAGTCTCCAACAGTCGTAAGTGGCAGATCATGGTAGGGCTACAGATGACAGCCTCCGCACTCGGCTCACGTACGGCTCGTGAAAGATTTCCAAATTCCGCCCTTCAGCCTTCTGATTTTATAGAGCATACGTTTGTGTACCTAAGGGCTAACCCTTAAGCAGCTGTTTCTAAAATGTAGGCACCCAAGAATTGAAGTGTGAAGTGAAAGAGTAATTTAATAAACAATAAATAAGGAAAGGAGATAATCGCGTGCTGATGACAATAGTATTAGTTAATTATGAATTTTTCGAATTATGGCGAATCATTATTGAAATTATCAAAAGAAGCAATTTCAATATGGCGATGATGAGCTAATGTATCCGAAACTTCATGCTTAAATGCCTTTAGCTTTATGTATAGTAATTAGAGTGATTAACCAAGCACTGGGCAGCGACTTTTTAGAAGATTGAACCAGAAAGGAGTTTTAGAAGAACGCGTCGGTTGGCTTGTCTTGTAAAAGGGATACAAAACTCTATTTCAGAAACGTAAACCAAATTGGCTACAGAAAATACTTGCCATAGGTCTGACACGATACAGAACAGATGACTCCTTGGCTCGCCGCTCACGTTCGAAACACAATCGGTGTATCTAAGGGTGAAAGCTGTTTCTAAAACACTTACCCAATAAAATATAGGTTATTTAAGTATGGGATCCGAAACATGGTGCTCTACTATCAACTTAGAGACGCTTATCGAAAAAGCATTTCTTACGCCCCGGTGCGAAACAACCCATATTAACACTTGGGCAGTCGCGCCCTGTTTTGATACGCTAGGAGTCGCTACCGTGTCCACCGGACCCAGTTTAATATTGCTGGATTTTTCTATAATTACTGAATTTAATGTTATTGTGTATTTCCTAACGGTAATTATATTATAAAATAAAATTACAAATGGCATTAAACATTTATATTTATTACTTTTATTCATAAAAAAACGCAATCTAAAAACATACTAAAATTCAACTAACTTTAACGACACATTTTAACCATTATCATATATCTTAGTAAATAACGAAAATAACATTAAGTTTCTTTATTTTTCTAATACAACTATAATGTACTTATTCAAAATCACAATAAGAGATCCATCATTATTTGGTAAAAAAAAATAAAAAACTTCTCTAAAAATCAAGTCTAAAAATACCTCCTTTTGTCACTTTGCAAGTCAAATATTGTTATTGCAGTTCACACATATTGCTATAGTGAATTTTCAATTTGCTGCACAACTTGACTTGACCTTGAGGAGCTAGTTTCTTCAGGTCCCTCTGCATTTTGAATTTCTTCGTCGCCATGTTGTTCGGAATCTGTTTCATGGTAATTTATTTCTAAAAAGTCTTCTGTTTCTGAGCATTATTCATTATCTATTCCTTCGTACAAGCATTCTTCAATATCCCATAACCTCAAGGGCCTATTGGTTGCCATTTTTTTATAATAAAAACAAATTTTAAATAATTAATAAGGGTTATAAAGTTCTGAAAAATCACTTACGTATATAGTCGCTACCGGGTCCAAAGAACCCATAAGCACCTTTTAAGTCCTTAGCACTCGAGCGCAGCGCGTCAACTGACTGCTGCGACTGTTATTCGCTGTCTCAATCCAACGTCGGAAGGTACTAAGAGCGGCAATGTTGCAATCCTTAAGATTCAATAGTTACCTTGCAAACAATGGGCGACTGGGTCTGATAGACCCTTTAGCGACTGCTTAAGTGTTAAAAAAAGACCTTCTTCGATTCATACCGTGGCAAAAACAGCTTGCGGTATGAAACGACTAAAGGCCCAACTATCCAGAGCATCTCGGGGTCTCGTGACTGAGTCAGGAATAGTAATGTTTTTAGTTCTTTTGAACTATGGCTAGTGACAAAGCCTAATAGATCGCCTATCTAGTTTCCTGAAAGGGATACCAAATTCAGTTTCAGATACCTAAACTAAATTGGTTACAGTAAAAAGCTTGCGAATCTTGCGATAGATCTGAAACAAGACAGAACAGATGACCGCCTCGTTGGCTCGCCGCTCACGTGCGAGACGAGGCGAAAGATCTTCAGAAATTCCACCGCCCTTCAGACCTACTGATTTTATATGCCATACGTTCGTGAACCGAAGGGTGAAAGCTGTTTCTAAAACATGTATCCAACTACGTGTAAGGTAATTTGAGGAAATCTATACCTATTTTTTACAAGCACTAGGCTTCGTGACACACATGTTCCTCGCTTCCGACTTTTGACTTTTGGCCTACCGACGCTCTAAAGATGCCTTCACTAAAAAAAATCCCTAATTAGTTTTAATTGGACTAATGGAGGTTATGTCTGTTCACGTCCGTAAGTGGTAACCCTCTGAATCATTACACGTGACCTCCGGGTGGTGCTAAGTGCTAACAGTCTCTGGTGGTAGGCTTCGGCCGCGGCTTGTCACCACCCTCCGGGCTGGGCCAGTACGTGAAGCGATTTTTTCGTGTTTCGTAATGTGGTCCGGAGAAGCCCTTTGCCCTTGAAGACCTTCAAGGTCTTCATGCCCCATCTAAGACCACATCGTCACTTTACATCAGGTGAGATTGTGGTCAAATGAAGACTTATCGATTATAAAAAAATCTGCCTTTGTATTTATATGCCTTTGTAAGTTATTTTGTCTGTATAATACGTAGTTATTTACAAAAAAAATTATCTATTAGTATATCAGTCACCTAACACCCATGTTCTTGTACGTATCTCCTCGTTTCTGATCCTTTCTCGTAGAGAAACCCCGTGCATAACCCTTTCCATAGATCGCTGAGCGACTCCAAGATTAAATTAGACCCGTCTCACACACACACACACACACAAACACACACACACTCACACACACATCAACATATTCTGAAAAACGCATTAGTTTTACTCAAGCCTTTTCATGCGCGCAATTAATTTTTTTTTTGTATAATGATTATTTATTAGGCGAAGCACGAAGTTAATGAAGTCAAACTACAATTTCACATATCGGGTTTTCACTATAGTTTCGTATGCAGCCATTGATGTTATCAATTTCAGCAAATCCATTAACGGGTTTGAAACTAGTTTAACTCGAGACGCCATACAAAAGCGTCGTTGTATGGCGCCCCGTAATTGTCTTTCATTTTGGGGTTCCGTAGCGGGACGTTAATGGCCTCTCGAGTGCTGGATTACGGAACTCTGTTGCTATCAAGATTGGGGAAATTGAAATCGAGTTAAAATGATCTGATAAAGTAAAACCCCATTATATTTTGTAGTGTGCACGCGATGCGTGCATTTATGATGCCCCACTCAAGTATATTTGCAGATTTTTGGTTTTCCTTCCCCATTCTCACCCCATAACTTTTAAACGGCACAACTGATTAACATGAAACATGTATAAGAGCACACCTTTCCTAAGAAAAAACTAAATTGAAATCGCTCCATCCGTTCGGGAGCTACGATGTCCCAGACAGACCCACAGACAGACAGACAGACATACACGTACTTATAACACCCCTCTCTTTTGGTCGGGGGGTTAAAAAACAAAAAAAAAATATTTACGCTTAGATTCTTTAAATAAAATTAAACAGCTTTCTAAATGATCATGGCTTTTAAAAATTTTTAAATAACAAATACTTGAAATGGGAAACTATCAAAATCTATAATACCGTAACATCGTGGTTTGTTATCCGTTTCAAGATTCAATATGTGTATATAGTTTGTAAAAATTAGCTACAAGGCAAACGTGTCCGTAATAGCGCCCCTCCAGTAGTCACGAAGTCACAATTAGATCGAGCTACGGAACCCTTTAGTAATTTTATGTAGTTAGTGCGAATGTCTGTACGTTAGGACCCGAATAACTTTGTTGCAGCCAATTTGTGTCATTAAATTAACTTTATTTGCAGGTGTTTTTGTGCAAATATTTGTCTCCGTTTCAAGTTGTTTCCCATCAAGTCCTCTATCCGTCATGTTCATGGACGTCCTACGCTGTGTTTTTCCCCAACTGCTATTTGTTCTACATACTATTATGGTCTAAAAACTGACATATTATGACTGTAAATTGATTGAAAATACGAATACATGGTCGATGGTCCACTTTTATTTATTTATTTTGTGTCAAGGATAAATATAACAGCTAATACAACACAATAGTAACTTAATAGCAACAGTAGGGCAATAAAAAAAATATATTAACTAGTACCAGATAATCCAATAACACTAGCTACTCGTAATCTATGTTCTAACAAAACACAATAAAAATACATTACAATCAAGACAATGTCAATTTATGTAAAAATAATAATAAAAACGAAAATTTTAAGAAATATTAAATGAATAAGTAACTGAGATATTCTTAAATATTCAAAATTGAATGTAATTTGTGAATTTCACAAAAATGAAGAATGTCACTCAATAAGTCCATTCATTTGGTAACATTTTTTTTATGATATAAAGCCTTCATTTGCCGCAATCTCACGTGATGTAAAGTGACGATGTGGTCTAAGATGGGCCATGAAGACCTAGATGGCTTCCCCGGACCACATTACGACAGCAAAAAAATCGTTTCACGCACTGACCCAGCCCGGGGGGTGGTGACAAGCCGCGACTGAACCTACAACCAGAGACTGACATTGACATCACCTCAGGGTGGGTTTCCAACAGGGTTTTGACCGAATAGAAAGCCATAAATTCAGCAGTGTACATCCCACGACTAAAATGATAATAAAAAATATTGATACAGTCCCACCAAACCGCTTTTAATACAAAATGCAGACCAGAGCCATTATTCCACTTTCTATTACTGAATATCGATAAATTCCGGTCGGAGTGATTTGTTGCATAAATTCACGGTTTGCGAGTTACGTTAATACTGTGGAAGAGAATGGAGTCGAGGTGGTCAGTTCTATCTCTAGGGATGTGTGGGTGGTTTGAGATCGTAAACTGCAGTATTATTGTTTGGATCTGGGGATTTTAATAGAATTGAAAATTATTATTTTAGTGCACATAAAGGCAGACGTCGATTTACAATAAATACAAAAAAGAATTTCATGAGTAACAATAACTGTAATAGAGAAATAATAGTTATTTGATACTACAGTTCGCTTATAACTTTTTAAATTATCATGGTTTTTAACAATATTATGATTTAAAACGGGTAACATACCATGATTTGACGGTTTTTGAGTTTTCCGATATTTCGACGCTGTTGCAATGACAATTCAGTTGTTTCCGTGATCATGGCGCTTGCAACAGCGTCGAAATATCGGAAAACTCAAAAACCGTCAAATCATGGTATGTTACCCGTTTTAAATCATAATACAGTTCGCTTTTTTGGTGACTGTACCCAACGCATAAATTCAATAGAAATATAAGGTGGTGTGAGTTGCAGAATGAAAATATATTTTTTTTACGATTCGTCAACTCACACCAAGGACAAGATTCATGGAGTGAGTTGACGAACGACTGAGTTTGAGATGGACTCATACTATACCTAAGGTTTCGTTTACAATAAAAAAAAGGTAAAAAACTTTTTCTTTTCAAGAGCAATAAGATGCAGTTGGAGCGTTGGATGGGTATCCAAGTCTGCCTCGCGCAACGTTGCTTAACCTCATAAAAATCACGTTTGATGTATGGAAGCCTCCTTAAATTATTTATTTATGTGTGTTGGTTTTAAAGCGACAACAGAAATGAAGACTGTCTATCTATTTCTTTTCTTGAATATCACCCTGGTGATAGACGACAGGCAGACGGCGAATTCTCAATAATTAGGCTCCCGTTTTACCCTTTGTGTACGGTACCCTAAAACCGAATTTACAATGCGGTTGAGAATGAGTTGGTATATAAGATTTATCTTTTGTAATATCGTGCAGTACAAATACAATAACATACTTTTGTTTATCACAACATGACAATAACAAAAAATTACAACATTTGTGAATCAATGTGCGGCTTTATCGCTGATAGCGATCTCTTCCAGGTAACGAACTAATGCTATACAAGACAGTGACCATGCATTTTTTCCAGTTATCTCCAACTGAAATAAGCATAGCTAGTGTGAGAGAGAAAAATGTACAAAACTTGTGATTCAATGGGTGGCCTTATCGCTGATAGCGATCTCTTCCAGGTAACCTAAATGCAAGTAGGCAAGCGGCAAGCGCAGCGTAGGACGTCCACGAACTAGATGGACGGACGAACTGGCGAAGGCTGCGGGCTCACGGTGGATGCAGGCCGCTGCCAGCCAAAATCACTGTAGATATTTGAGGGAGGCCTATGTCCAGCAGTGGACGTCTTACGGCTGAGATGATGATGATGATGAACCTAAATGCTGGCTTCCAGGCAGTAAAGCACTCCGGGCTGGGCCAGTGCGTGAAGCGATTTTTTCGTGTTTCGTAATGTGGTCCGGAGAAGCCATCTAAGTCTTCATGCTCCATCTTAGACCACATCGTCACTTTACATCAGTTGAGATTGTGGTCAAATGAAGGCTTATATATCATTGAAAAACAAATGAGAATGCATTTTTCCTATTTTCCAACTGAAATAAGCAAAGTGAGTCTGTAATGGAGTCAAATTCCCGGCCAGTGTCACAATTGAATCGGGCGACTTCGGCCGCGCTAATGACTCGCCCGCAGCCAATCGTGATTTATTTCTAACGGCCACGAATTCAAATTTGGGACAAGCGATGGGAACTAGCTTTTTGTGAATAAATAATAAATATTTCCGGACTAATGACAAAGCATCACCTAAACCCAAACTAAGCAGAACTTTGTACTATGGGACGACCTCTGTGGCTCGGTGGGCGAACGTCCACCTGAGGCGGAGGAGGTTGCGGGTTCGATTCCCGCCGGGGGACAAGATTTTGTACTATCTACAATTTCCTGTTTCGGGTCTGAGTGTTTTCTATGTATCATAATGTATGTACAAAAAAAAACCCATAGTACAAGCTCTGCTTAGTTTGGAGTTAGGTGATGCTGTGTGAGTAGTCCAGAAATATTTATTTATTTATTTTATTTATGGGTGTTAGGTGACTGTTATACCTAACCCCAAACTAAGCAGAGCTTGTACTATGGCAGTTAGGTGACTGATATACTACGTAAATACATTTGCAAATATGACTTTATGTTTAATTTCTTCAAACTATTATACAAATCTTAAACTAAAGCTCATTGGTAAGAATTATATATTTGTTATTGCTATTTTTTATGTACCTGTGTTTGGTTTTGTGTTGAAATGACGTCAATCTCTATTCTCTATTATGTCTCGTAGGACGCAGCATAATAACAATATCTACCTGCCTCAGTAGCGCGGTGGGCAAAGTCCGCTTGCGGCGAAAGTGGGTTCGATTCCCGAAGGGTATAAATGTTTGTTGGTTCTCCAATCACAAGGCTGGGTGCTTTATATGTATGTCTAATTATATTAAGTATATCAGATGCCTAGTAACCGTAACACAAGCTTAGAGGTTACCGCGGGGCTAAATTTTGTTTTGTGGATGCTCCGAATAAAAATATATATAAATTTTTAAATCGGCCCAGTACTTTTTAAGCCTATTCATTACAAACATACAAAAATAGGTACAAATCTTTCCTCTTTATAATATTAGTGTAGATTATACCTTCCATCTCACAGGCCACCCGCCTACGACTTGCGCCATCAACGTTATTTGCACCTGCTACAAACTTTCGATATCCAAACGCGAAAACGATAATTGGTTTCAATTCGACCGCTTGTTTGCTCGAATCGGTTCGCCAATTAAATTCCGTGTCTTTCTGTTTCAGGGGACAAAGAGATTTCCCCGAAAATGCGTGGGTGTGTGATGGTTCATTAGTTGAAATTAAAAAATAATAATTAATCTTAAGACATTTGATAAGTTATGATAATGCTTTCACCAACACTGTTATAGGCTTTTTTTTTATTATGGATAAGTCTTCATTTGACCACAATCTCACCTGATGTAAAGTGACGATGTGGTCTAAGATGGGGCATGAAGACCTAGAAGATGGCTTCTCCGGACCACATTACGAAACACAAAAAAAATCGCTTCACGCACTGTCGCAGCCCGGAGGGTGGTGACAAGCCGCGGCCGAAGCCTACCACCAGAGACTGTTCTTAGCACCACCCGGAGGTCACGTGTAAGGATTCAGAGGGTTACCACGGACGTGAACAGACAAAACCTCCAAAATATATTACTTACTTCTTATTTTAACTTCAAAGTGCCGATTTACCAATTACATTTTGTCTTGAAGAAACGAAGTACCTATGTATCTATTAGGAAAAACATGAAATACAATAAGTTTCTCGAATTGGATTGGGTCGGCCACCAACAAGATGAACAGATGACTTGGTCAGTTTGACATGTCATGGCTCACGGTGGATGCAAGTAGCGACCGATCGGAATAATTGGTCGTCTTTGAGGGAGGCTTATGTCCAGCAGTGGGCGTCTAAAGGCTGAAATGATGATGATGATGAAACACAAGGTTAGTACCTATTTACAGCAAGTTTGCAGTACAACTGCTCTGCTTTGGTAAATAAATGATTTTATTTTATTGAAAAAAAATCGCTTCACGCACTGTCGCAGCCCGGAGGGTGGTGACAAGCCGCGGCCGAAGCCTACCACCAGAGACTGTTCTTAGCACCATCCGGAGGTCACGTGTAAGGATTCAGAGGGTTACCACGGACGTGAACAGACAAAACCTCCAAAATATATTACTTACTTCTTATTTTAACTTCAAAGTGCCGATTTACCAATTACATTTTGTCTTGAAGAAACGAAGTACCTATGTATCTATTAGGAAAAACATGAAATACAATAAGTTTCTCGAATTGGATTGGGTCGGCCACCAACAAGATGAACAGATGACTTGGTCAGTTTGACATGTCATGGCTCACGGTGGATGCAAGTAGCGACCGATCGGAATAATTGGTCGTCTTTGAGGGAGGCTTATGTCCAGCAGTGGGCGTCTAAAGGCTGAAATGATGATGATGATGAAACACAAGGTTAGTACCTATTTACAGCAAGTTTGCAGTACAACTGCTCTGCTTTGGTAAATAAATGATTTTATTTTATTTATTATTATTTATTAACTAAGTTAATAGTATTTCAACGTGCACCACATGCGAATGCACACTTAAAACGGAAATAATTAGCAGAAAAATCATGTCGCCGTAGTCAAAGTCGGCTAGGAGGACATAATCATCATCAAAACTTCGCGCAACGTCGCTTAACCTTATAAAAACACGTTTGTTATATGGGAGCTCCCTCATATATTTATTTATTATTCATTTTAGTATTTGTTTATACAGCTGCAATAGAAATACATCATCCTTCAAAATTTCAACACTATTTTTCACTGTTTTTAAGATACAGCCTGGTGACAGACAGACAGACAGTCTCAGTAACAGGGTCCCGTTTTACCCTTTGGGTAAGGAACCCTAAAACTCGCATTACACCACACGAAGTAGTCGTACCACGGAACTTCCCTCTCAACAATATCAAACTCCAAAATGCGAAATCAAACACTCAAACGTAGATTTAAAATCCATATTGCTGTTTCACCTTAAAGTAGGACCTAATAGCGGGGGCGACAGAGACAAACGACCCGTCGCTGGTAATACGAATACAATAACTCAAGCTCTAAGCCTCTTAGTGTATTGACTGGCTTGGTGGCCGGACATTCAAGTGCAGCTAAGTATTTTCTGTTTGTGACAAATGGCAGGCTCTTAACCGAACTATATAAATCGCAGAACGTGGAATTCTAAACATTATGGCTATTCTAAATTGGAATGAAATTAACTAAGACAGGGGTAGGTTTCAGATATAGTAGTTATTTACACAGAGTTCGCTTCAGGTTAAACATTGATAGAGAAAGACATCTACGGATAAGATAAAATAATAAAATCATATGTCACATGTGTACAAGGCTTTGGGTATTTTTGAAGTTAATGATCCACATATCTTACGGCTAAAACATTAAAAAAAATTACGCTTCTAATACAAGGTGTTTCGAAATTGGTATATAAAGCGAAGGGGGACGAAAGGTGAGTATTTTTTGTTCTACAATTGAAAACCATTGGTCAAAAAAATATTATTTAATTGAATACCTTAAGAAATGTTAATGAAAGTAAAGCCTATCTTATTTAGTATTATAATAATACTCACTAATAAAAACGTGATTAAAGATGTAATTACACTTTATTAATTTCTAATACGGTTTAAAAAAAAATCTAATGATATGAGGCTAAACATGACTTAGAATTTAGATTGGGCTAAAACATTAAAAGGCGTTTTTGAAAAAAGACTTCCAAATCAAAATGTAAAACAAAATATTTTCGCCCGGCGCGGGCCATTCATACCCTTTCTACTTTATATACCGATTTCGAAACACCGTGTATAAGAGCGGTATCTCGTTACACAATCAAAAACACAGTATCTACACCAAACGAACGCTTATCAAAGTATAGCATCTGCTACACAGCTTACTTCTCTATATACCTACTAGTACTACTTTAAGAAAATGCACAAAGTTGTACCTCTAGAGTTGAAAGCTTCTAGGTAACTAACTGTACATTATATATTGCACATGTTAAGCATACAGTAGAGCAAGTATGCATGTTGATACGAGCAACTTTGTGATTAAACTCCTTCAAAGGCAATTACCTCGCGATGGCTTCAATTTCGCAACTCGCTTAATCTAAAGTGCAGGCTAATAGAAAATGTTGGCTTGCGTAGTGCTGATGCGGAGTTAAATACTGTTTGATGCTGTACGTTTTGGGTGGTGAAGTATTATAGAGGATTTAGCAATGCATAGCAGTTGCCGTTATAAACTAAGTTTTGGTAGTTTTATCCGTACACAGTTATTAATTGAGTAGTGTTAAGGTACCGCGCTCACTTCCCGTTCCGGCCGGCTCAAGCCCTCATTATTTTTGGACGGACTAAAAGACTGATTATTGTTTTTGGTGTAGTAGTAATAATTATTAATAATATTATTAAACAATATCTTAAACCATAGATGGTTTATGGGTCTAGTGTAGTTGAATATGAGCTCGTATAATGTAAAACGCAAGACACTCTGAGCGTATAAAAAATACTCTAAAGAAACTCGCCCTTAAATAGGGCATAATCAAGAGACCCGGAGTTGAAACCGGGGTTGAGCCTAGGTTCGGACCTCTACCCTACCCCCTTTTCTTTCTTTCTTTTCTAGCCTGTTGTGTCCCACTGCAGGGAAAAGGCCTCTCTACCTTCTTTACAGTTAAATTAATCCATCCCTTGAGGTGGGCGTCAAGTTCATCTCTCCATCTCTCCTTTGGTCTACCGCGAGGTCGTTTACTGTCCTGTGGAATCCATATAGTTATTCCTACGCCCTAAACCGACAAATATCTTAATCTATGGTGAGATGTTAATTTGAAAAGCCCTACCTAGTTTTATTTGTCACAATCATAATTCAGTTAAGCTGGTCCACCCAAATAACCGTAACTCTGGCTGTGTGCGTGACAACAAAATAAAGCAGAATCTAGGGCCCTATAAAACAACATTGAGTCTAATTGCTCACCTGCAATCAAGATAAAGTTTAAGCTCCTTTAAACCACAAGTAATTTGCAGTTTTGTTCGTCGACTGTGATACAACATTGTACAGAACAATATAATTAATAGAGCAAAACTACATTGTAATTAATATTGACAGTACTAAAGCGTTTGCATGCCGCGGGCACTGGGTAAGAATGTTGTCCTTTATATACTCCCAATACAATCCGAAATTACTTACTGGAGATAAATAAATAAATAAATTTTTATTGCACACACAAAAATACACATAAAAAAAGTTTATAACTAAGCCAAAATGTACAAAAGGTGAGCTTAACCCTAAAAGAGTTTTCTTATAGCGGACCTCGACATACAAGAGACGTGTAAAAAAGAGTGGGTTGACAATGTGCACACATGATAGGTCAGATAGAAAAAATAATAATAGAATAGGTAAAACAAATTATTCTAAATTATGTACTATCTTTGAGGGATGCCTGGTGTTCAGTTGTCGACGTCCTACAGCTGAGATAATGATGATGATGACTATCATCATATATCACTCATCTTATCACTCACATAATTAGCCGGGTCCTGGAGTATTGACTTATGAGGTCAACCTTTAATGTTGCTTAATTTTATTTTATTTTTATATGTCTGCCGATCATTCCGATATTTCTGTTGTGTCGTAAGGTAGCGACAAAGTCACTCCACTTTACAGTAAACTTGATGTGCTCGTAAAAGGCGACACGGGATTAAGAATGGCCATTGCATTGTTTACCTCGTTATTGAGACATTGTTGAGATTATTTGGATCCTGAGAAAAGTTTGTAAATGCGTATAATTTTGGCTAGTGTGTATGTTCCTTTGACTGATTAGACAAAACATGTAACACGTTTAAATTTGTGGAACTAGGTAGCAGCACCGTCGAATTGGACATTCCCTAATAATCATGTCAGCATACGCCTGTACTCAGTTGCTCGGCGACGCTCGACCCGTATGGACGTGCTAGTATTGTTTTACGAAATTACGACATGGAGTGGGACGACTTAAGCCACCGACAAAAAGTTGCAGGAGGCGGCCCGGCGGGCTCAGTGTGTATTGCGCTTTACATTTTGAATCGGTCAACTAGCTCTGCTTATTAAATGTTTATAAGAAAAGAGTTTAAACTTCTAAACCGACAAATAAGAGGAGGTTCTTTATTCGACGCAACGACAGCGCAACAAAGCAACTACAATGTTGCGACTGTGACGCAACTATTGACTTAACCTAATCCAAGGATAAGGTTACCTTAAAATGGGATTATATTCTCAGACGAGTCACTAAAACCTGTGGTTGCTGAGAATACTCGCTCAGTTACCTCACTGTGGAAGAAAATAGATAGATAGATAGATAAAACATTTGTCATCACAACACAGAACATAGGTAATTTAAGAAAATCAATACACATAAAAAAAAAATAGACAACATAAGTAAATTAAAATGGAACTACAAAAAATAAACATATAATAGTATTTAAAAATTAATAGACCTATGTGTGTGCTGCAGCATGACAAAAAGGCAGTACTCAGCGCATATTTTGCTCTCAGAGCAAACACTGATTTTCAGTATTGCCCGCCGGGACGAGTCAAACAAATCACCAACGCAACAATTTGCAAATAAAGAGCTTCTACATAATATAAATGTTAAAACAAACTATTATATCTCAAAGCACGTAATAAACTCGAAGTATTTCATAATTCCAGTATGACACTATCTACAAAATTGCATACATTGCCAACACGTAACTATGCAAAACTATTTCGTTAAAAACTTTTCGCATAATGAATTCGGGGCACGCCTGAAATCACTTCCTTCATAGCGAAATACAATTTGTTTGTTTATGAGCACACATGCCGAGGGATTTTAATCTTTTAACACTTTAGCTGTTATGAAACGGATTTAAAAGTTTACGTATTTTATTGTTTTCATTTTACATACAGCGTTTCGTTAGCAGGGAAATATTTTATACGAATTTTGCGTTGATAGATGTTCTGTCGCTTTTAACTGTTATACCAACGGCTAAAGAGCTGTTTTTAGTTTATAATTTTATTCTTTGTAAAGGATATATTGCAGATTAATCCATGGATTTTTATTTAGTGTGATATGTATAAGAGGCAATATTTACATAAAAAATCTAAATTTAAAATTTAAGAAAAGCCCCCGATTCCACTGCCTTCATTTCCTTTAATGTAAAACAACAATCTAATATATAAAATTCTGGTGTCACAGTTTTCGTTGCCATACTCCTCCGAAATGGCTTTACCGATTTTAATGAAATTTTTTGTGCTTATCCGGTATCTATGAGAATCGGCCAACATCTATTTTTCATCCCCCTAAATGTTAGGGGTAGTCCACCCCCAAATTTTATTTATTATTTTTTAGACAACATTTTTTATTTCTATTTTTTATGATACAACATACAAAAATACATACAATCCTCAATTTTCACCCTTCTACGATCAACCCTTATTTTTTAATAGCCATTTTAGTAATTTAATCATTTTTCCTCTCCGGTAGAAAACTTAATTATGGCAAAACAACGTTCGCCGGGTCAGCTAGTAATATTATATAATGTGGACGCGATGCGCTTTTATTTGATACCCCGCACTAGTATATTTGCAGATTTTCTGTTTTCCTTCCCCACACTCACCCCCATAACTTTTAAACGGCTCAGCCGATTTTCATGAAACACCCGGGCAAAACTCACCTTTCATACAAAAAAAACTAAATTGCAATGGCTCCATCCGTTCGGGAGCTATGATGGACAGACAGACAGACAGACAGACACGTCAAACTTATAACAACCCTCTTTTTTGGTCGGGGGTTAAAAAGAATCCTTCTGTTAGCCCGTCCAAAAAGACTGGTCGCCTATTTTTAGCTTTATCGCTTAGTAACAAAGTGCCATAATATGATACCTATAGATCATCAGAGTTCCGGAGTGTAACGTTTAAACTTAGTACAAATCAAACGAAGGTATAACGTTACGCGAAACTGTTATGCACCGTAAAAATGATGTGTAGTTTTTTTTTAATTCTAAATAACGAACTAATTATTAATGTACCCATTTGTATTTGTAGTCATCTACCCTATTATCGTTCATTACCTTATCATAAACCTAAATTTAAAATAAACCCCCGATTTTAATGCCCTAATTTTCATAAAAGTAAAACACCATAATATTTTGTAATGTGCACGCGATGCGCTTTCATTTGATACACCCCCACTCGAGTATATTTGCAGATTTTCGTTTTTTGTTTTGTTTTCTTTCCCCACTCTCACCCTCATAACATACCTTTTAACGCGCCAAACTCATCTTTCATACAAAAAAATGCTAAATTAAAATCGCTCCATCCGTTCGGGAGCTATGATGTCCCAGACAGACAGACAGACAGACACGTCAAACTTGTTTTTTAGTCGGGGGTTAAAAACTTACCGTCCGAATGGAAATCCGTTGGTTAAAGGCGCTACTCATAAGAATCTTACGCGAAACAGCTAAAGAAAGATCTTTCTTCTTGTGAGACACTGACTCTGTCTAAAAAGAAGGATATCTATTCAACCAAAAAAATACTTGAGTTTTCAGATACTACTGATTTCAGTTAAAGAAACAATGGTTATAACACGGCTGTTCTGAGTACTCAGTATGTCGGCAACATGCTGTGTCGTGATGAACAGAAGAAAAAACTAAACGTTAATGCAACGCTTTGTTACATTATATCCCTAAAATGCGAAACCCTAAAAATAAATCCATTAAAATCATACACAATCTCATAAAGTCACAAGAAACTGCTCCCATTTTCCACATGATACGCTATCGCAGTTATACAGCTCCTAAAAGTGGGTCGCACTGCTTTGCCCATTAAGGCGATATTCCTTTGTGCTAATGCTTTTCATGCATCTTTCATCTCATGCATTTTTGAGGACGCGCCGCAGGCTAAATTGGGTCTTATAGGATTCTCATACAAAACCTCATAAGGTAAAGATTGTCGGGGCACGTTGTTTCGCCTTACGACGGGGTACGAACTACAAAGAATCTTGTTTAGTGGTTAAAGGAAATAAAATTGTAAAGCTCTTTGAAATTTCCTTACACCGAGTGAATTGAGATAGTTTAGCGTGAAACATTTTGGTATTAATATGTAAATAGTACCTACAGAGGATAAACAGTGTTGAAAAGGAGGGTAAACTAGGTTTGGTATAGTAGCATAAACATCCCTTTGTACATTCCCACTGCTGGAGTACAGTGACTTCTCTCCTGACGATAGAAATAAGCACTTACCACACTGGTGACGTTGGTCAAGTGCGGGTTGGTAAATGTAACATGTTCTTAAGACTCTTAAATTTTTTTATAGTGACGGTTTTCTCACAATGTTTGTCTTCACCGTTAAAAGAGGGTTTTAAAGCGCGCATAATTTTTTGACAAGAAAATTCTAGAGGTGCGCTTCGGGCGTTTGATCCCACAACCTTCGGAATGAAAGCCGTGTGTGCTCCTACTTAGCCAACACGGCTTTTTCTTAGTACCTATACCTACTCGTAATAGCATTGACAACAATAAGACAGTCAGTTCAGTTCAGTTTCTTGTAATTGGACTTTGCGCCTGAAGCGACAATTTGCCAGTGTCGAGTTAAATAAAATTATACTATAAAGTGAAAAAGATATTGCACAATTGAACGCCATTTTGCGTCCATTAGATAGTCAAATCTTCTTACGTCTTACTCCAGGATTTGGGCTGATTAGAGCTGTAAGATCAACGTCATTATGATAGCGGGCTCGATATACTGATACCGACGGAAGATACTTAAAGTCGTTGAGTCCTATGGCTGAAATGATGATGATGATAAAGATAATTTATTTGCTTGAACACAATGTAGGTCACACAGATGTTAACAAAATATGGTATCAATTATATTCTACTAAAAAAAGCATGCAAATGTTCATAAAATGTATTACAATACGTCAATAAAAAAATATATAAAATGAAATAACAATGTCAAGATTTAATATATTTATTTAAAATATGAAAATTAATTAAAATGCAAGATTATCTGCCATTAAATCATTTATATTATAATAGCATTTGTTTGTCAGTAATTCTTTTAGTTTAGTCCGTAACATAGTATCGTTACATTTTTTTAATGATTTTGTAATCTTATATATAAAATTCTCGTGTCACGGGGTGCGTAATCGAACTCCCCCGAAACGGCTTGACCGATTCTCATGAAATTTTGTGAGCATATTCAGTAGGTCTGAGAATCGGCCAACATCTATTTTTCATTTTGCAAAACAACGTTTGCTGGGGTCAGCTAGTTTTATTATAGATTTTACGTGACCATCAACGTGTGGTATATATCCACACTTTGATGGTATGTATGTCACGAAAAATGTATAATAAATTTAATTGATGATTGGTTAAACACGTAAATTAGAGATGAGAGCCATAAGATTCACGCACGCAAGGTCATAACAAAACGTAGGATAGATCATTTATGTTAGATGCAGGCCGCTTTCAGAAGGAAGACCTCACGGTGGTCTTGTGTCTTAAGAAAGCTGTACACGTCCAATTAATACCTAAATAATAATAAATATCGTAAATACATCATGTTGAAACTCTTAGAATACCACCCAGTGTGAACTCAGCTTAAGACCACGACCCTGAATCTAGTTTCAACTTGAAATAACGATATTGAACATGACCACGAAAAGTTTTAAATCCAAAAGCACTCACAACGAAACTCGGTCACAATCGTTTTAAATCAAGCAGGAAAAATTACTCGGAGCACTTTTGAGTTTCAAACTTTTCTCTTTGGCCGTGCGGCTCTCATTATTGTGTTCACGTTTCGGACTTTTATGCCGCAATTGCAAGCCTACAGCGGTTACAGGGTATCAATATCAACGGACCGTTATCAGTACTAGTTACAACTCGTTTTTTACTATCAATAACTAGTAGAACCGGCGTTTAATGGATTTTCCCATGAAAAAGTAGCCTTTGTCACTTTCAAGCCTTAGAGAATCGATTTTAATTAAAATCAAAGTAGATTTAGTAGGTCCAAAGATTACCCCCTACATCGTCACAAAAACTCTCACACCTCTTTATAATATAGGTATAGACAAGTTTTTTGAAAACAACGGCGAAGCAATCTAAATGTTTTATAGATCCCTCATTTAGGTATGCCCGGATTACTTACCTACTGTCCCTTAACAATTTTGTGAGCGTCAAAGGTTAAAATGAGCGACAAAAGTGAGAAATGTCGAATTTCGTTCGTTTGTCGACATTTAAGTACATACATAAAAGATTTACGTTCGTATTTAACCTGTTTACGGACGGAAAGGACGGAACAACTCGGAAAATATTATATAATTTTGCACTAACATTTATTAATTTTATGGTGGCATTAATGAAACTTAAGGTTAAAGTCATAAATTCTGGCGGTTTAAAGTTCTGTGAACAGGTTCATGTAACAGTACACTATTATTATTAAGAATACCTTATTCCACAAGCAAATAAAGAATTATACAAAAGGTGGGCTTAATAACAAGGCATTTTTTTTTTTATTATTGATAAGCCTTCATTTGACCACAATCTCACCTGATGTAAAGTGACGATGTGGTCTAAGATGGAGCATGAAGGCCTAGAAGATGGCTTCTCCGGGCCACATTACGAAACACGAAACAATTGCTTCACGCACTGGCCCAGCCCGGAGGGTGGTGACAAGCCGCGGCCGAAGCCTACCACCAGAGACTGTTCTTAGCACCACCCGGAGGTCACGTGTAAGGATTCAGAGGGTTACCACTTACGGACGTGAACAGACAAAACCTCCAAATTTTCATTCGTTACTATATTTTTTGACATATAATTTGACCCTTGTTATATCAAATTGCATATAATGTTAAATGTAGCGGCAGCCTATGCCTTGCATCATCAGAAACTGCCGACAGACACGAAGCGTCTACTTCAATCGTATTTTTACAATCTCGCAGAGAGGCAGGTTTACGAGTCGCCTCCACATGGGCCCGGCTAATGCAGGTGTTGTGTTTAACCCCGCCACGTTAATTAATTGCAAAACCCCGGGTTAAAAAGGTTTTATTCGGCCGAATGAGAATCGTGCTGTAACTTTTTTATTTCATTCGGTATTCTTTTAAATTTAAGGCCGTTTTTAGGGAACGTAGCAGCCAGCGTCTTAATATGCGTTTGAGAGCTTAATTTGTATGGTGGTTTTTGGTATTGGTTTAATTGATGACATTGACAGAGACATTAACACAAACATATTACCCAAATTTGATACAGTTCACCAAGACCTGTCAACATGACAGCCATCTGACACGTATCTATATACTGTTTCGGGGCTGTCGCATGAGAGTGGCGCGAACAAGGTATGACTAATTCATAAAAGATTACAATGAAAATTTAAGTTTTGTTGAATTTGTAGTGTGGTCTAAAGTTTATTTTTGAAATTTGAGAAAAATCTTCTATGTATTTTTGTTTAGTTTATTTATTTTTAGTAAAACTCAAAGGAGTTTATATCTTAAAGTGGTTAAAACTTCACAGTTTGTTCAAAGCTATGTAAACATCGGTACAATTAATCTGAAAGTTTGATGTTTGCTCAAATAAGTATTATAAAACATAATTAGTTATTATAAAGGGTCTTAAGCGCCCAGTTAGCAAACAATAAAACTTTGTTTCTCTTTTGGCTACATAGGCGGCGAATACTTACGCAATGACGCGCATGATGAATGAAAACTTCGAGTTAGTCTTGTCTACATTGTTGCGGCTAATGAATTTAAAAAGACGTGTGTGTAGTCTTGCGACATTAAAATGCCCATTCACGATGCATCCATCAATCCAAATGGTTAGACGTCTTCGACGATTTTTTGTATTTTTACCGAGGTATTCCTCAGGGCGCACCAAGATGATGCGCACCCAGATGATGCGCACCAACGTACTTCCACTTAGCGCACCAGCTCTGGTGCGCATCATTCAGTACGTATAAATGTTTAGTTTTTATTCCTCGCTGCGCACCAACGACAATGAAGGGTCTAGTGATGGGGTTGTCTTCATCTAATTAGTAACCTATAGTGGAAATATATAATTAATTGGCTTTCAGCTGACATGTACCCTGCATGTATATTTCTGATAGTATATTATGTTTTGTCTACCTATCTGTAAGTTTTGCATAAAATTCTAAAATAAAAAAATATAATTAGGATTTAAGTAATGAAAAGTAATATAATTTTAATTAAAAATGTTTATTTTCATTTGGAGAATTGGATACATATCAGCATAAAATACAATACGAGTATCTGAAGATATCGTTTATTACATTTTAGAAAATCAGCCTTACAGAAAACTAGAACACACTTAACAGTTACATATTAGTTAGTAGTTTTTAGATTTATTTATTTCAAATTCAAAATTACACTCTTATTTAAGTAACTTTGTTTACGAAATCGCGTTACTTAAGGTTTTTAATCCTAACAATAAATATTTTTATTAAGTTTTTAACAATCAGTCTTATTAGTAATCAAATGAAAATGTTTATCCAATTATAAAATTTTACCGTATTGTTTGTTTTCTACAGGTGCTTAAAGTAATAAATAATATTATGTAGATACCTGTAAAATACAAACATAACTTTTGAAACGACCTATAAATATCGTTCAATGGAAGATACAAACATTCAGAACATCAGTCTCACGTTATCCCTTAGTCTAGTTGTACTTAAATTTAAACAATCACATCAGTTCCATTGTTAATGATAGTTTACTTTTTATAGTATCAATTAGTATAAAATAATTAGTAAAAAATGGTTCGTAGTTATATTTGTATTGTGATTTAGTTAGTAAGAAAAACTGTTTGTTTTCCGAATAAAATAAAATAAAATAAAAAACAAAAAAACTACGTTTTTAAATGAAAACTAGATAATGTTGTAGTAGGTAACATTTTAAACTTCCGGTCTTATTAAAATCGGAGTTTCTCTAGGCAATGCCCGAGAGATATTTGGCCATTTTTGTATTCTTGTAATATTGCATTAATTAATTCATTCCTCTTTTTGGCTTTTTTTTGGTTTTGAGATGTTGGCATTTTTATGCGAATAGCAGAAAAGTTATTACAGTTATTTTCAAAATATCCCAAAAGCTTGACTAAATTGATAAGTTTATTCTTGTTCATAAATTTGCCCAGTTCTGAGTAATGAGATTCCACATGATTATTCGTCTTATGGATTTCGCCATAGGTTGAAAATTTATCTGACCATAGCTCGTGATTGATCCACTGGTTAACCATATAATCGTTAAACTTCGTTACGATATCGTCTTGCGGACATTCACCCATAATGTAAAGCCATGCATCTTCCAAGTCTTCTACTGGCAGATGCGGCAGCACAGCACACAGTGCTACATGTTTTCTAAACACGCTGTCTTTATTAAGTTCCAATGCTTTTGATTTTCTTTTAAGTGCCTGCCTATAATGAAAATAACAACCTTTTACTGTTACATCAGGAAAAACTGAAATTATCCCACGGACCGCGGCTTCTTCAAAATCGCTTGTAAAAATATCTACTTGGAGGTCAGGTATCGTGGTTTTGAGTAATTGAAATAATTTCTTATATGTTGACTTTTTCTTATCAACAAGCAAAGCATAAGCTAGCGGCTTAACAATACCATCAATTTCCCCGTGTATGCTGTAGATTTGACGGAAAGGCTTTGGCGAGCACTTAAACGTTCCATCGCAGTACAAATGTCGGGTTCTACCTAGTTCACCTCTACTTTTTTCCGTAGCGAACAGAAGTATTCTACTTGTGCCGCCCGTGACTTTAAAATCAGCTAGCAGGAAATCTTGATATTTTTTAGGGATCTGGAAAATTAATATTTTAGATTTAAAGACTATTTACTCACAACAATTATGTTATTAAACCTTGTGGTGTAGACAGTTATATCATCATCGATAACTTTGGTTATTATTTGGTTATTAAACACTAGCAGGGAATGCTTGAACTCAATTTGAGGACTTATGCAACAGATAATTGACAGCCAGACAAACTATTTATCGCTAAGGTAGTCAAAGAAACTTACTTGGACATCCTTCGGAGTTTTTGGGAATAGACGCTCTACTCCGTGCGATCTGTTTCTTTTATTGTAGAGGCCCGTTTTTATTTCATTAAAGTTTGGTATGTTAACTACCATATCAAGCCCCTTGTCAAGGAATTCATCTACCTTTGACTTATATAAGGTAGGTATTGGCTTATCAGAAGCTATAACTTTTTTGTTGAGGTCATCCATAACTCGCTTGAGTTGTAACTTGGAACTGTCAAAAGGACAGCTATGTTCTGTGACTTTAATCACTTCTTCAAGGCTGTTCAGAGTTAAGCATCCGTGACAAGTTTTGACAGAGCACCGCCAAAATGTGCCTCCTCCTTTATATTGTTTAGATTTTCTATATTGTCTATTATCAAAAACTATATTTTGCTTTCCTTGCCTGCTTGTGATATAGTTCCAAGATTTTTCGGCAGGTGCATTCGATGTCGTCGGCGTCGGTTCCATGTTTAATTAGTCACAAAACATATGTAATTTAACCACACGCAAACCACAATAACTGATTAATATTACAAGCATATTAATCTATCATTAGAGACCATTACGTAGCGACCGGTGGTCAGCGAAAACTCGAAAACACTTTTCTTGATTTTTTCCAAAACGGGCTACCTTCTGGTAGGCGAAGGAAAACTCGAATGGAAAAGAATCGACGATCTATTTTGAAATGCGATTTTGTTTTTAAAATTCGAGTATGCCATGGAGGTTTCCTAATATTTTCATGAAACCTTTTTTCATAAAAGGTATGAGATGTAGACACAGACAAATTATAGACGGTAGATATGTTTATTATTTATATTTTAAATTTAAAAACGTAAACATTTATGAGATGTTTTAATTCATTAATCTTTTATATTATTATTTTTTAATTTATTATCAAGAAATTGTAATAAAATGTTTTTTTTTTACGATTTCTAAATATCTAATTACTTATGTCTATGGATACTTCACTTACGGTTCTTACAGAAAATATCCCACCAATTTAATTTTAAAAATCGAATTTGAATTCATATTACACCTAAATTCTTACTTTGAAATTTATTATTCAGTGGTTATGAATTGAAATGAAGATAATTTGCATAAATAAATTACTTGGGTGACATCGTTACTGAGCGACAAAACCCTATAAGTAATTAAATTAAGAATAAAAAAGATGTGTAAAATAATGTTTTATTATGTAATTCTATTATTCGTGAAAATGGCATCTCCGTAAAAATTATATTATGTTCGTTTTTCGATTTCATTGAATAGCTTTCAAAATTATATATCGAAAATACATCTTTTTTATTACTGATGATAAACCTTTTAACAGACTTTCAACGAAAAAAGGATGCTTATGTTTTTTTTATTATTATAAGTCTGTGGTACACCTGTGGTGTACCTTGACAATTAGGGTTCAAAAAAATTTTTGACAAAAAAGAACCAACTTCAAAGCAATAACTAAAAAGTAAAAAATAAATTAACTTCTACAAATAATGTAATAATTTGAAGTCGGTGCCAAGTACTAATACTACTAATACCCTATGGCTAATTGTTTTACTTGGCACCGACCTCAAATTATTACATTATTTTTGTAGAAGTTAATTTATTTTTTACTTTTTAGTTATTGCTTTGAAATTGGTTCTTTTTTGTTAAAAAAATTTTTTTCACGATTTTTAGTGAGTTTCAGATCATCAGACCCCTAATATCAGTCAAAACCGTTCTGTCTGTATGTCTGTCCCAGACAGACAGACACACAGACAGACACGTCAAACTTATAACACCCCTCTCTTTTGGTCGGAATTATACATTTCCACTATAGGTTACTAATTAGATGAAAACAACCCCATCACTAGACCCTACATTGTCGTTGGTGCGCAGCGAGGAATAAAAACTAAACATTTATACGTACTGAATGATGCGCACCAGAGCTGGTGCGCTAAGTGGAAGTACGTTGGTGCGCATCATCTGGGTGCGCATCATCTTGGTGCGCCCTGAGGAATACCTCTTTTTACCAACTAAACAGCTATTACTGCCTTATTATTAAATACGCGCCGAGCCTCCTCCTTTTTATGAAAGTCTATTGAAATTAAATCTTATCGAAAATAAATGACGGCGCGTACTTCCAAATGGATAAGAATAATAAATGTCTCCGGACTACTCACACAGCATCACCTAACCCCAAACTAAGCAGAGCTTGTACTATGGGTGCTAAGTGACTGGCTGTATATTGTATACATAGATATACATTTTTTATGATTGATGTCAATGTTTCCATAATTAGGAGTATAGGTACATTATTTCCACCACCACCAGGCATGCCAACCAGAGGCATCGTGAATAGGCCATTTTCGTTAGACCACGACCCATTTCAGTAAGAAAACAAATTCATACCAGCAAGCAATGTCACAAAGCTACTAACCAGGCCATATAATGGAAAGAGTGAGAGAGAGAGATAGATAATTTTGTTAAATGTATATCCCTCTAAAACTCTGATGCCCTCAAATTATAAGCCACAATCCAAATGTCATCCGCTCCACGTCTAAACTTTCCGTCACCGTACACGATATGTCACAAGAAGGGTGAATTATGATAATTATCTCATGACGCGACTATGTCATGTAACATTCAGATAAGTAGGGGCCGTGCGTGCGCGGAATGTTGATGTTAGTTACGTCTTTTGCGAATTTATACTGTAAGTTTGTAGGCGTGTTTTTTCATCGAATTTGGTGTTCTACGGATATATTTACGAAGAAATAACGCGCTTTTAAGGTATGTGTTTTACTTATACCGAAAAATAGATTTATATATTATTTCCTAGATTTTTATAGATTATTTCCTAGATTTAAGTTTCGTTTGTTGTGAAAATCCGTTTAGGTAACTATTTTGGTCTCCACGATACAGGCTCTGCCTAGTGTGGAGGCTAATGCTAATGTTGTTAATTTTTAACTTTAGTAATAAATATTTTTTTCATTTTTCATTTATAATAAAGAATTAGTGGTTTAGTCACAGGTACTTACAAGTAGGTATGGTTAATTGCTGGCTGTATATTGCCTTCAATCATTTTGACAAGTCTGAGATGGACTACTACACCTTGGGTACCGCATTCAGTTAACATTTTGCAATAAAAATAACAAAGATACGTATTTTTTTATTAAAGCTTAAAAAGGTGCAGTGAGAGCGGTCACCCATCCAAGTATAGCCTCGCGCAATATCGCTAACTTTATATAAATCATGTTTGTTGTATCGGAGCGCACTTTTGTGTATTTATTTAATACTAGCTGTGCCCCGCGGTGTTACCCGCGTTATAATGGATTTTCCCGCGGAATGACGTCTTCCCGCGGTAAAAAGTAGCCTATGTTATTTTTCAGGCTCTAGAGATTCTGTGTACCAAATTTCATTTAAATCGGTTCAGTAGTTTTGGCGTGAAAGAGTAACAAACATCCATACATCCATACTTACAAACTTTCGCCTTTATAATAGTAGTAGGATGTGTTTTTAGTATTTGTTGTAATAGCGGCAAATGCAATACATTATCCCTCAACATTTCAACAGCTCTCACGGTTCTTGAGATACACCCTGGTGGCAATCACACAGACGACGAAGTCTAAAAACAATAATATAAGGTCCCGTAAGCAAAGGAGCCTTTTCTTCCGGAACCTTATATGGGGGTTTTAATAAGTAAGTAGGTAACTTTGTTTTGAAATCCCTTATCGTTATAAGTCCTACTGCAAGCGCGGGTTTTAAGTGTTAATTTTGTATGTTTATGAAATAGTTATCTACATATATATTTTTTTATGGTAGATAAGCCTTCATTTGACAACAATCTCACCTGATGTAAAGTGATGATGTGGTCTAAGATGGGACATGAAGACCTAGAAGATGGCTTCTCCGGACCACATGACGAAACACGAAAAAATCGCTTTACGCACTGACCCAGCCCGGAGGGTGGTGACAAGCCGCGGCCGAAGCCTACCAGAGACTGTTCTTAGCACCACCCGGAGGCCACGAGTAGAATTCAGAGGTATACTACATTTACGGACGTGAACAGACAGAACCTCCATTTCAACATTCCCATTATTGTTTGAAGATTGAGAGGCGGCGCTTGTGAGTAAGATGTAAGATGTACCTACTGAACGAAGCCACAATCTCCACACAAACATAAACAAACCAAGCCGTCTAAAGTTGAAGATTACCCAAATGATTAGCAACTCTCTGAAACTCGCGCGATGCATTTTACATTTTATCATAATGAATACAATGTTGCCGCGTCTCGGGACTGCGGGACGACTCCGCGGTTTGCTGTAGCGCTTCACTACTGGAGTTTGATAAAAAAATATGATACTTGATAATTTTTTAATTGTTTTTTTTTTAAATCATTTCTTAAATTCTTTATTGCACACAGAAACATATACAAATACTAGCGGCCCGCCCCGGCGTCGCACGGGTATAAAATTTTCCCGGAAATTATTCGATTTTTTCTCGCCGTAAAAACCATCCTATCTCTCAAGTTGGATCGAACTGCACATGGTGTGCGAATTTTATTATAATCGGTTAAGTGGTATAGGAGTCCATTGAGGACAAACATTGTGACACGAGATTTATATATATTAAGATTAGTTAAAAACATAGGTCATGTACAAAGGCGAGCTTAACCCTATTAGAGTTTTCTTACAGCAATCTCATTTATTTATTTATACAGGGTTTTGTGAACAGGGCACCCTTATATACTAGTGCTTAATTAAAGTACAAATAAAGAAATATGACATAAATACTGCGCTAACAGTTATTGAGTAAACGACTGCAAGCGCGCACTACATACTACACGGTATAAATAAATTAAATAAATATTTCCGGACTACTCACACAGCATCACTTAACCCCAAACTAAGCAGAGCTTGTACTATGGATGTTAGGTGACTAATATACTACATAGATACATTTTTTTTGTAAATACATACATATGATACATAGAAAAACACCCAGACCCAAAACCAGAAATTGTAGAACGTACAAAATCTGGTCCTCCGGCGGGAATCGAACCCGCAACCTCCTGCGCCTCAAGCGGACGTTCGCCCACCGAGCCACAGAGGTCGTCGTATAAACGCACAAGGTTCATAGTACCCAGCGAGGTGGGCTCTGAGAGGATAGCATTACATCCTCCAAAATTCCAAAAACCGTGTCCTGGGTTGAATTTTTTTTCCTAAATTCTTCGCCCCAGGCACATTGATAATATTTGTTTAAAAAATTTTGGTTAATTAATTTTAAGTTGACCGGTCCATGTATGACCTGTGCTTCTAAGGAACTAAATTTATGACTTTGACTTTGATTTTTAGGGAAAAAAACCGAACCTAAAAACCGAACCCTATACCTATACCTATAGGTTCGTCATGTATCAACGTCATCTGTCTGTCCGTCCGTATGTCAAAGACAACTTTTTTTGAAACTTCAAGGAGTATATTGTTGAAACTTGGTAATCGCTTCACGCACTGGCCCAGCCCGGAGGGTGGTGACAAGCCGCGGCCGAAGCCTACCGCCAGAAACTGTTCTTAGCACCACCCGGAGGTCACGTGTTCAGAGGGTTACCACTTACGGACGTTAACAGAAAAACCTCATAAAATTGTCCACTATATAAGAAGACTTATAGCGCAATTTGATAATTAAAAGTCACAGATTCTTTTCGTCCAGTTGTTACCCCTTCACGCGAATCTCCTTACTTATTTAATTCTTTTGTACTTAAGAAAATCGGTTTAGCAAACTCCCAAGGAATGTTTACAATGCCGAGCAAAATAACTATTGCAGTCGCCTTTTGTATTCTGAACTTGACTCTTAACGACGGCAAGTATTTTGTTTATTTTACGTAAAAACTTTCCAACCAGTAGGGAAATGTGGAAATGATAAAATTAACCTCTAAATTTTTTCTATAGTTTTTTCGTTCTGTTCGTTATTAAAGTAGAAACAAATGAAAGAAAATTATCACTCTTTCACTGTAGTGGTCAAAGTCAAAACTTTTATTTCCTTAGACGCGTAAGCATACATGGACAGGTCAACTAAAAGCTAATTTAAATAAAAACTAAGAAAAATCAAGGAAATAACATTGTCTTGACAGTTCGCTTCAATTTTCTACACTGAGTTGAGAAGCAAATGGAACAACCCAGCTTTCACCTCTTATGTCTTATGGTAATAGATGGAAGAAAAAAACAGGATAAACAAGAAGTGTCTATCTTACTATCTGAATACTATACCAAAAACCTAGTAAATATTAACGCTTGAAACGGGTAACATATTAGATTAGACTCTTTTGAGTTTTCCGATATTTCGAAGCTGTTGCAAGTTGCAATGACGGAATAAACGTTTTGTCAAATTTTAATATAGTTAAAGACCATGATAATTTATAGTTAAATTTATAAACATTTCAAACTGATTTGACCGAGAAGGCAAACATCGTGAGGAAACCGGCATGTCCTGTGAACTTTAAAGAGTTTGGAAGGACATGTGACATTCACCAACCCGAGCTTAGCCAGCGTGGTGAACTAAGGCCTAATATCTCTCGTCAAGAGAGAAGTCCCTGTGTCCCAGTAGTGGGATAGTTAATAGTGTGATGTAGTTAGAAATGCATAAATATTTTAAACAATGCACTAAACATAAAGACAGTACCAAACCCAAGGAGTTTATTAACTCCGGAACCCTGAAAAATGCTTCGTTGAGGAAATTGGTTTTCGATTGTGGAGTTCAGACATTGTTTTTGATGGAAATTATATAAAGAACAAAGGCGTATCGCCCTTAAAGGGGAATAATAATTAATTTTATAATCCTTCTGTGAGAATTGGGTTAAAACGTAAAATTTTCTGGATTCTCGGGTTCATTCATTATTATTTGAGCTACAAATAAAATAATTAGAGTATTTGATTGTCTATTTCGAAGTTAATTAAGAATAATTTCTATATAGAGTAAAAAAAATCTTTATATAAATCTTTTGTACATGTGTTAGTCATTGAACTCCTCCTAAATGGCTGGACCGATTTTGATTTATTTTTTTGTGTATGTTTAAGTGGGTTCGAGAATGGTTTAGATTCACAATACGGTCAACTGAGGACCGCTAGTGTCATTATATTAATCTTCTAACATAAAGATGGTCAGTTTACCTAAAAGTTTTAGCAGTTACATAATAAATGTATCATCATCATCAGCACCCTATTAACGTTCCCACTGCTGGGACACAGGGACTTCTATCTTGACGCGAGAGATTATGCCTTTTATTCACCACGCTGGCCAAGTGCGGGTTGTGAATGTCACATGTCCTTCAAACTCTTTTAAAGTTCTCAGAACATGCCGGTTGCCTCACGATGTTTGCCTTCACCGTTAAAGCACGTGTTTAAAGCGCACATAAATTTCTCCGATATTTCTCCGATTCGGAAATATTTATTCATTACACCAACTCCGAGTAAATATGTCAAAGATTATAAAAATAAGTATTGGTCCGTCAGTGACTGATAGCAGTTGTCAGTTGACTCGACAGCTCTTTATTAAAACCATTGTCTAATATTTCCCACTTCTTCCATTTTTAACCACGACGGAAATCCAAAGTGAAGTCTTATATAGTTTGACGTAGGTACCTGTCTTTGGCAACATAGCACACCAACGGATGAAGCTATTTTAATTTAGTTTTTTTTGTATGAAAGGTGGTTCTTTGACTTTTTTTGAAAATTAGTTGAGCCGTTGAAAAGTTTGGGGGTTGAATGTGAAGGAAGAAGATCCGAATATCTGCAAATTTACTCGAGTAGGATATTAAATGACATGCAAATTATAAAATAATATGATTGTGGTGAAGTGCAAGAAATCCTTTTTTTTCATTTAGATTATATAACCACTTAAATAACAAGGAATAATAAGTGTCCTATTATTTATTTTAGCTAGTTCAGAAATTGAATCAACCTGATTTCTTACTACATATAAACTAGATCAAATTTAAACTCATATAGTCAAATAAACATCAAACATAGTTACTGCACATGTCCGAGGTGAAACTCAGCCAAAATGTAGGTACTATTCGTTGAGAAAGGCAACTTTTACGCCCGGAAGTGCCCTAGAAGCCTCCACAACTTTAAAGCAACCCTTAAAAGTTACTCGAGTAAGTTGTAAGTTTAAGTGGTCCTTGGTACATGAAATTATTTAGATTATGTACCAAAGCATTAATCATTTCTTGTACCAACCCTAACAAGACAAAGAGGCGGTTCACAAAAAAAAGGAGAAGTATTTATTGCTTGTCAAACTCTGTTTACTTCATTACATCATTTAAAACGAAATATTTTCTTATTCAAAACAATTTAAAAAAAAATTGTATACCTGGCGGCCTTTGCCCAATCTTCTATATAAATAAAAATGAATTGTTGTTCGTTAGTCTGATTAAAAGAGATAAAAATCGAGAATGGCTGGGCCGATTGAGCTGATTTTGGTTTTAAAATGTTTGTCGTAGTCCAGGGTAGGTCTAATCGGTGAGCAAATAAGGAAAAATTGCCGGGAACTTTTTTACCCGTGCGACGCCGGGGCGGGCCGCTAGTAATAAATAAAACTTACATTGCACTTAAGTGTGTATATAGTATTTGTTGTTAGAGCGGCAGTAGAATTACATCATCCCTTAAAATGTCAACTCTCTATATAACACGGTTCTTTTGACTTGCCTGGTGACTAGCGGACAGACAGACATTATGACGAAGTCTCAGTAACAGGGTCCTGGGTCCCTTTGAGCACGGAACCCTAAAAACAGGGGCTTCTGGTTTCAAGTTAGTTTTTACACAAAATGCGTTAAGCAATTAATTACTCTGCTACATAATTGCATTGGATGTAGAACAATTCACAACATTCCCACCCCTACCATGCTGCTGTTCATCGTAAAACGTAACGTTCATAAAACGATAGCTGTTTAGTACACGCAGTAACTCAAGTTAACGAGTTCCCGATGTACGTGGCTTCAAAATTAATGACGTCACTAATAGTTCGCAACTCATTTTATTGCGAGGAAATGAAACTTTAGTTTGAGTGAACTGTAGCGGAATAACGTTGACATAACGGTTTGTGTAACGGTTTCGGTAAACGGTTATGTAATTTGTGGTTGCGGGGTGAATGCTCGTTGGTTCTGATGAAAATTATCGGAAAGGTACGCATTTGTACATCTCAATGATTATATCTTTTACTAAAAGTGAAAAGTTTGTATGGATGGGATATTATGGTAGTATGTTTAGGCTAATTTATTCTGTGGTTTAGGTAAACTTTTATGCTTAAACAACATAACTGATTTTACTGTAGCTCTGAGTACAAAGCTGATTAGCAGTGTAAAAAACTGAAATGTCTGAATCCGCTTAGGAACTCAATTACAATTATTTAAAAAAAGGGCTAAGTATATCTAGAAAGGTGCAAGATATAAGATCTTTCTATTATATAAAACTTATTCTATTTTCTTTGATGAATATGATATATTTGCAAGCCGTGTTGGCTCACTCGACTTTCATTCCGAAGGTCGTGGGTTCAAACCTTGCCGCGCACCTCTGGATTTTTCGTTTTGAAAAATGTATTTATGTGCGCTTTAAAACTCGTGCTTTAACGGTGAAGGCAAACATTGTGAGGAAACCGGCATGATCTGAGAACTTTCAAAGAGTTTATAGGTCATTTGACATTCTGGCCAAGTTGGTAACCCGCACTTGGCCAGCGTGGTGAATTAAGGCCTAATCTCTCTCGTCAAGAGAAAAGTCCCTGTGCCTCAGCAGTGGGAACTATATTAGTGTGTTGATGATGATTATGATATATTATGTAAGTCCTGGCAACACATATTAAAGACATTCGTCTAACACTAAGTATTTTGGAAAGTCGTTAAGTTAACTTTACATATTCCATTATAAAGTTAAGTTGCGTACGTTAATTTATTTAGGCAAAACAATATGTACTGACTATGTTTATGTTGCATAAGTTCGCGCCGCTAGAAAACATCGCTCTGTTTTACGAAACAACAGAAGAAAGTGCGTATCTCCAAGGAGCTGAGAAATTTGAGAAGTTTATTATAGAGACAACATTAAGTCTAGAAGGAACAAAAACACTTATTGGAACGGTTAAACCGTCTCATGATCAGTTAATAGCTACTTACGATCGGATTTAATATTCCGCGGACCATATAATAGCAACGCCTCGTTTTCTCTTACTAAAACTTACAAAAGGAGATATATCAATTGGGTATCGATGATTAATGAAACAAAATTTATCCGTCAGTTAGATTATTTAAAAGAAAAACTATAATTTATTTTTCATTTAAAAAAAAAAAAATTAGTTCCCTTAAAAGTAAAAAGTCATGCTATTTTGTAATGTACTTACACGCTTTCATTTGAGACCCCACTCGAGTTTGCAGATATAATATTTTTCTTACCCACTTTCACCCCTCATAACTTTGAAACGGGTGAACCGATTTTCATTTAACATGTAACTAAGAACACTCGCGCAAAACTCAGCTTTTAGACTAACTAAATTAAATCTCGCTTCATCCGTTCGGGAGCCTTGATTACACAGTTTGATAGACACGTCAAACTTATAACACCCCTCTTTTTCCGTCGGGGGTAAGAATACGAATCATTTATTTGCATAAAACAAGTGTAAATACATGGTGGCAAGTTTAAAAAAAAGTGTTTCACATGTTTTGCCAATCCTGGCGTGCAAAAAAATAGTCAATATATAAAACAGACATTATGAATGTGTAGAACAGATGGCCGTTGGGGCCGAAAAGTTCTCGAATGGAGACCACGGATCGGCAAGCGCAGCGTCGGACGACCACCAACAAGATGGACAGATGACTTGGTCAGACTTGCTGGCTCACGGTGGATGCAAGTGGCGACCGATCGGAGTGATTGGTCGTCTTTGAGGGAGGCTTATGTCCAGCAGTGGACGTCTAATAGCTGAAATGATGATGATGATGATTATGAATGTCCAGTTAAAATGCTATGAATACAACTGTCTCTATGGCCGTCCAATCTACCCGCTCCTCGGTACAACCTGAGGCGTTCCAAGCTCTCGTCGACTTAATCAAAGTTCTCTTTACATTAATTTCCATTTTAGAAGAACAGGGCTAAGTATGGATTAGGCTTGATTTATTTCATTCTTACTTTTTAAGTGAGTTTGGCGGTGACACTGTTGTATTTTTACAAATTTTTCGACGAAATTTAAATTTGTGGTACTTTGGGATTGTCGGATACCAGCTTTATTCTAACTTGAAAAACAATGACGAAATTAATAGTGGGAATAACAAAAAAAACTTTATTTAAATAAAGTGTGGGTTGCTTTTTAAGATATTATCGAAATAGTAATCACTCTACTCATATCTGTCAATATAATAGTATATTTTTTAGTTTTTTTAAACTATTATTTATTTGAGTGCAAAACGATGCAGTCATAGCGGTCAACAATCCAAGTGTTGGCCTCGCTCAACGAACTTAAAGTATAAATTATGTGTTTTTAGTATTTGCTCAGAAATACTTCTGTTGCTGCTATTAGAATAATTATGATGAATAATGTATATCATCTCTTTAAATTCCCGTTTTACCCTTTGGGTCCGGAAACATTTTAAATGTGTTTATAAAGTACGAGGTGATAATGTCTACATAGGATTTTAGGCAAGATAGCACGCCTAAAGTTCAGTATTATTCAAATACTGTGCATATTGCCCCACAAACTACCAAGTAAATTGAAGTTGGACAACTGCAGTGATTCAGTGACGCCAAAATCGGTCCTGAAACTACTCCGATTATTTACAATAATAGTGTTTTGTGTTAAGCTCCTTTTTGATAATAATCTAATATAATTTGTTATAAGAACTCCAAAATTAAATTCATTATCATTCAGACTGTCCGATACGACGTGACAGAACACGGTTCGGGTAAATAAAAAATTGTTTAGCAAAAGAATGTATGATTCGAAAACGATTCTTGGCTGGATTAGAGATTGACAAATTGACAGAATTAGGTACAAAAATAAAATAAAATAAAAATGTTTGCAGTGCACCGTGTAGAAACCCATTCATAATTAATTTAGTATAACCACACAATAGTAAAAAGAGGTTATTCAATAATTATTATGGAACAATTTTATTTATTTGATAAAAAAAAAACATAATAATAAATTAATGGGTCAATCAAAATAATAGTGTAAGAAGCTAATTCAGCACTTAGTCTTTCACACTCTAAAGCAGACCACAAACTTAGTAAATAAATTTTGACCTACATTGACATAAATTACCTAAATAAAAGTCTATAACTAGGTTTCGCCAATGATAAGTATTATTACCCTAGCCTAAAGCCAGCCAACTACCTAGACCGTAATAACATCTAGGCTTAAGTAGCTTAGCTAGCTAGTGATATCATTTTAACTAGATAGGGTATTCTAGAAACCCAAGCCAACATATGAAAGATCTGGAAGGCGTTTCTCGCGCTTATGATATAATATACGAATACAATACATAGAAAAACACTTTATTGTACACACATAATATAAATACATGTAAAATATAAATGTACAATGGGTGGCATTATCGCTCAAAAGCGATATCTTCCAGGCAAACTTTGGATGGAAATAACTTAGAACGATATAGTCGTATTAATGGAATCGGTGGATTTTTTTCGGTTTTCTTTCAAATAAGCATGAGAATTTCCCTCTCTGAAGGCCAATTGTTGAACAGTCTATAATATAGAATATATTTATTTATTTATTTTTCTTTATTTTTCTTTATTCGGAGCAACAAACAATTATACTCTAGACTAGTTAAATAATCTTAAAATAACATCCTTATACTCTAAGCATAACCAGCACCGTTGCCCGCAGATTACTATATGCGAATATCGGCGTAGCTATAGTGAGTAATACAAAAATTAAATTTATGATAAGTACAAAAATTTTAACACTAATTAACAACTACAAAAATTTTATTTTTATTCTATATAGATACATATTATTGTAGGTATGAAGTTATACAAATCAATTAATTGCCAATATTTATGTTGTAGTTACAAAAGACTCAGACATAATAGTCTGTATGATCGATTTCTTGAAAGAAAAAGGTGTGGTAGCAAAAATGTCCGCATTAAGAAAATAATCATTGTATTCTTTAGTAAGTCTATGGAACGGGGCACGCTTACCAGCGTTAGTCTTACAAGCAGGTGGTACAAATAGATTCAGATTACGTGTCTCTCGAACTCTGTATGCACGAAAGGGTACACGAATACAAATTTGGTTAACTAATTTACAACAATCGAATTTGTTATGACAGATATTATAAAGAAGAAGTTGGTCTAAAAGAATATAGACAAATATCTTATTAATTAAGGTTATCTAACGAGTTCGTTATAATTTCATAGTTGCGAGAATTGCCTTCATAAGTCCAGAGATCACCGCCAACCCACGTTGCAACAGAGTGTGGCTTACGGTCTAACTTCCCTTATTTTTAACCCCCGACAGAAAAATAGGGGTGTTATGAGTTTGAGAGAAGTCTGCCCGTATGTGGCACCAAAGCTCCCGAATGGATTCAAAGTGAATTCAATTTAGTCTTTTTTTGTATTATTGAAGGTGGCTTACACGCCGGCCGTTCAAAGTAGTGGGGTTGAAAGTTTTGAAGAATAGCCGATTATGTGCCAAAATATAGTGATAGCCGAGTGGGTGGGCAAATGAAAGCTCATCCCGAGCACATTACAAAATAATATTTTTTTTTATTACTTTTAATCTTAAACTCAGGTTTTGGAACTTTAAAATTTTAAATTTACATTATTGAGTGAGGCTTTAATTATCTCTAGGTGGACGTCTCATGGCTAGGATGATGATGATGAGATAAGACAAAGACTATAGTTTCCGAACATGGTCCAATGGGACGAAACTAAGTTACATTTATCTTAGTGACATCAGAGATGAATCGTTTTAGAAGCAGGTTTTGCAATAGTTCTTTCAGATATAACTTATTATAGTTCTTTCTGTTCTGGTCCATGTTTGTATTAAGTCCTGATGTGATTTCTTAAGTGATAAGGCCGCCCTTTGTACTTCATCCTCCCATGTAAATTTCATAAATATTGTATTGTATAGGTGTAATTGAAAAAAATATATAAAACATTTTTTTTATATATAAGCCCAAAGAAAATGTAGTTATAAAACCAACCATTATACGAAAAGAATAATAAGTCCGTTATACAGATTACGACGATTTATCTTTAGGTATGTCTTGACAGTTTTTGGAAAATATGTTTAATAAATTGTAGAAATTGTTACAATGAAAAACCCGGAATAGTAACTAATGTGGAGTTTTTAACTATTCAAATTAGCTACAGAACTTAACTATCTATTGAATGTTGTTTATTTTTTTTTCGGCAAACAGCATTCATTCAGCCAAATACGTAGAATCAAGCCTCTTTATCCCAACCCAATTTTTCCCCATCATATTTTCACAAAGAAGCGAAACTTCCAAAAATATTTTAGATTAAAAATGTAACCCTTCAAATTTAACCCATAAGACGATGCAGTGCATTAAATTTTCGCGTGTCGTAATCCTTATATACGGATTTAGTAGCACAAATAGCACGCCACAAGAGCCCACTCGGAACCTTGGATACTCCATATCTTGGCAATTTCTTATAAAATTGAAAAAGCAAAAAATAGTATCCACTATTTTAGAGTAGACGGACTAAACAGAATACATTTTTTTTTATGTAGTCATCATGCCAGTTACCTATTTTGATGTTTTTATTATTTTTTATTTATTAAACTTTCACCATACTTAATATCCATGCCTACCACTGAACTTACTTATTTATTACACCTATGATATATGTATAAGACAATCCTTAACTAATTAATAAAATAAATAAAAAAGCCTATTTATTCCGTAACTTTAAAAGATATTTACAAGTCAATCATGGATATTACATTCATACATTATTAATTTATTTATATTGCAATGTGCATAAGAAGTCTAGTATTTTAAAATTGCATGCATTAACTTTTTTGATAATAATTGCGATTGAATATTGTTCTTATTTTCGTCCATAGTTAGGACCCCTCTCGGGTAAAGGCCTCCTCCAGATCCTTCCGATGTTTGCGGTCAGCAACTTTTTGTCCAGTCATGGACTTATATGTTAATATAATATATTATCGAGGTATTTTCTGAATTCATCAGATCATCTTGCCAGAGGTCGCTTATAAAAATATGATTTTTGTGCTTTTATTGTGTTGAGGTCTGGAGGGTTTTGGTCTAGCGCTCCCGCGGTGACCAGCCGTGTTGGGATGCTTGGTGTTTGTTGATTGGATTGTATTCGATTTTTAGTTTCTGGAGAAGGCGGTGCTAATTGCTATGGTTGTATGCAGTTTTCTCTTGTCGGTGTCGTCAGATATTGAGTTATGTTTCTATACTCAGTATACATTTTGTTTTTCTTTAAAGCTCTGCCACTGTCTGTGTAGTTGGTAGTAGGTCCGCTGTCACTTGGTTTAGCTCGTTTCTTTGAGTTTATTTCTTTTTTCGGTCCCTTTTGTGAGGTTAGCTCTTTGACTATTAATTTGTCATATTTTATAAATGATTCGTTCCCTTTAGCCTTTTCTATTTTTATCTGTTCTTGTAGCTGTCTACGTTGTTCAAGAACTTTATGTGGGAAGTCTTCTTTTACGTATATATCGGTCTTAGCTAATTTTTGTTTGTTTTTAAGAATCTTAATTTTTTTACTGTATGTGGTGAGGCCAAGATTTATGGGCCTAGGCTTATCTCCCTTTTTCCCTATCCGCCGAATGTGTTGTATTTCGCTGCAACTGGTTTGTATTTCAAGGTCTTGGTTTAAAATGTTTAGTATTCGTTTCTCAAGTTCAAAGTAACTTTTTTCTTCCTCTCTTACGCCAAAAAATACTAAGTTTCTGATGCGTACTTCTTTTTCTAGTTGATCTATTCGTTTTTCTTGTTTATCTTGAATTATTTTTAGCTCGTCAAGCTGAGGTTGCAGAGTGCTAATTTTATCATTTAACGTGTCAATTTTCGATGAAAGTTTTGCATCGGTTTCTTTTATTAGTTGACCAATTGCAGCGATGGCTTTCATCAGTTCGTCCATTATGCAAAAAGAAAAACAAATAAAAGTAAATGCAATATTAAAGATTCCGTTCGAAGGTTTGAACCCACGTTCGTTACGGCGAATCGGCGTTACTGAGCACCCCAATCAACTGAGCTAACGCTCGCTGAGAAGCTATGTCGAAATACAAGTTCACTTCTAATGGTGTAAGAAGCGGTTACAATAATTTTGCGTCAACCGTCAAAACAGAGGAATGTCGGGAAGCACAAGTAACAACGTTTGTATATATATATAAATTCACTTTGTGCACAACTTGGATGTTCTTTCTTGTTTTTCTTGCACTTCACTGTGATCTACTGCGATTTTTATATATAATTTCACGCTGATAACGAAAATGTTGTTATTGTTTTCCAGCGGTGTGTGTTGCCTTTATTATCACTGTTTCTTCCCTTGCAAATGCGGAGATTTGATTTGAAAACAATTTCTCTGGATCTTTGTACCGTTTATTACACTTTTTTACTGTTTTAACACTGTTTCTGCCCGAATTTCTATTTTTAAATTAATTTTATTCGTGGAGCTGACACCGATCGTGCGAGCGCAGCGCCCTCTCTCTTAACTAATTACCTTTACTTAATTATAATAATGAAAACAAATATTAATAAAATAATATTATTTTGGTGTTTTGGAAACTTGAGGTTTAAGTCTGAGTGGACAAAAAGATCACTCGCTTCCAGTACCCACTGGCTAGCTCATTCGTCTCCCAGGCCATTACGTATTTTACAGCCCCTATCAGGTGTTACTCACTTAATGCTCCCTCGGAATTCTTTCAACTTGCCGTAAAACTTCCAAGTTTCACGACGTGCCGAAAATATTTAGGAAGTTTCGCTTCTTTGTGAAAATATGATGGGGAAAAATTGGGTTGGGATATAGAGGCTGGATTCTACGTAGTTGGTTGAATTAATACTGTTAGCCGAAAAAAAATTGAACTACATTCAATAAATAGTTAAGTTCTGTAGCTAATTTGAATGGTTAAAAACTCCACATTAGTTACTATTCTATGTTTTTCATTGTAACAATTTCTACAATTTATTAAACATATTTTACAAAAACTGTCAAGACATACGTCAAAGTAGATTTTTTGACATCTTTTCTCCCAGGCAAAACACCTTATTTTCCTCGTTAAAATCTGTTAAAATCTGTTCAAACAGAAATAAGTTCCTTTATCTGAGGTTTGTACAATCTTGGTAGATATTACATCAGTCAAACCCATACAAAAATTTGTCAGAAAGGTAGGTCTTTATGCCATCTAATTATCTAGGAAGGTAATTAGATAATTAATTTAGCATTTTTATGTTTAAGCTAATTTATGACAAGAATAATTGTCAATTCCTAGAATAACCTATATTGAAAGGGGTATTTGACTATCATTAAAATATGAAACAAATTGTTACGAGATAACTAGGAAATACTTTTTGAAACAAATAACATAGTATTTAGTAGTATTTAAATCATGTAGTTTATCTTTCATTTTTGTTAAGTTTTAAGATTTCGAGGAATGGTAATGTCATTCTACACAAACCCCTAAGGGTTTTCAGAATGTATTTTTTTATAATAACTGTTAATGTAAACTTTTTTTAATAAATAATTAAATAAATAATTTAAAAACAAATAGAGATTTTAAAAAATATAATTTGTTGTAATATTTTCGTCTTTGATCACGTGACTCAAAACACTAGTTTTCAAAATGGCTGTGACTTTACTGAGCAGTACAAAACTGTAATGTGTCCTACAACTTTTAGCGAGTTTATGAGCTGTGACGTCACACGAAACTCATGGAAGGGCTAATGGAATCAATAAAAATGGTTTTCCAAAATTAGTCGACTAGCCTATTGCCAAGGAAGAGTATTAGATAGCATAAGACATATTTTTATGTTCTTAACCTGCCTACAACATCGAAACATTAATCAAGTAATGGAAACTTAATGTAAATGCATACATACTATAGGCATACAACATGCAAACTTTCAACATTTCCTTCTGAATAACATTAACCCTAAAAGTCTCGGTACAGTAATAACAAGGAAAACAATAATATTATTTGAATAAATACGCAGTTATCGGGAGATTGGGATTCACTGACCGCTGCGCCGCCGTTCCTGCGAAGGGTTAAGATGGACTGTATTTGTTGTGCATCCGAATTCATATTTTCCGCAAAACTACGAGTCTAATAAACTGAAAGTTTTTAAAGTCAGTCAAAGTCAAAGTCAAAGTCAAAACGTTTATTTCCTTAGAAGCTACATAGCCTACATGGACAGGTCAACTTAAAATTAATAAAACGAAATTGCTTAAATAACAAATATCAAGGAAATAACATTGTCTTGACAGTTCGCTTCAATGTTTTATACTGAGTTGAGAAGCGAATAGAACAACACAGCTTTATCAGTTATTACAATTTTGTAGTAATTTTGGAGTTCTTATTTATAGGTAACTATTATAAATCTAGTAGTATATCCTTATCTTCAATTTTATTAGACGCCTAGTATACGCCTAAATAATGCATGCGTGTAATGGAAGACGTGGATTCGAGTCCCGCATCTCGCTAGTAAGCTACGTTCATCATCAACGCTCAATAACGTTCCCACTGCTGGGACACAGGGACTTCTCCCTTGACGAAAGAGATTAGGCAAGTCACCACACTGGCCAAGTACGGGTTACGGCAAATGTCACATGTCCTTCAAAAGCAGTCCTCTTTAAAGTTCTCAGAACACGCCGGTTTTCACACGATGTTTGCCTTCGCCGTTAAAGCACGTGTAAGGAGAACATTAATTTTTCGGGACGAAAAATCCAGAGGTGCGTGGCGGGGTTTGAACCCACGACCTTCGGAATGAAAGTTGAGTATGCTCCCACTTAGCCAACACGGCTTCATCTTAATTTTTTCTATACAAATTTAGAATATTAGTTTCAACCTGTTTTCAAGTGGACTGTTCGCGGTGCCATTCACTCGAACTGTAGCCCACGCTAAGTCACCGATTCCCCGATCCCTTGCAACACTCAATACCCTCCTGGAAGACCACCCTGAATGTGATGTATTTGCGGACGAATGGATGGACTTCGGAGTGACATTCTTCATTTTTGTGAACTTGACATCTGATACATAATATGAATATTTAAGATTTGACATTTATAATTTTTTTCTCTTAACATTTTCCATTTTAAATATTAAATTTATTTTATTTTTTTGTCATAATTTTATGTAACTTGACATTGTCTTTCATTTGGATGTATTATTATTGTGTTTTGTTATAATTTACATTAGCTAGTTTAATTGGATATATCTGTATAAGTTATTAAATAAAATAAATATATAAGTGGAGTGTATCACTTTGTAAAAACATAAAAGTCTTAACCACTGAAGTTTAATTTTTAATCAAATATACCAGATATTTGTAAACCAGATATTGATAAACATAATTCAATAAATAACAATATTTCCGGACATATTTTTGCCATGCTGTCCCACAACTGGGCAAAGGCCTCCCTTAACTCTTAAATTGAAGAATACGGTATGTATATTTTTAATGCTGAATCGTACCATCCAATACTGCCCAACCACTAAATAAAAAGGGTAAATGTACTAAATATATATGTCTGTATGGAAATAAGAGCGAGCCCGCTACACTACACGTCGTTAGTTGTTTCGGGCTAGATTTACGAGAAACTTATTTTTGCCCTTACTTTGTATCATTTTAGTACTCAGAATTATTTGGGTAGTAATCTTATTGAGTTTGAATAACAATGGCTTCTTTCATAATTATTTGTTAGATATTAATACATTTAGACAGCTTTTAAAACTAACGCAAGGTAAACTTTTCATTTTGAAAAAGCCTTTTAGAAACGTCGTAGGATGTAGATATTATAGTCGCAGCTTATATGAGTAAGACCCGTTTTCAAAATGAATCTATACAGTACTTCATAAAATCTGTATTAATATTATAAATGCGAAAGTAACCCTGTCTGTTTTTCTTTCACGCATAAACCATCATCATCATCATCATCTTCCTGACCTTATCCCACATTACGTGGGGTCGGCATCATGTTTTCTGCTTCCATTTCCCTCCATCACCCGTCATCTCATCACTCACCTCTTTCTTACACATGTCATCTTTCACACAGTCCATCCATCTTTTTTTTGCCTACCTCTTCTCACATATCCATCTACATAACAAAATACAAAAACCATATAAGGCATTAAATAACTCATCTGTCCAATTAATAATATAAAAATAATAATTTATTTCCAAAAAACTTAATACATAGGTTACATTAGACAATGGTTCCCAAACTAGGCAAAGCCTGTACTATGGGAACCTCCTTCCATATTACATATCAATAGCACTTAGTAAACTAGTGTTATATTGAAAATTATAATAATAATAATAAAATCTAAGTACACCGTTTGAAAGTAATGAGAATAAAAATAAAAATGTGTGTGCGATTCACACACGATAGAAGTGAAACTTCAGTAAATCGACAAAAGAATAAGAAGAATAAAAAAAAACAAAAAAAAATACTATGCAAAAAGATTTTGTTCGGGCGGTCACCCATCCAAGTACTGGCGTCGCGCAAAGTTGCTTAACCTTGTTAACGTTTTAGATTGGCTTACGCGACAGGTTAGCCAAGCCTTATTTCCATTTCCGTTGCATCCGGTTTCAAATCACAACGATTCTAAAGAAGTTTCACTTTAAAAATAATAGGTACTTACATAAAATATATTTCAAACAAAAGTTGTAGACGTAGGTATATGCTGATCGCGAGCCATAAGTGGAAGTGGGCAGGACTTGTTGCAAGGCGGAGTGACGACCGATGGACCAGGGCAATAACAGAATGGTGGCCAACACGGGAGCCAAGCGTCGTCGCGGCAGACCACCTACCCGATGGGACGACGACATCGTCGGGCTAGTAGGAAGGCACTCGTGGAGGCTCGCACAGGACCGCAGAATAGGGATAAGGACGAGGCCTTTTTTTTTTTTTTTTTTATTATTGATAAGCCTTCATTTGACCACAATCTCACCTGACGTAAAGTGACGATGTGGTCTAAGATGGGACATGAAGACCTAGAAGGTAGATGGCTTCTCCGGGCCACATTACGAAACACGAAAAAATTGCTTCACGCACTGGCCCAGCCCGGAGGGTGGTGACAAGCCGCGGCCGAAGCCTACCACCAGAGACTGTTCTTAGCACCACCCGGAGGTCACGTGTAAGGATTCAGAGGGTTACCACTTACGGACGTGAACAGACACAACCTCCAGTAGCCTCCAGGGCTGGAAGGAAGGAACTGGTGGAGGCTCGCACAGGACCGCAGAATTTGGCGTGATGAAGAGGAGGCTTTTACTCAGCAGTGGGTGTAAACGGGCTGATAGAATAGAATTAAAAATATATTTATTACTCGTTAAAACCGTGTTGGCTAAGTGGGAGGACACTCGACTTTCATTCCGAAGGTCGTGGGATGCACCTCTGGATGTTTCTTCTTGAGAAATTTATGTGCGCTTTAAACACGTGATTTAACGGTGAAGGCAAACATCGTGAGGAAACCGGCATGTTCTGAAGACTTGAAAGAGTTTGAAGGACTTGTGACATTCACCAACCCGCACTTGGCCAGCTGGTGAATTAAGGCCTAATCTCTCTCAATCAATCAGGACAAGAAGTCCCTGTGCCCCAGCAGTGGGAACGTTAATAGGGCGATGATGATGTTTATTCATAATGGTTTTGAACTAGTGCAACATGTTCTCGTAGGTACTAACACAGTTTTACCTGCTAACAAACATTCTATTTCTTGTGAAATCAGCTGCACTGATTACATTAAGTACTTATTGTATATAAATTAGTCACATACATTTTTGTTCCATTAGTGTATTTAGAAATACTGCTAATTCGTTTGTTTACTAAGCCTACTTACTTTTAGCCTCAAACACTAGATTACCATAATTCAGTTTCGTGTATTCTATACCTGTTTTAAAAGTTTTATACCTATTACTATAAGTGAATTTTGTTAATATTTGAAAACATTTATTTAACCCCCGATCAAAAAATAAGTTTGTTTGTTGTTATAAGTTTGTCAGCTCCCGAACGGATGAAGCGATTTCAATTTATTTTTGTATAAAAGGTGAGTCTGGCGCGAGTGTTCTTAGAACATGTCTAAGAATACTCGAGCCTTATGAAAATCGGTTTTGCCGTTTAAACGTTATGGGGGTTAGATTGGGGAAGGAAAACCGAAAATCTGCAAATATACTCGAGTGGGGTATCAAATGAAAGCGCATCGCGTGCCCATTACAAAATATAATCGTGTTTTACTTTTAAGGAGGCATTGGCCTTAATTTCCTTAAATTTTCCTTATTAATCTAAATTTAAAATTTAATGCCAATGCATTAAATTTTAAATTTAGATTTATTTGTACAATCACTACACACTTATGATTTACGTAGAAGATAATCAATCGTTTGTAACTTAACTTATTTATAATATTGAAAACATATATAATTTAAAAGTGTGTTTTTTGATTTATCTTATTGATAAATGCTAGGTTACTTTCACTACGGAGAATAATCGACTCAGTTCTACTTTGAACCGTTCCTGTAGGATCTTGAGCTCAGAACATATTTAGCGCCGCGTGTGGAGCCGACAGCTGATAATATGAGACTTCCACGGGTCGAGAGGACCGCAACCGCACTACCACTCGACGAGCAATCGCCTATTTATATTCAAAACTACGTAACTTAGAGTGTGATATCGCCTTTTACTGTTAAATAAAGCTATTCGACTCATTTCGGGACACTATTTTATAATATTCCTTCTTATTATTACTTCTACATAGTTAAACATACCAGATTAATGTGTCGGTAAAAAATACAATGCTTTATAATAAATAATTTTATATTAACAAAAGTGCGCGAAATGCCTCAAATATGAAATAGTTGCCTCAAAAATGGCGCGCGTGTGCATGCCAGTCAACAGCTGTTGTTTTATTTATATCATTATAGCTTTCCACTACTCTGTGAATAAAAATAGCACAATCAATCATGAAAATATAATAACTTTAATAATGATATTTTATAAAAATCGTCTACATTCTGAAATACTGTGATTTCAAAATAGTTATTTCAGTTTACTAAAAGTATAGTCAAATATATAAATATAATTATTCAATAAAAGTTATACTAGAAACAAGTCAGCTTCGTTTGTAATAAACTAATCAAAGCCCGCGGCTTTGTCTGCGAGGATTTCCATAGGTTCGTTGAAAAATCGGTTCACAAAGACAACACAGAAAAACAGATTAAGAATAGCACTTTATTTTGGGATGAAAAGTGCCCTATGGCTTTCATTGCACTAGATAAAGCCGAATACATCGTTGTAAAGCGAAATAATCAGATAATATTTGGCGTGTGAAAATTGCTTATGCCCGTGAGGCAACGAACATGTTCGCTTGCTTACGTAGACGGGAACATCATGTTGTATGTAAATGATTTTAGCGCCAACACGAAACGAATCTTCGCTGCCACGCTTCGTACATCATTAGCGTATTTTGTTAAAATAATTATAATAATTTGGTAAGATTACTGTTATTATAGTATTCCTTATCTAGTATGTTTTAATTACTTTCATATCTTGCACACATGTCTTGTTTTTTCACAATAGTCATTAATAGTCATTTATTAATAATATTATTATACGTCACAATTACATTTTGTTTACACTGGTTTTTTAATACTAATAATGTCAAAACAAATAAATCATCAAATTCAATTACTAAATAAATAGGTATGTCAAATTGCAAATACTTAGTCAATAACACATATGTCAAGTTTTAAATAATAAATAAAATACAATACAAACGAATTATCATTGCAAGCAAATTAATTGGTATGTCAGCTACTTATGATTTGTCAGAGCACTCTATGAACTCATCATAGGTATAAAATAACCCTATCCATTCAAAATTGTCTGATAAATATCGCTCTTTAGCACTCATAGTCTTAAGAGTTTATGTAGGTATTGTTTTGTCTGAATGGCTTTGAATTCTGTGTTCAATAACAAATATTTATCTTAAAAGTTTCTTTAAAAGAGTTTCTTTATTATTAGTTTATTCAATACACAGTTCTTTGATAATCGAGGCAAGAAAGTTGAAAGGCTAAACGAGTTGCAGTGTGTACCAACTATAAATATAACTATCCCACCCGTATGCCAACTTGTAAGAGCACTGGAATACCGCCACATCCGATACCAACATTTTATGCCTCACATAAAACGGAATAGGTAATTGTATAGACTATGTGCTTACAGATGCATATCTAGGATAAAAGCTGAAAGCTTTAAGAATAAAATTTTAAGCATAGTGACTGTGGCACGGTGGCCGATGGTCCGTTTGCGGCTCAAGAGGTAGCGGGTTCGATTCCCGCCGAGGGTGAAAGTGTTTGTATGTTCTGCAAGCACTTTCTCCTATGCATCCTTTTTTGGTACATGGCAGCACAGCCCGGCAGCTAATTATCTGTTTGTGGTTTTTATGTTATTTTTCTTGTGTCTGTTTGTTTATGCTGTCTACTTATTTATTTATTTATCAGACACACAAAACACATTACAACATTTACGACTAAACTATTTATATCTAAACCTAAGATCTATGTTGCAACATAACTATAAGTGTGCACTACAAAAAATGATATGAACAAATGGTTAACAAACTTAGTAGACTAATAAAAAAAAGAAGACTAAATATTACCTACTGTGCTACTATACTGTGTGTGTGTGTGTGTGTGTGTTATGTGTATATACTGTGTGTGTGTGTGTATGCTGTGTGTGTGTGTATTCTACTGTGCTATTTTTTGTTTATGTACCAAAATAAATGTATTTCATTTCATTTTGTTTCATGTATGTCTATTATATTAAGTTTTTAAGAACAAGCTTAGAGATTACCACAGTGCTAGTTTTTGTGGTGTGGATTGTCCGGAAATATTGATTTATAGTACAACAAAGCTTTATTATTTCATTAATGTTTTAAAGAATGCATAGGATATTAATTATTTTCTTTATGCACAATGGAATGAATAGTACCCATTCTACGTACTGTCATTTAAACAATCTAATCCTCTAATATCGGTGACCCTTTAAATGTGATGGTAAATCAGGACTTTTAAAATGGCGTTATATATCATATTATTTCAGAAAAAGAGGTTGTTCTCAATACAACGCATTATTTTGCAAGTCCAAGCTATAAAAAATCAATTTAAATAACACGGTAATTCTTCTCGTGCCCTTCTACATTTGAAATAACAGAAAAGGACATATCAATTCAATCTTTTTCATCCTTGCAAGTCTACTTTCGCTTATGAACTAATTCCTATAAAATAGTGTGGATATCGAGTTCGTTTCTATTTTCGAGAAAAATAAACAAAAATAAGACAACTGTACCTACTTTACCTAAACCAATACCCAGACATTCTACACTAATCTATTTCCCGGTAACCAAATTCCCGGCCTCACCGCAGGCCTTCGCCCGTATTCCACAATGGAAGGGACACGTTTGATAGCCGAGGGCCACTTCTCAGCAAATGATAATAGCCATTGACTGAACACTCATCTCCCTTTACATTCCGAAGTGCCTTGTATACTCGTCTGATGTTTTGGTGCTCCGCAGGGCCGGTTTTTAGATCATTTGAGCAGAGAAGTGTTAAATGGCGTGGGGCCGAAATGTTGAAAAGACACCTCAGCCGGCTTAACATGGCGATTTCCATCCTATTTATCCTGGAATAAATAGTAAATAAAATAATTTAAAAGTGTGTACCTGGAAAAGGCTTTCAAAGTACTTAGTTAGGTACTTATTATTTAATTAATTATTGTTTTATATTTTAAAAAATATATTATAAGAAATAGTACGTTTTTTCGCGTTTCGAGGAAAGATATTAATTAATCAACTCCAAATCTTTCCCGCGATTAAAAACATTGCACGTAATTTAGAATTTGTCTAGATGTTTAAGATTAACGTATATTTTATTCAATATTAAACACCCGCATATAGTCTATTACATCAAATGTCGTAGAACGTAGAACGTCGGGATTCAACAAGCGTGCAGGTCATTTCTTGACTAAGCTGTTTTTAATAACTACGACTTGGCAAAAAAAGGCAGCGAATTCACTGCGCTGCGCTGCGTGCAAGGGATGCCATGTTGGAACATAGCATTATGCTCATTGTGTCCAAAATTAACCTATTGTAATTTGAAATCCTTGTTTGAAAGGTTTTGTAAAACCGAACTCGGGGGCATAATGTAAGTATTCAAAATTCAAAATTATGTGTGGTAACGTAATAAATGTATTAAACCATCAAAAAATTTCAGTTGCAAAGCAATTTTCTCATTCTCGCATTAATATCGCCTTTACCAACACTCTTTAGTTACAAGATTATCGAAGTTGTAAGAAATTCAACATCCCCAAAACTCGTAGGTACACGCAAAATCCCTACAAGTTGAAGCTATAAATAATCTGTGTAAGCTAAAACACTGTTTCTTCTGAAGCATGAATATTTAATGCAGTATTGTAATATATTACCGCGGTGGTCGGCCGCTCCCATTCATCATTTCGGTCTCATGATAAAGTGAAAGGGCTAAAATTGACTATGAGGCTACTTTTCAGCTTTCGAAAAGGGCTGGGTAGGAAAATGTGTGGTTTTGGCTTTGTCCTCTGCTGTCAATCCTAGTGACGGATTAGTGAGTTTTTGACCTATGTGTTTTGTTAATGTCAAAGTTAAAAAGAATAGGGTAAATATTTATTAGTCGGTTATTTAGATTACTTAAAAAAATGTATCAAAAATCAAGACAATACAGTCCAGTTTTGCGTGGCGTAATGCTTTTGCGCAAAATGTACCTACTAAATGTATACTCTTTTTCTTGGCACTTTCTTGTAAAAAATAGGTGTATTTATAGTACGGACTAAACAGAATAATATTTTATATATAGTCATGCCGATTCAGTGCTTGAAGTGGCTTCATCAATTCTGACAATTCTAGAGAAAATACGAACCAAAACACACAGTATTCTCATACGTGTAACGAAAAAAAACACACTATAGATAATTGAATGAGAAATTCTTTTGGTTTCCTATTCACAGTGCTCGAGCTAACGAACCGAGCGCGTTCAATAACGGCGTAATACTGAGGTATCATGCATAGGGGTCATGTTCTAGGCGGGACGTACTGAATGTTATTTATATAGCTAAATATCATAGATATTTCATTAAAATGTAGGTTAAGTCACGAGGGATCAGCTGTTTAGAAAACGCTGGCGTATCGGGACTCCCGACATAAGTGATACCTTATTATGTCTGACCGAAATACATCTTTATATATAAAAATGAATCGCAATATGTGTTGCTAATAGGGTTACCAACCCTACTATATAATATAGTATCCTACTATATTAAGGGACCAAATACTATATTTCTAGAAAAAACATATAGTAGGCGAAACTACTATATTTTGCGATTATACATTATTTTACAACACTAGGCGATGAATGTCTACAAATAATACAAAAATTGTTAATGTTGAATATTCCAGAAGGACAGATCATAATGGAAATTTATTTACATTTCACTAGCTATATGCTTAGTATTTTTAATAAATATGAAAGAGTGCTTGAGGTAAATGCTGTAACAATTGTTGATATGTTTAACATCATGGAAAACTTGAAAGAAGAAATAATACAAAGGTAAAAAGATTTGGTTTTTAAGCATGAAACAAATAAAAGATTTAAAATATTAGAACAAGAATTCCCTGATAAATTTCCACTGACTAAGAGGAATTTGTTATTGTTTTTGACAAAAAGTCAGGATTATTTAAACAAGTGGTTTGATTCTTCTCAAACTAATTGGCTGAATTTTTTAAGACTTCAGGCTTTGTAGTAAGCTTGAATTTTCCAAAGTTCAAAAATTATAGAAATATTAGATATAGCTGAGAAACTAAAATTAATTTTAATAATTTGTACTCTGAACTCAACCAGACCAGATCAATAAAGTTTTAGATAGACATTGTACTTGCTGACCAAAAGTTTTCTGATAAATCAACTGTTCAAAAATGGCAATAAGTTTTTCTTTTAAATGATTCAGAAATCTAATTCAACTGTTAAAAAATGGCAATAAGTTTTTCTTTAATTATTCAGAAATGCCTAACATTTAAAAAAATGTATTTTCCCTCTTTTCAATACAAGCCACATCAGCGTTTACAGAACGCATATTTTCTGTGATGAAAACTAAATGGCGAGACGAGAGTAACTCTAAATTTAATAAAATGTGAATTAATGGTGTTTTTTTAACCTAAAAATTGATTGTAATGTAATGACGTATAATGAACACTTTAAAAAAAATGAGGAGCAAAGTAGTAAGAAATATATTCATTTCAAAAATAAAGTCATATTTTTACCACATACTATATTTTTATTCTTTTTTTGGTCATCTACTATATTTTTTCAGGAAATAACTTCAAACATACTATATTTGATAGAAAAAAAGTTGGTAACCCTAGTTGCTAAGCGCATAACTCAACAACGCCTGTACCAAATTGGACAATTTTTTTATTGTTCGTTAGAGTTCAAGGATGGTTTTTACGGCGAGAAAAATTCAAATAGTTGCCAGGAAAATAACGGGTAATTATTTCTGTGCGAAGCCGGGGCGGGCCGCTAGTATGAAATAAAATTAGTTTAATCCTTGAAACATAATATACATAGGTGTCAGGTTATTCATACAGTTCTACATACTTCGTCAATTTGATATGAATCAAATTTACAATCCTACACATGGACTTCTCCCTTAACGAGAGAGATTATGGCTTTATTCATCATGCTAGCCAAGTGCGGGTTGGTGAATGACACATGTCCTTCAAACTCTTTAAAGTTCTCAGAATATGCCAGTTTAATCACGATGTTTGCCTTTGACGTTGAAGGACGTGTTTAGAGCGCACATAATTTTTTTCATGAATTAAAATTCATTGGATTTCCGGTTTGATCCCACGCCCGTTGGAATAAAAGTCGAGTATCCTAATAAGCCAACACGGCTTTTTGTACGAAAGAAAGGGATTTTGGACGGACTGGCGCCATTACGCGTTTTTAACGAAGCGGTTAAGCTCCCAATAGAAGTTGTCGTAACGAAACGCAAAACAAAATATTTAATTTACATTCAAAGAGTAGGTACAGAATATAATATGATAATGCATTACTTTAAAGTTAAGTCTTTACTGATTGAATATATCTCAATCTATTTGTTTTGAAGAATGCGCTTATCTCAGGAGCAACTGGTAAAAATGTTACGGAATACTTAACTTAAACAAAACAATACTTTTCCGTTTACTATTAGCCGACTAGCGTTAAGCATTATTTACATAAAACTAATGTATTTTCACATTTTAAGAAAACGTTCTAGGCCTTCATGCTCCATCTTAGACCACATCGTCACTTTACATCAGGTGAGATTGTGGTCAAATGAAGGCATATCAATAATAAAAAATAAAAAAAAACTTGCTTGTTCTTCTGAGAATAAAATATCTTTAAACCGAACCACTGTAAAAAATACATATCTTTTACCTATAAGTATATCGAAGTAGGCTTTTTGCTGTTTCTTATCGACAAGCTCAATTTTAAAGTCAAATTTTATTTTCAGCATTTTCTACATCTTAACATTTAAAAAGCCATGAAGGCTACGACTACACAGAAAATTTTAGAGTTCAAACAAAATTACTAACTGTTCAAACTTAAACCCAAACGCATTAATAACCAAACCAAACTTCTATTACCCAAGTCAATTACTTGCGAAATCTTACACAAAATTAGCAAATTCCTCTCACAGAAATGAGGAATCTTAGATAAAAAGATCAAAGGGCAAAGAATAGCTGAGCGTATAGGCCGAGCCTGGAGGCGTAATTATCTCAGATTTATTTAATTACCACTTCAAGTCCAAATGAAAGGGGGTGAGCTTAGGTACAGGGTCGCAGTGCAAGTATTAAAACGCGTACGGTACTACAAGTTGAAAGAACAAAATTAATAAATTTCTTAGGGCCGTGTTCGAATTGTCGTCTTTTTCAATTACTTGTACTATGCTTAGACTATTCATACAATATTGAAAAACTCTGAACTTGTTACTAGAACCAGAAATCGGATATCACAGAAAATACTGAGATAGGTACTTCTACGTGTGCTGTATTCCCTATATTTGAATTTAAGCTTTCAATATACGCTGCTAAATTCAAAAATATATGTGAATTAATTTAAAATGAACAAGAAGTAGTTTTAAAGTCCATTCGTTTTCAAAATATATTTTTTTATAAACTGTAACACTGTTTTCGAGTCACCGTATTCTGTTTTTTATATAGCGAGGGATATTATGGCTGGCTTACGTTATCCTAGACTTGCTACGTGTTAAATATTGTCATAACATGCAAGAAGATATGTGTAAGAAAGGAGTGAGTGTTGAGATGATGGGTGATAGAGGAAAATGGAAGAAAAACACATGTTGTGCTGACCCCACGTAGTGTGGGATAAGGGCAGGATGATGATGATGATGGTTGTCATAACATGCATCCTAGTACAAGTGCGACTAAAAATTGCAAGGAGTTAGCTCTACTCGAGAGATATTTATTTAATTTTGTTCACACTGGACCTCTTAGACTGTGTGTTCACGGTATATTTTAAAGGGGTTGAAGGTTTGAAACTGTTCACGACTTAACCCTTAATCCGGGTCGTGTGGCCCTCCCCAATAAAAATTAAGCAATGTTCAACAATTAGGACACACTCCTGAACACTTAATTGTACGCGGTACATTTAAATCCGGATTTAAGAGTTTTTTCTTGAGATTAAGCGGATTTTATACTCTTCTAGGGTTAATTAGGTTATGTAAATAAATTAATGTTTTTTCTACGTAGAATTTTCGTTCATAAGCAGTGTCAGCGGGCAGCCTATTGCTGAGACTACGTTGTCTGTCTTTTTGTCACCAGGCTGTTTCTCAAGATAGCTAGAGCGAATACTAAAAACATATAATAAATAAATATTTAAGCGGGCTCCCATACAACAAACATGATTTTTAAGTTAAGCAACATTGCGCGAGGTTAGTACTTAGACAGCTCTGACTGCATCTGTGCGTAAACTTTATACGGAACCCTTGGTGTAGTTTGAGTCCCTCTCACACTTTTCAAATTTATTTTTTTCTAGGTCTTCCTCTTATTTTATGTCCTTGAAGCCCTGACCATGACGTCAGATGAGTTATATTATGTGACTCTAAATTATGCCACATTCATTATGACAAATTAAATAAGGAAATTTTTTTTTAATGCTTTTTAAATGTTTCCCTAACTGATAATGAGTAACGTGTCTTCACTATAATAAATGCTAATCATATTATGTAAGAAAAAAATAAAAGCCACGATTGAGCCCCTTCCATTCCGAAGGTCGTGGGTTCAAACCCAGCCACACAAATCTGGATTCAGTTATTGACAAAGGTATGTGCGCTTTAAAACACGTGTTTTTACGGTGAAGGCAATCATCATGAGGAGACCGGCATGTTCTGAGAACTTTAAAGAGTTTGAAGGTCATGACACATTCACCAAGCCGCACTCTCCCGATTTCTCTCGTCAAGAACGTTAATAGGGCGATGATGATGAATATGTAACAGTGTTTGTATAATTTATAAAATAACCAACTTTTGTGTGGACAATTATTAACAGGTTTGCGACGAGTATTTCCCAGAACTGTGTGTAAATGGGCTGTTAGATAGATAGAATAGAGAACTTCAATAGTACGATTCGTACATATACTAAATGAATGCGATAAAGTAATAGAGATTTTAGGACAGGTTCGTATAATGAAGCTGCCGTATCGCCCTCTGGCGCCCGTCCAAGATAATTACGAACGATGCATCTCGACGTTGTGGACAACACGATCTGATTGGCCGCTGGACAATCGGGTCGATTTATCCAATTATATTTTATAAAAATAAAAGGTATGAGATTTTATGGCCTATTACTATTTGCATAATAGGTCCGAAATAACACAAACATTTATTCATTTTTATTTATGATCAGGCATGATGACTACATAAACGAGGGGTAGGTACTGCTAGTAATTAAAATCTAAATTTAATTTTTAAGAAAAACCCCCAATTCCAATCGGTTTTTCTTCCCCACTCTCACCCCCATAACTTTTAAACGTCTGAACCGATTTTCATGAAACATGTCTAAGAACACCCGCGCTAAACTCACCTTTCATAAAAAATAAAAATAAATTGAAAAAATACTGGACAGCATTTCATTAGAAATATCAATCAAATCAATGAAAAAAACATGACTTGCAAAAAAATTATGAATTATTGTTTTTTGTCATCGACCATTTTCTTATTTTTTAACTTCTACCATATTTTTTGTAGTATATTTTTTTTAAATATACTGCAAGTGCAGCGTCTGTCGACCACCAACAAGATGGACGGATGACTTGGTCAAACTTGCTGGCTAACAGTGGATGCAAGTAGCGACCGATAGGAATAATTGGTCGGCTTATGTCCAGCAGTGGGCGTTTAATGGCTGAAATGATGACGATGATGATTCGTGATCAAAAATAAAGTCAAACGTTTATTTCCTTTAAATCACAGAGCATGATTGCCCTTACATGTATGCTACGACAGGTCGACTTTAAGTTAGTTAAACTAAAATTTAATAAAAAATTGTTAAGGAATTTAAATTTTAACTGAGTTGACCAGCGAATACAATAACATAAACATAATTTTTTAAGGTATAAATCTTTATTATATTGTATATCATAGAATTTAAATTGATAGGATCAAATCGGGCGGTTTGTTCAAAGCCTACTCAATCGAGCTCAGTGCGCTTATGTCCATATAACGTTTTCATATCTAGTGGAAACGGGCCTTTTAAGCCCCAGTTTTAATGTACAAGATTATTATTAAAACAACCTATGGAGTGTTTCATAGCTAATTAATAAGTAGACTCTAGGGAATTTAATTTAGACAATTATCTCGCATTTGTTAAGCTCTATGCTTCTATTATGAACATTATTTATTGTTATGCATAGATCATAAACTAATAAAAGAAAAAGTTCTTAGGAAATAATATAAACATTGATCATAATAAAATCAATTTATAAAAGTGATGACAATTAGTAGTGCGGATGAAACATTTACAAATAAATATTTGCGGACTATTAAATGAACCAAACGAACAATTTATGTTAAACAGTTTATAAAATTAACTTAAATACTTTACAATGTTGTCCTCAAAATAACGCAGCAACATTTGAATATGTAAAAAATTACACCTAATCTGTCATACAGCACAGGTGACTATACTTAAATAAAATTGTAAAAAATTATAAAATTGACTTACATATCTTACGATGTTGTCCTCAACATAAAACAGCTACATTTGTATAGTTTTAAATAAAATTCAGACCTTATCTGTCATACAGCACAGGTGACAAAATATCCTATTCAAGATATTTAAATAATTTTCCGTGCTTATCCGTGAGACCTGTAGAGATGTAGGTAATGTGAACTGAAATCGGAGTCCGAACGCAATTTTACATATTAAATCCAATTGCCATTGTTGGAACGACAACTATAGCTTATCAATTATAATTCTTAGTCTACTGCTAGATGTTGTGTATTATTAGTACGAACGGATGAATATTTTATTTTTATTTTTCATATGATACATGTAGTTTTGAAGAGATTCATGTTTTATTATTCTGTTTCTAAGATTTATATTTTTTTTTTCTATGGAAGTTTTGGACTTAGTTTTCGTAATCCCGAACATTGTACACTAGTTTATATTTACATTATTTAAAACATAACAATCTTTGCACGAAAACAAATTACCCTCGACTGTTATTTTACCATAATGTCTACAAAAACCTTTTCTGACACTTCCGGTTTTTTTAGTAGTCAAATAATTACCTAATTAATTAACTACTAAACTAATGATTTAACTATTTCACATCTAGTCTCGACACGTGAGATGTTAATGATTACGTGATTTTTTAGTTTAACACAAACAATTTATATTAAAATATAACAATAATATAAATACTTCTTTTTAGATATTAATAATAATAATTTAAATATAAAGAATTACAATTTATCTGGCATAGACTTAGGGATATTGACCAAAACCAACGAGGTTTTTAATATTCGTTAGAAGTCCTAAATCAAATAGCTATCCGGTCTGGTTATCTCGACCACTTGTACACATTTTTAGGAACAAAGAACAGGCTTGGATTAAATGGAAAAAATATAAAACATTAGATAATTATGATCGGTTTTCTTTGTATCGTTACAGATTAAAAAAATTAAGTCAAGAATGTTTTGATAATTATATTGAAACTATTGAAGATAGACTAAAGGTAGATATTAAAGCTTTTTGGAACTACATAAAGAGCAAAAATAAAAAATCAGGCATTCCTTCTAATATGAAATTTGGTAACAATTTAACTGATAAACCCGACCAAATTTGTGAATATTTCGCAAATTTTTTTGGTTCTGTTTACGAGGATGGTGTTTTTGAGACTATTGATTATGATGCTATACAAACGTATGATAATTGTGATTTTGTTCTATCAGATATACACATTAAAAAAGAAATGATACTTAAAGAACTTAGATGTTTGGATATAACCAAAGGTCCTGGTCCAGATGGTTTACCTCCATTTTTCCTAAAACATACTGCCGAATCACTTACCTTTCCACTTTATTTGATATTTAATAGAAGCTTAAAAGAAGGCCAACTTCCAACAATTTGGAAAACTGCCCATATCACACCCATTCATAAAGGAGGATGTAAGAGTGACGTCACAAACTATCGTCCAATATCTTTATTGTCTGCCTTGCCGAAGGTCTTGGAGAGATTAGTACACCAAGATATTTATCCTAGCCTACATAAAGTTATTATCGAAGAACAACATGGATTTGTTAAAAAACGCTCCACTTTAAGCAATTTAGTTTTATATTCGAATCACCTCTTTCAGTCTATGGACAACAGAATACAAATTGACTCAATATACACTGATTTCTGCAAGGCCTTCGATAAGGTTGACCATAAACTTCTTCTACAAAAGCTAGCATTCAATGGAATCCGAGGTAACCTCTTAAGATGGTTTTCTTCGTACATATTAAATAGAACCCAACGAGTGGTTGTAAATGGGTATTTCTCTGGTAACATCAATGTTACTTCTGGAGTAGCGCAAGGTTCTATTCTTGGTCCTTTGTTGTTTGTTATTTTCGTCAATGACATCGATGATTGCTTCAAACATTCTCACTTTCTCTTATACGCAGATGATCTTAAAATATATCGTCAAATCACTTCCGTTAACGATTGCATAAAACTACAAGAGGATCTTAATAGGCTTACGAATTATTGTAAAGATAACAAACTACATCTGAGTCTAAGTAAATGTAAAACTATAACTTTTTCAAAAAAACATCAAAATATAAACTTTTCATACTCCCTTTCTGATACTACTCTAGAGAAGGTATCTTTGATCAGGGATTTGGGTGTTGTTTTTGACTCCGGACTTCACTTTAATGCTCACATTAACCAAATTGTTAATAAGGCATACCAAATGTTTGGACTTGTTATGCGCACTTCTGTTCCATTTCGAAAGCACCAGTCATATATCTTATTATATACATCACTCGTTAGGTCTCAACTGGAATATGCTACTCCTGTGTGGAATCCATTATACAAAAAATACCACAACCAAATTGAGGATGTTCAACGTAAGTTTCTTCGTAGTACAAATTACCGTTGTTATCGTTCAAAATCTTCGTACGAATCGCTATTGTGTAAATTATCTCTTCCAACGCTTAGAGTTAGAAGGCTTCTTTTAGACCAACTTCTTCTTTATAATATCTGTCATAACAAATTCGATTGTTGTAAATTAGTTAACCAAATTTGTATTCGTGTACCCTTTCGTGCATACAGAGTTCGAGAGACACGTAATCTGAATCTATTTGTACCACCTGCTTGTAAGACTAACGCTGGTAAGCGTGCCCCGTTCCATAGACTTACTAAAGAATACAATGATTATTTTCTTAATGCGGACATTTTTGCTACCACACCTTTTTCTTTCAAGAAATCGATCATACAGACTATTATGTCTGAGTCTTTTGTAACTACAACATAAATATTAGCAATTAATTGATTTGTATAACTTCATACCTACAATAATATGTATCTATATAGAATAAAAATAAAATTTTTGTAGTTGTTAATTAGTGTTAAAATTTTTGTACTTATCATAAATTTAATTTTTGTATTACTTACTATAGCTACGCCGATATTCGCATATAGTAATCTGCGGGCAACGGTGCTGGTTATGCTTAGAGTATAAGGATGTTATTTTAAGATTATTTAACTAGTCTAGAGTATAATTGTTTGTTGCTCCGAATAAAGAAAAATAAAATAATAAATAAAGTCCTCAGATCAATACTTACCTTGTAGTTTACAGAATCATCATCTCATCATCATCTTCCTGACCTTATCCCACATTACGTGGGGTCGGCACAACATGTTTTCTGCTTCCATTTCCCTCTATCACCCGTCATCTGAACCCTAACCTCTTTCATACACATGTCATCTTTCACACAGTCCATCCATCTTTTCTTCGGCCTATCTCTTCTCACATATTCATCTACAGAACACACACACATCTTGTAGTTTACAGAATGTACCTAATTAATCTTAATATATATAAATCTCGTGTCACAATGTTTGTCCTCAATGGACTCCTAAACCACTAAACCGATTATAATAAAATTCGCACACCATGTGCAGTTCGATCCAACTTGAGAGATAGGATGGTTTTTACGGCGAGAAAAATTCGAATTATTTCCGGGAAAATTTTATACCCGTGCGACGCCGGGGCGGGCCGCTAGTTATCATATAAATCATCATTCCATTTTGAATCAAATTATAAGTATGTGTATAATCCTTGAACTGGCTTTATATCTCTCTAAATGTCAACCTGTCATAAAAAAAGAAAACATAAAAAAACATTTTCAAACAAGTTCTATGACTATATTTTCGATTCTACTTCTATTCTGTTTTCGAAGTTAACACCGAAATTGTATCTTTCCCGTTTCGTACTGCCCAACCCTACTCTCGGACATCGGACAGTGCTATACGAAATATGCGGAAAGCACATTCTTTGAGCAAGTATGTGCCGATGCGAGCGGGCATCCTGGATTCCCTTCGAATTCGGACTGCTTTGACGACGCGCTTTGTTTGAGCATGGACGGGTTAACATTACATACGTTAGGTTATCATTTAGATCCAACGGAAGTTTAAGACTTGTAGCATTATTAGCATTATTTTTTACCTTGACGACAAAACTGTTAGGGACGGAATCTGCTCCAACAACAAATTAATAACAAGATTGATAAAAAATATAGTAACGTTACAGAACAGACGTGACAGATGAGTCATAGTGTCTAATCGTACCCTACGATCAATTTATTTCCTATTTATCTTTAAGTACCTTGTATTTTTATATTTAACCCCCGCCAAAAAAAGAGGAGTGTTATAAGTTTGCCGTGTCTGTCTATCTGGGACATCATAGCTCCCAAATTGATGTAGCGATTTCATTTTTTTTTTGTATGAAAGGAGAGTTTTACTTGAGTGTTCTTAGACATGTTTGATAAAAATTGGTTGACCCGTTTAAGAGTTATGAGGGTAAAAGCTAAACCATGTGTCACACATCGAAAAAATGTGCAAAAAACAGGCCAGTGCGAATTATGCCTTGCTCAAATGAAGAAAACACTTCTGTCAGTTTATTATGCATGCATCCACTCCACAATAAGCTATGCTTTCATAGTATGGGGGTAAATGTGCCCTTAATAAGTCTTCTAGAGATGCACGAGAATAAAAATAAATATATGAAAAAGAAAGATGTACATAATGTAGCTATAACCTTAGAAATAAGAATAATTTAGTAGTACCAAAAGTACATCTCTTAAAGGTGCGGAAACAGGGAATTAATATTAAAATTGAATTTTATAATAAATTGCCCAAAGAAAAAATAGAAATAAAGAGCTCTCTAAAATTTTAAAACATAATTAAACAGTTTTTGATATGGAAATATGTTTTGGAAGTCTGAAAAACTACTAAAACTTTTAATAAATATATTTCTACATAGTATGATATGCGTTTACAGATAAAATATTAATTCAAACCCTTTATACATATTACATATACCTATGTACCCATAGGTATGTATTTTATTAAATTCTTGAATCCGTAACCTCTTGTGTCTAAAACCACACCTGAATCCAATCACCGAGGTAACTTATGTTTTAAAAATATCATTGTCATAATAATAAAACGAACTCATGTGTTAAACTTCATAGTTCTAAACTTATTTCACACTTCGCAGCAAAGTCATACGAGCGATAAATAAAGTTGGCAAAAGTTTGTTGTTTGTCAGTGCACAAGTTGCATCAACGCTACGTCACTGGTTATAAAAGTACGCCGCTTGCTATGAAAGTACGTCAGATGGTACGGATGTGTACGTCTTGCTACGCTGTACGCAGCAGACAGAAGCCGCAAATTACGAAGTTTTAGTTGAGTTTCATTTTGAAACAATGAAATCATTCACGCTTATTTTAATGCGAAAGTTTGTATATACGTTTGTTACTTCTTAATTGTATATTTTGAATGAAAATAACTAAGTAAGTAAATGAAAACTAAGTTAAACTAAGTAAGCAACGTTTCAAACTTTGAATATGCTCAAAATATTTAACCTTAGCGGTAAAGTATTTTTTTTAAGTGAAGGAAATAAAGTAAATGTATTATAAGGTTTACAAGTAAATCGTAGAATTACCAAGAGCAGTGCTGGGTAATGTAATGACTGTATAATGAACTCTCTCTCTAACTGCTTCCAATCATTTTTTCTGCAGTTATTACGAGTTTTTGAAGTAAGTCTTCATTTAAAAAAGTAAGCAATAGTATCATCACAACAACAGTCCAGTCAGCTAGTACATAAATATAAAACGGTATATTTTAATAAAATACGCACCGGTTTTAAGCCTGACGCAGCGTAACGCGGGCGCGTTTTTATATAAAATAAAAACGCGTTAAAAACGAGTTAATAAAGCGTTTTTATAGTGCTACGTCCCGGGGCCTAGACGGAGTAACAAAAATAACCGCGTTCTTAGATAGTCTATAGACTAAATAAGATCTTAATATTTACGTCAAATCCTTTTATGATTTAAATGTGATTGTAATCTAGTTAATCGTTTCTGAACGATATTAAAAAAATTCGTTACTAAATGTTGTTGATTGGGTGTCTTCCGGAATTCGTTGCTATAAAGATACTCTTTGTTAATTATTTACTTACCATTAGTTTTGTTACAAAAAATTCTCAGATTAGATAATTTAAGTCAAAGTCAAAGTCAAAGTCAAAGTCAAAACGTTTATTTCCTTAGAAGCCTATGCTTACATGGACAGGTCAACTTAAATCTAATTTAAATAAAAACTAAGAATAATCAAGGAAATAACATAGTCTTGACAGTTCGCTTCAATTTTTTACACTGAGTTGAGAAGCGAATAGAACAACTCAGCTTCCATCTCTTATGTTGTTATTATAAAAATATCGGTGTACAACATGGTTATCACATAAACATTTAACATTTACAAACAAATGCTAGTCAAACATGCACATAACAGAAAAAAAACTAAATTCAGCTATTTTGACCATCCTAGTGGAACCGAGCTACATCTGTCCAAGCATTATCGTCTTTGATATAGTCCTCTGTAGAATAATAGGCTTTTTTCAAAAGACATTTTTTTATTAAAAACTTAAACTTTCGAATGGGTAGGTCAGTTATAAACTGCGGAAGTTTATTATAAAAACGGACACAATTGCCCATAAAAGATTTCCCTACCTTACGTAATCTAAATGTAGGGATATGTAGTTTATTCTTATTTCTAGTATTAACATTATGGAAATCACTCTTTTTTAGAAAATCTTGCTTAGTTTTGTGTGTGTACAGCAAATTCTCGTAAATATATTGTGAAGCAACAGTCATAATATTTATTTCCTTAAATTTATCTCGTAAGGAGTCGCGTGGTTTCATTTTATAGATTGAACGCACCGCTCTTTTCTGAAGAACAAAAATAGTTTGAATATCAGCTGCCGTTCCCCATAGCAAGATACCGTATGACATGACACTATGGAAGTAACTAAAATAAACAAGTCTCGCGGTGGCCTCATCAGTAATATGCCGCATAGTCCGAACTGCATAAGCTGCTGAACTAAGTCGACTCGCAAGAGCATTAATTTGAGGTTTCCATTGAAGTTTTGAGTCAATATGTAGCCCTAGAAACACTGTTGAGTCAACAAGATCAAGCTTTTCATTATCTAATATTATTTTTATAGGACGTTCTCTGACAGTTGGTAATTTAAAATTAATACATTTAGTTTTTTTCGCGTTTAGTAACAGATTATTAACAGTAAACCAATTCAGTACGCGAGACAAAGAATTATTTACGTCGTCATAGTTATCTTTATTTCTATCTACCTTAAAAATTAGAGAGGTGTCATCCGCAAATAAAACTATGTCACAAAGGTCCTTGGCATAAAAAGGAAGATCATTTACATATACTAAAAATAAGAACGGTCCTAGAATCGACCCTTGCGGCACGCCTAATTCTATTTTTGAGCCCGTGGATCTTTCAGTTCCAACTTGTACTATTTGAATTCTATTTGTCAGATATGACTGGAGAAGGTCTAATGCTTTACTGCAAATGCCGTAATGTTTTAATTTATTTAATAACGTAACGTGACTTACACAGTCAAATTTGGAAGAATAATTTAAGAATTTTATGTTACAGAATACATCTATATTAATTACATTTAAATGATGATTATAATGATAATTGCTGGCTGTGACGGGTAATGTTCGGTAAGGCCTAGAGTCCAGGATTATTCCACCAGGATTATTTTTTTGTACATCCCACCTGATGAAAAGCGGGTACCGCAGCATATGGACGCCTGCATCATCAGAGACATAACCTGCGCGTTGGCGACCCCGTTAATGCTTCAGGATACCCTTTTAAAATAAGCCGCACCTACCAAGTCCAAGGGGAAAACCTTGAGATCATTTCACAAGCCGAAAGTTCGCGATACGAAGTCCAGCATAACCCATTCTGGCTGCAACGAGACAACACTATCATCATCATCACCCTATTAATGTTCCCACTGCTGGGACACAAGAACTTCTCTCTTGACGAGGGAGATTAGGCCTTAATTCACCACGCCGACCAAGTGCGGGCTGGTGTATGTCACATGTCCTTCACACTCTTTTTAAAGTTCTCAGAACATGCCGGTCTCCTCACGATGTTTGCCTTTACCGTTAAAGCACGTGTATAAAGCGCACATAAATTTCACAAGAAGAAAAATCCAGAGGTGGTGGAGCACAACACTATACTAGACATGTCATAATAAATCACGGAACAAAAACAACCTGCAGTATCATTGGTACTCTGCGGACCAATCCCTTTTCACAACGGATCACTTTTGTACCAGTTTGACATAAAACCGCGCCCGAGCCCGCGTGAAGCAGCGTCATGCCTTAAAAAATCCGGATGAAACCAGAATAAGCCAGAACGTGACCCAGTCTACCGGGTAGTAATTAAAACTTGCAACAAAACGGACCCAATAACGGGAAATGTCTTAATGAGAGTATTTCTTTTGATTTTGAATATTTTTTTTATAAATCAAACTGTAGGGTTGACAAATTTTGGCGACAGCAAATTGTTATCATTGAAAATTGTAGGTTGCTGATTGCTAAATGTATCTTCTAAGGTTATAGTGTTCTTGGATATCGATTTTTCGAGAAAATTGGTATCAAATAAAAATACCTATACTTTTACAAATTATCAAATAATGATAAATTTGGATATCTATAAAATAAAAATAATTCGCAATATGTGATGGTAAGCGCAAAACTCAACAACGCCTGGACAAATTTAGCTAATATTTTTTTTAAATGTTCCTTGTTGTGCACGGCGAGAAACATATGATATGATATGTGGTTATAAATATATTCATTCTAGAACTTTTTATTAACATATAAAAATACAAACATGTCAGCTCGAATTTTTCGAGACTTGCGTGGTTAAGGACACACTTTATTCACTTCACATGCTTAAAGAATCTGGTTAAAGTATTCGTACCTAGATAACATATAAAGTAATGTTGATATTACTACAGCCACTAGACGTGAGACGTGGCCTTATGGTGAAGTGACTATTGCCTGCCTGAAATACGCATTCTATTACATATATTTCTTATGCTCTTAATCAAATGTATCTGACCTAACATTGCTTGCCGAAGCCATGCCGCAAGTTCACTTTTGCCTGCCTACAGGGCGAATAAAAATTAGTCACCTACATTTAATATGAGGATTTATTCAATCGAAATTTTAACAAAAAAATATTTAGTAACCTTGAATATATTATAAACCTTGTCCAACAAATAACAAACACATAAATAATCATCCAATTTGATGTAGTTTTTCTTGAAAGTTATTCGAGTACATACATTTCGGCGATTCATTTTTAACCCCCGACGAATGAAGAGGGGTGTTATAAGTTTGACGTGTCTGTCTGTCGGATGGAGCGATTGTAATTTATTAAAATACGCGAGTGTACTTAGATCTTCTGCAAATATACTAGTGTGGGGTATCAAATAGAAGCGCATCGCGTCCACATTACATAATATAATGTTGTTTTACTTTTAAGGAAATTATTGACATTGAAATCGGGGGTTTTTCTTAAATTTTAAATTTAGATTCATTTATATTCGATTTTTTATTTGAATTGACATGCCTGTGTTATTTATATTTTATCTTTGACATGTAAATTATTTTTTTACCCATGTGAATTCTTTAGGTTATGTTACTTATACATACCACAATATTAATAAATACCAATGTTTTATTGAAATCATTAATCATTAGAACTTATACTACCTTCATTAAATCCGTAAAAATGAAATTAATAAATACGCCTTACTGAAATAAGAAAATTTTCCTTTTAAATTTTACCGTAGCAGCCCTAAAAGTGGGGGAAATCCGATAACGGCCGTAACAAAAACTTTTTCTATTATAAAGCCTATTATTTAGCGGAGGAAATTCGAAGCGAGACAAAAATGGGATCGAGGCTCGTTACGAATCAAATGCTTAGGGGTTCGGATTTGGAAAATTCGCTATAATTTTGGGCCAATGAGAGAAACGATTGAAAAAGGTTTTGTTTTAGTGTTCCTAGTTAAAAATGAGGTTGGATTTAAGGCATTTAAAAATATATATAATAGAAAAATTATAGTATAAAGAAGGTCTAATTTAATAGGCCCCATTATGATATTTGCTCATAGTTAAGGAGTAACCATCTGAATCTAACAGACAGAAATGAATTCAATTTTGAAAAAGATATACTATAGGTTGTACGATTTAATTAAAAAAACCTTGTTTTGTAAAACGCATGACGACTATAATAACAAATTAGATATTATGTCCATCTGTTAACCCTTCCGAAACTACTGAAAATATATCTCAGAGTCCCGAGGGTGGGCGGAGGTCCGCTTGCGGTGCAAGAGGTAGCGGGTTCGATTCCCGCCGAGGGGTCAAGTGTTTGTATGTTCTGCTAGCATTTTCTCCTTGGTCTGGGTGTTTAGTATGTATATTAAAAAATATATTTATGTCTCTTATATTAAGTATATCAGATGTCTAGTACCCGTAACACAAGCTTATAGCTTACCACAGGGCTAGATGTTGTTGTGTGGATTGTCAGGCAATATTTATTTATTTATTTATTTATTTATATCAACAAAGTTCCGGAGTGGCTCTTGTGACGTTTATATAAATTTTGCTCGAAAGCATTACGTCACGCGAAAATTCAATGTATGTACCTACATACTGTATCGTCTTGGTTTTTCGTTTGCAAGAAAAAGTAAAAATAACGGTATGATGTTTTTAGGTAAAATTAATGACGGTCTTATTATTATTTGACAGACCTCTACCTTATTATTGCAGTTATTATTATTTTGGAAATGCTTTTTTAAGCAATTTTTCAGTTTAGACTTTGAAATAGTATTCATAATAATATTATGTACTTACGTTACACGGTATAAAATATCGTCGCTTTAGTTTTGCAAAGATATTTATTAACTTCCTAATGAATTAAAATCATTTTCAGAAACTTATGGAGTGGTCGACAATATTTTAGGTTATGTTATAGGTATTAATTCATTAGAAAACAAAAATGACCTAAGTACCTACTCATGGACATAAAAATCAAAAACATATTTTTATAATATCTTAAACTGAATATTTAGTATTTGCATTGTTTAACTTTTAATACAAAACACTATTAGGTACATACAAATATTCAAAGAAATTATGTTTATGTTAATAAACTTAGACACACACAAAACCATAGGCAGTAACTAGTGTAACGATTCATTATCCCCTACTTTTATATTTGGGGAAAGTATAATTAATTATTTCCTTTATGTTCGGAAACAATAAGAATTGTTAATTATCTTGCTGACTATTCTTTTTCATGGTTAGCAAAATTTGTTGGGTGATTTACTTAAAGGCAGCAGCCAAAATAGCTGGACTATCGCCTTTTATAAATACACTTGTGTATATTAAGAATTTGAGTATGTTATGAAATCAAGTACCTACTGATATACTAATCAATGTTTAGTTATGCCAATAATGCGAGTCTATCACGTTTTATTTATATTTAACCATTTTCAATTCAATTTTACTCAGAGATGGTCAAACACGCCCATAATCTAGACCTATTTAGAAGTCGAATTAAAATTTTACGACTACGTTCCAAAGGTTGAGCTTGAACAGACCTAACTGTTTAATTATAGTGGGCAAAGAGAGCCACTGATTGGACCCCGGACGACCTCGTGGAAGGCCCAGGACGAGATGGCGGGACGAGCTTGACTCTCACCTGAGCGCATGGCCTGACACCGCGTTGAATCGCGAACAGTGGAAAAAGGGAAGGGAGGCCTTTGCTTTGCAGTGGATCAGTGCAGGCTAAATAATAACTGTTTAATTATCAAATGGATACCTTAAGGAGCGTAGGACGTCCACCTTCTTTACATAATGGGATGATTCCTATACCTACGCTGCGTTCGCCGACACAGGGTATCCATTCAAATACTTTACGGCTCCAACAGCCATTTTGTTTCACGTGCCTTTAAATAAATATATAATTTAGCAGCATCTAGCCCCGTACTAAGCTCTAAGCTTGTGTTAGTTCCCCTATAGCAGTGCGATTTGTAATAAATTTGTACGACGAAGCAAGCCCCTACTCCGGAACGTTAATGCTCTTATCATGTCACTTTCTTATTAAATTTATAAAGCGAATAACAAGTGTCCAGTATTTGTAGACGGGCTAATATACGGCAAACTAACTACGTATTTTTAACCCCCGACTAAAAATGGAGGGGTGTTATAAGTTTGACGTGTCTGTCTGTCTGCCTGGGACATCATAGCTCCCGATGGGATGAGGCGATTTCAATTTAGTTTTGTTTTTTATGAATGGTGAGTTTGGCCCGGGTGTTTTTAGACATGTTTCATGAAAATCGGTTTAGTAGTTTAAAGTTATGGGGGTGAGAGTGGGGAAGGAAAACCGAAAATCTGGAAATATTAGGTCCTTACATATGAAATTGGCGTTTTTCGTACTGGCCACTTTAATCACAAATTTCTCCTCTTTGGTAAGGAATTCCAAATTCAAATTTGTACAGCTATAGACTCATGTATTTGTGCTTCGATGATCGTCATTCATTTGTTTTTTTTCTTCTGTTTTTTTCTGTTTGCGTCACTCATTTTACAAAATGGAAAACTTAAAATATCGCATTATTTACGAGTACGAGTTCCGCCGTGGCACTAGTGCTGCGGAAACAACTCGAAGGGTGAATGATGTGTATGGCGGTCGTGTTGCAAAAGAAAATACAGTTCGTTTTTGGTTCCAACGTTTTCGTTCTGGAAATTTCGACTTGCAGAACAAGCCCCGTGGACGGCCTGAGACTCAAGTTGATAATGAAGAGTTGAAGGCTATTGTGGAAGCGGATCCATCGCAAACCACGTCCGAGTTAGCTGCAGGCTGCGGTGTTAGTGATAAAACTGTTTTAATTCACTTGAAGCAAATTGGGAAGATTAAAAAGCTTGAAAGGTGGGTACCTCACGAATTGACTGAAGCAAACCGGCAAACGCGCGTCGACTGCTGCGTTACATTACTAAACCGGCACAATAATGAAGGTATTTTAAACCGAATCATTACCTGTGATGAAAAATGGGTTCTTTACGATAATCGGAAGCACTCAGCGCAATGGTTGGATCCTGGCCAGCCAGCCAAATCCTGCCCCAAGCGAAAATTAACCCCAAAAAAGTTACTTGGAAGCGTTTGGTGGACTAGTGCCGGTATTGTTCATTACAGTTTTCTCAAATCTGGCCAGACTATTACGGCTGATGTCTATTGTCAGCAATTGCAAACCATGATGGAAAAGCTAGCGGCTAAACAACCTAGGCTGGTCAATCGCTCCACGCCACTGCTGCTTCACGACAACGCTAGACCACACACTGCGCAACAGACGGCTACTAAATTAGAAGAGCTTCAATTGGAAAGTCTAAGACATCCTCCGTACTCCCCGGACCTTGCTCCAACAGATTACCATTTTTTTCGAAATTTGGATAACTTCTTGCAAGGGAAAAAATTCAACTCCGATGGGGCAGTCCAAATCGCCTTCAAAGATTTTATTGATTCCCGTCCGACTGGTTTTTTTAGTAAAGGGATCAATTAACTACCTATAAGATGGCAAAAGTGCATAGAAAATAATGGTTCATACTTTGATTAATTAAATATATTATATTAAAAAATATTCGACTTTTTGTTCCTCCCATACAAAACGCCAATTTCATATGTAAGGACCTAATATACTAGTGTGGGGTATCAAATGAAAGCGCATCGCGTCCACATTATTTAGTATTATGTTGTTTTACATTTAAGGAAATGAAGGCATTGGAATCGGGGGTTTTTCTTAAATTATAAATTTAGATATTATGTAGGCAGTCATTGTACCTATTCGACTCGTTTAAACCCAGGACCTTGCACATCGTACTTTGATTATAATCATAGGACAACATGCCAAAAAAAAAACATCATAATACACAGATGGTATTATCATAAGCCCTGTTGGCTAATTGGGAGGACACTCGACTTTCATTCATATGTTTACATACACCATACATTTATGTATGTATGTGTGTGTGCGCTTTAAACACGTGCTTTGCACGGTGAAGGAAAACATCGTGAGGAAACCGGCATGTTCTGAGAACTTTAAAAGAGTTTGAAGTACGTGTGACATTCACCAACCCGCACTTGGCTAGCGTGGAGAATAAAGGCCTAATCTCTCTCGCCAAGAGAGAAGTTCCTGTGTCCCAGAAATGGAAACGTTAATAGGGTGATGATGAATGAATAATGAATGCACCATCACGCGTTTGACATAATCATTTGTTTCTTGTGTTCCATCCATACCTTTAAAACATACAACGTGTGAACTTGTCTGTGTTAGTATTTAATAAGTTTTAGGTTTTTAAGTTATTATAATATAGTTATAATAATAGTTATAATTGGGAATTGGAAATACTTGTTGAATAACTACATATTAATGAATACAATTGTTTTAGTCTATTCTATTATATGCGAAGTTCCAGTTTAATTGGAAACCGAGAAACGTGCAAAGTTTATTAAATTATAACAGAAATTGAGACAATTGGGACAGGTGAAAGTAAATAACCTTATGAAAAGTTTTCTTGGTTTTGGTAGGAATTTTTATATTAAACTCAAGTACTCAATTATTCAAGAAGATAAATCCAACAGAAAACATGGATATTATTTTGAAAGCTACAACAAAAACGTAGCATCTCAAAGCACTATCTTGGCAAAGGAAACCCACAGCGAACAATGAATCGCAAATGGTGTTCTTTTGTACTGTTAATAATATTTTTAAACGTTTCTTTTGATTGTTCTCGAGGTCAGCGTCAAAGAGCTGGCAGGATTCACTGGATGCGGCTCAGTATACTCCATCATCTAGAGATGGATCGTCTCGTTATAAAAGACTGAGAACGAGGGTAGACCTCTTAGGCTGTCAATAAAAAATAGAAAAATCCTGACAATCCACTCAACAAAATCTGGTGGAAAGCTCCAAAGCTTGTGTTACGGGTACTAGAAATCTGTTACCCAAATCGCTGCAGCTTCAGTTTAACAGTGATCATGGCGCATGTAATGTAACTGTGCTGAAATATCGTTAAACTCGAAAGACTATCAATCATCATAAATATTCAGTTAAATGCTAAATAGTGTTGACAATCATGATAGTTTCAATAACTTATTCTCCATCATGATCGTTTTATTTATTTATGCTTACCAATAATAGTTAAGTGGATTAATCTTCAAAGGGCTCTAAGTCCCCGTTGAGTGAAGAGAGGATTTCATAGTTATCATATTTTTTTTAAATTATCTCCCACCGTTTCTATCTATTGAAATCTTAATATTTCTTCTTTTTTGACCTTTTATGAATATTGTCATAAGAAAGCTTTAAATTTATTTTAAGCTGTGGATTTAACATGAATAACTCAGATAATTAAGAGGATTCAAACCTGCATCTCCGGGATAGCGCCCCGACGCGCTACCAATTACACCAACGCGACATTACGCGCTAGGTCGAAATTTTTCTGAACTTTGTATTATCGAGTGAAGCCCCGAGTGTTTTAATCTTTTTCTGAATAAAATTATAAAATACATTAAAAATCATAAAAATAATACATGTTATTACCACATAAATTATTGTTTACAAGTGGACCATTGCCCACGTGGTCAATTCGGGTACTTTCATTTAACGCTAAGATAAAAGTAGAATTTTTATGAAATACCGGAAGCATTTTTGTTGTGAAATTGGTAACTCTCTCCGGCAACCTTGTTAAAAATCTTTAAGCCGATATTTTTTCTTACTGCTTTTTTTTTATAAATCTTTAAATTGCGGCTTCTATTGTTGCATTATCCATGGACAGCAATCATTAGGCACTCTCCTTTCATTTTATCGCGCTAATGAATAGCAAATGACTTGACGATTGAAGGTTTCCGAAATCATAATAGGCTGTTTATCTTTCTCAGAATAAAAAACATTCGCCGGGTATTCCGGATGGAATATTGTTGAGAATGAGATTCCTCCTTTGAATGGCATTGAGTGGGGCAGATTTGAGCGGGTTGTTAAACCTCGTTCAAAAGTATATTTGATTATGTCTCTCACTTCAACCGTAAAATGTCCATTCGTGGAGGGCAATTCTCAGAACCGTAATATAATAACGAATTCGAAATGTATCTCGAAAGCTGATGTTTTGCGCAAAGTCACGAACCGTGATTATGATAATGTCATATTGAACAAAAAAAAAATAGCGAAACTTCTTACAACCGGTTAATTCACTTTCGTTATGAAAAATATCATTGGATTCGTTCACTCATCACATCTGTGATTTAATTTGTTTCCAAGGTATTCAAATAACGTTGTTTTAGAACACTGTTCGGTTTGCATGTTTACGTTTATCAAAATTTAGCGATGCTTTGCTTTGAAAGCACAACGCAACACAAAACGTATAAAAGTCAGAGAAAAACACTACTACGCTCTGTTTTGGGCATAAAACAATAAGTATGTATTACAAATAGAGGAAATATATAAAGTCTGTAAAATTTATTCTAAACATTCGAGAAATAGGTACTTCCTAAGTCCTTAAAGAAAAGTTCTGAAAGTTTTTGTTTTGTTAATGCACTTAGATTAGTAAAAACGGTTACAAAAGTAGTCACAGTCACAGATGCGAGAGATTTTATCCGACTCTATTTAAAATTATTCACAACTCGCAACCCACCGGCAATGAAAGGCAAACACCAATATCTATGTCGATACAGAAAACTATTTAGTCACTGATTTCCTCGCAGTGGAAGGCGGAAATTATTATTTCAAACTATAAACCAAAAGAAAGGAACAAGAAGTGCATTACCTACTTCAAACCCACAAACTAAGCTTACTATTCACGATATCTATGTACTCAGCTCTTATTGGCACTGTTAAGAACAATTACACGGGCTTAATACTCCCCTGCCGTTAAACGGGAGATTATCTGCCATTATCCAGATTAGTAGAGTAATAACTGTGGAAAACCAGATAGAAAATTTACTTATTTTTAGCTGATATGAATTATGAAGCTGTGTTTTGATCTTGGAACTTGAAAGATTTGTAAGCTGGCAGTAAATTAAACTATAACTAAACTATAAACTATATACTATAGATATAAACTATAACTATAAAATATAATATAGGAATCTATAAAGGCAATTAGGGGTAATCTATTTAAAATTAAATTAAGTAATTGGCTTAATGACAAATGTTTTTATAGTGTTAAGGAATATATTGATTTTAAGTAGGTAATTGACATTTGTATTGACATTCTTAAGTCGTATTCTGATATCGTTGACTTATATTATGTTTAATTTTTCATTTAATTTTTAAGTTACAATTGGTTTGATTATTTTAATTATTATATTTTATAACATTTGCATACCCGCTTGCGGGTTAAATACAATATACTACTTGTACTTTAATAATATCGTGACATGTACTTGAATTGAAATGTATTTGGCAAATAAATGATTGATTTGATATATTAGTAATATCTTTGAATACATTCGAGTATCCTAAGAATATTAAATTCATGTAGGTATTGTTAACTCGTGGTATTTAACACAAAAGTTAAATTATATGTGGGTGGGTAGGAATATGTGTGATTGAACAAGTAGGAAAGATTTTACTCGTATGATGAGATAAGTAATCACTTCAGTGGGCATAGAGGAGGCGCTAAGGAAAATTGAGTTTGCAAAAAGTGAGGACCGGCAAATATGCTCAAATTCGTTTGCATGAGACACCAGAGTAAATAATAAGCCATTTGAATGATAAGAGGTGTGAAACATTAGATATTTAATTGCCATGAAAGTTAATGAAAACAGTGAATAGATTCATCTGAAATCTAATCTTTGACTTCTTTTATCTTTCAAATGGCTTCACCGTTGTTTTTTGGCGTTTTTATGAAACATAACCCTTTGACTAACCCACCATTCTGAACACTATCTAACCCACTATTCAAACAAGGAACAGAATCGAAGAGAAAAACTTATTAATCCATTGAAACCTACATTAAGCTTGCATTTGCTTGGTGACCTGTAATACAGGTTGATATACCTACCTCAGACACCAGTCTCCCACAAACCTATATTAAATGTTACCTTATTCCTACTTGTATCCATAATCATTAAGGTTTGTGTGAGGAAATAAACGAATTTTGATTATTATTATTATTTCTCTTTTTTTTACCCTTCATTGGACCACAATCTCACCTGATGTTAAGTGACGTGGTCTAAGATGGGGCATGAAGACCTAGAACCACTTTACGAAACATGAAAAAATCGCTTCACTAGCAGTAAATTTTGCAATAACAACAGTTAAACTCCAACTATGTCTTAAATAATGATGTTCCTACATCTAGACAACTACAAGTATGTCTAGATGAATATTGTTAGGCACAAGACAGCGCTAACACTCCAGGTAAACTGTTACTTGGTTTGTAACCACGTTACATGTTCAAACAGGGCAAGTCAAAACATATTCTGGTGTTTACACTGCACGTCGGAGGGAAGTTTGAAGGTTTGCTTGTGTAATGACTGCTCATGACTGGGGCGAGCTAAATCGGTGGTTAACTGGGGTTTAGCATACCTCTATAAAGACAGGTCGGCATTCTTAAAGCTGGTTTTTGTGAAACGGATATACCTTTTACTGAACCTTGAGTTTCTTAACCATAAAATTTTTACTTAACAGTTTTGGGTTAAGAAACTCAACAAAAAGTATTGAATACAAAATCAAAAACAACTGTTTTTTTTTCAAATAACGGTTGATTGTAGATAATTCAAAATACAGCAAGGCCGAACTTCCTCAAAAGTAAAATAACCTCCTATTTCAAATAAATATCAAACAAATTACGAGAGTTCTGAGATGATTCTAGGCCTTCATGCTCCATCTTAGACCACATCGTCACTTTACATCAGGTGAGATTGTGGTCAAATGAAGGCTTATCAATAATAAAAAAATAATAATAATGAAAATGAGATCACAATAGTGCCGAAATGAGAAAACATAAAAAACAAGGTGTCTATAAGTCAAGGAAATTCACAAAATGTAAACAAATCCAAACTCGAATCGAAAACAATAGCTCAACCAAATATTATGTGCAATTAACACAACTCTCGTAGCGTTTCAGTGTCGCGCGAACAGTTCTCGAATTCATAGCAGACCTCTAAAACAATAGTTAGCTGCTAATTGCTAAACTTGTGATTTGTACCGCGGTGAAACCGACCCGCCGCCCACCGCTGCATCTAACTTGAGGCTTATTTCATACAAATGAGTAATATAAATTATTTTTAACAGTAAGGTGATTTTGGTACGCTAGAATCTATAATAATTATTGTAAAACTGATTAGTTTGTTTGTTTGGTTTTGGATAGCTCATTTATAGAGGGCTTTCGCTTTAACACGGGAAAATACATGGATGGAGCACGCGCATCGCGTACTAATAATACAGATTATAAAGAATAATAATTATAAAGGTGATTCACTAAAGCACATATTTTAAACTGTAAACAAGCTGCTCGTCGGTTAAGCAATCATTTATAAAAAATGTACCGGCAGCAAAATTTGAACTACTTTTATAATGTAATACTTGCTTTTTTTTAACCCCCGACCAAAAAAGAGGGGTGTTATAAGTTTGACGTGTCTGTGTCTTTCTGTCTGTCTGTCTGTGGCACCATAGCTCCCGAACGGATGGAGCGATTTTAATTTAGTTTTTTTTTGTATGGAAGGTGAGTCTGGCGCGAGTGTTCTTAGATATGTTTCGTGAAAATCTGTTGTGCCGTTTAAAAGTTATGGGGGTGAGAGTGGGTAAGGAAAACCGAAAATCTGCAAATATACTAGTGTGGGGTATCAAATGAAATCGCATCGCGTCCACATTACATAATATTATGTTGTTTTACGTTTAAGGAAATTATGACATTGGAATCGGGGGTTTTTCTTAAATTTTTAATTTAGATTTTATTTATAAATGACTGATTGATTTGTAACAATTTAATTGAGATCGACAGAGTATTTCGAGCGGAGGATTCAATCCGCGACTTTCCCCGCGCGTTGATAGATTAGGAGGTAAACAGTCGTTTTTGTCATGTACTGGGACTTAGTTCGGGCCAAATTTGATCCAAATCGGGCTTTACTCGTAGTAATTGGTTTTAAAATGAAACTGGTATTATAATATTGTGATATGTAACCTGTATAATAGTGAAATCACACACTTACATCCTTACAAACTTACGCGTTGATAATATCATAGATAAATAATAATATTAATTAGATTAAATAGCAAATGTTATGTGATTATGCGTATTTTATCCTGGAGAGGAAAAAAATTTATAAAATATGATAAGATAGTAAAAATATATACTAAAACAGCAGAATGTCAATATACGTTTGTATGAAAACGGCTTGAAGGTAAGCTAAGTGAGTTAGCAGTGCAGTTCACGAAGTTGCAACTTCCAAGTTGAGCTTAACTACCTAAATTTGTTAGGAAATACCTGAACTACAAAGAAAGCTTCATCGTGAAGATGCTTCTGTATCGAACGGTTAGTTATTACATAGAGATGAGCTGGAATATTACAGTAACTAGATTTAAACGCTACAGAGTTGTCCGGGTTTTTAAGAAGAAGATAAAAAGGATTCATTCAGTACACATAAACAGACACAGTTATAAGTACAATAGATACTGGAAACAGAAAAAAAAACATTTTTATGTGGGAACAATGTAGTTTCCCGCGGTCAAATATTGCCTATAGCCTTTGATAAATTTGAAAATTGGCTTTCGCTTTTTTTTTACCACATTACGAAACACGAAAAAATCGCTTCACGCTCTGGCCCAGCCCGGTCCATTTTTACTAAGTTTATGCATCAAAAGCTAAGTTTTTGTTTGTACTTCGGAGCTTTGATGCTATATATCATGGCACTTTTTTATTAAAATGATAAAGGGAAAAATATTTATATTTTTGGAGGGGCAAGCAGACGGACTACGCAGAATACTTAGTTCTTAAACCTCTTCTTAAAAAATAATAAACGCAAGTTTATTATTTTTTAAATGATGCATTGCCTACACTCGCCCAAGTGCTCAATGAAATATTATACTTATACGCTCGTTGGTGTGTGTTATTACGCTGTTTCAAATCGTTGTTCTGTAACAAACAAATTATCTATTTTGAAATAAGTATAAATACGAGTATTTAAGTAATTGGTTAATACAGAATCACTATATATTTTATACAATAGGACTGATTTTGAAAATATAGACCAAATAATTTCGAAACTACAGTGCAATGATCTTTACCTGAGCGTGACTGTGCAAATAGTACTTGCTAATCGAGACAACCTTCAAACTTAGGATTCAGATTCAAAGAATTTTCAATAACTATTATATTAGCTTTAAAGATCTAATATCTGATCGTCTGGGCACTCAAAGTTTTCTCATTAACGACCGTTACTAGAATTACGGAGGTGCGAGCGAATAAACGAGATGAAAAAAACAAGAATCTAATTAAAAGGAAGTTGAGTTTTTATATTTTGTTGTTTGAATATTCGTTTTTCATTTGGCTGGTTCGTTTCCTCAGTGAAATGGGGAACTTAGGGAGTCGTATTTCCTTTTGTTATTGCTGGTTTTGTTTTTTAGGGATGCGCTGGGATATCAAAAATGTTGAGTAAGTTTGTCTGTCAAATTTTTATTTTACATTTGTTATTACGCCACGGCATGGGCCGTGGTTTATGGCTTTTCCCGCGGTAGAAACGCACTTTCCGCACAGTAGTCTAAAGCCTTCTTCGATAAGTAAGCGATCTAATACTGAAATATATTTTTAAAAACGGCCTTATAATTCTTGATAGTAGCGCGTTCAAACAACAAACAAATTCAGCTTTATCATTATAATATTATAAGTATAAATAATTTTGCTTATTTTTGGTAGTTACAATTTATGTTATTGACGACATTGACATAATCCTCAGAAAAGATTCGCTACAATAAACATTAAAAAAAAAAACGTTTATCTCAGATTAAATGTCCATATTTATTGTGTTTAAACACACATCGAATCCAGTTATTAAATAAATATATTTTAAAATATTATGCAGAAAAAATTAAGACACATCCGTGACCTCCGCGCACAGGATTCGAACCTGCATCTCCGGAATAGCGCCCCGACGTGATAGCCATACCATATAGATATATTTACAAATAGTTTAACCTGCAAAGTGAGGTTTATCACTTATTAAAAATCATTAAAATATTTCACAATAGCTAATATGCTGATGCCGACCCTTGGCAATTTATTTTCTTTCGTTAACGTCCTAAATTCGGCGCCTCCACTGTTCCAGTTTCGCGACCTTTTAATCACTTTGATGAGGTATTAAGATTTTATTTATTTTTGCACGCTTTTAAGATCTCTCTGAAGTGGCGTCGGCAGAAAGTTGCCTTTTTATGCCGTAGATTTCTGTATTTTTGAAGATTATGTCTACAACGTGTATTTTCGAACCGCGATCAAACGAAATATGTGGATACACGACATAAATTTATTACAACATGTTAAAAAGACCACCTCACACCTCAATAATCCAGTTTAAAGTTACAGAACAAAAAAAAAAAACCGATTTTTTGTTAAATTTCTACAATAAAAATATTATTTAATACCTTAATTGTATTTTCTTTTAATTTTCTAAGCTGGGTAAACTATCTAGCTTTCAAATGAGACTACTTTGAATAAAATACAACGGTTACTCAAACAGAAACGAAGAAAAAAGCAGATAAAATAGTTTCATTAAAAAAAAAAACTAAATCGGTTTTTTTAAATAGCCAACATATACATTTTTTTATCCAATATTTATCGATAAATTTCGGACCGACGCCGACCGCGCCAATGAGGAAATCTACTACTCTAATGATACTAATATCTTACGTAAATTTAAATTTTATCGCAAGTTTTTGTTGGATTTATTCATTTCTTAGGATTCTAAGGTTAGTTAAACGAACTTTGGAAATAAATAATGTTGAATACTTCAGAACTTTTAATTAATATCGTAGTTAGCAATATCCGATGTCTGAATCGTTTTTGTCTTTTCTTACAAGGTTATAATTTTAACCAGTGCCGAGAAGCGTCCGGGGACTTATTTTTAACCGACTTTCAACGAAATAAGGAGGTTCTCAATACGACTTTAATTAGGCCTGTGTTTAGGTTTTAAAAAAAATCAATAAAAATCGAATTCATCTAAATTTTACATAAAATAAATAAAAAGGTGTGTGTGCGATTCACACACGGTAGAAGTGAAACTTCAGTAAATCGACAAAAGAATGAGATGAATAAAAAAAAATACTGTGCAAATAGATTTTGTTCGGGCGGTCACCCATCCAAGTACTGGCGTTCCGGGAAGTTGCTTAACCTTGTTAGCGTTTAAGATTGCCTTACCTAACGTACTTCCGTTGCATCCGGTCTGAAATCACAACGATTCTAAAGAAGTTTCACTTCGAAAGTTACATTAGTAAGTTAATTTATTTAAGTGAATAGAAAAAAGCCGTGTTGGCTAAGTGGGAGCTCACTCGACTTTCATTCCAAAGGTCGTAGGATCAAACCCCGCTACGCACCTCTGGATTTTTCTTCTGGAAAACGTATGCGCGCTTTAAAAACATGTGCTATAACGGTGAAGGCAAACATCGTTAGAAAACTTGCATGTTCTGAGAACTTAAAAGAGTTTGAAGGACATGGTGACACCCGCACTTGGCCAGAGTGGTGAATAAAGGCCTAATCTCTCTCGCCAAGAGAGAGTTCCCTTTGTCCCAGCAGTGAAACGTTAATAGTGTGATGATGAAATAAAATAAAAATGTTTATTGCTTTCACAAAATTCACAAAATATGAAACTTCCTTTTAAGTTGAGTACTTGTATTAGGAGGATTCGCTCTCGAAACATAACTTCATAAATGCATTCACGCTGATGATGATGATAAAAATTAAAAGAAAGTATCATCAAAGCTTGTAAAAGAACATAAAAAAATCAAAGTAATCTCCCTTCGGATTGATGTTTCATCGTATCGCCGGGTCTAATGAATATGCATTGCCATTTCGATATGAAAACCTTTTTGTGGGCTTTAAAATTGTCTATTTCCATTGAAATTCATGCAATGGAAGTTTAATAGGAAATGTTTCGTAATATAGGTCCATTTTCGTTGTGCAAAATACGAACATCGAAAGGAATCAATAGTTTAGCAATCTTTACAAGTAATATAATAAAGCTAAGTTTGTTTTTGAATTGAGAGTTTGTTTGTCCGATTGGAAATATTCAATTTTTTATTTTTTTTTACTTTGAAAATCCATAACCAGGGCAAGCTATTATTTAATAATCGTGATACCATAGACATTGTTGATTCGATGCCTTGTGATTTTAAGGAAATAAACGTTTTGACTTTACCGATCAAATTATATAGCTAGCTTGCATAGCTTACAAAGCTATTAACCAAATGTCAATAATAAGAACTGAACTGAACTGACTTTGTCTCAATAATGACCAAAATCTGTTGCATCTACGGGAATAGAATTTCAACTTCCGGTGGGAAGGTGGACCACGGACGTTATCATAAATTAATGTTCCCTTTAATTATAATTCGAATTATCTTTAACTTTAACTAACTGAACTTACTCGAGACAATATCCAAGTCCGTTAACTGTATCTTTGTACCGACCACTTCCAGTTTATGTTGTACTAAACGTAGACATTGTATGTAGCATAAACCTTGTAAGTGGTCGTCTTGGAGTTAATACTGTCAGGAGCGAGGCGCTCTGTGTTCTGTGAGCCCTGAATGTCTGGTCAGGGGTATAGGGTGACACACGACTAATGGCCGGTTTCGGCCTGGGTTTCGATTCGTGCTTCATCTAACTAACATTTTCCGAAACTGTTATCTTTATCTGTCAAATACAACTCGTGGTAGGGCTAATAGTCGCGATTCGGGCGCTCTATAAAAACAATGGTACTTATAGCCATAAAGTTCACTACATTGTGACACGGCATTTTGTTTATTTAGAAACTGTTTTTGTTTTGTGTTATTGTTTCTTGAAAGTTTAGTGTCCTAGATTTATTATTAACATTATAGGGATCAATTGAAGACACGAATCGCGCCACCCAGGTTTCATTTAAACAAAATAATTTCAGTTATAATAACTTATCAATCACTTTTGAAGCCCTCGACATTACTAGAATTAAATTTTTATTCAACCGTGATCATTTCCATAAGTCATGGTAAACATTCCGTTAAACAAATAAATAGCTTAGATACTTGCAGTTTTATAATCATCACTACCACTATTTTATATGTCGCATACACACATAAAAATCATTTCAGGGTTTGTCAACACTCATCGCCCTTGACAAATACCTAGGCACAATGACTTCATAAAAAATTGGTAAAAATTGGTAAGTTAAATTGGTAAAGTCCGTCTAATAGCCCGTCCAAAAATACCGGAAACCTATTTTTCGCTTTACTGATTTACTAAGAACGTGATAAAGTATATAATCTTATGTTCTGAAGTGGAGTTTTGACTTTGAAGTTTAAATTTAGTACAAATCGCACGAAAGCGTTATATTTTCCTTCCCTACCTTATTTTTGCATTGAGTGCAAGTATTTTTCGGGCAAACATTATTATTTTAAAAATTTTAACATTTTGCGTACCTACAAATATATACATAAAACCTTAAATTAATATAAATAACTTCACTGACTCAATTCAGCAAAAACTTTATCCTATTAAAATTTTGAAAACATCGGTCTTTTTGAAAACGATTTAGATAAATAAGATTTATTAATTAAAAATGTAAATTTTAAATTTTCTGCTTCCCTTATCAATATACTCAAGGACATTTTCACCCTTTAGAAACTCAAAACATTACAGTAATTCTGTGACGCCTCGTATCTTATCTACCTTCCGTAGTAGGAACACGGTTGATTGCTTCGAGCCTTCAACCAAACCTAACTGCAGGCCGAGTGTAACACACTAATCATAACAGGAGAGGCTAGTGTTGTCTTGCGTAAATCATTTAGAAAACTATTTCACATCTCGTTATAAACAGACCTTAACTGTCAATGTCACTTTGACAGTTATGTGAAATATAATACTCTATGTGTATTTCTTTTAGTGGCCTTATGTATTTCTACGTAAAGAGACGCAAAATGACGTTTATCTGAGTAACATCTTTTTCATTTTATAATTTTATTTAACTTGACACTGGCAAACTGACGCTTCACTTCAAGCGCAGAGCCTAATTATAATAAATTGAATTGAATTGTATTTCTACTAATATTGTATGTGCTGATAGTTTCCCTGAGATAAATAAATAAAATAGCAGATTGATATCTTCCTCTGTTTGTTAACAAGGAAGACTGGAATCCAGATTGGTATTGTCCATTCGATAATATTATTTTTAAATACTAGCGAACTTTTAAATTAACTGTCAATGACAATTTGACAATGACAAGTGAAATTGACAAGCCTTCTTGTTGACTAGAAAGTTAAAGCTAGAGTAGAATCCAGCTAGGAATGAAGGGTGTTTTTGTTTGGCGCTGTTCGTCAATTCATTAATATTCCGTCCGCGGCCGGCGTATATCCGTCGCTCCCCGAACAAATCAAAAAGTTTCAATTTTTTTCATATAGGTGGGGAGGTGGCCGTCAAAGATATTATCCCTATAATTTCAGTACTAGTGAATTACATAATGTGCACATTCATGTTTTATCAATACATTTTGCTCAGTTATACAACATAATTATTAGTGCTCGGGCGGTGCACTTGCATGATACTTTTGTAGAATCAGTACTAAATATTTGGTTCCATTTAGGTATTTAGAGTGGAATTTTGTAAAGTAACGACTAAATCTATCAATTAACATAAGTATTATTAGTTTCTTTGTTTTATTTACGAGTTCAAGGACAGAAACTTCAACCAACATGGTTTTTATTACTTGGAATCTGAGGGTTTAGCAAGGCGATTTCCTATCACGCAAATACTGTCTTCATAGTTTTGTCTTGATCTCGAATCATGTAGAAACCATTACTTCTCTCATATAAAGTAATGAAATTGCGCCTGACCTTAAAATGTGTAGTTTAGACTTCTCTCTCTATGGCAAAACTTAAAATATTCAATGTTAATGTCAATTTTATTTTCTACTAAAATTGATGAAATCTGCTTAAAAGGCACCAAACAAAGAATTACGATATGAATCAATTTCATTATTAAAACGGGAGTTACGTCAACTCGAAGACATTAATAATATAAACTAATTAATAATAAGACATAATTATTTTACATAGTGCATAAAATCACGCTGTTCATGAGTTTTCAGATGAAAACTTTAATCTTTGAATATAAATATAATAATATATGCAGACCACCATTGCAGAGAAACTTTCAAAATATGTAGACCTTAAGAACGAAATTACCCGCATGTGGCGTTTGAAAAAAGTTAGTATTATTCCAATAGTAATATCATCTACAGGAGTTATTCCAAAACAACTATTCCAATCAATAGAACTATTAAGCCTGCCTAAAAACATATATGTCCTCCTACAGAAAGCTGTCATCTTAAACACATGTAGGATTGTCAGAAAATTTCTCCAAACTGAGCCTTCATCTTAAAACTAGAGCAAACTTGGCTTAGGCCCGTTTGTTTCTGGTCAAATCCGGTTTTCTTGGAAAATCGAGTAGGATAATCCTAAAAAAATAAATAATAATAATATAATCTAAATATCCTGTCTTTAATCTATAACGGGTTTTTAAATTTAGTGTCGTATTATTTTCACCGTTAGCTCCTCTCTCCTACACTCATGCAGTGCAGTTTCGCTGGTCGTTCCTTTTTTATTTGTACCCGTGCAGTTTATTTTTTCATTGATTTTGTTTTCCGGATTTTTGTATCGGTGATTCAAAAAGCACAGCGGTTTTCACCTTTTTCGAATACTTTGTTTAGTAAATTTTGTTATTTCTGTCACAAATATTTAATCATTGTGCATAATCATAAGACGGTTTTGTTCTTAATTGTAAAAGTAGTACCATACCTATCCACCACAGACATCACTAAACTAAGTAATTAAAGATACCGACAGCTAATCGTTCGATTAAATACGATTTTAGACCGCCCATTACGCATTCTAGGTTTTGTTTTAATTTCATATTGTATTGTTCATCTGGTGTGTAATAAAGTATATTCTATTCTATTATATTCTATTAGATTCATTTTCCCAAACCTCATAGGGTAGACCGGTATTTTTCTGAAGAGTGAAAATCCTTATAGAAAAACACATTTTTTAAATCAAATAGAAACAGAGTTCCCACGGCAAAAGGAGCGGGGTAGCAACAAAGGGTTTATAGTTATAACTCGCTTGCACTCGTTGTTAAAAACATTACCAAATTCATTATTTTGATCATATTCGCCCTTTGAACTATACGCCTCGGTCTTTCCCAATGAGTCATTGTAGTAGTAATTTCAGCGGTCCCAAAGCAAATCGAAAAAAAAATATTTCATTCAGAACGAGAATTATAACAAATCTTGAACATCATCAACATCATTCTCATGCCCTTATCCCACATTACGTGGGGTCGGCTCAACATGTTTTTTCCTTCCATCCATTTTAAAACAAATCTTGAACGTTATCACAAAATATCCCTATTTTTTAAAGAAAACGAAAAAGCCGTCTTAGCTAAATAAATCATTCGAAACAGATTTAAAAGCCGTATTAAATTATCAACACCGAAAGGCATCTAAAATTCTTTCACCGAAAGTGATTCCCTTAAACGTATTTTTACATTATCTTTTGAAATACCTTTCGTAAATTACCCTCGTTAAAATCCTCAGGTCAGTGAAAAGAAACACCTCCACGGAGTTTGGCTTTATTAGATACTCTTGTTTTCATACAAACGGTAATTCGATTATAATTCTTCATAATAAGTCCAGCTGTAGGACTCTACAGTCGGGCCAGGCGGCTTTTAAAGATTGTCAGCCAGTAATATCGGCAGAAATTATAAATTATAAAGGTAATCAATGTTTGAAAAATAAATGAAGTCATAATTGGTAAAGGAAATAAATGGATTTGAACATACGTAAAATAAATTTACAAGTCAAAGTTCAAAAGACTGCGTTATAAAAAACAAATATATTCAGTATTCGGTACCTTTCATTTCATTATTTCACACATAATACAGTTAACATTATTACTAAGTACCTAATATGTAAGTACAAATATCAATTTACGAGGGACTAAGTAATAAAAGAAGAAAATGCAAGAGAAAGAATCCATTCAATGGACGGGGTTTCTTTCCTGGGAGCCAAGCCATAGTAAGAGAAATGCAATAATGTCCCATGTTCATTCTGACCAATATAAAAAAAAAAATACAAAAATCTTTATTTCATAACTTAATTTAACATTTGACTAACAGTGTTTGAGGTTCCCTTTTAAGTAAAGAAATACCTGTGTTAGGAAAACCTCGCTCTTCCAAGTACATAATAATTAAGTAAATTAAGTTATACATTTATTATAATTTCAGGTGACATACAAATTGAACTTTGTTTATTCTTGTTCATTCAACGAAAAATAATATTGCACAATGCTTCATTAGGCTTCTCAGGTTACTTGAAACCGGCTTTATCCTGAAATCCCGTAACTTTTGCAATAAGCCTACATTCTTAAATTTCTTCACTGTTCAGATCTAAATCGGGGCTCTAAATGGTACGGTCCAAGTTTATTTCATTTAGGAAGATGTTGTTTCTTTACTGGTTTTCAAATGAACCGTTCTAAAAAACGTAACTTTTTACCATCTCTATTATTATAGAATGTTTTAATTATACTAAATTATATAAATAAATATTAGTGGAACAACAACAACAAGTCGTGTTGGCTAACTAGGAGTACACTCGACTTGCATTTCGAAGGTCGTAGGTTCATACCTCGCCACACACCTCTGGTTTTTCTTCTAGAAAAATGTATGTTCGCTTTAAACAAGTGCTTAGCCGAAGAAGACAAATATTGTGAAGAAACCTGCATGAACTTAAAATTTTGAAGAGTTTGAAAAACATGTGACCTTCTCTAACTACACTACATAATTTGACCAGTGTGATGGATTAAGGTCTAATCTCTTTCGTCAAGAGCGAAGTCCCTGCGTCCCAACAGTGGGAACGTTAATAGGGAAACTAAAATATAATATTGACACAGCTTGTTGTGTCTTACAACTATTTATTTTTATTTTTTATTTAATGGTCACCACATACGTATTGTCCACACCCATTCTATTAATTAATTTTACATTATTGAGCTTACAATTATCACATACTATTATTTGTGTCACCCTATTAACGTTCCCACTGCTCTTTCACACAGGGGAATTTCTCTTGGAGAGAGAGATTTATTTGTATGCATTATTATAATTAAGTACCTTCAAATGACTGTCTTTTACATAAATCAAAAGTGTGTAGGTATATTTATTTGATTCAATGCACTTATTTTATTGAAAATAGGAATAATAACAAAGAATCTCTTATAAAGCATATTTACCGCGTTGAAACTACCGATGGAAAAACCGAGCAGAAACCGTCTACGCTGCAGCGTAAAATCTAGCTAAACTATTTATAACTGCAAGACGGAAAAGGGTAAAGATAAAATAATTTCAAAATAGTTTGTGTTCAACATTTCAGCATTTTTCGCATATAATCCAATAAAATTCCGTCAAGACAAACCAACGTGCACAGAGATGTACACGTAACTATTGTTGAATACTACGGAGAGATAGTCACGAAGGCAGATAGCCGACTTGGTAACATGAGCCTGGCGTGTCCAACTTCATTGGTGAGCAGAAATTAAGATTAACTTATTTGGGATTTTTTACTAGCTATTTAAGTGAAAATGGTTCTTACTCAACTTTAAATCAACATAGATTTTAAACGGTCAGTTTGATAAACAAATGTTAAAAGAAAGTTAAAAAAATATTTTATTTTCAAAATATGAATAAAATAATGACATAGTTTGTTAACTATTTTTTTTTATTTTTACAAAATGGCGTCTAATAGTTGCTAGTCCAATATCCAGTAGTTTATAACAATATTTTCGGACAATCGACACAATAACATTTATCCCTTAGCTAAAAGCTTGTGTTACAGGTAGTACTAGACATCTTATTTGCTTAATAATAATAGACATACATAATATAGATATTTTTATTAAACATATTTACTCCCAGAACAAGGAGAAAGTGCTTGCAGAACATACAAACACCCCTCGGCGGTAATCAAAACCACTACCTCTATATATTTGAGAGATCTTTGCAGCTATGCCCTACAGTAGACTTACTGCAGCTGAAAAGAGAAACTCAAAAAACCAAGATAAATAATATTTGATGATGCATCTTGTTTTCGTGATTCAGGTCTCTAATATTTTTCTATTTAGATTATTTTTTAATACATAACATTGGCCACCACCAGCAACACAAAATACATCATAACACAAAGTAGTCCAGTTACATCACCCAGTCTAATCGCACCTGCCCGAATCGCACCTGATCTAGTCTATTTACACCACTTACATAGACGAGAACATAAGACACATTTCAAATAACTCAATTCGACCAGCCTTAGCACCTCACCTATGGTATGAAATGCAATTCCAAACTTGAATCACAATCCAATATACCTCTGTGATCACAAACCGCTCGGAAACGTCAAATAATTTGGCCTGCAATTCTGATAATGGGTCCACGAGAGGCCGCCACAATCGTGTTTAGCTTCGAGCACGCAATCCACTCCGCTTCGTACATAGGTGTCATGTTCAACACGATCCTTCCTGCCCGAATACTGCTATGTTATCTGATAGAGAATAGTCCCCAGGCGTGAAATCTGTTTCTAATTCTTGTAATGTAGCGTGATCTGCATTAACATTTTGAAATGAGAATATTCTACCTGTAAACATCGACATTCAATAAATTTTAATATATGATAAAAAATAAACACTTGAATAATAAATCATATTTACTCAGATAATCACTCATACCGACTCATACCGACTGGTCCCGATAATCACTCATACCGACTGGTCCCGCAACGCAACTTACAGGGAACAATGGCGGCGCATTGCAAGAGCACAACTCATTATAAGGACCCCCCATAACCACGACCACTCTGTCAAGAGTGACCGACTAAAGCTGGGTCCATACTTGTATCATTTCGGTGTATCGTATCTCCGTCGCGTGACGTATCATGATCGCTGGACGCAAGTTGATACACGTTAATGATACATGCCGTATCCGATACGGCCCGATCCGCAATGATCGCGTACGTGATACACCCCGAACCATCCTGTGTCGGTTTTTCCGCGATCATTAAAGGGGATACGCGTTGCATCGAACAAGTTTGGACGTGAGTGTATTTGATAATATAATAATATTTGATACAAGGATCGGAAGAAAAAATGAAGCGTCCATATTTGTAAAGTTAAAGTCGATACGGTGACTTGATACAGTATCACATAAGTATGGACGCGTTTTTACAAGATATGCCTTAACGATACGACATGGATAAAATGAGCGTCCATACTTATGATACGGATACTCGATACGATACGCCTGATCGTGATACACCGAAATGATACAAATGTGGACCCAGCTTAAGAAGAAGAATCACTCATAGCTAAATCTTTAAAATTAGTTATTAATGTACTCAAATCCTGTTTTCAGTCATAAATTAGGTCACAAGTAGAAATTATTTCCTACGAGCTTAGTGAGTTTTAGTAAAAACGGCAGTTACTTGTTGTCCGAAAAGTTGAAATTATAATAATTAAACTCTAGTACTACGTGTAAATACCGTTTTTATATAAATATTATAACTATGACGTATGATGACCTCTGTTGCTCGGTAGGCGAAGGCGCCTGAGGCGTAAGAGGTTGCGGGTTCGATTTCCGCTGGGAGCCAGATTTTGTACGATCTACAATTTCTGGTTTCTGGCTTGGGTATTTTATCTTATCTCTCTATATCTTTATATGGTGTATCATAAGTATGTATTTACAAAAAAAAACAAAAAAAAGGTGAAAGCCGTTTCTAAAACATGTACCCAACTACATGTAAGGTTATTTTGAGGAAAGCTATACCTGTTTTTTACAAGCACATGGACAAATGTTCGTCGCTTCTGACTTTTGACTTTGCTTACCGACGCTTTAAAGATGAATCCCTTATTAGTTTTAATTTGTCTAACAAAGTAGGTATATGTTAATCTGTAAGGTATGTATTTATATACCTTTGTAAGTTATTTTATATGTAAACGTAGTTTGCGGTTTTGGATCTGGGTGTTTTCTATGTATGATACGTAGTTATTCACAAAAAAATACCTATGTAGTATATCAGTCACCTAACAACCACAGTACACGCTCTGGTTAGTTTTTAGTTTGCGGTTAGGTGATGCAGTGTGTTTATTGAAAGATAAATTGACAATTAAATAATGTAGGTGTATGTTACATGACTAATGAATTATAATAAGTCCGTCATTGAGATTACTTGATAAAATGGTACTCATAATTTTTCCTTTTTCTTGTAAACTAAAACTCAAGATGATAGATACATTGTAGTTTTGCGTGACGTACCTTATGCTGTCGAGCAAAATAACGTACTTTGATGAAATGAAATGAAATTTGTTTATTGCTTTAAATATGGTATACATAGGTGTCAGGTTATTTATACAGTTCTACATACTTCGTCAAATCAGATTTGACATGCAATGTCAATTATGATTAAGGAAAAAAAAATAGGAATAATACAATGTCAATATTAAGGTAGCTAATCCAATTACAATTTAATATGATGTCTAATGTCTAGTATTTAAATGATCGTTTACATTGTAATATGATTTATCGATAAGCCATTTCTTAATTTTTGGTACAAATTTGTTTATTGGCAATTCCTTAATAGGAATATTATTTAAAATGCGTCCACACATTGCCAGACAGCTTTTTTGGTACAGTGCCGTCTTTGGTGTTCTGGATAGGTGATAGGATAGTGCGCACCGCTAAGGAGTGGAATTCTCTCCCGAAGTCTGTTTTTCCGATTAAATACAACCCGACCACCTTTAAGATCAGAGTGAATAGGCTTTTTCTGGGCAAACTTGCTCCATCGTTGACCTCGTCTCTGCCTTCTTGCTAGACTGTAGTCAAAAGTAAGCCCATAAGATGATAAAAAAAAAAAAAAAAAAAAAATAGGACAATTATTTCTGGGTTTCTTACGGTGCTCTATTATATCTTGGCATTATCCTAATCAATTGATAAAGCATACAATAATTTTGTCCAGTATTTTTTGACGGGCTAACAAACAAACTTTACAGAATTCCCTCTTTTATGTAGTCATCATGCCTATTAGAACTTCTAAAGTTACACCATAATTTGGTTTGGATTTTAATAAATCCATTTAAACGCGGGTAACGCCGCCGGGCACCGCTAGTTAGTTCATAAGCTTACTTCATTATCATTCATGATTGTTCAATGCCTCTTTAAATATTCCCTTGAAATCTAAGGTCCTAAATCTATGTTGAATTAAAAATCTTATAAAATCATTCCTCACCTTTCCTGAGTCGAGTAAAAAGGGTTTCAGTTCTTATCAAAATGAAATTCCCGTCGGTCACCCGTTAAATCCAAAAATTTACATTTATCAAAAGGTCTCGTACCTTTTATGGTAATAAAATGAATATTTTGAGAGGAACTGTAGATATTTTAAGACCCGAGCGACGCTTATGCTTAAATTAAGTTATATTGTAGCGATTTGACATTTATGTACACTTTTAATTGTAAATATTACACAATATTTTGTATACTTTGAAAATAAATCAAATGAACACAAGTAAGAGGCTTTATAGGCAAATGAAATAGTATATTAAACAACTGTCATATAATGATGTTATTAAACACCAAGTGAATTTTTATTGCACCAGTCAACCTGCATGTCAGTTTTTCGAAAAAGTATAGCCATGAATATGGCACACACTATTAACCGAGAAGATCCATCGACAACGTTGTCATCCTCCTCACACACAATCACACCTAAACGTTTATCCAATCCACTCAAAACCGGGAAACTTTATCAAGTTCTACCCAAAATTAATCAAAGGAAAACGCTCCTCTCCCAGATCACTAGAAGTACTCCACTAAATCAGGCGATCCGAAGGAAATATGCTCGTTCGGGAACATACTTCGATCGCGAATCATAAATTGTGAAGCATTAGCTGAAACCTGTTTTGTATTCAGGCATTGGTCCTGCGAGCCGGATCCTGTCAATCCTTAAACCATTTGCATGAAAGGTGCGATCTATATGTTTCCATTTAGTTATGAAAATTAGAATTTTGAAGGAAGGCATAAGTCCCTGTATCCCAGCAGTGGGAAAGTTAATAGGGTGATGATGACCCAGAATAAGGAGGAAGTGCTTTCAGTACATACAACACTTGAACCCTGAGTGGGAATCGCTACCTCTAGAAGAATTAGATGGATGATTTGATATAGGTCGTTATTTTACTTAAGACGAAAGTTAAATCCACCTCAAAGTAACTTACATCGCCAAACTTCTTTATAAGGTCTGACCTGAACTCACTCACACTCACTTGTTTAACAATAATTTAACGAAATACTTATATAAATAAATAATAAATCAAATAAAATAGCCTTTATTCAGATCTTTGTTACATTATAGTTAAACCTATACTAAGTAAACCTAAATTTAAATAAACTTATTCTGTGTTATTCTTGTTTTTACAAAAAAAATTATAGATCTGTTTGCCAGTCGGCAAGGGCCTCCTCCAACCTTTCCATTCTTGTATAAACAACCATGCTTCTTTGTAATCTAGTAGCTTTAGGTTCAATACTTTAGGTTCAATACTGCAACGCATTGATTAATTTCTATAAATGATAATAATAACGAAATACTTACAAAAGAGATATTTGCTATTTGGACAAATTTTAACCGTAGCAAAATAAATGGCGTCGTTTCCACGTACCAGAAACAAAGAAGCTGAAGTAGAGTGTAAGGTCCAAGTGTCTACGTGTACGGGACCCTAAAACGACCGCCATAATTTTCTACCTGACCTTTGGACTTTATCACCGACGCGTTTTATTGCAAAATGTTTTTTCCTAAAATAAATAACATGTGTTATTTTTTGATGTGGATGGATGGTTCTGTAAAGGGGAATGTTTCAGTGTCAACCTTCATTTACGTTCTACAGGTTTGTTCCCGGTTTCAGTAACACAACGGATAGTCGCCGCGTCGTGGTAACAGATACGCCTCGTTTTTTATAACTCAAATGTGTCATCGTGGTAACATTGTGGTAGTTACTATTTGTGTTATAATTATTTATAAAATTACGTTAACTCCTTGACCCTCATCTCAGGTAATAAGGTCAGGTAAGCGGTAACCGGTTACCGCTTGGGGATTAACGAGAACTTAAACTAACTTAAAAAAGATGCGATCCCCAAAGAAAGTAGGGCCGCGCGCAGGGTTGCTTAGCTTTATAAAATCACGATAATAGAGTGGGTTTAAAACCCGCCACGCACCTCAGTATTTTTCTTCTTGAGGCTTGACGTGAAGGCAAACATCGTGAGGAAACCGGCTTGTTCTGAGAACTTTAAAGAGTCTGAAGGACATGTGACATTCACTTACCCGTTCGACAAATAAAGCATTTTTCATTTAATTTTCATGTCATCACGATTCTTGAAATGCCGTTACAGGTAGACAACCGAGTCTTATCTTGGTAACGAAGTCAGTTGTTTTTTTTTTCTTTATTATCCTGTTACTTCCCACTGCAGGCCAAATGCCTACCTTCTGTCTTTCCAAGTGTCCTGGTCCTGTGCGGAATTCCACCATTCACGGTCAGTCAGCTGTTACCTTTTGGAAGTATTAAAAAGAATAAAGAGTTCATTTAAATATAGCTAAAACATCCCCTTAACAGTATATTCAGTAGGTACAGCAGTTAACCCGAGTTTCCTTTAAATAAACGTTATTATATCTGTCATTGATTGATTGTCGTATTTATTACAAGCCCGGTGGCCTTTACGTATTTATACACATACATATATGTCGGAGAATCGTTATTCCTAACGAGATCGTCATAAGCGGTAACGTGTTTAGTGGGCGTCATCAGGGTGAAATGCGAGCACAAAACACAATATTCACTGTTTTATAAGAATTTAATCGACAATTTGTCTATTTACAAATGTTTCAAATAAAATGCACTGTAACAACCGAGCAGCGAGTTCAAGGCACCAATCTCACTTCTAAACAACGAATACACCCAACGATCCAACTCGATCCGTTGGTGTCTCACTAAGTAATGTTCCCAAAAATACTGTCAGCCACTCTTAAGTAAAGATGGCGCCTCGACCCCACTCGAGCGACGTGCTCTGCTCTGATTGGTCGTTACGTACTTCACAGTATTTTTAACTTAATAAATTAAATGACCTTTATTAATGAATTCAAAAATGTAACAAATCAAAATAAATTGAATTATGATTTTTACAAGCAATCAAAATGTAAACAGATAATATTATTTGCTATGCATGTAAACAACAATCAACTCGACTCATAACTGCCTCCGACACAGCCATCCTGACATATCACACGCCCTCGTGTGATAATGAAGGCCGCGCATCATCTGTCAAAAAAAACAAAACATTTTAGTAACGTTCGGCCACTCCTGACCAAATAACTTCAACTGCCTTTATAGAAAAGTTTCATGATGTTAGCCTCAAACAAAATGTAAAAAGTAAAATCCATCGAATCAAAACAGGCCCTCTTTTACATTTGGCCACCTCGCCCTCCAACGTTGGCCACCTCGCGTTTGCAAATTGGCCACCTCGCCTTTGCAAATTGGCCACCTCGCCATTGCATATCGGCCACCTCGCCGTTTCTAATTGGCCACCACGCCGTTACAAATTGGCCTCCTCGCCGTTACAATTTTGGCCACCTCGCCATAACATATCGGCCAACTCGCCGTTACAATTTTGGCCACCTCGCCATAACATATCGGCCAACTCGCCGTTATACTACCTCGACACATAATCAAAAGAAACATAGTATGAATGCATTCTACAGGAATGGATCCAATTCGGTTGGGACATAATGACTGAGGGAGTGGCATCGGGACTCTGCATGTGCTGCGCGTTTGCTATAATATTCGACTGGATGTAGCTTTGTATCAGGTATTTGGAGGAACATCGCGCCATGACCTTCACTACCTAGCGTCAAGACTGCTAAGAGTTAATCTAGCTAATATTTGTCATAATACACATCTAAAGAGATGCATTGTGAGATACCGGACCTAATTTTTTTTTTTTTTTTTTCGTTTATAAAAATGTATCATCCAACTTCATGTACCTACATAGAGGAAGGCTTCGATATGAGTTCAGATCACTCACCCATAATAACCCAAAGTTCAAAATAATGGTATTTTGACCTTTATACCTGATATTTTTGTAAACAAAAACACTGACTGGGAGAGTTTCAAGTCTGACTTGGACACTGTTGTTGAACTAAAGCATTGAAGAGTCGAGAACAATTCGACGAAGACTTAAGACATTTTATAACAAACATCCAACAAAGCGCACGGAATAATACACCCTTAAAAAAAACAGAAGACCGAGAGGTTACCAGTACCCGATGGAGATAAGGATGTTTTTACTTCAAAAAAAGGAAGAAATGGCAACAAACTAGGTGTTCACAAGAAAAATCACGTTTTATAACCTTACAATAGAGACTCAGAAGGATAATTAACATCTTCCATGATGAAAATATGAAAACTTACTTAAACTAGCTTAACAATGCTTGACAAACAGACTATTCACTCTGAAAAGCCACGAAGAGCCTCAATAAATTTTGTGAAGAACTGGAAATACAACGAGTAACGCCAAAAGAAGTACAAAGAGAAATAAAAATGCTTGACCGTAAGAAAACTCCGGAGTATGATCTAACCACTGGTGAATAATTAAAGAAATCTTAATAGAAAGGCCATAATAAAGCTTACCACACTCATAAACGCGGCATTTAGGCTTAAATATGTACCAGGTGGAAAGTTGCTGAATTCATTATGTTTCCAAAGCCGGGAAAACCAGAACATGAAAGAACATCATACAGACCTATTTCTCTTTTACTAATTATGCCCAAACTATTTCTCAACAGACCCATTAACCCCATTAAAAGTTGATCCCGGACTTTCAATTTGGTTTTCAGGCAAAACACTCCACCTTAGACCATGTACAAAGAATAACGAAAATAATACAAAATACTTTTGAAGAAAGAAAAGTCTGCACAGAAGACAATAGTCTTCAAAGACGTAGCGCAGGCGTTTGATAAAGTTTGGCATAAAGGGCTTTTACATAAAATACGAATTATATTCCCAAAGCAATTTTCTGTTTATTGTTATTAGAGATACATTAGAGACTTGTCTACCCAAAGAATGAGATTAGAGTTCCTTAAGATGACGCTTACTCAGATCTAAGGAAAATTGAAGCTGGAGTGCCACAAGTAAGTGTCCTCGTCTTGTACTTACTTTATACTGCAGATATTCTAGATTTAGAAAACAATATCATTGCCACATTTGCTGATGATACAGCCATAATGGCTACTGGTCACTCATGCAAAAGCGGCAGAAAAGCAGTGAACACTGTTTTGAACTGGACACAGAAATGGCGAATTAAATTAAATGAGTCAAGGTCAGTCCACATTTACTTCACAAATAAAAGACCAAACTATAATCCGGTGTACATCAATGATAAAGTACCATACCAAAATACAGCAAAATACTAAGGTATGTCATTAGATGCAAAGCTTCGCTGGAAAGCTCATGTCAAGAAGATATGTGAAGAATTAGGGCTTCGCTATAAGAAGATGTACTGGTTACTTGGAAAACACTCTGCGTTATCAGTGAACAATAAACTACTGCTATATAAGCAAGTCTTAGTGCCAATATGGACGTTCGGTATTTAGCTTTGGGGCAGTACCAAACAGAGCATTATCCAGATTGTCTAACGATTTTAAAATAAAGCACTTCGGAGTATCGTAAACGCTCCGTGGTACATAAGAAATGCAGACATACATCGGGATCTCAAAGTAGACCTAGTCGCAACTACCATTAAACGTTATGACGAAGCTCGCGAAAAAAAAAGACTTCATCAACATGTAAACATCGAGGCCATCTAGCTTCTCGACAACACGCACTAGTCTTTCCTACACTAATTAAAGTAACAATTGCATTTTGCAATGTACCAACAAGTCTGCCAGAGATACTTTCTTTAATTAATGACCAATCATCCCCGGAATCAAAACAAAATGAAAACTGCTCACCGAATTGTGCAATTGTACCGAAGATAGGTTTCATACCGCACACGTCCTCTCTCTTGACAGTACTGGTAGCGGCAGTAGGCTGCGCGCGTTGTGCAACGCGATGTGACGTGACCCTCAACTCCACACTTGTAGCAAATCACAGGGAACTTCGTAGCAACGGCTGTTTTGGAGCGATCAGGGGTCGTAGTTGTTTGCTGATTGTCATGTGGTCGGCTGAAACATTCAAAAGATTTATGATCAAGTTTTCCAAACATCAAATTCACTGAACTTAAACTAGGGCGTTTGTTATCTTGTTTAACTACGTTTTGCGATAAGAAAAAGCCATAATTTCACGTTTCATTTTGCTGCGGGTAGACATTTCTTAAAAAAAATGTTGACGCTGTAACCGTGGTTTGTTAGTGCTAGTATTAAGGATAACACCATTTATTCTTTACCTAAATTACCCCACCGAGACATAAGTAATGTAAACAAACGGCTTGCATATGCAGCAAGATATGTGGTTTACCACTAATAATTTTTAACGCAGACTCAGCACGCGTTTTTAAGGTCTCAAATCGCAAGAGAAAAATTTCGTAAATTCTACCCATTTCATATCTGGAAACGCTACTTGAGGAAACCACGTTGCAGCCGAACCTATCATAACCTTACTAAGAATGATAATTAATTTTACTTCCCTGTATGCTGCGATCCAATAAGCAGATGTCAGCCGTCGCCAACCAGGCCCGCGCGTCGTTTTCTGCCTCGTCTGGCTGAAATGTAGGCAGCGTGATGTCCTTGTCCTCGTGCTTCAGTGGGTTGGAAAGTGCCTTCACGAGAAGCCTCATGCTGAATTGTTGTGCTTCGAATAGCGCACGTCAGGGATAGTTCGCCGATAGCTGCTCTTTCACGTTTTGTGCCTGCACCGATCCCACTTCTGATGTCGGAGAATCGTTATTCCTAACGAGATCGTCATAAGCGGTAACGTGTTTAGTGGGCGTCATCAGGGTGAAATGCGAGCACAAAACACAATATTCACTGTTTTATAAGAATTTAATCGACAATTTGTCTATTTACAAATGTTTCAAATAAAATGCACTGTAACAACCGAGCAGCGAGTTCAAGGCACCAATCTCACTTCTAAACAACGAATACACCCAACGATCCAACTCGATCCGTTGGTGTCTCACTAAGTAATGTTCCCAAAAATACTGTCAGCCACTCTTAAGTAAAGATGGCGCCTCGACCCCACTCGAGCGACGTGCTCTGCTCTGATTGGTCGTTACGTACTTCACAGTATTTTTAACTTAATAAATTAAATGACCTTTATTAATGAATTCAAAAATGTAACAAATCAAAATAAATTGAATTATGATTTTTACAAGCAATCAAAATGTAAACAGATAATATTATTTGCTATGCATGTAAACAACAATCAACTCGACTCATAACTGCCTCCGACATATATTTGTGTTCATTACTGTCTGTCGTAAAACAAGAAGCATCATATAAGTATAAGTAGTATATAAGTAGTTGAATTGCTATATTATAGTACCTCTCTACTTTTTTCTTTTTAACCCCCGAAAAAAAAGAGGGGTGTTATAAGTTTGACGTGTCTGTATGTCTGTCACATCATTGCTCCCGAACGGATAAGCGATTTCAATTTAGATTTTTCTTGTATAATAGGTGAGTTTTGCGCGAGTGGTCTTAGACATGTTTGATGAAAATATACTCGAGTGGGGTCTCAAATGAAAGCGCATCACGTGCACATTACAATATGGTACGACTTTATATTATTAAGGGAACTACGGTACTGGAATCGACTTTTTTTTTATTTAGATTATAAGAACCTACTTTTGATCTCCAGAGCACATTATGATACAATTATTATATTTCACGATAATTTTATGCCTATCTAACTCATGTTAGTTATTGTGTTTGATTAAGCTACCTGTTATTAGTTGTCATATAACATGACTGTTTTAATTTGTAAAATGTATGTTTAAATCGTGTTTATCGAGTGTGAGAAGTTTATATTAAATAAATACACAGCGATTTAATTGATTTTTAAATGATCGAACCAGCAACTTTAACCAAGCCATTTGTCCATCTTGTTGGTGGTCATTCGACGTCGCTCGATAATAATACTACATAGTATTATTATAAATATAAAATATAAATATTTCCAGCCAATCCACACAAAAACATGTGTGGTAGTCTGGCCCCGTGGTAAGCTATAAGCTTGTGTTACGGGTACTAGAACATATTATACTTAATTAAATAGACAAACTGTATGTTTGTCAATTTAATTAAGTATAATATGCGGAGGGGAGTGGAGTGGCATTAAGCTGAGACTGCTCCTTTTTTTTTTCATGGCAGCACAGCCTGCCAGCTAATTATCTGTTTGTGGTTTTTTATGTTTTTTCTTGTGTCTGTTTTGACCACTTGACCCTTCGGCGGGCAACGAACACCCTTATGCGCCACAAGCGGACCCTACGGCGCCACTGAGCCCGTCAAATATTCATATTATAAATAATATTATGAAGTTTCAATGCTGACTCTGATTTTGCTAGAGAATTTAATCAGTCAGATTATAGAAATACCTTTGATTTTCAAAGATATCACTCTAATACAAGCTACTTAGGACAAGAAAATAAAAGAACTTATCGAAGCAGCAATATATTTTTCGATATCTTTAAAGGAGTCAACGCGTGCTGAGATTATTAAAATCTAAGAGAGAAAATAAAGGAGGTAGAATCTTTCACAGATAGACTGGTTGTCATATAAAAGAGGGGCGAAAGGAAGTATGAACAACATCATCGTCTTTTAACGTTCCCACTGCTGGGACACAGGGACTTCTATCTTGGCGAGAGAGATTAGGCCTTAATTCACCACGCTGGCCAAGTACGGGTTGGTGAACAACACTAAGTATTATTAAGTAATAAGTATTATTAAGTTTACTCATATTATATCGCATTTTTACACGGTTTTGGTATGTTAGGGATCAGAAGTGCTAAGCGAATAGTGCAGTAAACAGTAAATGGTAAAACCTCACACAGTGCATACGGCACTGTGTGAGTTTTTACATAGTTTTTATTTATAAGCAAACGCCTCATTTAAAGGCTCTGTATTTATAAGATGTTTCAAGGTTACATTAATTTGATAATAAGTAGATCTATTTAGTGGGTGAAGTCAGTCTGCGGATGATGATGATGATAAGATCTACTTACTTCGGATAAGTTAGTCAGTGGCTAAAATTTAGTGGATTTTCGCTTAGACATTCATGCTAATTGAAACAAAGCGAGATAGCTCTTGGCATTAACTAACCAGTGACACGTATTATTGACACGACTAATCATTGTCTAAGTTTAATCGGAGATTGCGAAACAAGGCATTATAATACTGTGAATGTATCTAAAGATTTTTTTATTAAACGGGTAAATTCCAGAAAATTCAACCCTAGACAAGGTCTAAGAGAATAAAACTTTATGAATCACCTTTGTGCTCAATAAATACAAGAAATTTAAAAAGTTTTTCATCAAAATCCGAAACAAGGCTGTCGGAGCCAAAAATCAAGTGCCTTAAATTCTCTTTTATTGTAACTTTCTAGAACTAAGCCGATAACGTCAAAGTTAAATTGAGAAAAATGTAAATAATTTGGGGATTTACTTTCGTTATTGGAACGTTTTACCCGCCCTGAGGCGGTTGCAAATGATTACTTTGAATGAATAGCCGAAATTTTCGCATAATAATAACGTAATAATAATAATAAGGCAGTACTTCTGGACTCGGCGCGTATCGTCAGGAAGTTCCTTAACTAAGTGTTCCTGATTATGTTAACTTATGTCACATAATCATATATCTTATTAAAATCTATCTGTTGTATTACCCAGATTGTTGAAGACAATATAACATAATATCCCAGTAAACTTATGGATAAAAAAATATTACATAATTGTAAAATCAATTTATACATTTAGTTAATATAGGTTTACGAGAAACATTAAACTTATATAAGAATCTAAATGACAATAAACTCAACACTCGTCTGTTATTCACCCACTTTACAAGAAGTAGCCACAACATTTTATTTGTGGTGTTTGTTGTTTCTAATACCTACCAATAGGGTATTAGATTTTTTTTTATATAATATGAACACTTATATAATATAAAAAAAAATGTGTTATAAAAAATCCTGACACAATTCATCTAAACTATTACTTCCTCAATCTATCTTCACACAACATATTATTAAAAATCCAGGTTAAACGAAAGAAAAAAGTATAAAATATTTTCCCGTCTTGAAACAGTCGTAATTGCGTCTTGCCACGGTCGTGTACAAACGCCTCAAAGGCTGCGGGTAGGGGAGTGACATTAAATGCCTTCAGAAATAATACTTTTGTTCAGAAAGAAGTATTCTGAATGAAATTGCCTTCACAAACTGATACCCGTTGAAGTAATCAAAAAGTGATTGAAATGTAATCCAGTGGATTAAGGTCGATTATATCATGAGTGAAATTAAGGTTAAGTTCGATAGTCTAAAGTAATTTCACCCGTGACCGCGTTTTAACCGACTTTAAACGAAAGGAGGTTCAAATTCGACACGTATGTGTTTTTTTAATTTGTTACGTTACAAATTTACTTTTTGAACTTTGAGCTGAACGGAATTCGTTTATTCTTATTTTGAATGAAAGCTGTTGCTTGTTGGTGCCATAAAATTTTTATAATAATCGTTAGTAGTTCTTGAGTTATATTGAAAAATGTTCTCATTTTATATCAAATTGACCGACCGACGATTTTGACCGGTCCTATTTTCAAATTTAACATGTGAAATTCGAATTTTTTTGATTTTTTTTTTAAACCGGTTATGATATTATTTTTGTTAAATGTAATAAAAGATGAATGTTCTAAATTTGGCGTGTGTTTCTAGGTCTAGAGTTTTCAATAAATCTATATCGAAAATCGAGAGGGGGCAACATTCTTATGCCCTAGTTATACTCAATAAATAATTTATATTTTCCTAACTAAAAACCGGTTAAAATCAACTTGTGTTTTAGATACGATTCTAAGTATTGTTTAATTATTTGAAGTTAGCCTTAAAAGGAGATTCGTATTAAAATTAAATTGAATATTCAGATTCTATGTAAACTATCCTATATTCATTTGAGGTATACCTTGAAAGAAAATGTGTATCTAGCTATTAAAATTAAATTTCATATTCATGAATACTAAAATTTAGTGAAGATATCTAGAGTATTTAAACCATTTTTAACCCCCGACACTAAAAGAGAGGTGTTATAAGTTGGACGTTTCTGTATGTCTGTATCATTATAGCTCCTGAACAATTTAGTTTTTTTTTGTATGACAGGTAAGTTTCGCGCAAATTTTCTTAGACTATGTTTGATGAAAATTAGTTGACCTGTTTAAAAGTGCGAAGGAAAAATCGAAAATCTGCAAATATACTCGAGTGGGGTCTCAAATAAAAGCGCATTACATGCACATTACAAAATATTATATTTTTTTCCTACTTAAGGGAAATAAAGTTGACTATGAGTAATATTTTTTATAACTTAATAAGAAAACCAATATTTTGTTCAAAAAACACGGCATCTAAAAAGAAATAGTGTTGTAAATTTTTCAAATATTCATGTTTGATTACCGAGCTGAGCATACAATTTAAGATTGATTTAAGCGAATGCAAATTATTATCTTACATCAAATTAGGATCTAGATAAAATCTTCCTTAAACAGATCTTCAACGGAGTCACCGAAACCCAATAACATTTCCATTTTTAGATCCAATAAAAGATACCCATTGACAATTAAGTGAACTCAAAAATTGGATATAAAAGTTTCTGAATTTCAACATTTGAGCCTGACGAGAAATAATAAAAGCCCTCGGGAGATCATCCCCGTAAATAGAATCCCGTAATGGATAGGGATATCCGAATAGATTATTAGGCTTAGGAGCCCTTTTGAATGTCCTTTGGCTGGGTTTTACGTATTTTTTTGACGTTGCGACTCATTGACTAGCCTCGTCGTCCGCTACATTGAATTCAAATTTCAATTAAAAAATATCTTTATTCCAGTGGCAAACATAATAGTGCATTTAGAATAGTCACAAATTAGAAAGCATCTTAAAATAAAATACTTAAAATAAATTACATTACAACAATTACATCTTCTATATATATAAAAATGAATTGTTGTTCGTTAAAACTCGAGAACGGCTGAACGGATTTATCTTATCATAGTCTTGAAATGTTCGTGGAGGTCTAGGGAAGGTTTAAAAGGCGAGAAAAAATCGAATCGAAAGAAAAAAATGAATAAAAACCCGTGCGAAGCCGGGGCGCGCCACTAGTAGTCAATATTTCTCAGATCAGATTGCGATCAAATGAAAACTTATAGAGCTTAAAAAAAGGGGCGGTATTCTTTATTCACCTGAGTTAATTCACCCAGGTGTGCATTAAGTATACTTTTAGTTATTTTACTTTATTCACCTTAGGTCTTCGGGTGCATTGAGTCTACTATTTTATTCACCTAGGTGTTTCCCGGTGAACAAATTATGATAACATAAATCATAGGTAAACTCTATTATCTTAACCCTAACATGACCTAACACAAAATCTTTTATAATCCAGTCCTAATTTGTTTGTTTGGCTCCCCTATTATAAGCGCACGGTTTTATTAACCTACAAGAAGCCAAGCATTTCCCACAAATCAGATAATAATATCCTGTCGTAGGTACAAAACTTAATACGGATTTGATGAACGTGAACCAGCAAGTTCCTTATCTTTGTTTTGGTTCACAATACAAGTTCGGGAGTACATAACTTCATAAACAACTCTGATTAGAATGTTCCGGAGTTCTGGGTCTGTTGACTTATTTACTGGAGGATGATTCGTAACCGCTTACTAGCTGAGTAACCTTAAAGCGACGGTATAAATATCGGACAAAAGTGCTTGGGACGGAATTTGCTCCAACAAATTAAAAACAAGACTGACAAATTATTGTCAAAGTTTCAGAACAAGATGGGCTAGTTTCTAAAAGCTTCTTAGCTCTAGTGTAAAAAAAGCGACCAGATACGATAAATTTATTTAATACTAGCGGCCCGCCCTGGCGTCGCACGGGTAAAATAAAGTTCCCGGCAATTTTTCTTTATTTGCTCACCGTTTAGACCTACCCTGGACTACGACAAACATTTTAAAACCAAAATCAGCTCAATCGGCCCATCCGTTCTCGAGTTTTAATCAGACTAACGAACAACAATTCATTTTTATTTATATAGATATATCTATAAGTAGGTACCTATTATGTTAAATTTTTTATGTTTTTGTATTATATTTTTGTCGTATTTAAGTTTTGTAAAACTAAACAATGGAAGAAGATTTTGTATCTTGTAAATAGATTTTTTGAACCTTTGTTTTATACGATTTTTACGATTACTCCATACTCTGAAAGTACATAGAGCGAGAGAATTTCTATTTAACGAGACTACCTTAAACTTATTTAAAAAAAATGTAGTTGAATTACGATAAAGAAAAAATTGAAGAAAAGTTCAAAATACTTCAATTTTAATCATCGAATATTAAATAGGCAATCGCTTAATTGATTACACGCGAAACTTCAATAAACAATCGTATTGTTTTCGTTTTTTTTTTAAATCTGTATTTAAATGACGGACGAGATATTTTGTTTTAGTCATCAAGTGTAGATAAATAAAATAAAAAAATCAAGTTGCTTATTATAATTAGTCTTTTAACAAAATAATAAAATCCAGAACCTTTGTGGCTTTCTGGCCAAACAATATCGTCATTGAAACCAAAATTTATGATTTGAAAAATTTCAGTACGATTGCATTAAAATAATCATAAACAAGTCAGATTAGAATGTTCTAGAGAGTTCTGGAAGCCATCAGAGTGTGCTTACCCACGACCCGCCTCAAAAACCGAACTTGGAACGTCTTTACATTGCCCAGCGCGTTGTCAACGCCAATCAAATCAACGTTACTGTGGGGCAAGTGAACGGCGGAAGATTTAGCGTTTATGTAGGATGAAGCGTTTAAAAATTTAAGGTTAGTTAGTAATGGCTTCTGTACGTCAATTAAACAAACACAGATTAACTTTCCTATTTAGGATTCTCCAGGTTGTACGTTTTTGAAATAGTGTTCTTTTAGTGTTAAATGAAATTATACAAATGTAAAACTGTACCAAGTTTGCTTTTTGAGTCGGGTTATGAGTACCATGAGGAAAGAAACTGTATCAAGTTTTTAGAACTTATAATTCCGTAATATATAAAGTACCAATGCATAAAGTAGCGAGTGTTCATAAATGTTACGAAATATTACTTACTGAAGTAAAATTTTTGCCTGTTTGTTACAAATAATTATTCAAGTACTATGTCAGGGCGATGATAACAAGCTCTAGACATAATAAGGCGGGTTCCCCTTATTTGTCATAGTATGTTATTTTTATGAAAGATAAGATTTGACATAAATCTTACACCTTAAGTGAAAATGCAGCCAGTAATGGAATATAAAGTTCGAGAAGAGATTTACTTTTTCTTTATGCATCCCTATTTGTAATCGAACAGAATTAGGCTACTGTTTTAATCCACAGAGGTGCCAGTATTCATTATTTACTCCATGGTCTTGGTTTTTAATATGTATAATAAAAAACATCTATGTAAGTATAAATATAATATTAATTTATTTTGGAGGTTTTGTCTGTTCACTTTCGTATGTGGTAACCCTCTGAAACACGTGACCTCCAGGTGATGCTAAGAACAGTCTCTGGTGGTAGGCTTCGACCGCGGCTTGTCACCACCCTCCGGGCTGGGTCAGTGCGTGAAGCGATTTTTTATGACAATATATAATTATTTATTTGCAGTTATCACAGATTATCAAAACGCTTCAGTGTATATTTTAAACCACTAAACTGGCTGTATCTTTGGCCGTCATCCAAATGCTCTGTACACGCTACCTCTGGAGTTCGGCTACTGTTAAAGTTATATAAAATTGCTGTATTCCTTACTGATTGCAGCATCAATCGTATTCGAAGCATGGATTTTATACCTGCACATAGTTGGCAAAGTTGACGAATTATGATTTCGGTTGGACAAAAATGGCAAAAATAGCGAGCAACTTTGAACATTAGCCCTACCACGAGTTTCCAATTCGACTGTTGGAGATTACGTGTTGAATCACGTGCAATGACAGATTTTTCACAACGAAAGTTTTATCCTTGTATATTAAATGTCTCATACATTACAACATGTTGTAATCTCCAACAGTTGTAAGTGTCAACTCGTGGTATGGCTACATGTCATGTATTCTTCGTGTAGTCTAACTCTGCCCATGCCAATTCTCTGCCTCCGTTTGTAAAATTTATGGCTATAATTTCTGCATGTTATTTTTAGCCCATCCTGTCTTTGGGTGTTTCAAAATCTATATTAATAATAGCTGACCCCAGCAAACGTTGTTTTGCAAAATGAAGAATAATTATATAGTAGCCGATTCTCAGACCTACTGAATACGCATATAAAATTTGGTAAAAATCGGTAAAGCCGTTTCGGCTCCTCCGAAACGGCTTTACGGTAACTAACATTGTGACATGGAAATTTTATATATTAGATAAAGTAAGTTTAGGAGTCGTATGACGACGCGTTAGGGAGAATTCACGAAGAAAAATCCCTAATTAGTTAGATTTAAGTTATATATACATATAATGTATATAGTCTGTAAGGTATATCGTATGCATAGGTACGTGGTTTGCAGGGCACCTTGCTGTAACACAGTTTCTAACTAGCACAGGATCTTACCTGATAAAGACTGCATTAATTATGTAACACTTTTCTTGGTTTTTATAAATGATTGATTAATATTATATTGCGAAAGTAACTCTTTCTGTCTGCTCCTCTTTCAGGGAAAAACTACTGAACCGATTTAAATTGTTTTGTAGTGTTTTTTCCGTGTTATGTGTTTCATTTTTGTTAAGTTTTAAGTTTTCGAGGAATGGAAATGTCATTCTAAACAAACCCCTTAGGGCTTTCAGAATGTTTTTTTTTTATAATATCTGTTAATGGAAACTTTTTTTAATATATAAATAAATTAAATATTCTCTGGAGCCTGATAATGGATATTGGCTACTTTTTACTGCGGGAAAATGTCATTCCACGGGAAAATCCACTATAACACGAGTAACACCGCGGGGCATTACTAGTCGAGTATTTTTTGTTCTACGATTATTAGATTAAGAAACCTATTTGCCGAATAAAAATCTTTAAAGAATATATCAAATTCTTTCGTGATCCTTACATTATTAATTTTATTTTAATTGGTTACCTTGAGAGTTATCTGTTTAAGTAAAACCTAACTCATTTAGTATTATGATAATAATCACTAAACAATGATTGTTAAACATTTAATTTCACTTTTTCACTTCGACCAGGGGTTTAAAAAATTCAATAAGCTGATACATATAATATAAATATAAATCATTTATTTCAGGCATCTAAGGCCCATATAAACATATACCTTATTGACTAACATACATAAAAAATATAAATCTTATAAACTAAAGTGTCATCATCGTGGATCATCTGTTACGGCGGTAATATGAGACTAAACATTACCAAGAGATAAAGCTAAAAAATAAAGAGTGCATTTTATAAAAAAAAGCCTTGAAATCTAATTATAATGTGTTTATTCTACATAAACAAAATATATTTGCCATTCACGCCTCTCTCGCTTTATAATAAAAAAATAAAACACCTTATTTTACTTGGCTTATTTGATAAACCACTTTTCATATAAATAAGCTCAACTCATGTGGACCATTCCATATTTGAGTCTAAATTCAGAAAATTGAGCTTACTTAGCATTAACTCCCTGATTTAAGTGCCACCCACTGCTGAGATACAGGGACTTCTCTTTGACGAGAGAGATTAAGCCTTAATTTACCACCCTGGCAAACTTCGGGTAAGTGCGTAAATATTTTTTTCTAGAAGGATAATCCAGAGGTGTGCGATGAACTTACTTAATTTACAAGTATTGCTTCATCATTCAATTACAATATCTTTGCGCCAACTTCCCTATAATTTCCGTCAAATACCTACATTCGCACACTCCTTGTAAGATAACTTCTAACCTCACCAGATGCGACACAGAATCACATAACCTCAATAATCCCAACTTGTATGTTATTAAGCCTACGTCCCAGGTGCGGGGTATTATTCAAATCAAAGAGTTGCCAACTGTGATTCCATAATAGTGCGAGTTCACGGGAAATAGGGAACTGAAGTTATAAGAGTTTTTTTGCACTTCAAAGGCTTGGGGGTGATTGGTACGTTGTGTAGAAGAATTCAGATTTTGGATAACATTTTTCGGGTATTATTTTTTTTTCAGGAAAATACGATAGTCTCGTGGGAAAATCGAAAAACGTGAGAATGTTGCCCGTGATTTGTAAAGCTTTTAATATAAATATTTCATATACAAACTGACTAGAGGAGACTAGATGAGATGCTAGCGGCACAGGAACATCTAGAATAGTGTCTTAGATAAAACCTCAGACTCGCACAATGCCGATCAGCACACTGTATAGTAGGTGATATATTTATTTATATTTTACAATACAATGCAAAAAAAAAAGTTTATTGTACACCAAAACAAAACAAAAAACCAAACCCGTCAAATCATGGTATGTTATCCGATTTAAATCATAATAACAAAACAAAAGTTACAAAATTCACATTATAAGGAAGAAGTGCAAAAGATTTTACGATTTTATTATTCGCAATACTTTAAAAACATGTTTTTGAAGTGAAACTTCTTTAGAATCGTTGTGATTTCAGACCGGATGCAACGGAAATACGTCAGGTAAGCCAATCTTAAACGCTAACAAGGTTAAGCAACTTTCCGGAACGCCAGTACTTGGATGGGTGACCGCCCGAATAAAATCTTTTTGCACAGTATTTTTTTTTATCATCTCATTGTTTTGTCGATTTACTGAAGTTTCACTTCTACCGTGTGTGAATCGCACACACACCTTTTTTCCACTTTTTGGTTATTTTGCCAAATCATTAAGTTGATTAAGAGGGTTAATTAATACAATTTCGATTTAGTTTTTTGCCTACTAAATTCTTTAAAAGCCAAATATAATTTATCAGTTCCTCTTTGAAAGCCACTGAAAGCTAGCCACCTAGGTTCTATACGCCGCTAAGTGCCGGCTGCACTCATCAATCAACCCTGCAGCCGATAATTCATCCCGAGCTCTTGCATATCGCGGTTTCTTACTATACATAATTCAAGGAAATTTTCTTTGACGGAATAATCTCAAAAATGTGTCTTTATTTTGGCTGTACGCTATACAGGGTGATAAAGAAAAATGCTATAAGTACTGGAAGGAAACTACCGGTTCCAAAAATATCGCGTCGGTCAAAAAACGAACTGTAAAAGTTAGATCAATTAAATATAAAGCGGAATAAAGACACAACACTTAATAACATGTATTTAAATTGTTTGTGAAGCAGTACTTTAATTTATCTATTTAGCTTATTTTACTGAAAGGATACATTCCATTCCATTATATTTTAATAAAAAATAATATTAGGTCCTTACATATGAAATTGGCGTTTTTCGTACTGGCCACTTTAATCACAAATTTCTCCTCTTTGGTAAGGAATTCCAAATTCAAATTTGTACAGCTATAGACTCATGTATTTGTGCTTCGATGATCGTCATTCATTTGTTTTTTTTCTTCTGTTTTTTTCTGTTTGCGTCACTCATTTTACAAAATGGAAAACTTAAAATATCGCATTATTTACGAGTACGAGTTCCGCCGTGGCACTAGTGCTGCGGAAACAACTCGAAGGGTGAATGATGTGTATGGCGGTCGTGTTGCAAAAGAAAACACAGTTCGTTTTTGGTTCCAACGTTTTCGTTCTGGAAATTTCGACTTGCAGAACAAGCCCCGTGGACGGCCTGAGACTCAAGTTGATAATGAAGAGTTGAAGGCTATTGTGGAAGCGGATCCATCGCAAACCACGTCCGAGTTAGCTGCAGGCTGCGGTGTTAGTGATAAAACTGTTTTAATTCACTTGAAGCAAATTGGGAAGATTAAAAAGCTTGAAAGGTGGGTACCTCACGAATTGACTGAAGCAAACCGGCAAACGCGCGTCGACTGCTGCGTTACATTACTAAACCGGCACAATAATGAAGGTATTTTAAACCGAATCATTACCTGTGATGAAAAATGGGTTCTTTACGATAATCGGAAGCGCTCAGCGCAATGGTTGGATCCTGGCCAGCCAGCCAAATCCTGCCCCAAGCGAAAATTAACCCCAAAAAAGTTACTTGTAAGCGTTTGGTGGACTAGTGCCGGTATTGTTCATTACAGTTTTCTCAAATCTGGCCAGACTATTACGGCTGATGTCTATTGTCAGCAATTGCAAACCATGATGGAAAAGCTAGCGGCTAAACAACCTAGGCTGGTCAATCGCTCCACGCCACTGCTGCTTCACGACAACGCTAGACCACACACTGCGCAACAGACGGCTACTAAATTAGAAGAGCTTCAATTGGAAAGTCTAAGACATCCTCCGTACTCCCCGGACCTTGCTCCAACAGATTACCATTTTTTTCGAAATTTGGATAACTTCTTGCAAGGGAAAAAATTCAACTCCGATGGGGCAGTCCAAATCGCCTTCAAAGATTTTATTGATTCCCGTCCGACTGGTTTTTTTAGTAAAGGGATCAATGAACTACCTATAAGATGGCAAAAGTGCATAGAAAATAATGGTTCATACTTTGATTAATTAAATATATTATATTAAAAAATATTCGACTTTTTGTTCCTCCCATACAAAACGCCAATTTCATATGTAAGGACCTAATAAATGATTTTCTAAAATGATCATCAACACCCGAGTAGGTACCAAAAACCCTCGCTATTTTATTAAAAGAATCGGTAGAATAGTTGTTCTTTCCATTCAAATTGTACATTATTATTTTATTCTTTGGATATTTTAGAGTTTACTGTAAACATAACATGTAGGTTTGGTTAGTAAGTAACTTGTGATAAATTTAAAATGATAATGCAACAAATAAGTAATGGGATATACTTATTTTTTTAAAATTATGGATAATTATCTATAAAACTATCTACTATGTTTTTTTATTATTGGTATGGTATGACCAACACGATAACAGTCATATTTTTAACCCCCGACCAAAAAAGAGGGGTGTTATAAGTTTGACGTGTCTGTCTGTCTGTCTGTGTGTCTGTCTGTCTGTCTGTGGCACCATAGCTCCCGAACGGATGGAGCGATTTCAATTAAGTTTTTTTTGTATAAAAGGTGAGTATGACGCGAGTGTTCTTAGACATGTTTCATGAAAATCGGTTGTGCCGTTTAAAAGTTATGGGGGTGAGAGTGGGTAAGGAAAACCGAAAATCTGCAAATATACTAGTGTGGGGTATCAAATGAAATCGCATCGCGTCCACATTACAAAATAATATGTTGTTTTACGGGGGTTTTTCTTAAATTTTAAATTTAGATTTATTTTAAGAGTGATACAGGCAGTCGCGTCTGTGCCGCAGTGGCGAACTGAACTATTGTCCGCCCGGTTTGGTTTGCAATAATAAGTACAAGTTCCTAATATGATGAGTAGAATTTATTCTGGAATATTTTTTACTAGGCGTTATTATTATTCGAATTTGCATTTTTTGGGTTTTTAAGTTTTTAAGTTTTTTTAAGTTTACTTTATAACTTAATAATAAAGCATTTCGTATATCCCTGCCGAGGAAATATACTTTTCAGTCACAATAAAAAAATTCGTCGTTTTATTTTAAATATAACATATAAACAACCTACTTTTTTATTGAACACTATCTATTCCATTTATAATTCATTGGTTACTATAAAAAATATATTTACAATGACAAAACTAGATGGAAAGTCAAACTAGGCATATGTTAATAAAATCCTATGCCGGACAGACCTTTCGCGTCTCAGGTGCCGCGCGGCAATAGGCATATATTTCCAAGTCCAAGTCGAGTTGGAGTACTGTATAGATAATATTACCGTGCTACTGACTAAAAACTCACGATAACCTACGATTGGTAACGTGGAAACTATCATGAATATTATCCGCGAACCCAATAACAGCACAAGGCATACCCAAAATATAATGCAAAACATTATTGTAAATAAATCCCAGAACTGCATTGAAATCAGCGAATTGTAATTGAAATTTATAAAACGCTAATGAAATTTCTATTTGCTATTAAAACTTAGCTACACAGATAAGCATTTGCAGAAAGTAAAACTATTCTACAACTCACACCAATTTGTATTTTACACAACTGTAATACGATTTAATTTCCAACTGCAATGTGTAGTTTCATCGACAAATTCAAATTTGGTTGTTGTTACAGGAATATGTTCTCTTTGTGGTGGGATTAGAGGTGAGGCAAGTGTCAAGTTATGTTGGTGGTTGATAATTCGGGTAGGTAGTAGTCGTCACGTCCGTATTATCGCATCCGTGTCGGAGCATAACAACGGTTTGTAAGTTGGAACTGCGATATGTACACTTGAGGCAGAAATTAATACGTCATTTTGTTAGGGGACTGTGATTTTGACAATAGTTATTGATATTATTTATATTAAGTCCTTTCCATCCTAAGGTCGCAACGGTTTGTAAGTTGGAACTGCGATATGTACACTTGAGGCAGAAATTAATACGTCATTTTGTTAGGGGACTGTGATATTGACAATTGTTTTTGATATTATTTATATTAAGTCCTTTCCATCCTAAGGACGCAACGGTTTGTAAGTTGGAACTGCGATATGTTCACTTGAGGCAGAAAATAATACGTAATTTTGTTAGGGGACTGTGATTATGACAATTGTTTTTGTTATTTTTAATAATGTCTTTTCCATTCTAAGTTTTCTTATGAAGACCACTTTTTAGCAATACGGTCGCCCATTGTACCACTAGTTTTGTTTAGTGTTTTAGGTGGTTTTTTTCCTTTGTGTAGAATAAAGTGTTTTTGTATATGCATTTTGTGTATTTGGAAATAGCATTGTTTATCTGAAAGGTGCTGCAACAGCATGGAACCTAGAAGAAAATCGTGCTCGGCCATGAAAGCATTGGACAATCTCTAGGCCAGAATTGAGGGAGACTACTCGTAATTCTCTTAATTTTTTGGCAGAGAAAATGGTCAAAAGTTACAAACATTTCACAATTCCTCTCGATTAAGAACTTCTTGAAGTAATCCTTTTTGAAGTCGATTAAAATGAAATAAAAATTAAAATGGTAATAATACAAGTAAGGATGTAATTTAAAACCTGCGCGGTTCGAATAATTAAGGTGGGCGAAAACCACTTATTTTGAAAGAACGGTATGTCCACTAAGCCGTTATGTACTAAGCATTCGCTTGTCCTTAATTATGAAGTTTCTGAGAGAAATAACAAAAATACAATTTTAGAAAACCTAGAAAATCATGTGTCCGTGTGAAATATGCGCATTTTCCTGGTCAATTTCTTTAAACGAAAACTGCCCTTATTAGTACTATTCTGTTAAAAATACTTCTCCAGTGCAGCTGTCAATCACTCAAAATAACTACATTTTGGCAAATTTTACTCAGCCCAGGACACTAAAATAACACAGTTTTGTTAACGTGTAATTTCAATGAAGAGTTTTATCCAAGTTTCGCTAAATGGCAAAATTTCTCGACGTAAATATGCTCCGACTATTTAGAGAACCCTAATTCTGAGTATCTTTTAATTGGTCTGCTTTAGATATCACGAAAACCCATTTTCTGAGTATTAATAAAATTTGTCTGCACACAGGTGTTGCCATATTTTCAGCTTAGTCTACAGTACCCCAATTTTATCAACAAATACGCAGTAATACAATAAAGTTCAGAACATAATCTTACATAGTCATTCTAAAGAATATTATAACTATCCTGACATGAGGAACAGGGAACTCACCCGAAGATGGGCAGCTACGTCCTCTAGGAATACAATCTATATTACTATTATAAACCTAAAGAGTTTGTTTGATTAAACGCAATAATCTTAGCAACAACTTACTCGATTAAAAAGATAGCCAATTTATCGAGGAAGAGTTTAAGCTATTTTAAAGCGGGAAAATAAGTTGTTTCCGCAGGAAATTCCATCAAACACGAGCACACTATGGCGTGAAAAGATAGTATCATACACTGCACTCGCCAATCCGCCTGCCAAGCGTGGCAACGCCCTATTATGATTCATCATCATCATCTCAGCCGTAAGACGTCCACTGCTGGACATAGGCCTCCCTCAAAGATCTCCAGTGGTTTCGGCTGGCAGCGGCATCCACCGTGAGCCCGCAGCCTTCACCAGATCGCCCGTCCATCTAGTTGGTGGACGTCCTACGCTGCGCTTGCCGATCCGTGGTCTCCATTCGAGAACCTTTCGGCCCCAACGACCATCTGTTCTTCGTGCTATGTGGCCTGCCCACTGCCACTTCAAAGAACTAATCCGTTTGGCGTTTGGCTATGTCTATTATGATTATTTATGATTAAGGGAGGCTAAAGTTCAAGAACATTTAAAATAAAATTTTATTTTATTTTATATTTATTTTATTTTATATTGTATTAATGGGTATTGTGTCCGCAATAAAACATTACTTTTATTATTAAAGCTAAAGAGAAATTACACTGGTTGAACTAAACTTTATTTTAATACTCATCATACATTGTAGCTGAGTGTACAGTTATTTAGTTTCATAATTCTCACTGTTTTAAGGTATAGAGGTGTTGGCTTGCATTGTGTTCTGACGCGGCTTCAGCGGCTTTGCAATCGCCAGCGCAAACTTTACTTGGGACTGTTTTGCTGTAGTATTTTAGCAATTTTATGCAAATCCTTGCTGTACCATTACGATTAATGTGAAGGCTGGTGGAAAAGACAATGGTTTTAAAAAAATATCATTGGCTGCTGGGAAGTAACGTATTTATGATAACTAATTTGTAAAACAGAGTCGTGTTTGTTTTAAAACTGATAAATATAGAGATTTTTTTAGGGTTTTAGGGTTCCATAGCCAAATGGCAAATAACGTAACCCTTAAGGATCTGTCATGTCTGGACAGACATGACGAATCCTTAAGGGTTACGCTAAGGTCCGTATGTCACAGATACTTATTTCCAAAACTTTACGAACTATTTAGTTGAAAATTCTTAAGTTATGTGATCCACATTAAGATTTTCAGTGATAGAAAAACAATAAATTTTGGTTTGAAAAAAAAAACAATTAATAAACTATTTAGTCCAGTCAATTTAGTCATAAAAATAGTAATCCAATGAAGAAAATTCCAACAGAGCCAAATTCCCGTAGAGAACTTAGGTTTGCCATAAAAAAGAAAGTGTCAAAAGTCCCAATCAATCAATCAATTAAGCCATGTGTGCTAAGTGACTTATTCGGGCCCAAAGGTTAAAATTTTGGGTTATTTGAATTTTTCTCCAAAACGGTAAGTTTATAGAAAATGTACCTCTGAAAAAAGTTGTAGATCTCAAAATTTTCTATATAAATAGTCCTAATTATTTTTATCAGATATTGCGCTTGTAAGAATCACGTTCTACATAATATGCACATATGCCACGTATATATATAATATTCAGGTACTCAATCAAGTAAAAATGCGAACTTGTGTCTCGTTCATGTATACATTATACTATTTTAAGAAAACTCTCAAGAGACCGCCAGTCCCTTACAGAATACCCTCCACTTGTATGGCCTTTTTTTAAGAAGACTTATCTAAAATAAAAAAGAAATAGAAATAAAAAAAATATAGAATATAGGTGCTAGTGCCTTAGGCAAATATTTATTTATTAGTATAACAATACTTATTATATTTAATCTGAGAAATTAATTCAGAAGGACGCCCACCAACTAGAAGCACTGATGACCTGGTGAAGGCGTGGTCACGGTGAATATGCAACCCGCTGCCATCAGAAATTACTTTAAATCTTTGAGATGTCCAGAAGTTGAAAACGTACGGCTGATAATGATGATGTCTCAAATTATCTACGCTGCCGCTGTCTAGAACTAAAGGCTGTCGGTCTTGTTTCATTCGATTTAAGGCTATTTGGGGACTTTTATTTTATCAGACAAACAACTGTCGAAGAGACGAGGGGTAACCTCAAGACAATATCTGTACTTTTAAAGGGTTATAGGGAAAATTTTGTGCGTTAAATTTCTTTTGTAAATAAATGCTTTACCATTTCATTCGGTCTCAACTTACACATAATATAATTAATTTTCAATTTTTATTAACATATATTTTAGTACCGGACATTTTATTAAACTTCCGTGTCAAGAAACAGACATGAAAAGTAGTCATTTCTGGATATTGTGGCTTTACAGAGCGGGTAATACAAAAAAAATATTCGTATTAAAAGAAAACATTTTATGTTGCAAAAATTTTGTGTCGTAAATTTTGTGCGTTACGGGCATTGAACAATAATAGTCGTTATAATATGTGGTCATTTTTATATAAGCTTTAAGCTTGTGTTACGGGTACTAGATATCTGATATACTTAATAAAACATACATACATATATAGATATTTTTATTATACATATTAAACACCCATACCAAGAAGAAGTGCTTGCAGAACATACAAACAATTTTACCCTCGGCGGGAATCGAACCCGCTACATCTTGCTCTGCAAGCGGACATTTGCCCACCGCGCCACCAAGGCAGTGAATAAACTGCTTGCAATGTTTGATATTGTTATATTGATATTTTTGGTATCCTTCTTTTTTTTTTTAAGAGCTTTGTCGCTCATGCAATGAAGTCGCCCTGGTAAGTATAACAATATGAAAAAGTTATCTTTCTATTATACAGAAGAATTAATATTTGAACACTTAAGCCCTTATCTGGAATAAAAGCAGGCGAAGCTAGATTTATTACAGTCATCATAAATGTAGATGTCAATTCATCATCACATAAAAGAGGCATTTAAATTTAATATCAATTAATTAATTTATATATTTATTAATTATTTATTTTTTTTAATTTATTATCACAACAAATTTCATCAAAATCGGTCCAGACGTTTAGGAGGCGTTCAATGACTAACACACGTTCAGAAGATTTATATATATAAAGACTAAATAAACTAAATCAGTGTGAACAACAAACTTTTCAAAGCTTATTTTTATTCCCACAAGAATAGGAAGGCAAGATAGATTCAGTTTGGTTCCAACAAAAAAAAATATATACTTCGGTCAAGGAACAGATCAAACTGAGCAAAAAAATACCCCAACTTTCGGGAAGTTCGCGATGTATGTATCCCGAAGGATGGACGATACTTTTTACATGGCAACTTGTAAGGATTATTTTTTTAGAATAGTTCGTGTCTTGATATTGTTGTTAAATAACCATATCCGTTATTTAATTATTTATTATACAAACGTATGATTTTTTAAATGTTTAAAATGAGGAAATTTTAAATGATGTTTTAAATGGAGGATGTTTTAAATGGGATAGGACCCATTTTAACTTACTTTAATAAATTTTACTGAACTGGAAAATCTACCCTAACTCTTATATAAATTCATATCCAAGGATTTGGACAAACCAGGCTTTATACTCTATATTATACAGAAAATGCAATGCTCTTACGGAAACAATTATTAGAACTACTCGCAGGTGAAGCCACGGGCAAAACACCAAGACTTAAAAAACGAATAAAGAAGTTATTAATCCTACATTAACAAAATTAGTTGAAATGTTTTCTGTCTGATTCAATTATTTTACTTGTTATCTCAGATGCAAACTTTTGTTTCCTAAAACTTTAATTTTTACCAAGAGCCTAAACATAATTTGTAAAATTTTATTACATAAGCAACACCGTACCGAAAATCAATTAAAACTTAACCATCACAAGCCTGATTAATTAAATTAATTAAACCAAATCCAAAACAAATGCTTGAAACAGATAAATTTTTCACCGCATGCCCTTATTAAAAGTTTGTTCGTTTCATAACTTGGAGTTTGAAATTTATGAGAGGTGTAGCAGTGCTACGGCGTTGTAAAACGCTACGGCGTGGCTTCGTAGCGGGTTACGAAAATCGTAGAGGGCGACCCAATGCAATGTTTCATAACGGCAAAAACTTTTTAATTTTGTGTATGTATAGGATGTTTTTCGGAAGACGACTTTAAGTTATTTTAAAACAGTATTACCACAAAAATTATACAAACTATTTGCTACGCCTGGGTGAACATATGCTACTGACACATATATTTTTTTCATGTCGGAGTGTCTTGGGACAACCTGTGCATTTTATTACAACCGTTTAGTTTAAAACTCACCACAAAAAGTTCTTTAATCAGTATGTATTAGTAAAATTTTGTTATTAAGATCATACATCTTATAGTATCCTTTTTTTCATCATTATTTTTTTAAATAATCTATATTATGCACTATTTATTTCTCTTAGTCATCTAACATTTTTTTTACAAAAAAAAGTTCACAAGCTTATAGCTAATTTGAATAAGATTTTAATCTTCTCAAAAATACACATTCCATGGAAAACTTAACCCTCCTTCTGTCGCTGTCGGATAAAACCTCCAACGTATCAGCTCCTATAATTCACAAATACGTCATTTCTAAGTTTGATTGCTTGCTAAGGCTTTACATGTTTCGCATGTTTATTTATGAGGTTCGTTTCCGCCCCATCTGACTTTTTGTGAGTTTCCGAGTTTTTTAGCCTTGAGGCTGGCATTTTTATTGGGCTTTGATGAGTTTGTCAGGAAACTTTGCTATAGGAACTTAAGAAGGTCATAGGAATCGTCCTTGATTTATGTACTGCTAAATAGGGCAAGATAAATATATTTAGAATGGGTCTTGTCGGATAGAGAGTTAGTTATCAGGGGTTCAAGCTTTATTATAATAATGTGTACATCTATTCCCACTTTATTTTTTTATAAATTCGCACTTTGAAATCCACTATGGAACAAGAACGTGGGGCGCTGCTAGCTCCAACGGGTCACAGAACGTAACGTTATCCATTCGCCGTAACATTCCACTGCGTCACGTGATCGGCGTCGGGTGCAGACCACGTGACTGGCCGATCTGCCAATATTACAGTAGTCATAACGTAACAAGGGTAAACGGTTGCCTCTCGCCACATTTTACGGAAGTTGGAAAAGGTTGTGAAATAAAAGTTTGTTTTTACTTATTAGGTTGTAGTTTCTGGATACACGTGTTTAACGTGCTTTAACGGTGAAGGCAAACATCGTGAGGAAACCGGCATGTTCTGAGAACTTTAAAGAGTTAGAAGGACATGTGACATTCACCAACCCGCACTTGGCTAGCGTGGTGAATTAAGGCCTAATCTCTCTCGCCAAGAGAGAAGTCCCTGTGTCCCAGCAGTGGGAACGTTAATAGGGTGATGATAATAATAATAATAATTCTGGATACAAGTGGTCTTTTTGTCTTTACATTAGTTATCTGAAACGTTGCGTTTTTCCGACCTACCTAAAGACAATTCAAATATAAAACAAGTTAATTATTCACATCATTATAGTGTAATGATGTGAATAATTAACTTGTTTATTTCATGACACAAAACATGCATGCATTATAAAACTATGTTAAAAATACTAAATCTATATAAATAAAAATGAATTGTTGTTCGTTAGTCTGATTAAAACTCGAGAACGGCTGAACGGGTTTATCTTATCATAGTCTTGAAATGTTCGTGGAGGTCTAGGAAAGGTTTAAAGCGAGAAAAAATCGAATAATTGCCGGGATTTTTTTATAATTACCCGTGCGAAGCCGGGGCGGGCCGCTAGTTAAAAATAAAAACACAGATGAACACAAAATGGTCGTCGACTCAACATTAGCTGCGACTGCACTGTAGCAGGCACAGCGCTGGTTTACAAATTTATTTAAAATTCCAGAATTACTATGAAATTTAACATTCTAACTCGGGCCTCTATTCGCTCACTGCATTGACCCATAACATTGCCAAGTAGCACTCTGTGTTGAAGTCGGGTCACACGCATCACTCGCGCTCGCGCAAAAGCACGTGCGATCTATGAATTCTTTTTTATAGAGGTGGAAAGCGCTGCATCGAATAATTCTTGTCGGATATAACCTATTTACTTGTAAAGGCGCTCCCTCATCATCATCATCATCATCATCTCAGCCGTACGATGTCCACTGCTGGACAGAGGCCTCCCTCAAAGATTTCCAGTAGTTTCGGCTGGCAGCGGCCTGCATCCACCGTGAGCCCGCAGCCTTCACCAGATCGTCCGTCCATCTAGTTGGTGGGGGTCCTACGCTGCGCTTGCCGATCCGTGGTCTCCATTCTAGAACTTTTCGGCCCCAACGACCATCTGTTCTGCGTGCTGTATGGCCTGCCCACTGCCACTTCAAAGAGCCTCACCCTCACCGGAAGCATTTAATGAAACGTTACAGATTCCAGCATCACATCAGTGAGGAAGAAAAACAACGCGCACCTTGTATTTATACAATGTGTAGGTATCTTGATACAACTTGTAACCTCAATGCACTTTTTAGGGTTTCGTACCCAAAGTTTAAAACACGATCCTATTACTAAGACTTTGTCTGTCTGTCCGTCACCCGGAAATCTCAAGAACCGTTATAGATAGAGATTTAAATTTTAAGAGGTGGTGTATATTTATCGCTATAACAATAAATACTACAAACACGTTATAAATAAATATAAAAGAGGCTCTGATACAGCATACTTGATTTTTATGAAGCTAAGCGACGTTGCGCCTAGTCAGTACTTGGATGGTTGACTAATATGACTTTATCTTTTAGCACTTAAAAAAAATGTTAGACTTGTTATTGGTTTTTTTAATTGCAAAATGTGTATAAATTGAACACTGAACCCTACCTGTAGTATGAGTCTATGTCTTACATATAAATAATAATAATAAATATTTCCGGATAATCTACACAACAACATCTAGCCCCGTGGTAAGCTCTTAGCTTGTGTTTCGGGTACTAGACAACTTATATAGGTACTTAATATAACATACATATCTACGTATTTAGATATTTTTTATTATACATATCAAACACCAAACCAAGGAGAAAGTGCTTGCAGAACATACAAACACTTGACCCCTCGGCGGGAATCGAACCCGCTACCTCTTGCGCCGCAAGCGGACCCTCGCCCATCGCGCCACTGAGGCAATCAGTCATATCAGATTTATATTTGTTTTGGTTCGAAACGTCTGACATTATGGAAACGACTAAGCCAAAAGCAAATGCTCCCAAACACAAATCTATACTAAATGTTACCAGTACATTATACGCGAACGCTCGGCAGTCAGGTAGTATTGTAATGTCAACTCAAAGTCTTTCTTCGATCTTTCATTTAACTCGACTACTAATATGCAAAAAGGAAAAGGTCCAAAGGCTCAAGAATGCTCCTTCCCTTTTGTTGAACAATATCCGGAAGTATTCATCTTTGGGCCGCGTATTGGAATGATGACTTTACCAAAGATAATATCACTAGCTTTTAGCAATGACATCCACTTTGAGTATGACGGAATGTCATATGGCCGATAAATATACATTATATATGTCTAAACGTCAGGATGATTGTCAAAATGGCGTTCAACTGAATAACATCTTTTTTACTTTACAATTTTATTTAACACGACACTGGCAAATTGTCGCTTCAAGCGCAAAGTCCAATTAAAAGAAACTGAAACTGAACTGAAACGTCAGGATTCTTGTCCATTTTTCCTCCAGCTGCTATGCGTATTCAAGGTAGTTGGTAAAAATGAAAGGTGATATGCAGGATGTAACAATGTATTTCCGATAATTCATTTTAACATGAAATATTGTATACGGGTGACAGTTTCGTGTCCGACTCTGCCGAGCGCCGGGAATGGAATTACGGTGGTGGCGTTACGATTCTTTCAGGCGCGCGCGCTGTGAAGTTAGCGGTCGCAACGCCTCCGTTCGTGTTGGATGCGACATATATTCATATAATATAATACACCTATCCGATTTCCGAAACAGTGACTTTTTTCTAGCTATGTCATAACGAGTGTTTAGATCATGGACGATAAAGTAGCAAGCAATAATAGATTTTAAGATTTCAACCTTATAATTCTGCCACTATATTATGTATATGCTTAAAGATTTTTTCTGAAAGATTCAAAATGATGTTAAACTCCCATAAACTTAAATTAACAATATTCATCTATAACCATTTAACAAGGATCCACTTCGACTGAAAATTAGTTTGAATTACTTATACAGAGATCCTAGATAGGAAGCTATTTTTCTAGGATACCATTGACTACTCAGAGATGGACTAAGGACAATTCAGCGTTTTACAAAAATTATATTGTTTTAAAATTTTACACAAATAAAGGATCCAACATAACAAAAGCATAGCTAGAGGTTTCCACCCTTTTTTTTAACTGATTTATCCTCAACAAAAAACACGAAAAACTAACTATTGTGCAATTTTTTTTTTTAAACAAATGCTTGTTATATGTCTTAACATTATTAAGACTTATAATGAAAATACCATTATTTGAAGGATTTGAGTTGCGTCCGGGAATGAAATAAATGGTAGCTACACCAGTGATAGTCTAACTCGTAAATAATATAATAAAAAACTCGGAAAGAGGGACGACCCTTTCCGTTGTCAATGAATGTTCTACCTACTCGCAAAATCACCAGTTTATGCAGTGATCATAAGCCCTACCACGAGTTGGACTATTGAATTTTTTTAAATTAATATGGGTGATTACACTGAGAAGCACAGCGCAAAAAAGGTTCTGATTTTGATGTGTAATTTGGGAAATTATTGCACCAACGGGAGGCGATAGGGGCAAAATCTAAAATCGTTTATTTGGACTATTTGTAAAATATACTGTTAATATTAAATATTACAAATAGATTCGAACGATGGCATCTGTGAAAGTTTGGAAAAACTATTTTGCATAGCCAACGCTCACAGAATAGACTTTGAGTCCTATTAAAACAATTAAATACAATTAGTCGGTTGTTTTTTTTGTGGTAAAAATCTACTTGTTTACGCTGAGTTTTTTCTCTGATTACGCTCCCACATCGATTTGCTTTCTTTGCAGCAGTGTTCTAATTAAAGTTATAGCTGCGTCTGGATTCGAGTTTCCACAAGTTTTGAGCTTTGCGCTGCTCTGGTCGTTTTACTTGTGTGAGTCGATTTCTATACAAAAAAAAAACAATATGGTCACTGAATTACTTAATTAGCAATATATCGGTTGTATTAACCTAATGACCGCTGTTTTTACTAATAAAAATAATTAAAGTAAAGACATAGTCCCCGTGGTGTAGTGAGATAAACATTTTAGTCTCTACGTCATTGTAGTGCGTTTTTTTGGCTTTTCCTGTTAAAATGATTACTGTTTTTTTAGGTCACCTTTTATTACTTACACTTTCCTTCATCTATGCTTACAAGTATTATCAGCTGTCAGTCAAATCAGTCCTACCATTTTAATATCTACCACCCAACTTTTGTTATCATCTAGCCCCGTGATAAGCTCTTATCTTGTATCACAGGTACTAGACACCTGATATTTAATATAACAGACATACCTACATGTATAGATATTTTTTTATGATACATAAAGTCTTTAATGGATCCATTGATTCCATGGATCTCATAAAAAGCTTTAATTTATCAGCCCCTACGAGACTACCTAGAATAAAAGCATTTAATCTGTTTAACATACCGTACTCGAACACAAACCTTGGTCAACACTCTATCATGTCAAGGCTTAGCAAGCAATATAATATTCTGTCTAAGTCTAGCGAAATTGATATTTCTGATCCCTTACCTAAATTTAAAAAACATTTGCTAGACTTAATTTTATAAAAAGTTTAACCTCTTTGTCTAATTTTTACTTACTTTTCTGTGTATGAATGAAGATTTTAATTTTTGTTTCCTTTTGTTAAAATTTATATGTTTTATTAATAATATTGTGTATATAATAATAGTTTTAAATTTCTTTTCTTTTGTTCTTTGTCCACTGCTTATTTTATTTTGTGCTAATGTTATTTTAACTGTCTGTTGCCATTTTATATTGTACTCGATGTGATGCCCTGTTATTACGAGAACACATCGCATTTAATCCTTTTAGTCATGTTTATTTTATGTTTGTATCTTTTGTTAACTTGTGTTGGGTGTCCTTTCTTAATAAATAAATAAATAATAAACACCCAGACCAAGGAGAAAATGATTGCAGATCAAACAAACACTTGACCCCTCGGCGGGAATCGATCCCGCTACCTCTTGCGCCGCAAGCGGACCTTCGCCCACCGTGCCACTGAGGCAGTCAGAAAGACTTATAGATGCTTTTATAGCTAGAACGATGATGATGATGATGATTCACTTTTCTTTTTTTTTGCGTCTCTACTCGTTGGTAGGTAAGAATCTCACTGTATTATTCTCATTCCACACGTCGCAGTCATGTGTTTTATATGCACTGACGCATCAAACGTGTAGAAAGACCATAAGTGATTTTATTCAGAAGCAAAACTCAATTTATTAGTAGCACAGAATTGTTGAAATAGAAATCGGGGCTCCGAGAATTCAATGAGTAGTTTTCGTTTCGGGCTATCTGTTTAATGTTTCCATTGCAACGGGTCGGTGAACTTTGCCGGTTTTCTGTTTGTTCTGGATTGATCTATTTTTGGAATGTGCAACTTGTTTTGTTGTACAATTTATTTAATTGTTTTTATTGAGACGTATACACAGATACATTTATATATTTTTAAATAATCTTGGTTCTTAACAATATTTTGACACTGTAAAAGCAGGATCACCAGTTAGCGTCGGCACGAGCCACGTTTCCTGCCACTGCGCGCGCGTTTATCACCCACGATAACTTATACATAAAAACCTTCATAAGCATAAGTATCCGTTCAGTTTTTGAGTTTTACGTGAACATAAGGACACGGTGTATTTTTACGCCACGGCATTTCACGTGTTTTATGGATTTTCGCGCTAAAACTACGTTACATATACAGGGTGTAATCGTTAAGTGTGCACAGGCGATTATTCCGTAAATATTGCAGATATCAAAAAACTTTAAACTGACATCGAAAGTACTTTACCTAATGAGTAAAATGACATTAATAACTTTTTTAAAATAAAACGAGAAATATCCAAAAAAATTACATTAATCACTGCCATACATTTTATTTCTTAGTAAGTACAAAATGTTGTGTTCAAAGCATATGTTCGAAGTGACGTCCTCCTTGTGCAATACAATGGCGAGCTCTATTTACAGTTTCTAAATGAACTTTCCTTAACATTTGCGGAGTAATTAAAGCAATTGCACGACGTACACGATTCTGTAACTCTTCTAGGCTGTGTACTCTCTCAGCGTACACGTGGTCTTTGACAAATCCCCATAGGAAGAAATCACAAAGCGTGAGATCCGGGGATCTGGCAGGCCAAGGGGTTGCACTATTATTGGCTATTAAGCCATTATAATTGTTTCGTAAGAAATTCATTACAACATTTGTATTATGTGCAGGTGCTCCATCTTGTTGAAAAATTATCGACCTTCTTTCATCGTCTGGAATTGGTTCTAAGAGACTTGGCATATCGTTTTGTACAAAGGAGAAATATCTCTGTCCATTTAAGGTTCCACTGTAAAAATATGGCCCAATGATCCGATCTCCAAGAATACCACACCACACATTAATTGAGAATCGCACCTGAGCTCTAACTTCAGTAGTTAAGCGAGGATTGTCAATTGACCAATAATGTTAAAATTTTGATGTTTTGATGAAAGAAGGTCGATATTTTTTCAACAAGATGGAGCACCTGCACATAATACAAATGTTGTAATGAATTTCTTACGAAACAATTATAATGGCTTAATAGCCAATAATAGTGCAACCCCTTGGCCTGCCAGATCCCCGGATCTCACGCCTTGTGATTTCTTCCTATGGGGATTTGTCAAAGACGCTGAGAGAGTACACAGCCTAGAAGAGTTACAGAATCGTGTACGTCGTGCAATTGCTTTAATTACTCCGCAAATGTTAAGGAAAGTTCATTTAGAAACTGTAAATAGAGCTCGTCATTGTATTGCACAAGGAGGACGTCACTTCGAACATATGCTTTGAACACAAAATTTTGTACTTACTAAGAAATAAAATGTATGGCAGTGATTAATGTAATTTTTTTGGATATTTCTCGTTTTATTTTTAAAAAGTTATTAATGTCATTTTACTCATTAGGTAAAGTACTTTCGATATCAGTTTAAAGTTTTTTGATATCTGCAATAGTTACGGAATAATCGCCTGTGCACACTTAACGATTACACCCTGTATAGCCTTCCTACATAAATGAAATAATTACTTACTCGGACTAGTAGTTTCTGAGAAGATAGATAGATAGAAAAATAGATATACTATACCTTGAAATCATTCATACAAAAAAAAACAGCTCAAAAACTATGATTGAAACCTTGAGTTCCTCAATTATTTTGGCATTGATTTATTTAAATGATAAGGTTTAAAGCCCTTATAATTTTTCTCTCCACCCCTCCCTACTAACTCAACTCAATACTCCTTAAACTTGTTATAATTTAAAGTCTGTCTAAGCATCGCTACATTTTCCTTTCAGGGCACGTTCCTTCACTTATATTGTCATTCGATCCTCTATTGCCAGTAACGAAGGCTCTATTATTGCACTCTGTAGTTAAATTGACGCTTCAAAGAACTTCTTTAAAAATATACCTAATAGTCGGGAGATGTTCTTTATTCTTCTTTTAGTTGAAAGGTATTTCATTTCAATATCTTGACTGTTCTGTTCCATGGTTGGTTTTATTAAAATTGCACAGGTATTCATATCTTTATATATATAATTCTTCTGTGAGTGTGTATGTCACTGAACTTCTCTCAAACGACTGGACCGATTTTGATGAAATTTTTGTGTGTGTTCAAGGGGATCTGGGAATGGTTTAGATTCACAATTTTGGAAAAAGAATTGAATAAAAATCCGTGCGAAGCCGGGGCAGGCCACTAGTTTAATATAAAGATGAATCGCAAAATGTGTTGGTAAGCGCGTAACTCAATAAATATACAAATCAAATTCAATTAATTTATTACATTTTTGGGACATTTAAGAAGAAGACTTAGTTACGTCTATAAATAATTATATACATTATTTAAAAACGAATTAAAATAATCAATTAATAGTGCAAGGCCTGGACCAATTATTTTATAATAATAAGTAACGAAGAATTGCCGAGAAAACCTTAATAATTATGAATAATTTGTCGTGCGAAGCCGGGGCGGGCCGCTTTAAGATAAATTAGTGGCAATTTTCAACTTGCTTTAACTATAAGCTTAGTCTAAAATGACATAGAGCCAGACATCATCATCATCATCATCACCCTAATAACGTTCCCACTGCTGGGACATAGGGACTTCTTGACGACGACTTGACGAGAGAGATTAGGCCTTAATTCACTACGCTGGCCAAGTGCGGGTTGGTGAATGTCACATGTCCTTCATACTCTTTAAAGTTCTCAGAACATGCCGGTTTCCTCACGATGTTTGCCTTCACCGTTAAAGCACGTGTTTAAAGCGCACATAAATTTCTCAAGAAGTAAAATCCAGAGGTGCGAGGCGGGGTTTGAACCCGACCTTCGGAATGAAAGTCGAGTGTCCTCCCACTTAGCCAATACGGCTTCCCTTGATTATAAAAAAAATTATGGCTATGTAGAGCCATACATTTTTTATAATTTAGTCATTATGACGTCATCTTAGTTAAGTTTATGCATGTTGTGAATTGGCACTATTGAACTCGACATAATATCAGCTGAACGACTTCGAGTCCTATGCTGGACATAGGCATCCCCAGTAGAAGATATGCCAGGGCCTCAGACCAACCTATAAAACCCCAAAAAAGGTAGGTGCGCTAGGCTTGTGACTCTAGGGGTACCTATTTATATCCCTTCATTATTACTTACACATGAAAATTTCTAATTAATGTTAATAAACTGACATAAAAGCTTATAATTGGCTCAAGAACACTCAACCTATTAAAACGCAATTAGATCCCTACACATTCCATACATACGCTTCAAACCATTCACACGAGCCGTGTTCTGTGTTGCTATAGAGAACCTGCCTCTTGGTTGGCCTTTATATGCCGTCGTGTAAAGTTTGTAAAGAAATCATTGCATTTTTAACTCTAAAAGAATCATTTTTTTTTGTGTTTGTTGAATAAACCAACTTAAAATAAAAAATAAAAGCGTTTTAGGTACGTATTTACACATTTAAATGTTATTTGAAAACAATATAACTCATAAATACATGACGCGTTCGAAGATTTATCAAAAATAAACCAATATGTATATGTATGTGTAATAGTCACGGAAATACCGATATCTAAGTAGAAATATGAGAGAAAAATACATATCTTAAAATAAGCCACCGAAAGATTCTTATTTCAGGAAGCTTTCTTATTAAAAAAAAACAACCTAATAAACTTATAATAAAAAAGTTAAACACAAGCACTTCACAAAGTACAATGGGCATTAAAAATACAATGATTACAAAAACTATTTATACATAATCGGGCCCGTCGATCAACCCCTTTGTTTCTTAGAACTACCCCTCAGTTCTCTAGGGATGAATACCAGTAGTACCAGTGTAGTAAAGAGCCAACGGTAACGGCTCCGTAACGGTTCCATAACGACTCCGTTTAGTAGCCTGCTGCGCGCTTACGATTATTTCGGTTACGGAAATACAAGAATATACCGGAAATTCGGTGCAACAGTCATTGCTTTGGATGTTTTCTGGTTAGATATTTTTGTTATTGTGTTTCAGAGATTTTACCCGCCAAATTGCTTCGAAGCAAATAAAGTCATGATCTCAGACATAAACTTTGATTATTCAGATAACCTGAGTGGAACAAACCTTAATAACACCACTTACAGCCTTCAAATACAATTTACTGCCGAATAAAATACTTTTTTGTTAGATTTTACAGCCAATGAAATAACATTTTTTAGGATTCCGTATTAAAAGTGTAAAACAGGGGCCCGTATTACATTACTAAGGCCGTTTCATAGTCATACACATAATTATTTTTTACTTTAAATAAATGATTCAACCTCCAATTGCTTATTAGCACTTAGAGATTATGTATGTCAATGCATTCTTCATTCATTGGAATAAAATTTATTTATTTATTTATTCTGACCAAAGACATCGTGGTCCATTTGATTGTCCGTCTGTCACCAGGTTGCATCTCAAGAATCGTTTATAAAGAGAGTTAGAATTTTAAAGTTGAATATATTTCTTTTGTCGCTTTATATACGGTGGCCCACAAATGAATAAGGAGATTTTATAAATTTAATCAATGTTCTTCGCGGCCATAACTTTAATGGGTGATTGCCGACTGAATTTTACTAGGGTCAACCCACATGTACCAAAACCACACTGCAAAATGACTCAACCGCAAAGTTGAGCGTATTTTTGTATAGAAAATCAATAAGACTATTTACTGTTCATATAATTTAGGTGGTGTACAATAAAGAGTTATCTATCTATCTGCGTACCACATATCGACAACTGTGTTGACACTGACTTTGTGATCGCGATGGGATCCCTTACACGGAACCCTTGTTATAGGAGTCTATCTCACACTTATCGCTTATTGTTAGATTTTACAGGCAATGAAATAGCAAGTTTTTATCTTTAGACGAGACAAGACGAAATTCGTGTAAGACTGTAATTGAGTTGACAGTAAAAGTTATGAAGAGGCGTCGCGGCGTCGCTCCGGGTATCAGCCCCCTCCCCATTGCTTCGCCGGATGTGGTACAGTCGGCAGAAAAAACGATGACAGTTTGATTTTATTATATTTTTTGTTGTTATAGTTTTTACTGTTTTTTTTTTGTTTTGTCTGTTGTGTCTTATTGCTGGGGAAAAGCCTCCAACACTCGTTGAACTTTTTAATGTTTTCTGGCAGAAAGTCCGGAGTCGAGGATTTCTGGGAAAAGATAATTTATTAAATGTAACATTATGTAGGTATATTTAAATATTCTTGTCTGACAGATCACAAAGATTACTTGGACACGTCAGAATCAATCACGCTCATATAATCATTCATATAGTACGAAGTAGGGTGACCGTTGGTGGTAAATAGCTCTTAAATGAAGACCGCGGATCAGTAGATGCACCTTTGAAAGTCTTATGTACAAGAAAGAAAAATGTAGTCATAAAATACAGGCAAACCTAACGGCGGAAAGTTTGGAAATAAATTCTTAATTTGGACAGCTTAAACATCAACTTTTATATTTTAAAACTAATGCTTCAATCATGTTTCAAATGCATCTTTCAAATCGCTGAATTTTTCAATGGCTTCGCTGTCGCGGTAGTTTTCAACAAGAATTCGCATTGAGATTTTGTGACAGTCTTTGACTTCACGATTGAAGGAATTCAAATCAAATTCCGTTTTCTGCACGCAATATTTTTTACAAAGTTTATGAGACAAATTTTATAAAAGTTTTCTTACGGATGGAATTTTAAAAGTAATTCATTCAAAGTAAACAGCATAAATGCGAAACTTTGCTATCTCTCTGTCTATCTAGTTGCCTGCTTTCTGTTAGTCTCAATAAATTGTTTTTAATCTAACCATTAACCTTAATAAGAAATTAATAAGATTTAATAAGAGAGCCTTTCTCCATACTATTTTTATTTAATTATATATATTTTATAAACTGCAACCCGTACCTTCCCTTCAACTATATCATCAGATATTATATTGTAGGAGAAAATTTAAAGTAAAGTCAATAAAATTTGATAACAAAAAATTAGTAATTAAAATAATCAACTTATTAATTAATTTTTTCACCAACGCTACCAGTACAGAACTCATTCTAAAGATCTTCCGTGAACTAACAAAAACTTATTCGAAGTAAAGTACAAAGTCATTTATTTTTATTCCGTCTCTATTGTTTAGTGATTTCTCAGCGCTAGTTGGTTGCCTATTATTCCCAATTCTCTTGCTTTAAGACTTTCATGACTCTATTTTCGTCTGACCTTTCGAATTTTCGCAAAGAAAAAGTTATGTACAATAAAATTTGTGGGGACTTTTGTAATTTTCTTTGTGAAATTGGGGATTTTTGTAAGTCAAATCAGATTGTATGAAATAAAAAATTACGAGTTTTAAGAATCACAAAGAATTTACAAACTCTGTAACTGTTATTATAGAATTTACTTTGGTGTCGAATTGATTTAGTTACCGAATTAGTCCTATAACATTTTCATTTTTATTCCCAATTGAAGATGGATAAATTAGCAAGCTCGTCCACTCGGTTTTTTAAAATATTTCCTCCGTTCGACAAACCTCCATAGCTAACAAGTTATTTTCGGTCGATTGCGGCTTGAAACCACATTAGGTACCACCAAATATTTTGTGGAAGCAACTTTGCTCAAATCGTTGTGGTGTGTCCGATATCTGGTCTTCATTCTTTAACTCTTTAGTGGATTGAATATCGGTATACTAGTAGTTTATGCTTCGATGATTCTAGCTGATAAATTTTTTATGTTCGATCCCGCCTGTTTTTGTGCCCGCAACGGATCAACGTGGTGGGTTATGCAAACCCACTTACACTATGAGGGAAGTCCAGGGCCGAACTGTTGATGATGATTGTAGATAGATAAAAACTTTATTGCATACAATTTCTTACAAACAAAATTACAAAAATCAGTATAACACTAATAAATAAATAAATATTTCCGGACAATCTACACAACAAAATCTAGCCCCGTGGTAAGCTCTAAGCTTGTTACAGGTGCTAGATATGTGTTATACTTAATATAATATACACACATAATTATATAGATATTTTTTTAGAATAAATAGAAAATACCGCATTATGGGGATCCTACATCAATAAGAAATCACGTTCCTACTTCAAGGGAACATCACTCCTAAGAACCCTCACGATGTTTATTAAGCTTAAATGAAAAGAGAACGCGATTTATAGAACGTCGTACGTTTGTGGGAAAACGGGTCTTAGGAGAAGATAAAATAAAGATAAATATTATTTATTCACATAATTAAAAACACAAAACAACATATAAGCACCTAAGACATTGTTCTAGAGACCGGAGCCAACCTCACCGGCCAAACAATTCACAAAGAACTTGCACTAACACCGACCTTCGTTGAACCAGCGTTCCTCCTCAATGAACCCCCTTTCCCCCCCCCTCATATCTTGGTTGGAGCCCCTTTTTTATTGGACAGGAGACGCCACATTCATAACTTCCTCTCTGTCAGATCTTATCTAAAAAAAACCTTTTTTTAATCTCCGCGTAACCACTCCAGATAGACTAAATTCTCTAAGTCTTTACCTGTTCCATCTTCTTCTTCTCTAGGTGCCACTACATTACTGAAGGTTGGCAGTCAGCTCCTTAAATTTAGCTTTGTTCATGGCAATCCTGAACAGCTGTTCCAAAGTTTTAATGCTAGTCCAATGTCGAATGTTCCGAAGCCATGACACTTTACGTCCACCAACACTGTGCTTTCCGTCAATTTTCCTCATCATCACAGTTTGTAATAGATACTACCGTGGCTTACCTGTTCCAAAACAAGGTTGGTATCGTATAAAAAGAAGTAGTGCAAAGCCGGGGCTAGTCACTAGTGTGTTATATAAAAGTCACAAGCTGGTGTATTACACGGCTCAACATCAGGAGAATATAATAAAAAGTTTTTCGCATAAATAAATAATTCAAGAACATTGCTTTCGGGAAAGCCGTGTCGTAGACATTTTTAAATTTAATTTTACTCTTACGCTGACATTAATATTTGACGCAAGGACGTGATAATACTTAAAAAGTTCCTTAAAATAATGGAGGAAGGATTATAAGTTTATTGTATATTATGCAAAACAAAAGTTTGCCGCGAAAGTGTTAAGTAAATTGTGTTTCTAGCTCAACTTTGTAACAACTTTATTGCGCATTTTCTTACAAACATAATTACAAAAAAAAACATTATAACACTACTAGCTGTACAATCGAAAGCCTTATCGCTAAAAGCGATTTCATTCTGGTAACCTTTGGATGGATTGGATATTTTAGAATAGATGAATAAATTGTACTAAATTTTGTTCAATAAATATATATAAATAAGTAAATAGAAATGTGGATACCATAAGTATTTATGTTAAAGGAGAATTATATTAGGTCCTTACATATGAAATTGGCGTTTTTCGTACTGGCCACTTTAATCACAAATTTCTCCTCTTTGGTAAGGAATTCCAAATTCAAATTTGTACAGCTATAGACTCATGTATTTGTGCTTCGATGATCGTCATTCATTTGTTTTTTTTCTTCTGTTTTTTTCTGTTTGCGTCACTCATTTTACAAAATGGAAAACTTAAAATATCGCATTATTTACGAGTACGAGTTCCGCCGTGGCACTAGTGCTGCGGAAACAACTCGAAGGGTGAATGATGTGTATGGCGGTCGTGTTGCAAAAGAAAACACAGTTCGTTTTTGGTTCCAACGTTTTCGTTCTGGAAATTTCGACTTGCAGAACAAGCCCCGTGGACGGCCTGAGACTCAAGTTGATAATGAAGAGTTGAAGGCTATTGTGGAAGCGGATCCATCGCAAACCACGTCCGAGTTAGCTGCAGGCTGCGGTGTTAGTGATAAAACTGTTTTAATTCACTTGAAGCAAATTGGGAAGATTAAAAAGCTTGAAAGGTGGGTACCTCACGAATTGACTGAAGCAAACCGGCAAACGCGCGTCGACTGCTGCGTTACATTACTAAACCGGCACAATAATGAAGGTATTTTAAACCGAATCATTACCTGTGATGAAAAATGGGTTCTTTACGATAATCGGAAGCGCTCAGCGCAATGGTTGGATCCTGGCCAGCCAGCCAAATCCTGCCCCAAGCGAAAATTAACCCCAAAAAAGTTACTTGTAAGCGTTTGGTGGACTAGTGCCGGTATTGTTCATTACAGTTTTCTCAAATCTGGCCAGACTATTACGGCTGATGTCTATTGTCAGCAATTGCAAACCATGATGGAAAAGCTAGCGGCTAAACAACCTAGGCTGGTCAATCGCTCCACGCCACTGCTGCTTCACGACAACGCTAGACCACACACTGCGCAACAGACGACTACTAAATTAGAAGAGCTTCAATTGGAAAGTCTAAGACATCCTCCGTACTCCCCGGACCTTGCTCCAACAGATTACCATTTTTTTCGAAATTTGGATAACTTCTTGCAAGGGAAAAAATTCAACTCCGATGGGGCAGTCCAAATCGCCTTCAAAGATTTTATTGATTCCCGTCCGACTGGTTTTTTTAGTAAAGGGATCAATGAACTACCTATAAGATGGCAAAAGTGCATAGAAAATAATGGTTCATACTTTGATTAATTAAATATATTATATTAAAAAATATTCGACTTTTTGTTCCTCCCATACAAAACGCCAATTTCATATGTAAGGACCTAATATATATTTAAAAAAAAATACTATAGTCAAATAAAAATCGAACATAACTTAAGAACGAGAGAACCAATTTCATAGTTGTATTCATTTTGCATATTATATAATTAATGTAAGGTCATAGTTTGTTTATACAAAAAATAATAATTACCCTTATGTTATCCATCCAAAATCCATAGACCATCCAAAATCTACGTAACGCAAGTTATAAATAAAATAAAACTAAAATAAAAAATCCTGTATTTCTCATAAACTTATAACTAGTTTTGTGACCTACAAGGTTTGTTAGTAATTTAATAATTATTATCATTTTTTTTTGTAGAAATTAGTTTTCGAGAACCCTATTGCAAGTAAAGGCCTCCTCTTAGTTTTGCTAACGCAAGTCAGTAATAAAAAAAACACAAAAATTAATTTCAAATGAAACTATGTCTAAAACTTTGAAATAAATCAAATATTTTAAGTAAACCTTCAAACTTAAATAGGTCAAACTCCCTCAGGCAATATTTTTCTTTATAAATTCCAACATAATCGAATTTCAATCAAAAAAGGAGCTGTAAGAATTCCACTTCAAAATTTGATGGGTTACTTGATTCCGATCTCGTTCCAGTTATTAGGAAGAAAATCAACTTATTTTAGAAGAAAAATTCGCATCTATCTTCTTAGCCTTGTTTATTAGATTCGGCGTGTCTCAGATTTATGAAATTTAGATGCGATTTATTTACATATATTTGTATTTGATACAGTGTATTTTTTTACATTAGATTGATTCACGATGTAAATTTTATTATTAAATATGTTGTTGCAAAATTTGTTGTTTTACGGAAAATTTTAAGTAGAAATATATCTATATGGATATAACATTCTTTAAAACACTCACCAATAAACATAAATACAAAATTGTTAATAGTAAAATTAAACCTGACATGCGTAATGGGCGGTGTTATGCTAGTGTATTGCTAAAAGCAATTTCTTCCAGACAACTTTTGTATGGAAAGAAATTCAGTAAATAAATTAAAAGTGTTTAAAGTAATTTAGAATTTGATTAGTTGTTTAAATGTACAAAGAATATATTTATTTTATGGCATCGTCATTTTAGACGTAGGACATCGAATGCTGGACATATACCTCCCTCAAAGATTCTGATTCGATCCCGCAGAGAAACTTAGAAATTGAAATAGAATTATAGATAGATTATGTATTAAATGTATATGAATTATATTATGTATAGAACTAAGGGCCTGTTAACAATCTATTGAAAAATTTACTCAATGGTTATAATATCAAGCCAACCCACAATAGTAACAGACTAGCCAAGATTGCTCTATGTAACTATGTATAACCATTGCCTCTTATTCGTTTGGATATTGTGAAACAGGCCCTCAAGTATAAAAAAGGGCATTACCTGAAAGCAACTGTTGGATAAAGAAAGAAAAAAAATTAAAAAAAAACAAAAAAAATATATAAAAGTTACAACCTTATTGACATTAACATTAGCCTCCATACTAGCCATTAGCTCAAAATAATTACCAAAAAATTTTTAGGTACTACAAAAGTAAGTCACTAAAATCTAAGAAATAATATAGAAAACTATAGCAGCGTCACAATTTAAAAAAAATTAACAAGAGAGAGATAAAGAGACTGTTTCTCACATTTACCGTCACGAATTATCCTAATAGATTATATCCATCCAAAAGTTGCCTGGAAGCAATCGCTTTTAGCGATAATCAATAGTAGTGGTAGACTGTTTTTTTATGTTAGATAAGCCTTCATTTGACTACAATCTCACCTGATGTAAAGTGACGATGTGGTCTTAGATGGGACATGAAGACCTAGAATGATGGCTTCTCCTTCCACATTACGAAACACAAAAAAACTGTTTTCTATTTATTTTGCGTACATTTAACAGCCAATGATGATGATGATGATTTCTTCCAACAGCAAGTCCATTTTTCGTGTATCCTTGTTCCATCTACATAGATTACTTGCAGATCGGATGTTGTCGTTTAATATAGCAGACACTTCTAGGAACTTACACGGATTTCTGCGTATTTTTGTTTATTAGCATTCTTTTGTAGATTATATTGTACGTTTTTTTTGTAGAATATAATTATAAATCCGGACAATCCACACAACAACAACCCCGTGGTAAGCTCTAAGCTTGTGTTACGGGTACTAGACATCTGATATACTTAATGTATAGATATTTTGATGTATTTTATTCAAAATAACTGAAGTAGTTAATCCACGCATTTGGTGGTTTCTGGATGGACCAATAAAAATAAATATCTAGTCATATACCAGTACGACAGTATGTTAGGGAAGACTATACGTTTTTTAGCGCGGAAAAATACTTTATTTATCAAAAACTCCATAAAAAAACTGTCAAACGTATACATTCATAATAAGACGGTATATTCTTATTTTTTACTAGTGGCCCGCCCCGGCTTCGAACGGGTTTTTATTCAATTTTTTTTCCCAGCAATTATTAGATTTTTTCTCGCCTTTTAAACCTTCCCTAAACCTCCACGAACATTTCAAGACTATGATAAGATAAATCCGTTCAGCCGTTCTCAAGTTTTAATCAGACTAACGAACAACAATTCATTTTTATTTACATATATAGATTTCGTACTTACATATTTTATCAAAGATATTTCTTTTGCTCGGTAATTTAGTCAATTACAAGTATTTCAAATAAGCCACAACTTTGTCCATAATATTACGTGGCGCTTGCTGATTTTTAGTCTCCTCAAAAATGTTTCAGCAACTATTAGTGATTATTCAATAAAGGTGATCGTACATTGTACGCTGACGGCTGTACGCAACTATCGCGTTACCGTGATATCATAAACCTTTCTACGTTGCGCTAGCCGATTTGTCTCAAAATCTCTCTCAAAAATGCTTCACCAACTATTAGTTAGTATTCAATAAAGGTGCACGTACATTGCGCGCCGGCGGTTGTACGCAACTAGCGTGTTACCGTGATATCATAAATAGGACGCGCTAAACGTTTAGTGGTCGCCTGCAATCGAGGTGTGGAACTAAAAACTCTGGATAGACCTTCAAAATATGATGGTCGACTATCAACAATAGAGGTATATTAAACAAATTGTTACTATATCGAGGGTGCAGTGTTAAAACCGAATTAATGCAAATAAATCGCCCACTAGAATCAGAATTGTTTTGCTCTTTCTAGTGATGTTTACAGTTAACGTAAACGAATTTTTCACACTTATCGGGTTTTATCACTGCACCCTCGATATTATAGTACTTAAATATATTAACAAACACAGTAGGTACGTTATAATAAATCTAAATTTAAAATTTAAGAAAAACCCGCGATTAAAATGCCTTAATTCCCTTAAAAGTAAAACACCATAATATTTAGTAATGTACACGCGATGCTCTTTCATTTGATACCCCAATCCAGTATATTTGCAGATTTTCGGTTTTCCTTCCCCACTCTCACCCCCATAACTTTTAAAATGCTCAACCGATTTTCATGAAACATGTCTAAGAAACCAGACCGGGTCAAACACCTTTCATACAAAAAAAAACTAAATTGAAATCGCTCCATCCGTTCGGGAGCTATGATGTCCCAGACAGACAGACAGACAGACAGACAGATACGTCAAACTTATAACACCCCTCTTTTTTGGTCCGGGGTTAAAAATATAAACGATTTTATTAATATTTCATCTTAAAAGTTACATATTTTCGTCTTTGATCAAGTGAATCAAAACCGCTTCTTTTCAAAATGGCGTTGGTATGCCTGATTGTGACGTAACTGAGAAGTACAATACTGTAACGAGTCGTACAACGTCTATTATGTATACGTATTTCCACAGGAAATAGCAAATTTTCGACTGAGGGCGTCAAATGTTTTAAGTGTCCAATATCGTATGGGCCAAATTATTGTAATATCTAAGAAATTATTTTATAAGGACATTGTGAAGCATTTACGAGGTTGGAAGCGCAGGTGATGTATCTGATTCAGCAATAATACTTAGCAAAGATAGGTTGTCAAATCATCGGAGTTTGGACGTTTCTAAGATTTGCAAAAATCAAACAAAGGAAATAAATGATTAAGTTATCTCCGATAACACATCCAGTAGATCCTATCCTTGTGCCCGGACATTTTGGAGCAGAACCAACACAATTAAACCGTACCGTACGAGTTACATATTCCAGAGCCTTGCTTTCCGAGTTTCCACTTAATTTCACCTTTCCGCCCGCTTGTGGTTGCAATCATTTGTGGATTCTTTAGAATTCGCAAAGCTCGTGAACGAATAAATGTAAACATGCACTGCATAGATAAATTAAACGGTAGTTTGGGTTTTATCGACTTGAGGCCCGTTTTGCCTGATAAACAGATCTGAGCAATTATAGGTTATCAAACAGCCTTTACACTGTGCATAACAGGATTTTTAATAATTTGGCGATATTGGTGGTCTTAGTAGGCATAATATTTGAACTCATTGAACGCAATGTATGTTTTTTAGATTTAATTAAAGATTGCCATAATAATTATGGCAATCTTTACTCGACCTTGTTTTCATGTGTTTTCAGTTGTTCAATAAATTACTATTCTATTCAATTCTATTGGACATTCTAGTGAAACTGAGCTACATCTGTTTCATCTTATTTCAGAAGACATTTATTAATTTAAAGCTTTTTTTTTTTTTTTTTTTTTTTTTTTTTTAATTTATTTAAGGGTTTTGTCGCTTAGCGACCATATCACCCATAGTAACAAAAAATAAACTTATCACAACACAATAAACAAAAACATTAATTCTTATCCGAACTGATTTCTAGCAACTTAACTAAAAAATCGATCTCTGTACACGAAGGGTCTGACAAAATGCTATTTACAAAACCTATATCTACGAACTTATCTTTTTTGAAACATGTTATCCTAAAACTTTCGTTCAAAGCGCATTCCAATAAAATATGATGGATATCGTCTATAACTCCACAATTGATACAGTTAGGCGATGTTGTTTTTTTCATAAGGAAAGCAAATTTACCAGATGGAATGTGGCCTGAACGAAGTCTCAAAATTGATTTTAACTTATTCCTTTTAAACATTGTGGTATCAATCCATGGACGATGTGCTATCTGGGGTTGAATCGTTCGGTACCATATGCCCTTCTCCCGAGAGCGTTCGTCAAAATACTCTTGCCAAACCTCACAACAACGATTTTTAACATATCTAATATAGTCAGAAAATAGAGGCAAGTAGTTTAAAGGGATGCCATCACTGATTGCTTGTTTTGCAAGTAAATCCACGGCGTCATTTTCTTTCAATTTAATATGAGATGGAATCCATTGAAGACATATTCTCTTATCCTGGGATTTCAACTTTAGAATTGATTTCAATATCTGATAGGCAATCGGTATTCCTCTCACCGAAGAGGTACACCGAGCCAAATGTTGCAAAGAGCTTTTAGAATCCGTCAGAATGACAACTTTGTCGGAATTGATTGATTGAACATACGACAAAGCTTCCGCTATTGCAATTAATTCAATATGCATTATGGATATATTTGAATCAATTCTAATCTTTCCGTTATACTCAAGATAAGGATCAAAAAATGCAGCACCTCCTTTGTCATTATCTTTCGAACCGTCAGTAAATATCATATAATATTCATGGTAATGTTTATTTATGTAACCAGTAGTAATTAATTTAAGAATGTGGGTATTGTATGATCTTTTGGCATGACAAATCAACGGAATTGAATCATGTATAACATCCTTTAGCTGCAAATTACTTACCCATGTCTCCAATGAAAACATCTCATGATAACAGCTGCTATGCATGGTAAGTGAATGGAGTTCATTAAAAGTGTATGAAAGTGATGGAGTCTTCTTATTTCGCCAGTACCTAGAATTACTGGTGGATGCTAAGTTTTGTATCACATCAACTGTGTTATTGTTACTGTAAGACCTAGATCTTAATACAAATTTTCCAGCAAGATACTTCCTACGTATCTGGAGAGGTGGGAGGCCTAGATCGTTTTCCATAACATGGATGGGAGTACTTCTAATGTAACCGCCTATTACCCGTAACGCTTGATTTTGGATTCGGTCTAACTTTAATAAATTCGTTCGACAGCTGTTATCATATAAGAACGATGCGTAATCAATCCTACTCCTAACTATAGAGATATATAAATTCCTTAAATGTTTTTGGTGAATTCCCCACCCTGGACCCGATAAGACTTTAAGTATATTTATATATTTTGTAATTTTGTGTATAATTTCATTAATATGTTTACCCCATCTAAGAGACCCATCCAACCATACCCCCAAATATTTGACGTGGTTAGTTACCGAAATTGAGCAATCATTAATTTTAAATTCTATAGGAGTTCTGTAACCTCCTTTTTTAAATATACATAGTTTTGATTTAGATGCAGAAATTGTAAGACCCAAATTGTTAAATGAATTACTAAGACTTTTACAAGACCGCTCGAGTTCGTTAATTGCCTTATTCACGTTCTTGTGAGAATAATATAAAACAAAGTCGTCAGCGTACTGTGAAATTTCTACTTTACGAATTTCCTTACATATTTTTATAGTTGCGGCATTGAAAAGGAGAGGGGATAAAGGGTCACCTTGAGCTAAGCCCCGCCCCGTAGATCTAACTAGGTATATACCGTCTACATTCATATGAAGATTTCTATCTATTAAGTACGACCAAAGATACACGCATACCGTTGAACCTACTCCTAATTCGTCTAAAATAATCAAAAGGCTATTTATATCAACATAATTGTATGCGTTATCTACATCAATAAAACACGCTGTAGTGGCAACATTTTTTGTAAAACCTATTTGAATGTGTGAGACCAAGCGTGAGAGGTTATCAAAACATGAACGGCCCTTACGAAAACCTACCATTTTATTTGAAAACAACATAGACTTCTCAAGATACCATTCAATTCTTTTATTAAGTATCGTATGAAATATTTTGCATACACATGATATCAAAGAAATAGGCCTAACTGCAGAATGCGAATTGGCATTAATTTAAAGCTTAAACTTTCGCACAGGAAGATCAGTAACATTTTCCATTTTATTATAAAAAAATACGCAATTTCATAAAAATATGTATTTCCCCACTTTACGTAATCTTAAATATACCTCTACTCTTTACTTCTTCCTACATACAAACCAACACAATCTCATTTTCGTCGAACTGGATTCTGCGATGCCATTCGCTCTAACGCAGGTGACACAAGCTAAAAGCAATTTCGCAAATCAAGGTAAACAGTGCGACTGACCGACCGCAGCCCTAAGCCGGACTCAATGACAGATCGAATTAGAACAGCACGAGACTCGCTGGTACTGGTCCCGGCTTAATGAGGATAGACTGCCTTTGTTTGACAAACGGACTAGCCACCACTAAGAGGTATTGCTAGTATAGAAGGATTGAAAGATAGGAATTAAATACATAGACTTCAGGTACACGCACTTCAGGTAGGTCGATAAATATAGGCTCGAATATTGAATGGTTCTAGGATAAATATCACAGACTTGAATAGAAGATTATCAAGACGTCGTTGGCCTGAAAGATATGGCCAATGGCAAACGTAGAAGATATCCACCAACTATATGGAGGTTTTGTCTGTTCACGTCCGTAAGTGGTAACCCTCTGAATCCTTACACGTGACCTCCGGGTGGTGCTAAGAACAGTCTCTGGTGGTAGGCTTCGGCCGCGGCTTGTCACCACCCTCCGGGCTGGGGCCAGTGCGTGAAGCGATTTTTTCGTGTTTCGTAATGTGGCCCGGAGAAGCCATCTTCTAGGCCTTCATGCTCCATCTTAAACCACATCGTCACTTTACATCAGGTGAGATTGTGGTCAAATGAAGACTTATCAATAATAAAAAAAAAAAAATATGGATGGCTTCGCGAAGACCGCGGGTTCTCGATAGTCGCAGGCCACTTCCAACTGAAATAATAGGAAATCAATGAGGGTCTAGGGATATCCAGCAGTGCATGTCCTTGAGGTGAACTAATGATCAGTAACTAGAAGGGTCAAAAATCACTACAGATGGTGATGATGAGTCCTCAAATATTATTTCATTCATTTTGCTAATAACTAGTTTTTTTATCAAAAAATAACCGACTTTCAGTTTGGAAAGAAACAGTTTTTTTATTTTCATTTAAAATAAGAGTCATCAAAATGCATTCGCAGAGATCGAAGTTCTTAGGTAACAAATCTAAAAAGAATATGCTTATACTACTAACTATGCGTCGAATTGAGAACCATTTATTTTGGTTGCATGTCGCCTAAAATCGGGAGCGAGTATAAACGCTACAGCAGGAAAAAAGTAAATCCATCTCTAGATGTATGTATATATTATGTTATATGCTTCCTTCTTATAACACCACTGTCTTTTTGTTACTCTTGATCCTGCCCATCAAAAGGTTGCTTGGAAGAGATCGCTCCTAACGATAAGGCCGCCCATTGTACTCCAACATTATGATTATATCGCTGGTTAAATGCTAAACTACCACATTCCAAAATTTTACTTTTTTCACTAGAGACATTCAAAGTTTTCAAAAGTGTTTTTTTTTATTTTTGAGCAAGTCTTTCTTTTCATATCTATGTTTCACCTATCAATCGACGCGTAATTTTAATTAGAATTAAAATGCATTTTTAGTTTTTCCGTAACTTTAACCCAATGTCTTATAAAACCAGATAAGTGACTTTAGCATATAAAAATGGATGTGTTTATTACTAAAAAATATCATTAAAAGACCACATTTCATAAAAAAATAAGGTTAATTAGACAGTTTTCAGTACCAAGTAGCATAATTCTATACCACATTGTTTATTATTCAGTCTATCAATCATTATTAATAAAACTCTCTACTGAAAATATAAAATAGAAATGTTAAACAGTCCCAAAAGTTAAAATTTCATACAAAACAAAACAAAAAGATATAAAATTAAAATGCATTAAAATGTGTTTTTTGATAATTTTATAAATTTTCAAAAAACACATTTTAATGCATAGAATACACAAGAAAAATTATTAAAACAAATGATATTTCTATCGAAATAAATGCTTCTTAGAAACATTAACACACTTTATACCATACTCTAACTGATATATAGATATACGAGACCAACATTTTGACCACTAATTACCTGAAATTAACTCGTGCATTATTTAAAACATTCTAAATGTAGGGAATCAGTCTGTATCTTTGATACCTAAAAACAAGACTAATCCTTAAAGGTTAATATAAAATGATTCGTAATATTTTGGTGCCTATTACATTCTTTTGAATCAGCTTTAAAATACCTTCTGTCTTTGCTTGCCGGACTTTGAGTTTTTGGGCATATAATTTCCTCACTATACAATCACCTACTACAATTTCAGACCCAGACTTTGTTTGCCTCTTTGTCAACGTAGAGACTGATCTTCCTGTTCGTTGGAAGTCTTGAATAAAAAAAATATGTTTCTGTTTTCTTTACCGCTCTCATAATCTTAATGTCCGCCCATTTTTATTTAGTTCAGTTGGTGTCGGTGGAATATTTGTCTACAGCCAATGATTTCAGGTCAACACAGCTTTCATGCGTAAGCCTTTTTACAGTGTAAGGGGTGCCCTTTTTTTAACCCCCGACCAAAAAAGAGGGGTGTTATAAGTTTGACGTGTCTGTCTGTGACATCATAGCTCCCGAACGGATGGAGCAATTTCAATTTAGTTTTGGTATGAAAAATGTGTATAGCGCGGATGTTCTTAGACATGTTTCATGAAAATCGGTTGAGCCGCTTAAAAGTAATGGGGGTGAGAGTGGGGAAGGAAAACCGAAAATATGCAAGAATAATACTCGAGTGGGGTATCGAATTAAAGCGCATCGCGTGCACATTTCTAAATATTTTACTTTTAAGAAAAATAAAACATTGGAAAGTGGGGTTTTTCTTAATTTTTTTAAATATTGATTTATTGCTGTTTTAATCAATGTAATGTACAGATCAGGGACAAAAATGGGCAAAGACCTGAAAGCTCGAGTAATCATTCTCTAAATAGTGGAGTGAACAGATTCCCCTTCATTTTGTGTGTGCCCCTTAAACAAAAAGTTGAAAAATTGATGAAGTTCACGTATAAGTTATGTGCAAAACAAACGCATTAAAAAAAATAACAGTTTTGAACATACACACAATGTAATAGCAACAAAATTTCTAGAGTTAAGGTACCATATTTCGGAATGTGTTACCTTTCCACTAAAAATAATGGTTGTATCTTGACTTAGATTTATATGCAAAAGTACCATATTCCGAAATATGGTACTTTTGCATAAAAAATTTAGTCAAAATACACTTATTATTTTGAGATACGGCCCTTTGGCATATAACTTTCGTGTGCTTCCACAGAACACTCCAACCACAACTGACAATATGGCTGCTTGGCTTTGAAATTTGGCGCCAAAGTCTAATAATGCTAAACAGCCACATCTGTTTTTTGATTGTTTTTAATGCGAAAACGAAAAGTGTCTTTAACTCATACTATAAAATAACTATTTTAAATCACATTTTTGCAATAAAAACGATTTTCACGATTTTTGAAATATGGTACTTTAGCATTTAACCAGCGATATACCAAGTCAATGTTTATTTTTTGTGTATTTTGTGTGGTGCGCTATAAAGTGTTATCTAATCAATTCAATTCAATTCCATAAAAATTGCACTCTGCGCTTCAATCGTCAGTTTGCCAGTGTCAAGTTAAATAAAATTATAAAGTGTAAAAGATGCTACTCAGTTGAACGCCATTTTGCGTCCGTTATCTAATCTTATCTCCTCTATTATATGGCAACATCATTAGTGAACAGTTTTGTATTGCAAGGTAAGGAGTATTTTTTATCAATAAAATATTACATTCCCGGCCATTAGGTTATTTACGTAGGAACACTTTGACGATGTTTTGGAGGTTTTGTCTGTTCACGTCCGTAAGTGGCAACCCTCTGAATCCTTACATGTGACCTCCAGGTGGTGCTAAGAACAGTCTCTGGTGGGAGGCTTCGGCCGCGGCTTGTCACCACCCTCCGGGCTGAGCCAGTGCGTGAAGCGATTTTTTGTGTTTCGTAATGTGGCCCGGAGAAGCCATCTACCTTCTAGGTCTTCATGTCCCATCTTAGACCACATCGTCCCTTTTTATCAGGTGAGATTGTGGTCAAATGAAGGCTTATCGAAAATAAATAAAATAAAAACGTTTATTCCTTAAAATACACTATGAAAATGCAAAAAAAAATAGATAGGTTATACCTGCTTAGTTATTTAGGGTTTGCTTAGGGGTAGTGGTAGTTAGGTTGGTAGTGTCGCTAATTGTAAACGACACAACTGGTAGTGCCGCAAGTTGTGCCGTTGCCAATAAATGTTAAAACGAGTCAAACTCTATAAGAGTGAAACGGATTTCACTTAGCGGGGTTTTATTAATAAATACGTATAAATACGTATATATTCATTTAATTGTACCGTCGGCCACCACGCTTTGCGATGGACCAAAAGCCTGTTATTGGCTCGATTACCGAAAATCATTTTCATTTAAATTGGTTTTCGGTTGATTTTAACAAAACGTACCCACAGATACCACTTTTTGTATTTAACAATATCTGTGATAACTGCGACCCTCAACATTATTAGTATGATCGCATGACATAACATTTATCTTTTTTAGTTTACTTGTCATATACATTGTATATGCAATAGGGATTTATATAGAATAAATGTTTATAACATGTTTAGGTATATTAATTTGTAGTAAATTAATTACCCGAATCATTTAAACAATTAAATGGTTTTATTTTTAAGAACCGACTTTGCAGTTGGTTGCTTGACAAATGTTTCTATAATGTGAATTAGTATTTGAATTATGATGATAAATGTAACTAATTTTTAATGTTGACATCTTTAATATAAAATAATCGGGCATACCTACTAGTCCGCCATTTTGAAAAAAAAACGTAATTCTGCGGCCAGTGATGAAACTCATGTCAACCGACGGGGTAAATGATTACAAACAACAAGTGTTCTATGATCAAGTCTCCTAAGTGCTACGGTTTCTTTTCAAAATTTTTTTTTTCAAAATGGCGGTCGAGTAGGTATGTCAAAATATTTGCACACCTGCTTGCAGGCTGAATACATTGACATAAACTATTATTTTAAGATCTGACATGTATTATTATTAATTATGTATTCTCGCAAATAAACAAATTTCATTTCATTTGCATTTTTGCAGAGGTCCAAACGGGACCTTATTACCGAGACTTTGTCTTCTGTGTATCTGTCCGTCTGTCAGCAGGCTGTATATTTAGAACCGCGATAGATCGAGAGTTTAAATTTAAGGGATGAGATGATAAGATGTATTTCTGTTGCCGCTTTAACAACAAATAAAAACAAATCTTTTATACAAAACATGTCACAATGTTAGTTACCGTACACATCTAAATGGCTTTACCGGTTTTGTACCAAATTTTATATGCGTATTCAGTAGGTCTGAGAATGGGCTACTATCTATTTTTCATTTTGCAAAACAACGTTTGCTGGGGTCAGCTATATTAATCTATAAATATAAAAAGTAAATATATACGTATATCTTAATAAAATTCTCGTGTCACAATGTTCGTTCGTACTCCTCCGAAATGGCTTGACCGATTCTCGTGAAATTTTGTGAGCATATTGAGTAGGTCTGAGAGTCGCAAAATCTATTTTTCATTTTGCAAAACAACGAAAGCTCAGTCAGTCAGCTAGTAAAATATGAAAATCACGTTTGCTGTATGGCCCCATACATTTTTATAAGGTTAAGCAACGTCGCGACAAGCCAGTACTTGGATTGGTGGCTGCTCAGATTGCAGGGGTGAATTAGATGGATGTTTTGATTTTTTTAATACCTATAATTTTTAAAACAATATGCTTTGAAAAAAATTGTTGATTAGGACCCATAAGTAAATACAATTATAAAAAAATCAAAGAAATTCTAGTCTTAGATAGTTTTTAGTACCTACAAATGATATTTGTACATGCAAATAAACTATTTATTATATACTTTTTCTTTAGGATCAAAACAAGTTATGTTCTACAATTTTCTGTATACTAACAGCTTAAACCTATTCATTTGTTCATCTTGTTATTTGTCCGACGAGTGTCATGAATTTCGCTCTCAATTCTAGAAATTTTAGTCCCAAGCAATCATAATGTCCTACGTGCTGGTGTTTCACGTTCCTAAGCTAATGAGCAAATCCGTTTATCGGTTAGATCTGAAATAGAGAATCACCCTTGATATTGTTATATACTTGACAATGCGTAGGTAGGTACAGTGAGCATCCAATTGATATAAGCGTCCTGAGTAGTCAAAAATATCTGAAGAAATAAAACCAGATTTATTTTCAGTGAAAATCATAATAAAAAAATGAAAGAGAATATTGAATGTGCCCAAAGTGTCAAACAAAACATTGAAACAATTTAAATATAAAGAGAGACAATGTAACTAACTCTAGTTTCCTGCTCTAAATCTTGACCACGTAAATTCGAGTTACTTAGTTCTGTATAATCAAATTAAAACAATCTAAAAATGATTCATCATCATCATCATCATCACCCTATTAATGTTCCCACAGCTGGGACACGGGGGCTTTTCTCTTGACGAGAGCGATTAGACCTTAATTCACCACGCTGGCCAAGTGCAGGTTGGTGAATGTCACATGTGCTTCAAACTCTTTAAAGTTATCAGAACATGGTTTCCTCACGATGTCCTATAATCATGATTAATATCCTAATTTTCTTCATAAAAACCCACAAAAACGTACTTTTTATTTAGTCCGGATTTCGTACCTAATCCTATAAAATTAAGTGGCCAAATAAAATTTGAAATACGTGCGGTAAACCAAGGGTAAATACCCATAAAAGGTTTTTTTCATAATTGTCTCATAAAGTTGGCGTGATACGCTTGTTATGGTCATGCATGGAGCGATTTGGGTTATGGTGTTGCTAAAAAGAGTGTTGATGGCACTTTAGTATGATGATAGGGGTTTTTTTTTCTATTGCTTTTCCTACAGCTGGGGCTTTATATGAGGGGTTTTCAATGACTGATATGTTTAAGAAAATTCAAAGTCAAAGTCAAAACGTTTATTTCCTTAGAAGCACATAGCCTACATGGACAGGTCAACTTAAAATTAATAAAACTAAATTGCTTAAACAAAAAATATCAAGGAAATAACATTGTCTTGACAGTTCGCTACAATGTTATATACTGAGTTGAGAAGCGAATAGAACAACACAGCTTTATCAGTTATTACAATTTTGTAGTTATTAAAATTTTGGAGTTCTTATTTCTTAGAATTAGAAAGAGAAAGAAAAATATTTATTTGTGTACAAAAATATAACAGAGAACATTTTAATATTAAACTAAGATTATATTATATAGTACACAACTTACAAGAGACTATTTAATAAATGAAAAATTGGCCTTAAGTATACATTTATTAATTTGGGTTAACTATTTCTTTCATTAAAAGCTTAACAGACTATTGGTTCTTAAGTTCCTGAACAGTGAAGTAAATTGTTCTACACAAATCATGAACTTACCTATTATTAAACAAACCCTTAAATGTTTTCAGAATGTTTTGCTATAAAATGTACTTGTGTAAACTTTTCAATATATAAAAATAACTTGAGTTAGGGGTATTACTTACTAAAACTCTTTAAGATTTAGGGTCTGTTTCATCATTTCCGAGTAAAATTAGAAAGTGGTTAAGATATCGAGCTATATCGCTCAGTCACAGTAACAAAGCGAGATAGCTCTTGCCATAACTATAAACATTGCTTTGTTAACATATAAAAAATATAGTAAAGTTATATTAATTAAACGATATTTTATTCTATTGTAGATTGACTTGATCATTTCTTAAAGGACAAGTAATTTACTACAAAAGTGTCATTGAATTAGAAACAAAAACAAATTAATCAACTCTAATATGCTGTGAAATAGCAGTAGGTACCTATTGATTGTTTCAGTTGACAATTCTTGAATAGAATTTTAGCGATAAGGTCACCCATTGATCATTTGTTTTTCTACATGTGTTCTATTTTCCTTTATGTGCAATAAAGTGTTATTGTATTGTTTTGTGGCTCATAGTTCATCCGAATAATCGAACGCAACGCAAATCGATTGCCATCACCGAACTAGCGTTGAGAACGCCAACAAATTGTTACGACCGTATAAAATATTAGCAATGCAAATAGGCTATTCCCCTCATAACTCAAGATAAGAAGCTATCGTAAAAACGCTGTAAAGACCGCTGTATCGTTCGCTCTAGATTTTTCTCTTTCACCTATCTCGCTAATATTGCGGGATCGACCCATCGGGAATAAATTTCAGCTTCTAACGATCCCACATAGTCGATAACTTTCAGGGATAGCTTAGTGCTGTTTACATTAGGGAATGCCGTGTTCTTTATTCAGTGGGTCAGGAATTGGTTGGTAATAAATTGGCAAAGAAGTGTTGTGCTATTTGGGGTATTAAGATATGCAAGTGTAAATATAAAAAAAAATCGCCCGCCAAGGATTTCCCAAAATTTGTTTGTCCCAATAAGCAAACAGTCATAAGTGTGCAAATAATTTGTAACACACCCTCGCACATTTAAGCACAGCAATTTCTATCAAAAATCTCATTCTAATCCACAAAGCCGGCGAATTCCTTCCAAAAATACAATTTACACGACACAATCGTTTCGCGATTTCAATATTTGCTCGTTCCGGGCGGCTGGCTTAACGAGGATTAATACAGAACGTACCGGGAATATTGACTGACGATTCCTTACGGATCGTTTGGGAATTGATTGAAAATCGGAACGCGTTCAGTTCCGATGGAGTTGCCGCAAGGTCAGGTGGAGAGGCAGATATATACATCTTTAGGACTATTCATTGTAAAAAGCGGGATTTACTCACGTAATGAACATAAAACTATTGATAAACTTTCGACATTTTGGACTTCGGAAGTGACGAGAAGTCATCGGAAGGAGTGAGCGTCCGAACGTGCCCGCGCGTTTCTCACTCTATATCATAGTCTCCCACGCTACTAGTCCCGTCCTTTTCACTTTCATACAATTGTGCAAGAGAGCGCGCGCTATATTAGTTTGTCTCCGCGAACAGACTATAGGTCATCCCACTTTTTACAATGAATAGTGTTGCTCACGATATCTTTAGGACTTCTTATTTTTAGAAAGAGTTTATTTTTATTGGGTGCTTGTAGTTTATTTTTGACTTTTTTAAGATTTGTGAAACCAAACAATGGAAATAAATGATTTTGTATCTTGAGTTTTGGTACAACAATTCGAATGAAGACACCAGATCGAAACGTCCTCCGCTAACTAGATAGGCGTATGATTTGGTAATTGCCATTGGATCACGGTGGATGCAAGCTACTATCAACTGAAGTTACTGGAAACCTATAAGGTTGAGGTATGTCACCACCCTCCGGGCTGGGCCAGTGTGTGAAGCGATTTTTTCGTGTTTTGTAATGTGGTCCGGAGAAGCCATCTACCTTCTAGGTCTTCATGTCCCATCTTAGACCACATCGTCACTTTACATCAGGTGAGATTGTGGTCAAATGAAGGCTTATCAAGCATAAAAAAAAAATGTTTATAATGCCGAGTAGTGGAAGTCTTCTGGTTAAAATTTTAAAAGACTTTGGCATTCAAAAGATATGTCTTTTGTTCAACCAATATTAATAATATCTAAACTAAAAACTGAATAAAATACACACTACTATATAGATATTAGATAGTTTAGATTTTTTAGTTCTTTTTTTTTACGTTAGATTTTTAGATACATATTTTAAAATCTAGCTGTTAGTTTTCCAATAAATAAATATATTTACTGAAGCCTAAGGGTGAGCACACTTGACTTTCATTCCGAAGGTCGTGGGTTCAAACCTGTCTCTTACTAAGTATAAATGTAGGTAGGTAGGTGTCTTATACAGCTGGTTTTCTTTAAAAATAAATAAATAAATAGGTCACACACAGTGGTATATACCTACTTACCCTGCTATCTGTAAACTCATCTAAACTCCAATATATAGTAATAGGCCTCAAAATAACCTTAAAATTTCGCGTCCATAATATTTTACGAAGGCTATCAATGAGGTAACATCTTATTCACCGCGCCCCTGAGAGGAGGAGTAACTGCTCGCTACGGCGTTGTTCTCCGAGAGCCGATGTCTTGAGGAACTATCGGCTATTTGCTTAGACATTTAATGTGTGTTTAGTGTGGAAATTACGAATTCTCAACTTAGCTGTTCGAAATGTGCAGGTTCGAATCCAGTCCTGTCTTAATCTTTTTTTGCATAAAATTCAAAAATAGTTTAACCTGCAAAGTGAGGTTTGTCACTTATAAAAATCATTTAAATTACCTAACATACCTACAGTTTAGTGGTTTTTTTTCTGAACCAATTGTGAATAAAGATACCCACCCCGTTAAACTAAAATACCTACCTAAATAATAAAAATAAAATGTATGTGTTATAAAGTAGGTACTTTTAAACGGCGATTTTTTACAAAAGCATTAGAAATGGTAAGAGCATAATCTTATTAATTGCCTGACTTGTTGATCAATTTGTATTCGAACGATTTTAATAAAAAAAATAAGTATTTCGTTCTGGAAATTATAAATTTAAAAAGTACCTATTTTATAACTTACCTCTTTGATGTGCACTAGCAAGTAGTTACAAAAAACAACTAAATACCTACCTAAATATAATATAGAAAAGCAAAACAAATTTACAATTCCTAACCACTGCAAATAATTCAGCTTTGTATTCTAAAATGCCTCCCTCATCACACATGGAACCTTTTACCGAACTTCATCAAAAGAAATTAATAACCGTAACGAGGCTTAGATACGCTAAAAGCCTCATATTTATCATTCCGTTCGGAACTAGACAACTTCATACCATTAAGTCTGTCCGGCTCCAACGTTCAAGTCCCCAATAAATCATACAAAGACATCCTTATGTATTTGTCAACTTTATCCAGAGCTCTGAATGATGGTCGATCATTACGGCATGTTGAGATTTTAGATGCGCAACTCATTTTAAGAATAATAATAAATTTATATCATACTCATTTAACATTTAGTAGTTTAACTTTAATATCATACGTTCCCACTGCTGGGACACAGGGACTTCTCTCTTGACGAGAGAGATTAGGCCTTAATTCACCACGCTGGCCAATTGCGGGTTGGTGAGTGTCACATGTCCTTCACTCTTTAAAGTTCTCAGAACATGCCGGTTTCTTCACGATGTTTGCCTTCACCGTTGAAGCACGTGTTTTAAAGCGCACATAGATTCAAAAACCATTATAATTAATGTTAGCTTAAAAGAATATAGCTGAATGGAAAAAACATTTTGAAATTGTGAAATTACTCGTAAATTACCCATTTTTTGCCTAAACTCAACTCCTAACTAATTTAATACATGCCTACTTACAGCCGAAATTTCTGGAAAGCTCCAAGGGAGTCTTATGTCTAGGGGATGTTCTACAGCTGAAATGTTGATGATGATGATGATGGATTTATTGTAATCTTAAAACAATAAAACTTATTATTAGGTACCTATAACATTTCCGTAGTTAAAATGTGCCTATACAAAATGTTCATATTTTTTAAATCTTGGAACGGGTAACATATCATGATAACATGAACAGCGCCATGTTTACCGTTTCGTGATCATGGTTGGTCTAACCATGGTATGTTACCCGTTTCCAGTCTTAATATTGTTAATTACCATGATTATTTCATACTCCAGTTTCATATCTATCCTCTGAATTCCCTTCACAAATTCTTGGGTCATTGAGCGTATTTGTCGAGAAGGCGAACACATTAACTCCCGCGTCCAAACGACAGTTATAATTTGGTATTTTGGTTTCTGCGTAGTTCATGGTAATATCAGTTAGTTCAATTAACATCAGTAAATTAAATAACTTCTGCAGTTATTTTAGTTTTAGTTAGTTGTCTTTGTAATTTATGAAAAATATAACCTATTTATTTAAAACTTTTTTTTAAATTCTGCTTTCTGCGTTTAGTTAACTAGGTTAAAATGAAGCGCTCCTGCACATTATGCCGACACCGCTGGCACCGCCACTCCATATCCGTAAATATGTAGGTAACCTACGTAGTACCTACGTACCTACCTACATATTTACGGATATTGACGGTTGCAAAAATAGCTGAACACCTTTTGTAGGGCCATTAATTTAAATAAAATTATTAGCAGTTTTTCTGAAAAAAGAGTGAAAGTTTTTTCTTCGGGACGAGCTTGATCACCGCTCTACTATAGGTACAATTGCCGTCGCCGCCCGTCAAAGCCTAATTTTTAACGTTCCACTGTTAGTAATATATTGCTAGTTACAAGTTACATTACGAGTTTTGAATAGTTAAATTCACTATGTTTACTCGTCATGGCAACCGTAAAAATATGCACCTATAATAAGAAAAATTACAACATACATAAATACTCTATCTAAAATGTATTATTTCTATGGAGATACTTAAGTTATTGGACGGTAAACGAAGCAGTAGGTACCTATTGAAAATCAGCAGGGGATTAGTTACGTGATCCGGCCACCAGTGAAATTAGTTGGTTAAGCTTCATAAGCTCGATCAAGTTAGAGCGAAGTTACCAGTACAGTAAGTAGGGATCAAGTAACTTCATCACGAAATTATGGTTTTGTCCGAAACTAACCAATTATTATCATCAACCGGGTGATAGTTCGGGAGTTAATATAACTAGTTTTATATTGCTATTATCTGTTTCTTGACCTACTTAGTTTGTTGGAGTTATCCATTAATACTTAGTACAGTGGCGCGGTGGCCGTAGGTCCGCATAAGGTGCAAAAGGTATTGGGTTCGATTGCGGCCGAGGGGTCAAGTATTTGTATGTCTGCAAGCACTGTCTCCTTGGTCTGGGTGTTTAATATACAATAAAAAAAATCTATTAGTTGTCTAGTCTAGTACCGTAACCCAAGCTTGCGAGCTTACCCCGGCTAGATATTATAGTGTAAAAAAAATATACTTACTGGCTCATTCCGGCTTTGCTCGGATGCGAAACCCATCTTCTCACTGTACCTACCAATTGCAGAAAAACACATAGAGATTCGTTGGGTAGTTTTTGAGTTTATCTCGAAAAAAAAAACAGGAAGACAGACAGACGCGGCGGGGACTTTAGTTTATAACTATGTATAGATAATTTTAGCAATAGGACGCCTACCTATTCAACATTTATTTATTTATTTATTAAGAAAGGACACCCAACACAAGTTAACACAAAATACAGACATAAAATAAACATGACTAAAAGGATTAAATGCGATGTGTTCTCGTAATAACATCATCACATCGAGTAGGTACAATATAAAAAGGCAACAGACATATGCAACACAGTTTTACCAATAAAATTTTCTTATTCTTATTCAATTACATTAACATTCAGTTTTTATGTTTTTAAGCGACCTGCATTCAGCGGAACCCGCGGCCTTTAGCAAAATATGAATAGCAATTACTGAAAAATTCAAACATATCTGTAACTACATCAATTTGCAAAAGTCGCTGAACATCTCTTCTCGGAGATAAGTGCGCTTATTTTAAATAGTTTATAAAATAATATTCGTAAAACCTTTATTAATTAAGCAATGGTATTAATTCTAGGTAATTTAAATTAGATTATTGAAATGTGAACTGATCAATCACTGGAACTCCTGCCTGACTGCCTCAGTGGCGCGGTGGATGAAAGTCCGCTTGTGGCGCAAGAGGTAGCGATTTAAATTACTGAGGTTATATCTATTATATTAATATGTAAGTCAGATATTACATTTCTGGGAGCTAAGGTAACCGTAACACAAGCTGAGAGCTTATCACGAGGCTAAATGTTGTTGTGGACTATCCAGAAATATTTATTTATATATAAGTTAATTATAAGTTAAATAGAAGTTTCCGATTTTGAACGATGCGTAGCTCGACACCATCTTTCCGTCTTAGGTTTGCGATGGTTCACCTTATCAAAGGGTGTGGGTGAAGGAAGATATTTTCGTAGGTTCTCCTTGTATCTAATGTCGATGCCTGATATTAGGTTAGATAAATGTAGGTCACTTCCGCTTTGAAAACCCTTATCCAAATAAGGAATGGCAATTATGTATCTACTTCTAATAAAAGATGTCACATCTCCTAGAATTTCCCTAAAGAAAACACGCCGTACATCGCCTACGAGCAAATAATATTTACCAACTGGGACACCCGCCATTTTGTGCCTTACCCCACTAACCTTACTTATTATTCTCCCTTGAGCATTTACGGCAAATATCGCACGATATCACGAGTGTCAACAACAGTCCGGGAGAGTGTCACTAGATGAATTTTGATTTCAGATCTCAAGACTCAAGGGAAGCTTTGAGATCTTTCCTTCAGTCTTTAGATAGATAGATAGATGAAGCGTTTATATGTAACTCCAATCACACACATACATTAATCGAGCCAAAACACAAGAATACATTATTATTTTTGTTAGCAGTTGTAATTGTAAAAACTGCCGTTTCATGGTGGTTGCAAGCCGCTTCCAAATAAAATATAACCTACGATAAAAAAAAAAGGTGTGTGTGCGATGCACACACGATAGAAATGAAACTTCAGTAAATCGACGAAAGAATAAGAAGACTAAAAAAAAAGTGTGTGTGTGTGTCAGCTACGACGCACGATTGGAGTCTACTACTTACGAACTATAATTATGATATATATCGAATAGAAAATAAGGGTAAATGAACGCATCTGCTAAAATGATAAGAGAAACAAACATATATTTGTAAATACCTCTTTGCGCGATACTTCGTAGTCTCAACTACGAAGTATCGCGCAAAGAAATTTAAATAAAGCATTGTATTTGTGTCTCTTACCATTTCCGTTTCATCTTTTTGCATCCGGTTTGAAATCACTACGATTCTATAGAAGTTTCACTTCAAAAACATACTTTAATAACAAAATCCCATTATCTGATTTCGACTTTGCTGACAATGGGACCACTTACCCTTTCGAATAAAACAAGAATTATCGCGCAAGGGAATATCAAGAATATAAGAGAATAGAAGAAAGATATCGCGTAACAAACATACAAAAAAAAACATTAGCAACGAATTAATTGAGAACCTCTTTTTTTCGTTGAAAGTCGGTTAAAAAGACATTCAAGCGAATAGAGAATCTCCCCTTTTTTTTTAAGTCGTTTAAAATAAATAAAAATAGTCTTTGAGGCCTGTGCATGTGTCCACTTTTGATATTTATTTTTTACCTAGGTAAGTACTTAGGTATAAAATAAATATCAAAATATACCATACAATTAATTCTTGTCATTATAAATGGTCACTGGTGCATTTTTAATAGCAGTTTCGTGCAGTTGGACTAGGGAACGGCTATTAATATTGATTTGTTGTAGTTTTCGGCATTTTGCGAATAAATACAGGAATTTACTAAGGCTGCTGTTCAATTTTATTAATGTTTAACGAATTGCTTTCAAAATGTTTTTTTTAACATTACAATACAAATAAGGTACTTTTTACTCATAGATATTTTTAATACATAATGACAAATATCGGGCGACTTTCTAATCTTAATATGTATATATAAATTTCGTGTCACAATGTTTGTCCTCAATGGACTCCTAAACCACTTAACCGATTATAATAAAATTGTTTAAATCTCAAATTATAGTCGCAATTTTAATTTATTGCTAATAATTTGTCTGTTATTATCTACAGGTTAACAAAAGTGTAAAATAAATGTCATTTTATGGGTTGTCTATGATTTTTCTTGATAAGCTATTCATACGTGGTGGTAATATACTCTTTGAGCTTACTCCCACTTAGCTAACGCGGTTTTAACTAATTACTTACTATAGGTATTTCTTTCAAAATTTTTACACCATTACTGCTAAATATGAATTTCACGATGAAAATTAAAATTAGGTACCTATGCATTTTCATGCTGAATACATGGAGAGTTTAATTTTAACATTTTACAATTTTGTTAAATATGTCTGCTATAATTTAAAGGAAATTATTAGAAAATAAAACAAGTTAGTTTAATTTAGTTTTTTTTTTATTTTTGGTCCATTAAAATAAAATATTTACATGCATTTACAACAATATAAATTAATTCTACATCGTGAATTGAAAATATTGTGCTACCCGTTTAAAGCCTTAAAAACTTCACAAACTTCAATAAAATAATGAAAAAAATCACACAATTTTAAAAGCAGACCATTGAATATCACATTAAACACACGAGTGGTTAACACAGATATTTACACGAACTTAAGCATTCGCTTAACCTGTTGACCTACTGCAGTCAACATGTTTACACTGGCTGGTGGCATTTTTCATATTTTACTCGTAAACGTTGAAGGCATGCAAAATTTCATGAGCTGTGTCAAGTAGATATTAATGTTAAATATTTTTACTAAAACACAACGATTCACTCACGTAAACTGTGATGATATTATGTATATTCTTCGACGTTTCTACGTGAGTAAAACCGTTTTCAAAATCAATAGTGTAACTCGAGGTAGTTTCGAAAATCATAACGAATCGTTATCTTACAGATATTTCATAATTGTTATGAGAAAACTAAGCGATATGAATTGTGCAAGTCATTTCACACAGCTAAAAAACTTTTGGGGTTACTTTAAACGAATATTTTAATTTATTTCTATAATAGGTGTTACAATTCAGATAGTCCTGAGAATTATGAAAGGCTTAGAAAAAGTTTCTCTATATAATGATATTGTACTTCCAAGGCAAATCGGTTAGGAATTTAACAAATAATTATATCACAAACTGCTATGGCTTAAGGCGGCAGTATGCGCCAAAGTGATAAAGTCAAAAGTTCCTGAACAAAACTAAATTTATATACATTTATTTAGTATATGACAAAGAACCAACTTTTTATAATCGGAGTCCATTTTAAATCATATGACGCTTACCACAGCCTTAAATAAATAATGTCAAAAGTATGTTTTACGTAATATAATATTCTTATAAAAATTACCTAATATTGCTCTTAAAATGCATTTAAACTATCATTATCCAACACTTGAAAAACATAACAGATTTTTATTACCTACCTTATTTGTTTTCAAATAAAGTATTGCCTCAAATATTCGATAACATTAGCTAACACGCAAGAGAGCAGGACAATGTTAAAAAACAAACTCAAATCACCATCTTAAATCGAACAGTAATTACTAACACAAGAGTCGTCAACTTGGTTTCTATCGTTGTTTGATATGCGAATATTCGACGCTGACGGATCAGTTTCCCAAAGACCTGGCGTTTCAATTATCTAAAACAAGGAAGTGTATTTAATTTCACGAAGAAAACAAGTTGAAATTAAGAAAAAATACAACGCGACTGCGACTTTTGTTGGGAATTCTTAATTTTTATAAGCCTTTTAAGTGATAATTGTTGTTACGCAACTTTGATTCGACATAGATAATTAACGGCCAGCCGGATCGAAAAATGTTGAAAGAAAACTGAAATGATTTATAAATACAAATTCGTACCCCTCATAGTATGTTGACTTGTTTTATTTTTTATTTAAACAAAATCCAGTTGTCGCCATGTTGAATTTTCACTAAAGGCATGTCTTTAGTGACACTCGCCGTACTAAAAGGAATCGATTGACGTGTGAATCATAATAAATTGGCCCAGGCGTTTGGTCTGAATAGTGGTAATATGTTTAACATAGACTGTTTAGCACATTACCACTCCTTTGCGTTCCGCAGTAGGGTAAATAGACAGTCATCATCTTGAAAAATCGAACTGTCGTATCAAACTAAAATGTATATAAATGGATTTGACACAGCTAAGCTTATAAATATTGTCCGTGGAAACGCGTAGTTTCCTATTTAATACGTTGTCTCTAATAACCGACAAAATTGATTTATAAAAATAGGCAAAAAAAAAATATTATGAAGAAAACTTGCCATAAACAATTATAATAATTTTCACTGAAATGTATGGGTTGTATGTTGGTGTAAACAAAAACAAAATAAATGCAATTAGTACCTACAATTAATAAGTTTTGTGCAGATACTTATGACACTCACCTTCTGTGTCAACTCCTCAAATGCCAGTTGAATGCCTTCCTGTGTTTTAGCACTGCTCTCAATGAACAGCATCCTATGTTTCTGCGCAAACGCCTGGCCTTGTTCTCGAGTCACTGCCCTTGGCTGTTTAGAAAAACAAATAAGAAAATTAATGATTCAATTAAACTTCTGCATAGTTTTAGTAAAGTCCGGAACATAAGAGATGGGAGATATTTAAAAAAAATTACCTTGATGTGAAGCTACTTTTGACTTTTGTCTTGTCAAGGTATTATTGGTTAAGAATAAGAATAATTTATTTGCATAAAACATGAGTGTATACATGGTATTAAGTTACTATGAATAAAATCATTAACTGTAGCGGTTAACACTCCAAAATTCATTTTCTCTGGTCTTTTAATACCTATTTTTTTTTCGCCACTCTGAAATGTATGTAGTAAATGAACTCTTAATATGAAAAAAAATATTATTGGCATAAGTCATCCATAAAACCTTATTCTTCATAAACTGAAACTGTCTTACCCCATCAATTTTATTCCCGACAACCAAACATACAATATTTTTCTTAGTAGTATATACTTGAAGCTCTTCGACCCACTCATTAAGTTTCGATAATGTCCGTGGATCTGATACATCATACACCAAGATTGCACCATGAGCGTCCCTGTTGAAAACAATGCAAAATTTTATAATTGCTAAGTTATTCATATTACAGATTATTTATAAAAGGATAATTATAATAATTACATCCTTTCCGCTATACACAGTGTAACATGGTCGACGGATCAACGAAAGCTGGGTGATAGGTGACCTAAATACCTATTGATTTAACCCCATGTATGTTCCTCGATTTTTTATAGTTAAGAGTCCATAAAAAAAAAATTTTAGCGATTTAAGTATTTTCTAGTTAACTGTAACTGTTCAAAACCTAAAAACAGTTCAGAATATCTTTAAAAAATAACTATGATGGTTATTGTACTTATGTATGATCCCTTCTGAAAAATCCACCCTGAATATAGAAATATAATAAATCCCATTACCTATAAAAACTGGAGGTTAGCGTCCTATAACGCTCCTGCCCCGCTGTGTCCCAAATGCCGAGTTTCACCTTCAACCCATTCACTTCAACTTCCTTGTGGTTGTAGTCAACTCCAATTGTAGCTGGGAACTGTGGTTTGTAGTCTCCTTTTGTGAATGCTAGGATTATGCTAAAATAGGATCATATTTTATAATGTCATTAAGTGATTAACAAACAGACTGCTTAATGAACTTATAATTGATTGATAGATAAATAGAATAGATAGAATATTCTTTATTACACACACCAATGAACATAAATAAGTACAAAATTATTAAAAGTAAGGTAACATTTTAACCTAGCATGCGTAATGGGTGGTTTTATTGCTAAATCAATTTCTTCCAGACAACCACAATGGGTACTAAAGGGGGGAGGGGTATGCTGTACAATTCAATAGGTTAAAAGCAAGTATTTGTTTCCATTTTGAAGTGAAACTTCTATAGAATCGTAGTGATTTCAAACCGGATGCAAAAAGATGAAACGGAAATGATGTAAGAGACAAATACAATGCTTTATTTAAATTTCTGTCTCAACTACGAAGTATCGCGCAAAGAGGTATTGCTGTATTTTATAAATTATTTTGTAACATACTTTATGTAATACGCTTTATTGAAGTTATATAAATAATCCGAATAATTACAGATATATGTTTGTTTCTCTTAACATTTTAGCAGATGCGTTCATTTACCCTTTTTTTCTATTCGATATATATCATAATTATAGTTCATAATTAGTAGACTCCAATCGTGCGTCGTAGCTGACACACACACACTTTTTTTTTATTCTTCTTATTATTCTTTCGTCGATTTACTGAAGTTTCACTTCTATCGTGTGTGAATCGCACACACACCTTTTTTTTTTAAGGTAAAGAAGATAAAAAGAGCAGGAAATTGATGGCAAAAGTCAATCTTGTAACCATCATATACTTAAGTACTTTTGTCAAAAATTCAACACAAGTTTGTTACCACAACAATTTAACCTGAAGTGTTTTAAAGAAAGTTTCATCATACTTTTGCATTAAGTTTCATCAATATCTTCAAGTTTATATTGCAAAATTCCAATTTCTGGCTATGACCAGCAAAACTATAATTAATATCGAGCCGTTACCGCCAAATTATCGTAAGCGACATTTTTGTCAAAAACCGTTTTTTATTGACACTAGTATTTCAAACCGTAACGGACCCATCCCTGTTGGTGTTACCCGCCAAAAAAAAACCGTTACAAAGTTATAGCAAGTGCTAAAATTATCGTGAATACACATTTTTTCTAAAACTTAACGTAAGCGACACATGCATTTTATCGCAAGCGACTATTTCTCACAAAAACTACATTTATCTTTTTTAGGCACATGAAATCCAATATTAAAATATGTTTTGAAAATTTTACGAAACTCAAGAAAATGTGCATATTACAATGAAAGTATCTATGAAAGTGGCACAAGGAATGGATATTGTTATGTGCGGGGTGAAGGCTAGGGAAAAAGGGGCTGTAATGAAATAGTTACAGTTCTTTTTAAGTATTCGAATATGTTAGATCAAAAAGGTACCCATGCTGTCGTCTATCTATATTCTGACAGTTGTGCTGGGCAAAATTGAAATCGTGCAATGATATCCATCATCATTCATTCATCATCACCCTATTATCGTTCCCACTGCTGGGACACAGGGACTTCTCTCTTGACGAGAGAGATTAGGCCTTAATTCACCACGCTGGCCAAGTGCGGGTTGGTGAATGTCACATGTCCTTCAAACTCTTTTTAAAGTTCTCAGAACATGCCGGTTTCCTCACGATGTTTGCCTTCACCGTTAAAGCACGTGTTTAAAGCGCACATAAATTTCTCAAGAAGAAAAATCCAGAGGTGCGTGGCGGGGTTTGAACCCACGACCTTCGGAATGAAAGTCGAGTGTCCTCCCACTTAGCCAACACGGCTTTTACTTATCAATGATATCCATTTTGATTTATTTCTTGAAAACTGCGAAACCGATTACTGAAATGCATGCAACGAAATGCAACGAACAAAACTTTCAATGGTGCTGTGTATAGAGTCAACAGGCATCATGGTGTGTCCAGGTAAAAGATAAGTAAGGGTTACTTATCTTTTACCATGATCCCTGTTAACTCTATACACAGCACCATTGAAAGTTTTGTTCGTAATAGAACAATATGGGCTCCATCTGAGTGGCTGACTATGATTACTAATGCCAGCATATCTAACCTTATAGCTACGTTGTAAATGTTTTAAATTATGGGGACTTCATGGATTGGAAGCCCTATTCACAAGCTTTATTGCCAGCCAAATTCAAAATAAATTTTAATAAGTTGAGAGTGGTGCATTTTCACAAAAATAATCATGTTGTTTTATTTAAATATAGATTATCCGAAAATTGACTATACTTATTGACTTAAAATGGACTTCGTCATTAGATCAAGAGCAAACAATGCTACTGTACAACTTACACCCCTAGACGACAACGAGCTCAGTTTTTCAGCAGCTAAATATAATACAAAGATCTAAAGGAGCTGTGTAACAAAAATGTAATACCAAACAAATACCATGAAGAATACTTATTTAAGAGGCATAATGAAACCATACGTGACACTTTAGCTGAACCGGACGAAAATAACTCAAATAAGGAGAATTTAAGTACCTAGTTTACTTGTATAATCTGCTTGATCTCACTATCCTAAATGTTTTACATAAATAACTATATTTTTAATAATACATAATATTATTTTGATTAAAAACCACGGTGTTAATTGATTTGTATGTACAAGAAGAAATTTCTCATTTCATTTTATAATCTTAGTAATAAGTAAAAGTTAATTAGATCTCATTATTTGTAACGATTACTATGAATAAATAATTTTTGATCAGTGGATAATTTTAAATTTTATGCAGAAAAAAATAAGACAAATCCGTAACCTTCGCGCACAGGATTAAGAAATTTAAAAATTATTTAACCTGCAAAGGTTAATAAGGTAAATTTTTAATAAGTGATACTTATTAAAAATCATTAAAATTAGTGGAAATTTCATTAAAAAACCCTTTAAAATGCATATTTTTTTAACAATTATAATTTCTTGGTCATAGTAATTTTGATAGGTAATGTTATCGTAAACGCCCGAATATCTATAGAATGTGACAGCAAAAATATTGTATGCGCCATAAATGGCATAAATACTTATTATTTTTGTTTTATTTTGAGTCATATATATAAATCTCCAAAAATCATTAACGTATGTAATTTTTCTTGTTATTAGCACACCTCTGCTTAAAAATATTTAAAAAAAACCTTCTCCTGTAAAATTTGGTTTTTGTCGGTTGCGCTAAAATGGCGGTAAAGGCTCGATATTCTACCAAGTCAGTTCACATAAAATATTAGTGCCATTCTGAATTACATATTTATAAGAATGATTGATTTTTTATAAACCAAAAACTATGTCAAGGCAGTATGTAGTAGGTATATAATTTTACAGATTCTTTGTTTACAAAGCTTTTGTTTTGGTTACCCTGTTACTCCTAATTTTTGTGAGTCCATAACGTTTTAAACTAGCTTAATAAGTATTTCGCCATATTCGGAAGCAACTGTGATGACTCAATGAATTAAATGCGTATTTATTGCGTAGGAATCTTTAGGGCAATGAAAACGAGGTGCAGGTACCTATATAACTAACTAGAAATACCTGCCTACCGATGAAAAACACCTCTAAAAGAAGTAATTACACTAATATTTACCTGGATTTCCCAACTCCACTCTCTCCTATCACTAAAATCTTCAATTTAGCGACGTAATCCATATTGAGCACAATTGTAGCAGTTGTTTAAATTAAATACACGAGTTAGTGTCACAGATGCGATAAAAACTAATTCTTCTGCTAGATTTTGAATGTAGAATATACAGTGTATTAATGAAAGTAATCCACGTTTCTATTTTTCAGCAGTAATTGATAGAAAATAGTAAAAAACAAATCTAGTTTTCACAAAGAAAACACTGTTTTGGCATATCGACTGGTATCTGACATTAACATTTTTTGACAGACTGACAGTGACAGTTTACATAACAAAACCGATTGATACATTACAAAATCTTGTCGCTTCGACCGAACTTGCGCGAACAAAGCGACTTCGAAACGGGAGCGTCTGCCGCGCTGCGTACGCTACCCATGCTTTATTATGGCCCTTTGAACACCTCCGCGACTACAAAGCGAGAGAGCCGCGTCAGCAGAGCGAGTCGCACGCGTCTAGTAATCAGACAGGTATTGGAGTTAGGGGCGTAGTCCACGAATGGTTTGTTTCGTACCTTCAGAATAGGACACAGTACGTTGAAATAGATCACTACAACCATCACACAGGCCATGTTACAACTATAAAATCACGAAAAAAACAAATAAACAAATCCGTACCTCAAGGAAGCGTCCTGGGTTGCATTCTTTTTTCTTATATACATTAGCGATCTCCCCAAAATTATCAATGAACACTGCACCCTTTTTGCCGACGATATATCTATAGTCTTACCGCATAAATCGTTAGGTACCAAAACTTAAAGAAAACTTAGAAACAATATTCGAAAAAATTATAAGCTGGCTAGAAAAACATAACCTACAACTAAATTTACACAAAACTAAAATTATGCAGTTCCATCCTTACCAAAAAACCCCACTATGTATTGAATTCTCTTATTTAAATAACCCTATAGAAATAGTTAACACATATCCTCTTTTAGGTATAAAATTAGATTCAAATTTAAATTGGAAAAATCACATTAACCTTATAATATTAAAACTATCTAGATTTACGTATGCCTTATACGAATTGAAAAAAATAACTGACATCAAAACAGCCTCTAGTGCTTACTTCGCGTATGCTCATGCCTGGCTTCAATATGGTATAATACTCTGGGGTAACAGTACTGATTTTCAAAAATTATTTATTCTCCAAAAAAGATGTTTAAGAATTATTTTCAACTTAGATACCCTAGAGAGCTGTAGACCTTATTTCACTAAATACAATATTCTAACGTTAACTGGTATCTATATATTAGAAATAGGACTATTTGTGAAAAAAATCCCTAGTTTCTTTAATGAATACTCCCGTCCATCAAATCTTCGACTCCATACAAAACTAGCTACAACTTATTCTAAATTAAAAATATTCCACTCTGGAACTCATTCAATGGCTACAAAATTATATAATAAAATTCCACAAGATATTAAAGCAGAAAATTGTATTGAACATTTTAAAATACAATTAAAAAATTACCTTGTACAAAATAGTTTCTACTCTTTACAAGAGTTCTTAGATACTTAATAATTTTCATGTAAATTATGTTCAAGTTAGTCATGTATATGTAATTTTATAATATATTATACCTTTATAGTTTTGTAAATTATTGTTTTATAAATATTTGTATTAAATTTTTTACATTTGAATTTGAAGTAGGTACCTACCTAATAAGATATTCTTAAATGTAAATTCAATTCAATTGTTTAAAGATATTATTATCTAAATATAAGATTCTTATATAGCCATGCCCTGTCTGGGCTCATGTTGTTAGCACATATTAATTTTAAGACCAAATTGTACACACATGAATGCAATAAATGATTTGATTTGATTAGACCTAACGATAGGCTAGTTGTCATCATAACGCTTAAAATTTTGTGGCAAAAAAATTGGCATTTAGCAATGTCAAACATCATCATCGCATTCATAGAAAAGCCTGCAGCTTATGATTCTGGATGTTTCCAGGGGATTTGTTGTTCCATTTTGTTTTATTTTATACTTTTTCCTTAATATAATTTAATTAAAAAAATTAAATATAACGAATATGACCCATTTTAATAACTCTTTTAGTGGCAATAAATATTAAATTGTTTTCAATGTTAAAGATACACATCAAAATATCATCCATAGAACGTCCACTTATGGCAAAGGCCACGCTCAAGATATAATTATATTTCCGTGTGGAAATGAATCAATAATTGTTGTTATAATAAAAAGAATTATTATTAATTTATTAGGTACTTACTTGTTCTTAGTTCTTTAGTGACTTGTGTTAAGTATCGTTATATAATTTGATTTAGAATATACACTACAAGTCGAAGCCTATTGATTACCAGAAATAAAGGTTTCTGTCATTGAAGACAAATTTGGCGGGATTTCTAAAGTTGCCGCCTCGCCTTGCCGATGCCGCCGTATGGATTGAAGGTAATATTGTGATCGACCTTGCGAAAAAATAGAATTAAGTGACTGAGTGTGAAGAAAGCCTTTTATTTCTTGCTTTTCACAATACAAATCCTTGACAAAAGCATTTACACTCACGTACAGACTACAGTCTATTTAATATCTGCAATCATAAATTATTTATTTTTAAACTATTCCAATAATTCAATAATACATAATTCTTTTTACATAATGATAATACTTATCTACCATAAAACCTTGACACAATTAGCACAATGAAGCTATCTGCCTATCTGGGCAGGATGGCAGAATGAGACATGTCGCTATTATCAATAGAGTGGCGCCTATTCAGCCGAGTATTTAGGTCTCCGAGTCAATGCTAGCAGGGGACAAAACGTTTCTTTATTTCATTAGAATGCATTCACGGCGCAAGCTATTGTTAGCGAAATAGTGGAAAGTGCAGCGTTCAACCTCTTTTCTAAAACAATTCATCCTTATGATGGGGAAAATGTTTCAATAGCTTTTTCCTAACGATTTTGTAAGCATTTGGACATATTCATGCTTTTTATTCAGATTTTCTTTCTTGGTTTTCTTGGTTGTAAGTATCATCTATAGCTTGGAGGTTTTTTCTGTTCACGTCCGTAAGTGGTAACGCTCTGAATCCTTACACGTGACCTCCGAGTGGTGCTAAGAACAGTATCTGGTGGCAGGCTTCGGCCGCGGCTTGTCACCACCGTCCATGCTGGGCCAGTGCGTTAAGCGATTTTTTCGTGTTTCGTAATGTGGCCCGGAGAAGCCATCTACCTTCAAAGTCAAAGTCAAAACGTTTATTTCCTTAGGAACATAGCCTACAATGGACAGGTCAACTTGAAATTAATAAAACTTCTAGGTCCTCATGCTCCATCTTGGACCATGTCGTCACATAACATCAGGTGTAATTGTCAAATAAAGGGTTATCTAACTTCTATGCAACCCATGGTGTAAAAAAAAATCTCAATACAATTATAGATACGCCGCTATGTGGTTGACATAATTGGCAGCAAGCAGCAAAAAGCAAAGAGTTTATTGGTCTGAGGTTGAATTTGTCAGAAGTAGATACGATTTTTGGTTTCAACCCGCTCTGTCTTGAATTGTTTTAAGAGTCTGCATTTTCAAGGCAGGCAGAATAAAATAGATTGGGCTCAATGACTCGGATGAATGGAACGTTTGATCGTACAGGTAAATTCCATATTCAGTGGAATCGAGGATTGGTAGAATGAAAGTAGCACTGTAGCCTTTTTCTTGTTGTTAAATTTTTTTTTATTAAGGCTTCATTAACATTTGTGATTTATAAAAATCCGTACAAAACATACCTAAGTAACTGTAAATTGGCTTGTGAAACGTAGGTATATGTAACCTATATGTCCAGGTGGCGAAGACCGTCTAGCAGGATTTACAACTGATTCTGGACAGCTAGGTTGAAACGCTGTTATACTTACTGAACCTTGAGTAATACGGATACGACAACTTTGTACTCACGACCCTGAGTTTTATAAAATGTATTGTAACAGATTATCCTAGTTTACTTTTTCTACCTACCTTAGAGTAACTAGGATACAGCGTTTCATTGGCGCCCAACGTGGGGCCAATGAAACGCTGTATCCTTATAAAGTGTTACAAGGTAGATTATGGTAGACGTAGGTAATTTAAGGAAGTGTGAAGCATTTTACTCACTGACATAGATAGATAGCTATTAGTGTAACAAAATCGGCCTTCAAAATATTGTCTGGCTGGCAACTAGAATTGGAGTTTATCGCCATTAACAACCAACAAAAAAATTAATTACCTACACATACACAAACATTTGACAGTATTTTGATGTTTTTTTAAGTGTTGCTAAGAACAGTCTCTGGTGGTTGGCTTCTGCCGCGGCTTGTCACCACCCTGCGGGCTGTGCCAGTGCGTTAACCTATTTTTCGTGTTTCATAATGTGGTCCAGGGAAGCCATCTACCTTCTAGGTCTTCATGCCCCATCTTAGACCACATCGTCACTTTACATGATCACGTGATATTCTGGTCAAGTGAGATTAACTATCTATCATAAAAAAAGTATTATTTTAGCAGTTAACAAATTACTAAATCAAAACTTGAAATCGAAGAATGATAAGTTAAAAAAATATGGTTTCGTCCCCAAAGGGTAAAACGGGATCCTATTAACGAGACTTCGTCGTCTGTTTGTCTGTGTGTCTGTCACCACGATAGACCTCAAAAAACTGATAGGTTGAGAGTTGAAATTTTGCTATTACACGCAAATAGATAAAATAAATATTTGTACTCTATTCTTTTTTATACTGCACTAGACATCCCGTTTGCTTAGCGTGGCCAGTATTGCAACATCCCATTACAATGTATCGTCTCAGGGAAGGCTCAAATAGTAGCATTTTACGGCTAAACTGAGAGAAATGGGTAAGTAGGTACCTATCTATACTTATACCTATTCGTTTTCAGTGAACTAGCACTAACTTGAAAAATATACTTGCATTCTAAATATTCACAAAAGCTTATGTAAACTGTTAGTCTCTTTAGTTAATTTAAGGAGGGCAGAAAATCCAGCCTTTAGAGTGAAAATTCCGCCGTAAAATTCCAACTCTATGTCTGTAGATGCAAGGTTTATTTTGAGAATAAACTGACAAAGTTTGCCGCCAAGGTTTTGTGTACACAAACGTTATGGACACTGGCTTGCGCTAGGAATAATATTATGAAGAACTTCTACATTTCCACTAAAGTAATATTTTAGGTAAAAACACCGAGGAGTCACTCCGAGCCCTTATTATGGATAGGGTTTCCAATTTTTATGACAGTAGGGTATTATTTCAGGAATAATGTGGCGTGGCGTTATACTTATGATAATATTTTGGGCCGGAAAATGTAGGTAGGTAGGTTATAGTAAGGGCGCGTGATACCAATTTATACCATTTTGGTAAAAAAATTACGAAACGATGCAGAGATTTGATTCTACCACAAATTTTCTTTTTTTTAGTCTGTGGACATAAAAAACCTTAAATAGAATTAGATTAATATACTCGCACTAAAGTCTATTAAACTGATGTTTAGTACCTAAGCACCTACATCTATGTTTCTATAAGTATATTTAAATTATCTGGACATCATATCATATATGCACCTACATCTATGTTTCTATAAGTATATTTAAATTATCTGGACATCATATCATATAATATAACATAGATGTAGGTGCTTAGGTACTAAACATATCTAGTCCAGAATGCCCAGATTTATTTATTTATCTTGGTATTAAGAAGTTAAAAATAAATCGTTTGTCATAAATAACATATTTAGTCTTAATAAATAATCATTAAAAGCGAGAATGAAGGCAAAGATTTTTAACTTTAGGAAATTACTAGCTGATCTCAGCAAACGTTGTTTTGCAAAATGAAAAATAGATGTTGGCCGATTCTCAGACCTACTCAATATGCTCACAAAATTTCATGAGAATCGGTCAAGCCGTTTCGGAGGAGTACGGGAACGAAAACTGTGACACGAGAATTTTATATATAAGAATAAACTAAGTGACAAAAAGTTTCTCAGCCCAGAACCTGAGACACGAACAAATTTTTCAGCAACAAATAATTGTCTATTACACAAGGGTAGTTATACAGCAAGTTTTAAACGGTCGTTCGTTATAAATCCCAGCAAAGATAGGCGTTTTAGCCTCATAAATAATAGTGATTATTTATGAGTTCTGATTTTCTCTTCAATTTAAATACTAACATTACCTTAGTATAGTCTTTTGGTAGTTTTACCTGGAAAGTTTTCCGGTACTTAAGGAATTTTTAACTTTGCAATAAGTTTCAGTCTCAAACTGGATCGCTTATAGCCCTGGTGAGAATCTCAATATAAGAAAAACCCCTGATTCCATTGCCATAATTTTCTTATACGTAAAACAACATAATATTATGTAATGCGGACGCGATGCGATTTCATTTGATACCCCACACTAGCATATTTGCAGATTATCGGTTTTCCTTACCCACTCTCACCCCCATAACTTTTAAATGGCACAACCGATTTTCATGAAACATGTCTAAAAACACTCGCGCCAGACTCACCTTTCTAATAAAATTTAACTAAATTGAAATCGCTCCATCCGTTCGGGAGCTATGGTGCCACAGACAGACACACAGACAGACAGACAGACAGACCGTCAAACTTATAACACCCCTCTTTTTTGGTCGGGGGTTAAAAAATAGTTAAAAAGTTTAGGTAGTGTGCAGAATGAAATAAATCCTACAGTTCATGTAAATAAATACCAACGACTTTTATAATATATCCCACACAATATTTGAACCGTAAGCCGTTCCCAATGCTCAATATTCCGACGGCGGAGGATAATAAAATTCTATAGTTGCAAACTCGCGTTTATCACGTAAACTTATGTTTTATGACGGCGGCCGAAATGTGCACTCAATCGAATGTTCGCTGCTAATATTTGTGCTGCCGGTTTATGGGCTAAGGTTTCGGTACACTATTTTGTGTTGATAGATTAGTTATAGATATTTGTCAAATATTTAAGCTTTTTAATTTTATTTTACAAAGTGATAAGCACATTAAATTTTTCTATACAAATCTGGAATTTAGTTTTTATTTTAATAATTTATACGTTAATCTTTGTGAATAATTTTTACCTTAATATTTTTGTATTGTGTGAGCAGCAAATAAAATTTGTCTATGTCTGAGAATTTGATTGTAGTTTTGATGTGACCTTAATTTTCTAAATCACCGGCGCGAAACCGCTCATTTCCACAGAGGTTTTTTTTTTAATTGAAATATTTTTTTACCAAAAAATAATAAGTTACTTCGTAATTTTTACCATCTCCGAGTAAAATAATAAAATGGGTAAAATATTGAGCTATTTCACTCAGTGACAAGTGACAAAGCGAGATAACTAACATTTGACACGTATTTTTTAAATAACTAGAGTCCGTGAAACAAGCCCTTTTTGTGCTTTTTTTTTCTAATATTGAATGTTGGACTATCATTTAAAGGCCTGTTTCAGAATCGCCTGGTAAAATAGCCATTAGTAAAAATATGGAGTTAACAAGCAACAACTGTCTGTGAGTGAACGACAGAAATTGCTCCATTTTTTTTTTTTTTTTTTTTTTTTTTTATAATTGATAAGCCTTCATTTGACCACAATCTCACCTGATGTAAAGTTAAGATGTGGTCTAAGATGGAGCATGAAGGCCTAGAAGATGGCTTCTCCGGACCACATTACGAAACACGAAAAAATCGCTTCACGCACCGGCCCAGCCCGGAGGGTGGTGACAAGCCGCGGCCGAAGCCTCCCACCAGAGACTGTTCTTAGCACCACCCGGAGGTCACGTGTAAGGATTCAGAGGGTTACCACTTACGGACGTGAACAGACAAAACCTCCCATATACCTCCATAATTTAACCATTGACTGTTTTACTCGGATATGGTGAAACAAAACCTTATTATACACTTAATACATTCGAACATTCGCTTTGAACATTATTATTCTTGAAGTAAACATTTGTGATAAAATTATTCCTAAGGTGTATGTCTAATAAAAGTACATTTTACCTACTTTAAAACATAATTTATTAAATTATCTTCTTTAAAGTACTTCTATGGTTGTAATAACAATCGGAAATGTCACGCTGCCTGTCAGTGCAACAAACAGCCATTCATAATAGGATCCAAATTGGATCCAACAACAATTATCCACGCTTATACCTCCTCGCAAACGCACGTCATGACGTCACAAGCAAGCATTCCGTGACGAGTTTAATTATTTCGAACGCCTGTGTTCCACAGGAAACACTCCAGTGGAAATGCTTCGTATTGTCTGGAGGAAACTGGAAGCATTGAACCTCCTCGTTAGTTCTGCCAGCCTGGTACTTTCACAAAGGCAGCTTGTTCGTGACTATGAAGGAGATTTGTGTTTCTGGGTTTAGAAATATACCTACATAATAATATGATCATCTTTATCATCAGTAATTTTGCTGTAGCGTGCTCACTTGTGTTTAAAAGTATTTTTATTTATATTACCATGTAACTCACATAAAGATTTTCTTATTTCTGAAGAGCTCCTTCGATTGAGAATACATATTATCTAGTGCTGCTTTGCGCTTTACGCTTCGGAACCAGTGAACCAGCGCTGTAGCCAGCTTTCTGAACAGCATTATGTTAAGCTGAAACCAATTTGCTAAGTACATACATAGTATTTATTTTAAGTTCAATTGTTTGTGGCAAAACTGTATGTTTTATGTTTATGACGTAAAAAAAAAACATTTTATTTATAATATTAAAGGATAAACCCTAATCCACTCAATAAAGGTAGGTAAATAAAATGTACTCAATAAAATATAGACTTTTTTTTTACTTTGACAATAAATCAGAGCTTGCTCTGTGCGAGGATATTCTAAGCTAGATATTGCATTATTTTATGAGATGCCATTACGGAGAGGTGAATCGGAAATCACCTGCCAAGATATTTGATAACAATTAATATTTTTACAAGGTTTTTGACAATTCTATTTAGATTTATAACGGGATATTTACCATGTTGTCTTGTTTTTGTCAATTATTTCAAAAGTTTCAAACGGTGATTTAAATATCGCGCAAATTTACTGCAGACCCCACCTAATGTGGAACAAGGGCATTATAATGATTCTTTGTAAAAAAAGAAATGTTGATTACAATGTCATGTTGTTTATTGTTTTCTTACAAAGATAAGTATTGCGGACGGTTGGTAACTTTATGTTTCTGCATTCCGGATACCGATCAAATTTTGTATAGCTTACCAAACTTTCAAGTAACAGAATGACACTGGCAAGTCGTTGCATTATGGCAAGCGCGATGCCAATAAAAAGAACTGCCTGGGGGCCAAAATGTCGTTCAACTGAGTAACATATTTTTCACTTTTTAGTTGTATTTACCTTGACACTGGCAAACTGACTGACGCTTCAATTATAAGAAATTGAATTGAATTGAGGAACTGACTGACTGACTGAACAGCAGACGGTATTATGTATGTCAGCATAATGTCAGCGGCCTGTATAAGTTTTAATATCTATTAAAAAAAAAATTATTGATTTTTTAACTCTATAAAGAGAAGACGAGATCTGAGAATCTGAGAGCAGTGTGTTATTTTTGGTATTTTAAACAAGCGTAAAATTAAATGTTTTTCTGTGCTTGGTTGAACCGTTCATATCTTATGAAAGAATGAATATCCGTCAGTTTTTAAATTTACAATGAGACATCACGAATCGATAAACTTAAGAAAATGTAAACGAGAAAAAAAATACATTTTATCCCCTGACCAAAAAAATAGGGGTGTTATAAGTTTGACGTCTGTCTGTCTATCTGTCTGGGACATCATAGCTCCCGAACGGATGGAGTCATTTTCATTTTGTTTTTTGTTGTATGAAAGGTGAGTCTAGCACGAGTGTTTTTAGATATCTTTCATGAAAATCGGTTGTGCCGTTTAAAAGTTATGGGGGTTAGAGTGGGTTAGAAAAACCGAAAATCTGCACATTACAAAATATTATAGTGTTTTACTTTTCAGGAAATTAAGGCATTGGGGTTTTTCTTAATTTTTAAATTAAGATAATATTCTCTCATTTCGAATCCAACGAATGTTTTAAATTTCCTAGTAAATTATAAATTTACGTATCTTGTTCCGGTGACTTTATAATACTTACATGGTATATTGTTCTAATTCGTAACCATTGTTAATGATACTTGTGATAAATTGACATTATTTATATTTCGTGTAGTTTACTATTTTGACTATTCAGGTATCTGTTTGACTATAAATTAAATTTTTTATTATATAAAAATTGATTATCAATCGTTTTATGTGTGTATCGTGTGTGTTTTGGTACTACAATAAATAAAGCCACCGTTACAGACCGTCAATTTGTTATAATTTTCACCAAAATAAATCTACAATATTATTTAGATTTTATTTGTAAAGTAGATGAAATTCACCATCAAATGAACGGATGATTTGGTAAAGTCAGCGGATACACGGTGGATGTAACCGAAATAAATGGAGATCTTTGAGGGAGGTCTTTGTCCAGCAGTGGACATCCAACGGCTGTATTAATATTGATTAAGTCAAAGTCAAGTCAAAGTCAAAACGTTAATTTGCTTAGAAGCACATGGACAGGTAGGTCAAATTAAAATTAATACAACTACATTTTTAAACAAAGATTATCAAAGAAATAACATTGTCTTGACAATTCGCTTAAATTTTATATACTGAGTTTTCTCTGGTGGGAGGCTTCGGCCGCGGCTTATCACCACCCTCCGGGCTGGGCCAGTGCGTGAAGCTATTTTTCGTGTTTCGTAATGTGGCCCGGAGAAGCCATCTACCATGTAGGTCTTTATGCTCCATCTTAGACCACATCGACACTTTACATCAGGTGACATTGTGGTCAAATGAAGACTTATCTAACATAAAAAAAAAGAATAGCATATGAGATGAAATCGGGACATCTGACCTGAAAACAAAACGGTTTAGTTTTTCGAAGTTCGAAGAACATTTTTAACGGTTTAATTGTTCAAGCCATCTGTCGTCCAACTATTAGGTATTCCAGTTATGTGACACCTTGTATAACTTGGTTCTTGTTTGCATAACAAAGGTAGCGCCGAAGCCGGTAAGTACATACCGTGGGATCAGAGCAAGTGCATCAAATGTTAATTAAGTTTGGGAATTTCCATTTACCTGGTATCTTGCGTAATTACGAAGCTTGTTGCGATGCTCAAGTGTACGGGAGATTCTAGTTAGTGAGGTTATTTCTGGAATTAAGACCTACAAGTAATATGCAGGTAACTTAGGTAGGTAGGTACTTTGGTAATTAATCAAATCAAATCAAATAAATCTTTATTTGCATGAAACATAGGTACATAATGGTGATTAGTTTAATTTTGTCCAGCCATGTCGCGCCTCAAATAGGCATACAAATATTTATAATTATAGTGGTGTATTTAATCAATGCATGCATGGGAATGTCAAGAATGAGTTCGGTCTTAATACAATTTCATAATACAATAATTAACTAAAACAATGTCAGAATTTATAATTTAAATATTCATCAAATGAGTAAAAACATAGGTCAATGAGTAAATTTAACAACTTTCTATTAAATAGGTTACCCTTTAGTTCCTTTACGTCATTTGGTAATTTATTAAAGATTTTAATTGCCATTACATAACAATTACGACTATACATTTTAGTTCTTTTTATAGGTAAAGCTAGTCTATCCTTATGTCGTGACTTGAATTGGTAAGCCTTTTCAAAAGTTTCAAAAAGATACCAATGCGATTTGACAAATTTGCACATTTCAAATATGTATAAACATGGCAATGTCAAGATTCTATTTTTTTTAAATAGAGGTGTACAAGGTGCCCAAGATGGCAAATGAAAAATCGCACGTAAACATTTTTTTTGCGCTATAAAGAGAGCCTTGGATTTAACTGAATTACCCCATATTATAACGCCATATCTCAGGAGAGACGCAACGTAACCATGGTAGGCTAAAAGAGCTGTGTTAGTGTCAGTTATATTTGCTATATTCCATAGCGCATATATGAAACTATTTACTTTAGACCTTACATGTTCAATATGTGGTACCCATGAGCACACATTGTCAAGTTTTATACCAAGGAATAATGCCGTGTTGCTTTCTTGTATCTCTTCCCCATTATAAACTAATTTGATCTTATCACCTTTCAGTTTCCTATTGTAGAACTTTACAAATTTTGTTTTCGTGATATTAACTTTAAGATTGTTTTTGTGAAGCCACTCAATGCAATCTTTCACTGTGTTATTTAAGTCACTAAGATGTTCTATTTCATTATCATTGGTTATAACAATAGATACGTCATCTGCAAAAAGCGTACAATGATAATCAGTGATGTCAGGTAGGTCATTAATATAGACTAAAAAGAGAAGAGGCCCTAGTACACTACCTTGTGGTACTCCAAGACTATTCGTTTTATAAGCTGATCTACAATCAATTAGTTCATTATTATTATTGAGTTTCTTAATTTCTACGCATTGTTTGCGATTTATTATGGCCCACTTCAGAAATCCCCTGTGAAGGAGATTATTGGAAAACAAATAAAAAAATCCCCTGCGCATCCCATTCGAGCAGCGGCAAGGCATTTTTGAAAGAATTTTGAGACGAAATTTGAGAACTTGGTTTTACTTGGATCTCACAACTTTTTACCGCAGAACAACTGAGTTGCGCGACTTGGTTTTTTTGACAAGTATTGTTTTTGATGGGATCTCATGTCTTTTTGTATTTTGTATACAGTTCTACTTTTTTCCTTTTTGGTACCTTCTATTGAGACTTGGACATCGCACTAAATAATTGAATTTACACGTGTTTTCAGGCGATTGATTGGGTATGTCCCGCTGGTCCCCTCTAGGATTGTCCCCTTCGGACCGTGTAGAGGGGACAAGCGGGACATCGTATTAGTGATATCCCGCTGGTCCCCTCTACGGGTCACTCAGAGGGGACAAGTGGGCTGTTGAATTTTCCGATGACCCAGATGTCCCCTCTGGAGAAGTTGCAGTTAAATTTTACTTGAAATTGTATAATAAAACTATACTTTTATATCATTTAGTATATTAAATATTATATTGTTTGGTATATTAAAACATTATAATTTTATATTGTTTGACAAAAATTGGTTGGTGGATGCATGAAGGTTGGTATTTTCTTAGTATTTTGTGTAAAATAAAACATCTATTATATTTATACGTTTTATTAAGTTAAATAAACATATTAAAGAAAAACTATCTTTGCATTTCATAAATAAAATATTATGTACCAATTAAAATTACGTTTTTAATAATATAAAACAGTCATTAATATAGTATTTATTTATTTAACTAATGCAGGCTTCTACTATGATATATCTGTAAATAAGAATGTAAAATATAGCATACTAAAAATATCTTAGATACAATTCACTAAAATTATGAATTAAAATCACAGGTATACATTAAACACAATAAATGACACAATAGTTTTTGAGTTTCGTTTAACAAAGCTTGTATTATGGGGATTCGAGAACTCGTTAGATTTTAATATAAATAAACATTATGTACTTACAATAATCTTGAGCGACGCAGTGCACTTTTTTCCTCCTCTTAGTAAAACTGTTCCATTTCGTCTTTTTATATAAACTATTGAGTTAAAAATTTTCTACAAGAATCACTTGTTCCTGACATTGTTAGGAATGCACTGATAAGGAAATGCTATTTTCTTCGTTTTGGCAATACGGTGTTTGTTGAAACAATATCCTAAAGACCTTCGGAGATGACATTAACTCTCCACTATGGAGGTCTCTTGTGCAGAGAGTGATAATTGAAGGAACCTTTTTCCTCAATTAATCGCTCTCTGCACAGGCCAGTATCTGTCTATGTTTATGTTATTTTATGATCGCACTAACTTAAACTATGAAATAAAAGATTTTATTTTTATTTATTAGATACCGAGGTAGCCAATCAATCATATTACCAAGTAGTATACAACTAATTAGTATACATATAAACAATGTTTTAATATACTTAATAATATATATAGTTTTAATACACAATTTCAAGTAAAATTTAACTGCAACTTCTCCAGAGGGGACATCTGGGTCATCGGAAAATTCAACAGCCCACTTGTCCCCTCTGAGTGACCCGTAGAGGGGACCAGCGGGATATCGCTAATACGATGTCCCGCTTGTCCCCTCTACACGGTCCGAAGGGGACAATCCTAGAGGGGACCAGCGGGACATACCCAATTTGAAGACTTGGTTTTACTTGGATCTCACAACTTTTTACCGCAGAACAACTGAGTTGCGCGACTTGGTTTTTTTTGACAAGTATTGTTTTTGATGGGATAATATCTTCTTGGCGAATTTCCAGAAGGTATTTTACGCTTGTCCTAAAAGATACATAATTTATTAAGTAGAACTAAACTGGGACCAGATGTTACATTTTACCGAATAAATCGCATGATTAGAAATAAGTTACTAGCCCAAACCACCCTTGAAAACTGTAATAAGTAAATCACTAACCGAAACCACCCGGCACAAAATTAAATAATGTTCCCCTAACCACTAATGAATTGGGTCCATTAAAAACCACGAAATGACTTTAATAGGCCGCCTGACGTCGCTAACCTATTCCACTATTACCCTTCAAACTAATTAGGTAATCAAAAGGGATTTTGTTTATAGCGATTTAATTGTTTTAATATAACAAATTATATAAAAAAAAATTACGAGAGATTAGACAGCGGTTTGATCAGAACTACGATCTTGCAGTCGTACTTACCGGTGCTTTTAAGAATGTAAACAATACAGATATTAGGATCAATCTATTGTAAGGCAAGTACACGTACCTACCACTCATCAAAATCTCGAGAATTTCACGATATGAGCAATTATACGATAAGTTACGTTATGATAAAGTAAACAAATACTGGCACGAATGTTACCAACAAAATAATTAAAGAAACACTATTTCAACACCATTATACAGCTTTTTATCACCTAAGACACAGATATTTCCATTTGACGAACAAAAAGAAATGCAGAAAACTTGAATAAGTAATTCACTAGCCAAAACCGCCCGGCACAAAATTAAATAATGTTCTACCTAACCACCAATGAAATAGGTCCATTAAAAACCACGGAATTACTTTAACCCTTCATCCGTGGTAAATCCTACTAGACTGCCTGGTAGGCGTCGCTAACCTATCTCCCATTACCTTAAAATTAAACTTAAAACTAATGACGTACATCAAAAGGGCTGTTGTAAATAGCGATTCAATTGTTTTATGCTAACAAATGAAATTGAATAGCTCGTACGAGAGATTAGACAGCAGTTTGAGCCGAGCTGAGATCTTGCAGTCGTATATTTGCTCTCATTAATGTAATTTGATTGATTACTTGAACGCACCAAACATAAATAGCCAAAGAAATTACAATTATTTTACTTTCTTTACGATTTAGGACAACCCTAAAATAATATAGTGTATTTGAAAAATAGAAAATGAACTTGCATTCTTAAAAATTCTACATTTAGCTGAAAACAGCATTAAAAGATTAGTTTGCATAATCTAAGCAAACAGACCATGAAAACGACATAATGTTTATTGTATACTACGATATACAAATATATTATTGAAATAAAATAAGTTAATTTTTCTAGGAATATTGCTCATATATTCTGATGTGTTATTAGTTTATATATGTAGATAAAAACTAAGAATAATCAATGAAATAACATAAAATTGAAGCGAACTGTCAAGACTATGTTATTTCATTGATTATTCTTAGTTTTTATTTAAATTAGATTTAAGTTGACCTGTCCATGTAAGCATAGGCTTCTAAGGAAATAAACGTTTTGACTTTGACTTTGGCTTTGACTTTATTATGAATATTTAGAATTTTCACTTTGTTCACCATTGTAACATCACGCTTCGCTCGATCCCGCGTTCCCTTTGTTACCCGAAAGTCTTCACTATACACACAAATTAAGTGAAATCTCCCAAACAAATCAGAATTACCCAACATTTAGGCATTGTTACCCGAGTGTTACCCCTAATACGGACCCTATTACCCAATGTGGCCGGTGGTCAACCCATTTTTGCACGGCTGCCTTTATTAGGGCAGTCTCATAAAGAAAATTTATTCTACGCTTGGCTAAACGCGCCGTTCGAATTGTGGCATGAAAACTGTGGTTAAGCGTTTTGTGTAGTTTAGAAAACGGTTTTAATGAAAATTTCAACTTTTGTTCGCATAATTATGGCGTTTTGATTGTAAAATAAATATTTAATTGATTTTTAAGGTAGGTATTTATGTATTCTGCTATTAAGAGTGACATAATTATGTAAAACGTATTAAAATAAATCAAAGTAGTTTATTTCCTTAGAAGCACGGTAGTATACATGGACAGGTCAATTTAAAGTAAATTTTACCTAAAATGTAAATAATCAATCATTAATATAAAATACAAATCATCAATTAAATAGCATTGTCTGAACAGTCAGCTTATTTGTATAAAAAAGCAAATTACTAATTCCGAGATATAAACAAAATGTTAATTCACAAAACTCATTAATGCCTAGCTAGATATATTTATAAAAAAATTGCCTGTTTTACAGATTTTTTCAAAACTTTTCGGACAATGTTCGTGCATTTTCACGCTCTCTGGAGCTCTCTGCTAGATTCAGTTAATTTATGCTTTTCCAAAACTCACAACCATTACGTTTATATAAGGAATACTTACTTATATTTAATATTTTGTGATTAATATACTAGTTATTTAGTACATGTACCTACAAACTAATATTTTATGTTGGTTGCTTCCTATTCCAATTAAGTAGCACGGTGCATAAAAGTCTCAAGTAAAAGTCTCGATGTATAAAATGAACGTACTAGTAGCCTGACTATGCGATGCGATACAGAATACTCGACTCAGCTATCAGTTAAGTATAGGTGAAATAAACAGGCAACACTAGTTCAGTTTAGTTCAGTCATTTATTCATTGTAACATTTATGAACCCTGTACACATAGGGTATGGCAATTACAAAAAGTAAAACCTTAGAGTAAGTAATTTTAAACTATAAAGGATAAAGCTAAATATTTAGGTACTTAAACAATACGTAAGTTATTATACATAATGACACATTTCACTCGCACATTTCGTCGAAATTCGTTAAGGCTGCGTTTCCAGTGGAGAAATGCAGGCTTAATGTCGATAATTATAAATAATTTCTATATCCAATTATTTGAATAATCTAGCCCGAATATCGAATATTAGAGATAGAACGGAGTATCATGTCTATCGGCGACCGACAGCGATATCGGACCGGATATTGGGTGTAAATTATACAATAATACTGATGTTCAACTTGAATTAATCAACAAAAATAAATATATATAGGTACAATTTCTATTATCAACTCAGTGAATTGTTTCCGTGATCATGGCGCTTGCAACAGCGTCGAAATATATGTCAAATCATGGTATGTTACCCGTTTTAAATCATAATATTGTTAAAAACCATGATAATTTAAAACGTTATATACATTTTCTATATCTACTCAGTCTTTCAATAATTTAAATCGAACATCGAATATTGGAAATGAAAGCTGAGGGCAGGGCGCTATGGCGCTCATTAGCGGAGGCCTATGTCCAGCAGTGGACTAGTATAGGCTGATGATGATGATGGTGATGACAATAATAATAATCTTCATCTTGAATCAATCTACCAATTGATGAATATCCATTCGCGGGGATAGATGTTACTAGTTGGATTGTTTTTCATACTTATTTTACTTTTCTGGGTCATTCGGACCCATTTATGTTTTGTCAAAATGCGCAGAACAGACGAATTTCATTCAGCAGCGATGTAACAGATTTTAACGGCACACCGCTTACTCACAATCGTTCTCTCGCAGCACGTAGCGATTAAGTCTCTTTTTGGAAGCTCAATGCAACGTCTGAACGTTAAATCAGGATGCTAGAATCGATTTGGGTAACTGCAAAACTCACTAGTCGATCGCTAAAGTGATGAGCATTGTAGTAGTAGTCAAATAAGCTATTTCGATTAAATATCGTGTCGTAAGAACTACGGTGTTTTTTTTCTGCGAAAGCAGCTAAAAGTATTTAACGTGCCGAAGCAATGTTAACTTGGGGATATAATATTTTATTATAGTCGATACAGTCGTTACGTAGTAGCTAAGTAACGACATAATACACAATAAATACATACCGCTCAAACATTAAAACTTCTATTTTCAGACAGTTATAGAGAGAGCCAAAGCTAAAATATTTACACCCGGAAACATTATTAAACACTATAAAAAATCGTAAAAGGACAAAAAGCTGAACAATTACAGAGGACGACTAGTGAAGAAGCGACACTTTGCCTGTCTCAACAGCTCGCTGCATATTTTAACGGACGGACGTCATTCCTCATCATTTCGTTGACTAACTACAAAAGGCTTTTAGTCTAGCTTCACAGTTTTAGTAATTAACGATTTTTAAAAAAATATCCTACGTGCGAATAATGATTGATGCGTTTTAATCTGCATAAAAAAAATAGTTTAATCTAAAAAGTGATGTTTATCACTTATTTAAAATCATATGGATCAAAACTTATCGAAGAAATGAGAATAAGTATAACCCGACTGGGTCATATATTTTTTTGGGAAATTTGTGTGAGAATGTGATAGAATGGGAAACTGGGAAACAAAAAAAAGTGAGAATGGTTATTACGCAATTTTAAATTCAATATCCTAAACGGTCAAACCAACTTGTCATCAATGCGGACGAATGTTCCAAAATTCTTAATAAATAATTAAATAAATATATTTTGCCTGAAAACTTCCGCCTTGTGGTCGTGTAGGTGTGCAAAGAGCCAATACAAAGTATGGGACGAACTCGGTTTGCATTCGCTTTGTTTTGGGTTTGCTACAATAGAAATACTCATGCTGTTCGCCATTGGCTGGCGTCGGTATTTAGACGTCTGTCATTCTGTCATTTTGCGCGGACAGCTCCATGTCGATAACTTCCGTAATTTTATATTGTTGTGAACACCTCTAAAATGAAACAATGCAAGTTCAATTTAAATCCAGGAACGGTTTTGAAATGAACCGATCAATGGAGGTGCAAAATCCATTATTACGAATATTTAAACACATTTCGTAATCAATATTTAAGGGTGGTGTAGGTTTTGGTTGCTTAGAAAGAAGTACATAATGATATCTCCACTGATATTTTCGTAGGATGGGTTGTTAATAATCTATCGCCTAACGTAGCCTTTACCAGTGCGAAAACGTCCAAAGAACATTGTCCAGTCTGACTGATGTAGTGAAACAAAACAATGTAGGTAACTAAGTAAGTAAGTGTTTTGCAGCGCATGTCCGGGGGTGAGGATTTTTCATTGGCTGTGGAGCGATTCACTTCCTGTTCCACTTTTCTTTATTAAAGAATCCACTTCCAAAATAACTGCTATTGCAGTGCAAAAATAGGTACCTATCTTTGACCTTATGATTATGTAAATACTAACTGTTAAATGTAGCTTTTGTCATTTGTGTCTATATGTTATTCTGATAATATGTAAACTACATTTTTGTGAATTATCATCAAAATCCCTTCATTTGATTTTGCGTGAAAGAGCACAAACCTCAGAAACTTATGCGTTTACAATATGAGTAGGATAGGATACAACATCACCAAACGCTTATAAAAAGGTCGAAGCCCTAAAATCTACAATAAAGAAGATCACAATTGTACCACCCGTGGTCTTAATTTAATTTATTGTATACAATGTATACGCATTGAAAAACCCAACAGGTAAATGTTGATAATGGGCCTCATTTACCTTATTGTTCCGTTTCTGTCCCGGTAACGAGGCTGGGCGGGTCACTATGACCCATGAAATTGGAAAGCATTAGGTCAATTGTTTTACTAACCTGCCCGTTTGCTGGAGTAAACGATTTCTGCAAAGCGCCATTGTTATCCGGGCTTGTACCTTCCTAGCTTATAAACAGATGATCGAGGGGTATGAAAGTTCTTGCAAGCATTTTTTAGTTAAATTTAACATTTATATTATGTCCACACCAAAATAGTAATAACTGATTAAGCTGTGTTGTTTTATTCACGTAACAACTCAGTATAAAAATTGTAGCGAACTGTCAAGACAATGTTATTACCATGATAATTTTTATTTAAAAATATATTTCAATTAATTTTAAGTTCACCTGTCCATGTTTGAGAAGCACAAGGGCTTCTAAGGAAGTCAACGTTTTTGACTTTGACTTTGATTTGAATGATCTACATTGCGGATCTGCTAAAGCAGTGTAGGGTGTTTATCAACAAGATAGATGGACGACTTGATGAAGGCTGCAGATTCATGGTGGATAAATGGTAAAGTTCGCAACGGTTTTTTTTCGATCAAAATACCTCAGAGCTTTAAGATGAGAGTTATGACCAGTTAAAAGTGTGTTGTCAGTGATAGGTACTTACGAGCTATTACAGAATAAAAAGAATGAAGGAATCCAATTATTCATTTACATATAAATAATAAGTAAACACAAGTATTTATATTGTACTGCGTGTGGACCAAAAGGTTTCGCCTCAGCTTAACGTTGCTACGATGCACGAAGTGTAGCAACGCTGGTTTTCAGGCAAAACCTTCGGGTGAGGTAAACAAAACAAAGATAATGTATAATAATACCAAGCTGATATCAGATGTAGGAATATAAAGTAGGCTTTTCATTATAATATTAATCAAATAAAACCTCTTTATATCCATGACAGAAACCACAAAGAAACTCGCGACTAATAAATAAGAAGTAACTTTCCGATCTTCAAAGCTAAGGAAGTAACAAAAAGTGAACTCAAACAGATTGTAAGATACCTTTATTCCGGTCACCTCATCAAAACTGCAGGCAACGGTCGGGAAGTTGGAGATGCGAAGTTTCCTTCATAAAAATATTTTGTTTCAGCGGGCAATGAGAATTATTTTTCTTGTTGAAGTGAGTTTCAGAGTTCATGAACTGGTATTTTGTATTGTGAACTTAAAGTTCTTGTGAAATAGTTTTCAAAGGAGTTTGTTCTGTTCTTTGACTGCTTCTATGGCGCGGTGGGTGAAAGTCTGCTTGCGGTCAGGAGTTTGCGGGTTCGATTCCCGCTGAGGTGTGAATGAAGTGTTTTTATGTTCTGCAATCACTTTTTCCTTGGTCTAGGTGTTTAATATGTATTATGAAAAGTATATATTCTATCAGATGTCTAATGCCTGTAACAAAAGCGTAGAGCTTACCACGGGGCTAATTAATGTTGTTACTTGAAGGATCTGGAAATATTTATTTATTTTAGTTTTATTTATATCTAAATATTATTGAGAACCATGATAGTTTCAAAAGTTATATTCTGAATCTGGCCTGAAACGGCCAAATCTCAATGTCCATTTTAATCGAACTACCAATTACCTCAATGTCCGTTTTCATCGAACGTCCAATTCCCGAATGTCCATTATCTCGATAATCGATTTCCATCTAAACAGAATCACAATGTATTTAACATTTTCCAAAAAGCCTTATTTAAAGAACTAACTCAGAGAAGAGGTAGGTAGCCTCTATAGTTTTATTTGTGAAATCAGCCCTCTGAACTGCAACGTCTAAATCGTTTCACATTTGTCGGAATAACGCCCCTATTTGTCTAGAAAAACAACTGATCTAGTTTCGTATTTAGAGGGTCCTGAGTTTACAGATCATTTGTTCTTTTTAGTACGAAGATTGAAATAATTTAGATAGAGTGAGATTTAAAGATCAGGTGAGGACTTTGAAAAATCTAAAAAAGAATAAGGGGTTTATTCAATTTTAAATAATAAACAAGAACCGTCCGATACCGTTTTTTCTGGAGGTTTTGTCTGTTCACGTCCTTAAGTGGTAACCCTCTGAATCCTTACAACACGTGACCTCCGGGTGGTGCTAAGAACGGTCTCTGGTGGTAGGCTTCGGCCGCGGCTTGTCACCATCCTCCGGGCTGGGCCATTGCGTGAAGCGATTTTTTCGTGTTTCGTAATGTGGTCCGGAGTAGCCATCTACCTTCTAGGTCTTCATGCTCCATCCTAGACCACATTGTCACTTTACATCATTACTTTGCCGTAACACAGTTTCGACTAGCACGGGAAGTATTGCATCTCCAACCGTTTAGGTACCGTCATTTTAGCTTAAATAATGTACAAAACAGTTAAGGTAACATAATTTTTTGTTAGATTATTTGGAAGATATAAGATTAACAAGTTAAAAATAGTGTTTATATTGAATTATAATTCAAAGTTTGCATAATTTTTGTAACAAGACACTTAATTATATATTATATGTATGTACCTAAGCTATGTTTTGTAAAGTGATAAATAAATTATTCTTATTCATACATCAGGTGAGATTGTGAAATCAAATAAAGGCTTATCCAGCATTAAAAAAAATACCTCTTTGGGTGGTTTTCTGGGTGTTTATCTATATGTATAATCAAAAATATCCATCCGGGCTGGGCCAGTGCGTGAAGCGATTTTTCGTGTTTCGTAATGTGGCCCGGAGAAGCCACCTTCTAAGTCTTCATGCTCCATCTTAGACCACATCTTCACTTTACATCAGGTGAGATTGTGGTCAAATGAAGGCTAATCTAACATAAAAAAAATAAAAATACATGCATGTTTATTAGAATAAGTATATCAGATGTCTAGTACCCGTAATACAAGCTTAGAGCTGACCAAGGAGCTAGATGTTGAGTGGATTGTCCAAAAATATTTATTAATTATCTATTTCTTTTTAAATATTATATTACCTTATACGTATTTACAGATGTGTTTATATTGAAGTGTTGTAAAGGATATAATTTTAAACAATAATTTAGCAAAAATATTTTTCATAATATTTGTTGAATTTTTTGGACATTTTAATGATATAGAATAAATAATAAACAATCTATCTCTACAATCTATCTAAATTTATCCGTTTTCACGAGATGATACATCTAATTTTCAAACATAACACACACACTTTATTCTTCTTAATATTTGTATATACATATTATACAATACGAAGATGTTACCCTGATGATATATGATGATGTCTACAAAAGGGGCAGATACAAAATGAACAAAATTTGTTCTATCTTCTTTGCTTTACCTGCATGACTATTTCGAAAACAAGTCTATATAGGTAGACTTTTTTTCGAAATAGAGTTGAAGAGTTTGTTTCTTTGATTGTTTGCTTGAACGCGCTTATCTCAGAAACCACACGTCCAATTTGTAAAATTCTTTCATTGATCGATATCTCATTTATCGATGAAGGCTATATACGCCTTTTAACCGTGGGAAATATACGTTGTTCCCTCTGGAAAATCCAAAAAACACGGACAATTCCGTCGCTTATAAAGCTAGTTATTTTTTAATTTAACATTCATCTTTTTTTTTATTTTATTTTTTTCCTTTATTCGGAGCCAGCAACAAACAGTTATACTCTAGACTAGTTAAATAATCTTGAACTAACATCCTTATACATTAAGCATAACCAGCACCGTTGCCCACAGATTACTATAAGCGAATATCGGCCTAGCTTTGATATTTTTTGTAAAACCAAAAGAAAGAAAGAAAGAAACAGTAGACGGTGACATAAATATTATATACATTTTTGATGGAGTACATGCTACATACATTGTGTCTAATGTTGGTTTTATCTTTGCTTCTGCCAAAGTTCTAGTTAAACTTAATGTTTCGAAGAAACTTATTAGAATAGAGCTTTTTGAGTCGAAGTTCGACCACTGATGTGTCTTCTATAATGAACCCGATAGTGATTATTTGAAAAACAAACCTAATTGCTTTTAGCGATAAAGCCGCTGATTGTATAACTTGTAACGTTTTGCTGTATTTTTGTAATTTAGTTCGTAAGAAATGGTGTGCGATAAAGTTGTTATGCATCTATCTAAAAAGTATCCCATTACGTAAGCTAGTAGTGATAATTCGTGTATTTCATTGAAGCCGTTTATAAATATACTATCTAACAGTGAAGTAATTATTAAAATCGTATTACCTGAGATAAGCGCTTTCAAAATAACAAACAACAAACTGAAATTAATAGGTATAGATTTCTTGACATATTAGTATTCGAGACTTGCACCTATGCTTACTGATTCAAGAAGTTAATGTATTTGAAACGCCGCGAGCATTTCGCAAATCTACGTGAGATTTAGTATTTAAGTCACCCTGAAAGCGAATTAGATAAGGGATTATAAACATCAGTTGAGCGTGTAATATGAGCCATGTTTTGACTACCTTCAGCGTAAATCAAACGACGTAACGAACCTTGAAGATTAAGGTGTCATTTCATCTGTTCGGTCTCTTATTATTTTGAACTGGGCGCTTGTAGCACCATTTTGGCAGTAGTCACAATAGACAATGATGAATTCATACAAAAAAAGGTATTTTCCAACAACACGTCTATATTATTTATATTATATAACTAGTGGCCCGCCCCGGCTTCGCACGGGTTTTTATTCAATTTTTTTTTCAAGGCTATTATTTGATTTTTTCTTGCCTTAGAAGGTTTAAAAACCTTCTCTAGACCTCGATGAACATTTCAAGACTATGATAAGATAAATCCGTTCAGCCGTTCTCGAGTTTTAATCAGACTAACGAACAACAATTCATTTTTATTTATATAGATAGATTTGTTGTTCTTGTATTACTATTATTGTTAGTAATTATTATTGTTATTTTTATGTCACCGCGCCGTCCAGATATTTGCTGTGCATTTTCCTCTCCATCCAAAGGTTGTCTGGAAGAAATTGCTTTAAGCAATAAGTCCATTTTTGTATTGTTTTGTCTTGTCTTGGTCAATAATGTCTTGATGTGTAATAAAGAGTTATATTATTATTATTTTGTTTAGTCACCTTTTTTTTTGCTTTATCAATTTAATAAGAAAGTGCCATGATATGATGATGTGTGTTCCAGAGTGGGGCCTTGTGACTTATACATTTAGTACATTTTGCTCGAAAGCTCGTCACACGAAACTCCAAGAAAAAAAGATGGGTTTTACTTTTCTAAGTAATCTAAATGACGGACTAATTATCATTATTTTTGTCATCTACTCTATTGCTACGTATGGGAAAAAGCGAATGTGATTTTGTTACCCGTAAGTATGTATGTCTTATCCCATAAGATTAGATCTAAAAAACCGTTGGTTAGCTAAGTAAGTACTTATACTTTTTGACTGCTTCAGTGGCGCATTGGGCGAGGGTCCGCTTGCGGCGCAAGAGGTAGCGGGTTCGATTCCCGCCGAGGGTGAAAGTGTTTGTATGTTCTGCAAGCACTTTCTCCTTGGTCTGGGTGTTTAATATTTATAATAAAAAATATCTATATATGTATGACTATTATATTAAGTATATCAGATATCTAGTACCCGTAACATAAGGTTAGAGCATTCCACGGGGCTAGATGTTGTTGTGTAAATTGTCTGGAAATATTTATTTATTTATAAACACTACTACTTTTTACTTACAGCAAATGAAATGTTCTAAACGAAACATCTGTAATACCGAGGGCTACACCGGAATGGTCATCATCACCTTTTTCTATAGTTTGGTTTTGTTCATATAGACAGTGAATAAATGAAATAGCATCACTTGTTTTCCAAATCAAATCATACCATCTAATTACTTAAAACATAGTATGTACAGGTAACAATATCAAAATCAAATTTAAGCTGACATGTTTTGTGCGTCTAAGGAAATAAAAGTTTTGACTTTGACTTTGAAATGATAGGATCAACATGTCTTACTCAAACGCGGTACCAAGTTACATGACATGAGTGCTCGCATTTCGACGATTTTATTTAATGTTCTCTGTAATCTCTAAACACAATCTTATACGGTAAGGTTGTTAAAATAACTTCCAGTAAAGATACTAGAAAGAACAAAAATAAGCCAGCTAAATAAAGAGGATACATTTTGAGTCGACGCGCGATTCCTCCTAACATCGTTAAGAGAACCTTGCCCAGGTAATTGCTAAATTGAATTCTCCCCGTACTTTCTAAGGTTCGATGTAATGGCATTGATGAGATAGAGTGCGGTTTTGTGTCTGCGAAATAATCTCGAGGGAATATGACAGTTTTATTGGACCTTCCCTAAAACGTAAGTTTAATAATGCAGATTGGGTATGAGCTGAAATTCTGAAGGTTGTAAATAAATAAATATTTCCGGACTACAGCATCACCTCACCCTAAACTAAGCAGAGCTTGTACTATAGGTGTTAGGTGACTGATATACTACATAGTTTTTTTTTGTAAACATATACATATGATACATAGAAAACACCCAGACCCGCAACCAGAAACTGTAGATCGTACAAAATCTTGTCCCCCGGCGGGAATCGAACCTTCGCCCACCGAGCCACAGAGGTCGTCAATGTTTTGGCTGGTTTTTCCTTGATTGAAAACCGACCGTTTCAAAATTGTTATATAAAGTGGCAGGGGTTCGAAACATGAGCTCATGACGAGCAATTTTTGTTCTTATTGCTTGCTGCTCCGATTTGCATCGGCTTTTTCTAAATCATCCGTCCATATGCGGCGAACGTCCGTCGATGCATTTCCCGATGCACGAAATAAATAATTAAATAATAGAATAGCTATTTAAATAAATCTTATCTTATATTACGTCACCGCAAAATAATACGAATCGTAAATTGATCAATCTCCCAGTAAACTGATCAAATTACGGAAAATCATCAACGACTGTTGGAATCTATTATTTTAAGAAAATGTTTTAGTCAATTGCTCAACTTACATGCCAGGTCTTAAATTGATCAACTAACGATTTTGCCATACGTAAAATCATACAGAAGTGAACCAATCGCTGCTAAGTTTAATTTCATATCCGTAACATTTATCAATTTGAGTAAAATCTTCGTAGCAGCTTAGCTACCTGTTCCCATACGATGTTTTCCCAAATAAGATCAGCTCATACTCTTTGCTTAATTAACTAACTCCCTAAATATTTAAGTGCGTACATTTCCAGAAGGATTACGTAGATGTACAAACTGTGCGTAATGTATTCCGGTAAGCCCATCGAAATAGTCCTACGCATTTATTGAAGGTTGTGTGAGGCTCATGTGATTTAATTTTTAAGCTACTTCCTGTAGTGATGTGCCTTAATATCTCATTTTTGTTATAAAATATTTTTCGTTGGACGTTTCTTGTGATAAAATATTTCTACTTATCCGCACTAATCTATCATCTCATATCGCAAGCAAAGGTCAACACGGAAGACCAGGGCTATGACAGATAAGTAGTACTATAGTACGGATTCACAACATGCCTAAACTTAATTAAGATGACGTCATCTAACTAAAATACCAGAAAATGTATGACTTTAATGTAATTCTAGCATTAAGTCTAAGCAAGTGCTACCCATTATCTTAGCAAACGCTCAGTAGTCGCCATTTTTGCAATTTTATAGTCTTTATGATCTCGTTTAAGTTGTTACATCTGTTTTAATGTTAATAAAAAAACATATACTTATTAAGTATAAAAGTAAAGTAAAGTGAAGTAAAAGTTTATTTAAAATATTTGTACAATATGCTTAAACTAGGTTACAAATTAGGTTTTTAGTTTTTTTTTTTTTGTTTACATGGATATACATTTAAAAATTAACATACATCAATATTTACAATTTATAGTACTACCTAGAGATACATTTTGATAGTCCGCACAGTGGACTATCAAAATCATATAGTATAAAACTGTATTAAATTACAGTATGTTTATGTAAAAAAAAATATTTAATATAATTGATATTAAAAAGTATAAAAAATCGATAATAATCTACTAAAGCCTACCTCATCTTTGTAGAGGTTGTCTATTAATACATACATACATTCTATTTTAATTAATATTTAGATGTTTGAATGATTTGAGTCAGATATCAATCTAATTCGTAAGGAATATACGAACCTCCGTCCTTATCCGACTTTCCCTCATACCTGTTTGCATAAAACGCGAGCGCAGAGCGAACGCTGCGGTTGTGGGTGAATATTAAACGAGAGAACTTTAGCTGGTTTCTCTTTGTTCGTAAACATTCTTGAACCATCCTGTAATCTATAAATTACTATTCTAACTATGCCATTACGGAAATTAAAGGTGAAACGATTGACCATTGATGATTGTGTTTTAAACCACGGTTGCAATCGTAGGAAATATCATTATATTGTGGCTATATATTAGCAGCCAACGGAGAATATAGAATATTCTATGCTTTGGCACAGAATAAAAAAATACTAGCTCTGGTAACATTTGCAGGCAAAACATCGTTTATTGGTTTACGCCATCATTATTAGTGGACAAAGATTCGTGTTGCCTTGGGGGCTAGTGGCGAACTCGCACTGTTGCGTGCAAGTTACACTTACACACCATAAGTGGTGGTGTAAAAAAAAAAGCCGTGTTGGCTAAGTGGGAGGACACTCGACTTTCATTCCGAAGGTCGTGGATTCAAACCCCGCCACGCACCTCTGGATTTTTCTTCCTGAGAGATTTATTTGCGCTTTAAACACGTGCTTTAACGGTGAAGGTAAACATCGTGAGGAAACCGGCATGTTCTGAGAACTTTAAAAAAAAAAAGAGTTTGAAGGACATGTGACATTCACCAACCCGCACTTGGCCAGCGTGGTGAATTAAGGCCTAATCTCTCTCGTCAAGAGAGAAGTCCCTGTGTCCCAGCAGTGGGAACGTTAATAGGGTGATGATGATGATGACCATAAGTGGGCGACGCGCTCACGGTTCGGAATATGATTTTGCCATCAACGCCGTTGTCTTTGCCTGGAAGAGATCGGTATAAGGCCGCCCTTTGTACTCCAATGTATTGTTATTGTTTGCAGTTTGTATTTTATTTGTGGTGTACAAAAAGAGTTTTCTATCTATCTATCTTTTTAACCACCGACAAAAAAGAGGAGTGATATAAGTTTGACGTGTTAACGTATAAAGCGATTAAAAATATTATTTTCAATTAATGATGAGGTGGTCACGCGAGTGTTCTTTGACATGTTTGATGAAAATCGGTTAACTCGTTTAAAAGTTATGAGGGTAAACAGTGGGGAAGGGAAACCAAAAATTTTGCAATTATACTCGAGTTTTCTCAAATCAGAGCGCATCACGTGCACATTACAAAATAGTTTGACTTTTTAATTTTAAGGTACAATGATAAATTAACTTGTGTTTAGGAGTCGAGTTTTTCTTAATTTTTAAATTTAGATTCTTTTCCTTTTGACCAGTAATTTATTTTCATAAAGCTCATGTTATGATGCTAAATGCTCAAACACTGGGCCCGGTGAAGGCAAACATCGTGAGGAAACCGGCATGTTCTGAGAACTTTAACAGAGTTTGAAGGACATGTGACATTCACCAACCCGCACTTGGCCAGCGCGGAGAATTAAGGCCTAATCTCTCTCGTCAAGAGAGAAGTCCCTGTATCCCAGCAGTGGGAACGTTAATAGGGTGATGATGATGATGACTGGGCCCACCGTTTCCGATATAAATTATTAAGCAAAAAAGTGTTTCACTAAATAAATTAATCATATTAATAGTTGATCTGACATCTTCGAAAGTAAATCAACTAATCAACTACTGAACCAGTGATGGAACTTTAATGGCTTTTTCTATACTAGCCTCGCATGGGTTGCGCTAAATAGTCACCCATAGGATACGCGCCTTACATGAGAGGTACCTACGCAAAAAGCACAACAAGTGTTGTCCGAAAGAATAATTGAGTGTGCACAGGTCACTCGCCGCGCGCACTCTCGGTGCAAGCCTCGCATGAATTGTGCTAAAGAAGTGAATTAGAATTGCGCGATTCGAATCGATATTTTGCTGTACAAAGCAACGCCAATTATCGATATTTTGAATCGATACATGACCGTACGATACGCATCGATATGTCGTATTTCTGGGTAAACAATATCGAATTTATGTTTATCTGATTTCACACTCGCAGTCTCTGGTGGTAGGCTTTGACCGCAGCTTGTCACCACCCTCCGGGCTGGCGTGAAACGTTTTCATCGTATTTCGTAAATGTGGTCCGGAGGAGACATCTAGCTTTCTAGATCTTCATGCCCCATCTTAGACGACATCGTCACTTTACATCAGGTGTGATTGTGGTCAACTTATGTAGCATTAAAAAAATCATATATTTTCTACTTTGAGAAACGATTTAGTTGAATCGAAAAATATTATGTAATAAAATATTCTTTCCTCTGTGTTTAGGTGAGGAGAGTTTAATTTACTTATGGAAGGCATATAATCATTGCCTAGCTATCTTATCTGATAATATTTTAAAACTGTACTATGGACAAAAATTATAGTCTTAGACCACAAGAGTAAATTTGGCCTTATACTTATACGGCCTTATACATTGGCCCATTGATCAGTGGTGTCACCACCATCGAAAATACGCAATCGTTTAAGTCTATCTATAATAGCTTGCGAGCTGCACATTCACGGCACTAAGCTAGATGTGGACGCACCCTTCTGTATCGAATGTATCCACCCCTGAAATATTCTCGTATGCCGAATAATCTAGACGTTTAGTTCGAACTAAACATTGGACATCCATCATTGGAAATAAATCATGCTACAAACAAGGCATTTAAAATATTACACCCAAATTTCCGGATGGTTAATCCTGGCCGGTTTGTATTTGACACGGTTCCGAACAATACGGCTGCCAGAACATTTCCGTGTTTGTTTAGGTTCCTGTTACATCAAACATTCTCTTTATCACAAATGTTAAATGACGGAACTAGTAATGGTAATGCCATAAATGTATTATAATACAAAACCAAGTAAGTACTATTTTTTAATCTAAACTCAAAAAAATGTTATATAAAGAATGTTTTTATTCTGTTGAGGATTTTTTGACGTATAATTATGATGTGTCTATTTGATTATTGTGACATTTTCTTTTTGCTATTAATTAATTTTATTTGACAAAGTCTTTTTGTATTGTTTGTTTTCATTTACTTATATAGGCTAAGGAGTTTTATTATTTTTCATTCATTTACGATTGTGAAATTGTGACTGAATAAATGAATTGAATTGAATAGCCAAAAAGTTAACCAAGCAAGCAAGAATGCTCGAGTAAATACTGAAGTGTGTTAAAACCATACAAAAATATTATTTTTTGGTTGTATAGATTTTACACTTGTTACTAAGTAATCGTACTGTTTAAAAAAATTCTGGCAATATACTACAGCGTTTCAAGATTACTCTTTACCATTTTATCATCTATACTATATATCTATACTAATATTATAAAGAGGAAAGGTTTGATTTTTTGTTTGTTTGTTTGTTTGTTTGTTTGTTTGTTTGTCTCGAATAGGCTCTGAAACTACTACACCGATTTAAAAAATTCTTTCACCATTCGAAAGCTACACTATCCCTGAGTGACATAGGCTATATTTAGTTTTCAAAAATAATATGATTTCTTACCAAACTCCGATAATGTAACCCATGGTGAAAAAAAAGAACGTAAAATCTTTCTTTAATCGCAAATGCTGCGAAAACTATTGAATATATAACAAAGTGATGTATTACAACTTTGTAGAACTTATCATTATCTACAAAAAACGTCGTTACATCATATCTCTAACTATTATAGTTTTGAGACAATAAGCGATTTAAAAAAAAAAAATTAAAATCTTTCTTTAATTGCGAATGCTGGAAAAACTATTGAATATATAACAAAGTGATGTATTACAACTTTGTAGAACTTATTATTATCTACAAAAATTGTCGTTACATCATATCTCTAACTATTATAGTTTTGTGACAATAAGCGATTTAAAAAAAAAAAAAACCTAAAATCTTTCTTTAATCGCGAATGCTGGAAAAACTATTGAATATATAACAAAGTGATGTATTACAACTTTGTAGAACTTATTATTATCTACAAAAATTGTCATTACATCATATCTCTAACTATTATAGTTTTGTGACAATAAGCGATTTTTTTGAAAAAATAAACCTAAAATATTTCTTTAAACGCGAATGCTGGGAAAACTATTGAATATATAACAAAGTGATGTATTACAACTTTGTAGAACTTATTATTATCTACAAAAATTGTCATTACATCATATCTCTAACTATTATAGTTTTGTGACAATAAGCGATTATTTATATTAAAAAATTAAAATACCACTGTTTGAAAAGGCTCTTTATTTGTATCTTGGTATTAATCCTTAACAAAATAAATAATTTATTATGTAAGATTGCTTTAAAACCTTTATATAACTTTTTGAATTATTAGATTCTGACATTCCATTCAAAAGATATCACGCTATCAATTTTTTTTTAAATACCGCTCGGCGGCTAACTATGCGTTGTGGAGTGTCAGGCGTCACTCGGGCACGGAGGTACGGGAGGGGGGTTTAAGATCACGAAATAATCTGCTGCGCGGGGTCGGCTCCCTACTGAATGGTCGAGTGCGGAAATAAAAAAATTGTCGCTTGATAATATTTTGTCGCTTAGTTAGTAGTTAATAATTCGTTAACAGGTAACTAATTCCATCCAAAAAGTTATTTTCAGAACTAAACCCTAGCATATAGCATAGATATTGTACATTATCGTCGGTTGCAGGTTCAATTGGGTTAACCACCAAAACACGTAAATATATAATAATAATAGAATTCTAGCTTTAAAAAAATACAGTTACGCTACACATTTTAACTGTGAATTTGCAGACTTCCGTCGTAATTATGTTGTAACTGAGTAGGTATGTGATCCATTTACATGAGTCGAATTGTTGTATTCCTATCCTATGACCAAAGAAGGTTAAGTTGGTGTATGTATCTTGGCAAACCAGCATTGCTCTTACACTAATTCTTAGCTTGAACAAAAAATTATAACCACACATACACCAATATAAAACAAAAAACTAACGTTTCACCAATTGACCCGAACCAAGTTTATCTTTGTTATCGGTTACACCAATTTGAGCATTGCATAGTATGTTTTCTCTTACCTTAATCTTCTTAAAAATAATAAATCTAAATCTATACTAATATTATAAAGCTGAAGAGTGTGTTTGTTTGTTTGTTTGAACGCGCTAATCTCCGAAACTACTGGTTCGAATTGAATAATTCTTTTTGTGTTGGATAGTCCAGTTATCGAGGAAGGAGGCTATATAACATCACGCTACGACCAATAGGAGCAAATATATAGTGGTAAATGTGTAAAAAACGGGAGAAATTATTTCATCTTTGAAGCCTTCCGTTGCGTGCGCCGTGAAATCGGTTCAAGATACACAAAAAATAAGTATTAAAGAATAATAGCTCTTTTAATGATCTAAAAACAGTCCGTGATAGTATATGTCTATCTTTTAAGATTAACTCACAAAAACCGTTTTTATGGTACCTAATTTGATGGAAATAATTTGTTTAAGTTGTATCAACATAATAATATTAATCTTTATTCAAATAAATATGTTGTTGGTTAAGAGTACTTCATTGTAAATAAAATTGTCTTTGACATAACTTAATTTCAACAAAAAACTTTAAAAATTACCGGGAAGTTTTTTTTACCCGTGCGACGCCGGGGCGGGCTGCTAGTAATATTATAAAGAGGAAAGGTTTGATTTTTTGTTTGTTTGTTTGTCTCGAATAGGCTCTGAAACTACTGCACCGATTTAAAAATTCTTTCACCATTCGAAACCTACACTATCCCTGAGTGACATATGCTATATTTAGTTTTCAAAAATAATATGATTTCTTACCAAACTCCGATAATATAACCCATGGTGAAAAAAAAGAACCTAAAATCTTTCTTTAATCCCGAATGCTGCGAAAACTATTGAAAATATAACAAAGTGATGTATTACAACTTTATAGAACTTATCATTATCTACAAAAAACGTCATTACATCATATCTCTAACTATTATAGTTTTGTGACAATAAGCGATTTTTTATATTAAGAATTTAAAATACCACTGTTTGAAAAGGCTCTTTATTTGTATCTTGGTATTTATCCTTAACAAAATTAATAATTTATTATGTAAGATTGCTTTAAAGCCTTGATATAACTTTATGAATTATTAGATTCTGACATTCCATTCAAAAGATATCACGAGTTAATTTTTTTTTAAATAACCGCGTCGGCCGGCGGTCGGTCGGCTCCCTACTGAATGGTCGTGTGCGGAAATAAAAAAATTGTCACTTGATAATATTTTGTCGCTTAGTTAGTTAATAATTCGTTAACAGGTAACTAATCCCATTCAAAAAGTTATTTTCAGAACTAACCACTAGCATATAGCATAGATATTGTACATTATCGTCGGTTGCAGGTTCAATTGGGTTAACCACCAAAACACGTAAAATAAGTGGAGTATACAATTTTTTTCTGCTCTTTCTAATAGCATAATAATAGAATTCTCGCTTTAAAAAAATACAGTTACGCTACACATTTTAACTGTGAATTAGCAGACATCCGTCAAAATTATGTTGTAACTGAGTAGGTATGTGATCCATTTACATAAGTCGAATTGTTGTATTCCTATCCTATGACCAAAGAAGGTTAAGTTGGTGTATGTATCTTGGCAAACCACTCTTACACTAACTCTCAGCTTGAACGAAAAATTATAACCACACATACACCAATATAAAACCAACTTTCTTCAAAAAACTAACGTTACACCAAATGACCCGAACCAAGTTTATGTTTGTTGTCGGTTACACCAATTTGAGCATTGCAATCAATAGTATGTTTTCTCTTACCTTAATCTTCTTAAAAATAATAAATCTATATTTAAAATATAAGAAAAACCCCCGATTCCAATCCTTCAATTTCCATAAAAGTAAACACCATAATAATGTGTAATGTGCACGCAATGCGCTTTCATTTGATACCCCACTCGAGATTTTTAAAGATTTTCGGTTTTCCTTCCCCACTCTAACCCCCACAATTTTTAAACGGCACAACCGATTTTCATGAAACATGTCTAAGAGCACTCGCGCCAGACTCACCTTTTAAACAAAAAAAACTAAGTTGAAATCGCTTCATCCGTTTAGGAGCTATGATGTCCCAGACAGATAGACACGTCAAACATATGACACCCCTCTTGTTTTGTCGGGGTTAAAAATGAATCGCAAAATGTGTTGCTAAGCGCATAACTTAAACAACGCCTATACCAATTTAGCCAATTTATTTTTTTAAATGTTTGTTGGAGTTTTAGGATGGTTTTAAGGAGAGAAAAATTCGAATAATTTTGAAACAATTTTGAATAATTACCCGTGCAAAGCCGGGGCGTGCCGCTAGTTATATTATATTTTGTACAGTTTTACATTGGTATTTCCGTTCAATAAATGGATATACGGACAGGTAGTTTTGAAGCAAAAACAATCCACTATTTCCGTCCAATCTCGGTTCACGTACGAATGCGAGACGTGCTGAGGTCGTTAGTTTAGCATGTCAAAGGTGACAGGCAGACGGGCAGGCTATCTGCTAGATAGAATGGCAGAATTCTTCGTTCACCTAAAAGGGAAATTGATAACTTTGGAACATATTTCTATCTTTGAGCAAAGGTAAGTCATACTTTATATTTTAATAACCCTCTTAAAACTGACTGCGCAGATTCGCTTACACCTTTAGATAACAAGCATTTATTTCTGTTAATTTAAAAATCGGTTTTGTCTTCGTAAATTACTAGATTAGCTTTCAACGTTTAAGACTACAAGCTTAGAAGAAAATGAGCTCACATTGATACTCGCTTTTCATGATGAACAATTTTTCTTGAGTTGAAGTCTCAAAAGTTGAATGCTTATCATCTCTGGTTCTTTACGATAAGCTAAAAATACTTTATTGAACATACAAGACATTAAAAATATTATTTAAACAAATGCTTAAAACTATGTGACAATTGGCGGTCTTATCCGGCGGTGATTTCTACCAGACCACCTTGAATGGATAGGATTTTAGGAATATACAAGGGAATATGTTTGCAAATTATTAAATTATTCTTGTATTTAAAATTTGTCTCTAACTGTGAGGGAATATAAGTTAACTTGGAACATAAGTTAAGATTCCATTTTTTTATTAAGAGCGTAAAAATAATAAATAGAACCAAATATTTATTACTAATTCCTCACCCACTTCTCCCTGGCAAGGTTCTACTAAATTATCGTGCACCGCCCGCCCAATCTATCCAGGTATATGTAATAATATTGTTTGTTTTTTCGCCCAATCTGTCTTATTTCCGCTTAGAAATCTATCATATATATATACCTATATATTTTTTAATGAAGTGTCATTAAAATAAAGATGCTACAACAATACTACAATCTAGCTATTATAAAGGCTACTGACATTTTTACATAATGACATAAATTGCTACGTAGTATCAATTATTATTAATAGTGTTAAAAAATTCGTTCTTGATCAATTTAGGTATTCATTTACTTTATTAATTTTTCATTTTATTATTCATTTCAATGTCACATGTAATTCAAACTGTTTTTTTAAAGTCCTCGGAACATGCCTGTCTCCTCACGATGTTTGCCTTCACCGTTAAAGCACGTGATTAAAGCGCACATAAATTTCTCAACAAGCAAAATCCGTGAGGTGCGTGGCGGGGTTTGAACGCACGACCTTCGGAATTGAAGTCTATTATTAAATTTAAATATTTATTTTACTATTTAATCTGTTCAAAAAACTATAATGTTCTCACCGATTCTTTTCAAAGCCAGTGAACAATATTGTACCCTCAATATATCAGCCGCACAGTAAAGGTCCCATGAACGGATGTCAGACTCCTAAATGGATTGGGGCTGCATGAAATGGGATAGATTTCCTAGAATTGTTAGAGGAACTGTTATTTTAATAATATTCGGGCGGGAATTTCGTGTGTATCATGGCCAATATTCTTGAAATCTTGTATTCGCCCATTACGCATGCTAGGTTTAATTTTTAACCCCCGACCAAAAAAGAGGAGTGTTATAAGTTTGACGTGTCTGTCTGTCTGTCTGTGTCTGTCTGTCTGTCTGTCTGTTCCACCATAGCTCCCGAACGGATGGAGCGATTTCAATTTAGTTTTTTTTGTATGAAAGGTGAGTTTGGCCCGGGTGTTCTTAGACATGTTTCATGAAAATCGGTTAAGCCATTTAAAAGGGGTGAGAGTGAGGAAGGAAAACAGAAAATCTGCAAATATACTAGTGTGGATCAAATGAAAGCGCAACGCGTCCACATTACATAATAATATGTTGTTTTACATTAAAGGAAATGAAGGCATTGGAATCGGGGGTTTTTCTTAAATTTAAAATTTAGATTTATACTATTAATAATTTTGTATTTTTGTATAATGGTGTATATAATTAAGAATTTTCTATTCTATTTTCTAACCATAGTACCGTTTTGTTGGGAGTATGACAAAGATTATCTCTGCTTTTTGGGGACCCCTAAAATAACGGCGAATCGTCAAGACTTGGTCAAAGAACCAAAAGTGGCAGACAATAATGGTTTTAAAAAAAAAAAAACAAGATACTTTTATGTTATCATTCTAATGATACTGACAATTAACTCGAACAAAGACTATTGCGTACAGTAAAATATACATAAATATATCTACATATTGCGAGTCTACGGTTGATAAAAAAAAACTTTTAATGATGATGATGATGATGTTTTTTTAATAAGCATGTGTAGTTATTAAAAAAACATCATCATCCTATTAACGTTCCCACTGCTGGGACACAGGGACTTCGCTCTTGGCGAGAGAGATTAGGCCTTAATTCAACACGCTGGCCAAGTGCGAGTTGGTGAATGTCACTTAACTCTTTAAAGTTGTCAGAACATGCCGGTTTCCTCACGATGTTTGCCTTAAACCGCTAAGCACGTGTTAAAAGCGCACATACATTTTCAAGAAGATAAGTCCAGAGGTGCGTGGCGGGGTTCGAACCCACGACTTCCGGAATGAAAGTCGAGTGTGCTCCCACATAGCCAACACGGATTAACAAAAACAAAAAAAAATATAAGTACATAAGTTTATTATTATTATAGATTCACAACTTATTTGAATAGAACAAAAAAATATATATGAATAATAAAAGCTTTTTTCGTCAAAAACGGAATTAAGATAACTCAAATTCTGCCGGTTAGATGTTGATGAAATCTAAATGAGACCACATGGGAAATGCCAGCTTTTAAATGAATAAAATTGACAAGTGCGAATAAGCTCGCTCACAGAGGTTTTTGTAAAATACCATCGTTTTTTTGCGTGTTTTCACCCTTCAGAATATGATAGATAAATTAAATAAACAAATAAATAAGGATTCTCCAGACAGTATCATCTTTTCACACATCCAAACTAAGCCTAGTATGATAGATAGATAGATAAATAAATAAATATTTCCAGACAATTCACACAACAACATCTAGCCCCGTGGTAAGCTCTAAGCTTGTGTTACGTCTGGAAATATTTATTTATTATACTAGGTAATTAAAACAAAAAGATTGTTTGTCCAAATGTTTTTTGAATAGTGTTAAAACAACTAGCTCAAGGTGATCATGGAAGAACAGCGCTATCGTTTTACTCTTATAATCACAGCATAATGCTGAATGATCACCTTTTTGTCACAATGATTTAAATTTTTTGTTTACTTTAAAGTATATCTGGTTTTTATTTTGTGACAAATAAACATTTCTTTGTTTCTTTCTTTCAAATACGCAGTGGGTTGCTAATATCCCATTAACTCCTGTCAAATAACTGATATTGTAAAGAGGTATTTTTAATAAATGTAAACGTTTAATTGAAAATGGCTCCAATAAGTACAAAAGCCCGAAGCTTTAGTGCCTATAAACCCTTACAGACTGTCGATACGAAATCAATTTGATTAATTTTGTCAATTTATCCCAGAACAATTAGCGGGGTGGGACATCGGCTTCTGAAAGCTCTTCTTTTGACAACGATGTAAATACCCATTAACGAGAAGAAACATTGATATAGTATTGACTATGATTTTCTAATTGTATCAGTAATGGTAAAAAAATATTTAAACACAATACGAGGAACAGAAATACCAACAAATACTTTTAAATGTCTTCAGTATCATATCATCGTTTTAAGTTTCAGATGTCTAGTACCCGTAACAAAAGCTTTTCACTTCAGATAAGCTTCATTTTCTGTTGCATTGTTTTGACACTGATTTAATTGTTGTGTGGAACGAGACGCAAAATGACGCACCGGGATGGGAAATCTTTTTCACTTTATAATTTTATTTAACTCGACACTGGGTTTAAGGGTTATCAGAATATTTTATTCGGATCAGCTAGTAAATAAGAAATAAATCTAAATTTAAAATTTACAAAAAACCCTCGATTCCGCCTTAATTTCCTTAAAAGTAAAACACCATAATATTTAGTAATGTGCACGCGATGCTCTTTCATTTGATACCCCACTCATTATACACACACGCAATATTTGCAGATTTTCGGTTTTCCTTCACCACTCTCACCCATAACTTTTAAACGGCTCAACCGATTTTCATGAAACATGTCTAAGAACACCCGGGCCAAATAAAAATCATCTTAAATACAAAAACAAACTAAATTGAAATCGCTCCATATAGCTATAATGTCCCAGACAGACAGACACGTCAAACTTATAACACCCCTCTTTTTTGGTAGGGGGTTAAAAATACGCATTAAGCTGATCGGTTAGTTACTAGACAAGTACTTTCATGTTTTATTGTATGAAATACAATATAATGACATAATTCACTAACGACTGCTTTTGACTTACAGAGTGCTTATTTTTAATCCTTTTTTAATTATGATTATATAATAACCCAGACCAGATTTCGTACTATCTCCAATTTCTGGTTTCGGTGGTGTTTTCTACGCGCCATAATGTATGTATTTACAAAAAAAAAACTATGTAGGATATAAGTCACCTAGCACCCATAGATAGTCCAAGCTCTGCATAGTTTGTGGTTAGGTGATGATGTGTGATTGTCCTGAGATATTTATTTATCATCATCATCACCCTATTAACGTTCCCACTGCTGGGAAACAGGGACTTCTCTTTTTTAGCATTATATAATAGAATATGCATATAAAATTTCATAATAATCGGTTAAGCCGTTTCTGAGGAGTACGGTAACAATCACTGTAACATGGAAATTTCATATGTAAGATTTTCTGGATTTGTATTTCTTTCAATTGTGTACTCTCAAATCTCAAATCGATCGATTTTTTGATATGAAATACTCAAATACTGAAACGGATAAATAAATATAAATATTTCCGCACTATATGCACAGCATCACCTAACCCCAAACTAAGCAGAGCTTGTACTATGGCTGTTAGGTGACAAATATATTACATAGATACATTTTTTTTGTAAATACATACACATGATACTTAGAAAACCCCTAGACCCGAGACCAGAAATTGTAGATCATTCAAAATCTGGTCTCGCGGCAGGAATCGAACCCGCAACCTCCTGCGCCTCAAGCGGAGCTTCGCCCACCGAGCTACAGAGGTCGTCAAAATAAAACTCTTGTACAAAAGGATATAAATAAAGACTAAAAATTTCTACAGCTTATCCTCGAGAGGAAGTACAATAATAGAACTAGTTACCATATTAAATTTTTAAATGAATTATGCAAGAGATAGCGGGTTCGATTTCTGCCGAGGGGTCAAGTGTTTGTATGTTCTGCCAGGACTTTCTCCTCAGGGTGCTTATAATGTAGGTATAATAAATAATATAAATGTATGTATGTCTATTTCATTAAATATATCTGATGTCTAGAAACCATAACACAATCTTAGAGCTTACCACGGGGCTAAATATTGTTTAAGGGATTGTCCGAAAATATTTATTTTTATGAATTGGTAAAGTTATTATTCTAAAGTAGGTAGGTAAATTAAATTAACTGAATTGTTCATTATAAAAGCTGATTTTTGGCAAATCAATGTATTACGAACAGATAACACCTCGTCGTATTAATAAGTTGTACTTTGTCAATATCAAAGATTGAAATAGCTCGCTTTATCGGCAAATATAAACCAGAAAACCTTTCAAAGTAAATTGAAAATACAAGCTTAATTTTATAAAATGTACCAAAGAATTTTGTACTCACCGCCACCATAATAGAGTATAAAATCCATTGAACGCTAGCCAGAGCCGGATACACGTATGGCCAGTAAATTTGAACGGACACTTTCCTGAAACTGGACCTTATTTTAGTGATATATGGTTTTGAAGGTGATATTGATAAGAAAGATCTGTAAGGTTACGATAAAACTGAATTTTCATGTCTTTGAACCGTGTTCCTAAGGTTCGATTCGCATAAAGCGCCGCTGATTTTATGTAAGATAAGAATAAAAAACATTCACATAATTAATTTCATGAACAGTGTATTTCGTTAATAATAATGCATTTAACAAATAATATTAAAAAGTTGAAAAAATTTGTACAACAAACAACCCTCAACTTGGCAGATTGTTTTATATTGAAATATATACCTCTAATATTTTTCAAAAGTTCTATATCCTTTATAAATCAAGCCAATAAATAAATGAGAAAATTGACCCCTAAATAAATTTTAATTTAAGTCAGTTGAACACTATTAAGTTAAAAAAAAATATATAAATACGCTAGAATTGAGAAACCTGCTCTTTTTTTGAAGTCGGTTAAAATACGAAACCCTGAAAAGGACCCTTACAGACGTTTTGAATAGCACTAGAATCTTACCGTAACACCACAAGTAGGTATACTCACATTAAAGTATTGTAATAGAATTTTTTAAATTATCATGGTTTTTATTATCAAACATTTTTTATAACTAATAACGGGAAGCATACCCTGATTTGCTGGTTTTGAGTTTACCGATTTTTGAAACCAAAAACCGTCAAATCATAGTATATTATACCTTTTCTTACGTATTTAATAATATAATTAGCGAGTTATAAAGTAAAAAAGTGAAAGGCGAAAGCCATAAATAATTGTTTTGTTTGATTAATGATGCGCCTTTATAAGCTGTTAATTAGATACTAATTTATTTGTGGCCTTGTTATGTTGTTGTAGTTTCGCGTGACCTAACGCTTTTAAAAGCCGTGTTGGCTAAAGTGGGAGGACACTCGACTTTCATTCCGAAGGTCGTGGGTTCATACGCCGAAGCGTACGTCTGAATTTTTCGTCTTGTATAACTTATGTGCGCGTGGCAGACATCGTGAGGAAACCGGCATGTTCTGAGAACTTTAAAACAGTTTGAAGGACATGTGACATTCACCAACCCGCACTTGGCCAGCGTGGTGAATTAAGGCATAATCTCTCTCGTCAAGAGAGAAGTCCCTGTGTCCCAGCAGTGGGAACGTTAATAGGGTGATGATGATGATGAACGCTTTTGAGCGTTTTGTACTCCATATCAATTAAATAATAATGCGCAAAGGCACATTATTATTTAATTGATTAAGCAAAAAAAGACCAGTATTTTTGGAAAAAATACCAGTAGATATATTTCGGATGGGCTAATAGACGGATTAAACAGAATAACCATTTTGATGTAGTAATTAAGCCTATTCGATTATATAAAAGTAAACTAAATTACGCTAACCAGTTATATTATTTTGAACTGTTGTTCTAACAATAATTAATAATTATTAATATTAAGGTGTTCCTTAAGCTATGAGATTGAGTATTAAGAATGTTTTGTGCCTTATTTAATTCTTTTATTTATTTATTTTAATACACAGACAATTGAACTTACAGACTAGGGTCCACACACACATTCAACACACATAACAATATCTTCTAGGTCTTCTTGCTCCATCTAAGACCACGTCACTTTACATCAGGTGAGATTGTGGTCAAATGAAGGTTTATTTATAATAATAAAAAAAAAACAATTAGTAATTAATAACAATTTATGATAAAATAATAAACAATCAAAATACAATTAATTATATTAAATGATGATTAACTAACAGGTCCATGTTCGTTTCACATATTATTTAGGACCTTAATATTACAATAAACGATTTATGAGTGCCAAGCTGCAATCAGCAAAATGGAATAACCGCAGAATCAGAGAATTCATGCGACACCGCAACCGTAGCGCAGAAATGCACATTACCTACTTACAGACACTTTGTATTCGTGAGTCGACATTAGGAGGAAGTGGGCGGCTGTATATTATCAAGCGGATACGTCGATAGTTTGTCGGGAAGCTTTTTGGGGTTAAGAGAGATGCAATGGAAATTTTGACTTAGTTTTCTTTGAAATTATTGTATTTGAAAATGAAATAAATTTATTTTTGGTACATTAACAAACAAGGCCCAGTAGACAGAAGAAACAGACATACACAAGAAAATAACAAAAAAACCACACACAAATAATTAGCTGCCAGGCTGTGCTGCCATGTACCAAACTATTTGAGATTCGATTGCTGGAAATGTGATTTTTGTATAAAAAACTATGATATTCAATTTACTTGACATTTTTTAACAACTTGACGAACTTTAGAAAATTTAATCTTTAAAAGAATATCTAATGCACCCACTCTTTATTGTAAATGTTAAACTTATAATAGTTACCTATAAATAAGAACTCCAAAATTGTAATAACTACAAAATTGTAATAACTGATATAGCTGTGTTGTTCTATTCGCTTCTCAACTCAGTATAAAACAATGAAGCGAACTGTCAAGACAATGTTATTTCCTTGATATTTGTTATTTAAGCAATTTAGTTTTATTAATTTTAAGTTGACCTGTCCATGTAGGCTATGTGCTTCTAAGGAAATAAACGTTTTGACTTTGACTTTGACTTTGACTTAAATGTTCATTCGTCGCTTCGCTACCATCATAGAGGTGCAAAACGGCCGATTCAAAAAAATCTCTTGGTCGATTTTACCTTGGTAAAAGATACAAATTGATTGGCTTTATAAATCTAAGAATAGTCTGAAACGACTAAACACCGATTAATACCTACTGGAATCTGAATCTGGTAATATCCAATTTCTTCAATTCCATAAGTAGCTGCTCTGTATAGGTTTGTCAATCATCAGCTCTCGTAATCAAACGAACCGCGGCACATTTGTTAAGGTAATGAGTCATTAGTCCTCGCGAAACCGTATCAATCTGCGGCCGCGGTAGAACAGCTCTGATTGGCTGGTCTGTCCTAATACATGTTTGATTAGGCCTAAGATGTTGGTTTCCGTCAACAGCGAGTGAGACATAGGTGATAGTAGTTTGTGTCTATTGGTATATTGTGATATCAATTATATAGATTCATCATCACCATCATATCAGCTGTACGTCCACTAGTGACAAAAGCTTCCCTTATAGCCTTCCAGTTATTTCGATTGGAGACGACTTATTTTACTTACGACGATTTTTATTTTTAATTAATAAAAAATGTTATCTTGATACTTTGTAAATGTTTTATTCTGTTCTGTTCTTTTATATTTCTATATACAGCGCTTTTTCAGCGGCGTCTAAGAAAAAAAAATTCTTCACAAAACGCTTTACAAAATTTAATTATATTTTTTCCATGTAACTGAAAAAGACTCCGTATTTTTACCACCGCGACGCATTTCAGTGCTAAAAATGAATAGGTGTTGATATGTTGTTATCGGGAATCCCTTTCATCTCGTTTTGTCCGTGGCTCACGATTCAGGAGGGCCGAAATGAGGCTGGAAACATACGATTGTGTTTTTTGTAGAGCGGTGCATTAATGTGGTGATTTCCGGAATTTATTAAATTGGTTATCCGTAGATTTTACTGTCCAATGTAAAGTTCCAATGTTCAATAAAATAAATCCGTCAGTGTTTATCAAGTCAGTGTAATGTCTTTTGTGTAATTAATATTGAATAATTCATAATAATGACTTAAAGCTCTTTTTGTTTACGTGTCCTCGTTTTTAACATATTTTTTTGCAATTTACACAAAAGTAGTAATCTTGACAAGATTATGAGACTATCTAAACATCTGATTTAATTAATATAATAATACATAAATAAATATCTTATTTTTATCATATCTATTAAACACACAGACAAAAGAGAAAGTGCTTGCAGAACGTGCAAACCCTTTACTCCTCGGCAAGAATTGAATCCGCTACCTCTTGCGCCGCAATCGAACCTTCGCTCGTCCACTGAGGTAACTACTTATGAATATTTCACCTGACTAAATTACAAGCCTAAATTTTATCGGTCCCTCTGAAGAACAATTTCGTAATATTCACTACTGCTTTTCTAGACAAGCTTTGCTTTTATAGATTACTAGCTGACCCCAGCAAACCGGCCTACAGAATACGCATATAAAATTTGGTAAATATCGGAGGAGTACGGTAACTAACATTGTGACATGGAAATGTTATATACATATAAGACAAATTGGCGTCCTGTATTCGCTTTGTTGAATTTTTACTAACGTCATGTCTTTAGTGACACTCGCCGATTTACTAAGAGAAATCAATGGCCGGTTTCAAAGTCAAAGTCAAAACGTTTATTTCCTTAGAAGCACATGGCCTACATGGACAGGTCAACTTAAAACTAATAAACTTAAAAAATATCAAGGAAATAACATTGTCTTTACAGTTCGCTGAGTTGAGAAGCGAATATAACAACACAGCTTCTATGATTTACATAGAAACCGGACGGTTTGGACCGTACAGTGGGACAAAGGAACATACCAACAAATAACCACCTCCTTTGCGTTTCGCAGTCGGGTAAAAGTAGCTCCTCACAATACCTTCCCCTATACCCGGGCGCATAAAGCAAAACGCCCTGTTAGGTACCTAATAGAAATTCCGCACGCATGTTCGGAGCGGGCTAATATCGCCTTACAGAAGGATACATTTTTATTCCGGGCTCTTTGGAAATGATCCGCCCGGGGCGAGTGCGGTGTTACATTTATATTGTGACGTTCTGAGTTCGTGACAATGTTTTACCTACGTGCTTGGAAGGGACCGGTGGAAAGTGGGATGGAAAGAGTTTTGGATTTATGTCAGACTAGAGCCCCAGCCACGACTTTACCGGCCAAATAAAACACTTTATCGTAAAAAAAAGCTTTTGTCATTTACTGGGTAAAAATAACTATGTTCGTGCCAAATTTGATCCAAATCGGGTTTAATTCATAGTTTAAACGGATTTTTGATCTAATAGTGACTATAATGACACACCTATCGTATCAGATTATCTTAAGAGAGAGAGACAATCAGACACTGAAAAAATTGCATCTATCATGTAGCCCTACTAAGAGTTGGAGATTACAACATGCTCCGATGCATTTGCCAGATTTTACAACTAAAATTTTATCTTTATCTGTAAATGTATAGAATTACACATATTGCAATCTCCATCAGTCGTAAGTGGCAACTTGTGGTCGGGCTAATGAACTCGCTCTCATCAAATAATTTGTCCATTTGGTAAGATGTATGATGCTTAAGGAAATGCAGAATTATGGTATTTAACTTGTATAACTACAATTTGTGAGCAGAATTCGAGTGTTTCTTTACGACGTTATCATTCTAGTTCTGTGGCGCAGTGGGTGTTAGGTCAGCTTTAGTTGCAAGGACTAGCGGGCAGTCTGTATACAATCAATGTAGATAAAGCAAACAGAAACATTTCAAAGTTCAGTTAATGTTTAGACCAAAGTCAACATATAATTAATGTCTATGGCAAGCTTTATGCTCCAAATAAATAATTTATTAATGCCAGCTATGGCAACAATTTGTTTTTCTAAACTTAATTGGTAATGGCAAGTTATTGGTTTTGTCTCTTCCCTTCATCCGAACGACTTGATCGGATTGATTTTTGATTGTGTTCGTAAGTTTTCGAATACAACTTACTATTATAATCCCATGCATTTTATTTATCGTACATGCGTGTTGTGGTCCTTCGAGCCGGATATGAACCAGTTAATAGTCCAGTCAACGATCATCTAAGAACATTTTAGCGTCGGTAGCAGCCACTCAGCAAAAATGACAAGGTCAGAGCCCCGTTTACTGGATTATAATGACTAATCCGTTTGAAAAGATTGAATTTCCAAATACAATTAATAATCCCACGCAGGTAAAGTGGAATGGACCCGAAGAGCGTTATAAAATGGATTCCTGAGCACCTAAATATTGCTTTCATAATCGAGAGCATCGCCAATTTTTGAATAAAAGCCGGTGAAATTCACCCGTTTTCAATTACCTGCCCGTCACTCGGTTTGTTTGTTTAAAATAGATTATTCAGTTGAGTGTACAAAGCCGAAAACTCCAATATTCGTTGATTACTTCGTTGACATGTTATTTAAGCTTTTTGGATTTGTATGAAGCGTTAATTGGGAGATGTGTGGCATTGGCCAGTTAATGGCTGCTATCTCGACAGGTTTTGTACGGGATAGATGCGGTTGTTGATGCACTAGGTTTTGCCGTATAAATTCTTCGGGTTTGGGCTACAACTGTTTTATCTCGATGCAATGAGAATGTTGACGGATGCCCCTTTTTAGGATTTAGTACCCAAAGATAAAGATAATGATAATTTATTTGCTTGAACACAATGTAGGTCACACAGATTTGGTATGAATTATATTCTATCTAAAAATAGCATGCAACTGTTTTATAAAATTTTATACCTTATGTCAATAAAATAATATAAAATGAAATAACGATGGCAATATTTAATATTATTATATGAAAATTAGTTGAAATGCAAGTTGAACTGTCATAAAATCATTAATATTATAAAAGCATTTGTTTGTCAATAATTCTTTTAGTTTGGGGAACTTAATTTATGTAAAAACAGGACTTCATTACTGAGACTTCGTCGTCTACATAATGTATATCTCTGTCTCACCAGGCTGTATATCAATAACCATGATCATAGAGAGTTGAATTTTTGACGGATGGATTTCTTTTGTTGCTCTCTTACTAAAAACTCATAATAAATAAATATATAAGGGTGCTCCGATACAACAAACGAGATTTTTATCAAGTTGGATGGGTGAAAGCTCAAACTGCGTCTTTTTGCACTATTAAAAATATTTTTTTTACTTATTTTTGTTTTTTTTTTTAATTGTATAATGTTTATAAACTGTAGATGGAACCCTAGAAATAAATTGAGATTTGTATAATAAAATAATCGATTCATAGATAAAATATGGTGATCAGGATATTCTGGTAAAAAGTTTTTCTACTTGATCGTAGTTTAAGCTCATCAACCAGTTGAATAATTCCCGCTTACAATCAAATAAATTCATAGTCCATAAAATTTTGTTGAATTGATAAAATTTATTTAAATTCCACAACATTCATCTAGCCAAACGGCTAAACAGCCTAAATGCTTTTGATTATTGCCGTTCCTACAGTTCCGTTCTGTTCCTTGGACGCCACCTACGAAGTATTTTTCTTTTTCCTTTTTCTTATCTATACGAGTTGAATGTTTTAATTGTATCATTCAATTAACATCTTAATTAACATCATTAACTTGATTAACATCTTTAATAATATTAAAAATATTAAGAGTCGGCTAAACGCGCTATTTTCATTAACTTCCTGAAACATTTTAAAAACTCTTTTATTATTTAATTTCCAAGCGGCTATAGACATCTTTTTACAATGAGTAAAAACGTTTTGTTGAAAATATCAAGTTAAACTAACACTGTGCACAAAGTTCTACATGCTAGCAAACTAACAAAGCCTATCCCAGCTACGATAGAGCGAATCTCACTATCAAATGAGTTCCCTGGAATGCCTTAACGTCTTCATTAACATGCCTCCCAGAATTACCTACAAAATAATTAAATTCCAAGCTTTGGATGTCGCTTCTACGATAAATATTGTTGGAATTCAAAAGACTATGCCATTACGAGGATTTGAAGCTCTATTACACGGCGCGTATTATTCACGATCAAAGCGATTACGAGTACCTTTGCGATGCAGAAGAAACTCGGGAGCTTGTTTCAATGGGTGGATCTGGATAGCGAAATCTTGTGAAATAAAATGTTTGATATCTTTTAAACCGACTTAAAAAATGGAAGGTTTTTCTTTTTAGGCTTTTTAGGGTTAAAAAAATGTAAGTAGCTTTTCACGCCAGGGCGTTGCCCGCGTGTTATATATTTTCCCGCAGGATCGAATTATATCCCGGGATAAATAACCAATATAGCCTTCCTCGATAAATAATCAATCTATCGACTATCTAACAATGAAATAATTATGCAATCCGGACCAGTAGTGGCTGAGATAAGCGCGTTTAAACAAACAAAGAAACCTTTCAGCTTTTTATACTAGTATAGATAAGAAATCCAAAATTACAAAAAAAAACAATATGCCTATATTATAATCAACTAATCGCAGACATAGCCAAATGACTCAACTCACCAATGCCAACTCCGCAAAAACAAATATGTTTCCTTTACAGAGATATCTCCACTGCCAGGTATGCTGAAGTGTTTGAGTGTGTGTCTGTCACTTAATAAGCCCATATTAATAAATCTAAATTTATATCTTAAATTTCCTTAAAAGAAAAACACCATAATATTAGTAATGTGGACGCGATGCTCTTTCATTTGATACCCCACTCGAGTATATTTTCTAACTAACTAACTAAATTGAAATCGCTCGATTCGTTCGGGAGCTATGATGGCCCAGTCAGACAGACAGACACATTAAACGTATAACACCCCTCTTTTTTGGTCGGGGGTTAAAAAGTGATGCAAAGGTTGCTGCTTTCATAACGGACTTAGACAATAGGGTAGATTACTAATGAATTTTTAGTTCCTTCATTTAGTTTTAATAAATAAATTGTACAACTATTTTTTCATAGCCTTGTAAACAAAATATCAAGAAGATACAGTGCATTGACGTTATGTTAAGACTCAGTTTAAAATTTAAACTCGAAATACTTGGCCAGTATTTAGACCTCATCGATAAAATTGACGGCGGGCTCATTCGTTCAGCCCGTTAAATGCAGGGCGGACATCAAACTCGAGCACCTATCTAACTACATTTCACGGCCGACGGACCTTGTAGGCTGCGGTGTGGCCAGAGTAGCTACAATACACAGAATTCTGTTTCAGAATTTATTCAATGGCCAATATCTTCTTTGTAAGCAATAAGTTTGTTTGGGAAAGTTGGTGGCAAACAGCTCTGGACAGGGATTGTTGGAGGGAGTTGGTGGAGGCCTTTGCCCAGCTGTGGGACAATATAGGCTAAAGAAAATAAAAAAAAAAGCAATAAGTTTATGACGTCGGCATTGTTCCATGATTCATTGAGTATTAATAGTACATTTTATGAATGAAAAGAAGACAGGCTAGGTACCTTTTATCAATATCGTAGAATATGTGTAGGTATGCAAAAAGACAATTTTTAGAAGCCGACAGATGAAACAATTGAATAAATTTACTTTAGCATTTTTATATTTTACGCACCTGTCTGAGATTTATGCAAACCAACAATAGTTGAAATCATGTGCAAACAAATCAGCTGTTTAATAGTAAACAAATAATAAATGTTTAAAAAATAGATCTTACATCCACATTCTTTATTTGATTGGACTTGAATAGTCAATATAATTTTATAGTGTGTGAACTAATTGTCAAATAGATATAAATTTCACATTTATCCAAAGATAAAAAAAATCATACGTACTTAAAGTGTACAGACAAGATGTATTTTTAAAGTTATAATTTATTCAGTGAATTTGTATCTGATCAGCTTTATGTTTTCCAGTGTGTATAATACTAACTCACATAAAAAAGATGACCTACTACAATCTAACGCCGTATTATTTGCAAAGACCTCAAGTGGGCGTAACCTCTACGCTCAAACTACTCTACTCCCTGGCTGCGATAGGCCGAGTAAGCTAAGGTTTTAGGATGCTGTATTTAATCTAAATTGAGACATTATAGGCGTATTGATGGTACTGTTATTGTCTTTGATCGAGAGCACGATAGCGGGAAACGGTACTGATAAAGGATTTACGAAATATAAGGATGCGAAAAGAGCTTATAAATAGTATGAAGTGTCTTTGTGTCGGAAAACGGATAACGTGAAACAAGTCAAGTTTTTTGGTTTTCTAAGTTAAAAGTGGATAGTTTGTTGGATAGATGTAGGGTTTTTTCTGTTCACGTCCGTAAGTGTTAACCCTATGTATCCTTACACGTGACCTCCAAGTGGTGCTAAGAACAGTCTCTGGTATAAGCAGGCTTCGGCTGCGACTTGTCGATCCTCCGGGTTCCAGCGCGTGAAACGATTTTTCCGTGTTTCGTAATGTGGTCTGGAGAAGCCATCATCCTTTTAGGGCTTCTTGCCCCATCTTGGACCAAATTGTCACTTTACATCAGGTGAGATTGTGGTCAAATGAAGGCATATCTAGCAATAAAAAAATTAGAAGATTCTTGTGCGCAGTTTGTTCCAGAAGCAAAGTAATCCACGAAAAAGGGGTATAAGTGGAAAGGGACCAGAACAGTTTTTATTTTCTGTGTCCCAGCTAAATGAATTTGAGCATATTTGCCGATCGTCTACTAGAAGTAGTTTCGGCGATCTTGTGTTTAAAAAAGGTGTGTGTGCGATTCACACACGAGAGAAGTGAAACTTCAGTAAATCGACAAAAGAATAAGAAGAATAAAAAAAAAAACAAAATAAAATACTATGCAATAAGATTTTGTTCGGGCGGTCACCCATCCAAGTACTGGCGTCACGCAAAGTTGCTTAACCTTGTTAGCGTTTAAGATTGGCTTACCCGACAGGTAAGCCAATCTTATTTCCATTTCCGTTGCATCCGGTTTCAAATCACAACGATTCTAAAGAAGTTTCACTTCAAAAATCAGGCAATATAAAACAAACATTAATCATCCGAATTGATTAGATGTTGTTGTGTGGATTGTCCGGATATATTTATTTTTTTATCAAAGAACACCAATAAAAGTACGTTATTTATATTCCACCCCAACAAATGTCTATCCATCGTCCATAATTGAGGCGCACTTCCAACTTCTAGATAGCAGTTGACAGTCAAAGCTGCGCTAAGTGAACAATATGGAAGTGCCGAAACTAATAATTAATTGCTCAAATCATTCACCGAACTCGCTGGAGTGCTGAACTTCGCGCTGCGGACAGGATTGCGGCTTTTCAACTTGTCAGTGCGAATAACATTATATCATTTTTGCCCTTACTTTTATGAATAAGTACTTGTCTTATTTTATAAACTGACTTATTATTATAAATTAAGATTAGTAAGAGTAGTAAAAGACAAAACACGTGATTTAACGGGTGCAGGCAAACATCGTGAGGAAACTGGCATGTTCTGAGAACTTTAAGATTTTGATAGACATGTGAGATTCACCAACCCGCACTTGGCCAGCGCCTTAAGGCTCTCTCGGCAAGAGAAAAGTCCCTCTGTACCAGAAGTGGGAACGTTAATAGGGTGATGATGATCTATATTCAGGTCATCCTATATAATATAGGTTCAGCGAGCTATATTATAATCGCGAGTGTTATTACAAAATTTTAAAATACAACTTTTTCATATTAGAAAATTTGTAAACAGGTATTTCAGAATATTTATTGAGTCAGTTATTTAGGCAAAATAATGCCTGCTTCGCTATTTACATAAATATTGCTACAGCCATATAAACATAACGTAAAATTTACGTAAATTATTTAGTTTGTTATACAATTTCTGTGAATAAGTTGATGATAGTGATTGTTTACGGCTTGTTTTAAACTCAAAGTTTGGGCCCCTGAAATGCTGTCCATCGGCACTAAAATAAAGTTATACAAAGTTGCAGCAATCCAAAATCAGAGGTCTGATTACTCATGTGGTTTCTCTTGTATCATCACTATTTAGTAAAATTTTTTTCCACAATCTCACCTGATGTAAAGTGACGATGTGGTCTAAGATAGGGTATGAAGACCTAGAAGGTATTTAATATTCATTAAAATCACAAAAATACAAGGCGTGTTTTTATTAGTTTCGTTACAAAAAAAATTGCAAAAAATAAATGCATGAACACTAAAATAATCAAACAAAATTTTACTCAATACGTATTGATTTTAAGAAACAAACATACAAATCTGTAAATATAATTCTATACTTAAGTGATGACATCATAATCTCCACGAATATTATAAAACTGAACAGTTTGTATGCTTGAACGCGCCAATCTTAGAAACTACAAGTCCAATTTGAAAATTGTTAAAATTATTGTTAAATTTGATATTTGAATGTTTTCGTGTGTTATTTAGAATCAATATGCGAAAATATATAAACAGTAGCTATTAATATGTGTATTAGATAAGTACTTATAACTGTTAGTTTTCCGAATAAAATAAAAAAGAAAAATAAAAAGTATGTTTTTCGCTATATGTCCTAAACGATCACTTGGTTGTCGCAACGGATCGGTACGTAGCCAGTTACTTAATCGAGTGCTCCCACTAAAAGCTAGAACTAGACAATTCATAGATATGTTGGTTAGATTGAATTTAGGCGCACAAAGTGGTCTCTGGCAAAGTTGGGCTTTTATAGCGAAATATTGGCTAATGGAAAAGATATTGTTTAAAAGGCTTAGTAATACAGTTGAAAGAAATATAGACAGACTTTGCTAGAACAATACTAGCGAGAAACAAATATTATTTCGGTATGTTAGACGAAATAATAATTAATTTATTACCAAAAGATCTTGCCTCAGCATGATGTTGCTACAATGAGTAGCAATGCTGGTTTTCTGGCAAAACCTTTACTATGAAATCTTATAGCTTTTATATGCTAGCAGCTGTTTTATTTTTAATAGTAAAAAAAAATTAAAAGTTATGTTGTTCTATTCGCTTCTCAACTAAGTATAAAAAATTGACGCGAACTGTCAAGACATGTTATTTCCTGAATAATTAATTTTAATTATAACATTGCTTTCTGTGCTTAGGGTTGACTTTGACATTAATGAATGAAATAAATAAATATTCGCTTGCGGTGCAAGAGGTAGCGGGTTCGATTCCCGCCGAGGGGTGAAGTGTTTGTATGTTCTGCATGAATTTTTCTCCTTGGTCTGGGTGTTTAGTATTTATAATAAAAAATATCTATCTATGTATGTCTATTATATTAAGTATATCAGATGTCTAGTATCCGTAACACAAGCTTCATAGGTTACCACGGTGCTAGATGTTGTTGTGTGGATGGTCCGGCAATATTTATTTATTTATTTCCGGACAATTCACACAACAACATCTAGCCCCAGGTAAGCTCTAAGCTTGTGTTATGGGTACTAGGCATCTGATATAATACTTAGATGTATAGCTCATTTTTATTGTAAATATTAATTACAAACACTTGACCCCTCGGCGGCAAACAAACCCACTACCCCTTGCACCGCAAGTAGACATACGCCCACTACGCCACTGAGACATTGAATCTATTTTTAAGTTTTATTTAAATGGTTTCAAAATTGGTGTAACAAACTGTATGATTTCAAAATAAGATATTTTATTTCCGCAAATTAATCGTAAATGCCAACTTAAAATTATCTTTGGGCGTCTAATTGCTGGTTTAGCATGCAGCCAACTACCAGCCATTTCGTTTTGAAGCCTGCATCAGAGGTTATCAACATTTTTAATTGTATAAACATATCCACGACACTTTTTCTATCCCCGATCCCAAGCAGGGAATCAGCTCGTGAATACTAACCGCCCTTAGATACCGACCCGGGATTTCGCCAAGTGTGCGCATAATTTTCATATGTTTACATATATTCTAACTGGACCTAAGTCAATAGTACCTATCTGTTTGATACGAGAATCAGCGGACGTATTGAAAATCCGCTGGTTTTTACGTAATTTGCTGCGACAAGTGGTCTTATATAGAAGTATAGCTAAAATATCGTAATGACTAAAAATATGTCAGCAAAATTTAAAAGAATATTTAATTAAAATAAATAAAACTAGACAAGAAGTTGTAAATGGTTGACTGCAACATTATTATTATTTTGAATTTATCTTCTTGGTATGTGCGCTTTAAACACGTGCTTTAACGGTGAATAACGTAAGGGAACCGGCATTTTCTGAGAACTTTAACGAGTTTGAAGGACATGTGACCAACCCGCATTTGGCCATCGTGGTGAGTTAAGGCCTAATCTCAAGAGAGAAGTCCCTGTAACCCAGCAGTCGGAACGTAAATAAGGGTGTTTATGCTCTCATCGCCTCGGTGGCGAAAGTGGCTGAAAATTGATAATACATTTTAGAAAACCAGCGGGAATAGAAATTCACAATTTTGACAGTAACTCGAGTATCGTCCAAGTAAACACAATTTACATAGCCGGCAACTTGCGTAGGTTTTATTTAATTTTAAACTTAGCGTATTTATAAAGTCTATTGGAATTTATATTAATGAAATATTTAGTTCGTTAACAATCTCTCAACAGATTTATAAGTACTAAGGCCTATTTCATCATCGCTAACTTAAATTTGAAAAAGCCGTGTTGGCAAAGTGGGAGGACACTCGACTTTCAATCCGAAGGTCGTGGGTTCAAACCCCGCCACGCACCTCTGGATTTTTCTTCTTGAGAAATTTATGTGCGCTTTAAACACGTGCTTTAACGGTGAAGGCAAACATCGTGAGGAAACCGGCATGTTCTGAGAACTTTAAGAGTTCGAAGAGACATGTGACATTCACCAACCCGCACTTGGCCAGCGTGGTGAATTAAGGCCTAATCTCTCTCGTCAAGAGAGAAGTCCCTGTGTCCCAGCAGTGGGAACGTTAATGGGGTGATGATGATAACTTAAATTAGACAATAGTTAAAAATAGATAAGATTATTGAAACTCCGAGGATAGCCGTTTCCATAGCTCGCTGAGACCTCGCTGTCTTAATTAGCTTTTTTTTCAATGCTCAACTCAGACGTCTATTAAACAAAGAGATTCAATACTATTAAATATGCATTAGCATTGAATCGTTTTGCTATCAAACTACCCTGTATATCCATGTATATACAGTATTCGCGTAAAAACATAATCTGTGCCTAAATTGACACACCATCCATTAATTAAAACTCCAAAAGCGATTATCGCAGGGTTCAGTTTCGCCGATAAGCCTGCGAACATAATAGTTATTCCGACTAATGCTGGTATTAGGGCCTATATTTTAGGATATTTACATAATTTGTATTAAATAGGTATTATAATATCATGGGAATATTGATATTGAAATGAAATTTCAATGGAAATAATGATCATTGTTAGGATTTCGGTATATTTGAATAGCTGTATTGTGAACTTACATTTTAGGCAAATTTATTGACACGGGTATATAACTCATGTAAATAAATTGTATATTTAGAATATTATACATAACGTACCTACATATTTGTGACTAGCTTTGATCCTGTGTTTTTATATTGCTTTTTTTTAATCACTATATAAAACTTTTTGAAATGATCTAGAATTTTAATCAATTGACCTTTTTGAATAACTTTGCAAAGATAGAAATGAAAAAAATATATTTATCATTAAGGAGAATATCTAAATACAATTATTAACCTCACTCAAATTAACACCCCTGATCCAGCTTCCTGATAAAGACAAACATCCCCTAGTTTGGCTACCCCTAATTTGTTTGTGTTTAAATGGGGGTGAAATGTCAACACGTTAATGGGGGGCACTATTCTGTTCGGATGTATTTGTACCGGGGATCCGGTGTCGTTTGTAATTTCCGGTCCAATCTAACGGATTTATAGTGTAGTTTACGTTATGTAAAGGTAATATTTTAAATAATATAAATGACATATGACGAGTATCGTCAAAAATCCCTAAAATATTTGGTTAAAATACGAAAAACAAGTAAATTTTTGATGAAAATAACAAATATTGGTTACTGATTTTAACATAAGTACCTACAACTGGACTATTACTAAGAACATTTTATATTAAAACCATTTTTTCATCATCATCATCAACGTTCCCACTGCTGGGACACGTGGGCTTCTATCTTGGCGAGAGAAAGGCCTTCTTAATTCACCACGCTGACCAAGTATGATTTGGTGAATGTCACATGCTCCTCAAACTTAAACTTTTTTTTATTAAATAACGATTTCAAATAAAATCATCTACATCCGTGACAATCAAAAAAGTTACTCTCCGGAATGAGAACTTCCTATATTCCCAAAGTCAGTTTAAAATCCGGACACCTGTGTGAGCTTGTCTGTCTAACAACATTGTGGAAAAAATCAGCCCATTCATGCACAGAACAATAACTCAGGTGTTACTAAGATAAGAGAGAATGTATGTAACATTACCTATGCGTTAACCCTCGCGAACTAATCTCATTTGCACATTCGATAATCCTCAAATGGATCGAGTATACACCAAATTTGCGTCTACTTACATAAATAAAAAATAAATTATGAATTATGGCGCTTAAAGAAACATCAAAACTAATTTCATTTATTTACATTTGTTGCATTTTATTTGCATTTGTTGCAAAATAAATAGGATAGATGACTAAAAAAAAATATTATTTTATTTTAACCCTAGATAGATAACCATATCAAGACATACGTTAAAGATAACCATACGCTTCAGAGGCGCATGGTTTTTAATTGCTTATATTTTAATTATTTATTTATATTTTGTGTGACTTGATTGTTTTATTAAAAAGGTATAGGGATTGATTTATAAATAAAATTGCATTGTATTTTATATTAGTTTATTAATACTAATTAAAACCAAATGAGTAGACCTCTAAAAAAAGTAAAAAAAAATCAACAGCCTTCTGTTTGAACGAGCAAATCTCTTACATATCATAAAAATACTATTATTTTTTCTTTAAAACTCCTTGATCGTTATTTAACCAGTCTTGGAAAACTTATCACTACCCTTGTACTTTGATTTATAGGCAGTCATGACAAACGTCGATCTTGTGTTCGCCACAAACAGTATCATTGCACTGAGCGCAAATCATATTCGACATTCTCTTTTTTTACAAGAGCAGTAACTACAATATCGCCTTTTTTTGCCGGAGGCTGTTCTTCATTCACTGCGGGAGCCGGTCCAGCTGAATTTGGAAGTATATTTTGAATAGCACTTCGGATATGCCTTAGCAAAGTGGGAGCTTCTAGTCTTTTAGTCATCCACGGTGCAGTTAGTTGTGTACTCAACTTTTTCAAGAACTCCCTTCGATTAAGGGGTTTATCGCCTTAGAATAAGATATTGTGGCAATACATGACATAGGAATTGACATGTGCTGTATTCAATATGCCATAAAACATTGTCATTGGCCACTCTTCCAGCTGGAACAATTATTCGATGATCTCGTTCACGAACTTCAGAGAGTCCTTTAGCTTCAAGTGCTGAGCCGGTCCGTTTTCATCTGAACTATCGTTCCTCTGTACCGCAGATATGCTCATCTTCAAAGTCGCTTTACACATGGTCTTCACACACGCTTCTATCTCGTTGTCACTTTCCAAAGGTTCATCACTGTTATTTTATTGTTCCAGGCCCAATAATGAACATATCGTCGTCTATTAGCACTCTATAGCTCGTCATGATGAGTGCAAAAGTAATAATACCTAAAAACAAAACAGAACTCTGTTTACTTCCATTTTATAGCAATAAATAGTAATGACCAAAGAACACTTAAAAGTTACACAAAAGATAAACATACGCCTCGGGAGCGCATGAACTCGTCATAACTCCAAAACAATAGTACTTACCGAATGAAGACAGCCGTCATTAGATGAGGTTGACCGTCGACTGAGTTAGTTGAGAAGGACAGGTGTATACGGGCTTAGAATAAAAAGATACATCAATATTTCATTTGAGCAGGCGCCTCTGAGGCGTAGGTTATCTTTCTAGGGTTAAGATATTAGGAAAACTTACAGCTAGATACAATAATACAATACAAAATAAATACATGGAAAATTACGCGCACATACTGAAGGCCAATTATAAAGTTTTCACCTTTAACAAAACATATAGTAAGTAATATTTTCTATGTATCATATGTATATATTTACAAAAAAAAAATATCTATGTAGTATATCAGGCACCTAACACCCATAGTACAAGCTCTGCTTAGTTTGGGCTTAGGTGATGCTGTGTGAGTAGTCCGGAAATATTTATTATTATTATTATTATTAATATAAAACTAAGAGAATGGACAGCAGAAAAGGCCTTATCCGACATTAAGATTGTTAAACAAAATTAAACAAGTTTTTTTTGTGAAATAAAAATCAGGACGATACAGTCCATTGAATTTTACAGTAGTTGAAGCGTGACGTATCTTATGATTTCGTGCAATTTGAACTAAATTTCTATGTCACAAGCTCACTCCGGAACTTTGATGATTTCAAAATCATAATTATATTCCATAGGCAAAATAAAGATGCATTTAGAATAGTGCTTTATATCATATTACTTTCTTATTCAATTAATAAAGCTAAATATATGAAGGCGCACGGAGGCTTCTCTGGGTCAGGCACCGTAGGTTTTTAGGGCAATGAGCTAAATCACAACACCAGGTATAACAGGTTTTAATTTAATGTTCTTGCTACACAAATTAACACGAAATAATATCACTGATAGATAAACTAGACTACCCTGATCAATTCTAGATTTGATTATAGTCGAAATCAAATAGGATTACACCGAAGTAATTTATTATTCTATGATTTGGTTATCCGGCGTTACTGGCGCGCGCCGTCATATAGATGTCCAATGTTTTTGGACGAACTAACAGACGGATTCAACAGAGTACCTTATTTATAAAGCTGCGTACGGACGGTGCGTTCCTGTGTAAGGGTCGGTACACATCTGACGGAAAATGCGTCGAGCGTATCATCGGTCGCGTCTATTCCGTCAAATTAGACCTGCTTTATTAGGCGTCTAGTCAGTTTCTGCGTTCAGTATATAAAGAGCGATTGTGTTGTGTGATATTAAATTTTAAAATGAAGCCCATCGAAATAATAGCTATTTGGAACGACAATGCGTTGACGGAAACGGAACAGACGCTGTACGCTCGACGCACTAACGCATCATCGGTTAGGTGTGAAAGGATGGATGTTTTATTATATATTTGTTTGTTTTGGCGTTTCGCGACCGATAATACGTGACGCATCTTCCGTCAGATATGTACCGACCCTTACGCGCAGTCTGGGTACGCAGTCCTCGAGTACATTGGACACGCGTACAGCTCCTGTACAGACCGCCGCGAACCTGAACGCGAGCTTCATCGATCCAGAGCTGCGACAGTCACCATGAACAGAAATAATTCACCGCGGATTCAGCTTAGTAAGGATCGAAGTGAGTTTACAGAATGCGCCTACTGGTCTGACAATAATTGGTGCGCATTTGACTTGCATGATACTGCCTGGTAATTGTTCTCACTTACCATAATACTGTAGTTCAGACAACTAGTTCATGTGACTGGAATAATACGGATGCCAATACAATTTTGTAACACGAGACTTATTCTTGGTATGATTATCATACAATTCTATTTGCTTTTTTTTTACAAATTTAAGTATTTAAGTATTCTTTCCTTCTTCGTAAACAATATAATGAAAACGGATATTAAAAAAAAAAACATTTTTGTGTTTCGTAATGTGGCCCGGAGAAGCCATCCTACCTTCTAGGTCTTCATGCTCCATCTTAGACAACACCGTCACTTAACATCAACTCACACAGCATTCGATTTTAGTCAAATAATCTTATATAATATCATAAAAAATATATCTTCGTTGGTAGTGATTCATTGTTCGGTAATTAATAAATATTCAGACATTAAATTTATAGATTATACAAAACCTAGACACGACGGGAATAGAAACCGAACACTTGTCTTACTGAAAACGGTATATACATACTTCACAACAAAATGTAGAGATTTAAAAACAATGTGACATAAAGTTTGCGAGACTAAATTAAAATCGTCAAAACGACGCGACGCAGCGAAGCGAGGGTTAACTCCACACCGCGCACAATAACATAGTATGGACTTTTTGTTCATTTTTCCGCTTTCTAAATCCTGTATATAACATCTGCCGGGCAAATATCATTCGTAGTGTCATTTCATATCTCGCTATGAATGTCAACAAAGCAAGTAGAAGAGTGATAAATGTTTGGGCTTTTATCATTATAGGTTTCATGTGCGCTCAAGTTTTGGAAGGTAAACATCCTATGAAATATTTTATACTTAAAAACATTAACTTTAACTCCCAGTGGCGCAGTGGGCGAAGTCCTCTTACGGCGCACGGGAGTCCCGCGTCATTTATGTAAACCGCTAAATGATTTAAAATAATAATAAAAAAATAGTATAGTTTTTTGGAACACTATGATTTAAGTGTATCCTTATATATTTTTAGTGAATAAAAATTAAATTTTGACTTTAGAATCCCATGAAGTCTATACTAAAAGATATTTTTTGATCATTACTAATCTTTCTATTTTCAAATAGAAAGATTATATTTCAATATATCACATAGATTTCCCGAAAGTTTTAAACAATGTTTCAGGCTACAAATACTCAGGGGCGAAAGGGAAAAACAAATTCGGAAGCTCTGAAGTGGAACCTAAAAAATTCGAAATAATGAGTGACAACGCGCACCAAGCTAAGGCACATTTCGAAAAACTCGCCAATGAAATGCACCACATCGCTAAAAACAAAAACAGTACTGTTCTATACAAACTTAAGGTACAGATCATTCCACTCCACAAAAGTACTATTTTGAGAAAAAAGTTGCTTAGAAAAGGAATGTCAAAGAAGTTCAACGTACCTTTGAAGAAGAATAGTCTAAGATTGTCACCGTTTGAGAGCATATTAAGAAGAGTGGCAGAGACAAATGTAAAAAATGCGGTTTTTGACCAGAACGAAATGCCTTCGTCCACTTTATCGCCGCATCGTAAAATACTGTCTACGAAACCAATGACGCTAAAATACAGGCCGATTCCATCCAGATTGATTAACTATACGAAAGTTATACGACCTGTGCGAAAACGAGTGATAACCATTACAGTTTAGGGTTAACTTGTTTTGTATTTATTGAATGTTGTTTTTGACATTTATTTCGAATTTTTTTTTTGTATTATTGACCGTCAGATTGAATAAAAAGAAAATTGAAACGAACGTTAATAAATTTGAGCTAAAATAAACATAACTTAACGGCCCTATTAACTTTTCTTAACACAGCAAAACATTATGTCATGACTGATAGTAAGAAATATTTATTCTTTAAGAGATCGCTCATAGCGATAAGGCCGCCCTTTGTACCCTATTTTTAATTAGTTAAGGTTTTTGTAAAGTTTATTATTAATTTGTGTGGTGTACAATAAAGTGTTTTCTATTCTATTCTATTCTTTTTAACGGTGCAATGCTAGTAACTTCATCAACTTTTCTGCCCAGTCTACTGTGGCATAGCTAGTACATTTCATAATTACTTCTTATCGCCGATCTTCCGCTGTGCTCAATAGCCGTGTGACACCCGAAACAATGGAGCAAATTGCTTAGCTGTTGCACATTGTTCCATGCGGTTCTGTTCATAACCGATTAGACTGTCTTATTGTCTTGCGCGTTATTGTATGTGCCTCTCGTCGGAAGAGTGAAGACACGAGTGGCGACACACACAGACATTATCTCAAGACTTTAGACTTTTCACGGTGTATGTCCACCGATGTATATATGCCCTTACTTACCGAGTGTCACTTAAAACATGAAGTTAGTGAAAATTCAACATTACGACTAATAGGACGCCATTTTTTTTAAATAAAAAAAATTAAGATAATTAATATTCTATGTCGTGCATAAGCCATATCGTTGAATATGTATTTCAAAATCATTGGAAGTAACCATTATCACATAAATAAAAATTCCCAAAAAAGTTAAGTCGCAGTTGAGTTATATTTTTGAATTAAGCCCCTTATAAATAGTCTCTATTAATAAAATAATAATAATGAGATAGGAAATAAACAACACCAAGTAACCTTGACCTACGATAGAACGTTGAAAACCTTATAATACATACTTCTGATTTTTTTTGCGGAAATATCAAATTATTATGATAAACGGTAGAATATTTAGGAATAACTTAGGGAAAAATCACTCAGCTTAACAAACAGAATAACACCTAAAATAGAGTCTATTTATAAAATAATAATAACGAGATGGGAAATAATCAACACGAACGGAAACCTCGACTATCGATAGAATACATTTCCATCGATACATCATTCTAGCTTCAGATCGGTGCAGGCTTAAAGTGAAGTCCAAGCTCTATTGTAATCAGATCTCAAACGGTAGTGTTGTTCACAGCTTAGAGTGATGCATCGTTGTCCACTTACCGTGTGTTTGCTCGATAGAGGCGAGCGTTATCGATGAAATGGACACAGCTCTCAGTTTAGGAAGTACTTAATTCGTTAGTTTATTTTAAATGCTTGTAACCTCATTAACAATTCATAGAGGAAATGCCTTATCTATAGAATTTTGAATGTTCATGTTTTTGCTAACTATATATTTCATGAATACATAATCAACTATGCATTCAACAAATCATATTGAGGCTTCATCAAAAACAATCCATAACGAAATGGAAATCAACCGACAAGAGACGCAAAGATCTTGTATATCTTGTAAAATACCGTCGTGCAACACTGCACTAAGTCAAAAACACTTTGCTTTCCTAGCTCCTTATCTATTTATTATATAATAGCTTCAGTAGCATAATGTCTTTGCAGGAGCTAACTTATTTAGTTAAAGAATAAACTGAAACACTATCTACTAACTTTGTATTAATAGAACAGAAATACTGATTAAAACAATAATATAGTGCTTAAATCCAATACAAAAATTATAAAAATCTTGATTATGTATGTATGTATCTAACCCAGTAAAAATTATCCACAAAAATCTACACATTATCGATATCGATAGACAACATAACCCCATCCCTAGCACAAAGCGCTGCATGTCGTGAAAGTGTTGATGGTATCGCCCGGGATGAAACTCGCGACTAATGTAAGCTCCTTAAAAGCTCAGTGAGAAGGCTTCTTTATGCGGCCGCTGGATGTGAGTGTAGCTCTCGTGATAAGTGACTACTTTTATGACCTAGGCTAGTCTTTTGCTAGTCAATACGTTTTAACTTGTTTTAAAATCTTGCCCTGCATTTTTACTCACCAGATAACGCCTTGGTTTGTTTCTGGTATAATTTGGAGTTCCGTAAAAGGTAAAAGGATACAATTACTAACACTTTGCTGTGTTGTACATTTATAAATTTTAGTATATCATTATTAAATATCTGTATGCCTATTTGTTCAGTTTGTCTGTTCATTGAGGTTAATCTAAGAAACGGTTGGACCAATATTCACGAGACGCTCAATGGCATAAAGGATGGTGATATAAGGAATAAATTAATACTTCTTATCGATGGAAAATGTAAATTTCGTAGTAAAATCCTTAAAACGCGGGAGTTGCCGTTTGCCACGGGTTAAATATTTTTTAAGCCAAGAAAAGAGGTTTATTGCCGTTGAGGTTGGTACGGTGGTACGTGATAACTTAACCTCTTTTATGACTCAAGTTAGACTTCAACCTTTTTACAAGTAGATAAAGTAGATAAAGGTTTTACGACGTATAGCAGCATAAACACGTGAAGTACTAATCCAGTGACTGTATCGCACGAGCGCCAGTCAAGGCGTGTCCAAACATAGTGCTAAAACGTAGTAATTATGTACTCTCTGCATACTGCGTCAATAATAAGCGGCGTATGGCCGGACAATCCACACAGCAACACCTATTCCCGTGGTAAGCACTAAGCTTGTGTTACGGGTTAGATATCTGATAAAAAAAGTAATAATAAATCTGGTAATAAAGTATAAAATAATTATTATTTAGCCCACACTTTCCCACTGCATGGCAAAGCCATACCCTTTTTCTACTCTTTGCGATTGAACACTGCAACAGGCGACGTGCTTAGGAGTACACAGTTTTTTTTTATGCTTGTTAAGCCTTCATTTGACCACAATCTCACCTGATGTAAAGTGACGATGTGGTCTAAGATGGAGCATGAAGGCCTAGAAGATGGCTTCTCCGGACCACATTACGAAACACGAAAAAATCGCTTCACGCTGGCCCTGGTCTCGGTTCTGGTCCGGTCAGAACCGAGTGTAGACTTCTTCATTTCATACCATGTAAAGAAAGACAAGCATTATCTCCCCCCCCCTCCCCCCTCTCTTATGGGGACTCTCTTTGTAATACAACATAACATTATACAAGATTCAATTTGATGCAGTAGTTGGAAGTAATGCGCATACATTGTGAATGTAAATATAATACAAAGTAAAATAAGTGAACACACACAATGAACAATACAATATAATAACATAGTACAAAAAACTAAAAACCTATACATATAACTACATACCTATTTACTTACAATATAAAAACTATTTGCTAGCTATTCATATAGAATTCAATATCATTTTCAGAATAAAAGTTCATCGTGCTACACATACGAACCTCAGGAATTCAAGAAAACGCCGCGAAGGAAAATGGACCCTCCTTGGATGGAACAAGTAAGAAAATTTACTGATTTGTTTGCTTTTTAAAGACATAGGAATACCTTAATTTATTCACTGGGGTAGCGGTTTCGATACCAGCCGAGGGGTCAAGTGTTTGTATGTTCTGGTCGGACTCGGTTCTGGTCTACACTGGCCCAGTCCGGAGGGTGGTGACAAGCCCTGCTTTCTGCCTTCTGACCAACATCTGTGATTCATGTTTTGAAACGTAGTATGTTTTTCGCGGTCTGAAAGTATACATACATCATCAATATTGATTATTAAACTTATTAAAAATCCTGACTGAGGGAAAGATATCTTCAGAATACATAAAAACAATTACTTCTGTGCAATTACAAATAACTGATGGTTTATTAGATAACATTTTTGTTTGTTTGCCTGTAGAAGACGCCAAATGTACTACACTAATAAGAAAGTTTCTTTGCTTCTGAAGAGATACAAATAAATGCAGGTCACTGTCCACTTATAACTGAAAGACCTTTTTTATAAGGTTATAAGGAGGTTTTGTCTGTTCACGTCCGTAAGTGGTAACCCTCTGAATCCTTACACGTGACCTCCGGGGGTGCTAAGAACAGTCTCTGGTGGTCTCTGGTGTCTGGCTTCGGCCGCGGCTTGTCACCACCCTCCGGGCTGGGCCAGTGCGTGAAGCGATTTTTTCGTGTTTCGTAATGTGGCCCGGAGAAGCCATCTTCTAGGTCTTCATGTCCCATCTTAGACCACATCATCACTTTACATCTAGTGAGATTGTAGTCAAATGAAGGCTTATTTAACATTACAAAAAAAAAAAAAGGACGATAGATGGTTGTTTGTCCACAACCTCACCTGTGGTCAGATCTCATGGTCAGTGTCGATGTGAACGAGATGGATCACAATGATCTAGAAGAAAGATCCCCGAATGGCTTTAAATGGTTTGAGTTTAATTTCTATTTGCACGCATTACTGTTGAAAGTAATTTATTACTGCAGTAATGCCGTGTTTAATTTGTTTTCACCATCGACGATATTAAAAATGATATGTCGTTTATTATTCAGAAAATAATATTATTTCCCATTTTCCAGTTGGATTTTACATTAATCATGTGGTGACATATTTTCATAGAACTTTTGGTAAAGTATTTCTTATAAGTTCTAACTGAATTTAATAAAAGGCGGTTCTAAGTTTGACGCGTACATTTCTTTTTTAGTGACGTTTTGTAAAAGGTTTAATTTATATAATTACTAGCGGCCCGCCCCGGCGTCGCACGGGTATAAAATTTTCCCGGAAATTATTCGAATTTTTCTCGCCGTAAAAACCATCCTATCTCTCAAGTTGGATCGAACTACACATGGTGTGCGAATTTTATTATAATCGGTTAAGTAGTTTAGGAGTCCATTGAGGACAAACATTGTGACACGAGATTTATATATATTAAGATGATGTGATTCCGTCCTGTAGTTCCTAGATTTTAGGCAACTAAACATCACATAAGAATCTTACGAGCCCATGGCATTTGATACGAATCTTTGCCCGCTGATATACACAAGCTGATTCAATACTATTTATTGAGTATATTTGCGTATATTCATTATTGCATATACTACACGATGTTTTTATCGCGATAACGCGACACGAATTTTCGCCCGCCGATGTAGTCAAAGCCAAAGAGATTATAATAACTACGTTTAGTCAAAGCATAATAGTTCGGAAATCTAACAAATGACTACCAAGAATCTGTCGAAACCACAACAAAACAGAAATCAGTGAAGCAAATCTCTAATCCTTACAATTAGTTGCCAAAACCTAGTTGGGCAATTGTCACTGAAAATAAAGTTACCTTACTCTCACATTAACTCTGCCATCTTATCAACAACCTCACGATAGCCTTAATGCTCCTAAAATAAAGTTAAATTTCGCTTAAACCTATTTAATTTAAACTGGTGATTTACTAACTCAGCTTAAGGGATTTCGGATTCCCAATTTGATGCTAAACAGAAACGTTTTGAATTCGGTTTAAAGGAAAGTTTTGGAACTATTTGATGAACTGATTCTACGTTACGGAGTTGAGTCTGTTTACGACGACTTACGACGAGGGAGTGTAATCTAACTAATAATTTATAGATGTAATAAATTTACTGTTAAAACGTCATCACCATAATTGTTTCACCATATTTATTATAGTGTATGTTGCATCCGCAAAGCGGTTCTCTTTCAACTTCATAATAAAGGCATGATGATTACATAAAAAATTGGTATTCTGTTTAGTCCGTCTATAACATTCCAAACAAACTGGGCGCCCTGTTGTGTCAAAAAATTGACAGGTGCTGTAAATGGACTAGGTCAGGTGCGATTAGGCTGGGTGCTGTAACTGGACTACTTCCTATTTTTCGCTTTATCAACTTTTTCTATCATGAAAATGGAGCATCAGTTTCCGAAATGGGAGATTGGCAAGGGGAGTTCTTGTTTGCGAGACAAAAAAATGCAATATCTTTTTTTTCAATCATCTATATGGTGTATTTAATGTTTTAGTCATCTATCTTATTTCACCGCAAAATGTTTGGAATACGCTTCTGCTGTCAATTTAATGATTACCCTATCAGTTTGGTTGCATTTACTTTTGAATGGAAAATAACCATAACTTTTATCACAGAAGCGTTGATATTCTTTTCAATTCATATCATCATCACCCTATTAAAGTTCCCACTGCTGGGACTTATGGACTTCTCTCATGACGAGAGAGATTCTATATATATATATTAAAAAAAAATCATAAGAATCAACTTTTTGAAATTTCAAATTCGGTACACTATCACAATAAATTTCATCGTTTAATACAGTGTAATGGAAGCGAATAACCCACAAGTTGCTGCTGTTTAATGATTGGCATTTCATTGTTGGCATTAAATTAATTATTATTTATTGGCAGTGCAATTTATGAATAAAACATACATGTCATAATGTTGCCGTATCGGGAACAAAACTATATTGATTGTGGTCACGTTCAAATGCACAATTGTAATGGATATGGTTTAGTTATTGTTGTTTAATTTCAAACAATTGATTGCACACAATAGGAATGATGAATGAAAAATCATAGATTATAAAGCAAAGAATGAATGAGTGAACATCTTAGAATATCTAAACCAGAGAGTATATAATCACTACGTTATAATCTAACTTTTAAACATTTTTATTTGGCTACGTTCTGATTTCATATAACTTAAACATGCGGAACAATAATAATATGATTTGATAATATGTATTCAGAAAGATCGAAATAACATACATTATTATCTCATACATTTTGAAAAAGCAGTAATAACACAGTTACAGTAACAAGAATGAATGTGCATTATTATATTGCTCATAGGCAACCAGCGAACGGTGCAAGACATACAATAAAAAAGAATATTATGATTTAAAACATACCATGATTTGACGGTTTTTGAGTTTTTCGATATTTCGACGCTGTTGCAAGCGCCATGATCACGGAAACAACTGAATTGTCATTGTCTTTGCGATTTGGGCAGACGGTTATTCACAAACGAACCGGTCTACCCTCTTTCTGAGTCTTTTATTGCGAGGTTGACACTCACTAGTGCTACTACCACTTGTTTCATTCTCGAACGCAACTCGATCACGACACACTACACTGACCGTGTCTTGGCGAATAACCGGTGTTACATATGTTTGAGTTTTGCAATCATAATATTGTTAAAAACCATGATAATTTAAAAAGTAATAAAAAAGAAGGTTAGCCATTTTAAAAATAGGTAGGTATACTGTTTAGTCTGTAAGTTATCCCGTCCAAAAATACAGGACACCTGTTTTTTGCTTTATCAATTGAATTCTTATTCAAGTGCCAAGATATAGTGCATCAAAGCACCGGAGTGGGGGCTTCGTTCAGTCCATTTTGCTCGAAAGCATTACGTCTCGCGAGATTCCAATGCAATGTAGGCTTGATTTTAAATTTGAAAGAAAAAAGAAGAAATATCTGTACAATTGTCGAAGTAATTTAAATGACAGATTTTTTTTTATTTTTTTTTGCAATATTATACTATAGTTATAGGTATATCATGGTTATAGATAAACATTGGGCTTTAGTAACGTGGTGGGTTAAACTCTTCTTGCGGCTCGAGGCGCGGGTTCTATTCCCTCCAAGAAATCAGTTTGGATGTTCTGCAACCAGTTTATTCTTGATTTTCTGGGTGATTTTATTGTTTAACAAAAGTATGTTTTCTTGTTAATAGATTAGATTAGAGAAAACTATTACTGCATCACCACACAAAAGTAATACAATCATTATAATGACTCAAAAGTGTAACCTTATCTCTTATGTAGAAAGATCTCACCTAGACTTTTTTTTTATTATTGATAAGCCTTCATTTGACCACAATCTCGCCTGATTTAACGTGACGATGTGATGACTCTAAGATGGAGCATGAAGGCCTAGAAGATGGCTTCTCCGGACCACATTACGAAACACGAAAAAATCGCTTCACGCACTGGCCCAGCCCGGAGGGTGGTGACAATTAAGCCGCGGCCGAAGCCTACCACCAGAGACTGTTCTTAGCACCACCCGGAGGTCACGTGTAAGGATTCAGAGGGTTACCGTTACCACTTACGGACGTAAATAGACAAAACCTCCAAATATGGATATTACTTTATCTACATTCGGAGAAATGTTTCAATTGTATATCTGAATCATCAAATATCAAGAATCATCGTCAAAGTTTATGGAAGCGTCAATTTAAATACACCATCACTTGAACTTTGGACTGTAAGTTCCGACACTATAAATGAATTCTATAAGGCAAGAGATGGTGTTATTGGCCATTTCACTGTCAAATTTTTTCTCAAGATACAACTTTAATTTTCATGCGGCAATAAACTATTATCCCGGGTAGATTTACTTCTTATTATATTTATTTGGTCCAATGCATTCGGGTTTGCCAGAACCACGTTATTTGTTGGCAGGAAATATGGAAGGAGCTATGTCGATGACTCGCATTTTTAACCCCCGACCAAGTTTGCCAGAACCACGTTATTTGTTGGCAGGAAATATGGAAGGAGCTATGTCGATGACTCGCATTTTTAACCCCCCGACCAAAAAAGAGGGGTGTTATAAGTTTTACCTGTCTGTCTGTCTGTGTGCCTGTCTATCGGTCTGTCTGTTACATCATAGCTCCCGAACGGATAAAGCGATTTCAATTTAGATTCATTTTTTTGTATGAAAGGTGAGTCTGGCGCGTGTGTTCTTAGACATGTTTCATGAAAATCGGTTGTGCCGTTTTAAAGTTATGGGTGTGAGAGTGGGGAAGGAATCCCGAAAATTTGCAATTATACTAGTGTGGGGTATCAAATGAAAGTGCATCGCGTCCACATTACATAATATTATGTTGTTTTACATTTAAGAAAATTAAGGCATAGGAATCGGGAGTTTCTCTTAAATTTTAAATTTAGATTTATCTGATTCGATCATATAGAGAAACCCCGACTCGGAGCCTGTTCATAAAGCCCATGGGGAAGCTCCACGTTTCGGATCCTTATGTAACTGGTAACACTGGTTGATAAAATGATACACCTATGACAAAAATCTAATCTATATAAATAAAAATGAATTGTTGTTCGTTAGTCTGATTAAAACTCGAGAACGGCTGAACGGATTTATCTTATCTTAGTCTTGAAATGTTCGTGGAGGTCTGCTTAAAAGGCGAGAAAAAATCGAATAATTTTCGGGATGTTTATTTACTCGTGCAAAGCCGGGCAGGTCTCTAGTATTATATAAAAATATAAGTGTTCTTACAACCAGTATCTACGGCCATCTACCCGCCACTGTATATTGAGTTAGACGTGTCAAATTGAGAGCAGCCGGGGACCGAACTTGCGACTGAGAATTGACTGCCGACCGAATTGGGATGTTCCGCAACTTGTGAATATGCGTTGATTGTGCATAAAAGTTTTACGTATGGCGTTTGGTTCCGTATTGGAGTTAATACATTCAGGGGATATTTGGTCTTATGGCCCACAAAAATTATAGCTATACATCTGAATACTTAATTACTACGAGGATTATTAAATTTATCTAAAAGGTATGATATAATATGATATAAAAAAGCCGTGTTGGCTAAGTGGGAGGACACTCGACTTTCATTCCGAAGGTCGTGGGTTCAAACCCCGCCACGCACCTCTGGATTTTTCTTCTTGAGAGATTTATGTGCGCTTTAAAAACACGTGCTTTAACGGTGAAGGCAAACATCGTGAGGAAACCGGCATGTTCTGAGAACTTTAAAAGAGTTTGAAGGACATGTGACATTCACCAACCCGCACTTGGCCAGCGTGGTGAATTAAGGCCTAATCTCTCTCGTCAAGAGAGAAGTCCCTGTGTCCCAGCAGTGGGAACGTTAATAGGGTGATGATGATGAAAAGGTATGATAAACTCTATACTACCCACCTACACTGCAAGGAATATATGAAAAAAAACTGTTTTTCATAATTCTATCATCTAACAAGTGAATACAACTAAGCTAATGCAAGAAAAAAGTTAAATAAAAAATAAATAAATATTTCCGGACAATCAACACAACAACATCTAGCCCCGTGGTAAGCTCTAAGCTTGTGTTACGGGTGCTAGACATCTGATATACTTAATATAATAGGCGTACATATATATAGATATTTTTTATCATACATATTAAACACCCAGACCAAGGAGAAAGTTTGCAAGCCAAAAATAAATTAGTATCCATAAATATTTTGTTGTATTTTTGTGTTTGGCTAAATAAACAGAAAATAGCAAATGCCATGAGATGGCTAAAAGAAAAATAAATGGATCCATAAACATTTACTGCTGGAAACAACCGTATAATGTTTTAAAGATTTAATAGAATATCTTATTTCTTATCGCCCTATAGGTTTCCTTCGAATATCGTGTAACGTCTACATAAATATTGCCAGTGGATAAGTCAAGAGGCTTATAAAGGGTTTCTAACTGTGCCGGCGGTGCCCTAAACCCAACCCCTGAAATAGACACCATACAAGCGGATTGAATCGAGAAGATTTGATAAACTTCGAGAAACTTCTGGATTTCATTTTACTTAGTTTTGGATCTATTTACAAAATAATAATAAATATTTCCGGACTACTCACACAGCATCACCTAACCCCGAACTAAGCAGAGTTTGTACTATGGGTGTTAAGGGACTTCATACAGATACATTTTTTTAAATACATACATTATGATACATAGAAAAAAATATTTAAGGGTATTATTTATGTTCAAAGTTAGTAATGTCTATAAGATTGTTAATTTTTTTTGACGTTTCAGTCGAAAAATAATCCTTTTTCAAGGAGATAGAAGAAATTATATTATGAGTCGTACGTAAAGCACGTTTTAGCATTGACATATTAAAACAATATTTCACATCTGTAAAATCAGTAAATCCACAAAGGAATTATTTTGTATTATTTAACTTTGTCCTTCTTGCTAACATTAGCGACAGATTTTTTGCCACTTAAAAACAACAGTTGTTGAACAGAAATCGAGGATATACCACAGCCCCGTTTTTTTTAATTGATATTTTCCCACTGACTTCTGGTGTTCAGTTCAGTTCAGTTCAGTTTCTTGTAATTGGACTCTGCGCTTGAAGCGTCAATTTGCCAGTGTCGAGGTAAATAAAATTATGAAGTGAAATACTATATGTTACTCAGTTCAACGCCATTTTGCGTCCCTCGACTTCTGGTGTAATGCATGTTAAATTAATATAAGCGTCTAATAGTAGTCAAAATATTCTGAAAAACATACAACAAATAAGGTAACAAGCCAACTCTTTAGGACAATTCATTAAAAGATTTGTTTGTAAACATAATTTTGAACACCTTGTCAGCTTATATTAATATGAAACGAGCAAGATATTTTGACCGCTTTACGCGCAACAATATAATGATGATTTGAGCTGCGTAATCTATTTGGATCTATGTTTTTCAGATGTTGTATACTCTAGACGCTTATATTAATTTGTGTTATGTAACAATATTTAAGAAGCCGTGTTGGCTAAGTGGAAGGACACTCGACTTTCATTCCATAGGTCGTCGGTTCAAACCCCGCCACGCACCTGTGGATTTTTCTTGTTGAGACATTTAAGTGCGCTTTAGACACGTGTTTTAACGGTGAAGGCAAACATCGTGAAGTAACCGTCATGTTCTGAAAACTTTAAAGAGTTTGAAGGACATGTGACATTCACCAACCCGCACTTGGCCAGCGTGGTGAATTAAGGCCTAATCTCTCTCGTCTAGGGAAAAGTCCCTGTGTCCCAGCAGTGGGAACGTTAATAGGGTGATGATGATGAAGAATATTTTTGACGAAGTAAATGTTTTCTATTAATTCCTTACCAAAGATGAAATCATCAAAAAATCGATTAATAATTAAATATCTTTCTTTGTTTGTACTCTTAGATCTTTTAACTAGTGTTTTGTGCATTTTTTTGTATGAAAGGTGAGTCTGTATAGAAAGTCTGTATATATGTTCTTAGATATGTTTCATGAAAATCGGTTGTGCCGTTTAAAAGTTATGGGGGTTAGAGTGGGGAAGGAAAACCGAAAATCTGTAAATATATCGAGTGTGGTATCAAATGAAAGCGCATCGCGTGCACATTACAAAATACTATGGTGTTTTACTTTTAAGGAAGTTAGGGCATTGGAATCGGGGGTTTTTCTTAAATTTTAAATTAAGATTTATATTTTTTAAATTATTTTGTTTAAATTTTAATTAATTTAATTGATATGTAGTACATACATATTATTTTCCACGTCGCATTAGTTTTATAGTGTAATGGAAATGATAAACTGTAATAAAAAATACATGAATTTTCCTCGTCCTTAAGCAGCCGCGGCATAGCCTGCTGTCCGTAGCTCAGGTCTTGTAAAGATTTTTGTTGCGATATCACAAGCTATTTTTAATTGGATATATTTGAACACTAACCTTTTTTTACCCTGTCTGAAGGCTTCTGCTCTATAAGACTTAGAAGAAATAAGGCTAGCTTTGGGTCGGTAATCCCGCTCGTGGCTCGAAAGAGATAACACATCTAATTTATAGCCTTTCAATACAAACTGAGCGTAATTCTAGACTTTACTTACAGTTTATTTATGGAGTTTGAATTAACTGAAAATATTTAAATGTATGAGAGACCAGCGATATAAAGTAAATATTTACTTTATATCGCTGGACTATCATACTCTCATCTCCGGGCTGGGCCAGTACGCGAAGCGATTTTTTCGTGTTTCGTAATGTGGCCAGGAGAAGATGGGGGCATGAAGACCTAGAAGATGGCTTCTCCGATGCGATTTAAGATCACTTTTTGTACATATTTATTTTTACATTGTGCATTCAGCCGTATCGTTCAGATTTAAGATATATGAAAAAAATTGGTTCATAACTTGAGTTTATAAAACACTAAGTCAGCTTTGCAAATTTGAGAATCCCAAGCAAAACGTAAGCGTTTCTTTGACTGCGAAGCCGAAAAATAACGAACAAAAAAACCTTTGATTCTACTAATCCGCTTATCGAGCAAGTTCCCAACAAAAAGTCCATTGTGATAAAACTTTACTGAAGATACCAATTAACTTCTTCCTGGTTCGTATTTAATGAAGGAATGAGAAAGGTCTGTTTCATTGTTTTCACCTTTGCCGGCTATTGATTTTTGCAATCTTCGCATTCTTGTATCTATATGTATGTCTATTATATTAAGTATATCAGATGTCTAGTACCCGTAGCACAAGCTTAGCGCTTACCACGGGGCTAGATGTTGTTGTGTTGATTTTCCGGATATATACAAAAACAAACATTTGAATCTATCATTAGTTCCAAAGGTTGTATAGTTTGTAATAGCAATAATTTTAAAAATTAAATAATAACTAGCTTGCCCCAGCAAACGTTGTTTTGCAAAATGTAGAATAGATAGTAGCTGATTCTCAGACCTACTGAATACGCGTATAAAATTTGGTAAGAACCGGTAAAGCCGTTTCGGAGGAGACCAGTAACTAACTTTGTGACATATAAATTTTATGTATCATCTAATATATATATATATAATAAAAGCTTTCTTGAGTAAAAAGTCGTATAAATATAGCTAGTATGTTCATGAGACCTTATCTAATTCAATTCGTGCATTATAACATAACAATCATTAGCTGGTTACAATAATAACCACTTCACTGTACTTGCTGGATAATAATTATAAACTATAGTTTGTTTACATTAAAATCTAATCATCATTTATCAAATTCATTAATAAAAGAGGACTGAATAAAGAGTCTTTATTTTAGTGTTCTTTTCATTATTCATTTGGCCTTGCTTTTTTATATGAAGTAGGTACAGTCAACAGCAAAAGTAAGTGATTAAAATCGACATTTTAAAACATCTCGTGTGACGTTCTAGATGTGTTCGGTTTAAAGATGTTTATTCAAAAATTCTCTAAAAAGAACATACTGCTCACTTGTTAAGAGTATTCTAAATTAACAATTAGCATAACATTAAGAATTGGTAGTCGAGCAAAGTGTTATAAAAATACCTTTTACGTATTTTAGATGTGTTAAGTTATGTAGGCATAACTTGTATTGGTAAGTGAACTACAGAATTTTTAGATTTTAACATGTTGCATAGGTAAATTCAAATTCGCTGTACGATTAACCGTGCTTACTGAATAACCCGAGCTGGGTTATCCCTTAATCCGGGTGATCCGAGTGAGCCGGGTTATCCGGGATATCCGTATGACGAGGCGTCGGCAGGTGCACTGTCGACTAATCTGTTTAATGCTAGCTTCTCACAGCGACTTCGTTTGCATGCGCCATTCAAAATGCAGGGTAACGTACGTTATGGTAAGTTAATAGGGTGATGATGATGATTCAGAATTCAATTTTTTTTTTCAAAATAATTCCAAATTGAATGCTTGTAACAGGGCTCTCATAGCCATCAAACAACATTTTCTAAAACATAAATAATTTTATGGACTCAAACAAAAAAACAATAAAAAAAGAAAGAAACAAGAAAATTAGTCATAGAGATTTAAGAGAGATAAAAGATAAGAGAAGGTCATGGTGATATCCAGCAGACAATCCAGAGAAGAGTCTTCTAGTTTTATTATTTTAAGCAAATAATTCGTAACCTTCGGCCACAGGATTATTTAAATGCAATTTTGCCATCAGTCCAATATATCACGTCACTCAAAATACTGGAAGAAAATGGAAACCACACCAATAGAAGCCGCTCAAATCGTCACCCTAATCCAGCAAGGGTTCTCTCAGCGTACTATCGCTCGACAGCTTCATCTGAGCCAGTCCTGTGTCTCCAAAGTATGCAAGAGGTTTAGAGAGACTGGAAACTTAGTCCGAAGAGATCTGGACGACAGCGATGCACTTCGGCGAGAGATGACCGATTTATTGTCAGAAGACAAATCCTCCGAAATCGACATCTAACCGGCGTTGACGTCCAGCGGGAGCTCGGAGCATGCATGCAGACTAACATCAGGACAAGTGAATCTAAATAAAAACTTTTGATACACACAAAATCTTTATATATATATCTTCTGTACGTGTGTTAGTCATCGAATTCCTCCTAAACGGCGCGGCTGGACAGAGTTTGATGAATGTGATTTGTGTTTAAGTGGGTTCGAGAATGGTTTAGATTCACAATACTGGAAGAAAATGGAAACCACACCAATAGAAGCCGCTCAAATCGTCACCCTAATCCAGCAAGGGTTCTCTCAGCGTACTATCGCTCGACAGCTTCATCTGAGCCAGTCCTGTGTCTTCAAAGTATGCAAGAGGTTTAGAGAGACTGGAAACTTAGTCCGAAGAGATCTGGACGACAGCGATGCACTTCGGCGAGAGATGACCGATTTATTGTCAGAAGACAAATCCTCCGAAATCGACATCTAAAGCTGGGTCCACACTTGTATCATTTCGGCGTATCGTATCCCCGTCGCGTATCATGATCGCTAGTTTGGACGCAAACTGATACACGTTAATGATACATGCCGTATCCGATACGGCCCGATCCGCACCCGATCTCCAATGATCGCGTATCAAGATACACCTCGTATCCGATACGCGTATCACGGTAGTATGGACGTATTTTGATACTGTATCATGATACTGTATCATGATACTGTATCGTGATACACCCCGAACCATCCTGTGTCGGTTTTTCCGCGATCATCAAAGGGGATACGCGTTGCATTGAACAAGTTTGGACGTGAATGCTTGATGCAGTGCTGCCAAACGACGACCTCTGTGGCTCGGTGGGCGATCGTCCGCCTGAGGCGCAGGAGGTTGCGGGTTCGATTCCCGCCGGGGGACCAGATTTTGTACGATCTATAATTTCTGGTTTCGGGTCTGGGTGTTTTCTATGTATCATATATGTATGTATTTACAAAAAAAAATGTATCTATGTAGTATATCCGTCACCTAACACCCATAGTACAAGCTCTGCTTAGTTTGGGGTTAGGTGATGCTGTGTGAGTAGTCCGGAAATATTTATTTTATTTATATTTAATGCTGCGGCAATTACCGTGTTCTACGGCTTTCAGGCCAAAATATTACACAATGCACTGCCTACGGCTGCAACCCTGTAGCCGTAGCAGTTTCTACGGCTATTCGCAAATTCTACGGTAATTGATTAAATCCGATGCGCGAAATTACTCACTTCTCACTGACCCAAATATGATTTGACAGGAGATCGAGAGGAACAGCACTTTGGGATTGTCGATTTTAAACATCGGAGTAGCTAACTGTATTCGATTAATAATCCAAATATACCGAAAGCCAACATCGTTGTCTATGGTTGTATGGACTTTGTTACTCTTGAAGTTACTTGTTACATTTTCTTTTTGAAGCGTCCATATTTGTAAAGTTAAATTTGATACGCTGAAATGATACAGTATCACATAAAAGTATAAAATAAGCGTCCATACTTATGATACGGATACTCGATACGCCACGCCTGATCGTGATACACCGAAATGATACAAGTGTGGACCCAGCCTAACCGGCGTTGACGTCCAGCGGGAGCTCGGAGCATGCATGCAGACTAACATCAGGACAAGTGAATCTAAATAAAAACTTTTGATATACACAAAATCTTTATATATATATCTTCTGTACGTGTGTTAGTCATCGAATTCCTCCTAAACGGCGCGGCTCGACAGAGTTTGATGAATGTGATTTGTGTTTAAGTGGGTTCGAGAATGGTTTAGATTCACAATACTGGAAGAAAATGGAAACCACACCAATAGAAGCCGCTCAAATCGTCACCCTAATCCAGCAAGGGTTCTCTCAGCGTACTATCGCTCGACAGCTTCATCTGAGCCAGTCCTGTGTCTCCAAAGTATACAAGAGGTTTAGAGAGACTGGAAACTTAGTCCGAAGACCAGGATCTGGACGACAGCGATGCACTTCGGCGAGAGATGACCGATTTATTGTCAGAAGACAAATCCTCCTATATATCAGCAAACACGGACTTCTGAACATGTCGTCGCGACGTGCAATGCACTTTGCTACATTACTCTTTGGTGTTATAAAAAAACAAATACCAATTTATCTTCATGAAAAACTTAAATATTCAAGTTGCAATATTCGTTTAGCTACAAGACTTTTATGTCCATACCACAGAACGGCTGCATTTCGTGGCAGTTTTCGCTATGCTGCCACGAAATATTGGAACAACCTGCCACCCCCAATTAGAAATTGCAATAGTTTGTTCTGCTTTAAACAAAAATTAAAAAAACATCTATTGAAATTACAAAACCCAAGCTTATAAAAAAACCGTTCTACAATTATTATTATTTTTTAATTTATTTCTTTTTTCTATGTACTCAAACAGACCTACTTAGTTTTTGAAACAATGAATAGGTATATAAAATGTTTATATTATGAATACAACTACTAATTATGTATAATTATAAAAATAAAATATCGTTCATTTAAAAAAAAAAAGTATATTGTGAAATTCGCTTCAGATTGTTCTGATAAATTTGTATTAGATTATTATGCGTGTAAATGTGTTGTGTAAAGCAGTGCTGCGCGCTGTACCTACCTCAGGCGCCGCTGAAAACCAGCGCTGTGTCAGAAGACCCCTTCTGATACAGCTCTTATGCTGAGCCGGTGTCCTATTTGCGTTTTTACTAGGTTAAGTTTAATTAAGTTTTATTATGTCACAACTATGTATCATGCAACATTTATTTGTAATTATTTAAATACGCAAATAAACATTTTTTACTTACTTTACTTTACTTTACAATACGGTCAACTACCGCTGTAAAAAATAAATTTAAATTGCTTTTTTTCCCGCGATACGATTTTTTTTATTCTACAGCGGTAAATAGTACTTCTGTGTGATACTGCTACTAGCTTTACACCCCACGGCGTTGCCCGAGTCTTTGAGTTTTTTCCGCGGGACACCCGCGGAAAGCCTTACGTTTGCCTTTATCGATAAATGGGCTCGGACCAAGAAGTTCCTGCGATGAGCGCTTTCAAAAAAAAACTTCTGCTTTATAATATTAGTTTGAAGTCTCACCAAAACCTATATTGCTTTTATTTATAGTCTGTAAGCCTTAATTTAATTTTTTTGTAAAAAAAAATACTTTTAATATTAACTGTATAACAGCACGCCAACAATGTTAGCAACCAATACAGGTTGGATAGAAAATGCCTTGGCATTAATCCCACCTTTTTGTACAAAGCTTTTGTTCAAATAAAGTAATTTAAATAAAAAAAAAATTGTGTGTGCGATTCACACACGAGAAAAGTGAAACTTCAGTAAATCGACAAAAGAATAAGAAGAAAAAAAAAACAAAAAAAAACACTATGCAAAAAGATTTTGTTCGGGCGGTCACCCATCCAAGTACTGGCGTCGCGCACAGGCCGCTTAACCTTGCTAGCGTTGGCGTAAGATTAGCTTACCCGACAGGTAAGCCAATCTTATTTCCATTTCCGTTTCATCCGGTTTCAAATCACAACGATTCTAAAGAAGTTTCACTTCAAAAAATATTTATAATTATAAATATATCCAGACAATTCACACAACAATGGAATAAAACCTCTACAGAATAGGTTTTATTATATTGTTGTGTGAATTGTCTTTTAAGCGCGAAACAGCAACAAACACACTTACATCCCCGCAAACTTCCGCGCTTATTACATAAGTAGGATAAGCTACTTAAACCGCAAGCCAAAACCTTGTGGTTTATTAACCACTTCCTTTGACCCAAAAGTTTCTTCCATCATTTATTTTTACCATAATTTTCTATTCAATCAATTTCCACATGAAATCCGTCAATTTTTCATACCCACATGAGCGAGCGGAAATTGACGGGGTAATACTGAAAGCGTCACTCTGTATAATCCGTTAGAAGTAACTTCCAATATACAGAATCGATAATGCAAATGTTATGTAAAGAGACGGCGAGAGGGCAAATTTTGGAGCTGCAAACCAATCAGCTGTAAGGAGAATGTAGAAGTTATTGTAGTGTCTTTTGATCTTTAGAGGTTTGAAGAGACGGGTGTTTAGTCGTTTCATACCGAGAGATGTTCATGTGATGATTTGCCGAGGGCCTTTTTAGAATGGGTCGGTTTTGCAGCAATGATTGTAGCCCTGCCTTTTATCACTGTTTGGGTCTCGTTTTTCTCGTCTTTGAAACCCTTAAAATAACTCGTACCGTCGTAGACTTTTAGTCTTTACTTTTGACAACTTTTATAAGTAGTAACATTTCAGGTTGTGGTTATTGAGTAAATATTAAAATTATAACTGTTTTTTTAGATACCTCAGATTGAGTGAAATAAAAAACAAAAGAACTTGAAAGTTTATCAAAACCCTAATTTAATAGTTTCTACGTAACACTCACAAACACATACCTACCTGTCTAGCCACAGACAAGCCTAAAACAAACATTATTTGAACCAATGTTCCAACATTATAGAAAGTGAAGACTCCAAATTTCCTTCATTTTCAAATCGACTCGAAACCCTATAATCGATTACAAATCAGCGTAAAATTTCAATCGAGCTACATAAAAACTCGAGTTCCCAATCACCAATCTTCCTAATGATTTAGCGACATCAATCGACTCGCATTTTGTTATTACAAGCTCGGCGCTCTTGTTATTCAAAGATTATTCTTTACATTTCGATCAAATGATCAAGTCGGATTGTCCGGGAGTCGTTTAGGGACTTATTATGAAAGGGTACTTAAGTATTGCTCAATTCAAAAATAGCTTTATTTCAAAGATATCATATATATATATATATATATATATTGACTTATGACTATTTAATGAGTTTTATAATTTATACACTTCCACCCCCTCATGCACAGTTGTGAAAAGTTTTTGTTAAATACCTACATCTTCAATTCGTATTTTCTCGTCGATCACATTACGTCTTTAGAAAGTAACAGAATTGATTGATTTAATGGAGACTATCAAAGGTGCTTAACAAGTATAATATATTAGCTGGATTTGCGATAACAGTTTTTTTTTATAATTTTTACTATACATCAGTAACGGATTCGACTAAAACTCAAAATTAATTTAAACGGTAAATATTAATCTTTATAAATAATATTTAATATCTAATTAAATTTAAGGAATTTTTTTTTCACTGACTATCTATAATATATTATTAAATAGGTAATTTTAATTTATTAACAAGTAGGTGATTAGTTTACAAATTGAAACTATCTTATTATATTTGTAAGACTCCTCAAGTAATTCTTGAGATGTTACTTCATACGATAACTTAAGTATTGCTTGAGTGGCCTTACTTGAAAAAGCATCATTTATTTTACAAATCGATGACTTGTAAGACAAGTGTATGTATCTATTATCACTAGGATAACTTAAGTTTTGCTGGCGTGATTCATAATAATACCTTAGAGGAAAGCTTCAGGGATCTTCTGTAAAGTCCGTGATCTGAATTCAGATCACGTGTCCAGTGGACGGTCTCCCTCAGTCGGCGATACTAACAATATGCTCGTAAATCTCATACATTTTTATGAAATAATTCCAAATTGTTTGCATGGTAGCGATATAAGTTTAGTATTACTGGATGGTAATTTTATAAAGTTTATCTTAATAGTTAGTTCGTTTTATATATTTAGGGAGATTATTAAAATCCTTTTATAAATATAAAAACAAAAATTATTATGGAAGAGACCAACTGACAGTATAATGATTATCAACACTAATTCGATTTATCACGGGATAAATACCATGATTTATAGATTTTTTAATTATATGATAACAGCACAGTTGAAATGCCGTTCAACCGTGGTCATGGCGCATGCATAAATTTATGTTTAAACATACATAAATATTAGAGCGAAACCACTTTTTTTCTTCCTACTGATTAGTCACGGAATCTCAAAAACTATAACAGCTAGCGACCTAAAATACTGCAGATAGGTTTCTTATAGAATGTAGAGGTCCGCTAAGAACGTAAAAACTAAATTTCACCCCTAAGGGGGTAAAACGGGAGATGGAAGTTTGTATGAAAGTTCTATGTTTTTAAAGTATGTAAAAGACTTAAAAGCGCGAACGAAGTCGCTGTTCGCCTGCTAGTCCTGTATACCCTATTATATTAAACTGTGGTTGATATTAGGCTGCTAATCACGCGGAGGGTGAAAGTGTTTGTATGTTCTGCAAGCACATTCTCCTTGGTCTGGGTGTTTAATATGTATAGTGTAAAAATATCTATCAGGGTGTATGTATGCTTATTATATAAAGTAAATCAAATACCTAGTACCCGTAACACAAGCTTAGAGCTTACCACGTGGCTAGATGTTGTTGTATGAATTGTCTGGAAATATAAATATAATATAGATATCAGTTTTTAATCTTATTATATCAATGTCTGGAATACTATAACGGAGGCCTATTACCAACAATCAGCAACAGCCTGATAATCATTATTAAGATCGTTTTATATAAAATAATGTATTTAGATTATGGTTTTAATTTTTATGATCTTAAGCTCTAGATTTTATCAGCACCATTAAATAAACATATTCATATTATTATATGTATAATGCTTATTCTTCGTCCATGTTAGTACGTAGAAACCAAAATAGGTTGTGGTAATCAAACTATTTCCAAATTCACGATGTAGGCAAAATAATTTGTGGTTTGATTATTAACAGTCGAATTTAGACTACTAACTAAAATTCCTATTTAGTACAAAGTGCTGTAAATAGACTAGGTCAGGTGCGATAAGGGTGAGTGGTGTAACTGGACCACTTCAATATTTCAGATTCATGAGAGATCAGATTGAATTTATCATCGTCATTCATGATTTTCGTGGAACATGCAGGAAATAGGCACCCTTCAAGCCAATTAATTAATTATTACTATTTGGAACGTAATATGTAAAGTTGATTTATGATTTCAGAAACAACCTAATTTCTAAGCATTGGAGAGCTATTCTTCACTTAAATCTAGAATTTTTAATCCATATTCAATCATACATTTGACGTATTTTTCATAGAAATATCACAACTCAATAAAGTACTGATGAATGTGTTCAATAAGAACTCCTTCGGGTCAAAATAAGGTCCCCACAACTTAGTTTGTTTTGATTCAATAAAAAATATAGGGTATGTTATTGACGCCGCAAAACTTGTCCATACAAAAACCGTCCCCAGTTGCTGTCCGGTGAGAAATAAATAACTTTTGTCCTAGGAACAGGGAGCATTTATTCATGGACTTAAATATATTTCATATTTTTTTTTTGGTTTGCGCTATTGCGAGTATAAAAGAGGACTATGGACTATTACGCCCTGGTGTAAAGTTACACCAACGGGCATAAAAGGGGTCCTTGGTTTTTAAGCTACTTTAGGCTACTTTCTGCATCAGGTCTGGGCGACGCTATCTTAGAGACGGCTATGCTAGTCAAAAATAATCCTAGCTTATTCGTTAAAGTGTCTGACGTTGTTGAAAGAAACAGACGAGACAAAAATAAAATATTCGTGCCTAACACTAAAACTGCTTTTATGCGCAAGAGCATTTTTCGAATGGCGCCTGCTATATATAATAAACTTCCTGAATCTTTGAGAAACCTTCCTTGTCGGGTGTTTCAGCAGATTTTAATGACATTTCTAATTAAAATGTGTTACTATAGTATAAATGATTTCATGACTGACAAAAATGAATCTAAGATAATGACTTTTTAAATTGCATAATAATTAGTTTTATGACTTTGAATTTTTGCTTACTATAATTATTACTGATGTTATGACTGTTTTAATGAAATTCATTTAAAGTTAATAATTATAAAAATGTATTTATTACAGTAGTTTTGTTAGATTTTGTTATTATTATTTTAAGCTTATTCAATAATGTAATGCTTTAATTGCATGCCTGGACAGGTTAAATACATTGATCCATGTAATATTTAAGCCATAACATCGCTGTAACATGTATTTACGCAATAAATGAACTTTGAACTTTGAAGCTAACTCAAAATTACTGCTGTACATGCCTTAGCAGGGCAAGCGAACGCAGTATTTGATCTTGTGTTCCAATAAGAGGGTACTTTCCATCTTAAAATAAATTTCCATTAAACAGATTCTCTCACGCTCACGGTGGGCTCACGGTGGATGCAGGCCGCTGCCAGCTGAAATCACTAGAAATCTTTTAGGGAAGCCTATGTCCAGAGATGATGATGATGATGAACCAGATTCTCTAATTATTTTTCATCCCGAACGGATGGAGGGTTTTTTTTTTGCTTGATAAGTCTTTATTTGACCACAATCTCACCTGATGCAAAGTGACGATGTGGTCTAAGATGGGACCTAGAAGGTAGATGGCTTCTCCGGGCCACATTACGAAACACGAAAAAATCGCTTCACGCACTGGCCCAGCCCGGAGGGTGGTGACAAACCGCGGCCGAAGCCTCCCACCAGAGACTGTTCTCAGCACCACCCGGAGGTCACGTGTAAGGATTCAGAGGGTTACCACTTACGGACGTGAACAGACACAACCTCCAAAAATTACTTAATTAATTAAATTAGGGTAAAATTACTTCACTGCTGGACATAGGCCTTTACATTTTCACTATTATTACTTATTATGTTGGTTCTGTATTTGGACTAGCTCTTGTCCAGTGATACAGCCTCCGAGCCAGATCCCAGCGGTACGTCTCGTTGCAGCGAGCTCCGGGAAACTTCTCAATAAGTATTGATTGAGAACGATAACTTCGGGAAACTTTATCTCGAACGGACGCTGGCCAGCTTTTTGGTAACTTTGTATTTTTTCGGCTAGTTTGAAGTGCGGACGTATTGGGATTTATTAGGGACTGGTATTGTTAAGGCTATATTATATTTGTACGGGGGGGATAAAGTTTTAGTTAGGCTGAATGTTGCGTCAGCGAGTTGGTTCGCGTTGGTTACTTCAAATCAGAAACTTACATAATACAATTCAATACTAATGTTTCTGGACTATTAACATCAACTTTTTAAATAATAGAGATAAATAAAAACTTAGGTGCACAATTTATTGTTATTATAAATTTCGATAAAATTATAATTACCTAAGTTAGCCATCTTCTTCTGATATATTATATTATTTTTATGATTGTATTTTTGCTGTTCTTTCATCATTTTCGTCATTTTAGTACTTTATATTGCCTCCACAAGCTAGCCTGACAGCTTCCAGGAGATTGGACACCTGTTCCGTTTTGTATATTACCACTTCTATTTGAACTTTTTTCTGATTGAACTTTACCAATTCTATTATTTTGTTTTTTAATAGACCCGCTATTTTTGGAGCCGAGTGTCCATAAAACCCACTATAAACAATATCTCCACCTAAGTCCCAAGTCTAGCAAGCTATGCTATGGCAATTCGAGTTGTCAAATTTCCATCTAAATCACCCAATACATAAACCGAAACTGTGAAACTTGGCCCATGAACATCAATTGTCAGTCACTACGCCGTAGAGATAGCAATATTCATTTATTTGTTGACATTCCTCGACTGTCTACGTTATTGTCTATTTGGCGCTGTGACGGCTTTGGAAATGTTTTGTAAACAATCTTATAAATATAATATTGGGGGACTCGAATAAGGTCTTATCATGGCGTACCTAATCTGTTTAATATATTGACTAGCTTTCCCTCACGGCTTCGACCGCGTGATAATAGATTTTTCATCCCCGACCATAAAAGAGGGGTGTTATAAGTTTGACGTGTCTGTCTGTCTGTGTGTCTGTCTGGGACATCATAGCTCCCGAACGGATGGAGCGTTTTCAAGTGAAAAAGATGTTACTCAGTTGAACGCCATTTTGCGTCTCAAGGATTTATTATTACAAGTAAACTAATGCATGCCGTAGACAATGACAGAGAGTGAAAGTTGCCATGAACAATAGGGCCATAGACACGCAACAGACTATACAAACTTTTTGGATTATTACTAATCGTTTTCGTACAAAACGACCGGACTACGAGTACAATGACGTAACATGTATGATATCTACATTTAATATGCAAAATTCTTTAAAAATTCGCAACGTTTTCGCTTTCGTATTAATTAATAAATTTAGGGCATGTTTCATCAAGCCTTCTAATTAATTACTAATCTACCCACTTTGTTTTGTACAGTTGTTTTTCTGACTTATTTTATAAAGCATTTAAATCTAATACCAATTTAATTAGTTAAAATCTGCTTTCAAATCTATACATATATACTACATACCTATCTTTATTTAAAACACCCCTATATCGGGCGAAATAAAAACACGCAAAAGAAAAACAAAACAAGATTAAAAAAACAAAATTGTCCTTCATAATCATTTTCGTTTAAAGTTAAAATTTTGTATTTATTTCCGTTACTTCCAACTTCAAATTTTAATGAATCCATTGTTTTATTTTTGTAAGAGAAAAAGATAATATCGCAGCTTGGTTCTTTGTTATTTTGCAACAGGAAAAAACGGGATTTTTTACTAATTTCCGTTTATTTTACTGGGGTAATATTGAATCAACAGATATATTTCATCATCATCACCCAATTTATGTTCCCACTGCTGGCACATAGGGACTTCTCTCATGATGAGAGAGATTAGGGCTTAATTCACCACGCTAGTGTAGATTTGCGAATGTCACATGTTTTTAAAACTCTGTCAAGTTCTCAGAACATGCCGGTTTCCTCACGATGTTAGAATTCACCGTTGAAGCACATGTTTTTTAAAGCGCACATACATATTTCAAGAAGCAAAATACAGCAATATTAAGGTTCGTGGTAGGGTTTGAACCCACGACCGTCAGAATCAAAGTCGAGTGTGCTCCTACTTAGCCAACACGGCATTTTTTTTTTAGATTTATTTATATTGATACAAATAATTACTTCCCTTTCATTCTTTCATACAAACGTAGATTACAGAAAATACTTATTCAATTAAATATCAAAAATTTTAAAACACACTATCTAATAATCACCAAAACGAGTATAATCAAGTACCTGTTAAATAAGAATGTTAAAGTAACGGAAATTGGTTAATTATCAAGCTCTTGCTATATTTATATAATTATTTTGTTTTTCGGTTAATATCTATTGACCGGAATAGGGTTTTCATAAAAAATACCGGGATACTTATAAGGCATTACATTTATCATTATCTATCATCTAGCCCTAATCAAATCAGGGCTTGTAATGTTTTGTCAATAACCCCAGAATCATAACAACCTCAATTTTCGTAAATAGGTAGTCTCAGACAATATTCTATTTAGATTGTAATCACAAAATCTCCCCCGGCCGGAATTAAACCAATCACCGAATAGACAGGTCAAAAAATATACATTCCACATAACATACATATCGTTCTTTCAATTTCAAAAGAATATTATTTGGAAGATTGACTTTTATTTTAATTTCCGCCCCAACCCCAACCAGAGATCCATCAATCGAACTATTGGGCGGTTCTGGTATTTCTGAATAAAAACCGCCCAAGACTCCAAACAAACTAATACAAACATTCTGAAATTTATTCACAATATTTGTATTTGTAGTCTGCCCGCGGCTTCGCCCGCGTTTTAATAGTTCCCGCGGTAGGTTCTGTCCTTTTCTGGGACAACAATATGTTCGTGTCAAATTTAATGCAATCGTGCCACGCTCATAATAAAAGATAATCCCGCGATTATCTTAATATATATACATCTCGTGTCACAATGTTTGTCCTCAATGGACTCCTAAACCACTTAACCGATTATAATAAAATTCGCACACCATGTGCAGTTCGATCCAACTTGAGAGATAGGATGGTTTTTACGGCGAGAAAAATTCGAATAATTTCCGGGAAAATTTTTGACCCGTGCGACGCCGGGGCGGGCCGCTAGTTTACATATGTATATTAATGTGAAGTTTCATCAAAATCCCTTTCGTAGTTTTTGCATGAATGAGCAACAACACACACACTTACATCGTGATGTTTATATTATTATAGTAGAAAGAAGGATATTAGTAGGATTGTACAACATTGTGCTCCAAACTAAACAGAACTCAAGATAATATAATATGGACATTTTTCTAAAACATGCCATATGTTATAAAAAAAGCAATGAAACCAAAAATCTAAAATGACTCACCTATTCAGATTGCAATAAAAAAAATAAAGTAGTCCAGTTTCAGCACCCAGCCTAATCGCACCTGCACGAATCGCACCTGCCGATCTCCCCCTGGTCGGAATCAAACCAATCCCCAAACAAAAAGGTCAGAAAATATCTATTCCACATCAGAAACCTATCGATCTTTCAATTCCAAAAGAAAATTATTCGCAAGATTGACTGACTCTTTTAATTTCCGCCTCGAACCAGAACTCCATCCATCAAAATTCAGCCGACTTCAGAATTACCAGAACCGCGTAAGTCTCCAAACAAAAGGTTTAAAACTCCAACAAACCTGTGATTTTACGAGTCTCAATGTCATTAAGGACTGGATTCGGAGGTAACTTTTGAAATCACTCAAGTTGGGGCTGTTGACAACTGGGATGGGAAGTTTTCCGATTATATTTGCACTTTGTTGACTTTTGGGCTTGGAGCTTTATTTATCGTGTCAAGAGTCATCATCATCATTACAGCTACATAAGCCTCCCTCAAAGATGAACAATTACTCCTAGAAATCTATCTTTCTAGAAATCTGAGCAGTTTTAAAACATTTCACTTTAAAAGTTACGAGTATCGTGGGTTACACTATTCATTTAGAACATTTCAAACATCTATTGCAGTTTTACGAACTTTTATACACCTACAAGCAACTTACGCCAAACCCAGTGAAACGAACGACCTGATGCAACTCCATGAAAAATGAGCATAAACCAGGAAAGAGTTTTTACTTCAACTTAACCAAGTCGGGATTAATAGTAGAGTCCGTTTACTTAGCTGATGGAATTGATGTGAGCTTAGAGAAGTTTTGATGGATGCTCGAGTGAGTGCCTGAGAGGATGTTTGTTTTGTTTGTGATTCATGCTAAATTAGTTGGATGGCGTTTTGCTTGGGTCAATAATAGTTATTTTTAGTAAGAATATGATTGAATACAGGCTAAACAGAGTGAAACTATAGAATTAGGTACTAGAAAATGTTTTTACAATTATGACACATGTGAAATGACATACAAGGGGAAACGAAATCGACTTCCGCTCAAAAATCTGTGTCTGTATATTCAGCGAGCACTTTTTCTTTGGTTTGTGTGATTTCGGTGTATTAGATATTATTTCTATATTATAACGGAATGGATATTAATAAGAACACATGTCATTCAAGTTCCGTAGTGGATATCGCGGCGTCAGACTTTCACTAACAAGATGGGCCATCTGTCAATATTTATGAGACTCAATTTTTTTTTATTATATAAATAGTAAGTGCCGATGCTTGGCGTTACATTGCTTGCGAAATGAATCGCGAATAGCGAATAGCGTAATTTAGGATCGCAAGTTTCCAAAACTGTATCATTCGTACACTATCCATGAAACACGCACCGTAATCCTGGATTGCGGATCGCGGGATCACCGATCCAAAACGGATCGTAGTCTGATGTGGACCTGCCTTTATGAAGTTTGGTTTAGAGGTTTTGTCTGTTCACGTCCGTTAGTGGTAACCCTATGAATCCTTACACGTGACCTCCGGGTGTTGCTAAGAGCAGTCTCAGGTGGTAGGCTTCAGCTGCGGCTTGTCACCACCATCTGGGCTGGGCCAGGATTTTTTTGTATTTCGTTATATTGCCCGGAGAAGCCATCTACCTTGTAGGTCTTCATGCTCCATCTTAGACCACATCGTCACTTAACATCAGGTGAGATTGGGTTCAAATTAAGGCTTGTATAGCAAAAAAATTTAATGCTCCTTTACTCTACTGTATGATCCTTTGCTCTTAATCACATGATGATGATTATTTGTTTTACGCAAAATAATGGCTACACAAAGCCGTAGATTTTTATCACAGTTAAAGTCCGGCCGCGACAGGGCCCAGGAGAGTACCTGCGATATCATCGCGGCTGTTGTTCACTCCACTCTGATCCACTTGTGAATAACAAGAATAATAAAATTAAAATGCTACTGTCTGAGAAATCGATTTAAATGGTAGCTCAATAAAATTGGAGACAATAAGTCGGTACAATTTTGTGAAAAGATTGGCGCGTTTGTGGGTGGGTTTAATTATTATTTATATCAATCACGCATTGAAAACACCGATAGATAAGAATAAGAATAATAAGAATAATTTATTTATCATTTTACAAAACATAGCTTAGGCACATATATAATTAAGTGTCTTGTTAACAAAAATTATGCAAACTTTGAATTACCATTAAATATAAGTAAACACTTTTATTTTAACTAGACTAATTAATCATATTTCTTCAAATAATCTAACAAAAACTATGTTAACTTAATTTTGTACAATATTTAAGTTAAAATGACGGTACCTAAACGGTTAGAGATGCAATACTTCCCGTGCTAGTCGAAACTGTGTTACGGCTAGCACGGGAAGATAGATACAATATACATGTTTTGATTTTACAATGCTTAGTAACGTCACAAAATAATTATTGTGGAGCTAGTCACCGCCTTCAATTTTAAAGTGATTCAATTATTCAGCTGATACAAGACAAAGAAGTACATTTAAAAATTTTTGTTTCGTTTTGAAGAGTCTAGTTCATTTTTGTTTCATTTTGTTCTACGAGGAACTCATAAAGTAACTGATCTGATCCTTAGATTAATGCAAGTCTTATAAAACTAAATATAGTTTAGAATACACAAATCCTGACGAATCAAGCCTTTGTAAAGATACCTATAATGTAATGTGGGAAATCAATAATATAAGTTTTTAAATGCCTTTATATAAATTATCCCCAGAGCTCGCTCACGTCAAATTATAAAAGCTGAGATTTATACACAATATTCTAATGACCATTTTAAGTCATTATTCAAAAAGCCAGACCTATCCGAAGGGAAGTATAGAAGTATTGAAAGTATCATAGCTTTTTAGATAATTTGTTTTGTATTATGATATAAGTACAATGAATTTTTTGGATTTTTTTTATACGAACTTGGTTAATATGATTTAAAGAAAAACTCAAGTAATTATTTTAAACTTTTGAGGTACGTATCTCCTCTTTTTTTTTGATGGTGGAAAATATTGGGGTTCTATATAATAAAGTGAAAGTTTGTATACCAACTCGATTTTATTCAAGTGCTGAGGGCAATGAATGATACTGTAACCTCTGTCAGCTCGACAATGGATAATGAGCTCTATTCGATATTTCACTGAAACATTTAACCGAAGCCGCAAATTTTATTCTTGATTTTCGAATTTCACTGATGACATTTATTTCGGTACATTTTAAACCTATTTTAGTTGAAAAGTTACAATAAGGGCTGCGTTTTCGGAAGCAGTTTTATGAAAATGATGCTAATTACTTAGGATATAGGTAAATAAATAGCATCATTTTAAATAATACTAGCGGTCCGCCCCCGCCTCGCACCTAGTTGCATCTAAACTATTCTTGAACCCACTTAAACACACCCAAAAAATTAGATCAAAATCGGTCCAGCCGTTTATTAGGATTTCAATGACTAACACATGTACAGAAGGTTTATATACATAAAGATTTAATGTGTGTGATGGTAGGGCCTTACATAATAAAAAATGGAAGTTACATTTTGATATGGGTGTTTAATATGTATAATAAAAATATCTATATATGTATGCCTATTATATTAAATATATCAGATATCTAGTACCCGTAACACAAGCTTAGAGCTTACCACGTGGCTAGATGTTGTTGTGTGAATTGTCTGGAAATATTTATTTATTTATTTATTTTATATTATAATTTTGAAAATAACTGAATATTACCTCAATACAATACAAACGGAATGTCAATGCAAGCAAATTAATTGGTATGTCAGCTACATACGAGTTGTCAAAGATCACTGACCTGTCCATGTAGGCTATGTGCTTCTAAGGAAATAAACGTTTTGACTTTGACTTTGACTCAATGAACTCGTCATAGGTGTAAAATGTCTGTTATATTCTGAAATTCTGAGTGAATACGTATGTGTGCGTTTGTGTATGCTTATTCGGTTCACGGACTGTATGCGGTAAGTACTTGCTTGATGCAGTTAGGTAATATTTAAAATTAAGTATTCAAGTAACAGTTTTTTCACAGCGAAATATTAAAACTAATTGGTACATTTACAATGTTCTTGAAATCTCAAACAAAAAATAGCTGAAAGCTAATGAAATGTTCAGAATTCTGATGAGGCAAAAATACACGATTTGTATTCTAAGCGTGTTTACACCTTCGGTTCTGAGCGATATTTACAAATTGTGACGGACAGACAGACGCTTAATGCAAATGCGAAAATGCTGATCAAAATATTTTGTGAAAGGCGCAATAGAATTCTGTCCGAATTTATTGCTGATGTTTTTATCAGAGCGGCTTTTAGGTTGTGCTGAGTTTTTCATGTTTTTGTTTATGGGCCACCGCAAGCAATTGAAACAATTCTTCATCAGTAGTACTTGATCTGACTATTCAGGTACAAATAAAGAAAGAAATAATGTACAATTAATAGATAGATAGATAGATAGATAGATAACTCTTTATTGTACACCACAAATAAAATACAAACTGCAAACAATAACAAGACAATACATTGGAGTACAAAGGGCGGCCTTATCGCTGTGAGCGATCTCTTCCAGGCAACCTTTGGATGGACAGGAAAGAAATAGAACGACATAGACAGTGGCGTAACGTAAAGAAGATATAAAAGGAAAATAAATAAATACCAAATAAACTATTCAAAACTATTTTCAAATAAAATTAACTTAAAAATAAACTTACATAATTCATAAACTATATCCTAATAAGAGCGATACTAAAAAATAAATAGATAAATAAATAAAGAATAATAATAGACTATATGACAGATAAAAATAAGTGTTCGTGAAGCAGTTTTTTGAAGATGGGAAGCGATTTAGTTATGCGCGTTTCGTATGATTTGGGAGAGCTCGTTCCATTGTCGGATAGCTTGATTAATAAATGATTAATGTTAGTTTAGATAGTTTGTGGGTGTCCTAATTTTAAAATAATCTGTGTAACTAAATAGGTTAGTGAGAACCTGCGTCTCAGTTTTTCAAATAGCACGGGTTTAAACCTTAGTGGTTTTTTGTTGCTATTTATGTGTTTATTAAAAATGTATTATTTTTGTAAACGATAAATAAATAAAAAAAAAGTGAATTTGTCAGAGTCGCTGGTTAGTCGTGAAGTACGAATTGTCAAAAACTTGTTCGGATGTGTTTTTTTTTTAAACTAATGTCAAGTGAGATTAGTTGTTGACTGCTTCAGTGGCACAGTGGGCTAAGGTCCGCTTGGGGCGAAAGTGGTAGTGGGTTTGATTCTCGCTTAGGGGCCAAGTGTTTGCATGCGCTGTAAGCAATTTCTCCTTGATCAGGGTAATAATACCTTGAACAATAGCTTAAAATATAGGTATATAAATAGGTATGTAAAATGTATGTTGTATTAAGTATATCAGATGTCTAGTAACCGTCACACAAGCTTAGTGCTCACACGGGGCTAGATGTTGCTGTATAGATTGTCTATTTTGTGCAAAGCAATATTAAGTCATGATACACGTAGGCCAGGCACGTTTTGAATTTAAAAACACCCGTTTCCGCCATTGTAACAGCGTCCAATAAAAATTAATCACATCGAGCTCACATAACCGTCGCTTAAAAATCCCAGCGGTGTGCGATTAAGAGCCTCTTAATAGAAGCGCTTTTATTACAAACGTTGTAGAACTTTTTAAGCGCTATTTTAGAGGCTTTTTTACGATGATATTTGAATATCATTATTCGTGAGGGGTTTTGATTTTGATTAACTTTACTAATATTATAAAAGAGTTTGTTTGTTTCAACGTAATAATTTCGGGAAGTTGTGGTTTGATTTGAAAAAATATTTCACTGGAGGAGCCTTCGAGGACGGTTATAAGCTATTATTCAATATCTAAATAAACTGTGACTCGATTATAGAACCTAAACGTTCAGCCGGATCGAAAATGTTGAAAGAAAACTAAAAATTATTAAAACTAAAGTATTACCATAGATTTTACCAATATTAGCAGCAGAGAATAGCAGAGCGATTTGGCACATTCCATACATTCCGTTTGTAGGAAGCGCGCGTTGACGTGCGCCCCTTAAACAACTCATTTAAAATGATACAAGGCCTTGTCGCTGCCAAGCTCGTGTTTGGTACATGCTAATTTTAAGTAGCGCCTGCTCTGTAGAAAGTGTAACTCTTTGGTAAATTCTATTTTGTACTTTTAGCCAAGTGTTAAAGTCTGATGTTAGTTACAATACAATACTCTTTATTGAACACAACATAATAAAACTCAAAAAAAGATAGAAATGTACAAAAATTGTGAATGAATTGGCGGCCATATCGCTGATAGCGATCTCTTCCAGGCAACCTGGACACAAATCATAAAGCACGAATAAGACGGGAGTAGCAAATTATAATGGAGATACGAGTATTAATAAAGTAGTAGTGAGTTGTTTGTTCTTTGTACTAATTTTCTTTCGCTATCCCGGTGTTTGATAGCAGAACTGTTGTATGTACTTACATATACTATAACTTTTCACGCAACGGCGTGGCCTATATATATGTTTTTTTTTCAGGAACATCGTATTTTCCCGCTTTTTGTATTTTTTAACCCTTGACCAAAAAAGAGGGGTGTTATAAGTTTGACGTGTCTGTCTATCTGGGACATCATAGCTCCCGAACGGATGGAGCGATTTCAATTTAGTTTTTTTTTGTATTGTATTGTATTGTATTTTATTCGTCGTAGGTAACACTGTACACTTGACTTCATTCACTCTATTTAACTAAATATTATATTATCTTAATTCAAACAGTATATTACAAAATAATAATAATAATAAGCACTCTGAAAGTCACAGACAAGACATCAATTACATAAATGTCATATTATAAAGTCCAAAAATAAAGAGCACATTTTGCTAAAAGTAGCATTGACAAAACATAAAATAAATGAAGAATGTCATAATAATTAATAAATGGAGCTGCTGTACAGGGGCATTGTCAAATATTGTTACATTTTGTTATATGTAAGGTAAGTTTGGCGCGAGTTTCTTAGACAAATGTCATGAAAATCGGTTATGCCGTTTAAAAGTTATGTTTGTTTGCAGCAGTTGATAAAAAACTATTTAGCTTTATAATATTCAGTATAAATAATTTTTAATGTTTATGAGGCGGTAACTTGGAGTCGTAAGTCCAGTGGGCGTCCCACGGCCGAAGATTTATGTACTGAATGAAGTAGATGTAAAATAACTCAAACGATTGAGTAAGCCGCTTAATTGGAAATGAACTCGGGACAGAAATGACTCATTACTCAAATTGAAATATTTTACGAAATAAAAGGGTATTTTAAAATGGGATTCTCATCTTCGAAATCAGAAATTCGGATATTCCTATAATTTTTACCCGTATATTAATCTGTAAATAGGTCCCACTGATTCTTTAATGTCTGTAGTATTTATTTTTACTTTGTTCTCAATATTGCATAAAGCTATGTTCAGTGTGTCTTTAAGTAATCTAATCTATATAAATAAAAATGAATTGTTGTTCGTTAGTCTGATTAAAACTCGAGAACGGCTGAACGGATTTATCTTATCATAGTCTTGAAATGTTCGTGGAGGTCTAGGGAAGATTTAAAAGGCGAGAAAAATCGAATAATTGCCGGTAAAAAAATTGAATAAAACCCGTGCGAGGCCGGGGCGGGCCACTAGTTAGGAATAAAAATATATGTAGAAGAACGGGTCCACGAGCTATACAGATGATTAGTTATTTTAATTGGTTTTTGAATACGTTTATTGTAAGTTATGACATAAAAAAAACTAAATTAAAAAAAAAAACAGATTCCAAGACTCCCTTCCAAAGAAAGAAGTTCCCTTATTTCCAGATTTTCGGTATTACTTTTTTATTATTTTTTTACGGTTCTCATTTTTCTTTTAAATTAAGTATATTAAAAGGTTGTGAATCACTGGACGCATCTAATAATGTGAATGACGGTTAGTTGTGAAATTGATATATTATGATAATTAATATACTTTTATATATAATAGTATACTACATATACTATTAAATTATAATATACTAGCGGCACGCCCCGGCTTTGCACGGGTAATTATTCAAAATTATTCGAATTTTTCTCGCCGTAAAAACCATCCTTAAACTCCAACGAACATTTAAAAAAATAAATTGGCTAAATTGGTATAGGCGTTGTTGAGTTATGCGCTTAGCAACACATTTTGCGATTCATTTTTAACCCCCGACAAAAAAGAGGGGTGTCATATGTTTGACGTGTCTGTCTGTCTGGGACATCATAGCTCCCGAACGGATGAAGCGATTTCAACTTAGTTTTTTTTGTTTAAAAGGTGAGTCTGGCGCGAGTGCTCTTAGACATGTTTCATGAAAATCGGTTGTGCCGTTTAAAAATTGTGGGGGTTAGAGTGGGGAAGGAAAACCGAAAATCTGCAAAAACTCGAGTATCAAATGAAAGCGCATTGCGTGCACATTATACATTATTATGGTGTTTTACTTTTAAGGAAATTGAAGGATTCGAATCGGGGGTTTTTCTTATATTTAAAATTTAGATTTATTATTTATAAGAATTAAGGTAAGAGAAAACATACTATTGATTGCAATCTTCAATTTGGTGTAACCGACAACAAACATAAACTTGGTTCGGGTCAATTTGTGTAACGTTAGTTTTTTGAAGAAAGTTGGTTTTATATTGGTGTATAATTTTTCGTTCAAGCTAAGAATTAGTGTAAGAGCAATGCTGGTTTGCCAAGATACATACACCAACTTAACCTTCTTCGGTCATAGGAATACAACAATTCGACTTATGTAAATGGATCACATACCTACTCAGTTACAACATAATTGCGACGGAAGTCTGCAAAATTTACAGTTAAAATGTGTAGCATAACTGTATTTTTTTAAAGTTAGAATTATATTATTATGCTATTCGAAAGAGCAGAAAAAAACTAAAAAAACTGTATACTCAACTTATTTTACGTGTTTTGGTGGTTAACCCAATTGAACTGCCAACCGACGATATGTACAATATCTATGCTATAATGGTAGGGTTTAGTTCTGAAAATAACTTTTTGAATGGGATTAGTTACCTGTTAACGAATTATTAACTACTAACTAAGCGACAAAATATTATCAAGCGACAATTTTTTTATTTCCGCCCACGACCATTCAGTAGGGAGCCGATCGCGCGGCAGATTATTTCGTGATCTTAACCCCCCTCCCGTACCTTCGTGCCCGAGTGACGCCTGCCACTCCACAACGCATAGTGTCACAAAACTATAATAGTTAGAGATATGATGTAACAACGTTTTTTGTAGATAATGATAAGTTCTACAAAGTTGTGATACATCACTTAGTTATATATTCAATAGTTTTCGCAGCATTCGCGATTAAAGAAAGATTTTAGGTTTATTTTTTTATAAAAATCGGTTATTGTCACAAAACTATAATAGTTAGAGATATGATGTAACGACGTTTATTGTAGATAATGATAAGGTCTACAAAGTTGTAATACATCACTTTGTTATATATTCAACAGTTTTCGCAGCATTCGCGATTAAAGAAAGATTTTAGGTTTATTTTTTCATAAAAATCGGATATTGTCACAAAACTATAATAGTTAGAGATATGATGTAACGACGTTTATTGTAGATAATGATAAGTTCTACAAAGTTGTAATACATCACTTTGTTATATATTCAATAGTTTTCGCAGCATTCGCGATTAAAGAAAGATTTTGGGTTCTTTTTTTTTCACCATGGGTTACATTATCGGAGTTTGGTAAGGAATCATATTATTTTTGAAAACTAAATATAGCCTATGTCACTCAGGGATAGTGTAGCTTTCGAATGGTGAAAGAATTTTTTAAATCGGTGCAGTAGTTTCAGAGCCTATTCGAGACAAACAAACAAACAAACAAAAAATCAAACCTTTCCTCTTTATAATATTAGAGTTTGGTAAGGAATCATATTATTTTTGAAAACTAAATATAGCCTATGTCACTCAGGGATAGTGTAGCTTTCGAATGGTGAAAGAATTTTTTAAATCGGTGCAGTAGTTTCAGAGCCTATTCGAGACAAACAAACAAACAAACAAACAAACAAAAAATCAAACCTTTCCTCTTTATAATATTAGTATAGATACCGCCAAATAAAGGCCGGCGTTCATATTCACAAATAATATGCAATTAGATATTTTCAATCAATGATTACCTAAATCGTAATTTCTAACAACAACACAGATAATAATCATTGATTGAAAGTAGTCAAGAGATGGGCTGTGACTATGATTCCGACCTAGTGCAGTCTCTGGTGGTAGGCTTCGGCCGTGGCTTGTCACCACCCTCCAGGCTGGGCCAGTGCGTGAAGCGAGTTTTTCGTGTTTCGTAATGTGGTCCGGAGGAGCCATCTACCTTCTAGGTCTTCATGCCCCATCTTAGACCACATCGTCACTTTACATCAGGTGAGATTGGGGTCAAATGAAGGCTTTTCGAGTATAAAAAAAACCTAAGAAACCTCGTCTCGTTTTGTAGTTTTAAAACTTTAATTATATTAAACAGATTGAAAAGACCATTCTCCTATAAATAACGTTATTTCATTTCCTTTATCAATATATCGAGATGAGATAAATTTATCTCTTTATTCCCTCATATCATATGGCAGATAATTAAATGAAGCTTCAATATCAATGTCGATGTTATTACATTAATAAAAGGCATTGTTCATAATAATTGCTCAAGCCTGACTGGGCACGGGTCCACAGTTCACCTACCGCGTATATTGGTGTATGCCAATCAACTGAGCTGTTGTATTGAGGAGTTTTAAGTAGGGTTGCCACAGCGAGCAGAGCTGACCCATTAATGACAAATTTTACCTCGCACGAGGAAACTGCTAAAAATGTTTCTCTGTTAACTTGTCAAAATTTGCCGCCTTATTTAATGTCATTGACCCCTCATTCTCTTTGTCCGTGCCGTGATAATCTTTGCATCGCCAATATTTTAAAATATTAGTATAGTTAGCCGTCGGGGCCAGAGGCGTCCGTAAGTGAACGTTCTACGTCTGAAATGATGTTCATATCAATGTTGAGGTTATAACAATAATAAAAGGCAATTGATCATAATCATTACTCAAGCCTGACTGGGCACGGGTTGAAAGTTCACTTACCGCGTATACTGTGCTTGGTGCTGTGCATGATATGTAAATTTAACACCTACAATTTTTTCATTTCATTTCATTTCATTTGAAGAACATGTGGCATTCACCAACCTGCACTTGGCCAGCGTGCTGAATTAAGGCCTAATCTCTCTCCTCAAAGAGAGAAGTCCCTGTGTCCCAGCTGTGGGAACGTTAATAATAGGGTGATGATTATGATGAACCAACTGTGCTTGTGTATTACTATTGAGGACTTTAAGTTTTAATGCATATTAGCCAAAGCAATTAGCTTCTTTTCAATTCTTCCTACTTCAGTGGCGCAGTGGGCGAGGGTCCGCTTGCGGCGCAAGAGGTAGCGGGTTCGATTCCCGCCGAGGGTGAAAGTGTTTGTATGTTCTGCAAGATTTTTTTCCTTGGTCTGGGTGTTTAATATGTATAATAAAAAATATCTATAAATGTATGACTATTATATTAAGTATATCAGATATCTAGTACCCGTAACACAGGCTTAGAGCTTACCACCGGGCTAGATGTTGTTGTCTGCATTGTCTGGATTTTTTTTTATCTATTTATTCATTAGAATAGATAATGTATTTGCATAATTTAATTTTAGAAAAGAAAAATGGCAGCGACTAGTAATGGGTCGTCCTATCTGTCATGTTGTCCACACGAACATAACCAGAACTAAATATGCTTAGATTTGCTCAACGAATTATCCAGAGGGCTATAGTCGCGGATTCCTTAGAATATAATTATTATTATATAAACTGAGTCTAAATAACTGGGTATTTCGACTCAGTTAACAAAAAATAATAATTTACAATTAAAAGTTTGACTTACTCCAGAAATCCCTTGCGAGTATCCCCTGCGAAGGGGATAATTGGATTTTTTCCAAACTTTTACCTAACATTAGCTGCTATATAATATGCATAATATTTATTGAAGCTTAGGGGTAGATATATTATAGTCAAAATGTATATATGATAATTTTATGAAGTCAAAGCATAGACCAAAATCCCATACCAACAATCCACCCTCAATATATCAAGTACGACCAAAACAAACGAAAGAAACTAAGAAAGCAGAAAAATCGAGAAGCACAGATGTGTGGAACTGTTCGTGAGGACAAATTGTTTTATCGAAAATTACTTTCTCGAAGCGAAATTTCCATTTTTCTAATGGAGCGAAACGAGTTTAGTCCCGGAGGCGTACTTTTGTTACTTTCTTTTGCCTTACCTGCAGAATGCTATAAAAAGTTGTGAAAGGCAGTCATATTATTTTTGTAATAAGTCTCACAAGTCAGTAACTTACTATAGGCGGGTTGATCTGTCAGCACGCTGCTTCCCGAAAATACTTGTAGACCAGTTGCTTGGCGACGCGTTGGCATGCAGACAAGCTGTGATTTAGACGACCAGGGTCTTAGACAAATCCGAGTTGCTCTTTAGACATAGTGATTTGACATTTAGATTAATAAAATAAATACTAAACTATATATAATGTAGTTTTTCTTTTTCTTGTTAACAATAAATAAAGACAGTGCATTGAAGTGTTTTTTAGTTTATTCGTCAAAAGCTTATGGAACTTAGACACTCTTATTAAAAGAAATAAATAAATATTTCCGGACTACTCACACCGGACTACTCACACACACACACTCAACCTAACCTAACCCCAAACTAAGCGGAGCATGTACAATGGGTGTAAGGTGACTGATACTACATAGATACATATTTTTTTTTGTAAATACATACAGAATGATAGATAGAAAACACCCAGACCCGAGACCAGAAATTGTAGATCGTACAAAATATGGTCCCCCGAGATAAAGAGCATCAAAGTTTCTTTTTAAATTGATAAAAAATAGGTGTATCTATTTTACAAAAATAGGTACTATAAGTACCTATTTTTGCGTACCTAGTTTTTTATGTAGTCCAGTATGAAACAACAATTTATTTTTTTACAACAAACATTAATGAGGAAGTTGTTATCACAATCAAGTTTTTTTTCTGATGGTTGTGGTTTTAAAACCTTAAAACCTCAATAATTACACGCATGTCTATTAAATATCCTTAAAATGATATAAAAAGTAGTTTTGTGGAACTAAATTTACATAGTATTTAATGACTGACTCAGTGGCGCGGTGGGTGGAGGTCCTCTGGCGGCGCAAGAGGGTTCGATTCCCGCCGGAGGGTCATGTTTTTGTATGTTCTTCAAGGTTAATATAAATTATAATTTTTTTTTATGTTAGATAAGCCTTTATTTGACCACAATCTCACCTGATGTAAAGCGAAGATGTGGTCTAAGATGGGGCATGAAGACTTAAAAGGTAGGTGGTTTCTCCGCGGCTACATTATGGCCACGAAAAAATCGCTTCACGCACTGGCCCAGCCCGGAGGGTGGTGACAAGCCGCGGCCGAAGCCTACCACCAGAGACTGTTCTTAGCACCACCCGGAGGTCAAGTGTAAGGATCAGAGGGTTAGCTTTTACGGACGTGAACAGAAAAACCTCCAACCTAAATATGTATGTATGTCTACTAGATCAAGTATATCAGGGTTCTAGTACCCGTAACACAAGCTAAGAGCTTACCCCCGTGGTAAGCTCTTAGTTTGGGTTACTCGTAGACACCTGAAATACTAGATCGAATAGTTCTTCTTCTTCTTCTTCTAATAGATCTAGATGTTATCGTGTTGATTGTCCGGACAAATATATTATTTATATGTATGAAGTCGCTTTCTCTGAGTTCGCTTGTATCTTGCAATATAAAGGGTGATTCTGGAGGTCATTTATTGTTCAATGTTTTATCGGTAAAATTCAGTGGGGTCGTTACTATATCAATAATGTTTTAGTTTTCTGTAATATTACGAATATATTAAGTATATTTTTAAAGGGGTTTTGTTATTTTATTAAATAAATATGCATTAACAACCCAGCGTAGTTTCATAATGTGTTAAGTGTCATAACCACTCTAACGTCCAGCGCCCGCGGCGTAACTAGGGACTAACGTCCCAGCGCGCGTTACGCGCGCCGAGCGTGTAAAACGCCGCGTTTTTTCTTTAAAACTATTTATCACATAAAAAGTACTAAACCTATTTCAAAACCAAAAATGTATTTATTTTCTTTATTATAATTATATAAACTTGAATAATAATATGAATCATCGTACCTACAGCTTCATTTACTAAAAAAATATCAAACATAGGATGGTAGCATTTTTAGACTGATTTGGAGACCTATTTTGATAAATTTATTTAAAATACTTCCTCTGAACATTTAATTATTATTTTGGTACCGTTTTAACGGGGTTGGAGTCTAGTTTTTTCAATAACATATTTAATTTTAATACAGATATCACAAGTAAATCATAAAGAAATTAACTTGCGAAAAATAGGAAAATGGCGGAAAATTTCTCTCACTTTATTGTCAAAATAATTTTTTGTTCATAATTTTTGTTGCCAGGTATGGGTTTTTCTAACTAGAATTTAGTAGAATAATTATTGACAATGACATCTGACATTGACAGTAGCAACTTGTCTTATTAGAAAATAAAAAAATCCGAAATCAAAAGAGCTAAAAACTCGTGTGGCCTTGTAGTACCATGGACGTAAGTCGGCATAAAGTTTTGTGGCACTACAGTACCACTGGACGTTCAAGTGGTTAAAGTCTAAATAATTTTAACTCGGCGTAATTTAGTTAAAGTGTTGAAGAAGTCTGGCAACTTGTTGAGATGACAGGCGAATGGCTTATTTATCAGAGCTTGAAGCTTAAAATAATATGGTGAAGGCTCTTCGTTCGGTATAAAACACGTTGTATATATGTGCTGTCACTGTGTGTTAACAGAGTTTCCTACTCCAGGAAAACACGGGTTTTAAATCAATTTTTGAAACACGATGTTTTAAATTTTGCTCGTATATTTTTTTTTAGCTTGTAATTTCAGATATATTTTCGTGAACCGATTTTAATATTTTTCATGGAAAGAATGTAGCATGATATTTTTACCAATTACATTTAACAGTTACGTATGTACCAGTAGCTATCACGCTATATTTACTTATTCACATTTTGTTACCAAAAGTTGTTTTTTTATAAATTAGGAGGCGCTAAATTATTACCAAATTAACCATAGTGGTTCACGTTTGCACAGAATAGTATATTACCACGACCTGGGTTTATTTACAGTACTAAAGTACACTCGAAGCTTGTTTACTGATGATCGACAAGAAGTTTCGCTCTTTTGGTCAGCTACCTCATAAGTTCTCAACATTCGTGTTATTTCAACTCTTCTGCTATACCTATATAACATTTGTTAGAATATTGTAACATGAGTATAGAATACCTAAATGGAACGAAATATTAAGTACTAATTCCGCACAAACTTTTCCCTCTCAAGAATCTACAAAATTATCATGCAAGTACACTGCCGGCCCGACCACACTCACACAAAACAAACTTTAGTTTAGAGTTGTTTTTTTGTTTTTTGTGTGTGGGTGTTGTTTGAGTTAGTTGTAGAGCGAAGTTTCGATTGCAATAATTTGATAATTCCAAAGGATTTTGAAAGTTCTAAAACCACTTTATAAATTGACCAAAGTCACAACTTCACTATTTCTATTGAGCAAGAATACCTGCCTAAAATACTGCAGAAAAGGTTAACTTCACCATGTCAGCCAGTGTCGAACACCAGGATATTTCACCCACTAAGTAACTTTCGATAGAACATATGGCGGACCCTTCAGAGGGTGCGGGGTGGTTTTTACATGTTTTCTGATAAAATTCAGTTTCATGATAACAAAGGCTTTTGGCGCGGTCTCCTTTAAATTGTGTTTCAACTATTATTGGATATTTGCTTTTAAATGGTGACATTTGGACAGTTTTTTTGAGCTAATATAAAATTTTAAATAAAGTCGGTTACGTTACTCTGTCATTTTTTTTTTTTTGCTCGATAAGCCTTCATTTGAACACAATCTCACCGCACAGTGACGATGTGGTCTAAGATGGGACATGAAGACCTAGAAGGTAGATGGCTTCTCCGGACCATAATACAAAACACAAAAAAATCGCTTCACGCACTGGTCAAGCCCGGAGAGTGGTGACAAGCCGCGGCCGAAGACTACCACCAGAGACTGTTCTTAGCACCACCCGGAGGTCACGTGTAAGGATTCAGAGGGTTACCACTTACGGACGTGAACATACCGCTTAAATTATATATAGAATTATCTCATTTTTGTGTGTAGGATAAGCTACTAGCAATGCATTATTACGTAAATTGTTTATATTGCACAAAAAAGTTACTTTAACAATTTCGTCATATATTAATTGTTATTAAAAGAGCCCTTGGACGATTCACACGGTATGAAACGACTGAAGACCCTTTGTAGCATTATTATATTTTAAATTGAAAACGATTAAAATTTATATTTATAGTTGAATCATAACAACGCTTATAATATTGGTTAATGAATAAAATAAAGCTCCCACTTACACTTAAATCCCTCACACGAGTATTAACAGTTTTAAGTACCCAATAACCCGGCTCATTACGCCCTACTTACTGAAACTATGTAGCAAAAAAATATTAAAAACATATAAAATATATTGTGAGTAATAAATTGCAGATACAAAAATTCGAATCGACTGAATCACATTTTATGCGCTCGTAAAATAGGAATGAAGCGAAAAGTCCAAGTTTGCTTCCTTATCCAATACAAGCAACGCTTATATTGATGCGCCCATAAACTTTCATAGATTTTGATGATTAAGCTGACTGGAGTTATATGAAAAACCGGTCTTTTTAATGGTTGCTTTCGGCGCCGAGTCTAGGGCGCTTTAAATAAACTCAACCTAAAAATACATTTTTGATTATTAAAATAGAATAAAATAGACCATATCTATACGAGAATTAAAAATTAAGAACACAAACAACTTAGACAATAAAAATAATAATAAAAAATAATAAATTGAGCCCAGGAAGATATATAAGATATATTTTCCTTCACTGATCACCCTCGACACAAAACATTTTGGAGGTTTTGTCTGTTCACGTCCGTAAGTGGTTACCCTCTGAATCCTTACACGTGACCTCCGGGTGGTGCTAAAAACAGTGCACCAGGGACGCGGTATTTTTGCGCATAATTGCGCGAAAACCATCAGTCTGGTACTGCGCAAACATCTCAGACGCACTACAAAATCGGGGAAGTCCTAGCATCATCCGGAATATATTATTATATTGGGTACGTAGAGCATCCATGGACTTTTTTGTATGCCGAATCCACAGACATCCCGTGTAGAAGCTCTGACAGTACGCTTTGAACAGCGTCACCATACAATATAACTTCTTCAGTACAACGAGAAAATTTACGAGCCAGCATATTGCCACTGACCGATAGAGCCCTACGCTCCCTTTCCACATCATCATTATCTTTAAGGTCGTCTGTAATCTGTAACTAGATGCTAGATGATTATTGCTAATGAAAAATAACTAGGTTTAATAAGCTTTATGTAAATATTTGCGCCACAAAGTGAATAGTGGTGATGATAATAATTAATTTGACGTTGTCAAAAAACGAACCTAGGACTTAGTGTGGTTTATTATTAGAGGCATGGTATAAAATTGCACGACAATCCACACAGAAACATGCCCCGTGTTAAGTCCTAAGTAATCATGTTTTACGGGTACTAGACCTCTGATAAACTTAATGTAATGTACAATATTATATACATTTTTAACCCCCGACCACCAAAATAGAGGGGTGTTATAAGTTTGACGTGTCTGTCTGTCTGTCTGTGGCATCATAGCTCCTAATCGGATGGAACGATTTCAATTTAGTTTTTTTTTGTATGAAAGGTGAGTTTAGCCCGGGTGTTCTTAGACATATTTCATGAGAATCGGTTGAGCCGTCCAAAAGTTATGGGGGTGAGAGTGGGGAAGGAAAACCGAAAATCTGCAAATATACTCGAGTGGGGTATTAAATGAAAGAGCATTGCGTGCCCTAACTACTAAATATTATGGTGTTTTACTTATAAGCAATTAAAGCTAGGCCTTCATGCTCCATCTTAGACCACATCTTCACTTTACATCAGGTGAGATTGTGGTCAAATGAAGGCTTATCAATAAAAAAAAAGCATTGGAATCATTTTTCTTAAATTTTAAACGTGCAAAAGAAAACACGCACTCACACTCTTGGCGGGAATCGAACCCGCTACCTCTTGCAGACCTGCTTAAATGCAAATGTTTGGACTTTATTAAACAATACATGTTTTCGCGCATGCGAAGCCGAGTATAAAAGCTAGTTGATAGTGAAAACAAATTAAAAATATTAAAGAGATAACAAATATTAAGTATTATATTTAAAAATCTTAGCCATAAAACTTAGCTTAGATACCTTTTCAATTATACAAAACCATCATCCTTTATTTGACCTCAACATTTCCAGTCCAATCTTTAAGTCAATACGTAAGTCGTCCCAAGTCACTATTCACCAGAGTTTCTAAGTGAATGTGGCCTAGATAATCATAAAAATTACTGCCCCAGACGTAGAGTCAATAAAATTTTAATTGGACGAGGCGGGTCTCGTTTTCCAGCTGATCGGTTTGTTTGAATCATCTTAATTAATTTCGAGGTGATTGTAGATCGGAATATTTTCTTTGATAAAACATAATTTACAAAGTCAGCAGTCTGTTCAATCGAGATATTTTGATGTGTATTTTCGGTTGACGATAAGTTAGAGTGAATTCAGCAGAATAGAAATCTGATGACATTTCAATAGTTTTAAAATATGTAAATAAACTGTTATACTTCTGCTTCAGTGGCACGGTGGGCGAGGGTCCACTTGCGGCGCAAGAGGTAGCGGGTTCGATTCCCGCCGAGGGTGAAAGTGTTTGTATGTTCTTCAAGCACTTTCTCCTTGGTCTGGGTGTTTAATATTTATAATAAAAAATATCTATATATGTATCACTATTATATTAAGTATATCAGATATCTAGTACCCGTAAAACAAGCTTACCACGGGGCTAGATGTTGTTGTGTGCATTGTCTGGAAATATTTATTTATTTTATACGTTAAAGAGTTTGAAGGACATGTGTCATTCACCAACCCGCACTTGGCCAGCATGGTGCATTAAGGCCTAATCTCTCTTGTCAATAGTCCCTGTGTCCCAGCAGTGGGAACGTTAATAGGTTGATAATGATGATGAAACTGTTATAAGAAATAAGGCTAGTAATTTCGTGTTTGACAAAACAAAGACGCCAAGTCATTGAAATAAGCAATTCACTGCTAAATCTATTAAGCCTACTCGTTTAAGCTACCACATGAATAAAATCTCTCACACACCTTTAACGATTCCACATAAAACAAAGCATAGGAAGCTATCTCATACACTTAAACTCTTAAACCTTACCGCAACCCGTGAAGCCTTCATAAAAATATCAATAAACATAACCGAGAGTGCGGTAAGCACTGCTTAATTGCCGCCTTCGTCTTAGAAGGCTTTCGGTGCCATATATCTCGCGGTAAACGCATCGTAAAGTCGCATTTTTACGATTTTGCCGAAAAGATTTACTGTAACCGTAGCAGGTTTATTAGACCCCAGAGTCAGCCACGGTGGGGACAGCTGAGTGGGAAGTGACTGGGTTAATGGTTTCTGACAAATTTGGCCCTCTTTTTTAATTCGGCATTGTAATTAAGATCTTGTTAGCTAAACTTAAGTTTTGTTTGAATCGTGAAAAGTAATCATCATCTTCCTGCCTTTATCCCGCATTACGTGGGGTTGCAGGGCATAATATTTGCCTTCATTTTATTCTACCATTCGTACCCTTTTCTTACACATGTTATAAACTAATTAAACACAGTCCATCCTTTTTTTCCCCGTAATTTTCATCTTATCACACGAATTTCATCCCTTATTATTGACAAGTCCCATACTTATAGAAAATTAGGGACTTAGTTTGGGATAAAACTTTTCATATCGTTACAATCTACGTGAGTTATGACCACACAGAGGCTAGTTATTAAACGTACCCAGGTATATCTGTTCCATTCAAGAAGAAAAACCAAAAGAAAAATTTACTACAATTAAAAAAATATGCTAATCAATCATAATTTTTAGTCGTTTTGAAAGAAATCTCAAAGGCACCACAGAAATATGAACAAGCTGTAACAATTCAGCTATCAGTATTATACCAGGGTTATACCGTCTTCCCTGTGGGCAATCTTGTTAGTGTAATTGTGATCGTGGATTAACCAGCGCTGTTACACAAAACTCTTTGTACCTTCCACGATTGCACCGCTCAGACTCGACCTTCTGAGTCAATGAGGAAAAATTACAACAGTGAATCCTGGGTTAATGATATAAATGGATTAGTCTTGAAATTGGTCAAGAATTTTGGTAACATGCCGTTCGTACAATATATAACATAGCATGACTATCATAGTCATTATTAAAAAATGAATGAATTAAAAAATATCTATTGACGCATAATGCGTCATATTTAAAAGTTTTATAAAACATCGTTTTACAGTCCTAAAAGATGGGTTTTAGAAAAATAAAATAGTAATTAAAATGTTTGCTTCCCACTCATCATCATCACCTTATTAACGTTCCCACTGCTGGGACACAGGGACTTCTCTCTAGGCGTGAGAGGTTAGGCCTTGATTCACCACGCTGGCCAAGTGCGGGTTGGTGAATGTCACATGTCCTTCAAACTCTTTAAAGTTCTCAGAACATTCCGGTTTTCTTCACGATGTTTGCCTTTACCGTTAAAGCGTGTGTTTTAAGAGCACATTATAATGTCTCAAGAAGACCTGAGCTACGTAGCGGGGTTTGAACCCACCTTCGTGAACGAAAACGAAAGTCGAGTGTCCTCCCACTTAGCCAACACGGCTTTTCACTCAATCGACTTCGAACTGTAATTTGATCAAACGGTTTGCACCTCAGCAGTTCAATATTAAATTAACTCCTAAAATCATTAGCAAAAGGAAGTCAAACTTGCTACTCGACGAAGAAGAGTGATTTCTAGACTCATTCAATTCAACTTATCAACTAAACTTTGTAGAAATTCCACTCTACCAATAATCATAATCTTTAACAGTTTTTGAAGCAGATTCTAGCGAGGCTTGAGTCTGGCACTCGCCATTGCCAGCCTTCTCAGTAGCAACGGACTCCCCACGAGTTTGATGGAACTATTTTTACTTATAATGAAGTTTGCAGAAAACTTCACTTGCGCGATCTAGAACAAGCAAATCTATTGGCTGATCCGTTCCGTTGGTTGGTGTTGGCGCCGAATGGATTAAAATTGCAGTTTTTGCTCTAATTGCTGTTGTTTAATTCATAACTTAATTGCGGTTGACTGCAGTAATAGTTTACTGCATCGGTGCCGTATCGACTAATTGAACACAAATTTTCATTCGTTTCGCGTATGAATATTTTATTTTGTTGGTTGTATTTGCTTTGGCGATGATTTCCTTGCGTCATTCAAAATGGTACGGGAAAATTATCATTTACGAAGTCTGATTAAAGGTTTAATAAATCGTTGTCTTGGCTTGAATATCATAAGTATTTTTAATTAAATTTGCTTTTTTGTTTCGCTTGTCTTTCAACAATATATATTTGTCTTGTCCCTTTGTACTAAATATTCCCTGCAAACAGTACAGCCGTGGTACAAGTCAAATATAGATAATGCTAAAATATCCAACTAACGAAACCGTGAAAAGCCACCAAATATACTCCACGTTTTAATGCTGCTATGTACTATGTTGTTGTGACTTCAAACTTACTATATTTTTAACCCCCGACCAAAAAAGAGGGGTGTTATAAGTTTGACGTGTCTGTCTGTCTGTCTGTCTGTCTGTCTGTCTGTCTGTCTGTCTGTCTGTCTGTCTGTCTGTCTGTGTCACCATAGCTCCCGAACGGATAGAGCGATTTCTATTTAGTTTTCTTTGTATGAAAGGTGAGTCTTGCGCGAGTGTTCTTAGACATGTTTCATGAAAATCGGTTGGGCCGTTTAAAAGTTATGGGGGTGAGAGTGGGGAAGCAAAACCGAAAATCTGCAAATATACTAGTGTGGGGTATCAAATGAAAACGCATCGCGTCCACATTACATAATATTATGTTGTTTTACATTTAAGGAAATTAAGGCATTGGAATCGGGGGTTTTTCTTAAATTTTAAATTTAGATTTATATTAGTCTCAATTCTGATACTAAAAATCGCTCTGTAAATGAGTTTCAATTCAGTGGAAACGCGATTCCCTGAATCAACAACGCTTGTTGACATTAGAATTATAGCGATTCCGATTGCTGGATATTTGATTACGTCGATGTAAAAATCGTAATGGAAAAATCGGTGGGGAACGACAAGTTATTTTGGAAGCGTGAATGTAAACACACGGAGTGGGGTTTCGCTGATTGCTGACTGTCATTCGATTGATTGATTATATTTTGTTGTGTCAAATCTTGATATAGTTTTAGTATTGGTATAGCAGATGATAATAATACGCGAAAAGTTTTCAATTATTTAATTTATAAATAAAATATATAATTATCAACTAAATAATTTATATATATTAATAATAATTTATATATAAAACGAACTGCCGGAATTGTAATTATTTTTATTAAGACACAATGAATTGTACTCGTATAATGAAATATAAATCATTATTGTGAATTGTAACAGGAAAATTTATAGTAGGTTTAACTTTATGTTAATCAATTAATGTTATTTAATAAATAACTTAATTTACATCTGACATGTAACTTGGTGTTATGAATAAATTTATTTGTATTTGTATCATTTATGTACATTATTATACAGTTTTGTGTCCTATGCCTCAGTTTTGTGTCTTATGTCGCCTCTCAAAATCAAATTCAAGACGTTTATTTCTTATAGAACATGGTTAATAATGACCACTTGTCTAGGTCAAATAAAGTTATATAATTTTACTAAAATTAAGTTAAAGCTACCTAAAAATGTAATTAACTTTGTTTAGAAAATACGCGACACTTTGAAAACTTCCTACAGAGGGCTATGAATTTGAATTCCCTAATAACTAGGCGACTACCATCAGTTGCTTACATATTGCTCCTTCTAAGAGAGGAAATAGACTGTCCATTACATTATAGCGAAGCCAGTCGACTCAGTGAAATCTAGAAAACTCAGGCACCAAGGCGAGGTGAAAATCTAGACAAAAGATGGACCTATAAATACTAAATGTATCAGAAATTAATTGTTGAAAAGCTTACTTACCTACTATCGAACCTATTATGTAGGTATTTTGTTTATATTTACAAATTTTTTTCATTATTTACAGTCCGAATCTATTTAAGTGTAAAATTGTAATCCTTTCAAAATATTTTCATAATAAAAGTTGAATAAATAGAAATGTAAAATATTTCGGAATGGAATAAAGAGTCGGGCATTTCTTTTCAGCGCTTGCCAACCATTTTCAGGCTGAACTTTTGTCAGCCATTTTGTACATTGCTTTTCAAAATTATGTAACGTATTTTTTCCATAATTTTGATAGAATGCTCACATTTTCCTCGAATACTAAATTATTTATGGGGTGTATATTCAAGAGTTATCTGGGGGCACGGCAGTGCCCCCACCAAGTCGAGCAAAAAAGCGGCACGGCCGTACCATCCTTTTCTCGAAGCAATTCAGGCCATTTTCGACCCCCTGTAACTTCGTTGTGGATAAAACTAGAAGACTAATTTTCAGTAAACATGCAGGATTGTAAAGACACGGTATATTTCAAATTTCATTCAATTTGAACCAGTATTTTAAGAATTATAACGGGTCAAATTTCGTAATTTTGTCACTCATTGACTCACCGATCATCAAAATTCTAAGGCACTTCTAGCAGACCTAGAAGCTTCAAATTTGGAATATAAGTAGTGTTTGGTGTATGAATCAAGGAAAAACTAAAAAATCTAGAAAATACCGGTATAGAGGGCGCTGTCGCAACGCCACGTATATACGAAATATGTACTAAAGTAATCATCATCATCATCATCACCCTATTAACGTTCCCACTGCTGGGACACAGGGACTTCTCTCTTGACGAGAGAGATTAGGCCTTAATTCACCACACTGGCCAAGTGCGGGATGGTGAATGTCACATGTCCTTCAAACTCTTTTTTGAAGTTCTCAGAACATGCCGGTTTCCTCACGATGTTTGCCTTCACCGTTAAAGCACGTGTTTAAAGCGCACATAAATTTCTCAAGAAAAATCCAGAGGTGCGTGGCGGGGTTTGAACTCACGACCTTCGGAATGAAAGTCGAGTGTCCTCCCACTTAGCCAACACGGCTTAAAAACTAAAGTACTAACAATGCGAAATATAAATAAATCCAATCTAGACCGGCAAAAAGAAAATTATATGGACATAATTTACAATAAGTAGAAGGTACCGAAAAGGAAAAAAGTAGAACTGTCTACAAAATACAAAAAGAAATGAGATCCCATCAAAAACAATACTTGTCAAAAAAACCAAGTCGCGCAACTCAGTTGTTCTGCGGTAAAAAGTTGTGAGATCCAAGTAAAACCAAGTCTTCAAATTTCGTCTCAAAATTCATTAATGTTTTAAATAAATATATTGAGACTTGGCCATCGCACTAAATAATTGAATTTACACGCGATTGAATTAACACGTGTTTTCAGGCGATGGCCAAGTCTTAATATATTTATATAAAACATTAAAGAATTTTGAGACGAAATTTGGAGACTTGGATTTACTTGGATCTCACAACTTTTTACCGCAGAACAACTGAGTTGCGCGACTTGGTTTTTTTGATAAGTATTGTTTTTGATGGGATCTATCTTTCTATACTATAAACTCTAAGTTACTCTTAGTCTTGGCAACACTTAAAGTTTCCATAGAGGGACCATAAAACCATAGACTTAACCATAGACCATGACTATGGACTATGGTAGATAGACTTATCTATAGAGAAATCTATGCTAGATACGAAACGTTACAGCAGAAATATTATTAGCCCCGTGCCTAATTGGTGTTGTAGCCTGACATATATATAATTAAACTAAATGTGTACCTCATCATCATCATCACCCTATTAACGTTCCCACTGCTGGGACACAGGGACTTCTCTCTTGACGAGAGAGATTAGGCCTTAATTCACCACGCTGGCCAAGTGCGGGTTGGTGAATGTCACATGTCCTTCAAACTCTTTTAAAGTTCTCAGAACATGCCGGTTTCCTCACGATGTTGGCCTTCACCGTTAAAGCACGTGTTTAAAGCGCACATAAATTTCTCAAGAAGAAAAATCCAGAGGTGCGTGGCGGGGTTTGAACCCACGACCTTCGGAATGAAAGTCGAGTGTCCTCCCACTTAGCCAACACGGCTTTTTCAAAAAAAAATGTGTACCTACAACAATTTTATCTATAATATCACTCACAGCTAACTCATAGGATATTTATTTCTTCATTATGCTACATTGTATACTTCAGTTTATTTATGAATGTTTACAAATAAGTTTAAAAGCCGTGTTGGCTAAGTGGGAGCAACTCGACTTTCATTCCAAAGGTCGTGGGATCAAACCCGACAAGCATCTCTGGATTTTTCTTCTTAAAAATATATGTGCGCGTGAGAACACGTGGTTTAACGTTACCCGTTTTAAGTAATAATATTTTTAAAATTATTAATTAAAATCATAGGTCAATTCGAACTTAAACTAACTAGACATCAGATATACTTATTTTAATTGACAAACAAACCTATATAGATATTTTATAGTATTCATATTAAAAACCCAGACCAAGGAGAATGTGCTTACAGAACATATAAACACTGGACCCCTCGAATCGGGGAATCGAACCCGCTACATCATGCGCAAGTGGGCCATGGCCGGCGTCACTGAGGCAGTTAGTTTAAGCAATAAAACCGATAGGTATAAAAAAAATATTAAATTTAAGCCATAACATTAACTGCGCAACAATACAATAGATTCTGAGATATGATACTTAAACTTTGTTAAAGTTATTTCCTTCTCGATATTGGTGTATCGTGCTCTTCGAACTTTGATATGAACTCTGATTGCCAGGAATGTGTTATTAGATTTTTCGAGTGTGCGACGTATCTTGTATTTTATTAGAATGTTCTCTCATTTTTGAGGAATATAATAGAATATACATGGATGGCAAGAACATAATGGCAATAACAGAAAATGTATTTAATTAAGTTGGATGAAATATTTGTACATAATTTAGTTTGGGAAGGATACAATATTAATTAAAATATAGCGGAATATAAATTTGTTTCAATCTTTGTGAACATAATGCCTGATTGTCCTTTGAGTTGAATATTAAGATTCAATTTTTCCAACGGCTTACCTTTTTTGGATAGTCCAGAATTATTTATTATTACCTTTTTTTATTTAAAAAGCAGTATGAAGACATATTTATTTATACAAACGTTTTTTTGTTTGACTGCAGATTAAGGCTTCGGCCAAACCTAGGCGTCAGCAACGCGGGAAATGACTGCAACACGGGAGCGTCTTCAAAGCGAGAAGTTTTTGCCTGAAAAGTGAAAAGTATTTGTATGTTCTTTAAGGATTTTCTCCTTGGTCTGGGTGTTCAATATGTACAATAAAAAAAATTCTATAATGTATGTCTATTATATTAAGTATATCAGATGCCTAGTACCCGTAACACAAGCTTAGAGCTTACTACGGGGCTAGATATTGTTGTGTGAATTGTCCGGAAATATTTTTATTATTAATTAATTTATTCTACACTTGTGTAAAAAAAAATAACACGAAGTAACGTAGCTTACTAGTGAAATGCGGGACTCGAAGAATTACCATGATTATTCCTTAAAACTATATAAAATTCGTTGAAAGCATTCAAACAACACTATACCTAATTCGCATCGCACTGATACCTACAATATTGGATTTTAGTATTCCATACGCGAATCCTATCTATCCTCAAAGAACAAAGTGCTTTCCTCGGGACGAGGAGGGAATTGGATAAGGTTCCTTGGGTGTATTGGTTTCGCGAGAATGGAACCTTTTCAAAGTAATATAGAAGCTCTCAATTATTAGCGGACTTTTTTATATTTTGTTATTGCGTAAGATGAAAGTTAGGGAGTTGGGAGAGTGGAGGTGTATTTTGCTTTTATTTGTTAACTAGAGGATTTCTGCGGCTCTCTTTAAAGGAATATATGGTTTCTATCTGAAATAAAAATGTTTTTTTCATTAGCTTCTTATGTATTACGCATTATTTGTGGCGGCGCCGCGGATTAGAGGTTGGGATTTGTTTTTATAGGTGCTTAAGTATTTTCCTGTACTCTCACCTTCTTCGGGCACGTTTTTCGGCGTAGAGATAAGTCCATAGAACGTTTGGTGAGGGTTAGGGTAGGGTTGAAGGTACCCGTGCGCGAGGCAGGTCGCCCATGAGTTGGACAGATCAAATAAAGGCAGCAATGGACGACCCCTTATACGAATGCACCAGTCGAGCAGCTGTTAGGGAGGAATGGAGACGAGCCGTGAAGCGTGCCACAAGTGGAAACTACCAGTGCTGACCACGACCACTCTGGCAAGAGTGTACCGATTATGAAGAAGTATTTATCACGGTTCATATTTGTGTATTTTTATAGACATTTTTTAAAATACCCCAATGCCTCAAGACGTCAATCTTCAACCAGTGTTTTTAGCTAGTGATGACTCATGGATTTGATACTTGCTTCTTTCGTATACGCCTTTTTAAATATGTTTATAGTCTTTCAAAGGACTATGCCTTACCAATGACATGAAATCAGAACAAAGCTCACGATGGTTGCAGACCGTTTTCAATTGAATTGTTAAGTGACATATATTTATCCATCTATGGACGTTCTGAAAAAAACTTCCGCTGAATATATTATGATTTGCTATAAAAAAGAATCAATAGCCCCATAAAAACCTTTTTTCTATTCGCTTCTCAATACAGTGTAAATTATTGAAGCGAACTACCTTGTCTTGACTGTTACCGACCATGTCGGCCTGCCTGTTTGCCCTGTGTTTCTAAGTTAATATTTATTTTAATTTTGACCTCGTATTTATTAAACATTGTTTTACATTTAGGCATTTAATTTTTTCCAAGTGTAAACTCATAAGAAGCTGAGGGTCAAGCCGTACCAGTGGGACATTTTCAGGATTTACGACCCTCGTTATATCGCAGCAGGTGGCCAACGGATTATTGCGGTCAGACCAAACAAGCTTTGTTAACGAAAAACAACCGTGTACACAGAATGCGAATTTTATAAATACTGGCCTAACTACAAATATGTGTAATAATTAAGATTACCCTTCGACTGGTGATCTGGTCAATACATAGCTTTAACGCCGAGGCTACGTCTTACAGACGTCAACATTTTAGTTGTTTTTTTTATTCAGTGTTAGATAGCCCATTTATCTAGAGCGATTATATCTATAAAGGCCACCTTTATAGGTTAAATAAGTTTTCCATTTTATTAAACCCAAAAAGCTGAAAAGCTATTTTAAAAAAAGGTGTAACAATCTATCCGATAATTTATTTTTATTGATAGATTTATGCTTAAAGTAATTTAATAATAAAATAAAAAACCACATTAAAATTTTTGAATACTTAAATTTCTCATCATAGTAGATAATGCTATCCTGCTATATACTACTATCTACAATGCTATCACAATAGATAATACTAAGTTTTGTTCCACAACTGTACAAATAAAGTGTTAAATAAGTTCGCCTTTTCCATCAAGTTAGACAGATTTCAATTTTAATACCTGTATCTTTGATTACCAATGTTTTGTCTAAATTGAGTTTTCAGCAACAGTGGGTGGTCCCCGCCTCTTAGATGACGATACCTTGTAGCATTCTGTAATATTGTAACAATCTGTGACAGGTCAACTTAAAATTAATATAACAAAATTTTTATACAAAAATTATCATGGAAAAAACATTGTCTTGACAGTTTGCTCATTTTTTTATATACTGAATTGAAAAAGCGAATAGAAGTACAAAAAAAAATTACAAAAACACAACCATTTACAAAAAAAATCTTGTCAATGATTCACTATAAGTTTAGCAACTACTTTAATACCGTACTTACGTCTATGAGACAGCTGAGGTTTCTGTATGGGCATAGGTACACTCGCTACGACTGCCGCTTCAAAAGGCTTCAATAAGATGGCGAAAGAGTAAGGTAGTGGGAAATATTTTCAGTTTGTCGCGTGTTTTGGCAAATATTGTGGTAATAAGATTTTCGAAATTTTCGGTTGTCGAGAACGGGCAAAGGATACGTCGGACGTTGCGGCGAGATTAATAATAATCAATAATCAAATCATTAATTGATATTTGATATTTCATTAAATGATTTGTTTATTATCATTACCTTACATAATCTATGTACATACATGATTTTGTATATATAAATCATGATGTTGTCACGTCGGTGTCGCCTTGCAAGTAAAGGCGACCGATGAACCGTCGTAACTTGACCCCTTTCACCCAAACTGCCCATTCAGTGCTCATTAGTCGACGAAATAGTAGATATTTGTCGGGAGTCATCAGCGGCTAGCACAAGACAGCGGTGGATGGCATGAATTCTAGCCTATGTCCAGTCGTACAAACAGGCTGTAGATAATGATGAAAGATTATGGGGTTTCTTTACGAGATCGCATCATGTTGCACGTCTTAATCATGGAATATTTACTAAAGCTCCGTGAACTGAGTAATGATATTACTTGAATGGTATCACTGACACAACTGTAGCAATATCACTGAATGAACACTATTTCATTTACAAAACTAAATCGATTTACAATATTTATAGAGTATTACTATTTAAACACGTCACATCGTCCCAGCTTAGGTATAATAGTCTAACCAGTTTTCAAAATGAGCAAACACGTTGACAGTTGACACAAGCTTATTTTATTGGACTGGGGATTTCATATGGATAATAAAAAATATTTATTTGTATGTCTAAAATATTAAGTATATCAGATGGCTAGTGCCTGTAACACAAGCTTAGAGCTTACCACGGGGCTTGACGTTGTGATTGTCCGAAAACATTTATTTACAAACAATAATTTTTCAGTTTGCGTGATCTACAAAATGAAAGTACCTACTCTCCCAAAGCCAAAAAGGCCTCAAATAACCCCTACGAAATACGGTTACGATCATAATTAGATAAAGTTAACCAGTAACATTTGACGGGCTTTGAAGCGTGCGGTCAAAATCGCAATTCGCAACTCGTATCTGATGTAAAGTGACCGCAAATTATGCCTGATAACTCCGGGCCTTCGCCCAGTTATTACAAAACATTAATATTTAGGGCGCGATTACTCAAACAAAACACACAGACCAGATAGTATTAGCAGCAATTAACCAAACAAGGGTTTAAATCAAAATTTCAAATTACTCCGCCCTGCTTGGGAATAAAATGGGTACCGCAGGGCTTGGCTCGGTTACTTGACTTTTCTATACAGCTCTCGCTCTCGCTTCAGCCTTACCTAGAATTGGAGTGTTGACATTACATTTAGGTAGTTTAAAATAGTTTTTTATAAGGCCTGAAAGTTTTATTTCTCCAACACATGTAAAACACGACCAGTGGTGGAGTTTGGTTTATGGTGACTTTGGTAGATAGTAAAGCTGTTTAAAATAGGAAATCGATCATGACAATGTGTTGTACATTAACAGCATATATAAGAAACAGTATATTTTTTTAGCGGATTAATTACTATAAACTATGAAATCTGTGCCTATTATAGGTAAGCACAACACTTAGTGGTGGATAATAGTAACTCTTTAGTAGTAATTTTTATAGTAGTATTTTTTTAATAACTACATAATATCTCTCTCGTAAAGAGAGAAGTCCCTGTGTCCCAGTAGTGGGAACGTTAATAGGGTGATTGATGATGATGATGACATATAACGGCTCTTTCAGCCTTACCATTCGTAGAAACTTTAAACATACATTTATATCTTTTGGGTATCATATTCCGACATAAACAGTAAAAAAATATAATTTACGGTGCTTTCAAATAAGGTCGCGGAAAGCAGAGTGTTTGACGTACATTGCCCGCACGTATATAAGACTAGCTGTGCCCGCGGTGTTACCCGCGTTATAATGTATTTTCCCGCGGAATGACGTTTTCCCGCGGTAAAAAGTAGCCTATGTTATTTTTCAGGCTCTAGAGATTCTGTGTACCAAGTTTCATTCAAATCCATTCAGTAGTTTTTACGTGAAAGAGTAACAAACATCCATACATCCATACTTACAAACTTTCGCCTTTATAATAGTAGTAGGATAATAATAATAATAATAATGAGTTGTATGAAATTACTATTATTTGTATGGACCAGCGGTCCTACCTCACCTGGGCAGCGGTTGTATCCGTGAAATCGCATTCATCAAAACTTGAGAATTAGCCGGCTCTCATTAAACCTGAAGGTACCGCCACGAATCTTGCGTAAATATTGGCTTTGAATAAAACTTTTATTATAATAGCGTTATTGGCTCTTCCTAAGCCTTTGTAGGGAGTAATTAAGAACCCTGTGATATATTTGACTGTCTTAGTGGAGAGGTGGGCGAAGGACTGGCGCTAAATGCAGCGGGTTTGATTCCCGCCGAGAAGTTATGTGTTTGTATGTTCTGCAAGCAATTTCTGTCTGGTCTGGGTGGTATTATGAAAAATATCTGTCTATTATATTGAGTACTAGTGGCCCGCCCCGGCTTCGCACGGGTTTTTATTCATTTTTTTTCCCGGCAATTATTCGATTTTTTCTTGCCTTTTAAACCTTCCCTAGACCTAGATAAGATAAATCCGTTCAGCCGTTCTCGAGTTTTAATCAGACTAACGAACAACACTTCATTTTTATTTATATATAGATATCAGATGTCTAGTACCCGTAACGTAAGTTAGAGCTTACCACGGGGCTAGATGTAGTTTTTTTACTATTGTACTGACAAACGGAATATACAGTTTTCCGGAAAATTTTTAAGACTTAGCTTAAGTTTATTTATATATAATAGGGTAGTTGTCAATCAAACGCGATTTTTTTTTACGAAACAATACCTATTAATTATGATTTTGTTGATTATTCCTATGGCTCAAATCCAATACTAACTAAATTTTGGCATTGCTTTCACTTATTCCAATAGACTTAAATTGTACCACTGTTTTGTTTCGATAAGAACTTGGGGGACCAATAACAAAATAAAGTCAGGCGATCAATTTTATTTACCACTTCAGAGCACGAGCTAAGCTTATAAATAATTTCTGTTTTGTATCGCAAAAAGAATTAAAGCTAGAGGAAAAATTGGGTAGAAAATTGTCATCAATCACTTAGTACGGAGTTTTTTCTAAGCGCTCTTGAAATTTGGAAGCTCCTAATTTCGTAATAAGACCAAAACTTTGACGCCAAAGCGTAATGGCGGCTTCATTTTTATCCGAGTAAAACTGCAGTTCAAAAGTTATTTAAAAACTGTAAGATGTTATTTCGTATATTTTTGGACATTATAGTTATGAAATCATCTAGGCTTGAAATGGGAATAAAGTGGCAATAGGCAAGCCATGTGACGTAGAACAGATTATGACAGTTGAGGCCGGAAACCGGAAAGGTCTCGAATGGAGACTGCGCATTTATATTATTTTCGTTTCTTGCACCAGTGGTAATAATTAAGTTTCTCTTTTTGTTTCATATGTCTACAAAATCTCGTATTAAATATCTACATAGTATGTGTTTTTGTAGTATCATAATACAATAGTACATAATCGTAAAATATTGTGTAGTCATATTAACATCGTTGAAACCACTTTTTTATTACTAACCTAATTGGAGTATTTATTATTAATATAATAAATCTTTGGATACGGAGACCTAAAAAAACGTTACACGTTACAAGTTTTGACTGCTTCAGTGGCGCGATGGGCGAGGGTCCGGTTGCGGCGCAAGAGGTAGCGGGTTCGATTCCCGCCGAGGGTGAAAGGGTTTGTATGTTCTGCAAGCACGATCTCCTTGGTCTGGGTGTTTAATATGTATAATAACAAATATATATATATATGTATGACTATTATATTAAGTATATCAGATATCTAGTACCTACCCGTAACACAAGCTTTTATTTGATACACTTTTACATGAAAATTTTCCAAAAAATGTACGACGACATGGAAAGTTAAAAACAAAACAAAGATGGTTTTTTTCTCCATGCAATCCAATAAGTTCTTTATGGATTGCCTGTTAAGTCTACCGAGGCCATAAATTCAGGATGGTTACTTCATACGTTGCGAGTAGCAGAACACTTTTTCAAATGGAAGACGGTTTTTAGATTTATTAAACTTTGGTGGCGCTCGTATGTAGAATAAGATTTCAATGAGATATGAAGAGAATAAAATTTGATTAACGAAGAGTCTAAGGCATGTTTGCATAAGGATTCTTTATTCCCATCCCTATATTTTGCCAATGAATGGCAGTGTCATTCTCAAGGTTGAAATGTCAGCTAAAAATTTTGGTGTCAAATACTCTTGCTTGGGGCGTTCAACTGAATTACATATTTTTCACTTTATAATTTTATTTAACTCGACACTGGCAAATTGTCGCTTCAAGCGCAAAGTCCAATTACAAGAAACTGAACTGAACTCTTGCTGGTTGGAATGTCAAAATGGCGTTCAACTGAATAACATCTTTTACACTTTATAATTTTATTTAACTCGACACTGGCAAATAGTCGCTTCAAGCGCAAAGTCCAATTACAAGAAACTGAGACTGAACTCTAGCTTGTTGAAAAAAAACGCCATCCTATAACTTGAAAGAAAGAAATAATATCTATTAATACGTGAGTACATCCTGATTTTTTTAATAAAAGTCTTTAATAAATTTATACCTACCTACTTATAAAATATGTAGTCATAATAGTCATTTCATTATAACATAGATTATAAGTCACAATATGGGTGTATAACTAAAGAGTATTAGTTTGCTTGCAAGTATCTAAATATTTTTTAAATATTTTTAATAAGTGATAAACTATTTATAAATTTGGCACGTTGGTGTAATTGGTAGCGCGCTGGGGCGCTATCCCAGAGATGCAGGTTCAAATCCTGTGCGTGCGAAAGTTACGGATGTGTCTTGTTCTTTTTCTGCATAAAATTTATAAATAGTATCTAAATAGTTTCATTGGCAAATTATTTCAGTGTAAGATCTAAGACTTATCAAAGAAGGATATAGGCTAAAGCTGCGCCCAAACCTGCGCGACCAAAGCGACTGCGTAGCGGGATCATCTGCCGCTCGGCGGACGCTCTTTATTCTCTGCTCTTGCTTTACTATGGTTTATATAATACTCTTTACACATCTACGCGTCCAGCGACCACAAACAATGTTGGTATCTAATCTATAATATCAATCCAGTAATATTAGGTCCTTACATATGAAATTGGCGTTTTTCGTACTGGCCACTTTAATCACAAATTTCTCCTCTTTGGTAAGGAATTCCAAATTCAAATTTGTACAGCTATAGACTCATGTATTTGTGCTTCGATGATCGTCATTCATTTGTTTTTTTTCTTCTGTTTTTTTCTGTTTGCGTCACTCATTTTACAAAATGGAAAACTTAAAATATCGCATTATTTACGAGTACGAGTTCCGCCGTGGCACTAGTACTGCGGAAACAACTCGAAGGGTGAATGATGTGTATGGCGGTCGTGTTGCAAAAGAAAACACAGTTCGTTTTTGGTTCCAACGTTTTCGTTCTGGAAATTTTGACTTGCAGAACAAGCCCCGTGGACGGCCTGAGACTCAAGTTGATAATGAAGAGTTGAAGGCTATTGTGGAAGCGGATCCATCGCAAACCACGTCCGAGTTAGCTGCAGGCTGCGGTGTTAGTGATAAAACTGTTTTAATTCACTTGAAGCAAATTGGGAAGATTAAAAAGCTTGAAAGGTGGGTACCTCACGAATTGACTGAAGCAAACCGGCAAACGCGCGTCGACTGCTGCGTTACATTACTAAACCGGCACAATAATGAAGGTATTTTAAACCGAATCATTACCTGTGATGAAAAATGGGTTCTTTACGATAATCGGAAGCGCTCAGCGCAATGGTTGGATCCTGGCCAGCCAGCCAAATCCTGCCCCAAGCGAAAATTAACCCCAAAAAAGTTACTTGTAAGCGTTTGGTGGACTAGTGCCGGTATTGTTCATTACAGTTTTCTCAAATCTGGCCAGACTATTACGGCTGATGTCTATTGTCAGCAATTGCAAACCATGATGGAAAAGCTAGCGGCTAAACAACCTAGGCTGGTCAATCGCTCCACGCCACTGCTGCTTCACGACAACGCTAGACCACACACTGCGCAACAGACGGCTACTAAATTAGAAGAGCTTCAATTGGAAAGTCTAAGACATCCTCCGTACTCCCCGGACCTTGCTCCAACAGATTACCATTTTTTTCGAAATTTGGATAACTTCTTGCAAGGGAAAAAATTCAACTCCGATGGGGCAGTCCAAATCGCCTTCAAAGATTTTATTGATTCCCGTCCGACTGGTTTTTTTAGTAAAGGGATCAATGAACTACCTATAAGATGGCAAAAGTGCATAGAAAATAATGGTTCATACTTTGATTAATTAAATATATTATATTAAAAAATATTCGACTTTTTGTTCCTCCCATACAAAACGCCAATTTCATATGTAAGGACCTAATATTAGGTATATAACTTCTCCCGTTTTTAGAATTAAAATGAATATCTATCTATATAAATAAAAATTTATTTATTTATTTATTTATTGAACTTTTTTTACCCGTGCGACGCCGGGGCGGGCCGTTAGTAGATAATAATTATTTCTCTTCTAAAACCACCACAACGTACATGCAGGTAATCATTTTTGTTTGTTTTCCTAGTTACAGACAGTTGAGTGATTGCTATAGTTAGCAGTATCGTCGGCATATCTCGCGTGACCGCCCGTAACAATATAATTGGAACGGACCTAATTTAATTCAATGATATTTTGTAGCCATATTGCATTTTTTGTAATGATATATATTATGCAAGCGTATTTTAAGTATTAGGGAGTTATTACCGATCCATGGACCCACACCTTTCGAGTGTTTGCAATGTTTCAAAACCAATTGTTATCGTTGTCATGATCTTGTGCTCCTTTCGACCTTTCTATCAGTTTCCCAAAAGCGACTATGCGGGTTAAGTTATTAAAGTTTCTCTTTTTTGTTTTCTTTTTGTAATATAATGTATGCTGTATAACCAACACAACTCAGGTAGGTAACCATGGAAGACCCAGCGCTGTGGTTGGACCCGTTCTGCCGCAGCTAAGCATAATAGCTGAACGGTTATCTTTTTTACCGCAACATAGTTCTAACCCTATGTTAATTTATGTATTTGTTGTATTGTATTGTGATAAAATAAATGATTCTTATTCTTACTACACAGAGTGGAGTGGTGGTGGTGGTTTTTCAGTAAGTTTTGACTGTTATAAATGCAATTTTTATATTATATAAATATTACAATAACCAGCTAGACTAAAATGGGCCACTTCAATTGAAAGTACCAGTCATTGTTCGTTAGCAAATATCCAGTATTTGTAGTACCTAATCAAATAATAGAGTTATTCGCCCAGATGTTCCTGTGAATGCGAAATACCAAAATAAGGCAGCCCGAAACAAAATATTGTCACAATAAATGAATCAACTACAAATATAGCACTTGCACCAGATCTGTGTGGTTTCAATGCAGGAAGGCTGCATGAAGTGTTTGTAAATTTGTGCAGCCTTTTTAAATTTCTAAGATAGATCACTTTTCTCGCATTAAAACAGTTAAACAACTGTTCAGGATTGCCATGAAGAATGCCATGGAACTGGAAAAACTGAGCTGGTTGGAGAACATGAAAAAGGAAAAGCCCGCTGCCACGAATTGTCAAACAATTTTTTAATGGATATTACATTAAAATTGAGGAAACTGTAATAACCTATTTACGCACACATACCGATATCGGTATATTAAGTCGAAAATAGCCTGCGGAGTATTCAGCTTATACACGGTAATATTCTCTTTAACAGTATTTCAACTCGGCCAAGTTTTAAATTAGATGCCTACGGCCGCGTGAATTGTGAGTCGTACAATGACTCGTGAACCCTACTTTACTAGTGTCTATCACTATCCTTTTTTCCATTCCATTTAATTAATAATCCAGTTTGTTTTCAGTTCCCGTTCGTCACTGCGGCACTCACAACTGCCTGCATCCCTCATGTAACCTTCGATCGAGGAGCGTGGGTATAGCTCGCGTTTCGATCGTTTGTATGAAGTTGGAGTACTGTATAGATAATTATTACCATGGCGTCAGTGCCCGTAATTTGGTTAGAACGAACCTATTCACCATTTTCTTGAGCTTTTTAATTTAAATAGTAGGAAGTTTTTTACAATATAACTAATAATGGGTAACATAATATGTTTTGAGTGACTTTAACTATGATCGTGGAGCTTCGTCATAAAGTCAAGTCATCTCATCATGGTAATGTTACCTTCCCCTTTTTAACCCCCGACTAAAAGAGAGGGGTGTGTTATAAGTTTGACGTGTCTGTCTGTATGTCTGTCTGTCTGACGGATAGAGCGATTTCAATTTAGTTTTTTTTGTATTAAAGGTGAGTTTGGCGCGGGTGTTATTAGTCATGTTTCATGAAAATCGGTTGTGCCGTTTAAAAGTTGAGGGGGAGTTTTGAGAAGGGGGTGAGAGTGGAGAAGAAAAACCAAAAATCTGCAAATTTACTATTGTGAGGTATCAAAAGAAAGCGCATCGCGTGCCAATTACAAAATATCATGGTGTTTTATTTTAAGGAAATTAAGGCATTGGAATCGGGCATTTTCATAATTTTTTAAATTTAGACTTATTGATAATGAAATACGAATTGTGGGTTTTAAAGCAAATTTTGTTTCGTTACCTCAGGCACTGTATAGTGAATTGCCTCAGGTATCTTTTCAAAAATTGTATTCCTAAATAACAAGGGTAGGCAAAAAATAGACCTTCAAAACTTTATCATAAATATATAGGGTAAACCTTTCGCATTTAGTAAATAGAATTCACAGTGACCGGTACAGTTAGCACCAACAGCGTTTCTCGCGTGACTTCCCGGAATATTGTAATTAGAAAGGACTTCATATTATTGCGGGTTGGATTAAATGCTGCTGACATCAGGTAAATAGAAACGAGACCACACAGACACGTGATGTTATATCCTCTGTGATGAGGGGTGCAAATTAACACATGATACTCCTGAAAAAACTAAGTATTCAATGGCTGCTGCTGTGTTTTCTTATATATAACTACAACACAAATAAATCAAAAAGGCCTTATTTTATTTTTCGTAAACTTGAACAGTTGTTTTTACTCGCAATTATTAACAATGGATAGCTTAAAATAAATTAGCTACATAATTTTATTTCCTTTTTTAACCCCCGACCAAAAAGAGGGGTGTTATAAGTTTGACGTGTCTGTCTGTCTGTCTGTCTGGGACATCATAGCTCCCGAACGGATGGAGCGATTTCAACTTAGTTTTTTTTTGTACGAAAGGTGAGTTTGGCGCGAGGGTTCTTAGACTATCTTTAGATGTTTCATGAAAATCGGTTGTGCCGTTTAAAAGTTATGGGGGTGAGAGTGGGGAAGGAAAACCGAAAATCTGCAACTATACTCGAGTGGGGTATCAAATGCAAGTGCATCGCGTGCACATTACTAAGTTTTATGGTGTATTAAAACACTGGATTCGGGGTTTTTCTTAAGTTTTAAACTTAGATTCATTTAAATATTTGTTAATTTCTACGAATTCTTAACAAAGTATCAAATTGGTATAATAATCACAATCAAAGTTTTACTAAACCGTGCCTATACCGAACCGAAATCGCCCTCATTATAATGAACAAGGACTGGTACAGTTGGCAGAATACACCCAAAAGCGTATCTCGCGTGACTGCCCGGAACATTGCAATTAGAACGGACTTCACATCATTGCGGGAATGTCGCTGATTTCAGTTCAATCGGGAGGAGGCCTGCTTCACACCACATACATTAGGGACGATAAGCATCCACCGTTTAAGAATTTGCGATGACGCGTTCTAAATAACACACATTTTTATTTAAACATAACATTAGTGATGTCATAGCAGGATTAGCTCTTTGGCAGTGGGCAGGGCAGTTATAGAAGCAGAAAAGTTATAGAATGGAGACCATGGATCTGCAAGCGCGGCGTAGGACGTCCACCAACTAGATGGACAGACGACCTGGTGATGGCTGCGGGCTGCTGCATGCCGAAATTAGTGGAGATAGATAACTCTTTATTGTACACCACAAATAAAATACTAACAGTAAACAGTACATCGGAGTACAAAGGGCGGCCTTTGTACCGGATCATCATCCAGATTTTATGGAAAAAAAATCTTGAATATGAGTTTTAATAACCAAAACAACCAAATGGTTTATAAATCACATTTTTGAAACGAAAATCATATAACATTAAATATATGAAAGACCGGTACAGCAGATTGAACCCGAAACCGTATCTCACGTGTCTGCCCGGTACGCGGTTATTAGAATGGACTTCACTGTCATCATTCCGGGAATGTTGCTGATTTCAGTTCAATTCGGTCGAGACCTACGAGTATTTCACTCATTCATTAGACACGTCGCTTCAGCCTTTGTGTTGACGTGCTGGATAACACACATTCTCCTCAATTAACTAAGCGTTTAGTGCTTTTATCGTAATAACAATTCAGTAGTATCTTGGTAACTTAAAAACGAAAAATTTTAAATGACGATGCTTTAGGGAGGCGTTTGTGAAGGTAAAACCTTAGCTAGTTTTAATTTATATATTTTATTTTATGTTAGTGTATAAGGTTATTATTTATATGCTTTTGGTTAAGGTATTTTATGACTTCGTGGTTTGTGGGGCATACCTTGCTGCTACGTAGTGTCTATCGTGAACGCGGCCTTAGGTTCTTGTGTAGTTGCATTGATTCTCTAATGCAATAAAAATATTAAATTTAAGAGTATTTTTGCTAAAATCTCAAAGCAACACTATTGTTTAGATGTTCTGTGAAAAATAATACGCTTATATTTTTATAAAAGCTTAAGGTATTAATACGCTACAACTAAGCTAAGTATTTACAGTAAATTTTTTTAAATAAAATCCAGGAATCGCAATTCAATATCAGATTTTCCGCTGTGGCATTATATTTTCGTTTTGAAGATACAAACGATTAAATGTTAGAACGCTGTAAAATTGGTTTACTAGTCGTTCAGTTTTTGTTTCGGTATTTTTAGGACGAATTAATCGGATTTGCGATATGCGTGGTTTTTCTATGGAAATATTTATTTGATAGTGTCCCAAAAATGGTTTTAGGTTTGAGCGCTACCATTTTCACATACATTCCAACTAAGTGAAAAACCATTCAACTATATGGTATTTAATAAATACATTTTTGTATCTATAAATGAACGATTACGTTCATTTATACCGTCACCACGTCACATGGCCAAATGCGAGTTAGTGAATGTCACATGTTCTTCAAACTTCAAAGTTGCTCAGAACATGCCAGTTTCCTCACAATGTTTGCCTTGACAGTTATAGCACGTGTTTGAAGCGCACTTAGATTTTTCACGTCGAACAATCCAGAGGTGTACGGCGGCGTTTGAACTCAAGACCTTCGGAATGAATGTCGAGTGTGCTCCTACTTAGCCAACACTGATTACATACAGACAACCTGAGTATATTCTATCTACCTTCTAGCTCTTTGTGTTATATATCCTCGTCCACATCGAAACTTTCTATCAGGTGAGATTATTGTTGTCAAAGTCAAAATCAAAACGTTTTTTCCTTATAAGCACAGGGCATACATGGCCAGGTCAACTTAAAATAAATAAAACTAAATTGTTTAAACAAAAATTATAAAGGAAATAACATTGTCTTGACAATTCGGTTCAAAACTAAGTCGAGCGAAAGACAGAGAGAGAGAGAGAGAGCTTTATCAGTTTTTGCATTTTTGTAGTCTATCGTCCATAAAAAAACCTATTCATATCAATGTTACATAAAGTTTACGTAGAATATCGCATACCAGTGTTGTCAGCCGACAGCCTCTTTGATCTGTATCCACGCTCTGTTGAATAGACTATTCGAGATTGATCTGCCTTAGCTGAAAACGGATGGCTTTTGTCGACGAGATTTTCTTAATATTCACTAAATGTAATCAGGGTTCTAACAATTCATTGTGTGCTTAATGAATAGACTACTTTGTATTAAAGCACTCATGTGATTATCGCAGTTAGAAGTTTAAAGTTTGTTTCAATTTCAATATTATAAATTAAATATCATATTTTTGGAATAAATTTGACCTTATACGAGTAATAAGCAAATTTAAAGAAGCCCCTTCAATTCTTGTAATTTGTGTCAAGTTTTTTGTACAAACAAACTATTGGTGTTTAATTATGCTTGTTTTTTTTAACTAAGTAATACATAGATAAGTTGTCAAATATGTTTTTAGGAACGCTAAAAATAGTCATGAAATAGTACATAAAAATGTCACATTATAATTAAGGGAGGTGTGGGGTGAACTAGCTGAGGCATTGGTCCGGGGGTGTTTTATATGTTTAAACATATGTTCCTAAGGTATTACCGGTTTGGTAATAACCTCGGGACATACCTATTATGCGTAAGAAATCAACCAACTATAAACCAAACACAAACAAACTTGCGAACTACATACCAACGACTTGGAAATGCAGGCCGCCTCCAACCGAAATAACTGGAAGTCTCTAAGGTAGGTTCATATCCAGCAGTGGTCATTTTAAGTCTTTTAACGATGATGATTAAATCTATTATATATAACTAAATCAAAATGAAATTATCTTATTTTTCATTCATTAGTGAGTGAAATTAGTTAGGTACCTACATATTTTTAAAATAAATAAATATTTCCAGACAATGTACTCAACAACATCTAGCCCCGTGGTAAGCTCTAAGCTTGTGTTACGGGTACAAGATATCTGATATACTTAATATAATAGTCATACATATATAGATATTTTTTATTATAGGTACATAACATATTAAACACCCAGACCAAAGAAAAAGTGCTTGCAGAACATACAAACACTTTCACCCTCGGCGGGAATCGAACCCGCTACCTCTTGCGCCGCAAGCGGACCCTCGCCCACCGCGCCACTGAAGCAGTCAGTTTATTTTTGTTTATAAAATTAGGGATTCGGTTTTTTTATTACACAAAATGTAGCATTTCGAAAACATTGTCCATTATAATGGTCGTGGGTAGCCCGAAATGGGCAGCAGAATGGCCTTTATGCGTGAATCTCTTCCATTATTCCACAATTTGGGTGACGCATTAAATTATTCGATATTCCGTGTACAATTGTACAATGGAATTATTCGATAGGCTGAATAAGCCATGAATTTATGGTATTACTAGTCAATTTTGTTTACATAGTGTCATTGAATATAGGCATGTTTTATAAGAATTAAAAAGTCGCCAACGTAACTTTATTACGAGAGACTCAAAATGGCGTTGAACTGAGTAACATCCAGTAGGTATTTTTTTTTATAATTTTATGTCGAGTTACATTGGCAAATTGTCGCTTCAAGCGCAGAGTCCAATTACAAGAAACTGAACTGAACTAACTTTATTATTTTTTGTAATAAGTAATGTAGATATACACTGAACCAAAAACTAATAATTGTACACCCTGCAAATAAGCTATATATTTCGGCACAAGCGGCCTACCCCAGTTTAGTACGGCTGTAAATTAAAATTGTTCATTAACTATTTTTTTTTATCTAACGCAGGCTATTTGTAATTTATTTACAAACCATAATAATAACAGTGAGTGTTATTTAAGGTACCTCATATTTTTACAAATTAAGTACCTAATAAATCACACGTTAATCTCATTAATGAATCTTGTATACAAAATTAATTAAATAATTTAGGTAAGAATGAATATTATGGTCAATACTCGGAGTCGGTCGAGTTCGATTCTTAGAAACCACTACAAACTATTAATATCTCTATGTTACCTATTATATTAATAGGCTATTATAAATTATCTGCTTATCTGTATCATTTTACATTTCAGCATGGCCGGATACGTAACTAATTCTTCCTTTAAAGGCTCAATACTTCAAACTTTATCAAAAATTATCTCCGCTTTTGCCCAGCAAAATCAAACACAAAGTTTTTATAGCACATCCGACTTTCCAAGTGCTAGATAAGTCGAAGAAAAACATCTTCTTGGAATGTTTGACGTGTTTTCCAATACGGAAACTTCGATAGCAAAAAGGTGGAGGAGTTTTTAATTTATGTTCAAGATGTGCTGTTGCAGCTTGCAGAACTGATAAACTTGAGAACGGTTTTCATGATAAAATAAATATTTGGCGGCTTTTTATAAGTTGACCGGCAGACTTCGTGGCTATGGGAAGTGGTTTCTTATTAGCTGGTGTCTGGGTATCTTTTTATGTACTCATACGTAATTTACATATTTTATAAAATTATTTATATTTTATCATCAACACCTAATTAACGTTCGCACTGTTGGGACACAGGAATTTATATCTTGACGAGAGAGATAAGGGCTAAATTCACCACGCTGGCCGAGTACGGGTTGGTGAACATGCCGGTTTCCTCACCATGTTTGCCTTAACTCTAAAAGCACGTGTTTAAAGCAAACATATTTCTGTCTTGAAAAAAAAACAGAGGTGCTCGGCGAGGTTTGAAACCACGACCTAAATTGTTCTACACATATACACGACTTTCATTCTAAAGTCGAGTATATTTATAAATACTTTAACTTTTAATTGAGGTAACTGGGTTTTATCTTTAATATGAATGCCTCAACCATTGTGTGTTTCACGATTTGATGATTTCTGAGGTTGCCGAAATTTCGAAACTTAATCAGCAATTGAAGTTGGTAAAATTTGTGACTACACAGAAATTAATGACATACGAAACAGTCTACCTTTGTAAATCTTTGTGTTTCAAAATTGATATATAAAGATAAAGGGGTTCTAAAATTAAAATTTTTATTTGGCCTTTTAATTAGTCAAAATATATTCCATAAACCTTCTAGGCCCAATGAAAAGGTGTCTACTATTTTGACGTTCCTAAAGTTTGTGATTAGTTTCAGACACTTTCAATATTCTACATTTACATGTCTCATTTAACGGTTTTTTTTCCACGGACTTTTTCTTACGGACTTTACTACCACATTTTTTTCAGTTCGGTCGCGCAGCAAAATCCCTAATAACTCCAAGCCTGCCTTAAGGAACTTCGTTCCAAAAACTAAATTGAAATCTAGGACGCAGTTTTTTTTAAATGCAATTTAAATTTTCATCCATTCAGTTAAGTGACCATAGGCGAGTCTGTATTTGGATGGGTGCAATTTTTTTAATATATATTTGTATATATGTTTGTTTCGATGTCATTTTCTAACAATAATAGTAGTATAAACTATTGTAATACAAGAAACTCTAGGCTCAGACCATCTTATACTTATCAAATTTATTTTGAGGGAGTTTTATCAGTGGGTGCCTAAATGGTAAAGATGATGACTGTAAAATCAAAACAAGTCGAAAAACTAGATAATGTTAGTCATAAGCCACCCTCATAGATTCCCAGTTCCTCAGAAATCTGTTCCTAAGCTCTGACCGACTTACTACCATACGAGCGCTTCAGCACTTAAATATACCTACCGATAGTCAATTCGGCATCGTTGGAGTAAATCTAGTACCGCCCAAGTTTCCAAGAGAAGACTTTATCTTATTCTCGACGAACTCTGTGGCTCGGTGGGCGAACGTCCGCCTGAGGCGCAGGAGGTTGCGGGTTCGATTCCCACCGGGGGACCAGATTTTGTACGATTTACAATTTCTGGTTTCGGGTCTGGGTGTTTTCTATGTATCATAATGTAAGTATTTACAAAAAAAAAATGTATCTATGTAGTTTATCAGTCACCTAACACCCATAGTACAAGCTCTGCTTAGTTTGGGGTTAGGTGATGCTGTGTGAGTAGTCCGGAAATATTTATTATTATTATTTATTTTATTCTACATTAACTTCCGCCCGCGGCTTCTAGTGGGCTTAAGTAGCTTATTAAAAGTTAAAAGTAAGTAGTATCGGACAGTCCAGACAGTAGTAACAGCAATGTCCGTGTCAAGGTACCAAATTGGGCTTCGCTCGCAATAGTGGAATTTTCCGCGAAATCAAGTGTTTTACAGCGGTAAAAAGGCCTATATGTTATTCTGATATGTAAATGTTTCCTTTATGGTATATACTCCGGAAAGAGGGTGGAGGGCACGCACCAGGCTAACATATTTTGGTCTAAAACTTAAGATTTGAAAGCCCATTTGTCTAAAAAAATCTTTAAGGTGTAAATATATAGATCCAATTTTTTCGTGAATGATAGCCATAAACTAAAATCTTTTATTTTAATTGGATACCTTGAGAGGTGATAACTAAAGTAAAACATATCTCATTTAGTATCAATAAATCATCACTAAATAAACAGTGGTTAAAACTTTTATTATTATTTTGTAACTACTTCCAGTCGTAAATTTTTTTTTATCATTTGATATGATTCTAAACATGACATATACATTAGATTAGGCTAAAAAATAAGAGGCCTTTTTCTGAAAAAAAGGATATATAATAATCGAAAAATAAACATATTTCCCATCCTCACAAACATTCGTCTTTATAATATTAGTAGGACCCATACACTTATTTTATTACGAGAAAAATTGCAGACTATTTTGCACAAGCTAAGTCCAAAAATGTGAGACTAAGAACGAAATACGTTTAAACATAAAAAAGGACATGTATTTCCAAAAACATGAGTATACATATGGTTGTGTGAATTGTGAGAGTGTGTTATTATAACCCTGTCGCTATGTCCGATGGCCCTGAAAATATCCAGTTTCCCATCACGGCTGCCCATATATTATGGATTCGACATGTATTTAATGTATCAACGTGTTTTACCGATTTCGGTGTACAAATTAAGATAACTCGAAAGACAATCAATCATGGTAAATATCCCGTTATAAATCTAAATAATATTGATAACCATGATAGTTTTTAAAGTTAAATTAAGATAAATTAATTTATGGCATAAACAGGCTATAAAACCATCTCAAAACACAGACATTTTAGAGCAACATCCGAGGAACATAATTATGTTAATAGATTCTGATGCCTTTACCAGCCAGACCTTTATACTCGGCTCCGCGAAGTCAAAAGATTTTGGAATGTAAGTGGGACAAATGAATGCGCAGATCATTCTATTTCAAAGAGGACTGAATGGAGCGGCACGAGATTCTGTTAAAAGTTTTCGAGTTAGTACAACTGTACAAAAAAATTGGAGTAGGATTTAGTTGTTCCAAATGTTCACAACATTCACAATCCAGTGTTTTTACGTTCTCATTCTTTGGTGAAAGTATGTTATGTTTAAAGGAATACATAATACAAACTATAAAAAAAAACATGGTAATAAAACTATATTTGTACTTGTGAAACAAAGATTTTGACCCTTTGTTAATGTCCATTAACCGGCGACGCAAAAAAGTAAAAGTGTAATATAATAAGTTTGACGGGTCTCTTTGTGTGAGTGAGTGATTTCTTAAAGGTACAAGTAATTCGGTAGATAGATAGATAGATAACACTTTATTGCACACCACACAAAACACACAAAAAAAAACAAACATAGACTTAGCATAATCATAATGTTGGAGTACAATGGGCGGCCTCATCGCTATGAACGATCTCTTCCAGGCAACCTTTGGATGGACAGGATCAAGAGTAACAAAAAAGACAGTGGTGTAAAAGGAAGGAAACATATAACTATATACTATATGTATATAATATATATATATATATATATATATATATATATATAACTATACAATACTTACTTGAGAGAACGTACGAAGCCGTGTTGGCTAAAGTGGGAGGACACTCGACTTTCATTCCGAAGGTCGTGGGTTCAAACCCCGCCACGCACCTCTGGATTTTTCTTCTTGAGAAATTTATGTGCGCTTTAAACACGTGCTTTAACGGTGAAGGCAAACATCGTGAGGAAACCGGCATGTTCTGAGAACTTTTAAAGAGTTTGAAGGGCATGTGACATTCACCAACCCGCACTTGGCCAGCGTGGTGAATTAAGGCCTAATCTCTCTCGTCAAGAGAGAAGTCCCTGTGTCCCAGCAGTGGGAACGTTAATAGGGTGATGATGATGATACTTACTTGAGAAAGGGACGAATGGTAATGAAAGTAATTTAAAAAGAGATTTTAAAGTCTGTCAGTCAGTCAAAACGTTTATTTCCTTAGAAGCATATAGCCTACATGGACAGGTCAACTTAAAATTAATAAAACTAAATTGCTTAAACAAAAAATATCAATCCGAATAAACTTATAAAAGACTAGTGGCCCGCCCGGCTTCGCACGGGTTTTTATTCAATTTTTTCCCGGCAATTATTCGATTTTGTTTCGCCTTTTAAACCTTCCCTAAACCTCCACGAACATTTCAAGACTAAGATAAGATCCGTTCAGCCGTTCTCGAGTTTTAGTGAGACTAACGAACAGCAATTCATTTTATATATAGATTATGATACCATTCCTTGTTATCACATATCGAATACCTCCAAAATATTGAGAAAAGACTATGTGGCAAAGAACCCAACTGGCATAGTTCTACCCAAAGAGCATTGTGTACTATCCGAGGCGGCTGGCGCAATCCTGTCCGGACAAGTGCATCCATCAAAGGCTACGAATAAACCCTCACAAACGCAATAAAGCCCTCGATTCGCAGCCTCTAAATGAACTTTTTTAATTACACTTCCTGCGATCAATTTCAGATAAAACTAGCTATTTTAAAACAAACTTTATTACACAGGAAATACGACTGGGTTTTGCTGTTTTATGCATCAATTTGCAGCGAACTTAATTTAGTGTCCTAAGGCGGTTAGTAATGAAACATTTAATTTAAGCTTTGTTGCCGTAAGTTCAATTGAGTTTGAGTTTTCAGAAATCTAGTTTTGGATCCAGGCGGTCCGCATTTTAACAATTTAACATATTTTAATTTCTGTATAAAAATAATAGAAAGTCCTCAATGAAATAGTGAATGACTAAAGAATAAATATGAGTCCGTCATTTAGGTTACTTAAAAGTTAAACAGATATATTTTTTTGTCGGCGAAAATCCAAGACAACGGAAATACAAGAAACAGTGCATTAGTGCAAACGCGAAATGCGACGTAATGCAAAAACATGAGCTGGGTCCACACTTGTATCATTTCGGTGTATCGTATCTCCGTTGCGTGGCCTCGGCGCGTATCATGATCGCTAGTTTGGACGCAAGCTGATACACGTTAATGATACATGCCGTATCCGATACGGCCCGATCCGCACCCGATCTCCAATGATCGCGTATCTTGATACACCTCGTATCCGATACGCGTATCACAATCGGTGGTATGGACGTATTTTGATACTGTATCATCTGTATCGTGATACGATACGTGATACACCCTGAACCATCCTGTGTCGGTTTTTCCGCGATCATCAAAGGGGATACGCGTTGCATCGAACAGAAATCGGAAGAAAAAATGAAGCGTCCATATTTGTAAAGTTAAAGTCGATACGGTGACATAATACTTTGTTGCGCTACAAGGTGTTTCAAAATTGGTATATAAAGCGTAAGGGATCTGAATGGTACGCACCATGCGAACATTATTTTGTTTTTCTTGTCAATTTGGAGACCTTCTTTAACCCCCGACCAATAACAGAGGGGTGTTATAAGTTTGACGTGTCTGTCGGTGTGTCTGTCTGTCTGTGGCTTTATAGGTCCCGAACAGATGGAGCTATTTTAATTTAGGTTTTTTTTTACGAAAGGTGTGTTTGGCGCTAGTGTTCTTAGACATGTTTCATATGCCGTTGAAAAGTTTTTGGAGTGAGAGTTGGAATGGGATGGAATACCGTTTGCAAATATACTCGAGTGGGGTATCAAATTAAAGCGCATCGCGTGCACGTGGTGTTTTACTTTTAAGGAAATAAGGGATTGGAATCGGGGGTTTTTCTTAAATTTTATTTTTAGTTTTTTCTAAAAAGAAGTGCCTACTAATAGCAAATTGAGCTTAAATTATATTTTTAATTCGCTTATAACTTGTTATCTTTTCTGTTATAAGTACTAATTCATTTAATATGATTCAAATTAAGTTCAATTTATGTTTTTGTTAATAACGTGCTAAGACAAATTGGATAATAACATCTGCTCATAAATTTCAAAAATGTATTCGCTCAACGTTATTATCTTTTCGAAAGGTACTTTCGAATCTGATTTCTATTAAAATTAATAACTTATTGCTATCAAAGAAATAATTAATGGGTACATCGATCGTTCGTTTCAGCCGTGGAAAGTCAACTATAGGACATAGGCTTCCTTCTTTCAGAATGTGGAGGTTTGCCAATAATCACCACGCTTGGCAGGCGCTGTATTGTTGTCAAGTGTTGTGGTCCAAAAAAGCCGTGTAATCAGATACAAGATACAAAATATTTTTTCCATTGATTCCTTTGCTAGCTAATTGGGAGCACACTCGAAATTCGTGGGTTCATACCCCGAAGCGTACCTCTGAATTTTTCATCTCGAATAACTTGAACTACATGTTTCATGTAAGTTATGACATGTGACATTCACCTTCCCGCACTTGCCAGCGTGGTGAATAAAGGCCTAATCTCTCTCGTCAAGAGAGAAGTCCCTGTGTCCCAGCAGTGAATCTTTAATAGGGCGATGATAATAATCTATGGGAGCAACAATATTTCCGGTGCCCGCGGCGAAATACCTTCATATGAATGAGGAGCATGTTGAAAGTTTTGCTTGTACGAGTATTTCAACAAACCAGCTCTCGGCTTCAAATACGTTCAAAAGGCTGGTTAGATATTCGATATTCATTTGATTGCTGAGTAGGGTGTACATAAATATTTACTGTACGTATGAATGCAAAAAGCCGTGTTGGCTACGTGGGAGGACTCTCGACTTTCTTTCCGAAGGTCGTCGGTTCAAACTCCACCACGCACCTCTGTAGTTTTCTTCTTGAGACATTTATGTGTGCTTTAAACACGTGATTTAACGGTGAAGGCAAACATCGTAAGGAAACCGGCATGTTCTGACAACTTTAAAGAGTTTGAAGGACATGTGCCATTCACCAACCCGCACTTCGCCAGCAGCGTGGTGAATTAAGGGCTAATCTCTCTCGCCTAGAGAGAAGTCTCTGTGTCCCAGCAGTGGGAACGTTGACAGGGTGATGATGATGGTCTATGGGGGGCAACAATATTTCCGGTGCCGGTGCTTCATGTGAATGAACAAGTTTGCTTATATTTCAACAAACCAGATCTCTGCTTCAAATACGTTCAAAAGGCTGGTCTAGATATTCATTTGATTGCAGAGTAAGGTTTACGTAAACATTTACTGTAAATATGAATGCTAAACTTTATGTTAAGAATGCTTGTAACTCTTACATGCTAAAACAGTTGAACGATTTTGGCTGGAACTCGGGATGGTAATCTGTATATACATAACATACGAGTAATTCTAATGCGTCTTGTCTGTTTTGGCCGCAAGGGGTCAAGTTTCGATGGTTCATCGGTCGCCTACACTGCAAGGCGACACGAAACGGACGCTGTAGTATATAAGATTTCTATTTTAATGTATGTTAGTCTGTAAGGTATTATGTTTATATGGGCCTTACTCGTAGATGCCTGAAATAAACGGTTTATAATTACTATTTATGTTCGGGATGTACCTACTCAAAAGCTACAAAACGGATCTTCATGCAGTTTTCATTAATAAGTACCTAGATTAATTAATACTAGTTTAAACCGTAGTGGGTTTTGGTGCTGTATTAGTTGTTTCAGTAATCATATTTTTTGTAAAGGAGAATTAATGATATAAATTTCATCATCATCATCATCTCAGCCGTAAGACGTCCACTGCTGGAGATAGGCCTTCCTCAAAGTTGTCCAGTTATTTCGGCTAGCAGTGGCCTGCATTCACCTTAAGCCCGCAGCCTTCACCAGATCGTCCGTCCATCTAGTTGCTAGACGTCAAAAAATTTCAAAGATCCGGTAAAACACTGCTTCTTTTTTTTGGCTCAGGCAAAAAATTAGAATAATTTTTGCTTTAGTTTTTACCTGACTGTACGCTTTATATTCACCACTATATGGCAATGGAAGAATTATCTCGTGAAGACAAAACTGTAGGCCGCTTAGAATCCAACGTTGTGAAGTGCTTTAGGAACAACACGATGGAGATTTTTTTTTTACCTTTTGTAATGTTAACTTATTTTATAAATATCAATATGTAACTTGCTGACTCTGTGTAGGTATGTTGTTGTTTGGGTATGTTCTCTATTTACAGGAATTTCTGTTCAATATTTATTGGTAGATCTATGGTGCAGTTTTATTATTATTTATTATTAGTCTGGGTGTTTTCTATGTATCATATGTATGTATTTACAAAAAAAATGTATCTATGTAGTATAACAGTCACCTAACACCCATAGTACAAGCTCTGCTTAGTTTGGGGTTAGGTGATGCTGTGTGCGAAGTCCGGAAATATTTATTTATTATTTATTTATTTATTCAAAGTTACCATCTAACAACTCTTTCAGAGCCACTGCTGTGTTGAGTCAGTGTAAAATCGCTGTAAATGGAGAATCTGGAAGTTATATATTAATAGTTAGTAAAAGTGAACTTTAAACAGATAAATTGGTAGTTGTAGTTGTGGCCAAGAATGGGCAAACGTAGCATCGGACGGGCCATGGCGAGATGGGTCGACGACATAAATGACGACATACGCGTCTCGAGTCGCCAGTGGAAGAGATAGACACAGGACCGTAGTAGATGGAACAAACTCTGGGAGGCTTAAACCCAGCAGTGGGCAAAAACAGGCGGTCGATGATGATGAGTAGTAAATGAAACACAAAACTCCGACATATAATTTGTATTTAAATCAACAATATCCTTAGTCTTTACAATTCTTTGGCGTATCTATCAGCTCGTTTAGGTACATTTAACTATATTTAATTATATTTAAATTCACTTTTCACCCGCCATTAGCCTAGACACCTACTTATTTATATTGTATTTTACAGTGCTTATGTATATTTATGTCTATGTGTTGTTAGCCCATACAATTATTAGAACTAGGGGTATTATTTGGCACAGGGGTAGGCGAGCAGCGGATCCCGGTGACGTCACTGAAACAAAAAAAAACTTTAAGTAAGGATATCATGACTATATACAAAAAGCCGTGTTGGCTAAGTGGGAAACACTTGAGTATTCCGAAGGTCGTGGGTGGATTTTATTTCATGAAATATGTATGTGCCACTTTAAACACGTGCTTTAACGGTGAAGGCAAAACGTCGTGAGAAAACCGGCGTGACCATTTTTTTACTGTCCTCAATAGCGTCTTTAATAGCCATAAAATTGAGTTTTTTTTAATGAAATTTTGAGCAACTGCTCTTAGTTGGCGCCTAGGCCGACTAAGAGCAGTTGCTTAATCTAGTAACTGTTCCGCGTTGCAGACGCTCCCATTCAGCAACGCGGGAAGCGTGACCAACGCTTACCGCGTTGCTGACGCGAGGAGTAAGTCGAAGCCTAAAGCATGGGTTGCATCCGCCGCGCAGACGCTCCCGCTTCGCAGTCGCTTTGGTTTGACATCTTTGCCAAAGCAAATCTTACCAAGGATAAGATTCAACGTTACAACAATATTTTATTGCTTTTTAACCCTACATAATTAAATAACGAGAATTACATACTATCAATACTTTCCACTTATAAATAAGTGTAACGATTATACGAGCTTCGGTTCATTTATGGTGCGGGTTCCAACTCAACATCTGTCGACGTTCCTGAATGAGCAGTTTTGGCCGCAAGGGGTCAAGTTTCGACGGTTCATCGGTCGCCTACACGCAAGGCGACACCGCCGTAACATAGCCCCCATAACAAAAAGCCGTGTTGTCATAGTGGGAGGACCCTTGACTTTCATTCCGAAGATTGTGGGTTCAAACCCTGCCACGCACCTCTGGATTTTTCTTCTTGAGACATTTATGTGCGCTTTAAACACGTGCTTAAACGGTGAAGGCAAACATCGTGAGTAAACCGGCAGGTTGTGAGAACTGTAAAGAGTTTGAAGGACATGTGACATTCACCAACCCGCACTTGGCCAGCGTGGTGAATTAAGGCCTAATCTCGACCCTGAAGTCCCTGAGTCCTTGCAGTGGGAACGTTAATAGAGTGATGATGATAGTCTGTAAGGTATATGTTTATATGTGCCCGAGATGCCTAAAATAACTGGTTTATTATTATTATTATAATATTAAATGAAAATAATAAGGCAACAGTATTTCTGATGAACTGCCCCAGGTAATCCAATTTACCGCGCAATGCAATCGTGTAACCGAAGCTCGATTGGATCAAATAACATTCGCTATTTCCAGCTGAATTAAGTCCTTGCACGTTGTTAACCTCATCGTTCCACAACGATTCCTAGAATTGATACTAATACATAATAATACCAACAAAATGTTTATAAAATAAATCGGTATTTATAGGAATGTGGTTTATAGAAGTGATTCTGATAACTACTGATGAAATTAAAGTACAAGTTAAAAAAAAAAAATGGAACCAACTGAACTTTTAACGTAATATCAAAGCTTGAGATTTAAAATCAATGTAAAAATATTTATTTCCGTAGAGACACAGGGCATACATGGACAGGTTGGCATAGGTATAGCTAATTAAGATAATTAGATAATCTAAGCATATACACATTAATAAATTATACACTTCTACTGTGTTTGTTTTCAGTACTACATATAACTACTCATTACTCAAACGCTACTTCTCTCACTTATTATACAAATTTCTGATCCACCCAAAGGTTGCCTGGAAGAGATCGCTATTAGTGATAAGGCCGCCCACTGTGTCACTGTATGTAATATGTTTCTCCTATGTATGTTCCTATATTGTGGTGTTGCAATAAATAATTATTGAATTGTATTGAAGAGTCCCTGCCGCGTCTATCTATTAAGTTCGAGATAAACTTAGAAACTACTGAATGGATCATAATGTTGGGTGTTTCAATAGGAAGGTTTTCGCATCCAAGCAAAGCCAAAACAGGTCAGCTAGTATTGAATAAACTTAAGAAAATAAGGTTATCTTAACATTAATTTAAAAAAATACTGATGTAGCGAATCTATGTAAATCGTATAGAATAAATTGAAAAATTAAGCTTAGAGTGTTTGAATATTATCAGATTGAGCACCACTGTGTACCAACATAATATTTACCATGAAAATGATTACGGTGAACACTTGTTTACCGCTGGTCTATATTTAACATTTCATAATTATGATTCGCATTTCCAATATCCTGTCAAAGGAAATGAGCACTTAAATTCTTGCATTGACAAGAATCGTAAACTTACAACTAACAACGTGCAAGCAATACGTTTTCTGTTACAACTGAGGAAGTTAGACTCAAATTTAGACATTTAAATATAATGACATTTACTGGAGAATATATATTACAAAACTGTATTTATGCAAAAATGCATATAGATAATTTAGATTTACAAAGTGACAAACTTAATTATAATACACGCAGAAAGAATGATGTGTCAATCCCAAATCATAGGCTAGCTAAGTTAAACAAGAGTTTTTTGTATTTAAGTATTAAATTTTATAATAAATTACCTTTGCATATAAGAAAACTTAAAATTACAGAATACAGTGTAAGAAACTATTTAATGTTCAAATCTTTTTATAATATTGACGAAGCTTTGGCTGATGAATTTTATTTGTAAATTAAATTGAATATCCTTGTGAATAATGTAATGTATAATATGACCTATCTAAATGTACAAACATGTATTTAATTGGACCAATAAATGAACTGAACTGAACTGAACACTAAACTTACGCAGCAATTCACCGTCGCAAATAATCTCTGATTACATCTGTTATTGCTAACGGCTAAATGACATGAATGGCTTTAAGCCCGCCCAAAAATACTAGACACCTAAATCATAAATTGCTTTATCAATTTAAGAAAAATTACTGCCAAATTAACGATCAATCACACGAAAGCGTTACGTCATACAAAAAATAAAAATATACAAGTTAATTTTTTTTTATCTTAATAATTTGATTATTTTTTTTATTTTTACCTTATTGAACTAGTATAGGCAATTACAGAATCAAAGATCATTTTCGACCATGAATTCCAGCCTTAACTGATCAGATCAATAAATCGATAGCTAGATTGCGGAATACCGCAATACTTTCGAATGGCAGCAGCAGTAAGTCACTCTGCTAGATTCGAAGACTTCTTCTGAAACACATATTTACTTGTAACTAAACAAAAACCAATCAACAATTTGGCACAATGTGGTTCTGATTTGGTTTGATGATTGTTCAAAATATGTAGCTTCTATCGTAGTCTTTCACTTTCAAACAATAGTTTATCCGCTCCTGTGAATTAACGTTAGCATTATGTCTCTGGTAAAATGGTACATATGTACACAAAACAAGTGTTTTAAAATCAAATTTAACGGCTAACTTTGATAATGTCTTTCTATTTTAAATAAAAATATCTGCAGATACTTAGAAACTAATGATTGTTGGAGGGAGTTGGGAGAGGTCTTTGCCCAGCAGTGGGGCAACATAGGCTAATGACAAAAAAGAAATAAATACAAGCTCCTGGAACAAAGTAAAAAATACTTGAGGTCGCCAAGTAACTTGTTTTATTCACACAATCCTATTTAATGTCAAGTGAAAACGAGCATTATAACGAATTCTTGAAGTAATTGACGACTCATAAACTGCGAAACAGCTAATCACTGCACTCATATTATTCAAGGTTTATACTATATTCACCCTTTCTGCAATAGCTATAGGGTTTTTTAAAAGACTAAGGACTAACAGTTAGCTGAACGTCTTTTCAAGTTTTGTTTTTGGTGATCCGAAAACGATCCTAATTAAAAGGGACAGCAAAAACTGACAGTTGGTTTTTCATCAGCCAACGTTCGTATAATTATGGATTTGGAAGACATCAGTCTTCTAATTGTACGATTATTAATCATGATTGATTAATTTGAGCTTTTGACCATAAAACAAATTCAATTAAACAAAAACACTTCAGATAGGTTTCACCTATCTATATTAGTCACTATGAATAAATGTTAATTATGTTAAATGGTTTGCGAAAAAGTTGTACAACTAAGTAGGTACATATTTTACATTTTAGAAAAGGCATCCCATCTCAACTCGATTATCGTTTGATTTGATATTATTGAATAATTTTGATAATCCATTCTTGGCTAGATAAGTTCATTCTACTAAAATAACAAGCTATTTTATGCTAGATAAGCCTGCATTTATAAAGTGCATGATATAGATGATTATAACAAGCCGTGTTGGCTAAGTGGGAGGACACTCGACTTTCATTTCGAAGGTCGTTGGTTCAAACCCCGCCACGCACCTCTGGATTTTTCTTCTTGAGAGATTTATGTGCGCTTTAAACACGTGCTTTAACGGTGAAGGCAAACATCGTGAGGAAACCGGCATGTTCTGAGAACTTTAAAAGAGTTTGAAGGACATGTGACATTCACCAACCCGCACTTGGCCAGCGTGGTGAATTAAGGCCTCTCTCGTCAAGAGAGAAGTCCCTGTGTCCCAGCAGTGGGAACGTTAATAGGGTGATGATGAAGCCTGCATTTGATCACAATCTCACCTGATGTAAAGTGGAGATGCGGTCTAAGATGGGATATGTATCTAGACGGTACCAATTTACTCTTTATTTACATTGTAGTTGATTAACACATTAATATCTCCTTGTTTCGTTATTTGATACATCAATCAGCAAATAACTGCAAAAATGTGAAAACAGCGGGATGACATCCAACTTTTATGACGGCTAAAGCAATCAACAGTATACGACGCATTAACCAGCAAAGAAACCATAAAAGCGCAAGCAAAATGAACTAATTGTAGCCCGGATCTCTCGGATGGTTTTCGGGCAATCTCCACCAACCAAGTTCTGGGAAAAGTAATCTTCTCGAAATAAAATAACGCAGGAAGCAATGAGATTACAGGAAGGGCATTGAGAGCTGAATGAGTTATGGCAAAGGCGTTAATATTGCGGCGAGAGGCTGAGGGTTAAATGAATGTGGACCCTGCGATGTTGGGATAGAGTGTGTTTTCTGCTGTTTAGACCAGTGTTTGCCAAACTTTTTGATGTGCATTTGTTTTCTGGGTTTGGAGTATGTGTTCCTTAAAAGCTTATTGATATTTCTGCTATGCTTCAAAAATTGAGTTTAAACGTACCTTCATCTTGCGGACCTGTTTGAAAATTAAAATTCAAAGGGTTTTTTTAGTAATATAACATAACGCACTTCTGAGTTTAACGTTTAAGCAAAAGATTGTGAGAAAGCCGGCATGCTCTGGTGGTAGGCTTCGGACGCGGCTACTCCCCACCCTCCGGGCTGGGCCAGTGCGTGAAGCGTTAGTTTTTTTCGTGTTTCGTTATGTGACCCGGAGAAACCTTCTAGGTCTTCATGCCCCATCTTAGACCACATCGTCACTTTACATCAGGTTAGATAATGGACAAATGAAGGCTTATCTAGCATAAAAATAGCTTGTTATTTTATAATGGACTTATCCAGCCAAGAAAGGATTATCAAAATTATTATTTGATATCAAATCACAATGGATTTGAGATTGCTTGCCTTTTATAAAATATTTTTTATATTAAAAATTATTATTATTATGTGATATTCACCCGCAATTGGCCAGCGAGGTGAATTAATGCCCAATCTCTCTCGTCAAGAGTGAAGACACTGCGTTTCAGCAGTGGGAACGTAAATAGGGGTGTTAATGCTAAGTCCACTTTGAGAATCACTGGCTTAAACTGTATAGTGGTATACAAGGTTACAAAACAGTATAGCACAGTTATATTAACAGAATTATGATCCTTACTGTGAACAATGTAGTTTGTTTACAGTTATAGCGGAATGGTGGAACAAGCCATTTTAAATAATAGTGTTAGTGCAGTACAGTAGATTTTTATTTGTTGTAAAAGTTGCATAGGTGTAATTGGAGCAACTGTGTAATTTTAACTTTTTGTGTGCACAATGAGCTTAGTAAATGTGATATTTTGTGTTTTAGTGAACCATCATCATCATTATTTCAGCCGTAAGACTAATGGATACTTCATAGTTTTCAATTAAATATTATGTAACCACAAGTTCACGTTGGAGGAGGAAAATTACTTCATATCCTTTAGCTATCTCATTTTACTGAAAAACAACATTCCTTTATTTTTGAAAAGAAACAAAACTGCATTCAATGATTTTTGTTTTTTTTTGTCCTACATATTAAAAAAAAATATTACATTGTTTTGTTTTACGAATCGAATATATCCATTAAATATAATAAACAAATAGAAAGTATGGTAAAAAAACTATTTAAATGTTTTGTTTTGGAATTTCGAATCATAATGTAGCAAAATACTCAAAAAACTTCTTCAAAACCTATCAGCGAAACTGTCTGAAAAGAAACCTCTGCACCCAAAACACACTAAATCTTACACTCAGAGCATTCCAGTTGCTTCTTTATACAGAAAAATATAAAAGTCGACAGACAGCGAATACAGCAAAGCAAAATCGAACTTATCGCTTTCGGTATACAGGATGTATCTGTCTGAACGACGCGGCGAAATGGCCCAGCGACTCATTTGCGCGGCAATTTCCTCCAGAACCACAGAGGATCGTTTGTTTACGATAATACATTTATCTTTTACATGCCGCCGTTCGATGGAGATAAAAACTGTTGGTTTATCTCTCTGATTATGTAACCTAATATTCTATTTATGCGGCTGAGCTTCCCAAACTATGTGTAGCAAAAATATCTACATATATGTTTAATATATATTATTTATATCAGATGTCTAGTACCCGTAACACAAGCTTAGAGATACCAAAAGCTAAGCTATGCTTGGATGATTGACGGATTGTCCAGAAATAAATAAATATTTCCGGACAATCTACACAAGAACATCTAGCCCCGTGGTAAGCTCTAAGCTTGTGTGACGGGTACTAGACATCTGATATACTTAATATAATAGACATAAATACAAAGATATTTTTACCATACATATTAAACCTAGGATCTTGCAATATACTACAATACATTATATTATGACAGATCACAAAAGCGTCCAAATAATCATTGAATAATAGTCCAATTTGTTTAGAACATTATCTCTTGCATATGGTGCGTAATTTACAAGCAATTAATTTTGAATGTTCGCGTGGAGCTCAGACTAACAGTCTATTTTAGCCGTGATAATGGAGCTTTTAATGTGGCCCGCGGATGTTGTAGACTTGCGACTTTGTATTTACTTTGTAGAGGGCTAAATCTTAACAATATTGATACTTGAATCGGTTAGCATACGTTCGATTTGACTGTTTAAAGTCAAAGTCAAAACGTTTATTTCCTTAGAAGTACATAGCCTACATGGACAGGTTAAGTTCAGTGTAAGTAGTGCTTGCAACAGCAAAATATCGGAAAACTAAAAAAACTTTAAAATTATGTAGTCATCATGCGTTTCCATCTTAATATTGATGATAAACATAATATTTTAAATAAATAAATAAATATTTCCGGACAATCCACACAACAACATCTAGCCCCAATATATTGTGTTACGGGTACATAACATCCGATATTTTAAATTAATATACCTACTGATCACCCAGACCACGGAGAAATTGCTTACAGAACATAATTGAAGTTAAATAGATAGAAAATTCTTTATTACACACGCCAATAAACAAAAATATAAAATTAGGTATTCATGGATATTAATAGTAAAATTAAACCAAGCATGCGTAATGGGCGGTCTTATTGCTTAAAGCTATTTCTTCCAGACAACCTTTATATGAAACCAGGAAGGTTAAATAATTTTGTTTCTTAAATATAAAGCTACATTTTGCTACCGAAGTAGCAAATTTAATTATAATAAATACAAAACAATATATACCAATTTAATTACTCAACGCATTTTTGAAACCTTGTAAGTCCTCAATAACGAATCCTACTTGGAAAAGTGTCCAATTAATTAATGCCATAATATGGGGCGAACAATCGCAAACATGCTAACACTTGACCGAGCTGCGGGAATCGAACCCGCTACGCCTACGCCTACTGTGCCACTAAGGCAGACAGTTTTCAATATATTTTTTATTTATTTATACTTAACACTTTATTTGCACAAAGTTAAATTGTGTACAAAAAGGTGGGTTTAATTGCTAGGCATTTTCTACCTGCCAACCTGTAATGGTTGGTAACAATGTTGGCGTGCGCGTTTTGTTTTGTCTTTAACTTTCGTCAAATATTTTTATAGCTCAACAATAGTTGCTTCTTGTTGCGCTATCATATGTTAAACAAAATCTCTTCTTCTAAATCAGTAGAGAGAAATCTTTTATAACCCAGTGCCTCAAAAAATCTACCCTAAATTACGATCCATAATGTCTCCATGGATGTCAATCATAATCATATTTTCATATCCGTTCAACGCTAAAAGGTATTACGCAAGTACTTCAATATTTTTGCCAAAGTATGTAGATTGAGCTGTGCGAAATTTTTGATGAGAATTAATCGCAAGTATGCATCTTTATGCCTATGAAATTGCCTAAACATGAGCGCTATTCTACAGCTCATATGTATCATAATAGCTTGTACTCTGTCAACGGCACTTGAGCGCACTTTACGGTCATCGGCAAACCCTTTGGTCAGGACAATCAATTTTGAAATCATAAATGGACCTCCCAAAGTCAAGAGCTATGCGCAAAATTTGATATTATCTGAGATGAAACTCATGCATACATGGCTACATCAGCGGGCGGAGATTCGAGTCGCGTTGGTACTAAAATAGTTTTATTGCAATGTATTTTTATGTGTGTTTATTTGTATGTGATTAGGTTAAGAATTTAATGGATCATGTGTCTGACAAATAAATATATTATTATTATCTCTTTATTTCAGTTTTTTTTTAATAATAATTATTATTATCTCTTTATTTCATTTTAAACACGTCAAAAATATATTTTTTACATTAAATTACAGAAAAAATCATATAAAACTACCTACTGTAAAAAATATATCAAAACGGAAAATTACCGGTCGCGAAGCTAGGCTCAAGCGACCAGTGACTAGGGCTGTAGAGAGAGGAACATCCTGACGATACTATTATTATTAATTATTTAAATCATCGTGAATAGGTATAGCCACTGTAACGTCCAGCGCCCGCGGCGTAACTAGGGACTAACGTCCCAGCCCGTGTTACGCGAGCGGTGCGTGACACGCTGCGCGATTTTTCCGTTAAAACTATTTATCACATAAAAAGTACTAAACCTATTTCAAAACCAAAAATGTATTTATTTTTTTTATTATAATTATATAAACTTGAATAATAATATGAATCATCGTACCTACATCTTCATTTACTAAAAAAATATCAAAAATAGGATGGTAGCATTTTTAGACTGATTTGGAGACCTATTTTGATAAATTTATTTAAAATACTTCCTCTGAACATTTAATTATTATTTTAGTACCGTTTTAACGGGGTTGGAGTCTAGTTTTTTCAATAACATATTTAATTTTAATACAGATATCACAAGTAAATCATAAAGAAATTAACTTGCAAAAAATAGGAAAATGGCGGAAAATTTCTCTCAATTTATTGTAAAAATATTTTTTTTTTCATAATTTTTGTTGCCAGCTATGGGTTTTTCTAATTAGAATTTAGTAGAATAATTATTGACAATGACATCTGACATTGACACTAGCAACTTGTCTTATTAGAAAATAAAGAAAATCCGAAATAAAAAAACCAAAAACTCGTGTGGCACTCTAGTACCATGGACGTTAGTCGGCATAAAGTTTTGTGGCACTACAGTACCACTGGACGTTCAAGTGGCTAAGCGATGTTCTCTTCTACATTAGCGGACAACGATTTGTGTCGCGCTGCGCGCTCAAAGATTCTAAAGTCACGTAATTGTGGCCACGCCCACGCCAAACATCGTATTCGCCCGCATACTTCGCGTTGCAACGATCTACCCGGCAACACACATCATGTTAACACGCTCCACGCTCATGTTATAATAGCTTCCTTACATGACAAACATTTTTTTTATTGTAAATGTTAAACTTTTAATAGTTACCTATAAATAAGAACTCCAAAATTGTTATAACTACAAAATTGTAATAACTGATAAAGCTGTGTTGTTCTATTCGCTTCTCAACTTAGTATAAAACATTGAAGCGAACTGTCAAGACAATGTTATTTCCTTGATATTTGTTATTTAAGCAATTTAGTTTTATTAATTTTAAGTTGACCTGTCCATGTAGGCTATGTGCTTTTAAGGAAATAAACATTTTGACTTTGACTTTGAACACGAATATTTGCCTTCGGCCGCTAATATGCCCCCACCATCACGTAAACATTCAAACGCTCACGAAAATTTAATTAAAACCATTTTGGGTTTATGTGATTAAAGTCAACAAATCTAGTTTCTGTGACACGACTGGTAAATAAGTCTCACATTTATTTCAAATGGTTTAAACCACTGTGTACATAGAAATCGCTTAACAAATACTTTATTTAAGTCTTAATGAAAACAAAGTCTGGAGTAGGTAAAATGAAGGCCTTTTTCCATATAACACAAAGGCAAATTTCAGTGCAAATTTCATACTACTTTGCAAGATGTTACACATTATATCCCTTATAATTTCTTTGCTTAGTTACCTTTTATGATAATCCAAGGAGGAATAAGGTTTGCTTGAATTTAATAATCGTTTATCACACTATGGGAAGCATCCCTTGGAAACTGCTCCTTATTACCCGACTGCGCGACGCAATAGAGAGGTAATGTATTTATCAGTCTATGTATGCTTGTACATATGTGCTTTAGAAGCACTATACAGGCCAAACGATTCTTATGAACGGGCCGATTCTTATGATTCTTACGACAATCAATTCCTATCCTATGATATACTCTAATGACGTTAGTGAAATTCAGATGGCGGCTACTGGAGACTATATTGTAGAGATAATAATATCAACAAACTATATCAGAAAGGTATATCATTGGATAGGTATTTAAAAAGAATTTATAGATTTCTTTCAACATGTTTCGATTTGCTTAGGATACAATACAATACAATACTCTTTATTGAAATACATAAAAATATATAATACAACAGAACAATGCTTAAGAACTAAATATTAAATAATAGTGTAACAATGGGCGGCCTTATCACTAAAAGTGATCTCTTCCAGACAACCTTTGGATGGACTGGAGAAAAACTAAAAACGACGGACGTTGCAAATTGATGAAATAATAAAAAAAAAGAAATATGTTAAATAATAAATAAGCTTTACATATTAAATAAATACTTACATAATAAATCTAATATATAAATACTTAATACATAATATTACAATAAATAAATACATATAGGTCTATAAATATATATGTATACCTATATATGATCAATAGGATCAATATTTTTTTATATTTATGCTTGTTATTTTACATCTATTGTAATCATATCGAGGGGACTGGTTTGATTATACTTACTACGGTAGGCAAGCTGTTGGGCGAACGCAGTAGGTATTCAGTGTTGTGTTCTACTGAATTTTTTTCTTAATATTTGGCTTAAATTACTCGAAAACTCGGGAGCAGTAAATTATGAGACGCGTTAGAATAACAAACCTCACCAATGTATGTATCCGCGGCTGCCCTACATGAATTACTCTTGACAATTTCCACAAGGGAAAACATTCTAAAGACGATGGCAAAACATAACATTGCAAAATGAACTCACCTCTCTCAATCTTAGGGTCACTATTCGCGGAGTAGAGCGCTACAGTATTGTCTTCCTTATACAAGTCCCCAACTTTGGCTTCGCACCGCAGTATCGGAGCCCCTCGCTCGTAGTGCGCCGGCCAGAGCTGCACTTGAACGTTCAGGTCAGCTCGGAGGAGGCCTTCGGAGACCTGGTGCACTTGGTACTGCCCTGGCGTTACCTGGGGGTAAGAGATCTATGGTTAGTTGTTAACTGAAGACGGCTAAAGTCATTCTTTTGAAGTGAAACTTCCTTAGAATCGATGTGATTTCAAACTGGATGCAACGGAAATGCGACAGGTAAGACAATCTTAAACGCTAGCAAGGTTAAGCAACTTTGCGCGACGCCAGTACTTGGATGGGTGAGTGACCGCCCGAACAAAATCTTTTTGCAGTTTTTTTTTGTTTTTTTTTATTCATCTCTTTCTTTTGTTGATTTACTGAAGTTTCACTTCTATCGTGTGTGAATCGCACAGAAACCTTTTTTTTTAAGGGAGATATCTGTTTTTTCTCTATCTCACCTGATGGTAAGTGTCGATGTGGACGAAGATGAAAGATGGATCATCTAGTGAATTTGAGTCTTTATCTAATTATTTGTTTTTGTTATTTTTTTGTTAGTTGCACTTTAACATAAATTATATTCAATCAGCTCCTTAACCCATAAAAGCTGAGGTGATTTCCAAAGCGCTAGAATTCAATTCTCTCAGAGCGAATTAATAAAATATATATAATATTTATATAAAAATACTAGCGGCCCGCCCCGGCGTCGCACGGGTATAAAATTTTGGTATCGAATTTTTCTCGCCGTAAAAACCATCCTATCTCTCAAATTGGATCGAACTGCACATGGTGTGCGAATTTTATTATAATCGGTTAAGTGGTTTAGGAGTCCATTGAGGACAAACATTGTGACACGAGATTTATATTATATTAAGATTAAACGTCACAGTATTTTATTATAATATTATGTAGAGATTACAAGCTCAATCATTACTAAAACTATACTGAGTTTTACAATAAAGAAATGTCCATGGAAGCCAAACAACGCGAATAGGTAGCTGACTCAGCATTACAGCATTGTGTTTAATTGTTCTAATATTAATCACACCACACGAAAACATAATCAACCCAAAACGATACCTCACTCACACTCCATTATTGATGCAACAAAAGCCAAAATTACACGTAAACAAACGGACATTTTAATAATAATTTATGTAAATAAACAGAACGAAACTGAAATCAAATTTAAATGTAAATTCGGATTGGATTTATAAAATGATATTACTACTTGTCTAACTAATTTAGCTTTAAAATTACGCTCTGATAAAACAGTTTTGTAGACGAGGTTCTGTTTTTATAAAACGGTTCTGAATTTCCAACTAGAAATGGAACGACAAATTGCCGGATTAAAGAAATCACTGTTTAAATGCTAGCTCTAAACTTTAATGTTAAACGATTTTATAGATCACTGGTCTAGATTATCATAGATTAAAATAATGGTTCTGAAATTGTCTGTTACCGACAAAAATGTTTGTATAATGTATAAGTTTAAATGATTTTATGATCTAACTCTAGGATCAACTCCATCATATAATTAATACCTTATGAGATTTATGCAAAAGGCTTCATTGAATTGGACATTTTACACCGTTTCAATAGGTACTTTAAAATAACTAGATTAATTCAAACGACCAAACGGCTTTACTATGTTGATGAAAAAATAAATTGTCATCTAATCCCATACTAAGCAGAGCTTTAACTCAAGTTGTACTCAAACTTTTTATGTTATAAAAAATATAACAGTACCTACAATATTAAAGTGAATAAATAATGGTCATTTCACACGATCCCAATCCCTTCAAACATTCGAATTAATTCAAACAACAGCAATAGGCAGATAATATTCAGAGAAATCTCTAACAGAAATTTCCGAACAGCAATAGCAACCGACCCGAAATCCAGTAATCCATCAAAAGCGGGAACAATAGAACTAAAATCCATTCTAGAATCGAAAATCCTCAGCTCTTCAGGCTCGGCAAGCATTAAAACTTGCCACTATTGAATTTTGGTAAACCCTACACTTTGGGCTTAGCGAAGCGAGCGCAGAAGCGGTTCGGGAATTTTATGTTACCGACAAAAATGTTTGTGTAATCCTCTTAATTTTTAGTGTTTGTATATTTTTTATGAATGCGAAATTAACAGTGTTGCTTTCTGTTAACTCTTCAAAGTTGGATAATTTACAATACAAAAATTCTTTATTGCAACACCACAATATTGGAACATACATAGGAGATACATATTACATACAGTGACACAATGGGCGGCCTTATCACTAATAGCGATCTCTTCCAGGCAACCTTTGTATGGATCTGAAATTTGTTATTAATTTAATTATTTAAACTAACGCTCGTATTCATATAAACTGCTATTGCTAAAACACACAATAAGCCTATAATTGGTATATTTTGCGACTATTATAGAGATATATAAACAAGGATTAAAAGCTTTCATTGAACGGTTATTAAATATATTTAGCACTAATTTAGTTTGATGAATATCGTTTATTATCATAAGTTTTATTAACCTCTTAAAAATCTGATATAAAAAGTTCAATATTTTTTCAAATATGGGCGTTAAAGATGTGAACTGAATTTTAAGGCGGTAGGCAGTAATTCCAGGAAGTACTGAAGTCATTTAAAAGATTATCGTTGTATAACCCATTTATTGAGACGGAACAAATGATAGCCTAACCCTTTCAAATTGTTGCGAGGAAATTTATATTTTTTAATTATTTTATGATATACTTTTATATATCATAATATCATCACCAATATATGTACAATCTCCAAGCACGTTCATTTATTTATTTGAATATAACTTTAATCTACAGTGAATCTAGCTATCACAAGCTTTTACTAAATTATCTGGACACGCTGAGTTTGTGGCCAGAATATACACCGAAGATGCCAGTACAATGGATTTATTCTCTATCAAGGCTGCTTACAAAAGAAGCCAAAACGAAACTTAAATGTACAGTCTACAGCAAAAGGGACTGGTGGAATAGGGTCCAAATATACTTATATACAGTTAATTTAGTCAAAAGTTACTAACTACTAGTAGTTTACTACTGTAGTTTGATAGAAGTAAATGAACAAATTATGAGTTATTAAGTGATCAAGTGTATTTTGATCCTCAGTGTTGTTAAAACAATTTTCTTTTGACTGATTAAAATTTCATTTGAAATTGACACTTTGCTGTAACTTGTTACATCTTTCACGTCACACTAGAAATATGTTTTGGAACGACGATTTTGACTTACATTTGCTGTTGACTTTATACAATGAGTGTCTGCATTGAATTTTGTTTATGCTGCCAAATTGAATTTCTACTTTCTGCAATGCATTAACTTGGTGTGTTTCATAAGTTTGAAATCCGGTCTTTTGTGGGGTTCGCAGCTACGGCTCCGGTATTGTGTTAAGATACCTAGTTTTAATTGAAATACCGGGTAAGTGGATATAACTTGGGTTGTGCATATAACTCTTCATTTATAGTTGGAACCTTCTTAGGGGTAGTTTAACGTAAGACTGAATTAAACACAACTTCCAAGAAATTATTTATATAGTTACTTGTTAAAACATATGGAAAGTGCCTTACATCATAAACACTTGTCTTATAGTAAAAAAAAAACGTTTTGAAAAATTTTAATCAACTCATTATTATTATAATTTCTATAAAAGCCTGAATTGTGGTAAGTCTCAAGTTATAACGTAATTTTTAATATCGCCCCTTAACATCCATTGTATCCATCAAGATATAGAGCCTGGATTTAAAAATGCTGATAAAAGCGGTCAAGTAAGTAATCGTAGAATATTTAAATAAAATCACCAAAATGAAATAGAATCTACATAGACCATTATTTTCCGTGGCTTCTCAATAAAAGTACACAATCTCACAATGCTAACGACATCAATGGCTATAATATTTTATTAATAATTGATACAAACGGCCATTATAATTGCTGAAAAATGACCGAAAACCACGATAAAAAGAAATTTTCTTTATGATTCCGATTATCGAGAGAACATTATCGCACGATAAAAAATAATGGAGCAAAGCTAATTTGATGGGAACGAAAATAATTTGTTAGCTATGAAAATTTCAGCGGTTCTGAAAATAATGATATTTTGGTAAAATGACTATTTGTTGGGTTTGTGAACGGTTTCGGATTTGTTACTCAACTATCAGAAACAAATTTTCAAACTATGTTCAATTTAATCATAAAATTATTATTTGTATGGTTACAAATTTATTAATAAATTGTTTCGTATCATCATATTAGTCACAATAAGCTAAAGAGAATTGTGATTATAATATGATCCTGTTGAAGCTATAGTCTAACTACCCAATGGTTATAGTTTCAACAATATTTGACCGTTAAAGGCAATAAATAATATTATTAAACCTAAAGAGAAGTGTATTTTTGTACGTTTATATGTATATAGCTCATGTGTAACACAACTTTAAGCTACCACAGGTGACAGAGTTCCAAAAATGTTATGTTTCAAGCTCTCTGTGTATAAATACATTTTTATTTATTTAGTTTATAACAAATAGTTGGTTAAAGTTAGTTACAAATGGACTTTTTAAAATATTTCTACCATACGAATACCAAGTAAGTGTACCATAAATAGACCATATAAGTGTGCCATTTGATCACTAACATGATCTTGCCCTAACACTGCCTTTAACTGAAACAACTGCTGTCGGTCCACGTATCGGAACCTAGCAGACGCCCAGCTGTCCTCGCGCCGACTACTCTCGCTATTAGCGATAGCTAGTAGACAGACAGAATAGTTTTATAATAATAATAATCATTTGTTTCAGGCACCTAAGGCCCATATAACCATATACCTATCCTTATAGACTAACATACATAAAAATATTAATCTTATAAACTAAAGTGTCAGAATCGTGGATCATCAGTTACGGCGGTGTCGCCTTGCAGTGTAGGCGACTGATGAACCGTCGAAGCTTATATGTGGATTGCACCATCAACGCGCACAAAACGATTCTCGAATTATTTTATAGTGCGCACCGTTATGGAGTGGAATTATCTCCCGACGTCTGTTTTTCCCAGTACATACACCGACCACTTTTAAGACCCGAGTGAATAGGCTTTTTCTAGGGAAACTTGTTCCATCGTTCACCTGGTTTCCGCCTTCTGGATAGACTATAAAGTAAGCCCATGTTATAATAAAAATATATATGTAATGATGAACTCACAGGCATATCGTTGATGAAGAAGGTGAGCTCGGACGGCGGTCTGCTCGGCCCTGAGGAGCAGTTTGCTCGCAGGATGTCTCCCGGTGTGTAGTAGTGCTGGCTGGTCACCAGGGTCGGAGACTTTGGTGGAAGAACTGGATAAAAGAAATGTTATATTTACAACTTAAAGTCTTAGTATGTTGCTAAAGAAAGACTGGGAAATAGGAGGTATAACTGACACGGTCATGTTATGTCTAAGAATGGTCTTTAAAGAGGATAGACGAGATCACTAAGGTAAATAGACTGAAAAGAAAAGGTTCAATTGCCTACCCAATTAATTGAGGTCTTTAATAGAAATAATTGGGGGTAAGACTATGTTAAAGCTTGCAAGTTAAGTAGGGCGTTTTCAAGTAAAAAAAAATACTTTTACAAAATTGATAAAATATTAAAATATTATTTAGATTTATAACGGGATATTTACCATGATTGATTATCATGGTTATCAATATTATTTGAGTCTAAATAATATTGATAACCATGATAGTTTCAAAAGTTATAAAATATTAAAAGTTGAAAATCCAGTCAAAGCATTTGTGTGAAGTCACTACTAAATATTTGATAAAATAATTTCTAAAGATAGATTGTCCCGTTAAGAAGATTATAGAAAATACTATCTTCAATGGAGAAAATATATTTATTTTACCGCGTTTGAATTCGTAGATCAGAAATACTCGTATTATGAGAAAATGTAACAAATCAATTAGTTCCACTCTAACAGATTTTGCCTAAAATATCCAGTCCAGAAAGACAATAGACTAAGGGCCTCTTTCACCATATCCAAGTCCCAGAATGCTAATCAGTGGTTAAAGAGAATTGTGGCTCCATTTACCTAACGGAGACACCATGCTGTTTCACTCTCCGTTAAGTTAGACAATGGTTAAAACATAGAGCTATTTCGCCAATCAAATGTGACAAAGCGTGATAGCTCTTGACAAAGCTGACCAACAACACGTTATATTGACATAACTAACCAGTTACTGCTTAATTTACCCTGACTAAAAACTGACTGAATTAAGCCCATTAGCTATAGTGTAAATGAGCAAAATAGTGCTATTATAACAACAGCTGTTAACCACTTTTTATGATACCATTTAAAGCAGCCATTTAAATCGGCAAAAAATATTCCATTAATCTTCTATTATAACATATTTTCACTTTACAATTTTATTTAACTTGACACTGGCAAACTGATGATTAAAGCCCAGAGTCCAAGTATAAGAAATTGAATTGCATAATATTCTTTTAATGTTAGTCTACTTACCTACAACCTCCATATTGCTGGAGACGATGGAGGTGGCGAAGGAAGGCGCGTCGGCTGTGACCTCGCAGCTGAAGTTGCCGGACAGCCCGAAGCCCACCTTCGTCAGCACCACCTGGCTCTGGTTGGAGTGCGCCAACTGTCAACAAGAACAATTAATTAAAACTTGAAGAAAAAACTATACACACCAACTTTTAGTTCCATGATCAAGCCACATGCAAGTGATAACGTACACTAGTATGATAAAATGATGATAGATAGATATATGTATTTTATGTATAAAATAGATAGATAATATCTTTATTGCACACCAATGCTTACAGACCAATGCTTATTTTTTGTACAATAGGCGGCCTTATCGCTTAAAGCGATCTCCTCCAGGCAACCTTTCCAGGCAAATTATTTTTTTACTTCGATGAAAAATCGCTACTTAGTTAAAAGTTACATATCATAATATTATATGTTAATTTGTTACGTATTTATTTGTACTATAAATGATTGATTGATTTCATCAATAATATAGACATAGGCTTCAGTATAAATCTCATAAAATCGAAGCCATTCTCCATTTGATAACTTATATTTTTATGTCCCTCTTGTGTCATTTATCTTTTCCTAAGTCTGCTAGAGCTTATTACAATAGACACGAGGGGTGTCTATTCACGAGTGCTAGATAGAACGAGGTGTCAATTGTAATAACGGCACACAGGTTTAAAGAAATAATAAATTGAGACTTTTTACTCTAAGGAACCACCGAGAACCGGTCCAATTGTTAATACCTATTTGTATCTTAATACCATGTATCTCTAATCTTGTTTTGTTTAAATAGTATTTTTTTTTCAATATTTTGTGGAACACTTATTTCTTGAACATGTTTCAATAAAAAAAAACAAACAGAACAAGTTTTGACCATATACGAATAACCCACATTTCGGAATCCTTTTAATCTTATCTGCGCCACACCATCCCGAAACTTACTTGGCGCAACCAAAGTATTTGTATCAAAATAACCTAACTACTAGTACACGGCAACCGTCCTATCACTTCAATGGAATAAACCTAATAACAGCCCACACACCTTCAGCCCGAGGGCAGATTTATTATGCAAAACAAGATAAATAACGAAGAGCAAAAATAGTAACCGCTCGCAAATCGACTCGCTACATAAAATGTAAGTTATGTGCAGGGAGATTGGAATGGCTGAGTATTGATACACTGCATGCTTGCATTGTGTGTCACTTTCGCAATCGAGTTTCTATTCCAAAAGGAATCTATGGCGCAGACTTGCTCGGTGTGGATATTTCTGTTTCTAACGGCATTATGTCGATTTATGTAGTAGAAACACTGAAATTTTTAAGAGGATCGACTTAGATTATATTTCATTGATATCATACCTAAGATAAAACGATTTATAAATATTTTGGAACAAATATATCTGTAAATTTTTAAGCCCCGATATAGGTAAATCCGATGTGAGCTAGGTATCCAACCAACAAAGGTGTGTTATATGTAAATGTAATAATGGCTATGGGCGTGTGTGAGTAATAAATAAACTCATCTTTATATATATAATTCTTCTGTGAGTGTGTATGTCACTGAACTTCTCAAACGACTGGAACGATTTTGATGAAATTTTTTGTGTGTGTTCAAGGGGATCTGGGAATGGTTTAGATTCACAATACGGTCAACTGGATATTGTTTTGAGACGTGGGACAGGACAACGTCTGTCGGGTCGACTAGTATTTATATAAAATAGCTAGAATTAAACAAACAGATTTATGATACCATCCATATCAATGATTGTGGCCAGGTAACATTATGACGTGAACGCTAATGGACAGAGAATATTTTATTTCAATGAGACCACATTGGAAATATTCAAGCTTTTCATCATCATCATTAACCTCATAAGTACCCTATTTACGTTCCCACTGCTGGGAAACTAGGACTTCTTAGACGTGAGAGATTAGGCCTTAATACATTACGCTGGCCAAAAGCGGGTTAGTGAATATTACATTTACATTATTTTATCACCATTTCCAATAAGCCGTGTTGGCTAAGTGGAAGGACACTCGATTTTCATTCCGAAGGTCGTGGGTTCAAACCCCGCCACGCACCTCTGGATTTTTCTTCTTGATAACTTTATGTGCGCTTTAAACACGTGCTTTAACGGTGAAGGCAAACATCGTGAGGAAACCGGCATGTTCTGAGAACTGTAAAGAGTTTGAAGGACATGTGACATTCACCAACCCGCACTTGGCCAGCGTGGTGAATTAAGGCCTAATCTCTCTCGCCAAGAGAGAAGTCCCTGTGTCCCAGCAGTGGGAACGTTAATAGGGTGATGATGATGATGATGATCACCATTTCATGATGATGGTTATTCTACAGTAAGACTAATCTGCATAACTCGTGCAAAAGAATACTCTTCTTGTGCACTCTGCAGCACCACTGAAAACGAGCGCTTCAGCTGCATTCTTTGCATTCTTAGCTCCTGCAGTATGTGCTGAGTGGCATTTACGTACAAACTATGCATTTAGTTATAATATTGTGTTGTATTTTATAAGAAGTTGTGTTATCTAAGAATATTTTTGACGTAAATGTTTTCTATTTCATTTCATCTTGGCACCAATATTGATAAGTAAAAACATTCAGTTGCAAACTTCGAACGGTAACTTGAAGACAAATATTGATTGTTTTGCTTAGTGTTCTTGGGAGATGGAGACGCTCTATTGTTTTACTTAAAAACTGCTGTGTTCTAGTTTGCGAGTCCATTTGTGGCATTTATCATTATGGACCCTACTGCAAATGTATATTTAATTTATTATGTCAGATGCCTTGAATTAATACAAGAGCAAATATGTATATCTACCTAGGTATTTGGCATCTTAACCAATTTAAAGATATATAATTCAGGAAGCATTCGTTTGTCCTTCTCGATCACTTCAAATTCGTGTTTGTTAGAAAGAGACATTGTCTAAGATTGTTAGGATCTTACCAGTTAATCCGTTTCTTTTGTCTTACTGGTAAACTCGTTTTTCGAGATCAAATTGACATTAAATTGAATTTTTTTAATGTATGAACTTGGTTCAATTAAACTCGATTAGCATAAAATGGTGAAATTGGGGCTTAGTCGTCAACTAACAATGTATGTTAAAGAATTGTGAAAAGAGTATTTCAGAAAAATAATTCCTACGTAGGCAACTTCGAAGGTTGCCGGGCTATTGATTGTTATATTTAAGTTAGTAATCTAGTATTGGTCTGCAATAAAGAAATTATCTGTCTATCTTTCTATCCCGGCAAATGTGGGTATAATTTAAAATTATTATTTGATTGTTATTATTATTTTTTTTAATAATCTAAAAGATGGACTATTTATTTTTACAGTCATCTACCCTAACCCGTTTTCGAATTAAAAATCGCAACTGAAAAAGCTTTTTATAAATTCACTAGCGGCCCGCCCCGGCGTCGTACGGGTATAAAATTTTCCCGGAAATTATTCGAATTTTTCTCGCCGTAAAAACCATCCTATCTCTTAAGTTGGATCGAACTGCACATGGTGTGCGAATTTTATTATAATCGGTTTAGTGGTTTAGGAGTCCATTGAGGACAAACATTGTGACACGAGATTTATATATATTAAGATATTCGTACTGCAATAAGGTTCCACCCACACAAATCTCACAGTCTAAATGAGTTCGCCCAATCTAAAACAATCAAGGAACTGTCAAGGACGCGAAGTGTGTCTTTCCGAGGAGTGGGAACATTTTTTCAAAGGACTCCGCTATCTTTCCCCGTCGCCGACGCGGCAGATGCTCATACATTCAATCCTTATCATGCCGCCTTTTGAAAAGGTTATAGCTGAAAAGCTGGTTCACTTTACACTGTGTAAGACACACAGCTAGTCATCATCATCATCATCACACTATTAACGTTCCCACTGCTGGGACACAGGGACTTCTCTCTTGACGAGAGAGATTAGGCCTTAATTCACCACGCTGGCCAAGTGCGGGTTGGTGAATGTCACATGCCCTTCAAACTCTTTTAAAGTACTCTGAACATGCCGGTTTCTTCACGATGTTTGCCTTCACCGTTAAAGCACGTGTTTAAAACGCACATAAATTTCTCAAGAAGAAAAATCCAGAGGTGCGTGGCGGGGTTTGAACCCACGACCTTCGGAATGAAAGTCGAGTGTCCTCCCACTTTAGCCAACACGGCTTTTTTTTTGCACACAGCTAGTGAGGCATTTCAATAATAAGGTATATTTGTGATAATAGTATTCTAAATTGAAAGACGAAGTAACGTAGCTTACTAGGGAATCGTGAACGTCTTCCATTTTACGCAAATTTAGAATATTAGTTTAAACCTATAAGTTGGGATTATCAGCATATTTGTGATAACTTATTTCAGGTTTTTCTTTGATACTAAGAATAATAATTTTAATAGAGATTATTTTATTGACATACAATACATAATTAATGTTGGAGTACCTGCTTGCGGGCTGAATACATGCTACTTGTTCTAATCCCTTGATATTTACTAATAATGAAATGTATTCTGCAAATAAATGGTTGATTTTATTTGAATTTTTTGAAATCAAATGATGTATAAGGAGTGATTTTGTCTATGTCAGAATAATATCTGATTCTCAATGTACATAAATAAATAACTGTGAAAAAAGTCACAAAAAAAACGTGGTACGAAATTAAATCAATTTGTTGTGTCTATTTATTTGCTCAACGATAAACCACTTTATTATATTAAAATAAAATAAAATAAATAAATAAATATATTCCTCGTTAAATTTGACTATTAGGACCAATTTTCAATTGTCAGATAGGTTCTATCTACATATACACCAGGTTTCTCAGTACCTCCAATGACACATAGCTACATTCATGAAAAAAACTCAGATTGACTAATCATAAATTATGAATAAAATGTATAATTTAAGTTTATCATATGTCTCATACCCGTAACACAATCTTAGGGAACCTCGGGGCTAAATGTTGCTGAGCGGATTGTCCGGAAATAATTATATTTTATTAACTGACCTAGCTGGATTACCAAAGCTGTGACTCAATACGGAACGTTTTGTTTCTCTTATATTCTTACAGAATGGGAATGTGCTCGAGTTTTTATAACTCAATATCAATTCTGGATTGATCAATCGTACGCGAAGAAACGGATTGATAGGATTATACCGATTGCTGATTGAGACTTTTACTGGTAAATAATTTTTGAATACTTCTGTGAACAATTTGTTGGCGTTTTGTAAGCTGGTCGGGATTTAAATGAAAGTATGGCAGCTTAGAATGGCTCACTGAATCTCGTTTTGAGATTCGGTGATTCGTTAGGTTATTGTGTTTACGAGCTACATACAATTTGAAAATATACTGTTTTTTTATATAAGGAATGTTGAATAATTTGGAATTGTTATTAGAAAAGAATTGCAAATACATTCTATACAAATGTTAACTATATATTAAGGAAGTTACAATTTAAACACAAAATGCTTTCATAAATTACCGATAAACGCCCCAAACTGTCACTTGATTGATCTGCGACCCAGGCCTATACTCGAATAATTCGGAGTTATTACATTTAACTTGGTTATAACAGATATGTCAGCTTGTTTACCGGTCAGTGACGTCATTGATCTTTGATTACCAATCGCAATCAAGTGATAATGGGTACTGATACACAGAGTCACAGAGATCGTTATCATCGCTCTATAAGTTCCCACAGCTGGGACACAGGGATATCTCTCTTTGCGAGAGAGATTAGGCCTTAATTCACTACGCTGGCCAAATGCGGTCTGGTGATTGGAACATGTCCTTAAAACTTTATATAGTGCTCAGACAGATATCGTTGTGTGTGTATAATAAGTTAAAAGTAGTGTTTATATTAAATTATAATTCAAAGTTTGCATTTTTTTTAATTGAAACTTTTTTAGAATCCTTGTGATTTGAAACCGGATGCAACGGAAATGGAAATAAATAAATAAATAAATAAATATTTCCTGACAATCCACACAACAACATCTAGCCCCGTGGTAAGCTCATAGCTTGTGTTACGGGTACTAGACATCTGATATACTTAATATAATATACATACGTACATAGATATTTTTTATTATACATATTAAACACCCAGACCAAGGAGAAAGTGCTTGCAGAACATACAAACACTTGACCCCTCGGCGGGAATCGAACCCGCTACCTCTTGCGCCGCAAGCGGACTCTCGCCCGCCGCGCCACTGAGGCAGTCAAATAACTGGCTTACCTGTCGGGTAAGCCAATCTTAAACGCTAACAAGGTTAAGCAACTTTGAGCGACGCCAGTACTTGGATGGGTGACCGCCCCAACAAAATCTTTTTGCATAGTATTTTTTTTTTGTATTTGTTTTATGATTCTTATTCTTTTGTCGATTTACTGAAGTTTCACTTCTATCGTGTGTGAATCGCACACACACCTTTTTTTTTAATTATATATCTATGTATGTTTTTCCTAAAATGATAGTAAAATTATTCTTATTCTTATAAACTGTACACGGGATTTAGGTAGTATAAGTCCTTTTCGTTCTTATCAAACTTGTTATTTCGTTGAGTAAATATATTCATGCCATTAAAAGTGAAAATCCAACTTAGGAGAATGAACTAAATCAGAATGCGAAACAGACAAACGGACTAATCCAACGGTCCATTATTTACGTTATAAACAATACGCACCTTCGTTTCCTTCCGAATTAATTAAATTCCTAGGCGAGCCCTAAGGGCTCAGTAGACCGTCAATTTAAAGTTGTTTTATTTTTGGAGATTCTAAATAAAATAATGGACAAAACTTTAAAATTATCATGGTTTTTGATAATATTAACCTTAGAATTTATTTTGTTTTGACGGTGTTTAAGTTTTCCTATATTTCGACGCTATTGCAGATTGTTTTCTAGGCCTTCATGCTCCATCTTAGACCACATCGTCACTTTACAGTCTTTTTTTACTTTTCAGGTGAGATTGTGGTCAAATGAAGGCTTATCAATAATAAAAAAAAAAAAAGTTTACAACTAAAACTTTATCTATATTTTTCAAATGTATGGGATAACAACATGTAGTAATCTCCAACAGTCGTAAGTGGCAATTCGAGTTAGGGCTAAAGATCACGCCATACATTGGTAATTTTACGAGTAGACACTAAAAGAAAAGCAAGAAAAAAAAACAAAAACGTAAAGTTATGGATATTTCTAACACTAAAGCCTAACCTATAATCATGGTTGCGGTTTCACGAAAGATGCAATCCGCTTCCAGCAAAACAGTTTGCTGCTGTAGAGCCACAATGGCCGTAGAGCGTTCCTATCGACTCAACAGATATCTTATTGGCTTTAAGATCAGTGCAGACAACATCGATTAAAGTTTGTGAGGTATCTGTAAAGTGAGTTGGTGAAGAAACTAATTGATCATGTAAGAAAGGTTGCCAGTTTTATGGTTTTTACATCAGTTATATTCATGGTATTTATATTAAAATCCCCGAGAAAAATTAAATGATCGCAGGTTGGTAATGAGTTTATAGAGTCCGTTAGGGCATCAAAGAAGAGATCAGTGTCTAAGTGTGTTTTTCTTTTCGAAGTTACATACATCCACAAATTAGTATCACTCATATTAGTAGGATAAGTATAAGTAGAATCAACAAACACCAAAAACGCTGTGCTTAAGCTTGTATACAATAATCAAAAGGCGTCTTGTTTTTGGCGAGTTTATAAGCAGTGAGAAATTAGTAGCAACTTAATCCATTTGCCCGTTTGCTCAGCCTGCTATCCCAGGGCTGGCGCAAGTAACGAGGGTATAAATAATATAGTTAAAATTCCGTCTTCTTAATTTGAACCTCAGACATACATCTATCTAGATAACACAAATACATGTACTTCGCGTGTCCCAACCCCGACCAAGTGTCAAGGTTGGTCGCGCCGGTAACTTCACACCACCGCGTCCGTTGTTGCGTCCGGACTGACGCAAAAATTACTAAATAATATTCATATTACGTTGCCGCGTTTCCATTGGACGATCAAGCTGACTTTGTGTGTGAGGAGACGATAAATATTGGAACAAGCGATACTGTCGCGTATCACTTCGACTTCATAATACAGGCAAAAGTTTGCGCGCTCGGTTTCAATACAAATTGTGATACTTACGCTATAGAGGTATAGGCCGTGTTGTCCGTAAAAAGCCGTGTTGGCTAAGTGGGAGGACACTCGACTTTCATTCCGATGGTCGTGGGTTCAAACCCCACCACGGACCTCTGGATTTTTCTTCTTGATAAATTTATGTGCGAATAAACACGTGCTTTAACGGTGAAGGCAAACATCGTGAGGAAACCGGCATGTTCTGAGAACTTTAAAAGAGTTTGAAGGGCATGTGACATTCACCAACCCGCACTTGGCCAGCGTGGTGAATTAAGGCCTTATCTCTCACGTCAAGAGAGAAGTCCCTGTGTCCCAGCAGTGGGAACGTTAATAGGGTGATGATGATGAGAGGTATTATAGGTAGATGTTTGTCTGTGATTGAATATTCAGGGACATTTGAATTTGTAGTTTTCTAGTTTAGTTTTACTTTGCGGTCACTGAGATCCATTTAAGTTAGTGTAGTGCTTTTCTAGAGTAATCTGAAAAAACAGTAAATGTATGTATACATTGTATAATGTATCTGTATTGGCTTTCATTAAAATTTGTGTGCAGAGGGTTACGGGCGATTAATTGATTTAGTTAGATCTATATATAAAAATTAAATGGCAAATGGGTTGCTAAGTGCATACTATAAGCATAAATAAAAAAAAAGTTGTTGTTGTTCCAAATGTACTTTTTTTATGCTAGAAAAGCCTTCATTTGACCACAATCTCACCTGATGTTAAGTGACGATGTGGTCTAAGATGGAGTATGAAGACCTAGAAGGTAGATGGCTTCTCCGGACCACATTACGAAACACGAAAAAATCGTTTCACGCACTGGCCCAGCCCGGAGGGTGGTACTGTATTTGTTTTATTTTTTTGTTTTTCATGCACCGTTTTCTGTATCTGGTTAAAACACAGGTTTCCCACAATACAGGCTTGCCTAGTGCGGAGACCGCTTCTAAGTGAAATTGTAACGGTGTGTGTGTATTGGTAAATAAATATTTTTGTATTTGTATAGGAACAACGTGAGGTAGTTTTATATAATTTAGAAAACAGCAATTTATTATATTCGTAGAATTATAAAAGGTTTATAATTCTACTACTTATAAAATTATGCTAAAATTGCTGGAAATGATTGGAACCTAGAATGTTGACTCATTAGTCTATATTCTACTGATGATGTTATTTATGACTCAAATCCATTGCCTTCATTAAACACCTACCATAACAACATTATCGGATTTTTTCCACGCTTGGCAGGTAGGTTGGTGAGCGCATTTCACATTCGAAAAATTGTTTAAACAATAACCTACAACGGAACAATGTAATTAACTAACAGTGAACGAATTATTTAAACCGGACCAGAACTTCCTGAGATTTGCAAGAAAACTCTTCGACGTTACAATATTGGTATAGATTTTAAAACACGTAAGCCCTCTACATTTTAAGAACAAAATGATGATGATGTTAGGATTAAGCCCGCCTAGCTATAAGGCCTAAGCTCCCAAATACAGTATGCAGCTTTTGCCGTAGCTCAATTTTGAGCGTTAATTGCCTGCAGAGTAGCGAAGCCTCTTAAGTCTCTTATAAATTGCACCAAAAGCTCTATTCAAAGCTCTTTCAACCCAGCGCCTCAGAACAATATGCTTAATACACTAGAAATGTTATCATCCTTTTGTTTAAGGAATATTTCAATTAATCTATTTCGGGACTCATTCCTATTGTTGGGAACTTTAGACCGGTTGGTAACATTCGGTTTTGTTAACCCGTTTCCGTTTATTTTCATGTTTTGATGAAAATGGATTGGTTAAATAAATACTAATCATACGCGAATTATAATGAAAGTGACTTGTGAGGTGTAGGCACATTAATATCGTCACAGTTTACTTCCATAAAACTATTTGACTTTGACTTTTTTATTCGACCACCAGAAGGAGCAGGAAATATACACGATACGAAATCCTTTATTTCCATTGTTTGGTTTTACAAATCTTAGAAACTTCAAAAATAAAATACTGAGGATTGTTTATTACAATATTCAATAAGTCAAAGGTTTGAAAGAAAAATAATAAAAATAAAATATCTTTATGTTTGATTTATAATTCTAGGAAATTAACGTTTTGAAATGGATAGAAATATTAACATCCTTTCATTTCGAAAATATGTACTAAAAAAAATACAAGGGAACCAAAAACCCTTCAAAACCACAAACTGACAATCCCCACTGCTCACTGAGGTAGTTAAACTCTACAATTACTCGATAGTTGTAACATGTATTTATCCGTGGTCACCAGTTTTATTAATAAAACATTCTTAGTACATGGAAATGTAAGTAAATACGAGCTCCTATCGTAAAAATTCTGTTCATTTTCAAAATTAAATTTATTTTTATCCCAAGGCAATCTCATTAAAAAGATAAAAAGAGCTCTATCCCCTAAAGAGAGCATTAACGTGGGTTTTATCAGTATCAACCATAATTCTGGATATTTTACCGCAATATAAAAACGTATTGTGGAAAGGTCGTACAGAAAAATAATGACTTGGTCTAAGCGTGACTGTAATAACGATAGGACAAAGTGGTTTCAAGGTGGATTTTTGCCACTTGCAATCGAAATAAGAGGGTATCTCTCTGGGATCGTTTTAACTTAACTCCAGCTTTCTTCCATTGAAAACGGACTACATCCAAAAACCTTTTAGAACAAACGGTGAACGACATTTGTTCCACCGGGATACATGCTGATTTTAACCTAAGCACATATAAGCCTCAATTCACCAACCACCTGGCCTGCCGGGTTGGTAAATGTTACATGTTAATTATGTTAAGTGACATCTTTGACAAGGCCTCTTTACAGCTGCTATTGATATTTTGTAAGTTGACAAACCCCCTGTACAGCTGCTTTATTTATTAATTATTGTTTTTTTTTGTGTTAAATTTAATTTATTTAATGATTATTATTGTTCTTGTTTTTATTAATTGTGTGTTAATAATATTACTTAATGAAACTAAGTGTACTACAATATTCAAAAAGTTTAATAAAAATTTGAATTTGTCCTTCAAACTCTTAAAGTTCGCAGAACATACCGGTTTTCTGACGATGTTTGCCTTTACAGTTAAAGCCTTTGTTTTCAAATGCACATAATTTTTTCACGAATAAACATCATGATATTCGTGGTATTTAATTTACGACCTTAGGAATGAAATACTAGTGCTTAGCTCTGCAACAATTTAGCTAACACGCCTTTAAATGATATACATCCTATAACTATATATTATTGATAATGATATAAAACATACAATTACTACCCAAAGAAAAATATTCAGATCTGGTACAAGTAACCTCAAAGTGGACCTAGTCGCAACTACCACTAAACGCTATGCCGAAGATCACGAAAAATACTTCATCAACATGTGAACGTCGAGGCCATCCAGCTCCTCGACAACACGGACATAGTGAGTAGACTAAAACGGACAAAACCGTTTGAGTTAGTGTCTTAAATTAATAAGTGTCAATATCAGTGCAGTGACTGTAGATAACAATTATAAAGAACACAAGAACATAGTGTCTTCCCCTTAAAAAGAGACGATACGTAAAGTGTTAATGAACACGTTCTTTATTTTACTCTACGTAGCAATTTAAGTAATATGTAAAATTACTAATTCGCCTTTATAATGGCTTGATTGTTATATTGTTGTAGCATCTTTAAGTTAGAAGCTCAATAAAAAAAAGGGTACAAGAATAAACCAACAAAATCTGGTCCCCAGGCGGGAATCGAACTTACAACCTTCTGCGCCCATAAAACGACTTCAGACTTCTAGTCAAAATCATGTATTTAACCCTACGCTCATACATTTGCATGAACTTGAGCCTTGTGACAAGTTAGAAGATAAATCGTCTACTATGTTCAACATAAAGTGGATTCTATGTAAGGATTATTGTATGCGAGTATTTTGCACTTATGTGAATATGAATGACGACCAGGTTTCGGTACATTTTCAAAAATAAGTTGTCAAATAATGTGTAAATAGAAATTTTAACAAAAGTAACTTAAACATGATTTTCCGACAAATTATACTCGTATGTACAAACAGAAAAAAAAAACAAAGTTTAGTAGATTTAGTGATGCAAACTATCGCCATATTTTATTGTTTTCACTCATTATTATGTAGCACGATGTCAACACTTAATCGCAATAAGCCTATAACATGACCAACATTTTTTTTAAATAGACTATGGGATCGCATGAAGCCAACTTTTGTTCCCACCAGAATTGTCGATTGTGTTTTGTAATTTGGTCAGTTAAATAACTAGGCGTTTCTTTTATTCAGGTCTCCTTACGAGATTGTCGAGGGCTGAACTTATCAGGTCACGGACAGATGGATGATGGCCCGAATATGATTCTTAATTCTGATGACCCTTAGATATGACAGGTAGACGTTGAAACTGAGTAGTCAGGATTGACATTAAGTCAAATAGCTTAGATATTAGATCAAATAATTGACTTACGCATTCATAAGAACATTAGCCCTATCATGAGTTGCTACTAACGACCGTTGGAGATTACAACATGTTGTAATCCCATATATTTGACAGATATTAGATAAAATTTTCGTTTACAACATGTTGTGATATCCAACAGTCGTTAGTGGCAACTCGTGGAAGGGCTTCTTATCGGATCAAACGTCTATAGGAATTTTTGATTATTGCGTTCCACCCCGCCATATTACCAGCGTTTTATGAATTTTGACAGTCAAAATATAGATCAAACTCAAGCCATATTTGAAATATTATCAGTTATTCCTGACATTACCCAATACAAGTTCACGATAACTTTTAATTCACAATCTACATCTTTTTGAAATCATTATAATATATGTATATTATTTCATCTAAACCCTATAACACTGAACCTAAAAGCCATTTCTTTTAATAATTTGTTTTTGTTAATCATTCTTTCTAAAAATATAATCTTAGAACATTGTTACTTATAAACTTTTTCATTAATTACTCGTATAAAGAAATATTTTCTTATATTCACGAAGGTTTCTGAATACATCTTTTACCAGAACAAGTATATGCAAACCCTATCATAATTTAAACTTGTTTTGCGTCCATTTCCGTTGAACGTACAAAGTTTTGTTGGAATAATACTCGAAAGAGGCTGAGCTCTAACGAAAATAATTCGAATGAGAACATTCCAAGAATAAGGGCCGGCCTTTTGATAAAGGGACCGTTTTCTACGGAATTCCAACATTCAAGGCTATACTTTTTGTAGTTAAGAGCCCTTAAGGGTTACCGTACTCATCTTGGTGTTTGGTAATGTAAAACATAATCACTTTTTCTTTGTATTCTGTAGTCTCGTTTGAATCTATATGATTATGTCGAAGAGTTTCTTTGACCGGAGTATTCTTGTTTTTGTAACAGCTTTCCATTTGTTAAATTGGATACACTTAATTTATTGTTTTTTCAAACTTATTTTTGTTTTAGAAATTTCGATCATTAACAAAATAATTTATATAACATTTTCGATTTTAATTATTAATTTTATTTTTATTTTCGTATTATAATTTTTATGTAACTAGACAATGTATTGATTGGATGTATTATTATTGTGTTTTGTTATAACTTATAATTAGCTAGTTTAATTGGATTATAATCTGTACTAGTTATTAACTTAAATAAATAAATAAATATTAGAATATGGGGCCTGCAGTGGGCATTATGGGCTAACGAAAAAAATAACACTTATTTGACCCGAGTGTTGAGCTTTCGTTCGTTGAGGTTGACTCTGCTTTCTGGCTAGACTGTACTCAAAAGTAATTATATAATAAAAAAAAAGCTATATAATATATTGAAAAAAACTCACGTCCACATTAATTCCAGCGAATGGGAAGATCTTGGTGGCCGGCTGCTCAGTGGGCGAGTATCTGTAGAACTCGTGGCGCCCTCTGTACCACTTGACGGAGTAGAGCGGCGCGTCTGTCAGCTCGTAGAGGCAGGCTAGTGTTGCTGTGCTGCCTCGCTCCACCACCGGGGGGGATATCCTCAGCTCCGTGGCTCTGAGCCCGCCTGCACCTGGGGACAAACTATAGTTTGAGCACGGGTGGACCAGGGATGTTGCGGATGCATTTTTTGTCACATCCGCGGATGCGGATGCGGATGCGGATCTGTACAGAAAGCTTAAGTGTTGGTTTGGTAGTGTAAAAAAAACAGTAATATTTATCCTTTCTTTATTTAATAATAAAGTAGTGAGTGAATTACTATTATTAATTAATGATTTAATAATTAAATTTGAATACCTATTGGAGCATTATATTTAATGAAAAGTAGAATGGCCGCCTTTTCGGACTCCAGTCTGTTTCGCAAGGGTTCTTGTCTTTCTTGTCGCGACCTGCTCCACATCCGCATCCGCATCAGCTCCGCATCGATTTATGCGGATGCGGATGCAGATGCGGATGTTCCGCATAAGCGGATGCTGATGCGGATATTCGCAACATCCCTGGTGGTAACTACGCTTTCAAAATAAATATATATATAAATTCTATAATATATATAAATATATAAATTCATAAATTCTTTATTGCACACAGATACAAATACAAATCTAAGTAATAACATAGTTCATAGCAAGCTTAACCCTATAAGTGTTTTCTTACAGCAACCCTTACTTTTTAAGGTATTTATTTTTGTTTTGATAGATTTGAATTAAATTTTGGCAAGAGACTTCCTCTATTGTCTTAGTATCTAATTTAAAAAACTTGGAAAAAGTTCCAAAGACTTACAAGAAGTGTCATTATAATGCTCAAAAGAAGCATTTTTAAGAGCCAAATTATTGGCTGATGTACTTAAAAAATAACATAGCAAATCAGCTAATTGTCTAGTATAAAAATTGGAAAGGTAATAATAACCTTTAGTCAAGTAATATTTTTTATTAACTATACAGTTCATATCAATCACATGTACAGGATTATTGCATGAAATTTTATGCAATGTCATGTTTAGATTATATCTAATGTTATTTTCTTTTTGTGGCAAATTTTGGCTATAAGGAAATGTATAGAATACAATATTGCCCACCTGTAGTGAAAATAGTTCATCTACATATTTAATAAGGTCAGATTTCTTTAAATTTCCTCTATTTCCCATCAAAATTATCAAATAAGTGAATTTATTTATTGAAGTATCACTTCTAATGTTTTTCATGATTTGATGCAAATCAGGATATGGAAAACAATTATTTACTATTGGATGTTTCATACTAATATTTAAAAACTTACCAACATTTTTTCCAAGTTCATCGCAGTACACTATAGTTTTTGTACATTGATCCAGGTTTCCTGTGAGTCATGATGCTGGTGCAATACTATCCAGACATGACTCTCCATGGCCCTGGCCATCAACACGAGCCGGACCAGAATTATCATGTCCTAAACTAACATTGCAGTCACATCCGGATAATATCCTAGTCTCAAGACTTGCCTGGCTATTCAGTAAAGCATCCATGGCTAGACTGAGTTCCCTGATTTCATCACCTGACCTTTGATACATGGTTTGGTAATGGGTCATGGAACGCTCAGCCGAACCAAGTTTACATGTTACATTCTATATTTCTGTTTCATATTGCATTCTACTATAATTAACCTCATTTGTGCATAATTAAGGTTCACGTTATTTATGCGTTGAATTTGGAAAACACTGTGAAATACTATCTAATTATTGAAATAATTAACTAAAAAATTAGTATGAAAACAGAGAACATCTGTTCGCTAGGGTTGCCAACTCAAAAAAAAAAGAAAGAGACAAACATGTATATCTATCTGTAGGATTGAACGTGTAAAAGAATGAGATGGAATACATTACACAGCGTATCTCATTCTCGGGGTCTCCTCTTTGCGCGATACTTCGTAGTCTCACTGTATTGTATTGTATAGTTCACTACCTCCAGTCTTTTTTCTTGAGAATTCACTGAATCACTTCAAAAACATGATTATTAACCCGGCATGCAACAATACCATTGTCATTGATGTCGAAATTTTTTTTTTCGTAATTATTATTATATCGGACAAAGTATAATAGTAAATATTCCTAGAGAATGATTCTTGAGGATTACTTTGATGTATTACACTAAGTAAATAGGGCAAATACAACAATAATAATTACATTCTAAAACACACGCGCGCGACTCACAATGTAAACAAACAAGTCCAAAGATAACAATTTTTTTAATTTTTTGTTGCCAGGTATGGTTTTATTGGATCGGAATAGTTGCAGAATTTATTTAAGCTCCATCTAGTAACAATTTTTAGACATTATTGCTGAGAGACTTATTTCACCGAGGTAGATACGTAGATTGGTACGTCATTTAAATGGTCAATTCGGAATAACTGGACAAATAATTAATGTACCTGTATCGGTTAATATGATAATACTTTTTGATATATATCATAATTATCGTTCGTAAGGAGTAAACTCCAATCGTGCGTCGTCACACACATTTTCGTTTTGTAAATTGGTGTTCATTATAGTGTATTGTATTGTATCTTTGATCATCGCGGGGCCACCAAACAAGAATTTAACGCGGTGCCCGACGATATTTCACGGGAAAACGTTTAAAATAAGTTTATTATGTAGTTCTACTCATAATCTGTAGTTTTATCAACCTACTTAATTCTGTAAGTACCTACGGTACCTACACATGGTCCCACAGATCTTACGAGTTTTTGAAAAGTCTCGAAGGCTACTAATACCTTCGAGACTTTTCAAACCGACCGTTTGAAAAGTCCTTTTTTGAGACCGTGTTATCGTCGTTGTATGCTCCCGTGCGTACCTACCTCTCAATCAGCAATAGATCCCTATTTAATAAACGGCATTAAAAAACCACATTAATTTGTGCCCTATTCCATCCAAAATTATTTAACGAACCGAATTCAATCTCTGTTCGAAATCACCAAACTGCGGTTTATCAAATTTATTTCACCGTTTGAAACATTTCCGTGCTTGCCAACTACATAGAATATTCCCCGTTAAATTCGTTACGTTATGTTTCGTTAATTCGCTTTGATCGTATACGTTAGCAATTGTTTAACAATAGTTTTTAAATATAGACAGGACCATTCTACTCTACGAAGGTTGCGGATGCGCCTTAATCTTGTTCTGCATAAAAAATAAAATGGTTAACCTAAAAAGTGTACCTACTTCTACACATAAAATTATAATAATAATATAATTGTGATATTAAGTAATTTGTTGTCAACTGTGTTCGAACTATGTTAAGTGCGTGAAACGATTTTTTCGTGTTTCATAATGTGGTCCGGAGAAGCCTTTTAGGTCTTCATGCCCATCTTAGACCACATCGTCACTTTACATCAGGTGAGATTGTGGTCAAAAAAAACCTTGTTAAAAACTATCAGCTACTTATTGCACTCATGCAAAGTCAGTGTTTACAAAAAAATACAAATGTAATCCACTTTTAAATACTGAATACTTTCAAATCCGCTTAGTTTTTATAAAAGCGCTTTTAACAAAAAGTATTCCACAATATAATATATTTCTCGCAAAGCAAGCGACTTTCCATAGTTTCCATCAACGCTACGGGCATACCGTCCCAAATATTTTTCGGTTGACCAACTCTGGCTTTTACCTTTTGATGTGAGTCTAAAGTGAGGTCATGGCACGAGATTTCCAGAGTAAGTCGCTGAGTAAAGTGACAAAAGGTTCCGCAAGAGAAAAACTGATAGTGCCGTTTAAGTTATATTTTTGTTTTGTTAACCAGTTTTCAAGTATCATTTGTTTTTTTTTTGGTGTATTTTTTTATTATTAAATTTATTGTATGAATTTCTTTATTTATCTATATAAATAAAATGAATTGTTGTTCGTTAGTCTGATTAAAACTCGAAAACGGCTGAAAGGATTTATCTTATCATAGTCTTGACATTTTCGTGGAGGTCTAGGAAAGGTTTAAATGGCGAGAAAAAAACGAATAATTGCCGGGAAAAAAAATTGAATAAAAACCGTGCGATGCCGGGGCGGGCCACTAGTTTTTAATATAATAGATAATAACTTTAATGATAATGAATTGTAATTATTATAGATTTGCACACCTGTTTAGATAGAGTGTTAATAAGCATTTAATTTAGATTTAAGACCTATTTGTACAAACATTCTCGCATATAAATGAATTATTTTTATTATATTAAGTATACATAAAGGCGGAATTTGAAAGGTTATTATAGTATTAATTACTCAGCAAGTACCCCTCTATAAGTTAAGGTTCCCTCCAAAAAAGTCATTGATTAGTTGCATCCATCTAAGGCTTCATAAAATGATAATTTTAATTCCTTAGGCGTGATTCAAGTCAAGGAAATTCAAAGGCTAAGAGAGAGAGACAGGTTTTGAGTAGCAATTTACTTTCCAAAGGTTGCCTGAAAGATATCGCATTTTAGCGATATGGCCTCATATTGTACATTTGTTTTTTTACGTGTTGTTGTATTTATATTTTCCTGTGTGTACAATAAAGTGTTTTTTTATCGTATTTTATTCTCTTAGATATAATTATATTTCAATAATAAAGCTACTATAGGGTTATTTTTATCAAGTGGAACCCAAAAACCTGCCTGAAGTGAAACAAAGGTGACAGAGCGCCGCGTCTGCCAAAACATAAAACACAAAGGATTTTTTTGATTGTGTTTTGTTCTGAGCTCGCTGAGTTATTTTATTATTTGAGTATGGCCTGGTTGTCTACAGTAGCAGTACCACGAGTTGCCACTTACGACTGTTGAAGATTACAATGTTTTGTAATCCCATGCATTTGAAAGATGCTACAACAATTCAAATCTAGCCATTATAGAGGAATTAATTGCTACGTAGAGTAAAAAGAATGTGTCCATTATGATTACTGTCTCTATTTAAGGGTAAGATTTAATGTCACATTTTTGTTATTTAAAATTGTTATTTACACTCACTGCACTAACATTGACACGAATTAATTTAAAACACTAACTCAAACGGTTTAGTCCGTTTTAGTCTCTTCACTATGTCCGTAGTGTTGTCGAAGATGAAATTTTAGAAGTAAAAAATCTGTCAAGTGCTTTGGATTACCACATGATGTACATTATCTCCAACAATATGTAAGTAAATAAATAAGGCAACTCGTGGTAGAGCTACAAGACTCACCAAATGCAAGCGAACACGACAATGCAGGGTTTAATTATGTGAATTTTATAGTGTGAATACGCATTTATGATGCAAAAGTATGTCACTGGCAATTTTTTTTATGTTACGCCAATTTTTTTTATTGTAGACTCAAATTATGAAATAAATAAGTCAATTAGAAATAAGGACAGATTAATCCGTATTTACGGAAAGTTACGGAAACATAAGTTCACATTGTATAGAAGTTTGAGCCTGATAAAATCGAACATGATATTATATATAGACAAATTTTATTAATATTCTGTATTTCAGAATGTAGGCTTCCGTTATATTGCTGAAATAGCAAGTACCTAGGTATAATGTTTTAATACTCTTGTTTTAGTAACGGTTAGCCTTCAAACAGTAACAACTTTTATCAACAAAACGTCTCGTTAGAGTATGTTGACATCATTAGATGATTGGAAGTTCCTTAATGTTTGGTAATAGCTACTATAGAACAGCTAAGTCATTTATTTCTATGTAAAAAATGCTATTACGTCCAACTAAATATACGGATAATTTGTTAATAGTAAAGTCGGTGGATGTAGGTTACTTCCCGAGGACGCAACTGACAAATTTAATTAACTAGGTTTAAATACCTAAATACATTTGATGAGTATGAGATGGACAAAAATACTACATCTATAGTTTTATGTACAGATTATACACTTTCTGCAATAAAATTCACACAAAAAATACATGTAAATAGATTTTAAAGATTCAGTAACGAGGGGTCACCCATCCAAGTACAAGTGGCCGCACGCAACGTTGCAAACTTAATAAAAATCACGGTTGTTGTGTGGGAGCCCCAAAAATATTTATTTTAAGTATGATTTCCATTATTTGTTATAATAGCGGCTTCAGATATACATCATCCCTCAATTTCACTATCTAGTTATCACGGTTCTTGAGATACAGCCTGACAGACAGACAGATAACAAAGATACACAGCAATAGGCATGTGCAATTTAGTTGATCTACCTATCAGCCCGTTAACACCCACCGTTAACTAGCCGCTAGTTAACGAACCGGTTAAATTTTATGAATGATCGTGCTGTTTGAAGCTCAGCTACGACCTGTTTGTTACTACCGACGTAATCTTATTAGACCAGTCCGAAGTGGGCCTCTATCTCCGTCGGATCTCGCATCATTCCATCAAGACGATTAGTTCTATCAAATAGCTCCAAATAATGACGCAATTTATTACGGCCGATTTTATTGAACTTTGCTTATTAATGGGGGTATTTGTCAGAGTTTTTTGTTGTTGTTTGTAAATGAGAGACTGAAGGGATATAAATTATTTTTAGGATTAATCAAGAATGAATTTGGATGAAAAAAGGAGTAGGTTCTCAACCTCGGTGGATATTAAAAGTATTGTCTTTATTGACATTATTCGCATAATTGATCGTAGTAAATTGAATTTATGATTTCAAATGGTCAAATTATTTTAAATGAAAAAGTTGTATGAGTATTTGCTTTCCCGTATTTAATTCAGTTTAAAAACTCAAATTCTATTTTTGTTATCGAAACCGCGTTTATTATTTTAACCGCTTTATTGGTTTTTAATCCTTAAAGCAATCATGTATATGCTGGCCTTTCTTATTTTTTATTCCATTTTTATTATTGATACAAATTTAAATAATATAAAAAACGTTTGAGTATTGCTTTTTTATAACCATGTTTATTTCCTATAGAAATAATAATAATAAGTAAAGTTAAATTATTGTACTTATTTATACACGAGTCAACATTGTTTATTTATATATTACGCTCTCATCATCATCACCCTATTAACGTTCCCACTGCTGGGACACAGAGACTTCTCTCTTGACGAGAGAGATGTGCTTTGAACAGTGTGATACCATACGTATTTTACGGGTAAAGATTCGACTAATAAAAAATAGTCGAAGATTCAGCTACGAAAAAAGTTTCAAGTTTCAAAAGTTCGTAGACGTGCTACGGAAGCTTAAGGCTCTACGAGTTTCGTAGCATTGTAACAAAGATGGTCGGTGCATCGAGGTTTGTAGCCTCGAAAGAAGGATATTTCGTAGACAGCTATTTTCAACTATCTTATAAGTGTTAGGTTTTTATGTTGCGACTACATTTTTCCAATATTCAGTATTTTTCACAGGCTAACAGACGAATTATATACAGAACAGCATTTTTTTATGTAATCATCATGCTTTAAATATAAATATATAAACGTGACGTACATTCCACATTACTGAAATCTTTAGGTAAATTTTCAAAACCTCTGATACTTCGAAGACGGCTATTTTAAACTACCTTGAAAAAGATAGGTTTTATTTTGCGACTTTATTTTTCTTTTTTTATGGAACATTTTTTATACTTTGTGTTACGTATCAAAGGGGAGCACTTTGTGGCATCGATAACTGGCGTCATGACATGACATATTATGACAAAATGGCGGCGTAAAGTTATACCAGCTCCCATAACAAAAAAGTATAAAAAACCTTGACATTTATCAAGTTGAGAACCTCCTCTTTTGGAAGTGGGTTAAATGTAAGATAGAACCAAACTGACAGTGTCATAGTTTTTCATCTATCTTCAACCAAAAGATAACGTTAAGAGCAAAATATCAAAAGAAGATTTTTTTTTTAGCCTCTAGTGTTCCACTGCTATATATCCCTATTGCCTCAGTCATGTACAGGATTCCACCGTTCGCGGTCATAATTAAGATAATTATAAAACTTGGGGCTTACGTCACTTTTACTTAAGAAGAATATTTAAATATAAAGATATAAATATAGAATTAAAAATGTAGCGAAAAAAAGTTCAATCCAACAAAATCACATCACCTATGCGAATATTGGCATTTTAGCCGTAATATGCCAGTATTGCCAACTCAATAACGTATTCTTATGCTAATACCGGAGGGTGGCAAACGGATTGGCTTATTCAATTTGATTGCAAGCGGCCCTTTGCTGGCAACTCAAGCGTTAGATCATGCTAATATAATTGTACAAACAGTTTGAGCTATCAGATGTTGAGCATTTAGTTCAGTTTTAGTTGCTAAATAAATTGTGTGAATGACTCTAAAACCATTTATTAATAATAGTATTGATAACCTTGATAGTTTTACCAATAAATAAGAACTCCAAAATTGTAATAACTATAAAATTGTAATAACAGATAAAGCTGTGTTGTTCTATTCGCTTCTCAACTCAGTATAAAACATTGAAGCGAACTGTCAAGACAATGTTATTTCCTTGATATTTTTTGTTCAAATAATTTAGTTTTATTAACTTAAGTTGACCTGTCCATGTGGGCCATGTGCTTCTAAGGAAAAAAAACGTTTTGACTTTGACTTTTTCAAAAGTTAATAAAAATAGTTCGTAATTGAGATTATTTCTTAAAATAGCAACGGTAATTTTCTTTTAAACGTAAAATCAAGACTTTACAGTGCATTAAAAAATAGCGTGACTTGAGGCTTTCTACATTACGCAGTCACAGCCCTCCGGAACTGTAATGCTCCGATCTTAGCACTTTCTTATTAAATTGATTAGGCAAAAAATAGGAACGGACAGACGAACAGACGGACTAAAAAGAATAGCCATTTTTTAATAATAATACACATCACAACACATCTCTTTATGATGATATCTGTTATTATGATATCATAATGATTTCATACCAATTTTGTTCGGTACTTAGTTAGGGGAGCCCTGATTTTCCGCACTTAGAATCAAGGTGGTCCATTGTGCGTGGAGTGGGGCGCTAGTGTAACCAGCCCAACTCCGACCAAAAGCGCAGAAGTTTCCTGGGGTCTTCGCAGGCTTCTCGGAGTGACCTTGGGTTCTTAAGGATTTCATGTCGCTGTGCTGTTACTCCCTCGCATTCCAGGATGACGTGGGCAGCTGTTTCGTCTTTGTTGAGGCATCCTCTGCAGAGTGAACTGTCCGAGGATCCCATGTTATAGAGGTGTTTGTTGAGGGTGATGTGTCCTGTGATGGTTCCTATCAGGACTCGAAGGTCCGTTCTTTTAAGGTTATAATATATATTATTTTCATATATTATTTTCCTTCTTATTTATCTATATTGTTTTTATTTATAATTCGTAAACTTTTATTTTATTTTTTTACTTTTAACATATTTATTGTATAACAGCGCGCCAACAATGTTAGCAACCAATACAGGTTGGCAGGTAGTAACTGCCTAAGCATTAAGCCATTTTGTACCAAGTTTTTGGTCAAACACAGTATTTTAAATAACAAATAAAAATAAAATATAGTAATAATAATTTAAGTAATCATCTTGCCTATTCAAATATAAATAAACTATATATTATAATCATGTTTTTTAAATAATTGTGTCTTCGCATTTAAAATAGAATAGAATAGGAAAGATTTATAGACGCTGACTGTAATTAAGGCATATGTTTTTTTAATGTTATTTGGTAAATTGATTGATCAAAACATAGCAATGTACGTAACTAAGTACGTAAGTTTTCAAAGATACGGTTAGCTATCAATCCAGATAGTTCCAGATCACTTCTAGCAGTGTCTTTATTAATACTTCGTGGACCAAGTTCGGCTTGATATTGGTTAACTTATTTGCCAAGCTAGCTATCAAAACAGAGCAATGAAAGAACAGTTGTGAAGCTTGAGGCGAGTTTCCATATGCATTACAATTATACTCTGATTTTACTCAATACAATACTCTTCATTGAACACTCAAAAAATAATACGAGAGAGAACACATTAGAATAACTTAAGTATTTTTTCTCTTTCATAATTAACTATTGAATCTATTCTCTTACTCACAAACCAGATGCACTTGCTACAAATTTTGTAACATGTTCCACCCGGCAAGAGCGGGTTAGTGAATTTCAAATGTACTTAAAACTTTTTTAAAGATCTCAGAACATGCCTGTTTCCTCACTATGTTTGCCTAGAACGCACTTGTTAGACAAATAATATTTTAGTTAAATTTACTTCAAGTTCACCTGTCTATGTATGCCCTATGCTTCTGGGGAAATAAACGTTTTGACTTCAACTTTTGACTTTGCTGATACTAACGGTCTAAGCAATGCTGCTAAAAACAGTTTCCTAGCTCCTGTACTGTCGATAATAAACAAGTTTCAGATAGGAAATGGATCGAGGCCCACCCCTAATTCTGTACTGTGAAACCTTGACTCACTTTAGCCAATTATTTGTTTGATAGTATTAAGATAAAAAAATCGATATATATATATATAAAGCCGTGTTGGCTAAGTGGGAGGACCCGCCACGCACCTCTGGATTTTTCTTCTTGAGAAATTTATGTGCGTTTTAAACACGTGCTTTAACGGTGAAGTCGAACATCGTGAGGAAACCGGCATGTTCTGAGAACTTTAAAAGAGTTTGAAGGACCTGTGACATTCACCAACCCGCACTTAATGTTTAAAACTGGTATACAAATAATGTTTAAAACTGGTATACAAATAATGTTGAAAACTGGTATACAAAAAATGTTTAAAAAGTAACTTACTGACAACATCCAACCTCCCCATGGCAACATATTGAGGGTACGAAGGTGCGTTCTGAATAACTTCACAGCTGTAGTTCCCACTCTGGTTGGGGGACACTCGGAGCAGGATGACGTGTGTCTCGTTTGAGTTAAACCTCTGTAACAAACAAATATTGTTTAATATAAATCAGGTTCGTTTATTGGAACGAAGTTCCTTATCGCGCGTAGTGAAAGGGGGCTAGACGAAAAATATTCTTACGAAATGTTGTCTTGTCACTTTTTGCTATAGTAAGCTATTGTAAGCTGTGCGGGGTCGCATGTTTCTCTGTCTGTCTCTCTCTCTCTCTCTTATAGAAAGCAAGCCAGATATTTTCATTTCTATTTCGCATTGAACAGTGTGGTATCGCGACGATTATTTTTGTTGAGTGTATACAGGTTTTTTGTAAATAATGAATAATAAAAAAAATTAAAATAATGAATCCTGACAGTGTTTCTGCACAAGTTCCGGATATTGCTGATGGAGTTAGGTAAGTAGATTAAAATTTTATTACAATACCTTCACTAATTAATCGAAAGGAACTTCGTTCCATCCGGGTGTCTTGACACCTCTCAAGTTTTTATTCTCAAAAGAATTTACAAAAATTCACTTAATGAGAACACTTTATACATTATAATTAATTATTATCTAGCACACGAGACAGTTTTTTTAGATTTATTAAAATACAACACGAGGTTAACACCTTCATTTAAATTATTTTCATACAAATGTTGTCTGGAAGAAATTGCTCTAAGCAATAAGACCGCCCATTACGCATGCTAGGTTTAATTTTAGTTTTAATAATTTTGTGTTTTTGTATTACATATGGTGTGTGTAATAAAGAATTTTCTATTCTATTCTATCCTCAATTATATAAAATATGGTAACTAAAGCCTATCCATGAGTTGCCATTTCATCTGTGTCAACATGTTATAATCACATTACATTTCATAGATCTTTATCTATAAAATTTGAGTTGTCTCTTTGTCTGCGTATGTGGGATGTTAATAGGGTGATGATGATTCTGAAAACCCTCAGGGGTTTGTTTAGAATGAAATTTTCATTCCTCGATAACTTTTAACATAACTAAAATGAAAGATAAACTAAATTATTATAAAAATACATACAACAATTACAAATTATGTTACCCTTAAAACCCTTACTTAGAATCTATTTCGCTTTTCAAGCGCGTCGATAACACAACATGATCTGCTGCCGCCGAATGCACTTGTCACCTGATAGTATAGTATTGGTACGTATGGGATTACAACACGTTGTAAATTTACAGGAAATAAAATGGCAACTCATGGTAAGGGCTAAAGATCACGAATTCATGATGGGTATAATCAGTATACGTAGAAATAGCTGCAAAAAAGACACTTCTATTTTCTCGATCATTTAAAATCATGAAATATTGACCTCAAAGTTATTAAATACTTAATTATTTTATTGTTTATGTTTCTTTTAATTATAACTTATAATGTCGAAATGATTTGTAAAGTTAATTTATTTTGTACTTTTCAGTTTCTCTTTTGAAGTTGGTTTAATTTTTGGCAAAAAAGTTTTATTTCACGATTTTTAGTGATTACTCTACTAAAATATACCTTATAGAGTTCCTTTGACTGTCCTTCATTTTCATCATCAGACCCCTAATATCAGTCAAAACCCATGTAGATGAACGTTCTCAGTAATATAAGTTAATCGAGCCCAAACAGCGAGTACTTTGCGCTGTAAATCGTTGAGGAGTTCCCTCGACCGCCTTCCCCTCCATCATCAGATCAACACCAGACCCTCAATAATGAAACGGCTTTAAAATTCATTATATCGAATAATATTCACACAAGTCGGAAAGACAATATTTTCAAGAGTTTCCCTCAATTTCTTCAGGATTCCACCACCAGATCCAGGTTTCCTTACCATGGGACGACCCTTGGGATACTCCCTTTCCAACAAAAAAAGAATAATCAAAATCGGTTCATAAACGAAAAAGTTATCCGCGGACATACATAAAAAAAAAAAAAAAATATACGGTCGAATTGAGAAACCTCCTTTTTTTTGAAGTCGGTTAAAAAGGCACCGCCCACACGAGAAGAACCTAAGATGTTCCACAAATCAAAGTCTAGTGAAAGTGTCGTATTTCATTATAACATTTAGTCGTAGGATTTGACAGTTTCATACAAATACAAAAACGCTTTATTGTACATAAAGGAAAAAAAAAATACAACACACGTAAAAAACAAATGTAATGAGCGGCCTTATCGCTAAAAATCTCTGCCAGGCAACCTTTGCATAAAAAAGAACTGAGATGAAATAGTCAGTGTACAATATTAAAAAATAGTTAAAATTACGTTCCTCTCGAAGTTTTCAGTTACAATACTTCTATCTATAATATTGAGGGCTATTTTTCCTAAATCATCTGTATTGCCACTAATATTGCAGTTGGATGACATCATATAGAATATAAAAGTTACAATTTTATAACACTTTTATGCTCCGTATTAGTTTTGTCAACCCCTACAGCTATCTGTTTTAAATGCCGTTAGGTCTGCAGGTTGCCACCACAAGGCACTATTAGGTTAAGTCTTAACCCGTTTTCAAAAAAAGTAACTTAATTTTGACGCTCATAGTTCGTAAATCATTCGTAATAATCCCATTTCTGGACTTCAGCCAACACCAATTGTCTTCAGTCACGATACAGAGCCAGCTTCCAGACGTCTAATAATTATCTCGTTCAAATTGTTATATCAGTATATTTTAGATCTCTGTCTTGCCAATTTTTGGATAAAAGTAACTTTAAGCTGAATATGTATTTAGACCCCACTAAGCTATTGTGAAATAATTTATATAATTCAGAACAGATTAATTAATTAATACAAATTAATTAATCGGGTCTCAGACAGCTCTGCCATCTTGCGAAGTCTATAATATTATCCACACGAATAAATAAATTTATTCTTTCGCGATATGCGATTGAATGATAAAAGCTGGACAGGCATAATTAGGTTCATCGGTCGCCTAATGATGTGTATCTTTATATGGTAATTTACTAATTTAATTGGTTGCTTAATCGTGTTAGTATACTTACATAAATAAATAAATACATAAATGCCTGAAATAAATGGTTTTTTATTATAATTGTTCATTCATAACACAAGACGTCTGCCTCGTTTGTCGTTCTACCTGGGGCCGATCCGGTTGGCATGGGTTTTTATACATAATGCTCACTTCTATAAATTTTCCCTTTTATTAAGTCACCTACTCGGAAAATCTAAAGAAATACCTGTATAATATTTTCACTTTCAATAACAATACCAATTTTATCACTTTGATCACGATGCAAGAATATTTTAGACGTATATTTTTTTTATGCTAGATAAGCCTTCATTTGACCACAATCTCACCTGATGTAAAGTGACGATGTCTAAGATGGAGCATGAAGACCTAAAAGGTAGATGGCTTCTCTGGGCCACATTACGAAACACAATAAAATCTTTCACGAACTGGCCCAGCCCGGAGGGTGGTGACAAGCCGCGGCCGAAGCCTACCACCAGAGAATGTTCTTAGCACCACCCGGAGGTCACGTGTAAGGATTCCGAGGGTTGACACTTACGGACGTAAACGTAACAAAACCTCCAAAAAAATAAAAAAAATATTTTCTATTTCATCGTTTATTTCTTCTGAACCATGGTAAAGGCCTTCTCCAGACCTCTGCATCCATATATATTACTGAATATAACAACATATTATATTCTCTCCAAGATATGGAGAGAAGATATGTTACGCAATTCTTAAGATCGCCGACCTTTCCATTACACCACAATAATACACGTTTATTCAAAAATAGTCTAATACTTTTACCTTTTACATTATGACAGCTTAATGTATGTGGCGGGGGCGTTTCCTAGAAGTGAACGCGGAGAACTGCGGTATTTTCCATGATGTTCTTGAATTTATGATTCAATCCAGTCACCACGTAAAAGGAAATAAGATCTTTGCAAATGATCAAAGGATAAAATGGTTATCATTATCACGTAGGGATATTTCTGTTTATAATATGTGTTGTATTCGAACGTGATTTTCAATATGTGGTATATATGAAGTTCTGAGATCGAAGAGTAAATTTGTGCTGTTAATAACCATTTTTATTTTATATAGTATAGGATTTTTTCTGCCTGGAATACACCAGATAGCTAGATGTAATTTTTTAACCAGTGAGTATTTCCAGTTATGATTTATGGGTGCAAAATCTGTGTATTAAGGAGTTTTGGGCTATACTCGACGTTTTATTATGTGATAGAATCAGAAATTAAGAATGATACACCTAGAGCTTCGAAGCCGTACCTTACATAATATTGACTTATATAATTACCATCCACGTAAGATTATGTTTACCACACAAAATATACTGTTAGAAAAATAACCTTCAGTAATTTCCCAGTTCAAAATTAATCGGAAAGTTATTAAAAGCGAGGCAAGCACAATATTTAGCCTACGCAAACTTAAATATGTTCGCGCAACTCAGCAAATGGCTATATAAATGAGCTTGAAATTTCGCATGACTAGGTTCTAAAAGTATGCTTAGGAAATGCCCGCAGCTTCGGAGGTGTGGTGTTTGAAAATATAACTTGAACTTATTATACTTATACTAACTATAAATAATAAAATCATTTATTCAGGTCAAATATTAACTATGCACATAAATACGATGACACCACCGAAGCTTTACAACTGTGTGGTAGTGTCAACGCCCGACTCCTGGACAAATTATCCTGATTTTACAAACAAACAAATTTAGACTAACTTATAAAAGATTAAGTTACAAGTTACAGTTTTTTAAAAGAAAATTAGGAAATTAGTTAATGTTATATAAAATAAAAATAAATTATTCCTATTATTTACTTTTAGCTAGCTTGCGTGAGAATGTGTGTGTGTGTGTGTGTGTGTGTATGTGTGAGGGTGTGTGTGAGTGTTATACTTATACTAACTATTATAGTTAGTATACGTATAATAAGTAATAACAAAAATTATAGGCTTGTAATTATTACAGGCCTCTATTTTTAGTTTAAATGTAAGAAAAAAAAGGCTGTTTATTATTTATTTTATGTTATTTATATAATTACAGGCCTGTCTCAACGATGACCAGTTATTTCGGTTGCAATAATTGCTTCTATCGTGAGCTATGTCCAAGTCATCTATCTTATTATTATTCACAGGACAGATTTACTGACTGAGCTCTGAGCTGTAAATGTATGAATAAATTTGATAAGTGTGTCTGTTTGTAATATACTGTGGTGTTGCAATAAATATTTTTTGAATTGTATTGTTTTTTTGAGCTATACGCATAATATACCTAAGGTTCCGTGTATAGTTTATACATATTTTAAAATAAAAATAAAACACAAAAATGCAGTCAGATCGTTCACCCATCCAAGCACTGACCTGGCGCGATGTTGCTTAACTTTATCAAAATCACGTTTGTTTTATGGGAGATCCCTTATATCCCATATACCCCTTATCCTCCAGATATTTCCGACTGTTGACAGCTTTTTGATTGCCCCAATTGAAGTGCTTAAATAATATATATATTTTAATGTAAAGTCATGCCAAGTGACAAACATACACTAAATACCTCGGCGGGAAGGGAACAAGATCGCGTCCAGTCCACTGCCACAGAATACATAATAGCCACTGCGCCAATGACTATTTATAATTCACTCACTCCTCACTGCCTCAGTGGCGCGGTGGGCGAGAGTCCGCTTGCGGCGCAAGAGGTAGCGGGTTCGATTCCCGCCGAGGGGTATGGTGTTTGTATGTTCTGCAAGCACTTTCACCTTGGTCTGGGTGTTTAATATGTATAATAAAAAATATCTATGTATGTATGTATATTATATTAAGTATATCAGATGTCTAGTACCCGTAACACAAGCTAAGAGCTTACCACGGGGCTAGATGTTGTTGTGTGGATTGTCCGGAAATATTTATTTTTATTATTTTTTTATTTTATAATTGTACCCCAAGGCGGTTTTCTGATCTTTACTATAATATTTTTAGTATTTTATTTTAACAATAATCTCAGCTAACATTTTATTTATTAATTAAAAGTCTCCCAGAACTCAATATTTCTTTATAGCATTATTAATAATAATATGTGGGTATGTATCTGCAAAATTTCCCAGAATTTTTGGGTATTTTATTATGAAGCTATTTTCGAATATATTTTGGAACATCAAAAAATGTAGGTACCTTTTCAAAAGCTGATATCGAGAAAGTAATTTCTACACGGTATAATAAGTAAAATATCTATAAAAATATTGAAGAATAGGCTATAAAATAGTAAAGGTATTTATAGATATTGAGGTTACGGAGTTAAATCTCGATTCAATTTTCTAGTCACGGGAATTTGTAAGACATTCGTTGTCTTCTAGATATTTTGTCTACATCCATGGCTTTGCCAAAGCTATTTACCCTCCTAACGTTAGGGGTTGCCAAGCAGCATTAGCTACTTTTCCCCTAATGGGTGTTTATTTGGCTTAAGAAAATTTAGAACTTAAACAATAGTAACTCTACTAATATAAGTATTAAAAGATAAAGATAAGTTTTTAAATATTCTTTTTTTTTTAATTTGACATTCAAGGATGCTTATACCTTTTGCTGATAACTGGATTAAAAACCGTTAGGCAGTTTGAAAGCAAACAGACAGCGGAATTAACTAAGTTATTATATAGTTATAGACCAATTTTTTTTCAATTACTATTGTAAAGTAGGTTTTATCTGACATTATAACTTTTTAGTCGTGAAGATGGCTTCCAACTGTCTGTTACGTAGAATCTTGAAGTGCGGTTATGTAAAAATCTTAAGAGTGTAATCACCGGTCCCGGTCAACCGCCGAGACACGGTTAATGTAGTGTGTCTGTGTGAGTTGCGCTCGAGAATGAAACAAGTAATGACAAGGTTATTGTCTGTCAACCTCGCAATAAAAAAAATCAGAAAGAGGGTACACCGCTTAATTTGTAAATAACCGTCTGCCTAATCACAAAGACAATCAGTTTAAGCCGTGATCATGCATCAACAGCCTCGACACATCAGAAAACTTAAATTTCATAAAATCATGGTATGTTATTAGTGGTTTTAATTGCCCATCTGGCATTATTTTTATACATTCATACATCAGTTTTTAATATGAAATTATTTTCATACATTTAAAAGTTAGTTACTCGATATATGGAACAAAATACGGAGCCACGATAAAACAGCCAATATCTGAGGATTTAAAAATCGACCCTAAGAAAGAAAAATAATCTTCCATCTTCGTCCACATCGACACTTACCATCAGGTGAGATTGTGGACAAACATAGAACTATCTCTCATAAATAAAAAATGGAGATTCTAATGATTTTTTTTCAATTCCCTAACGCTCAAAACCTAAGCCCGTTAGTCTTAAATGTACCTAAGATTAAGCTCAGCTTGCCAAAAGCAACATTCGGGCCAAGAACCGAACAAGGGCAATATGTTAGTTCGGATCTAAGCTTGGCGAACACTCAAACGCTTATTTATTGGCAAGATAGCAGCTTCTGTTAAATGAAGGGAGCCAATACGGGCGGACTGCATTGTGGACTCGCAAAGAAACATTTACTTAAAACGCGTCCACTTGGAGTGGAATAACATCTCTTGTTTGGCTTTCAATGTTGTGTCCTGTTTTCCTTTCAATGTTTTGCTTCTGCGTTTGTATAAGTTACTAGCACTTACTAAGTTTCTACCAAATGGTTTTAATGGCGACGCAATCGGTTTTATTGATAAAATGGTCATTATATGTGTCCTGTTTGTCTTTAAATTTTTTTTCTTAGGGTTTTTGTTTATGTTTTTTATTTAATAACTGACTGAGTTGTTACCAATAGGTTCAAGTGGCGACTCAATCTGGTTTTTCTATAAAATATTCATATTTTTGTTTCTTATTAACGTTTTTAAGTTTATCTTAATAATGTTCTGACGCACGAGATCTTTCTTATCAGTTCTTTTATTAGTGTTATATTTAATTTCAACAAAATATAATTATAATCATATTGTAAAATATAGATCATCATTTAGCAGTGCTATTTGAACAAGTACGTAGAACAGATGGTCGTTGGGTCGAAAAGATCTCGAATGGAGGCCGCGGATCGGTAAGATGGACTGATGACTTGGTCAAAGTTGCTCTCTGAATCTTACTTAAGACGTAATCTGTCTACTTTTGCCTTGAGCATAATACGAAAACACATAAGCGATATATCAATTATATTGAGTAACCACTGGTGAGGACGAACTACAGGCAGAACTCTTTCATATTAAGGGCGTGCAAATCATTCAATAACATCCAAGCAAATATGTTTATTGATGGCAACAATGAAGTAGATTTAGATTTATTTAATACCTCAACCAAGCGTCTTAAACACTGGTTGAGTAGTTTTTTCTTTGCGTAAGTATTTATTGTAACTTAGTTTGTAATTTTAAATCAAATGTGCTGTCTTTTTCCTAATTCGACTGTTTCATATTACTAGTAACTTTTTCTTATATCTGTGGAAACTTATAATTAGCCGTTAATTACACACTGTGTTTAGTATTTAGTTACCTAGCTGTTAGTTTTCCAAAAATTATAAAATAAAATAATCATTAAAACAGTACTACTTACATCAATCTTAATCCCAGCTACACTAGACACCTTCGTATTAGGAGACTCGAGAGGAGAGTATCGGTAGAATTCCTGTGTGCCTTTGTACCACTTCACAGAGTATACCCCGTAGTCCTGCAGGTCGTATAGACACGCCATGGTGACGTTGCGACCTCGCTGCACCACTCGGGGCAGTATCCTGAGTTCTGTGGTTCTTAGGCCACCGGCACCTATAAAGAAGAAAGGATATTTTGTGAAAAAAATTAAAGAAGGTATCAATCATCTTATTTTGTGGAATAAACGTAATATTTTGAATACTCTAAGGCTTTCGACACTGTAGCTTTAGTCACACAGCATTATAGAGAAGTTAAAAGTTTGTAATTTTTCTATAACTTCTTAAAAGCATGCACTATAGTTACGGTGTACTTGCAATATGTAAGCTGTATGTTTAGTTATATGTTTTGAATAAACTTGGAAGTGATATATAAAAGAATTTGACAGGGAGATATCATTTCACCTGAAATATTCACTTTTGTCTGACATAATGTTCGTCTAGTGGTAAGTTAAGAATTTAGGATTAGGGTAAGGAAATAAACAAATAGTATGGCAGCAATATGTTATCGAAATTGAGGCATAGCATGTTCTACGAACATGACACATTCTTATTAAAGTAAGACTTCAATTAAATATATTATAATATTTTCATGAAAATTAATGAATGGGTATTGAATGTTTGTTTACCTAACCTGTACAAAAACAGTTGCCGACTTAACTCCAAAAAGTACGACACAAATTCAGACAAATGATTATTAATTGGTACCAAGTTTCTCATTTCAATGCATTTGCAATAAACCTGGGCCAATAGTTCAAAACTACTGGCACTATACTCCCAAAGCCCATTTATCTACCCAACGATTCAATGCTCCTAATAAATAACGTCACAGCCAAAAAGCCGGCAAACAAAGCCAGATCTAAAGCTTATTTAGGAAGAAGCTGGTGTACTTGCGAACAAATTTCAAAGAGTGCATTTGTGTCTAGACAATATTGCCACTTCAAGCGACTTTTCGCGAGGATCTGACAATGCATTACACAGGAGTCTTATAAGGCACTGGCAAGCCTCAAAGATTAAATATAGAGCTATATTACCCCACCATTTACGGATTACGGATTCTGAATTTAGTTTTAGGCTTTTGTTTTTTTACCTCATTTTGTAAAGAAGAGTATGATGTTATTATTATAATAAATATCTCTCATGGATCAGCAACAATAAATACAATTGGAACTTATTTATTGAAATGTTATTCATTATTATTATGGTGCAAATCAATTAGCTATCGTTAAGGCGAATTTCTTATTCTTAACCCATTAAAAATTTCATATTCAAGAACCTCTACCTGTCATGATGCTAGTGTTCCGTACATTTTTATGAACAGCTTATTATGTAACTAATGAACAAATTCGTCTATACTTGCATCACTTCTTTCCTTCCTGTCCTAACCTACCTACTGTACGTTCGGTCATCCAAAGAGCGCTTGAGAGGGAAAAAAGTGTTCTTTGTAGCTATACTTACGAATAAATAAATCAAATGTTTATTTGCATACAATTTTTCAAATGTAAATTATAAAGTTTTTCAAATAAGTTTTTGTGAGCTAACCATTCAGCCCCGTCTACCGCGTCATCATTAGCGCGATTCCCGCTCGCCGCTTGCCCCGATTCGGTAATTCTTCCTCGGGGATAAATAGATAGCCCGCACTTTGCGCCGCGTTTTTACGACCTTCCTGCTGTTAATATTTCAGGGATGTGTTTCCTTTGAGCGCAGCTGTCGGGATGTTTGACGCGTTTACGGGTGTGTGTTTTTGTTTTAGGTATGGTGCAGCTATTGAGATCTCGCGAGATTTTTGGATGGTTTCATTGCATGATTTGAACTTTTTTAAGCGTTCTAATGGGTATAATTCATGAAGTGGAAGGAAGGATGGCCTGCAACAGTTGGGTGATCATGTTTAATTAACTTAAATTAATAAATAATAGAGAGATCTCTCTCGTCAAGAGAGAAGTCCCTGTGTCCCAGCAGTGGGAACGTTAAGGTGATGATCATGATGAATAAATAATAATGTTTGTGTAGAGAATCAAAGCTCCTTAGCATACTTATCAAATAACTTGTAATGAGGAGTGCCCAGATTAAATTTTTGACATTTTATTCCTTATATTCATACTAATTAATTTTGTTTGTTTGTTTGTTTGTTTAAACGCGCTAATCTCTCTTACTAGCATTTCACGCATTAACTAGGTTTTTCAATGTATCCTTATATCGCAAAACATACTTAAAGACTAATTAAAATCATTTGATAACCGCCGAAAACCTCTTAAACTCATTTCACAGCCATATAAAAATAAAAGACGCACATGCTAAAACTAAACGAGTAACTTGGAAATTCAAATAACTCATTCCAATTCAATTTGGAGCACGATGTTGACAAATCTTAAAGTTGGTCACTTAAATCAACTTCGGAACTTTGCGATGGAAATCCATTTGGAAGTTTTTGCTGTAATCGTTTTAGCAGGTGGGAATGTGGTCGAACGTTGAATTATAATTGACGACTTACGAGTTTAGCACTCACATTAAGACAAAAATATTCATCATCATCATCATCACCCTATTAACGTTCCCACTGCTGGGACACAGGGACTTCTCTCTTGACGAGAGAGATAAAAATATTATCGTGATCAATTATCACGACAATATTTTTGGGTAAATATAATTGAGTATTTACTTATTGTGCACAGATAAATAAATAGATTATATATTATTTTAGGCTAGTTAAGCGTTCATTTGACCACAATCTCAGCTGATGTAAAGTGACGATGTGGTCTAAGATGGAGCATGAAGTCCTAGAAGGTAGATGGCACAAAATAACTAAAAAACTTTGAGGATGGTCTTTGTGGACCAACAGTGTTTGTTCTACGGCTGAATGTTAAAAACGTAATTCTTTATTTGGATTTTAAAAATAAATTATTGTTTCATTGACGATGATTATAATATAACTTGATGACTTTTCCTCTTAAAGATAATTCTAGATCAGTTATAAAATCAATATTAGGTATTAGGAAAAACCTGCGCTCCTAAATTGCGTCCTTCGATTAGCCGAAGCCTTTTCATTAATACGCATTTTCTAGATAAATACGAGAAATGTTTTATAAAGTGAATAAGATATATTTTACAGAGTTCATTTATTCAATGAAAACGAATCATAACATCTAAATTGAGCTGCACGGAGCTTCAAAGGAAGGTTTTACCGCGAAGGCAATGCTAATGCAACCTTTTAATACACTTTCATGCATTAAAATGTCTTTTTTACTTGTTTGGACTTTCATGTGATTTTTGATTGATAATATTATTAATAATGATTTGTTCATTTAAATTAACTTATACCGTTAAAAATCGGATGATGCAATATTGTAGTACACACTTGTTCTGTCCAGGTGAACTACGAAATATAATATTTTTTTCGCTTTTAGTATATACTATATAATTATACGCGTCTATACTATATATATAGTATAGACGCGGAACATACATATTATAGTATGTGCCGGGTCTGCACGATGTGTTAAATGAGGATATCTCTAAAGTGTATGGATATGTAAATCATAGATCGTTGTAATCGTAATGAGGTTAGCTAATAAATATTAAATATGTTGAAAGTGAATAACGTTGCAATGTTTTGATAAAAATTCACGAACTCTGGATGAGCGAAGTATTTCTGATTTTTGTAAAAAAGTCAAATATTTTTTTTTTATAAATACGCACGTCTGTGCTGAGCGCCGGGAGTGAGAGAGACAAAAATTATGGATAGTCATGTTTAGTAGTATTTGGCATAATGGTATGATTTACCCTTTCTCCTACCAATCCTCCTCATTATATATGTATGTATAACATTTGACCAAATAAATAGACCCAAATTTAAAAAAATTAACAAATAACACACACCTCAGAGACTCTTGGAGTTCGTCCGCGAGAAATATACATAAAACCAAAAAGGTGGTTTTTCGGAGGATCCCCAAATATCAAGGGACATAGAGACTAAAATAGTAAAGAGTAATAAAATAAAAGGTTTTTGTCAGAGTCAAGGAGATTAAGGAATTAAAAAAAATGTTCAGTAGTGTACTATTAAAAAATTTAATTCAAATATGTAAAAGCTGAAAAGAGTCTTTGGTTCAAATAAACTATTAATTTGCATGCATATGAATGATGGAAACAAATTATAACATCTAAATTGAAGCGGAGGGACGTCAAAGGACGGCCTCGCCGCGACCGTAACGATGCTAATGCAGCCTCTGAATGCGCAGACTAATGCTTGTTTGGACTTCTACGTGGTTCGAATTCGTATATTTTGTCATAAACATCATACATACATATTCACCCCTATTTACGTTCCCACTGCTGGGGCACAGTCTTCTCTCTTGACGAGAGAGATAAGGCATTAATTCACCACGCTGGCCAAGTGCGGGTTGGTTAATGGCACACGTCCTTTCTTTAAAGTTTTCAGATCATGCCGGTTTCCTCAAAACCGAACACAAATCTTCGCCCGCTTATGTAGTCTTTTACTGATTCACGGGTTTATCATAAGTTTTGCCAAAACAATGTAAAACCAGAAATAATTTATAATCTTTATTACCACCGTAGCTGAATCACGATCATTAACATTTTAAACATAAACTGAAGTTTTTTTTTTGGAAAAACCTTAATTGTTACATAAAACAAACATCCATTTTTTTTAAATAATAGTCTAGGAAATATCAGGCACACAGCTAAGAGTATTCGTAAGAAGTTTCTTAGTCGCAAATAAATCCAAAAGGATAATCCAGAAATAGGCCCCATCTGTTCCATAACAAATCTGGCTATATTGCTAAGAAAATAAACCAATCGGTCCTATCGACGGATGAGGCTACAAAACAACGGCTTAAATTAAGCAAAGGCAAGGAACAACTGTGGCCAACTGTATGATGTATGGTGTATGTTATAAGCGAAGATTAAGAGCAGATCTTCCAATCCTTTGGTATTTTTTAATTTTTACTCTGTGCTGAACTATAAATATATTCTGACAAATGTTAACTGATAATTGATTTTCAACAGTGAAATACTATCAACTTATTACACATGTAAGCTTTTTACATTATTATATTATATAACAATATAAAAAGACTATATTATGACGGTTAAATAGCCGTATATACCTACTACAATAATAGTAATATTTCTTAACTTCAATAAATTTGAATTGACTTGAAAATAACATTTAACTTTTTATTACAAAATTATACAGGCTGTGATACAGGTGTATTATATTGAGTAAAGTATATATTTGTTAAATAATAAGCACGGAACCGTTTAAACCAAGAAATTGTTTTTCTGTGTTAGTTTTAAATAATATTTTGAGGGAGATTATTTATCCTCTTCGTTGATCGCTATCTTATTCATTTAAGTTTTTAATACTTTTTAATATGTACTACCGAAATTAAAACCGCCTTACTATGTATGTATAATATTATGTGATTAAATTCTCATATATATTTATTTCTACAAACGTAAGAAAATGCAAAACGCTTTAAGAATTTCATAAAACGCTACTTCTTATGACTTCGACGCAGAAAAAAACAAAATCCCAAGACAGAGAAATATTGCCACTCGTGTGTGAGCAGGTGCGTGCGAACGACGGCTAAGGGCGAGTCGGCCCGCCGATCTATATTAATACAAGCTAATAACATAACTTGTAGCTCATAGAATAATTGTTCAGTTCTTTTAGATTAACCTATACAAGACATATTCAAAATTATAGTAACCTTTTCTGAAATAATCTCATGCTATTTAATTTATACGCGGTTTTCTGTAATAGGTAAGGTGATTCAAATGTGTTAAAAATATTTATTCTACTATATACATACATACCCATTATATGTATATTATATATCATATTATACACATACATTTAATTTATATATACAACACTATTATCTGCAATACTAGAGCTGCTTGGACTGTCAGTACTCTGCTTTTGTTAACTAACTGCCGAGCTCCGGCTTTGTTTCTATGCGAAAATCGTTTTCGAACATAAAGACGGCATGACAGACTATTCTGTGGGCAACTCGACCCACAGCAAGGTCTACTTAACTACTATTTTCAGATGAAATATCTACTCAACCCGCGGGCTCAAACGTCCCATCGATGATCAGTGGAAACGACGCGAAAGACGCGCGGGGAAATCGAATTCATAGTATATATATCTATTATTTATTTATCAGTGAACTCATATCTATAGGGTTAGATAGTGATGCGTGCAATTGTCCAGTTATATTTCTTTATTTAACATACTTATAATAATAATATTCAATGAAATTAGTATGAAAACAAGTCCGTTAAAAGCTTCTTGGAAATGGAAATGGCTTACACCGGAAATGAAATCGAATTAATTTTTTTAACTATTTATATACCAGTTATTAAAATAACGATACCAAGAAATTATAATGTTGATTCTAGAGTGTGGTTTTGGGTAAATTTTATCGAAAATACAAAAGAAAAACCAATGTAAAACGTCCAGAAAAAATAATAAAAAAAACCAACAGAAAAAAGGGTGCTTCAAAAAAATACCACACCCTTATTATTTTTTCCTTACCAATTAAATAAATACGAGAATTATACAACCAAACTTCCCAACCTTAAATAAATAACGGTAAAGCAAAGATAAACCTTGAATCCAGAAAAATACAGCGATATCCCAACGAACCGAAAAGTAACGAAATCTTCGCGCCAGTAAAATACTTGGGCAAAATTAAATAGACCACCTTCTACTTGGGAGAGGTAAGAAACCTTTTTATATTCATTGTTTTGTTCAGGGAACTCTCCTGGGGGATTTAAGGGTACCTGTGTTGTTGCGGGGAAGCAAAAACTTATAAGTATGTTAGATGTGGCGTTTAGCTTATTTTGAACTATATTAAGATATTTCACTGAGATTGAGAAGCCGTGTTGGCTAAGTGGGAGGACACTCGACTTTCCGAAGGTCGTGGGTTCAAACCCTCACCTCACCTCTGGATTTTTCTTCTTGAGAAATTTATGTGCGCTTTAAACACGTGCTTTAACGGTGAAGGCAAACATCGTGAGGAAACCGGCATGTTCTGAGAACTTTAAAAGAGTTTGAAGGACATGTGACATTCACCAACCCGCACTTGGCCAGCGTGGTGAATTAAGGCCTAATCTCTCTCGACAAGAGAGAAGTCCCTGTGTCCCAGCAGTGGGAACGTTAATGGGGTGATGATGATGATGACTGAGATTCTTCCGCCTTTGCTAAACCGCTCCGTATCAGAACAACATGTAGAATAGAATATAATAGTATAAACAAATTAAGCGAACGGTCAAGACAATGTAATTTCCGTGCTAATTCGTTGCTTTTATTTAATTAATTTTTAAAATTGAGCTGTCTTTGTGAGTCTATGGAAATAAACGGTTTCACTTTAACTTTATAATATTGAACACACAATACACAGAAAATATTTTAACATAGTAAAATACAAACATGGCAAAAACACATATATGCAATGGGCCCTGACAATGTTTTTTTTTTATTATTATTATATTAAGGGCCTGTTTCACCATCTCCGAGGTAAATTAGTCGATGGTTAAATATAAAGCCATTTCGCTCAATCACATCTGGCAAACCGAGATAGCTTTTGACAAAACTAAACATTGCTTAGTTTACTCTGATTTTGTGAACTATTTTGTGAATCTTTAGGTATATCAGATGTCGAGTACCCGTTAAACAAGCTTGGAGCACCACGGGGATATATATTCTTGTGTGGATTGTTCGGAAATATTGATTTAATTATTATTTAACTGTTCATATGTCTAAGTCGTGCTAATGGTTTTGTGGTAAGTAGGTATGAGTTTTAAAATTCGGGTATCTGGCCCCTGGGTAAGCTCTAAGCATGTTATAGTTTTGAAAATAGAATGATAAATTAAGTTTTAACATTGAGCAAAGGTTTAAAATTGAAAATTAAAAGAAAAAGAAGCTTATTACCGTATCGGAGATCCCGGCAGCTTCTAGAATATTTTTATCACAAAAACAAATATATTCAAAAAATAATATTCATTTTCAAACAATTATATAATCGTATTTGAAATAATTACAATTATATATTAATCTAACTAACACTTAAATGGAATTAAAATTAAATTACATTGAAACTTGATTACGTTATCATAAAAATTACAAATGTCAAGGGAAATAATGTCATGTCAGAATTAATCTATAAAATAAAATCAATAATTTAATGTGCTCTACTAATAACTAAAAAATGTGTTTGATAAATTCAAATACATCCTTTTATCAAAACTGCTTTAGAAAAATTCAAAACCTTTTGATTTACAGTACATACAAAATAGGTTCTCACCTTACGGCAACACCCTATTCTCTTCCATTTTAATGAAACTTCGAAATCAGTCTAAGTACCTATGACTGCTACTAAATTTATTGAAGCCCATCATTTAGGAACGAAGTCTTATGGGATTAAATTGTTCAAATTAGCTCTTAACTGACTTAGCTCTTTGAAAGGCTCCGCGGGCGTTGTATTACGAGATACAACTTGAATGAGTGTTGAGATTGATTTTAGGAAAATTGGTCGACAATTATCTAGTCGCTAATTATAATAAACAAGGATTTTCATTGGACATTCATAAGATTATCTGATTAGGTTACATTTTTAGATTTTGTTATCTACTAATATATAAAATTTCCATGTCACTATGTTAGTTACAGTACTCCACCGAAACGGCTTTACCGATTATTACTAAATTTTATATTATGTGTATTCAGTAGGTCTGAGAATCAGCTACTATCTATTTTTCATTTCGCAAAACAATGTTTGCTGATGTCAGCTAGTTATATATAATTCTACAATACATAAATAAAAATGGATGGACAATCTATTCAACATCATCTGAACATCTAGCCCCGACCCGCCCCGCCCAAGCTATAAGCTCAATATAAGGCAATATAAGGCTTTATAGAATAAGGCATACTTATATTTTAAATACACATATATTAAACTAATTATTGACTAGCGGTTTAAAAAGGAATAGTAAAAATTATAAGATAAATTTGACTTAGCATATTTACCCCTGGCAATGTATACTAAAACATTTTTTTTACAAAAAAAGTAAAGCAAAAGAGAACTGCACGAAAGTAATGAATTTACTTTTAAGATATTAAAATAACTTATAGATAAGACATTTACATATTGTATTAAAACTTACCTATGTGCACACTGAAGGCTATTTACAAGTTTTCATACATAATCTATATAAATAAAAATGAATTGTTGTTCGTTAGTCTGATTAAAACTTGAGAACGCCTGAACGGATTTATCTTAGCATAGTCTTGAAATGTTCGTGAAGGTCTAGGGAAGGTTTAAAAGGCGAGAAAAAATCAAATACTTGCCGGGGAAAAAAATTGAAAAAAACCCGTGCGAAGCCGGGGCGGGCCACTAGTGTGAAAATAAATAAAACAATAGAGGTACATAAGAAAAATCAACTGTTACAATTATTTTCTTGGATTTAAGTTTAAAAATGTTAAATTTATTTTCCTGATTTGTCACATAACTAAACGAATCACAGCCCGTGAAATCAGTTATGTATTGCTTCCTAAATTTTCATTAGCAAACGTAGATAGCAAACATAAACTTCCGGAATTGGTTTCCTCTATTTAATAATATCTCGGGTCATTAAGCGTCGAATAAGAGCATCCGCTCGTAAAAATAATAATTTACGAAGCAGAGAAGCACGTCAAGACAGAGGTTATGAGATTAAGGGATAAATTGCGGACCAATTGGAATGAACTTCGCGAAATGGGATATCGTTATTTTCAATGGTTAGATTATTGTATTCAATACAAATTAATGTAAACAATATTAAATGTATTTATTATAAGTCAAAGTTAAAGACAAAACGTTTATTTCCTTAGAAGCACATGGCCTACATGGACAGGTCAACATAAAATTAATAAAACTATAAAAAATATCAAGAAAATAACATTGACAGTTCCCTTCAATGTTTTATACTGAGTTGAGAAGCGAATAGAACAACACAGCTTTATCAACTATAACAATTTTGTAGTAATTAAAATTTTGTAGTAGTTATATATAGGTAACTTTTATAAGTTTAACATTTACCATAAAAAAATGCTTGTCATAATAAGGCTTGTCATGTATTTCAACAACTCAAAATATGTATAAATAAATATTTTATTTAAGAGTTTGAAGAACAAGTGACATTCACCAACCAGCACGCCAACCCACACTAGGCCAGCGTGGTGAATTAAAGCCTTATTTCTCTCGTCAAGAGTGAAGTCTCTATGTCCCAGCAGTGGGAAGGTAAAAAGGGTAACTTATGTAATTTTTTTTGTTACATTCTAACAACTCAACGGAATTTACTGAAATTACGACAATAAATCTAAACTGCAAACTAAAACTGGTCTGCAAAACTAAGTTTCACACTATTAATGTACAAGTAGTTGATTGCTTGTTGCTTTGAATAGACTCCAAAACTTTGTCATTGTCATTACTCAATTAATAGAGAACTATTACCGCTTACTTGTTATACTAGTTTTTGCCTCGGTAAAATGCAGCATATGTCTTTTCTGAGGCTCTGGAGAATCGGTGTACCTAATTTTATTGAATTCAGTTCAGAAGTTTTTGCGTGAAAAAGGTACAGAGAGACAGAGTTAATTTCGATTTATAATATTAGTATAGAAAGTTATATCGCGGAAAATTACGAACCGTAAACATCTATTAGAACACGAGCAACGCTTCGCCGCGCCGTGGTCTCAATACCTTATGTTCTTTTAACTAGCTTCTTTTCTCCAATATACCGTATCGTATATCGTATTGTAGGTATTTGAATTAGAAATATAGATAGGTCAAACAAATAACTTGCACACAAGCGTGTTGCGTTGCCTGCAAACGATCGTTTACAACACAAATTGGTTACGTCAGTCAAATTCAAACAGAAACGGCCTCACAGGAAACCTGTAGAAAGGCATTTCACTGTGGTTGAAATCCGAAACAGAATGTTTGGAGTACTTCATTGTTCTACTTATAGCACTAGAAACTGTTTAAAGCCTGTCTATTCTGGTCTGTTTGTGTTATTTGAGTTGTAAATTCTAGAGGTTTTCAATGAATGATATATAAAAGCAACGTGTGCATCTTGCGATCGCAGGTTTGTCGCTAGAATTGGGTACATTAGCCACATAATACAAAATACAAATACAAAATTATTTATTCAGCAACTTAATGTACAGTTTACAGTTAGTTACAAGGTTTGAGATCCTCTTTTAAGTAAAATAAAAACCTGTGTTAGAGGAATCTCGCTCTGCCATAAATACTAACATTACAGTAAATTAAGTATAGCTATAAAATTAATTTTATATTATAGGTTTAAAGAAAAATTAAATCAAATTTAATTGCGCGCATGAAGAGGCTTCACTCAAGCCTCTTCATGCGCGCAATTAAATTTGATTTAATTAATATAATAACTAATATCTAGACATTGCTAAGGTCACTGTAGCCGAAATCGGCTAGGTGTATTATTATTATTTAAAAGCAAAACTACGTTTGTTTATCAGTATGCGAGATAATAATTGATGTTGTTTGAAACGTGTTGTTAAAGATTGTTTGATCTAAGAGTACTTATTTGCTCGAGCACTCTGACAAACACAATTTGATCTATAAACTGAAGTACCTATTGTTAGTGTAAACATCGATATTAAATATATATTTTTTGTAATTTTCAATCTTAAGTTGTTTTGTTAAGTATTCCATGAATTTAAACGCCGTGTATGAAGCCGTTAGTACTAATAAACCTATTAAAAACAATATTCAATAAATTTCTTTCACAAAATAATAACACAAAACCATTCCCAACCTCAAATTTTAAACCACTCCAATCCTTCTCAGAAATTTCAGACAGCCAGAATTCTTCAGAACAAAAACAATTCAGACACTGCCGCATCAAACTGTAACTCCTATACCGAAACTTGCCAACTTCTATCGTATTTTTTCAATAACCATTCGAATAAAATGTCTCCCCTAGAGCATTAAAACTTCATCCATTCTAGTTGAAACATCAAATGCTTAACGATCGGGCCATAGAACGGGCGACGGGGCGGCGGGGCCAGGAAATGTAGTCATTTGGAGGCGATCAGTATCGATTTGGGTGACAATGGCAAGCTCTATTGAGATCCACGGTAGCGTATCATAGATAGGTAAAGGGTGCCTGCGACTGAATGAACAACTGGATTGCACACGGATCGCTTCTTAGGACGTTTGGATTCGGGTTTAGAAAGCGACAAGTCGGAGAAACTCGATAAAGTGTTAGGTTTAAAAAGCGATTATTTTGCGTCGATCAAGCAAAAACTATTTTGTTTAAGTTTTATTTGGCTGTTGTTGATAGAATATGTAGATACAATATACGAATGGTATTTAAATACAAGCTTTCTCGCTTTGTTTGATTTTGCTGCGGTGAAAATTATCGTCTGATAGCATATTTACTGGGAAAACAGTTATGTCCATTGTCCATGCCAAATTTCGGTACAAAAACCCAATAAATCAAGCTTTGACCCCAATAATTGATTTTCCAAATTGTGGTATTTTACCACGGTAAACAGCCTATACGTTAATATAATGTCCTAGCTATTGTTAGGGGTATTTATAGGTTACTAAGTAAAATTACGTAAGGCTACCCAAAAAATATATGAATCACTTTTACACAGTTTATTACAAATTGTGTCTAACCTTAAAGCAGTCTCCATCAGCACACCACTACAACACTTTTCACTTTTAGAGGTTGAGTCGCTACGACGCGCAGAAACAGAATGTCGTGCTGAAGTCGCGAGTCGTTAAAGTTAGGTTAGGTTTGACAACCGGAAACGACTCAGTACTACAGCTAATCATTCACTTAGTTTTAATAAATTAAGCGATACATTTAAAAATAATTAACTATTGTATAAATAATAACATAAATTCTGAATATTTATGGTTACATTATATATATTTTATTGCAACAAAATCTTTCCAACCTAATTTATTTTTAAATGATATCGTTTTTCAACTATTTAAAATGATTCATTATCGGAATAAAATAACTTAGTACAATGGATTAATTATAAATTCTACACTTAATTAATAGTTATCCTTACACTATATTGTTGTGAAGTTTTACGAAAATCCAATCATATGTTTTCCGGGAAAGTGCAACAAACACACAATTTCAGAAACTATATCTATACTAATATTATAAAGCTGAAGAGTTTGTTTGTTTGTTTGATCGCGCTAATCTCCGAAACTACTGATTCGAATTGAATAATTCTTTTTGTGTTGGATAGTCCAGTTATCGAAGAAGAGGAAGGCTATAGGCTATATAACATCACGCTACGACCAATAGGAGCAAAGATATAGTGTATAAAATGTGTAAAAAACGGGAGAAATTAGTTCATCTTTGAAGCCTTCCGTTGCGTGCGCCGTGAAAACGGTTCAAGATACACTAAAAATATGTATTAAAGAATAATAGCTCTTTTAATGATCTAAAAAACAGTCCGCGATAGTATAATGTCTATCTTTTAAGATTAACACACAAAAACCATTTTTATGGTACCTAATTTGGTCGAAATAATTTGTTTAAGTTGTATCAACATAATAATATTAATCTTTATTCAAATAAATATGTTGTTGGTTAAGAGTACTTCATCCATTAAAACGCGGGTAGCACCGCAGGGCACAGCTAGTCGTTTATAATATTTTAATATGTATATTACTAGCTGACCCCAGCAAACGTTGTTTTGCAAAATGAAAAATAGATAGTAAGTAGCTGATTCTGATCACCTACTGAATACGCATATAAAATTTGGTAAAAATCGGTAAAGCCGTTTCGGAGGAGTACGGTAACTAACATTGTGACATGGACATTATATATATTAGAATATCGATAGTTAGATAATCTTACATTACAAAACTAAGATCTGTATCATAGTGAAAGTCAGGTAAGAATAGGATGTGTGATAAATCCTTCCAGTAGATTGAAAACTTTAAATATTTCCGGACTGCTCACACAGCCTCACCTAACCCCAAACTAAGCAGAGCTTGTACTATGTGGGTGTTAGGTGACTGATATAACTACATTTTTTTTTGTAAATACATACATAATTATGATACATAGAAAACACCCGGACCCGAAACCAGAAATTGCCAGTTACAGTTAGTTTGCAACTCTTACAGATTCTACGTAAATAAGTTTCGTATTTTCAACATAATCCTAGTATATATGTATGTATACTTCCGTTTGTACCTATGTGGGAATATACCAACCTCTCACAAGTTTGGAACACGACCGAGGCTTATTGCAAGCATTCTTAAATTCAGTTTTGAAGTGGAAATTATACATTTTATGCTTTTATGTGATTACCTCGAGATTTTTCCTAGTAAATAAAATGAGCGTGCATATTTCACGTAAAATCTGCCATATTTTTTTTCGGGTTATTTTATCTGTGTAAGTAAGTGCCAAATTTTGTTTGAATCGGGTTTGTTTATAGGTTCAGAGTCGCTCAAACAGCTAAATAGGTTATGCTCAAGGTTTCTTATGGGATCAATAATGAGTAAAATAACTGGAGTGGCCGACATACATTACGGTGAGTGAATGAAATAATATAATAATATACCCGGACAATCCACATAACAACATCTAGCATCGTGGTAAGTTTGTGTTACGGTTACTAGACATCTGAAATACTTGATATAATAGACATACATTTATAGATACATATATGGCATAAAATATCCTAATTTTACTAACTATCAATAACATGTAATATCATGATACTCAACGTAATATTAACACAGAATACCTAATCATAATTTGATTAACTCAATCGCGCGAACTCATGCGATGGACAGCAATCATCGCATGACTAAACAGAAATTAGTTTACGAGGGAAGAGGGCACTTGATTTAGGATATATTGATGATGTATTACTGAATGCCTATTGATTCGTTATATCAAGCGTTGAATATTATTTCAAGGAGATAATCTGAAACAAATATTTCTTGAGAGATAATATGAAACACAAAACAAAGCTGTCTTGTTGTTTTCGCTTCTCAGCATCGGTTAAAAAAATTAAGCGACTGACAAGACTCTTAGGGTCAGTTCAGACCGAGACGAGACGAGGCGCGGCGCGGTCTGACCTGACCCTTATTTGCTATGATTTTGGCCGGACGCAAACAGGCCACAACGACCGGTGGCCAGCCACTAGCAGTTCATATGATTGGTTATGCATTTTCTTAAACGCTGCACGAACGTGTGGCTACTCGCAAATATTAATACAATCGTTTAGTACAAGAAATACAAAATATACAAAGTTTGAGATTTTCAGTAAAATAAATACATTGTGTTAGAGGAATCTCGCTCTGCCAAAAATAAAATACCATGTATATAGTAAATTAAGTTTAGCTATTAATTTTAATTAAAAATATTTTGTTTGCTTTTGAAAAGGTATGTAGATAAAACAGATATTCATATTATAGCTAGAAATATTACTTGAGTGCAGTGGGACATATCCGCATCAATGGTATGTCCCACTTGTCCCCTCTGGGATCGTCCCCTTCATGAAGAGGCTTGAGTGAAACTTAGTAGTGTCCGCGACTTGTGGTCGCTACGGGCCGCACAGTCGCCGATCTGTGGTGGTTTTCGCACACCGGTAGCTGTCGTTATACACATACGTAGAGATCGACCGCCACCGATGGCTGCAGTCGGTAGCCCGTTTGCGCTGAGCCTATTATTCTTTGTTTATTTTTTTATTTTTTTTTATTTATTTGTTTATTTTATTTATATTTTATTAACATAATTTAAACGTATCATTCGGTTTAATGGATTACATTTCCATGTATGCTTTGTTCTGAGAATAATATTCTAAGGGAATAAATGTTTTAACTTTGAATTTGCGTCATAAAATGCTTTGACAGTTTGTGGATTAACTTTGTTCCACAATTCTCAAAGGAGATAAAACTTAGATTTGCATGTCTCAAACAAAAGTCAGATAATGCTTTCATGGAAATTTCTAAAAATAGTTTTCTGCATTTCCGGTTCACCTGCGAACACAAAGCGTCGTGTTCAAAAGGAAAATGTTCAGTTTTTCCGATGTTCGATAGTATGTTCGATGTTCCGCCTGGTATTCTGCTGTGTCTCTTTCATATTCACTGATACGTGAGTTTTGGGACACTATTTATGACTGAGTTTCAGTTTCATGCATTTCAAGTTGTTAAATATGGGGAAACGAATTTACGGCCACTCGGCTGACTGTTTTAAAATGTTTTTTACTGGGGGAATATTGTGTTCTACTACGTTAAGAAGAAGTCTCTCTTTCTATTGATTTCAAGTATTAGTTTGTTGGTATATTGCTTCACCTACTTACAAACAGGAAATCACACACATAACATCTTACAATGTTCTATTGGTCGCACATAGGTTAACTCGGCCGACGGTTTTAAAATGTTTTTTGCTGGGGAAATATTGTGTTCTACTACGTTAAGAAGAAGACTCTCTTTCTATTGATTTCAAGTATTTTTTTATTGGTAGCTTGCTTCATCTACCAACAAACAGGAAATCACACACACAACATCTCAGGAAGTAAACGTAAAATGTAGATATTTTTTTATATTTTATAAAATCTTAAAATGTCGTTATCAGAGACTGATAACGACATTTTAATTCAAAGCAATAATACAATTGGACGAAAACGACTTAACAAATATTATAAATGCTTCTGCGAGCTGAAAATATGATCCCATCTGAGATTAAAATCGTTTCTGCTAGTACCTGCGTCTGATCTTAGCACCAATATTGAGATTGTGCCCGTATTTCGCTAAAATATTAATGTTTTCAGACTAAAAACTTCGTTTTTAAGTTTTAATCTTTTGCCTCTAGTTAAAGGTCATCAGAAACATGCAGACTTAGTGAGATATAATATTAAAGATTCGTTGAACTTTGATAAGTTATTTTAATAAATTATGAGCTATAATTATTTAAGACTCGTGAAACTCTGATTATGTAATTCTAAATCGAATTAGATTAAACCTTCATGGATTTAACATTATTGAGCACGAAAATAATAAGAATAGATAGATATTTGCTTAGATCTTTTGTACTCAACTGATTAATTACAGTGTTAGGGCAAACATAGATTGATTCAAACAAAATCATTTTACTCTTACCATGGGAATATGATGTTGAATTTCTAATGTAATAATAATAATATAACTCTTAATTACACACCAAGATAAAACAATACAAAAAATGGACTTAATGATCAATACAAAATACGTAATGGGTGGCCTTATTGCTTAAAGCAATTTCTTCCAGACAACATTTGTATATAACATACATATCATAAAAAGCAGTCAAACTTACTGATAGAGATTTCAGCAGTTTCCAACTAATTAATTGACCCAAGATTTGAGTTTTATAGAACGCTAACAGACATCCCATCGCTTCTTTAACATTTCCTTACAAACTATTGACTTAAGTTTTATAGATGCCTCTGTCGCTGGCAGCCTACGCTATAACAGAAAAATATTATGAAAAGAATTTTCAATACTTTTGTTTTTTTTTATAGCTTAGAATAGTTTGGATATAGTAAGTTTGATATTATTTAGATTGTTTGAAGTGATAACTTATCATAGGGCGATGAACCGGTTCATTACGTAACGGTCGTGACATTTTGATCGTCTATCTAGTATCATTTTCACTCATACGCCACTCTAACCCACAGTATAGCTTGTATTAACAGCATCTTGATTAGCGTCGGAGAAAATATTTAATCTCCACTATGGAGGTGTCTAGTGCAGAGGGTGATTAGTGGGGGTACTTATTTCCTTAACTAATCGGTCTCAGCACATTTTACTCTCATTTAATTATTTTTTTTAATTTCTTCAAATATGGACTTGTATGTCTGAAATAAACGATTTTTATTTTTATATATTTTATTAAAAGTTATCACTTCTGTCAGGGGTTCTGAAACGCACATGTGTTTTTATATTAGTTTCATCAATTTGGTTCTCAGTGATTGATAGAGCGATTCAAATTTCATTCTCGCTCGTATTTCTGGAGTATATACATGAAACGCAGTCAAGAAATCTAGTAGTTCATAAAAAGCAGTCACATTTATAAATGGAGGTTGATGCAGTTTCGAACTAATTGACGAAAGCTGTGAGCTTAAGACCAGTTCTAAAGAACGCTCACGGACATCCCATCGCTACTTTAACATTTCCTTTCAAACTATCGACTTAATTTCTGAAGATGTTTCTGCCGTTGGCAGCATAAGCTTTTAAAGAAATATTATTTTGAGATGAGTTTTTAATAATTTTGTTGAAATGTTGAGCGTCGCTTATTCTTTATTTTTAAAACGTTTTTGTAGGTATATATTAGTTTCCATTTACAAACAATGACTCGAATATTCAAAACAATTTCTATGTATTCTCAGGATAGTAGGTTCATAAATAAATGTTTTAAAATATTTGTAACTAACTTAATTAATTTATAAAATAATTATCTTTCTTGTAATAATTATAATGTAATATTTAAAATGTAAAAGTTATGTAATTTATTTCATTTAAATACATGTACACCGTATATAACTAATGCCAACTGGAAAATAATACTTGGCAATAGCAATGTAAAAGTGTTATATAAACTTTAAAAAAAATTGATCCTAATTTCAATAATACAAAACGGAAAATGATACAATAAAACTTTAGAGTGCTCTGCGCGCTTAAAGACTGGACTAGCAAAAATTCACCTGATATAGAATTTTAAAGTTTAAATATTCTTTATATACCTTCTACATAAAACAATTAAAACCCCATCACTATATGGTAATTGAATATAATAGTAGCAGCTATAAAATATACTATGAAACGTAAGCGCTTCTATACCTCTCAAAACACCTCTAAAATCCATAAAACGTTTCAACAAATTCCGCACTATGTTAATGAACTTTTTATCTGAAAGTAAAAGATGCAAGTCATTTAACTCCAACTAAAACTTCAGCAGATACGAAGTGGGATAGTTAAACGCAGGTTGGATTAGTTACTCGAAGAAGAGAGTTTTTAGATGGACTCGAATAACTCGAATGATCAAATGGACATATCTAATCGTGCGGCTACATTAGCGGGCCAGATTCGTTTCGTGTTGGCAGGCTAAAATCATCATTTACGGGAATAAATCTAAATTTAAAATTTAAGAAAAACCACCAATTCCAGTGCCTTTATTTCCTTTAAAGTAAAACACCATAATATTTTGTAATCTGCACGAGATGCGCTTTCATTTGATACCCCACTCGAGTATATTAACAGATTTTTGGGATTTCCTTCCCCACTCTAACTGATTTTCATGAAACATGTCTTAAAACACTCACCAGAATCACCTTTCATACAAAAACTAAATTAAAATCGCTCAATCCGTTCGGGAGCTATGGTGTCCCAGACAGACAGACAGACAGACACGTCAACCATATAACACCCCTCTTTTTTGTCGGGGGTTAATAAAAATAATAAAATTAAAATTGTTTATTGGCATGTACAAAAAATCATTTAGTAGGTACCTACTACCGGCATGTTCTGAGAACTTTAAAGAGTTTGAACAACATGAGACATTCACCAACCTGCACTTGGCCAGCGTGGTGAATTTAGGTCTACTCTCCCTCGTTAAGAGAGAAGTCCCTGTGTCCCAGCAGTTGGAACGTTAATAGGGTGATGATGATGAGGTACTAAAAACTAACTAAAACTACGATTACTTTGAATTTTTAAACAAACAGTGAAAGTTCCCTAGTCTGAGCTCTGCCCCTCGGTATATGCGATGTTCTTGTCTTTGATTAGCCGACAAATATTTTTGTCGGGTTGCGCACTTTTGAGATTCTAAAGTGACGTAAATGTATCCATGCCCTCGCTGAACATCATCTTCGCCCGAATACTTCGCGTTGCAACGACGCACCCGACCACACACATCCATCGTAGGCCGCTATAGCCGCACTATTAGAAATACATCTTAATATATATAAATCTCGTGTCACAATGTTTGTCCTCAATGGACTCCTAAACCACTTAACCGATTATAATAAAATTCGCACACCATGTGCAGTTCGATCCAATTTGAGAGATAGGATGGTTTTTACGGCGAAAAAAATTCGAATAATTTCGGGAAAATTTTATACCTGTGCGACGCCGGGGCGGGCCGCTAGTTAAAAAAAACTTCTAAAACATATTGTCATCAAACCAAACGCACGGAAAACTTTAAAATTAAGAAATATATAAATAATAATTTTGATGAACAAAACTACGAATTGAAACTGAGCCTATTAGAAAAAAGGTATTTATTGAGAAACGTAAATCCGATCTAACAAAATAAATAAAGTTCTTTTGTTTGTAACCTCTACTTGCTTTAACTAATAAAAAAATCTTTGCTTTTGTTGAGGTAATGGAAAAAAATATAGGATACCCTTCATCCCAAAAAATTACACCTATGGCATTATACCTCTATAAAGAGAAGGCGAGCGTTTGTAATTAATGTTATAAAAAAAAGAAAATGATGACAAAGACCCAAACAAAAATCTTCAGTACTTACAAATGAGTTCACAAACTTTTGCGTTTACAACCTTGGCGGGTAATTGTTTTGCATTTCCCTCCAGAAGTGGTCAAAATCCCATCAAACGAAATAATAACAAAAGTTCACAAACTTATCTCGTATTTCTGTTTTAATCTAAGTTCAGAAGTTTTGATAAATGTACCATGCAGACGTTGCACGGATAATCCAGAGTTTTCTTGTTTTGTCTGACTGCCATTATTTAAGACCACACTCTGCAACTTGTAGTTTCATTGGTTTGAATTAATATTAATATGTTTTAAGAGTAAATAACGACATATCCCTATGGGATGGGTGGGGATGTTGACTTGGGTCTTCACTTTACGTTTGGACTTCAGCGAGTCGACTCCTACAGAGTCCTGCGTTGTTGGTGGCTGATGCTTTTTTTAATGGGAGATAGATCTATGTTTGTCCACAATCTCAACGAGGATGACGATTTACCACATACATCTAGAAGAAACGTATGCACTCTTGTCTTGAAGACACTCAGGTTGTTGTAATTAGAAAATATTCATATTCATTTATTCGTTGATTCATGTGGTTACAAATAGTGTTAAGTTTTATGTATACCCTGACATGAGCCCCGTTGGGACATTACAACTGATACAAAAGTAATCTTAGACTATAGTAGGTTAGTAACTTATTACATATTTAATATTTATCATTAAATTTAAAATTGTTTAAAAGGAAAGTTTTTTTTATAATAATAATATGGCTAGTGAGAATCTTTAATTGTTTTTTAATATTAATATTACCTATACGGCAGCAGGAGGGAGAGAATTCCAGACCTTTGCCATGCGAATAATAAATGTGGATGAGAATGGCTTGGATGTTGAGCTGGGGTCTAGCGTTGTGGTGTGGTCCTGATGATGCTCCGTGGAGTCGTGAAACTAGTTGACTTGCTTTGGTTGGATTCTGTATTTTTAGCAGTGGCGCGGTTCATCTTCAGATGACCTCTGAGGTACGACCAGATGTTATAAGATCTACAAATTGGTTTCGGGACTGGGTGTTTTCTATGTAGATAAGTATGTACATATTTACAAAATAAAATCTAAATGTATCTACGTAGTAAATTAGTCACCTAACACCCATAGCACAAGCTTTAGTTTAGGGCTAGGTGATGCTGTGTGATTAGTCCGGAAATATTTATTTATTTATCTTCCAGTAATCCTGTGCGCCCGCCCAATACACACACATGTGTAGGAGCCAGGCAGGCAGTTTTTTTTTTTTTTTTTTTATTATTGATAAGCCTTCATTTGACCACAATCTCACCTTTTGCAAAGTGACGATGTGGTCTAAGATGGAGCATGAAGGCCTAGAAGTGTAGCAGTGCAGTTGCATGATAATTTTGCAGAAACTTGCCAGAGAGAATTTGGTAGCAATTTCATTTTCAAAGTCGATTGTCATCCCAATTAGCCAACACGGTTTTTTTCATGGCCCAGTAATGAGACAGAGACATTTTTGACCGTCGAATGAAATATTATCAGCACATTATTATCCCCGCAACATTGCTCATCTATTCTGGACACAACTTCCTGCTATCCCAAAATATTTACCAATTATTCTAAGCCATACGATATCACAGATTATCTCAACAGAACCCATTCAATATTTGTACAAAGCTCTCCAAATGTTTTGTGGAAAAACACCGAAAGGGGAACGAACCACTGATACGTAAACACTCGACAAAAGGGAATCCGTTCGTTTGTTTGTCCGTTATGAAACGAAGCACCTTGGCTATTAGTCACTAATGCATTTCTGTTTGGTATTTCTTTGAAATCAGAAGTAAGTACTTGAGTGGTCAGAAGTAGTTGATTATTTGGAGTTTAGTGAAGTCATACGGTACAACTTTTTTTTTTATGCTAGATAAGCTTTTATTTGACTACAGTCTCACCTAATGTAAAGTAACGATGTGGTCTAAGATGAGGCATGAAGACCTAGAAGGTACGAAACACGGAAAAATCGCTTCACGCACTGGCCCAGCCCGGAGGGTGGTGACAAGCCACGGACGAAGCCTACCACCAGAGACTGTTCTTAGCACCACCCGGAGGTCACTTGTAAGGATTCAGAGGGTTAACGGTACGGTAACGGTAACGGTAGGGTACTTACGGACGTGAACTGAAAAAACCTCCAAATCATCATTATCATCATGTTCCTCTCCTTTTATCTCTCCTGCTCTCCATTTTCCTATCAGTCCTCAAAAAGCTCGGGCATCACCGTGTTGTTAGAATAACATAGGGCACATTACAAAAAATTACTTATAGGTTATAATATATGCCACAGAGTGGGAGGGCTTTAATAACCAATTATAATCTAATTTATAACATTTCGTGTGTAAATGCGCATCGCCTCTTATGATCATTAATTTCTTGTCCTTATCCTATAATGTGAGGTCGGCACAACATGTAATTTTGTTCCATTTTTCTCTGTTAACTATAAAATTACATAGGCTGAAGCAACACTTCGCTCTAAGTCACCGTAAACTAAACGTTATACATACATTCAAGAACTCAATATTATTTTAAACTAATTTCGCCCAACGGTAACGGCTATTAAACTATATACATTTATTTATTACCTATTTATTTAGTAGCCATTCCGTCCCACTGCAAAGATGGGCCTTGCCCACGGCCAAAGACCTCCCTTTTTTCTTAGAAGCACATCGCATACATGGACAACGTAAAATTAATAAAATTTTAACATTGTAAAACAAACATAATTTATTTTTTTGTAATAAATATGTGATAGTATGATTTCCTCATAATGTAATTGTAATTAATAATAAATAAAAAATAAATAAATATTTCCAGACAATTCACAGAACAACATCTAGCCCCGTAGTAGCTCTGAGTGTTACGGGTACTGGATATCTGATATACTTATTATTATAATAGGCATAGGTTCATATTATAGATATTTTTTTACTATACATTTAAACACCCAGACCAAGGAGAAAGTGCTCGCAGAACATACAAACACTTTCACCATCGAACCCGCTACCTCTTGCGCCGCACGCGAACCCTCGCCCACCGCGCCACTGAAGCAGTCAATTATAAATCATTAATTTCATTGCAAATGAGACAAGTCACATAGATTACATAAATAATAAACGTGCACTACAAAAAACTAAAACTCTCCTGCCGCCATAAAATTTGTCTCGTATTTTTAAAGACGTAAATCTTTAGCACCACTGTAACTCTTTTATAAGCTTAATTCTCTAAATACCTCGCTTATTAACACGCTAGTGGACTACTAAAGAACCCAAAGAATTTGCGTCAACAAATCATATACCTTTGAAACCATAAAAGCATTCTTAAAACAAGAGAGAAAGAATCAGGACAGCTCTCTGGATGTGAAGTGGGCTGTGGTGTGAGGTATGAGCTGAGGCGTTTAATGAAGGTTACCCGCTCCAGAAATTTTATTATGAAAATTTGAAGGTATTGTGGATATTCTGTTAATTTCTGAAAGAACTTCAAACCTTCAAGATTTTTTAAATATATTTAAGATAATTGTCAACACTGAAGCGTAACTGAATTTTTAAGATTTTCCTTTTGAAGATATATCCACGAATTCAATTACGCACTTTCTCTTTATAACGCAGAGCAGACGGCTGAAATGACGATGATGATGATGATAATAAAATTTTACACTCAAATACTACGGTTTTTTTATCCTGATTTTAAATTTAACTCCATATATGTTTTTTGTTTCAATTTATGGCCAGCATAATATTAAACCAATCAACTTAGGCTTAGTTAAAAAGCATTCGGCAACGAAACATAATTAGCATAAGATATGCTTATGTTTCGACCCACGCTATAAAAAGAAGCGTTTGAAATATGCCAGTGAATCACAGTGGGGAGCGTGGAATGCGTTAATAAGTCCCGAGGAAGGAATCCTACTGCACTAACTATACTGTGAATGTATGAATGCTGAGCACATTACGTGTTAGGACGTTGGAGTTGATTCTGCTGAAAGCACGGGCAATCACAATAACGTTCCATTTTTAAAGATTTCTTAAAAAGAGGTTGTATTTGTTGATGGTATGAAACCTTTTTTAAAATAAACTTATTATTGCGAGTATACTACATAGGTCTATGGAATTGCTGATCTTCAGGACTGGCCATTATAAAATGAAAAAGAAGTTTGGTTTATAAAAATAAATTGGAAATAATTTATTTAAAAAAAATAATTTAGATGGATATCGAATGTGTTTTTGACAAACATTTCTTTTTTCTTAGAAATTATTTTTTACATTATACCTACGTGGTTAAATCATTTTATTGTGTTTTAATTAACTTTGACAACAGATTTATCATCATTAAAATATTGTGTAGATATTATAATGTCTATACTAGACCTCCACGAACATTTCAAGACTATGTTAAGATAAATCCGTTCAGCCGTTCTCGAGTTTTAATCAGACTAACGAACAAAAATTCATTTTTATTTATATAGATTTACTTAATATTAACACAGCCATTATATACATTGAAGACGAAGAATTTTATAAATAAGTAACGATAAGAATTTTTTTTTTAAACTTAGACGAAACAATTTTTCAAGTTTTTGGTTACTAAACTCGTTTAATTCATATGTTTGTTATCATAAAAATGAACCCAAAATTAATAAAAACGGATAAACACCAAAATAATGCTTAAATTCATCCAACATTTTCCTTTAGTCGCATATTTTTATTTCATTTGGCCTCGTCTGCCCTCATCAAGCCTACATTAATATGGTGTGGATCCCGAAAATTCATTCAGCTATTTGGAATCGTAATTTTGTAAACTAGGTCGGTGTAACTACCTACTTACTGAGCGGTTCGGTTCATGGTAATTTCGATAACTACCTATAATAATAGTTATAAACCTATCTGTACTAATATTATTAATCTGAAGGGTTTGTTTGTTTGATTGAATTCGCTAATCCCATGAAATACTGGTTTGATTTGATAAAATATTTCAGTGGTCACATTTATCATAATTTTTTCCAGAAAAATCAAGAGGTGCGCTTGGTTTGAACCCACGACCTTTGAAATGAAAGTCGAGTGTGCACCTATCCAACACGGCTTTAGTGTGATACGAATACTCGTGGGTTCGGTCATAACTTATTCCCGCTACAATCCTAACATTGTATAAACCTAAATTCCACTAAAACAAAGAAATAAAATATCACTTAAGGCCTACAAGATAGAGCTACAAATTCGAAGATCCGATCCTAACAAAGGGAAGGTACAAATCTAGGCTTATCCCGCAGACAAGACTAATCCTATCAAATGGCCTGCCGGCAACGGCACGAATTTATATGTTGCCGAAATCACGCTGGAAATACAGAAGCTTAACACGTAATCATCATCATTGGTTGGGACATTGAAATAGAATAATTCAGTGTAGTCGGGGCTTAACCCGAAATTACAAAATGCAGAAGAATTGCAACCTATCACGTGATTGACGCGTTGGTGTAATTGGTACCACTTCGGGGTGATTTCTCGGAGATCGGAGAGAATCCTGTGTGCGAAGGTAAAGAAGTGTCATAATCTTATTCTGCATAAAAAAATAAACATTCAAAGTGTTCCTAGACAACAAACAACATCAAAGTTCTGACGGAACAAACATGCATTGCATTTCAATAATTTATTTTGTAAATGTTAAATTTACTATAATTACCTATGAACAAAAACTCCAAAATTATAATAACTACGAAATTGTAAAAACTGATACAGCTGAGTCTATTCTATTCGTTTCTCAACTCAGCATAAAACATTGAAGCGAACTGTCAAGACGATGTTATTTCATTTATAATTTTTATTAATTTTAATTTGACCTGTCCATGTATGCCAATAGACTAACACTTTTTCGCTTTAAAATATTACATACGCGTTGAATCGAGAACCTTCTTTTTATGTTGAAAGTACTTTGAAAATAACGCTTCAAGTCTATAAAATAGACATACAAATTCCAATATCCAATCCTATTAAAAGGAAGGTGCAAATCGAAGCTTAACCCGCAGACAAGATAAAAAAAAAACATTTATTTCCATCGTTTGGTTTTACAAAACTTAGACACGTCAAAAATAAAACAAAAAAACAAAAAAAAATCATAGGTTCTTAAAGATAAATCTTCTATATAAATAAAAATAAATTGTTGTTCGTTAGTCTGATTAAAACTCGAGAACGGCTGAACGGATTTATTTTATCTTAGTCTTGAAATGTTCGTGGAGGTCTAGGGAAGGTTTAAAAGGCGAGAAAAATTGAATAATTGGCGGGATTTTTTTTTGTAATTACCCGTGCGAAACTCTAGCTCATTTTTTAATTGAAACTTTACAATCATCTTGTTTTTGGTTTTCTGTTGGAGCAGATTCCGTCCCAAACAGTTTTGTACCTGATATTTTCTAAAGCCGTGTTGGCTAAGTGGGAGCACACTAGACTTTCATGTCGAAGGTCGTGGGTTCAAAACCCTCAGCGCACCTCTGAATTTTTCTTCAAAAAAAATATGTGCGATGATATATAAGCCTTCATTTGACTCAATTTCACCTGATGTTAAATGACGATGTGGTCTAAGATGGAGCATGAAGACCTAGAAGGTACATGGCTTCTCCGGACCACATTACGAAACACGAAAAAATCGCTTCACGCACTGGCCCAGCCCGGAGGGTGGTGACAAGCCGCGGCCGAAGCCTCCCACCAGAGACTGTTCTTAGCACCACCCGGAGGTCACGTGTAAGGATTCAGAGGGTTACCACTTATGGACGTGAACAGACAAAACCTCCAAACTACCTACTATTTAGCGTCCAAAATACATCAGTGCTTCAAATAGAAACTTATAACAACAATAAAGGCATGTCAAGTCAACAGAGTGTGCTCCCACTTAGCCAACACAGCTTTTACATACATATATATATATATATATATATATATATATTTTATGATTCATATTAAACACCTAAACCAGCGAGAAAGTGAAGGTACTTTAAATATTGACCAAAGTTTAGGCAAAGTCACGTCAGAAAACACGTATATGGATTTGCTATTAGATCCATATCATTTTTTCTAACAATTGTCAAACGCCCTGAACGCCCTTAGCTGTCCATTCTAGCTATCTCTTGGAAGAATTCCAACGTCAACAAAAAGTGTTTTTATCTTGTAGGGGCTTATTTATGTGGGTATACCTACTAATATTTTCGGAAGATCTCGAGCACATTATCATAAGTTTTGGCCGGTTTATGGCTGGTGTTTTAGTTTTAGGGTTTTTTTCTTCCAATTTCGTTTGATAATAGTGCTACTGAATTCTGTGATAGTACCTAGATTAAGAAATCGGATGAATGTTTGATAGCAAATTTATCATAATGTAAGTCAATTATATTAAGTATATCAGATGTCTAGTACCTGTAACACATGCTTATACCTTACTACGGAGCTAAATGATGTTGTGTGGATAGTCCGGATTTATTTATTTTACTTTACTTATGAGGTTAACTGTGTTTTAACTGTTTTTGAGTTTTAGTTAAGGTTTTAAAGATATGCGATAACCCTAATGATATCATGCTACTCTATCTATACAGAGTAAATGTAAAATATGATAATTATACATTGTAGTGTCTGACGACCTCTGTGGCTCGGTGGGCGAACGTCCGCCTGAGGCGCAGGAGGTTGCAGGTTCGATTCCCGCCGGGGGACCAGATTTTGTACAGATTTGTACTTACCTCGGGGCTAGATGATGTTGCTTCAAGCAACTTGCTTGGATTGTCCAGCTATATTTATTTATTGTCCTTAATACTTAGTTCAAAATTATTAAGTTCAGTATTTAAGATGGAAGTAAAGTAATTTTGAAAATCAAAAGATCACTAAGCATAAAAATAAATCAATAAATAAATCACAAAAATTTAGTAATTCATCTATAGTAGCATAAGGATACATTTAATTAAGTATGGGCTAGTTTTAGGTTTAGCATTAGATATTAGGTATTTATATTGTATAAGCCTCCGTCCATAAAATTTATTCGGATTTTGTGAAATAAGTTCTAAATCTACAGTGTTCTCATTATATCGAAGATAGTTAGAATTCAATAGAATACCACGTTATTCTTCATTCCTTTAAACGGGACCGAAAGTAAAGAGAGTTTAAATTTCAAAAAATGCCTCATTAAACCGCTAATTGCCAGTCGGCAGAATACAAAGGGGTATCCAGCACCTACAATGTATAGAGGTAAATATCATATTTTACATTTACTCTGCATAGATAGATTAGCATGATATCATTAGGGATATCGCACATCTTTAAAACCTTATCTCAAAAACAGTCAAATCACAGCTAACCTAATAAATCCTAATTAAGTTACAAAGTAAAATAAATAAATCCGGACTATCCACACAACAACATCTAGCCCCGTAGTAAGGTCTAAGCATGTGTTGCAGGTACTAGACATCTGATATACTTAATATAATAGACACACATACATAGATATTGTAAGTATACATATTTAAATACCCAGACCAAGGAGAAAGTGCTTGCAGAACATACAAACACTTAACCCCTCAGCAAGCATATTACAAAAAAATATAATTATAAAATAATATAAAATTATTTTATACTATATTTATATCATGGAAGAAACAAAAATATTTATTAATATAAGATTATGTGGGTAGGATTAAAGGGTAATAGGGTAACATATTGTTAGAAATGCTAGTAGCTAGGCGGCTTTTTATTCCAACAAAAGCGTCTCAAATATTCCGATTCAATAATAACATTTCTTATACAATTTATACCATGTTGATGTTCAATATAACATTACTGAAAACACAAAGGAAAGCTATTATTGAAATATCAGCACTATCTTATCCATTACTTGGCCAAACCCTGCCTTTTCACCTCCAAATTCCGTTCATAAATTTTATTTCACCGATTTAGAACCACGTCGTACATCATGAATGCAGAAAAGGTCTTTGGCTAAGTAATACCGTTACGTCACAAATTCACATATAAATTCACTTAATAGGATGTAAATCTCACTTCTGATCGGATATTTAATGTAAATTTATATCATTGTGACAGCGGGATTTGAATTTTGGTAATCATACTTTTTGGTGTGGATTTAAAAATGCTGGTGGAATTTTTGCGGGTAATAATAATCATTTTATTTGAGGTGGGTTACGTAAAATGTTTTATGGTTTGGCTTCAAGTTGTATGCTTTAAATCTTGTGTTTTGTGGGAGCCATTCTCGCGCCCATAATATTATAAAGAATTCGAAATACATGTATCGAAATTTCAGTATATATTTATATGTTTAAAATAAATGTAAGTATTTCCGGACTACCACACAATAATATCTAGAAAACGACAATGTATATTCTTAATACAATATACATTCATATTCATTATAAAGATATATTACAAATATACAGACCAAGGAGAAAGTGCTTGCAGAACATACAAACACTTGGCCCCTCGGGAATCGAACCCGCAAGCGGACCCCACAGTCAACACCCGGCAGTCAACTAAGTCATGTTTTACGATAAAATAGCTTGTCAGTGGTTGTTCAACAATTGGCTAATAAGGGGCAACTCTCGTACTTATAATTAAAACGAACATTTAAGGAAACTGAAAAAATCTGATAACTTAAGGTTTCATATCATAGGCGCTACAATTGTCCTCTGAACTGACTTGTATCTAAATAAGAGAAAAATACTTGTTATTTTAAGTTTTATCTGATCATTTCATCTTTGTGAAATATTGTACACACTTAAACTGTAAAAGACTCATGTAGCCATGGGTTTCCGTTTTTTTTATTCTTTATTTGACCATAATCAATTGATGTAAAGTGACGATGTAGTCTAAGGGGCATGATGACCTGGAAGGTAGATAGATGGCTTTTCCGGACCACATAACGAAACACGAAAAATCGTTTCACGCACTGGCCCAGCCCGGAGGGTGGTGACAAGCCGCGGCAGAAGCCTACCGCCAGAGACTGTTCTTAGCACCATAGAATGAATTTAAGTCTAGCTAAACAACATACTATAAATAAATTAAATGTCGCTAACACCCTTTGGGTACGGAACCTAAAAAATCACCAAGCTACAATTCCCTTACAATTTATCTTAGATGCTTTACTCCCATAATATTTCATCCAATAGGTGGTTGTTTACCATTAGTTATTACATTTACTCGGTACAATTTAAATAGGAAAAATCATTTTTCTTATCCGGATTATCTGCAGACAATATTAAGTTTTATTGCCATTGGAGTAGAATTTAAATTCGGTAGTTGTATTGACTTGGTTTCATGTTATTCTTCACATTATTGATACAAAATGTCATAAAAGGACTCAAAGAAGCTTGTATCTGGAATTTCGTTGAACCATTTGCATAAGTTATCTGCTAAAGAAGCTGATATTCATTTAGCTTGCTCAGGTTTATGTGACCGTATTCTGTTCCGTCATTTCAATTTAAAATATCAGGTGAATGAATGAATGAATGAAAGTATTTATTGTTTCTAAACTTACTTAATTATATTTAAGTATCCAACATCTTTACAAAGGTGAACTTAGTAACTAGAACATTCCTTAGGTCCTTGCCTGGACCTTATAATTCAACGCTATAATGCACCATAAAATTGCTGACAAATCTATTCTACTAAATTTTTTTATTTAAGTGGAAACAAATGGAAAAATGAAATGAATTATCTATACTAATATTATAAAGAGGAAAGGTTTGATTTTTTGTTTGTTTGTTTGTCTCGAATAGGCTCTGAAACTACTGCACCGATTTAAAAAATTCTTTCACCATTGAAAAGCTACACTATCCCTGAGTGACATAGGCTATATAAAGTTTTCAAAAATAATATGATTTCTTACCAAACTCCGATAATGTAACCCATGGTGAAAAAAAGAACCTAAAATCTTTCTTTAATCGCGAATGCTGCGAAAACTATTGAATATATAACAAAGTGATGTATGACAACTTTGTAGAACTTATTATTATCTACAAAAAACGTTTTTAATAATATCTCTAACTATTATAGTTTTGTGATTTTTTTTAAAAATATACCTAAAATCTTTCTTTAATCGCGAATGCTGCGAAAACTATTGAATATATAACAAAGTGATGTATTACAACTTTGTAGAACTTATCATTATCTACAAAAAACGTCGAATCCTTCAATTTCCTTAAAAGTAAAACACCATAATAATGTGTAATGTGCATGTGCACGCAATGCGCTTTCATTTGATACCCCACTCGAGATTTTCGGTTTTCCTTCCCCACTCTAACCACCGATTTTCATGAAATATGTCTAAGAGCACTCGCGCCAGACTCACCTTTTAAACAAAAAAAACTAAGTTGAAATCGCTTCATCCGTTCGGGAGCTATGATGTCCCAGACAGATAGACACGTCAAACATATGACCCCTCTTTTTTTGTCGGGGGTTAAAAATGAATCGCAAAATGTGTTGCTAAGCGCATAACTCAACAACGCCTATACTAATTTAGCCAATTTATTTTTTTTATTGTTTGTTGGAGTTTAAGGATGGTTTTTACGGAGAGAAAAATTCGAATAATTTTGAAACAATTTTGAATAATTACCCGTGCAAAGCCGGGGCGTGCCGCTAGTATCTGATAATTACTTGAGTTTAAACTTTATTCTAAAAAGTTTTATTTATTTATTTGTTGCATCATGTGGTTAATATAAAGGTGTTAACATTCTAAATTCTCTGACATGAGCCCCGTTGGGGCATTACAACTAAGTTAAATTTTGATTGTTTTTTTTCAAATCTCTTCAAGTATAATTGCAATGTTTTTTCCAAAAATGCTCTGGTGGCAACCAATGAATTGCAGTAAAGGTATATTGCAAGGGATCGTTAGCCAAAATGAAGAAGTACGTTTTATTTAAAATTGTCTGAGCTGTGTGCGATGCGCCAAAAGCAAGTAAAACGCTGTTCTGAATGAATATTTCTACATAAACAAACAATAGATTAAATATTTCGCTCGAAAACATTTAAACCATAAGATTCAAAAACTCATTTGAAAACTGCTATCGAAGCGAGCGAGATCAATGCGGTGCGCACAAATATTTGAATGAATTCCTAGGGAGACAAAAGAATTCAATTTATCGAAAAATTGTGTTCCCGTTTCTAAAATAATGGATTGGACGGTAGGTGTTTATGAAATTGATTTCACGTGAGCAAAGTGCGCTTTGTTCGCTTTAAATTGGCTGAAGATGAGTTATGTGTAGGGAATGTACCATTGACAAAGAAAAAATCTATCAGCACACACGTAGTTATGGATTTTAACGAATACGTATATACAGAGTGTCCCGTAATCAATGGATTACCTTGAAAAGTCTCATTGCCGATGCAGGCCGTTCAGAAAAAAATATTAAAAAATCTATCACGACACGTTGTTGAATTATACGATTATGAAACCTAGCCTAACTAACCTAGTTTTAAATTATTGGTCACCCATGTTTTCATAATTTTTTTATAAACATTGCGCAAGCTTTACAGCTTACCAGCTGCTAGATGTTGTGCGGATTGTCCGGAAATATTTATTAATATTTATTTGGTAATGGATTTTACTCACTATTTATGTAATGCACATATTCACGTGTAAATTTTACACGTGAGTAAAACTCAAAACTCGTTTTCAAAAATACCTACTTAGTGTATGGCTTTCGCGGGAGTCTAGGGAGAAATAATCATGCATCCGTATAATCTAAATGTTTCAAACTAACTACTAATTACATAGACATGTCTAACCGACACCATCATGCACTGTTCGACAGTTAAGCCAATCTATCAATGTGAAACTCAAACTCGAGTGGAGAGTTCTCGACAGATATTGTCAATTAGCTCAGTACTGGGAACATAGGGAAACTTAATGTCTGTGTATCGTACATTTAGTGCTTAGCACAGAGGTGCAGTAGTTAGCAGGTGAATAACTCCATTATTACATGTGAATGAGTAAGGGTGTTTTGATGTTTTTTACTTTTTTAACTTCTTTCAGGGGGCTAGAAAAATAAATATCTACTGCTATGAGGTAAAACGTGATAAGAGGTATTTTTTGGAAAAATATCCTCAAAATCGAAATGGTGTAGAATAAAATATAGTCGCAAGGTGCGAGCCACTCACACCCTTTCGCTTTATATACCAATGTTGAAACACGTTGTAATACGATCATTTACTAAAATTATATTCCTGATATTTGATTCAGTATTATAACTTTATTACAGATTAATATGACACTCTATAATTATATCTAATCAAATCTATAAGTATAACCAATAATTGTCCAATAATGTATATTCTGTACATCATTTAATATTTGCAATCCCACACAATCAGTTACGGATCAATTAGAGCTAATCTGCAGTTGATAGACGGATGGACGTAATCGGAAACAAGCTATTCATTTTTGACCTACATAAAACCACGTGCAAGGCGAGCGAGCGTAGTAAGCGTGCCGAAGCGCTACAAACTCTCAACTCTCAACAAATTAATCCATAATTCAGTTCAGTTCAGTTCTAATTCAATTAAATTGCTTATTGATTGGACTCTGGCCTTGAAGCGTCAGTTTACCAGTGTCATGTTAAATAAAATTATAAAGTGTAAAAGATGTTACTCAGTTGAAAGTATCTCAGTTCAGTTCTAATTATTGGCATCGCGCTTGATATATGCTACGTCTTGCCAGTGACATTCATTTACTTGAAAGTTTTGTAAGCTATACAAAAAGTTGATCGGTATCCAGAATGCAGAATAAGCCATAGTAACGTACTTTATAAAAGCAAAATTTTAGAATATAAATGTGACGGTGTCATGTCGACAGTAACTTAAATAAGGCGTTTTTGCCGCAAATAGATTAAAAATTCATCTATTCTACAATCAAAATTTAATTGATATATGGAATCTTTAGTTTTTCATAATATAAACAAATTATTCGATAAGTATATATATACATAAGTACACAGTTACTCTCACATAACACTCACTAGCATCTGTTATGTTAGTTTTGTGTTCTTTTTCGTAAAGCTATAAAAAATGGTTTCTTAATATTTTATCCTATTTTGAATTCTTTGTTTTCTTTGTTATAAGCTATTGGTTTTCCATGTGAATAAATGAATCAATAAAAGAACGTGTGTTTTAATCCATTTTACTTAAAGTAACTTTGCCTTCATAAAGTTTCCAACTTTTGGCAGTTCCCGAAATGCCGTTCAACATTATAATTACAGATTAATATGATATTCAGTAATCCAATAATCAGCTGGAATGTATCTTCCATACATCATTGAGTATTTGGAATCCAGCACAATTAATCACGGCCTTATTAAAGCTAATCTGCAGTTGAAAGACAGATGGACGTAAACGGAAACAGATTACGCATAAGGAATACGAATTGGGAGGTTCTCCATTTTTGGCACAGCACCCAAAGATAGTACTTGGAGGATACATTTACACAGAATTCAGGCTGAGTAAGACCATAGATTGAATATTTATCAAAGACAAAAATCAAGCACTTGTGCGAGAAAGATTACTCATAAATTTGAAGAAGATTGAAAAGGTACGATATACAGGGGTGCATAGTTCATTAAGATGATAGACATAATGAACTCTGCACCCCTGGGCACAGCCCTAAGAGCTACCTTTTGAATTGTAATAGATAACAATTCAGGACACTGGGGACATCTCTTTTTAACCCCCGACCAAAAAAGAGGGGTGTTATAAGTTTGACGTGTCTGTCTGTCTGTCTGTCTGTGTGTCTGTCTGTGGCACCATAGCTCCCGAACGGATGGAGCGATTTCAATTTAGTTTTTTTTTTGTATGAAAGGTGAGTCTGTCGCGAGTGTTTTTAGACGTGTTTCATGAAAATCGGTTGTGCCGTTTAAAAGTTATGGGGGTGAGAGTGGGTAAGGAAAACCGAAAATCTGCAAATATACTAGTGTGGGGTATCAAATGAAATCGCATCGCGTCCACATTACATAATATTAATATGTTGTTTTACGTTTAAGGAAATGATGGCATTGGAATCGGGGGTTTTTCTTCAATTTTAAATTTAGATTTATTATGAGATTGGTATATGTCACATGTCCTTCAAAGTTTTTAGATCATGCCAAAATGTTATAGCACGTGTTTGCCTCTTATATTCAATCATCGTCGTGTCTCAGAATGAAAGTCGTCTCTGCTCCCACTTAACAAACACGGCTCGCAATATATAAGTATGTTCAATTTGTTTGTGTTTTTTCTATATTATTTTTGCCGTTAGTAGATTTCGTAAAATGAAACTATGGAAATTAATAAATCTTGTTTTTACTTCACGAAATATTGTTCGGATGGGTTTACGCGAAAACACAGTAATTGCACTATTGTTGGGCTTGTAAAAACATATGTTGGGTTTGTATTGGTACAGTGTCATTTTTTTGTTACACTGTTGAATTTAGGAACTGAAATGAGCCTCTTAAAATTGTGTAGCTTTAGTTTTGTAATAATTTGTTACCTATGTCAGACTCGTAATAAAAGCTCAGAATAGAATAGAATAGATGAATAGAATAGATGAATAGAATATACTATATTACACACCAGATGAACAATACAATAAATAATATTTATAATAAAAAATATCTATATATGTATGACTATTATATTAAGTATATCAGATATCTAATACCCGTAACACAAGCTTATAATTACCACGGGGCTCGACGTTGTTGTGTGCATTGTCTGTAAATATTTATTTATATGAAATTAAAACTAAACCTAGAATGCGTAATGGGCGGTCTTATTGCTCAGAGCCCAACACGGGCCTAAATGTTTCTGTTTAGTTTGGTCCATCGCAATAATGATAAATAAAATGTTTGAATCGTAGACATTGCATCTAGAAAGATTAGTTTATTACTCATAATCTTTTTATTTCAATACATCTATATAATTTGATTTATTCAATTTCGCCCGTTTTGGAAACCGGCGTTTGGAAACTAGTTTACTAAAAGTTATTTTTTTAAACTTGTACGTTAATAGTTTCCTGTAAGGTTTTTTATGCTTAGTAAGTCTAAACCAATATTTTCCCACATCAAAAGATTCTCAACGATTTGTATTTATACCTGAAGGTTATTTTTTTTAAGTGTCAAGGTGCGTACGGATTGCGCGTACCCTGGTACGCGTACTCAGTTTACGCGTATCCGGAACGCCTAGTCCATACCTGCATCTACGCGTTCACTCTTGGGGTACGCGTACCGCGCGAGCCAACTCGCAGCGCGAGCCACCGTCTGTCGGTTTTTGGTCGCGCGTCAAAGAGGACGCACGCGGCCGGCTACGCTATATTTGGACGGCAAAATGAATAAACACGCGTGTTCTTCGAGTTTGTCGGAGTCATGGCGAATGACTGGGGCTCGCGGAGCGCTCTGGATCGATTGACCTCGCGTACAGGTTCGCGGCGGTCCGTACAAGAGATGTACGCGTATCCAATGTACGCGTGGACAACTACGCGTAACACAGGAACGCGCTATCCGTACGCACCTTCAGACAAATTTAGAACTCCACCTGTTTCCTGTGCAGTTTCCGACCGTAGGTCAACTTCCGAGTTTTCTCGAACAACCGTCACTCACTGTCACCCCACTTGGATATTTTAAACTGTGTCAGACGGTTGTATGAATTTCTTAGTTTTGCTGAATGTCGCTTCTTATTTTGCATTGTAAAATGTGTTTTACCACTGTGGAATAAGGTTCGATGTTGCTCTGTTCTGAGACTTTTGCATTTAATATAGTTCTTTGATGTAAATAATGCTTGGTTTCTCGCGGACTCTGCTATTTATCGATTGTGAATAGAATATCGAAGCTCAAACTTCAACATTTTCTGTTGTGGATAATCTACAAAAGAATACAAAATACAAGGGGATTTACATATTAGTGAAAAAGATCAAAGGTTACAGATTGAATAAGCTTATTGAAGACTGGGCTACTTGAATCAAATTGATAAGCACAACTTACGTTGAATGACAATTAGCGACTTATTATCGAAAAAGTTGTAAAATTATAGATTAAAGGATGTAACTTGAGAACTATGGGACCGCTTATAATTAATTTTTGCTTAAGCAACAGAATTCATAGGAAAAAGACGCATCAAATCCATTCAGGTTAATTCGTTTTGAGGTATTAAACATAAAAATTGAGAACTTGTGATGCTTGGATTTCGGTTCACAAGCAATATTCAATTCAACTCAAAACTGCTAATAAAAACTACCGCTAATAAGGAATATGCACGAGACTTTAAAACGGACGTAAGTACATATTTATTTTTACAACACAGTTATTTTTAAAATTTATTGTTATTTTTATAGTGAAACTTGATCATCAAAAAGTAACTATTTCAATATTCCCTCGCATATTTCCAAGACGCATCACTTAGCCGAGGTAATCAATTGTTTTTTACCAGATTTTATCAAAGTTTCAGCAAGTTGAAGTTTGCACCAAACACTTCGTTGTTGATGTCAAAATGGGCGCGTTTTGAGTCCCCGTTAAGGTCAGTGATTTTAATATATGTATAAGCTTATAAGGCTTTAAGATTTATATTTGGTGTGTAACATCTAATGTGGGTAAGGTAACAACTAGAAGAAACTAAAATATTAAACGAAGTTAATTGGGAACATTTTTTCGTTACCAATAAACGTATTCTTCCTGATTAAAAACCACCCGCTAAATACAAGTTAGGTACAAGTTTAAGCCTCATTTAGAACGCGCTTCGTAGCAAGTTCCTATGTCCAAGTTTAACCCGTTACCTGCCGGTGGTTTTAACCAGCCGCGGGCTGGCTACATCAGCCCAAACTAAAGTTATAATAACTTGTTTCTAATTTGTTGATTTCACGCAAAGCAACCGCCTGCGTTCGCTAAAGTTGTGAATTTTAATGGCGAACTCAATCAGTTTTGTCTTTGATCTAACAGTTTTGAATGGATGTTTGGTATTGCTTCTTAGTGAATTTTAAATGACAGTAACTATACTTACTTAAACTGATATGATCAGTTTTGTCCTTGGTCTGGGTGCTTAATATGTAAAGAAAATCTATATATTAAAGTCTATTATAGGTATAAAGTACATTAGATGTCTAGTATCCGTAACACAAGCTTAGAGCTTACCACGAGGCTAGATGTTGTTGTGTCGATTGTCTGGAAATATTTATTTAGTTTTATAACGGGATACCATAATTGATTGTATTTCGAGTTTCCCGATATTTCGGCACAGTTACATGCCAAACAAGCCGTGCTGGCTAAGTGGGAGGACACTTGACTTTCATTCCGAAGGTCGTGGGTTCAAACCCCGCCACGCACCTATGGATTTTTCTTCTTGAGAAATTTATGTGCGCTTTAAACACGTGCTTTAACGGTGAAGGCAAACATCGTGAGGAAACCGGCATGTTCTGAGAACTTTAAAAAAAAGAGTTTGAAGGACATGTGACATTCACCAACCCGCACTTGGCCAGCGTGGTGAATTAAGGCCTAATCTCTCTCGTCAAGAGAGAAGTCCCTGTGTCCCAGCAGTGGGAACGTTAATAGGGTGATGATGATGATGATGATGATGATGATATACATAGATAAACGGATAAAAATCATGTCTAATGTCCATGTTGGGCCCTCTCTTATAATTTATAATGGAAGTCAAGGCTCGAAGTTGTTAACGCATATGTATACTTAGAACAGATTTCCTATTTTGTTTTAAAATTTCGCTTATTCTGCTATGTATATTGTTTTTTTTACGAGTAGCTGACACCGACTCCAAAGATAACACAAGTTGAACCTATGTACAATTTACTATATTTATTACTATTAGATTCATCATCATCATCAGCACCCTATTAACGTTCCCACTGCTGGGACACAGGGACTTCTCTCTTGACGAGAGAGATTAGGCCTTAATTCACCACGCTGGCCAGTTGCGGGTTGGTGAATGTCACATGTCCTTCAAACTCTTTTAAAGTTCTCAGAACATGCCGGTTTCCTCACGATGTTTGCCTTCACCGTTAAAGCACGATTGATTTTATTTATTATTTAATACTTTTAAGTTGTTGACATTGGTTTTCTTAATCATAGTTTAAATTTTTTATTAATTAATACTTTAAAGTTAGTCTAATAAGTTAATATTTTTTTAGTTTTAAGGTTTAGTTCTTTTTTAATAAAAATAAAATAAAAGATAATCAAAAATCTTTCGCATTCAGACCATCTTCCATTTTGAAGTCGGATAAAAAAAGCTGCAATGACTGATGGTTTATATTTTAGTCATGGAGTTGCATTCTTACCTCAACTTTGGCACATTCATTTGAGTCGAGTTCGAACATCGGCCAAAAAGCCGAGCGTTCTTAGTAAAGTGAAAAACTTTACCCATGTTCAGCTTTTAAAGTTTTGTAAAACGCAAGGTTTCTGCTACCTACTCCATTGTCAACTGCCTTCTTGATAGTGTATTATTAAATTATGTAAATTTAACAACTCTGATGACAAACCTATAACCTTATGCACCAAAATGGCGCACCTATGTCAAGAATAGGTATTAGGTAGATCCAGGACACCTCGAAATAGCTGGAAGCCTATGAGGGAGGCTTATGACCAGCAGTGGACTTCCTACAGCTAATATGATGATGATGCTGTCAGGAAACAGAACAGAATCAATAACTCAAGCAAACATACACTAATTCACCAATTCTGTTTCATATTAGAGTAAACTCCATTTTTTGTCTTTCAAAGCAATTTAGCCGCTTAAGCTATCAATTTCCATGCAAATTCGAGTCATTACTGCGTGCAGTATATCCTGAACGTCAAACGGATATTGTAGCCTCCTATTAGACTGCCAATACAGTTCTAATCCTATCAATATTTGCGCAGTCGAACTGTAATATTCTGCACTGTAGCATTCAGAATATACCGGTTTTAACTGGTTACTGGTTGCTACAAGGGGATATTGTCATTAGGAATTTCGTACATAGCGTTAGTGATCAAATTTTGTAGCTTGAGTTGAAAATAATTGGTAGGTTGCATATATAATAATGTTAATAATTCAGTTTATGGTTTTAAATCTAATTTTAAAATTTAAGATGAACCCCCGATTCCATTGCCTTAATTTCCCTAAAAGTAAAACACCATAATATTTTGTAATGTGCAAGCGATGCGCTTTTATTTTGATACTCGATACTCGAGTACATTTACAGATTTTCGGTTTTGCCTTCCCCACTCTGAACCCCATAACTTATAAACGGCACAACCGATTTTCATGAAACATGCATAAGAACACTCACGCCAGACACACCTTTCATACAAAAAAAACTAAATTAAAATCGCTGCATCCGATAGGGAGCTATGATGTCCCAGACAGTCAGACAGACAGACAGACACAGACAGACAGATACACAGACAGACAGACACGTCAAATTTATATAAAATCTAATCCCAAACTGAGCAGAGCTTGTGCTATGGATTTTAGGTAACTGATATACTACATAGATATTTTTTTTAGTGTATACAATACATACATAATTATTATCATACATAGAAAACACCAGAAACCAGAAATTGTTAAACAAAAAATATATATACAACATATGCAAATATAGGTTACGTGTTATATATAGGCTATACAAAATCTGGTTTCCCGAGAATCTGGAACCAGCAACCAGCGCCTAGCCACAGAGATATTTTACTACAGAGTACCGATATTGTAACCATCAAGAAACAGACAGCATAAGTGTCAATCTATATTGAGTACCTACTCTTATAGTATAGTCCTTACAACCCCTTGTCAGTCAGAGATTGGTTCGAAGGTGATGATTACAGCACTCGACCGACACAACGCTTTGATCAAAGGCGTTATCGAGTTATCTCGCACATTTACGAGCGAAACAGCGACAGGAATCGAGCTGAATCGAATTGCGTATAAGAAAATTGATGAGATGAGATTTCTATGAATTGTTGGTGATTGATTTGTTATGGTCTTAAATTCACATAAAGTTTGTTTGCAGCTTTTTCCAGAAAATGTAAAGATGTATGTATATTACGTACCTATGTATGTAGGTATGTCACATAGTCTTAAGTGCTTATGTATTTTTTGTGTTTTTAATTATGTGTGCAATAAAGAATATATATCTCATTTATAAAACACTAGAGGTGTACTAAGTGGAATGTTCTGCAGAAGGTTTCTAAGGATTTTCTAGGCATTGCATTGAATAGGTAGGTACCTATATAGAGTAGTAGGTATATATAGAGTGGTAGTATGTAGGGTAGTATGTGGATAAGTAAAGTAATTCTTAGATATTAGATAGAATTTTGAGTGTTATTTTTATAGGTAAGTGCGAATTTGAACAAAGTATTTGTCTATGGTTGGTGGTTTTTAGTGCATAGGTACGGAGATATTAGAACGAAGAATTTGATTTTGAATTAAGGTAACCTACCTACCTAATAGTTAATAGGTAAAATAACCTGTACTTTTTGTCCCTGTGTCTATTTATTTTTAAAATGCTTTAAAATACCTAGGACTTCATTTTAATATTCAAGTAGGTACCTACCTATAAAAAAAAATCAACGCAATTTTATTTTTATGTTAATAATGCCGACCTTATTATTTTGTTGGTAAGTCGTCGAATGTTATATTTATCAACTAGCGGCACGCCCCGGCTTTGCACGGGTAATTATTCAAAATTGTTTCAAAATTATTCGAATTTTTCTCGCCGTAAAAACCATCCTTAAACTCCAACGAACATTTAAAAAAATAAATTGGCTAAATTGGTATAGGCGTTGTTGAGTTATGCGCTTAGCAACACATTTTGCGATTCATTTTTAAACCCCGACAAAAAAGAGGGGTGTCACATGTTTGACGTGTCTGTCTGTCTGGGACATCATAGCTCCCACACGGATGAAGCGATTTCAACTTAGTTTTTTTTGTTTAAAAGATCAGTCTGGCGCGAGTGCTCTTAGACATGTTTCATGAAAATCGGTTGGTGAAGGTTCATGAAGGTCGCCGTTTAAAAATTGTGGGGGTTAGAGAGGGGAAGGAAAACCGAAAATCTGCAAAAACTCGAGTATCAAATGAAAGCGCATTGCGTGCACATTACACATTATTATAGTGTTTTACTTTATAGGAAATTGAAGGATTCGAATCGGGGGTTTTTCTTATATTTTAAATTTAGATTTATTATTTATAAGAAGATTAAGGTAAGAGAAAACATACTATTGATTGCAATCTTCAATTTGGTGTAACCGACAACAAACATAAACTTGGTTCGGGTCAATTTGTGTAACGTTAGTTTTTTGAAGAAAGTTGGTTTTATATTGGTGTATAATTTTTCGTTCAAGCTAAGAATTAGTGTAAGAGCAATGCTGGTTTGCCAAGATACATACACCAACTTAACCTTCTTCGGTCATAGGAATACAACAATTCGACTTATGTAAATGGATCACATACCTACTCAGTTACAACATAATTTCGACGGAAGTCTACAAAATTTACAGTTAAAATGTGTAGCGTAACTGTATTTATTTAAAGTTAGAATTATATTATTATGCTATTCGAAAGAGCAGAAAAAAACTAAAAAAACTGTATACTCAACTTATTTTACGTGTTTTGGTGGTTAACCCAATTGAACTGCCAACCGACGATATGTACAATATCTATGCTATATGCTAGGGTTTAGTTCTGAAAATAACTTTTGAATGGGATTAGTTACCTGTTAACGAATTATTAAATTAAGCGACAAAATATTATCAAGCGACAATTTTTTTATTTCCGCACACGACCATTCAGTAGGGAGCCGATCGCGCGGCAGATTATTTCTTGATCTTAACCCCCCTCCCGTTCCTTCGTGCCCGAGTGACGCCTGCCACTCCACAACGCATAGTGTCACAAAACTATAATAGTTAGAGATATGATGTAACGACGTTTTTTGTAGATGATGATAAGTTCTACAAAGTTGTAATACATCACTTAGTTTTATATTTCATAGTTTTCGCAGCATTCGCGATTAAAGAAAGATTTAAGTTTATTTTTTCATAAAAATCGGTTATTGTCACAAAACTATAATAGTTAGAGATATGATGTAACGACGTTTATTGTTGATAATGATAAGGTCTACAAAGTTGTAATACATCACTTTGTTATATATTCAATAGTTTTCGCAGCATTCGCGATTAAAGAAAGATTTTAGGTTTATTTTTTCATAAAAATCGGTTATTGTCACAAAACTATAATAGTTAGAGATATAATGTAACAACGTTTTTTGTAGATAATGATAAGTTCTACAAAGTTGTAATACATCACTTTGTTATATATTCAATAGTTTTCGCAGCATTCGCGATTAAAGAAAGATTTTGGGTTCTTTTTTTTCACCATGGGTTACATTATCGGAGTTTGGTAAGGAATCATATTATTTTTGAAAACTAAATATAGCCTATGTCACTCAGGGATAGTGTAGCTTTCAAATGGTGAAAGAATTTTTTAAATCGGTGCAGTAGTTTCAGAGCCTATTCGAGACAAACAAACAAAAAATCAAACCTTTCCTCTTAATAATATTAGTATAGATAAACATAAAGCTTAGGCCAAACTATTTTATGCATAGCTATGTGACCATAAAACGGGACGTTTTCAGTTTTTACAACACGTGGTTTAACGGTGTAAGCAAACATCGTGAGGAAACCGGCATGTTCTGAGAACTTTAAAAGAGTTTGAAGGGCATGTGACATTCACCAACCCGCACTTGGCCAGCGTGGTGAAATAAGGCCTAATCTCTCTCGCCTAGAGAGAAGTCCCTGTGTCCCAGCAGTGGGAACGTTAATAGGACGATGATGATGAATATCTGGAACTACTGAAACGATTTGAAAAAATCATTTAGGGTTTGGTAGCCCACTTATCAAGGATCTCTAGTTATTTTTTAACGTAGTAAAATACGTTGTACCTGCGGGTAAATCCAAAAACATGCCGTTTTCCTCACGATGTTTGCCTTCACCGTGAGATTAAATAAAATAAATCTATTTTTATTTCAGACTACATATATGTCCATAGTTTATTAGTAAAAGACTTAAGATAGGTTAGTAGAAAACAAACAAACTCTTTAGTTTTATAATATTAGTATAGATTAGGTACCAGGATAGCAGAAACGACGGAGAGGTATGTGGCTGATGCACCAAGACTCGCTTGTGTAAAATCTTTTTGATGAATTAGAAAAGCTGAAAATAACCCGTTCTAATTTCAAAAAGCTTTCACAAGCCCAATTTGATATTCCATTCATCTTATAAACTCTGGAATAGCTCTACCATCAAAATTGTTAACTCGACGACAAAAGAACCTTTCTTATAAGCGTAACCACAGCATTTTGTACCTTTCCTTTTGTACCTATACCTGTGCTTTACGGTACATTAAACGCCCATAAAGGGCATATACCTCGTTTTTATTGTGTTCTTGCAATGTCGCTTACTTTGGGCTTGCCAACAATATTGATAAAAATATTGTACTAGCGTTTTAGACTAGTTGATGTTTCATATTAATATGATTCGCTAGTAAAAAAAAAATGCTTTTAATATTATACTACTATTATTCACACAAACATCATCATACGAACCTGTTTAAATACCATAAATTATTTAGATCTTTGATAGATTTAGATAAATAAAGAAATATTTTCGGACTACTCACATAGCATCACCTAACCCCAAACTAAGCAGAGCTTGTACTATGATGGGTTAGGTGACTGATATACTACATAGATACATTTTTTTTTTGTAAATACATACATATAATACATACGAAACCAGAAACTGTAGATCGTACAAAATCTGTACCCCACGGCGGGAATTGAACCGGCGACCTCCTGCGCCTCAAACTGACTTTCGCCCGCCAAGCCACAGAGGTCGTCGAAATCCTACTACTATTATAAAGGCGAAAGTTTGTAAGTATTATGGATGTATGGATGTTTGTTACTCTTTCACGCGAAAATTACTGAACCGATTTAAATGAAATTTGGTACACAGAATCTCTAGAGCCTGAAAAATAACATAGGCTACTTTTTACCGCGGGAAAACGTCATTCCGCGGGAAAATACATTAAAACGCGGGTAACGCCGCGGGGCACAACTAGTATTATACTATTTGATATTCTACCAACTAAATTTATATCATAATATAAATGAATAAGTCGTCATTAAAATAACTATTCAGATTAAGCTTAGTGAGTTTAGATGTCTCAACCGATTTCAATACTACCGAATCAACACAAATTGTATCGCGTTAGTGTGGTAACGCCATTACCGGAAGCTCTTCATTTCGCAGGGAAACGGCATTTGTTGTGGTGAGATCATTAGATACGTTCTTTATTCGCTAACGAGCAAATTGGTATATCTTAAATTTATACGTATAACATTATTTTATTACGATATTCAAATGCTACATCGTAAAGATAAAATATTCATTTTTGAATGAGAAATTGAATGAGAAGAAAAGCCGTGTTGGCTAAGTGGGAGGACACTCGACTTTCATTCCGAAGGTCGTGGGTTCAAACCCCGCCACGCACCTCTGGATTTTTCTTCTTGAGAAATTTATGTGCGCTTTAAACACGTGCTTTAACGGTGAAGGCAAACATCGTGAGGAAACCGGCATGTTCTGAGAACTTTAAAAGAGTTTGAAGGGCATGTGACATTCACCAACCCGCACTTGGCCAGCGTGGTGAATTAAGGCCTAATCTCTCTCGTCAAGAGAGAAGTCCCTGTGTCCCAGCAGTGGGAACGTTAATAGGGTGATGATGATGATGATGAATGAGAAATTAAATAAAAATCCAAATTTACAATGATTATTTTACTCGTTTTTCTCTTGATAATTATTCCTCTCTGTTTTATTCTTTACTTTAATCAGTCTTGATAAGAAATAATGATTTTGAATTCTTTATTCTATATTATAGAAGCATCTTTATTCCAAATAAGTATAGAACTTTAAGATAAAATAACGTAACATAAATATTCTTTATTGCACACATAATTAAAAACTATGTGACAAATGGCAGTCTTATCGCTAAAAAGCTATCTCTACCAGACAACCTTGAATGGATAGGATTATTGGGAAATAGAAGGGGACCTGTGTGCAAGATACGAAATTATTATAAGGAGTATTATAATAACAATACTTTTACCAAAATATAAAATATGCACAAACTATAACTACAAAGTTTAGATATATAATATAAATACATACTAATATTATATAATATTGATACAAAAATAAACTACTAAAAAAGAAAACTACTACTAAAGATACTTTACTATTGTAGCTATAAACTTAAATTATTTTAGATGCTATTTTATGGTGCGGCTACATTACGCGATTTGTGTGGCCAGATACATCGCTGCGACGCGAAGTATTCGGGCGTAGACATGTTCAGAATCTTGTAGCGAGCAGCTGTGAAGACGACACAAATGTGTGCCCACTAATGTAGGCAGGAACATCACGTTAGCCCCTACACGATGTGTTTAGCACGCCGACGCGACGCAAATCTTCGCCCGCTAATGTAACCACGCCATTAAAATAATACCAAAATCTCACAGCAATGTCACTTATTATGTTTCCGAAATCAAATTAATTTCATAATTGAACAATAATACTAACAGAAATTCCATAAACTAAATGTAATTTACCGACACAACAAATGTGAGCCATAAAGTAAACAGTTATCTATTTTGCAATATATTTATAGCACCATACAAATAGTGATGAACAGTTAAAATAATACAGTTAATAAACTATATATAATATTTTTAAATTCCAAAACTTTAGTATCCATTAAAATAAAATAAATCATTATTATTTTGTAACATGAACGTAATGCGATTTCATTCGAGACCCCACTCGAGTATATTTCCAGATATTCGGTTTTTCTTCCCCACTTCCACTTCCCATAATTTACTTTATTTTAAACGGCTGTACCGATTTTATCTAGCAGGTATAAGAACAATCGTAAAAGTTACCATTCATTGCAAAAACTACATTTAAATCGTTTCATCCGTGTAGGAGCTTTGATGCCACAGACAGACAGACACTTACAACTTATAACACCCCTCATTTTCGGTCGGGTGCTAAAATTAAAAAGATATAAATCGATTAGAGCGTGGCCAAGCCATTACACCCTTAATTTAGCTGTCGTCGACTCTCATTAGTGATTTTTCTGTTGATTTACCGCTTACGATATCAGCTTTGGCAGTTTGATGAATATTTCTGGCGATTTCACATTTTTTCCTCCATAAATAAACCAGTTTTGGTGATTACATAGAAGATAAATTTTTGTATTTATGGCCGATGTTAAAATTTACCAATTTATCGTTAAAATACTTAGTTTGCTGGTACGACCTGTAAGCATCGGCCAAAGCGCCTGCGAACCGGGATCGTCTGCCGCGTGGCAGTCGCGACCATGGCCTTTTGCATACCTACTCGACCACTTAGCGGGAAGTATTCAGTAAAAAAATCCCGCGTCAATGTCGCTTCCCGCGTTGCCAACGCGTAGGTTTGAGCGAAGCTTTTTGCATAATGAAGCAGTTTCCGCTGTTTGTATCTGTGTCTGTTCCGATCGATCTAGAGCACTTTTCCTTAAGATCTGAATCACATTATCACTCAATATGATGGTTTATATACGAAACATTATTTTACCCGCTTAATAGTGCATTATTTCCGGGGAAAATTAACGCTTGCAACGCTGCTTTTATACGCAGTTATTTGTAATGCAAATATTGGAGCCAGATAATTAATCAGGTAAGGGTTGGAGCGCTGAGAGCGGAGCTTTGCAAGCGCCACTGCTGCCCCAGCACTCTGAGGCCGCTAAGACTGTCAAAAGTAAAAAAACTAAAAAAAAAGTTTTGTGTGCGATTCACACATGATAGAAGTGAAACTTCAGTAAATCGACAAAAGAATAAGAAAAAAAAAATACTATGCAAAAAGATTTTGTTCCGGCGATCACCCATCCATGTACTGGCTTCGCGTAGAGTTGCTTAAGCTTGTTAGCGTTTAAGATTGGCTTACCCGACAGGTAAGCCAATCTTATTTCCATTTCCGTTGCATCCGATTTCAAATCACAACGATTCTAAAGAAGTTTCACTTCAAAAAAAAATATTCTTATTAGTCCGTCTGTTAGCCCGTCCAAAAATACTGGACACGTATTTATTGTTTTATCAATTTAATAAGAAAGTTCAAAGATTTTGATTGTCAATATGACTAGTGACTGCGAAATCTAGAACATATCGCACGAAAGCGCTACGTCTCGCAATATTGAAATACACTGTAATGTCATTATTTTTCGTTTGCAGAAAAAAAACACTATAATTATGACACGGCTTAGTTATTTTATTTAAGCTTGGAACTGGTAACATACCATGATGAGACTGTTTATGAGTTTTCCGATATTTCGTCGATGTTGCAAGTCGCCATTTTCGCGGATTGAACTGTCTTTGCGGTATGACAGAAGGTTAAACACAAAAATCTACCTTCTCATTTCTGACAACGGAATAAAAGTGGCCAGCAGATTTAGACCATTTTACGTCCTCGATCCATGGACGGTCACGTGCTCGCACATGATGCAAAATACCCTTTAAGCTACAAAAACCCAAGTGGCATAAAGAGACATCACAACCTTACTTAAACAGGGCCATAAACAACCCTTAGGTAAGGCTCTAAGTGGGTTACCAAAACCGCAAAGCCTTAGAACTTTAGTGTGCCATTTGCAAAATTGTACCTTACGGAAAATAATGAGTTAAATAGTTTAAATACAACTTGGTATTCATAATATACGCATTCATTATTCATATTTAGTTGGCCTTATACTAGTGTATAATGGGTGAAAAAGCGGAAAACAAGATTGTAATTAATTCTGTTGCAAGCTTTTCTTGTAGAATGTTATTTGGCTGTTTAAAGCTGTAGAAATACACTACGGTTCTGAATCTCAGTTTTAGCATAAAATTTTAAAGCAAGCTGTTTAAATTCGGATTGCCTTTTCTGTGAATTCCGCGAGGTCTGTGTATAATAATAAATTCATTTCGAAATACGAAAATTATTTACAAAATAATGTAAGTAATATACTTCCAATATTTCCTACATTCTTTAGTTGTAATGAATTGTTATAATGAAAATTCATAATTGTTTTCTGTGAGATAGATAATGTATTTAATGAGTAAGATGAGTTTGAATAGCTGCTTCAATATTGGCATGCTTCAGAAAATAATTTATATTAAAATAGTTCAGTTCCTTATGGTTAATAAATGGAGATACTCGTAATGTTGTGCTGATTCTATTTAAATTAAAAAGGTAAGAATATAATAACGATAATGATAATGACTGAAGAGATATTAGGAAAAGGTGCGGTCGGCATTAAATAATTGGTTATTCCAGTTTAATACAATATGGCGTTTTCCAATAAAGGAAGATCTGTGATTATACCTTTGTCACTGCTTAGATATCGTGAATGCTAAGATTATAGCTGGATATTTTAAATCCAGTTTTTATTTTATTTTCAAAAATAAAGAACTTACTTTTTTTCATTACTCAAGTAATAAAAAATAAAAATGCCATATTTTTTTTTTTTAAAGTTCTTTATTTTTAAATCAGTCATTGTTGGTCACAGATATGCATTAATGACTACCATTTTTTTTGTGGTCTACATTCAAAAACCTTTTTCCAAAACCTTTTACACATAGATAATGTATTCTTTGAAAAAGCTACGTTCTACTGAAACACTGCAATAGTCGGCAAAGAGCAAACGTTTTATTTTACAATACAATAACACTTTATTGTACACCAAAACAATAAATAGTAACAAAAATCACATATGAGGAAGAAGTAAAAAGGGCGGCCATATGGCTTAAAAACGTTCTCTTCAGGCATATTCTATATTCGTTAATTATTCTATACTCCGAAATCAGCGTAAACGTCCAATCGAACACCAAATACAATAGGTAATACTATAGGCAGTCGTTCAGATGGTAAATTACGCCGTCTACCGTGCCGAACTGGTCAACTTCGGAAAAGTGTATTTTGTATGGTGACAAAAATCTACAACAATGTTCCAAAATCTGTTCGTGACCTGTCCATAAATGAATTTAAGACTAAACTCAATGACATTTTATAAAATAAAGCCTATTATTCCATTGATGATTTTACTAATGACCACAATATTGCACGAATCTGATTTAGTGACGTAATATTATAATTATTTGATTGATTTTTAATTTTTTAATGGTATAGACATTTAGTTCAATAATTACTGATTATTATTATGTTTGTGATTGTTTTTTTTCATTTGTTTTGATTATTACTGATTATTACAATACAACATCATAGAATAAAGGAAACCACTAAGCTCACAATCAAAACAAAATTCTACGGAATGACGAACCCATCAAAACACCGTTAAAAGTCGCACAGAATTCAATTCAAAAACTATTTAAATTGAATTATATTCGCAAATGGAACATTGAACCGCCGCGGTTTCAGGAACGTGATTTAATCCAAGAAGAACTGTTAAATTTTATTAAACCTGAGTGCTCGAGTATTTTTAGGATCGGTTGAGGGGAATTGGATTTTCTCTAGGTTTGAGTATTTTGCTGACATAGTTATTCTATATAAACACGTCCCGTTGGACTAATTTATCATAAGCTAAGGTTATGCTACTTTGATGGAAATGAGGTTAGCGTAAGATAGCCACATATTAATAGATTCAATATATTTAATTTTCAATATTACATGTTGTTTTTTTTTTAGTTATTTTAAATAAAACGTATTGATTATAGATATCATTATGTAAATTTATAAGAACATACAAATCTGACTTGTAAACTTTGTTATCAATAATCTTTAATCTTACAAACAAATGTATTGGTGGTATTCCAAGATTAGTTCGCTATAGAAGAAGCCAGTTTTCAACTGGAATAAATGGATAACTGGATAACTAGAAGGCACATGTGATGGCGCCTTACAGCTGAGATGATGAACGCAGCGTCGGACGTCCACTTACAAGTTCAACGTTGCGTTTCCAAAACGCGGGTTTTAATTATGAAAGGTAACGGCCATCTTATCTACATTTAAACATAAACATACCATGATTAGTTGGTCTTGAGTTTTCCGATATTTCGACACTTTTGCAAGCGCCATATTCGCGGAAAAAACATATTGTCTTTGCGGTTAGGACCACGGTTAGAAACAAATGAACCGGTCTACCCTCATTCTGAGTATTATATTGCACAAAAAAAGTTTTATTTTAAAAGTGTATGGACCGGTCACTTGCCAGGACACGGTTAATGTAGTGTGTCGTGATCGAGTTGCGTTCGAGAATGAAACAAGTAGTAACAACACTAATGTTTGTCAACCTCGCAATGAAAGACTCAAAATGAAAGTAGACCGTTTCGTTTGTGTTTAACCTTCTGCCATACCGCAAAGACAGTTCAATCCGCGAAAATGGCGACTTGCAACATCGTCGAAATATCGGAACACTCAAAAACAGTCTAATCATGGTATGTTACCAGTTCCAGGTTTCTGTATTATTTAAAACTATAATACATAGATAAATAACAACTTTATCGTAAATAATTTCTTAGGAACTAAATTACAAACAAAAACAGTATAACGCAATTTTTCCAGGTAAACCTGTGGATAAAAATGTTGACCATGATTAATTAAAAAGTTAACTCCTATCTACATTTTTATAAATTTAAATTTAAATTGAAAGTCTATTCAGAAGGAATCCACTACTTAATGGATGAGAATATTCAATAAACGTTTATTCTCCGCCCTAATGAGGGGAAGGCAGCACAATAACTGCGAACTATCTCACACTTTCATTAGATCTCGATCGTTATCTGATGGAGAAGTTTTTATAGGATTTAGATTACTTTGGAATTTTTAATAAGAACTTGATAGGAAATACCTCATATTCTAGTTTTTGATTAGATCATCACCTTGTTAACGTTCACACTGCTGGGACAAAGGGACTTCTCTCTTGGCGAGAGAGATTAGGCACACGGTTATTAAAATATTTATTTATTTATATTTATTTATTTATTAGGCCTTAATTCACCACACTGGCCAAGTGCGGTTTGGTGAATGTCACATGTCCTTCAAACTCTTTAAAGTTGTCAGAACATGCCGGTTTCCTCACGATTTTTGCCTTCACCGTTAAGCACGAGTTTCTTAGAGCACATCAATTTATCAAGAACAAAAATTCAAAGGTGCTTGGCGGGGTTCGAACCCGCGACCTCCGTATTGAAAATCGAGTGTGCTCCCACTTAGCCAACACAGCTTCAGCTTTAAAAGCGTAAAAAAAACCTTTCAATACATAAAGCTTGAAACGGGATTGTTTTTGAGTTTTCCGAAATTTCAACAATGTTGCAATCTCCATGTTCGCGAAATAAACTGATTGTCAGATATTGTGAACAACCATGATAATTTAAAAAGTTACATCCTATCTACATTTAAAAAATTTTAAATATATGTTGAAAGTCTATTCACGAGAAATCTACTACTTAGTGGATGAGGATATTCAAAAGACGTTTATTCTCGATCGTTATCTGCTGGAGAAATTTTTATAGGATTTAGATTACTTTTGAATTTTTAATAAGAACCTGATAGGAAGTATATAATTATCTAGTTTTTATAAGTATAAGATTTCCGCCCGCAACTTTGCCCTTTTGTAAAAATTAGTTTTAAAAATATGTACGTACGTGTGTTTGTTGCTATTTTACGCAAAACCTACTGAATGGAGATTGATGAAACTTCACAAAATAAGCTTACATGTCAAAATGACACTTAAGCTAATTATTACTGTGGTATATATAATTTTTCGCGGGAAAATCAATTGTTGCGAGCATGCCCTACTTAGGTAAAATCTGGCACGGACATAGCTGTAGATCCAGTAAAGGACATAATCTACTAACTATTAAAAAAAAAAACTATTTTTACGCGGAAGAAGCCGCCGGCAAAAAGCTAGTATTTTTATAAAACTGTACAACACAAAATAAACATTATATAATTTATTTGAAATTGACATCGTTGATAAATAAGTAATAATGAATTTGTTTTTATATTTATTCATTATGTTACAAAATATCATAATTTAGTATAATATTTTTATTACAGAAAGACCCTTTCTGTAACGCAAGGGTTCCAAAATTTATCATATCAAAGTTTAGGGTTAAGGCTGGCAACATTTACATATTCAAAGCGGGCTCCAGGCAAAATAAGTTAACATTAGGCATAATCTCAGGAAAGATAAATATGAGAAGAGCCAAGAAACGACGAAAATTCTAGTCTTGGCGCCTGATTCAGTGGCGAAAAACCGTTGTGAAATAGTTGAGTCGCCCCAACAGTTATATTCGCCACCGACGTCTTCGACTCTTCTCTGTTCCGTCAAGTAGGACGGTTGCGCGTGCCAGTTTCCTCTTTCTCGCACCTTTCAAGCCCTTAACACACTTCTTGACCGAAACATAGAGACCGATTTATTTGCCGATAAATGGGAAAACATAATTGCTGTTTGTTTGAGATTTTGTGAGAGTGAAGAGTGAATGTGAATTGTTTTAATGAATGAATGGATTTTATTATGTTTAACTTGCAATTAAAAATTCCTATTTTGTTATCTAATTTTATTTTATGAATTAAATTTTATCTTTATTAATTTATTTCATATGTATAAATATATTAATTAGTGTAATTGATTTGTAAGTCGTGCTAATTAATTAAATAAATAAATAAATGAAAGACCCAAGATATTCAGCATTAAAGCTTCGAAGTGCGAGCTTTTGACGTACAAATTCGCTTTTGGTTCGCTCGACAGAATACGTCACGCGAAACCTCAATGCACTTTATCCTAGTGAAATTTAAAAACCTTATGTAGTTTCTTGAATGTGTTTTTTCGTATAATTTTTTTCATTAAATATTCCGAATAGTGACCGCTTTTCTGGAGAAATACTTATAATTACTTACGCGCAAGCTACTCACGTTAGTAAGTTGTATCTTTTGATATTTTATTTTTTTAATTTGTGTATACCTACATAATACATATACAAATACTAATATTTATTAGGAAAAAGTTATATATTTTATATAACTTTTGAAACTATCATGGTTATAAATATTATTTAGATTTATAACGGGATATTTACCATGATTGATTGTCCTTCGAGTTTCCCGATATTTCGGCACAGTTACATGCGCCATGATCACGGTTAAACTCTGATTTAACCGGGTTTAACCGTGATCATGGCGCATGTAACTGTGCCGAAATATCGGGAAACTCGAAGGACAATCAATCATGGTAAATATCCCGTTATAAATCTAAATATATATTTTATATTTTGCTAGTTTGATTTATTAGCCGACCCAAATCCCTTTGCATAAAATTCCAGCAAAACGTTGATCATTTTACCGAGTTCCATGAATCAGAAGCCACACAATTATTCCGAGTGCCTTGAGTCGTATTTAGCCGGTTTGAACATCTACATGTATACTTGGCTGGAACTTCGCTAATCAACTTCACCCTCGAAAATGTCTTCATGAACTCGTATCTGCTATATTTGTCGATCAAAGGAACCGGCTAATGAAGAATTAATTACCAATCGAATATAATTTATATATAGATTTTCACTCCGCTTTGTACAATAATAATAACAATTATTTATTGCGCACAAAGTTATAACACAAATGTAATAAAAATGTTCTAAACACTATGCGACAATTGGCGGTCTTATCGCTCAAAGCGATCCTTACCAGATAATTATGAATATTCTGATTTATGTCGTATTTGTCCGGTAAAAGTTCGCCTGCTAGTATCTATTCCTCATTCGTCCCTTAAATAAAATAGTGAACAAAAGGCAAAGGAATTTAATGCAGTTATCTATGTAAAAAAAATTAAATCGATTTTAAGTCGACTTTATGTGCCTGTCTTTAAGTTTAAAACTGACTTTACACTAATAAATATACTATAATGTATATTTCTCAGTTGTCAGAAATTGTCATTTACATAATTATTATTTCCTTTCTTTTTTTTCATAAAAGTATGTAACATTAAAATATTATTGCCAAAAATTTTTACTAGCCATGCCTTTGTATCTATAAATCTATTTGTCTGATCTGAAATGATACCTAAATGATTTGAAATAGTTAGTGTTCCCAAAAAAAACAAAAGTTTCTTTACGGCGGCGCCCAATTTCCTTCTGAGCAAAACCAATTACAATTCGAGCTAGGAAACAGAGTAAGCCGAAATAAAATGGCAACTTAGCAATTACACAGAGACTGTCTAATATAACCTTACCAAGTACTGAGGCACTAAATCTCATCATTACAATCTATAAAGCGCGGAATATGTCGTATATCACAATAAGGATCACTGAAATACAAGAATTCTGACAATTTAGAAGCTGCGACCCTTAGGAGTACTCCTTTTGTCTTAAAATGAGGGTATTTTGAGTGAATTAGGAAGTTCAATTTGTGTTTTGAAAAGGTTCGTTTATAAAAGTCCGTGTTTATTCAAATTTCATTCATTATTCAATTTATTTGATTTGAATAAAGAGCCCGCTTTGTGGACAAGTGTGGGATGGAATTGTGAAATTCTGTTGTTGGGAGAAACATAATGAAGGTATTAGTCGCAATTTTTTAAGGACAGTCATCGGGGAATTAAGTAAATACGTATATAATTAATAATGGTAATTCGCTGATATCAAGCTATGATATGTATGTACGTATTATATTAAATACCCACAAATATGTCACTAAGAAATAGGGATGTTCTTATTTTGGTCTGTTTTCATATGTATAATAAAAAATATCTATATTATGTATGTCTATTAAATTAAGTATGAAAGATGTCTAGTGCCCGTAACACAAGCTTAGACCATACCACCGGGCCAGATGTTGTTGTGGATTGTCCGGAAGTATTTATTTATTTGATTCTGGTTTTTTTTTTTGCTTGATAATCCTTTATTTGACCACAATCTCACCTGATGTTAAGTGACGATGTGGTCTAAGATGGAGCATGAAGACTTAGAAGGTAGATGGCTTCTCCGGGCCACATTACGCAACACGAAATAATAGCTTCACGCACTGGCCCAGCCCGGAGGGTGGTGACAAGCCGCGGCCGAAGCCAACCAGAGACTGTTCTTAGCACCACCCGGAGGTCACGTGTAAGGATCAGAGGTTTACTACTTACGGACGTGAATAGACAGAACCTCCAAAAATGGGTGGTAATATTAGCCTTCATGCAAGAGTGATCCATCACAAAAAAGTTAATATATCGGTACAAGAACAAGAACAGTGCTCGATAGCGCCTAGACGCCGTTTAGCTCTTTATATACACAAGTCATCAAAGTGAATAGAAAAACATTACATATTTTGAAAAAGAATACTCTCAATCACAGGACCGATATTAACCATAGCTTAACTATTATTATTATTAGGAGACTAACATTCAAATAAAGAAAACTGCATCGAAATCGGTCAATCCATTTGAGAGCTACACTGATAAAGAAAAACCTAATTTTCCGTTGAAGGTTTAAATTGTGTATTCTCGGAGCATTTTAACGTGGACATTGTAACCTACCTATTATATATTATATAATAGGTAGGTTACAGTATCATATTATGATTTACCTTTCGAATATAGAATAGAATATAAAATACTTTATTACACACCAAACAAAGAAACAATACAGTAAGAAATTAAAACTTAACTTAGAATGCGTAGTGGGCGGTCTTATTGATAAAAGCAATTTCTTCCAGACAACCGTGGATGGAGAGAAGAAATTACAAGTGTTATATCTAATGCTAAAACATTTTACCCTAAAACTAGCCTATAGTTAATTAAATTTATCCTCTGATGATTAACTAAATTTTAATGATTACTTATTTAAATAAAAATATTTTGCTATTCCTAAAAGAGTTGAGTGATGGAGCATTTCTAATATCCTAAGGTAAAGTTATTTATATATAATTTATTTAAATTTATGGTATATCAAAGTAAATGCCAAGCAATTTTTTCTAAGTAATCTGTAAGATTACCAAACTTCCTTTGATCTACTCTATTTTATTAGCCAATTCCATGTAACCTATTTCCTCTGTCCCGCTCATTAAGGCTCATAAAACGTATTCCCAAATGGGCCGTTATCTATCAAATTATAGGAGGTTTCTAACGTCTACGCACAATGGATAAAAAGTTTGATTTTTGTCATTCTAAGTTAAACTAAGCTAAGTATAACGATTATGCTGACCGTAACGAGAATTCTTTCTTAAGAATTAAAAAAAAGTTTAAAAAAATTTAAAGAATTCTAAGTCATAATGTAATATCGATTACGATTCGATTATACTCTAGATAGATAGAATAGATAGAAAATACTTTAATACACACCAAACAAGGAAATAATACAATAAGAAATTAAAACTAAACCTAGAATGCGTAAAGGACGGTCTTATTGCTAAAAGCAATTTCTTTTGGACAACCGTGGATGGAGAGAAAAAATTTCAAATGTTATGGACGGTGGTTTATATAATATAAATACCTAATATCTTTATCTAGGGTGAAAGTATCCCAAAAATAATAAAATAAAATAAAATAAAAATAATATATCCACACAACAACACGCAACATGGTAAGCTTTAAGCTTGTGTTACGGGTACTAGATAACTATATATATATCTAGATCGGGTATTGAAAAGAAACGAGAAACTACAATATTATGTTATAATCAAAGAAATATAATGACTTCTAAGAAACCTATGTCAAGAAGAATTACGACTGTTTAAAGACGATAACAAAAAAAAAAAGTTGTCCTTCTACTAGCAATGTATTTATGCTACGGAAAAAAAAGAATGGGTAATTTTGCGATTTTAATGAAAACTTCAAAAAAGCTATTTGGAAAATAATCGCACCACTCAATAATAAATAATGTCTTAAATGCATTACGTTTAACAGTAAATCATTTAAAATAACTATTTTTCTCAGCGCAGGCGTAGATTTAAACTTGAGAATGTGAGCTCACTATGAAATAGCGTTGGCTTCAGTTCCAGAGCAAATAAATTGACGCTATCTCACCGATTTATACGAGAAGTGTTTCTAGAATTCCATAATGGCGGTGCGCAACACAAACTACATATAATATGCTCTCAAAACTTCAGCGTTCTGTATAAAAGTTGGGTCCTTTCAATTGTTTGAGGACAGAATAACTTTTGGGGGCTATATCTGATCTTGCGTGCTTGTTTATTTTGTGAGTTGCTGTGGAAAATTACCCTTATGAGGGATATAATAAATGGTTTACCTTGGGATATGCAGAGCCCGTCCCATGACTTAAGAAAATGGAAGTTGCTTATGTGTTTGTGATGGGACTTTATTTAGGAAGACTCCATTTTATTTTTAAGATGCTTCAATGAAAGATTTAAAAAAAAAACTTCGCTCTGTATGATACAAGATACAAGATACAAAAACGTTTATTTCCATAGTTTGATTTTACAAAACTTAGACACGTCAAAATAAATTACAAAAAAAAACAAATAATCATAAGTGCTTAAAGATAAGTAGGAAATAAATTTATGGTATCTGGTCGCTTCGCTTTTTTTACACTAGAGCAAAGAAGCGATTAGAAACTCTAGCTCATTTTTGTATTGAAACTTTACAATCATTATTTGTTAGTCTTGTTTTTGATTTTGTGTTGGAGCAGATTCCGTCCCAAGCAGTTTTGTCCTCAAGGTATGGGATTTATCAACTGGAAATAAGACGGACTTTATAAACTCCAATGTAAAATTCAAAGAAACAGGATTTATAAAATATTGTACTCCATTAAATTAATGCAAATCCGCTTTTTAATGTCAAACAACAATATTGTTATATTTTATTATAAAGGGTTAAAGATTTTCGGAACAGAGGAATTATCCCCAGTATTGGAAAAAGCCTTCATTATTTATTATAATTACAATAATGGGGATTTCTTTGTCATGTTCGGAAACAATAATAACAAGACCTGCAGAGTTTTATATTGCTCTCTTTTATTATTTGTTGTTCCCTAAAAGGTTTTACGAGTAGTAATATTACTGGAACTTTCATGGCTAGTATAAAATTGTCTCTTACTAGCCTACTCACGTTTAGGGCAATTACTCATTTTGTTTTTATCTACCTGGCGTCCACTTTCTTTTTGTTTTATTGACGTCATATTTTCTGACTTAGTAACTGTTACCATCCAACCTTCAAAAAATGAACGGTTCTTGATTTTCACAGAAATAAAAATAATCAAAGAATCATCATGATTTTCCATGATTATATTTATTTAAAGGTATTGAACATGAAATTAATTAAAATAAATTTATTTGAGACAGAAAACTTCAATAATTTATAGAAAAAGAAGCAAAATTTATTAGTAAAAAGAATATAAAAAGTGTTTAAATAAAGCTTCCAATAGTATTCCTGCCAAGTTGATTCTATTTAAATTTTATTATAATAATTCCGGTCACTTTCTCGTTATAAGTATTCAATCATTCATTTATGTATATTTTTCATAATAGAAGTGAAACTGCACTAAAATAATAAAATACAACCCATTTATTTCAGATAACAAATACCCATATCATCTGTTAGTAACATAACTTAGATTTAAGGTTCGAATTGACAATATTGAATAAATTTATTATCTATTCTCGAGAATAATAGCTATCAATTTCTAAACTAGCCTCTGGTAATAATAATGTGACCAATAATTGGGTTTTGTTAGCTAGCAAATTTACACAACGTACCCAACCTTAACTATACAGTAAAGAGGCAAGGTTAATTGGAGAATCATATCTTTTGATGTAATAATTGTTTGCCGAAACTCAAGAACATGGGAGCGTATTTGTTCTTAAATACAATAATTTTCCAATACCTTAAAACTTGTAACAATGTTGCTCAACGTAGACTAATACCAATTTACTGAACATATCAGCCTAATTGGTGATTGGTTTGTAAAATTTCATGAGAATTACTAAACTAGATTTGTCCCCATTGTTTCAGATCCATAAGGTATCTAAAACATAAAATAGGATAAGATTCATGCCATATTTGTTATGTACTTCGATATATCGATGGTCAATTCGACATCGTTTGTTTCCACTGAATCGTAGGCCTTCTCGTCGTCCACAAACGCTAAACCGAGCGGCAAGTTATAGTTCGGTCTTCTGTTTAACCTGCCGCAGCGTATGAATGTGGTCCACGGTACTATAGCCTTTTCGGAACCCGGCTTGTTCGGGAAATAACACAGAAATCTAAATAATACGGTACTATAATAGATTTTTGTGGTAAATCCTAAGAATCATCAAGTAAATGGTGGTAAAAATGCGAATCGCAAAATCATTCAGGCAGACCAGTAAAAGTTGGTAAAAATTTATTTTTACTGGGAATCCCTAGCCATACCTACTTCCAGCGTTTACAGTAACATATTATATAAGATTTATATTATGTATGATACCCCGGTGAACCTCCAAATTAAAACTTCATACAATGTGTAAGATTGCTTAACAAGTAATCAGCTATAAAGTAAAGTTTTTATGGCTCGAGCAATGTTCCTTATTGTGAGTTTCTTGATGAGAAATTGTTTGAACATGTCTTTATTTATGTTGTTCACATCCGGAAAATATTTAATAACTTTGTTGTTGTTACGATCTTGAGTTTGTTGTCTTTGATTTTGAAATGTAATGAAGCGAAGGTGTTGTCTATTTATAGGAACGCGGGATTTTCAGATTCATAAGCTACATAATATACTGTTAAATCAAATTGAAGTGACTGTTTGTAATATTAAAATAATCGAGTATTTTTAAACCCCGACCAAAAAAGAAGGGTGTTATAAGTTTGACGTGTCTGTCTGTCTATCTGTCTGTGTGTCCGTCTGTATGTCTGGGACATCATAGCTCCCGAACGGATTGAGCGATTTCAAATTAGTTTGTTTTTGTATGAAAAGTGAGTTTGGCGCGAGTGTTCTTAGACATGTTTCATGAAAATCGGTTGTGCCGTTTAAAGTTATGGGGTGAGAGTGGAGAAGGAAAACTGAAAATCTGCAAATATATTCGAGAGAGGTATCAAATGTAATTGTGACGTATAATAATATTATCAATAAATGACTATCAATGAAAGCGCATCACGTACACGTTAAGAAATATATAGTTTTACTTTTAAGGAATTAATGGTATTGGAATCGGGGGTTTGTCTTTATTTTTATTTTTTACATAGATGGCTGAAGTCGTTCCAGTTATATTTTGAACACGACTTATGAAACCTGTAGGTACGAATATTCGAGCTTTTTAATAATTTAGACTCGATAAAAAATTCTTGTTCAAAGTTAATTTACAACTTTTTAACTTCTTATTTTATTCATTAAAATGTTACTTTGTGAGTCTCAATTTTCGCTTTGTGATGGCTTTATATATGTATAGGTAATAGTAGATATATGTATGTAAGGTATATATATGTGGATAAACAATCACAAAACGAAAAATTAAAATTATATTTCTTGTATAATAATGCTTTAATTCTGTTCAGTATTCAATTATTGTTTTCAATCGGCAGTAGAGATATTTTTTTATTGTAATCAATATGTAATAATGACCAATTTCTCATATTGATTTGTCTTTATTGTTTCAGATCGCGATTGCTCAAATTATCTTAACTTTACTTTTTCTTGACAAATTGTTTGTTAGCTGACGTAACTTAATCATTAGTTAGGTTGGTGTGTTGGTTTTTTGATACCATTGGGAACACGTTAAAATATTTCCTTTTGACTAATTTGGGAATGCCTTTGGTGCTCAATGCATAGGTGCCCAAAAAATAGGTCTCAAACTTTCAAAGGAGTACTTTGTAAAATCTTGTCACGGAAACTAAGATTATGTAATTTTGTTTTTCTGAATGTTAAATTGTCAACGTAGCATAAATGTACCGTAATAGATCTTTAGCTTTAGTATATTTAACACATTTTTTTCAAGACATTTTGCGAAACTAAATGTTATTATGCAGATTGCAGGGAAGCACCAACAGTATCCTGGCTGCCTATCCAGTAGATGTGATTGTCCGTTGCTCATACACTGTAATCGGATAATGATGAAATAGGATTTTTCCTATTTTATTGGTTGTTCGATTGCAGTGAGTAAAATTAAATACCTATCTCTGTTATTGTGCTTGTATTTACCTATATTAATTTTATTGTGACTAATATAGTATAAGTTATTTGTTACTAATATGATATGGACCTCATCTTAATGAAATTGTTAATTTGTAATGTTGTCCGAAATAAATGAATTTTATTTTATGAGGTGGAGAAAGGGACCGACGTTCCTATAGAGTGAACGCCTGTAGAAACGTCGGCCGTCCAGCAGCAAGAACCCGTGCGAAGCCGGGGCGGGCCACTAGTGTATAATAAAATCTCTCTCACTCTGATCAATTTCTCTGATCTTTGTGCACCGTCTTTCGTGTTCCTAGCAGATCCTATCCATCCAAAGGTTGCCTGGAAGAGATCCCTTTAAGCGATAACGCCGCCGATTGCACAACAAACGTGGCTATTGATTGTTATTTTTAAGTTAGTCTGTAAGCATTGGTGTGCAATAAGGATATTATCTATCTATCTATCTAATAAAAATATATCTATCAATGAACATAATGTCTATTATTCAAGTATATCAGATGTCTAGTACCCGTAACAAAAGCTTAGAGCTTACCGCGAGGCTAGATGTTGTGTGGATTGTTCGGAAATATTTTGAATGTGTGAATAGTGTAGATTTATATAAGTGGCGAGAGCAAGAGGAGGCATAATTTTATATTGTGTCTAAGTTTTGTAAAACCAAACAATGGAAATAATAGATTTTGTATCTTGTATCTTATACCCAGCAGTGGGTGAAGTCAGGCTGCGGATGATGATGAAGATTAAGATATTTTTACACAGTTAAAACACTTTAATTATAAAATGCATCGCGGCTTCACAGAGAGGTCATAGTTCCGCATGAATCTCTGTTTTACGATGCAGTTTCTAATTAAAAACTCTAATTAATAGCAATACCCTTGTCGCCTTCGGAAAAGTATTTTTGTGAATAGTTTGTAGCTTTTTTTATTTATTCATTTATTGCTTAATTCAAATTATAAATAGGTAACGTTTATGAGGTCTCTTCTTTCATTTTTAATTTAGTTTTTTCATATAAATCACTAAATATATATATACATATATAGTACATGTAAGTTAGTTATACAATGTTAATACGGGATTTTATTAAGAATCTTAAGCAATTATTCACAATCTTATCAAGCTCAACTCCCACTCTATTCCTCTACCCATCGCTACCACTAATAGTAAAACTAATACCGTGCTCCAAGTTCTCTAGCTTTATTATGGAAATATTTAAGACGCGCCTTAACTTAAATATTTCCATCTAAAATCACTTTTATACCCAACAATACACAATACGCCGACATGCCTGGGGTAATCACTTTTATCCGCCGCTCCGTACATACGCGCGATTGCTCAAATCGGAAGCTGTCAAACCATGCGTGAATAATTTGATGTATCTTCTGTCGTTCTGAGTAACGATATTATGATTTTATCAAATCGATGACGACGCAATTTTGTTTAGATATTTTATTGATATACGTATGCTAATTTTCTCTGAGTGGCTGTTGTTAAATATCTTGCATAGTCAATAAAGTAACTTTTTACTTTTTATCAAAAAATAATTCATGAAATTTGTCTGTCAAAAGACACCGCTGATAAGTTATTGTCTCGTTATAATTTAAAAAAATATATATTTAGCTTACGCGTGTAAATCGTAATATACAGTATATTATATGACACCGTAAAATAATACGAACCGTAAATTGGTAAATTTCCTTGTAATTGATAAATTTGAGGCTAAATAATATACTAAATTAACAAAGGCTGTTGAAATGTATTATTTTACGTATATATTTAACGTAATTGATTAATTTACGTCGTCTGTCCGTAAAATCATCAGTGGCCGATGATTGGTAGTAATAGTAGTGGAAGTTATAGAAAGCAGTTGTAGGTTATGTTTTGTTTGTATATGCAAAATGAGCGTGCTGCGTCAAAGGCCACTGAAGCGCCAGAAAGCATGTTATGTTTTTATTAAAACGTTAAAATTCACTAAAGATGATGAGATAAACACTTGGCATCCTCCAATCAGATGGTACCATGTTTACGTCAATAATAAAGCAGCAATAATAATAATAATAATAATAATAATAGTAGCGAGTGGTTCCATTTGCTTATTATTTTACGTAAAGTTAATTACCATCTCTCCAAAAATATGTTTAAATAAATGATTAACCCAAAAACCTCCGAAACTAATTTATTTTTTATTCGATGTATGATAAAAATCCACGGTCGGATAGATATTCACGGGGAACTAAATGACATTTCCGTGAAGTCGCGATGCATTTTATCCAAAGCGGGACATTTGATATAAAATTATAATTGATTTTCGCGCGAAAACTGGTATTTGACAGATATAAAAAGTTGCCTTTGAGCAATTCTTGTATTGAAACTACATTATTGTGAAGTTTCATCAATATCCCTTCTGTAGTCTTTAATGTGACGGAAAGAACTGTATCTAAAACTTATTATATTTTAATACGGCGTTCACCACACTACATGGCATTCAAAAACTCACAGTACTTAATACTGACTACTATAATTATACGACTAGGTTGACGGGACGGACTTTGAACCCATCTGAGGCTCATACGCTTCGATAGCGCGTTTTGCTTTTTCTACTAGCGACATCTAGTAATATTTAAAAATAATATATATTTCGGGTACCATTTTAATTCATTCGCGTTACGTTTACGATGTTTCATCGAGACAAATTTAACTTTCTAGATCTTAACTTATCAAATTATTTTTTTTTTTATTTGCAAGAACATAAGTAAAGAAGGAACGTTTTAAAATAGTTATAGATAAATTATGTTCTACCACATTCATCATTTATGATTAATTAAAAATTAGAAATTAGTTATGATTTGTATCATTTTACATAATATGTATATCAACTCAACTCAGTATAAAACATTGAAGCGAACTGTCAAGACAATGTTATTTCCTAGATATTTTTGTTTAAGCAATTAAGTTTTATTAATTTTTAGTTGACCTGTCCATGCAGGCTATAATAATATGCTTCGAAGGAAATAAATGTTTTGACTATGACTTTGACTTTTATAATCATTTTAATGCACTCAGAAACAGAACAATCACAAATTTGTAGTTTGGAATTGTATGTATGATAGTCTGTAAAGTATTTAATTAATAAAATAACACCGTGTGGGGATCATAGCGTCAAATGTCCCGCGGGTGTCCCCTTGCAGTGTAGGCGACCGATGAACCGTCAAAACTCGATCCCTTTCGGCCAAAACTGCTCATACAGGAACGCCAAACCCGCACCTCAAATGAACCGAAGAAGCATCATGGCGAGATTTCCAATACGATATTTATTTAAAAGGTATTAATATATATATCGTTTATATAATTATTGTCGTTAGATGTTTGGCTGACCCGGACCAAAGTTTGTAAAAGATACAATTTTCTACTGGTTTTTTAATAAATAATAATTAGGTATTTATGCATTTTAAAAAAATATGCTAAGTATTTGTTATTATCCGCATCATTTAACACGCAAAGTACAAACTCTGCTCAGTTTGGGATGTTAATGTGTAAAATGTCAAGATTTTCTTAATAAAAGTAAGTATAGTTATCATAGGAAAAAAAGCGGGTAATGTTTTTAAACAACGAGTTACCCTCACGTTTAACTAGCAAGTTATACCTATATAAAAACTTATCTCGTAAATAAAATGATCTATGGCTGAAAACTGCATTTAAATCTTTTTTTGAAGCTAGGTAAGCTTTCAATTGACCACAATCTCACCTGATGTAAAGTCAATATTATCTTGTAGTTAGATTTTTTTTTTGATGTCCTGGGTATAAATTTGCTTCCAGATAACATACTACATGAAGGGTTCGGTATAGTTCTGTGAGGTTGCCAAGAAATGGCAACCCACTTAAATAACCCCCGATGGCGAACTGTAATGCGTTACCGATGAGCCTGGAAAGTCAAGACCGCGCCAGGAAAAAAGTCCAGGTCAGTGGACAGGCCAGGCAGATAAATAGGTCTATGCGAAAGTCAGAGGTCCGGAGATGCCCCATCTTAGACCATCGTCAAATATATTTTATTTGTATTTGTACGTATCTTTATCTTACCCTTACCTTTATAATAACAGCACTAAATATGAGTTGCCTACTCAAAATATTTCAAAGCAGTATTGCAGAGTAAGCACCTATATCATTTGCTTTAGTAGGTAATTGCCGAATGTAATTAATGCTAGCTTCCAGCTTTGGGAAATCTGTTTCCTATTACGATTTCTCTATTTTATAAGATTCAGTAATTGTCTCTACACTTTCTGCGTTAAATAGTACATCTGTCCTTGAATGGATAACAGCTTTGTAAAATTTTATTAAATGTTCAACTTAAAATTATGTTGAAGAATCAACTCGTTAAGCGAATCAAGCCGAACCCACACAGTGAAACTTTCACGTTTATTTATCTTAGCCAGTATGACCAAAGAACTATTCAAAATATCTTCAAAATATTCCTCTTTTACAGACGTCAAAAAACATTCGTCATCCCAATATTACCCTAATCTCGCATCCGCAAACTTTTTATCCTTATTCATACGAAATTTAAAAAAAACTATATTTTTCTACCTGAGTATTTTTGATTATATTGAAAATAACAATGCTTCCAAATTATAGATTATTTATAATTTGAAAAAACCTATCTTAAACTTTTCTTTTCACAAGAAATAATGTGAATGCCATAACTATTCAATTAAAACTTACGAAAATCATCCAAGTAATGAACCAATTAATCTCTAAATAATGAACAGACCAAAGTTATCAAACAGCGTTTGTTCTCAAATTATGATACATTAAGCTCATAAAGATCTTTAATCAACTTTACGCTCCATTACAGTAGCACAACTTACCATATATCAAGGATGTGAACAGGAACACTGCTTGCACTATGTAAGAATGCTTCTTAATCTTCCTCAAACCATCCATCTTGAAATTATTTATTTAATTTAATTTGACACTTATTTTCCTCATCACTTACAACTAAACACAGCTACTCCTAAATATGTCAGGTAATAACTAGTAATTAACACGTTGACAAATAACTTTATGACACTAATCCCCTAAAATATGTCATCATCCATTAACCGTCTATTTTTACGTGACTCTTACGCGTTTACGCATAAATTGCCGAAAAGACATCTTAGAGGTGCGTGTATGGATTAGAGCGTGCATAATGTTGCATCTATTTTGGAATCCCCCTTGTTTTTAGTTATAAATCTTTCTAAATCCATGTTATTTTAAAAGATATTTCGCTTTGGCACAGGATTTCCTCCCCATCACTTCACTGTCCACTAATGTTTACAGTTCGGTAGCACTCGAGGTTTTGAATTTCATAGTAGCGACGATCGCGTTTCGGTTTTCGACTCGCCGCGCGCGTCTGCTCTCGACAGCGGCAGAGAAAGCACTGACTTACATAAGGGATATGTTCTGTCTGCGACGATGGCTAGAGTAGGATGGGGAGAGTTTTTCGTAAGGGTTGCAGCCTGTGAAAAGGACGGAAGAGTTTTCCACACAGACTCCTGGACGCTGTGTGAAGACGCAATTAAAAGGAACATAAATCTGGCAGAGATAAGTTTGCAAGGCAACACATCCGAGTTAATAAGTGTTTAATCTACCATTTAATAGCTTTTACAGCTATTTGTTTAACTCGGGAGGGTATATGTATTCAAGGTGATTAGTAATACGTGTGTAAACGGGACCTTTGCTGGGCTGGCGGAATATTAGAGAATAATTTAGGCGTAACGTTTTATAGAACGTTCAGGTGTTTTTAGTATGTGATGTTGTTAAATTTCTGTGTTTATGAAGGATAAAACATTGAAGAAGCTAAAACTTAAAGTTTTAAGGTTATAGACAAACAATGTGTGTTGCTACTGTTGGACTGGAAACTACAGGGATTTGCATAATTACATCGATACAATACTTTTATGAAATAAATAGACAATTCCGGTATAACATCGTTGCCCCGCATTTCCTCAGATAGAACCAGGCCATGGGAAATGTCCAGGAATGTCTTCTTGGAACATAACCCCAAATATTACGCTCGCCAAACGTCCTACCAAGCGGGGCGAATATTGACATACCCAATACTCACCACTAGTTTGACGAATTTGATTAAAATCAATAAAGTAATCGTACAGTCTAGCAGCGCATGACCTTCCGGGCCTTTGTAGGGCCCAGTCAACTAAAGGAAAGGATGATGATACAAGAATACACAATTAAAACCAAAATTAGAATTTGAAGCATAAGCATTTGCACCCTTTTTTACGTTCCCACAGCTGGGACACAGGGATTTCTCACTAGACGGAAGAGATAAGGCCTTAATTCACCACGCCTGGTCCAGTGTCTCAAACTCAAACTTTTTTAAGTTAGCGGAACTTGCCGGTTTCCTCAAGACGTTTACCTTCGCCGTTCACCGTTATAAAACCGTTACCGTTATAACAAAATTGCTCAACATTTTAAAACACGCTTTACGCTTTCCGCAGTTGCCTGAAAACTACAACATGAGTATCTTATTGACAGTTACAGTTTCTAGTTATTCTGATCTTGTCTTTTTTTCATTCTAAAACCCGTCACAGAATCCAATCTATTCTGCATGCACAACTTCAAATTGCAAAACTAAGGAACGAAAACAATTCCTCTTCTAATGCCTGACATTACCGCACCCGTTCTAATGAAGTCAAGAAACTCAATAAAAACTTCAGCAGTCGGATGAAGCATACTGGATATCCAATAATGAATGGCTTTGTCTCAAAATGCCGTTTGCAGTGACCTGGCTTTATTCAATTTAATTTCCTTTGATGTTGTCGCTGGCCAAAATTTTTGCAATCAATCCACGTCTGTGGCTTGTATTGTTTTCACAATTCACTAGCAGTGCCCCGCGGTGTTACCCGGGTTATAATCAACTTAAATACCTATTTTCCCGCGGGTAAGAGTAGCTCATGTCTGAATAACCCATAACTGTACCAATATTCATGCAAATTATTAGAATAGATTTATACGTGCTGTTTTTTAAATGTCAGTAACCTATGCCACAACAGTATTTTAGATATATTTTTCCTTTTATTATATTTTATTCTAGATAAGCCTTTATTTGACCACAATCTAACCTGATATAGAGTGACGATTTGGACTAAGATGGGGCATGAAGACCTAGGGGTCCCTCTTTTAAATATAATGATGCTACTGGTTTTAAAACCAAAAGGATCAAAATTTAATATTTACATATTTTATTGAAACCTTAAGCACCACCTTAAAATTTAAAGCATCGTCCTTATCTTATTTGGTTTCAATTTTATTCCATTTCCTGTTTATCCGTAACATATTATACAAAGAATCAGCGGCCCTTGTCAGGAACTATATTCTAAGAACATAATAAAGAATACAAATATACCTAACAAAAAAAATTAAAAAAATTACTAGCAGATATCTCGTAATTGTTTTTGTAAATTTATAACATTAACGTTGACACCGACATAGGATTTCGACAAAGTTTCTCGAATATTTACATTAGAAATGAATTTATTTTTGTTATTTTAAATGTATAATATGTAAGTAGGTACTATTATGGCCAGAACAGAGGGTAGAACAGGTTCTCTGTCTGTTAAGCTATTTGTGTTGTGTTGTGCTTTGTGGAATTTTGATACACGTAGACAACTAGACATGCAAGCCAAAACAAGAGGCATTTATCCTCGCAGTGTGCAAAGAGAACGTCATTTGATTAACTTGGAAACAAATAAAGATTATCTATGATGAGTGAACTAATTCAATGATATTTGTCATAACGAATGTGAGTTTACTTTTAGAATTTTTAAAGTTTTCCTATTTTTGATCGATATGATTATTTTATAAACACAAATTCGTGATTTTCCTCAAAATATCCGCTTTCGAAATGTATCATAAAATTTAGAATTATCCTCTAGGTTGCCAGTTCATCTAGAAGATAGAAGTCCGACTCTGCGCTTACCTGACTATTCCATTTAGATTTTTTAGTAACCGGCGATTTTGTAAGTAATTTCTTCGATTCTTACGGACAGAAACCTCGACTATACCTTTCCATAACTCGTTAAGGGACTTTGAGCCGTTACGTGAGACCTTTAGAGAAATAGTTGATTCAAATATAAATTAATATTAAATTAATACATTATGTACACAGGAGGTATTTGATGTTTTATATTGTAATGACTTTGGATTATTTCATATTATAATACGTAATATTTTAATATCCGTATTATATGTACATTATAGAAACTAGTAATCAGATAATCATTTTATTGGTAATACATAATTAGGTACATGTCAAATATTATATAATCACATAAAATAAAAAAAAAAAAGGTGTGTGTGCGATTCACACACGATAGAAGTGAAACTTCAGTAAATCGACGAAAGAATAATAAGAAGAATAAAAAAAAGTGTGTGTATGTCAGCTACGACGCACGATTGGAGTCTAATACTTATGAACTATAATTATGATATAATATATCAAATAGAAAAAAAGGGTAAATGAACGCATCTACTAAAATGTTAAGAGAAACAAACATATATCTGTAATTATTCGGATTATTTATATTACTTCAATAAAGCGTATTACATAAAGTATGTTACAAAATAATATAAATAAAATACAGCAATACCTCTTTGCGCGATACTTCGTAGTCTCAACTACGAAGTACCTATCGCGCAAAGAAATTTAAATAAAGCATTGTATTTGTGTCTCTTACATCATTTCCGTTTCATCTTTTTGCATCCGGTTTGAAATCACTACGATTCTATAGAAGTTTCACTTCAAAAAAATATTAGATATTAAATCTAAATAAGTGATAAACCGACGCGGTTTTTTTTCATGATGGCATGAAAACCATTCGTGCGGTGTAGCGCAAACATCCCCGATGCACTACAAAACCGTGGCAGTCGCAACAACATCCTAAAAATATTATTATATTGCACCCGTAGGGCGTCTATAGATTTTTTGCTATGCCGGATCCACAGACTTCCCGTGTAAAAACTCTGACAGTAAGCCTTGAAGAGCGTAATGTTTACTTCGTCGCTACAACGGGAAAATCTGCGGGCCAGCATGTTGCCTCGAATCGATAGAGCCCTACGCTCTCTTTCAACATCAACATCGTCCTTAAGGTCGTCAGTAATAAAATGTCCAAGGTATTTAAATATTCTTACACGATTGATGTTCAAGCCGTTTAGGGTTATATTTAAGCTATTATCTGGACATTTCCCGGCGGCCTTAAAGACCATGTATTCTGACTTGTTGACATTATAAATAAGTCCATGTTTGATCGCAAACTTTTCACAAACTTTTAACAATTTCCTGAGGCCCCCAACGGTCGGACTCAGCAGCACCATGTCGTCAGCATAGCTGATGTTATTGATGCTGCTAATTATGTATTACCAATAAAATTATTATATATTTACTATCTGAAAAAAAAAATGCAAACGTTGTTTTGCAAAATTAAAATAGATGTTGGCCGATTCTCAGACCTACTCAATATTTATAAATTTTATGCAGAAAAAGAATAAGACACATCCGTAACTTTCGCACGCACAGGATTCGAACCTGCATCTCTGGGATAGCGCCCCAGCGAGCTACCAATTACACCAACGTGCCATTACGTGATATGTCGAAATTCTTCTGCACTTTGTATTATCGAGTGAAGCCCCGAGCCTACTCAATATGCTCACAAAATTTTATGAGAATCGGTCAAGCCGTTTCGGAGGAGTACGGGAACGAACACTGTGACACGATAATTTTAAATATAAGATTAGTATCTATAATGTAGAAATTTTATAGGTAATTATTTTTTTATGCATAGATAATATTTAACATATTCAATAGCGTAGAGACCTAAAAATAATAGTCAGCCCGTCATATAAAAATTGTACATGTATTTTTACTTTTTTTTTGCAAACGCTAAATCAAAATCATACAGTGCGTTGAATCTACGAGTGACGTTATGCTTTCGAGCTATTTCTACGAAATTTATACGTTACAAGCCCCCACTCCGGAAATCTGATGCTGTATATCATGGCATTTTATCACTAGATTGAAAAAGCTTGGTGATAGATAGATCAAATAGGTTTACAGTCTGTTACCTCTTTTATATCCTTGATCATGCTTAGTTTATATTTAAATTAGCTTTAAGTTGACCTGCCCATGTATTTATTTATTTATTAAATAGTTTCCATTAACATCTTAATATATAAATCTCGTGTCACAATGTTGGTCCTCAATGGACTCCTAAACAACTTAACCGATTATAATAAAATTCGCACACCATGTGCAATGTGCAGTTCGATCCAACTTGAGAGATAGGATGGTTTTTACGGCGCGAAAAATTCGAGTAATTTCCGGGAATATTTTATACCCGTGCGACGCCGGGGCGGGCCGCTAGTATATTATAATAAAACATTCCGAAAACCCTTAGGGGTTTGTTTAGAATGACATTTCCAGTCCTCGATAACTTAAAACTTAACAAAAATGAATGATAAACTAAATGATCTTAAAAATAAATATAAAAATTACAAATTTTGGTACCTTACTAACCCTACTACTGAAAATCTATTTCGCTATTCAAGCGCGTTGATAACACAACATGCCTTACCGCCGCCGCATACAATTGTCACCTGAGCCGGCCGAGCGATAACAAAGCAACCACCGATCAGGTGATGTTGGCGTGCTGACAGAGCATTATGCTTCTAAATAAATAAACGTTTTGACTTTGACTTTGACATTATGTAGTCATCAAGCCTATTACGGGGTGTATAATACCATAATCTTATAAATAAAATTTCCATGTCACAATGTTAGTTACGATTTTTACCGAATTTTATATGCGTATTCGAAGGTCTGAGAATCGGCTACTATCTATTTTTCATTTTGCAAAACAACGTCTGTGGTCAGCTAGTATTAGTATAAAACAAAGCAGCGTCTAGCTGGAATTAAGTAACCATAAAACATTAAAAATAATAAATGGATTTTGATGGGTTTTTTATAGATAAAGTAATTGAAGAGGAATGTTGGTTTATAAGTATAATAAATTCGACATAGAGTGCAGAAACTTAACTTAAAGTTTTCAGAACATGCCGTTTGCTCAGGATGTTTGCTTCACCGTTAAAGCACGTGTTTAAAGCGCACATAAATTTAAAAGAAGAAAATCCAGAGGTGCGTGGCGTGGTTTGAACTCACGACCTTCGGAATGAAAGTCGAGTGTCCTCCCACTTAGCCAACACGGCTTTTCTTTTACACGGTATTGTGGTTTACTATAGATAACTTCTAACCCTTGACAAACAATAAAACTAGTAAAACTTGCCCTATTCCCATAGAAAACTAATTTGCCTCGCACCTTCCATTAAAATTGAAGGGAAATATTTATGCTTCGCCCTAACAAGGGTCACCTTCAACAATATTGGTTCAGGTTTACATTGTGATGAAGATTAAAGGGTAGATAGGGCCGCGATAGGTAGGGAACATGCCTTGATGGAAATTGAAATGGGATATATTGAGGTAATTGTGCGATTTTCATGGAATTCAGTAAATGTTTAATGTTTTAAAATTATAATAGAACTTTGTTTTAGAAGTGAAACTTCTTTAGAATCGTTGTGATTTCAAACCGGATGCAACGGTAAAAACGACAGGTAAGCCAATCTTAAACACGAACAAGGTTAAGCAACGTAGCTCGACGCCAGTACTTTGATGGGTGACCGCCCGAACAAAATATTTTAGCACAGTATTTTTTTATTCATCTCATTCTTTTGTCTATTTACTGAAGTTTCACTTCTATCGTGTGTGAATCGCACACACACCTTTTTTTTATGAAGGTTACTTAAGTAAATTACCCCTGACTGCTATTCACTAGGGTCTATGTCCAAAATGAAGATGATAGATGAATGCACCAGAAGATGGGGTGCGGCTTCTTCTAGGAACATAATATATTGACGACCTCTGTGGCTCGGTGGGCGAAAGTCCGACTGAGGCGCAGGAGGTTGCGGGTTCGATTCCCGCCACGAGCCCTGATTTTGCACGATCTACAATTTCTGGTTTCGGGTCTGGGTGTTATAATGTATAATTTGTATATGTATTAACAAAAAAAAATGTATCTATGTAGTATATCAGTTACATAATACTTACTACTGCGCTCGTCAACTCTCCTGCTTAGTATTAGCATAGACTAATTAAGGTAATTAGTCTATGGTATTAGCAAACATCTCCTCCCCTCCATGTTAAGTAGGCTGAAAGAAGGACGTGCATATCATATATGACATATTATATATATGTCGTCCCGCGTTTGCACGATAGTAAACGAGCAAACTTGGGTCGATATTTTTAAATTGTTACAATTTTTATAATATTTGACACTCAAATCATCTCGTAAAATTAAATCGTAGTGTATAAATAACGTCTTCGCGCCGACATATACCTCTAATCTGTGTCATCTGTGTATGTTTGATAATGAATGGTAGATATTTATGAGAAACAAGCGGGCAATTATTCAAAATTATTTTCACATTATCTTTAGTAAGTAATAAACATTCATGAAATTCTGCAAACATAAAAAAAGAATTGGCCATATTGGTCCCGGCGTTGTTGAGTAATGCTCTAACAAAAGTCAAAGTCAAAACGTTTATTTCCTTAGAAGCACATGGCCTACATGGACAGGTCAACTTAAAATTAATAGAACTAAATTGTTTAAACAATAAATATCAAGTAAATAACATTGGCTTGACGCTTCAATGTTTTAAACTGAGTTGAGAAGCAACTAATTTTGGGATGAATTTTTATATTATAGAATATTTTTTGACAGTTTGTTATATTGGTCTGTGATTTGTATTGCTTTTGATTAATTAACACTAACGTACACATTTTATACATATAAAATACAACACAAAATTATAATTAAATAGATGTTAATGGTTTATGTTAGAAGTTGTGATTAAATAATAATAAATAAATAAATTTCCAACGTCTATGAGGCGGAAATTTTTATTTTGAGCTAACATGATGGATAGTTGGTTTAGTGAAAACAGCTGGTTAACGCTGGTTGCAAGTTGCTTCCGATCGAAATAATAAGAAGTCCTTCAATAGAAGGAGGCCTCAATCCATTGCGGCCTCCTACGGCTGAAACGATGAAAATGGTAATCATTTTTTTCGTAAAATTAACGGTCGACGGATTAGTCGTCTTATGTTTAAAAATCTTTTTTTCCAAATTACTAAATAATGAAAGCTAAATAAACATGCAGACGCAAAGAAATTAAGAACTTTCTTACATCTCAACCTTAATTTGTGTCAATTAGCTTCGTAAGATTCTCAAGAAATAAGAATGCCTTAGAAATGTGATGTCAAAGTTAATTAAACTATAAATTCTTATTGTGCGAGAACACGGAGCAGAGAATTTTATCTTTCGATTGGTTACGGTCCGTTAAGAAGTTCTGTTTCACTACCAACTTTTTGCTACACGGTTTTTTGCATGATTCGGTTAAGGCATCAGCAAAACCTACGCATCACGGGAGGGTCTGCAACGCGGGAACTATATTGACCTGAAAACGTCGTGATCTCAAAGGTGTGCTAAGGGCCATATATATAAAACATAGGTAGCGTCCGCTTAGCGGCAGACATTCGCAGTCGCTTGGCCGAAGCTCAAGAGGCAATAGTATTTTCGAGGTATTCCTCTAACATCGTCCAGCCAAGCCGAAGAGCGCCAAAAGTATTCCTCAGAGAGCGCCAATGCTAATGAAGGATCCAACATATACACGAGTTTACTGATGAGGCACGTTAAGAAACCCAAAATAATATTAATTATTTTTTCATTTTTATTTAAGTAAAAACACATATTTTATTTGTTAACACGAGTTTACTGATGAGGCACGTTAAGAAACCCAAAATAATAATATTTTTTTTCATTTTTATTTCATTAAAAACACATACTTTATTTGTTAACATGCTTCTATTTGGTCATTGTAAATGTAAATTGAATAATGATTATTTTGGAGACGAATTGTGAACCTTAAAATAGATAGACGTAAGATACAAACTTTCAGATGACAGTTATATAAAACAAATATAATTTACTTTTTAAATTAACAATAAACAGAAAAGTAAACTCCATCCCATTTACATACTAATCGTTTTTTTTGTCAGACATCAAACCAATCCAATTAACTCCCATTTTATATCGCAAATATATAAGGAAACAAATCCCACCTAATTTCCCAAAACATATCACGTCGATCACCAAACCCATACATTAGTTTGTGAATAACTTTATCATCCGAAACGCCACCGAAAAGCGACAGTTAATTTTACGTGACATAAATAAAAGGGAGGGCATTCCCTCGAAGAGAAAATAACAAACATATCTCTCAAAGTAAGAAAACAAACAACGTGTGTTAACATCTGTCGAGGCACGGGCGGTACAGTCGTGGAGAAAAATCAAACACGTGCTAAAAAGAGGACTAACCATTGCTCACTTACTACCATCGATGTACATGGATTTTCTTGGTCGGTTACACTCTTGACAGAGTGGTCGTGGTCCTCATTTCAGGTGTTAGTGTTGTGTGTGTGCTAGGCAAGCTTCACAACACGCCGGCGCCGCCAATCTTCTCTGATGGCCGCCCGCCTGATGCATTCATGCTGTGATGATGAGCCATTTATTGCCGCTTTTATCTGGTCGGACCATCTCATAGGCGATCTACCTGGATTTTATCATGGTTAATTAATAATTTAGAAATACATAAAAAAAACTATTATAGTACTGTATTATATTATAGTACTGTGTAAAATGAACTGAAACATAAATATTCTGTAGTTTAATTTTAATAAATTAATTAAAAAAAATTTAATTAAATAAATTAAGCTATTTTATTGTATTTTCTTGTTGGTGGTCCTAGTAAATAAATAAAGCGACAATTTTTTTTTTTTTTAAATAATATATTGTGTGCTTAGAGCTATTACGGCATTTAAGTTTGTGGAATTAAAAAACATAAAGGAACCCTATTACAAACTCCAGTGAACACATTGTAATAATGATGTACTATGCAAGAAAAAGCCGTGTTGGCTAAGTGGGAGCACACTCGACTCTCATTCGGAAGTTCGTGGATTCAATCCAGCCGGAAACCTTTATGTTAACAAATATCTACACTATATTTCTTGTTTTCTCCAGTTTAAAAATCCAAATATTTATACTTTAAAATAAATATAATGTAAAAAATGCTTTACATACATATTTATAATTTGCCAATTACATTAAAATTATCTATCCATAACAAATTTTTTTTAAATTATATTTTTAACGTTTAAGTTTTGTCCGCGACTGTACGAAATACTCGAAATTCAATACGTCAGTGTTGATTGCAGTTAATTATAAATGTAACCCCCCTTCCATTGTCCTATCTATTTTTAATCACTTTGCTCTCAATCCACACGAAGCATTCTAATCTCTATTACAAAGTATCAAAGTTAAAAATCGCCTGGCAGAACGCCGATGTTTCAGCTTCTTTTATGTGTACTCGTCTTAAATCAAATCTAAATCAGTTTAAAAGCTTTGAGGGTATTACTTCCGCCAATAAAATGTCCTACCTTGTAGGGACGGTAAACTGTTTAGAGTTGACATTTCTGGAATATTTTATTTTTTGACGTTCGAGCTCAAAGGTTTTCGTATAATAGCTATGAATATAATGTAAGTATGTACATGCTGAGCTTTCGGACCTGTTCGCTTCCCGAACCAATATGACTGATTCCAATTACCAATATATCGCATCTATTGTTTATCTATATAAATAAAAATGAATTGTTGTTCGTTAGTCTGATTAAAACTCGAGAACGGCTGAACGGATTTATCTTATCATAGTCTTGAAATGTTCGTGGCCGTCTAGGGAAGGTTTAAAAGGCGAAAAAAATCGAATAATTGCCGGAAAAAAACGAACAAAAAACCGTGCGAAGCCGGGGCGGGCCACTAGTTTGAAATATTGAGTAGTATGTACACCCATAGAAATTGCGATCTCTTAAGAAAAGTTATCTTATACCTGCTCAAATACAAAAAATAAAATAAAGAGTTCCAATATCTTTATGATTTGGTAAATAAAGTCATTTATACAAAATGCGGCTGATTTTTAATAAGCGATAAATTGTCAATTTATTGTAGAGAATTTCCTCTTTTATTAAATTTTGTGTTATTTATATAAACGTATTGCTATTTAATTTAATGTTAAAAGAATAACAGACGACCATTTTAATATTTGAAATATAGTTATTTATTCAGATAAAGTATAATTTATACAAGGTGTTTCCTTTATGGTATATACTGCGGAAAGGGGGTGAAGGGCACGCACCAGGTGAACATATTCTGTTTTAAATTTTTACAACATTTTGATTTGGAGGACTTTATTACCTTGTATAATCCGTGACTTTGAAAATAAATATGAATCAATAATTTGGCCTTAGATAATGTTGCAACATTTTAAGTATTAATTAAATGAGGCTAATGCTAGGTTTAATTAAAAGTTACAATTTATTAACATTTCAATTTAATACAATTTTTTTTGTGACTTAATTAGCAGTAATATTTGCAAGACAAAAAGTGGTCGAATACAGTGACACAATCATATCAACTCCAATTGACTATAAAACTTTATATTAATGCAAATATGGATATTTCATTTAATTTCACTAATAATAATAAAACTCTCATGTTTGTGCATCATTTAGTGTGTGTGTGTGTGTAATTTAAATAACTAGGTGCACTTATTTAAATAATTAGACAAAAAAAAATAAAAAAAAATACTATCGCAATATACTACTTTACAGCCAGTATAAGCTATTAAAAGGCATATACAGAAAATTCCTTCCGAATACCCGATTCCTGTATCTGTTGAAAGTATAATCTGGAACAATCCGGATAATTCCGGCGGAGGACGGCGGATTAATGACTTGTTAACTTAAAGCTGGTTCAAATTCGGAACATAGATTGATACTGCGGTATGGATTATATTGACAAGGATTGGTCGGATTGGTCCCACTGAATATTTATCTTTGATGTTTTTATGAAAAGCAGATTTCAGTATTGTAAGAGCTTTTTTTTTTGGTTTCCTTATCCACGGTAATACGGGACATTACTAAGACTTCGTCGTTTTTTTTTATGATAGATAAGCCTTTATTTGACCACAATCTCACCTGATGAGCAGTGACGATGTGGTCTAAGATGGAGCATGAAGCTAGAAGATAGATGGCTTCTCCAGACCACATTACGAAACTCGAAACAATCGCTTCACGCACTGTCCCAGCCCGGAGGGTGGTGGCAAGCCGCGGCCGAAGCCTCCCACCAGAGACTGTTCTTAGCACCACCCGGAGGTCACGTGTAAGGATTCAGAGGGTTACCACTTACGGACGTGAACAGACAAAACCTCCAAACCTCCTCGTCTACCTGTGTGTCCGTCTGTCACCAGGCCGTATCTCAATAACCATGATTGATAAGAAATTTAGAGAGATGAAGTATTTCTCTTTCCACTTAACAAAAAATACTAAAAACACTTTTATTTTTTATGAGCCTGTGGTTCCCTACTGCAGGGCAAAGGCCTCCCTACCTTCAGACGTCCCTATCACCTGTTGAAGTTGTCCAATCACTTAAATAATAAAAATATAAGGGGGCCGCCATATTGATTTTTAGTGATTTTTATAAAATTAAGCGTCATTGCGCGAGGCCAGCACTTTGATGTGTGACCGTTTTAACTGCATCTTTTTGCACCTTTAAATAATATTTTTAGATCATTTTGTCAGTATATTTAATCTTATAGTACAACTAGCTGACCCCAGCAAACGTTGTTTTGCGAAATGAAAAATAGATGTTGGCCGATTCTCAGACCTACTGAATATGCTCACCACATTTCATGAGAATCGGTCAAGCCGTTTCGGAGGACAAAACAACGAAAACTGTGACACGAGAATTAGATGAAAGACACTTTTAAGAAATCCATCTATGTTGAAACACTTGTCCAACTATAAAGTATCGCTTTGTAAAACAAACTTTAATTTCCCATTTGTTTTTAATTATTCTCGCTCAAAATAATTAGTAAACTGGCGCGACATCTATAAATATATTCCAGGAAAGTTCAGAATCAAAGAGAATCAAAAGAACTAATTTAAGACGGACTCTAATGAGAGAGCGAAATTAACTGCACCAATTTAGTTTCAAGTTTAAATTATGTTATTACCTTACATTCGTTAAGTTCTTTAAAGTTTAAAAGTAAATGTTTGCTCTGTAATTGGATAATTACCTACTTTGGATTTTTATGTTGCTTTTAAATTATAGTAAACGCTTAAATAAGATTATGCTTATAGTAGAAGATCCTAGCCTACATCGACATTCGGGTTGATAATAGAATAAAAATTATTTTATAATAAATTTCGTATAATGGACAATATATTAAAAATGGGTTGACAAAAAATTCCTAGACAGCAAATTTTTATTTATTTAAAAAAAAATTTTTCAATAAATATTGCATTCATGAAGATAATAAGAAAATTTTATACTGGACTGAAAGTATAAAACGTATAGAATGTGCAGACATAGGGTTGACTATTATTTACCTGGACGAACTACTGGGTTGACAGGTATGAACAGGTATGTCGATACCAGTTACTTTCACCTGATGTGATAATAGAAAAAAAAATAGAGTGATATTATTTTTTTTTTGTTTAGGTATCACATTTATTTCTCTCGATTGGTACCAAAGGTTTAAAATGGGATTTTTATAATGTGGGGTGGACATCCTACACTGCGCTTGCTGATACGCGGTCGATAACATTTCAAGGTCTTTTTTCTCTCGCCAATCTATTTTGACCTGCTACAGCCAATAATTTCTTTCTATAAATCCTACTACTATTATAAAGGCGAAAGTTTGTGAGTATGGATGTATGGATGTTTGTTACTCTTTCACGTAAAAACTACTGAACCGATTTAAATGAAATTTGGTACACAGAATCTCTAGAGCCTGAAAAATAACATAGGCTACTTTTTACCGCGGAAAAACGTCATTCCGCGGGAAAATCCATTATAACGCGGGTAACACCGCGGGACACAGCTAGTAGAAAATAAATTTAATGTCATTCCATTACTTAAATCAAATATAAACTTTACAAGTGCTTACCCAAACTTTGTTAGCATCACAAAATAACTTCCTTTGATATTTTATTTCTGGGAACCGGAGCCGTACCATTGCTCTATTTTTAGTCTGACAAATGCGAAACGTCTAAATTGTCAGGGAACATGATTGCATGTGATTCTATTGGCTTAAAGCGATTGCTTGTTTCATTTTGTAGTTCAAATTTAGATTGGGATTGTCCTTTGTTAGAAATTAATTTTAGGGTTATGTTGATTAAATATAAATAAATAATTATTTCCGGACTGAGCACACAGCATCACCTAACCTCAAACTAAGCGGAGCTTGTTCTATGGGTGGTTAAGTGACTGATATACTACATAATTATATACATTCTTTTGTAAATATATGCTTATGATACATAGAAAATACCCCGACCCGAAACAAGAAATTGTAGATCGTACAAAATCCCCTCGATGGAATCGAACCAGCAACCTCTTGCGCCTCAGGCGGACCCTCACCCACCGAGCCACAGAGGTCGACACGTCGTCGATTGAGTGTGAGAGTTATGTTTTGATTTATTAAATAATTTTATAAATCAAATACATAACTCTATATTATATATAACTATTTTGTTTATTTTATGGCATGCTGTGACTGAAAGGGCTTCCAACGGAAGATCAGCGTTGTCTTGTTACATACAAGTCAACAAATGCTGAGCTTTTGGGACACTTTAAGTGACTTTACTAAATAATTCTTCTTTTATTTATATGTATTGTGTCTCAAATAAAATTTATTTCATTTCATTTATATGAAGGTCTCCCACACGATGGACACACCAATTAAAAACTAAGGTTGGGGCGCTCTTAAACGATAGCAGCTGGATGAAAAGTGGCACGCTGTCGTGAGGCGAATATCATCTGCCCACGCCGCCGAAAAATGAGGAACACGACCGCTCTGTGAAAACAAGTCAAAACCAAAGACCTACGCGTCAGAAACGCGGGAAGCGGGATGCAACTAGGTAGCGTCTGAAACATAAGACATTTTTGAAAAATATACCGCTTTGTGGTCGCGTGGGTGTGCTTAGAGCCATAGTAAAGTATGGAGTCGCTTCAGTATCGAATTCGCTTTGGTCTCGCAAGTTTGGCCGATGCTTAATCTGTTGAGGAAATTTGTGTTACATATTATTATAATGAAAAAGTTAGTTATAACAAAACTAGATTTAGTGACTATGTTTGGTTAAAATTGTATATAAATTTAAGGTTACTTTAATTTATGCACGATAAGCCTTCATTTGACCACAATCTCACCTGATGTAAAGTGACGATGTGGTCTAAGATGGGACATGAAGACCTAGAAGGTGGCTTCTCCGGACCACATTACGAAACACAAAAAAATCGCTTCACGTACTGGCCCAGCCCCGAGGGTGGTGACAAGCCGCGGCCGAAGCCTACCACCAGAGTCTGTTCTTAGCACCATCCGGAGGTCACGTGTAAGGATTCACAGGGTTACCACTTACGGACGTGAACAGACAAACCTCCAAAAACTAAACTTAATTCAATCGCACGAAAAAACGCCGCTGGGTGCCTTTATTTTCCCATAGAGTACTCAAATTCCTATAGCACCTCGTCTATGTAGATTTTTCGGATGAATTTGCAACAATTTGGCTTGTCAAATAATAACAACCTTCGTTGTTCCGAGGTTAAAATATGAACAGTAACTGATCAAAGCCGCTCGGAAGCCGTGACGTCACAGATGTCGGCAATTGTTTGATCGTGATCAGAATAACTTTTTCAGAACTTACAGAAATTTCTTTCTTACATATTTATTATTTGATGGCGAATCACATTTTACTTTCCCGTTGTTACATTTAACAACGGAAACATACCTACGATGTTGTTAAGCATTTTTATTTTATTAAGTTTTTTTTTTTATTTACAAAAACAATAAAATTATAATATAAAATATTTAATTAGTTAAAATAATTGTTAACGTTATTCATGTTATTATGCCGCACTTCTCAATCTTATAAATAAGGCTTAGGGCTTAGGGTTTTCAAAATAATCGTGTAAAATTACACTGACTAACCGAGATTAGGTACTTTATACCTTTGACCAAGTTTATAAGTAGATGGTGAAACAAGTCCTTAGTCTAAAACGCTTATTTAAACACTAATTTTGAACGATTGACACATTTTATAGACATAACTAACCATTGATTGACACTTACTATCGACATAACTAAACATGGCTTTGTTTACTCGGATTTCGTGAAAAAAGCTCTAAATATTTAATCATAATCTAAGCTTCAAATATTCATTTGTTCATCTTATTATATCCGATTTCATTCTATTTTTAGGAAAATCTATTTACTTCCTAAGGAAACCATAAACAATTCAACATCGGCCCAAGTTTGGAATCCTGAACTCTAATTCTCTTTATCTCCTATCACGGTGCTACCTGGATCCCGTAATTACCCTCTTTGTTTACGTTCTTTTTGCTCCAGGAAAAAACAAAACTTGGATTATTTTTTGTATTTTCACACTAACCAATATGTCAGACTGTTTGAATTGTATATTTATTAAGACAACGGACAGTCACCACATGTGTAGATTGAAAAAATTACATAAAAATAACAAACAGTGTGTGAATTTGCATTAGAGAGGTATCTATTTTGTGATTCCATACCTACTTTAGGACATAAACTTATTTTTGTTAGTTGTTGTTTCCTTCGTCAGTACTCTGTTTTTTTGTTATAAATAAACGAATTAATCAAAATGCCTCATATTTTATAAAATACATTGATACGGCAAGTTTGCCCGGACATTTGTTTTAAATTAATTTGCTCGTTTACGAAGCAAAACTGTTAAGTTATTTGACGCGATGACCTTTATATTAATATTAAAACTTGAAACTTATTATGACACTGTTGCAAGCGAATCGGTCTACCCTGCTTCTGAGTCTTTTATTGCGAGGTAGACAAACCCTAGTGTTTATATCGGAATACCCAAAAACCGTCAAATCATGGTAGGTACGTATTGTTTTTAAAACGATAATTTGTTAATTTAAAAAGTTAATTCTATCAATATTAAGGGAAGTAAAAATATCACGTATATTTGATAATTCTCTTTCGTTCATAACCATTATATTCCAAAGTAATATTTCAGCTGGATCGCCCCTACATTCAGGGTAGTGTATCAAGACCAATATATTTGTTTCCTGTTTGTTTTTTACGTACCTCGCACCGCAATTCGGTTTCGATTATCTGAATACGGCTGCTTTGTTTATGGTGGAGCTAGGGGAATATATCATGATATTTTGCGGTAAATTTCATTTAGAATAAACTAGCTGGCTTGATCCAGCTTTGCTCGGATATGAAAACCTTAATCTTGAATCATTTGAAACTAAATAAAGATTCGTTCAGTAGTTTTTAAACTTATCGCGAACGTTAAGACAGAAAGACGTGCAATTTTTTTTAATTTATACTATCCTAAATTGAAAGAAATTGCAAGTTCTTAAGACTAGCTCGTTTAATTAAACAAACTCTTTAGCTTTATAATTTTAAGTATAGATTATAATTATAATATTATTATTAGTATAGATAAATGCTCATGATTAATATTATAGCATTTGATAGTACCAGAAATGAGCGCATAACTCATTGCATCTGTTTCAACCGTCGTTAATTCCCTCGAAAATATTTGCGTCCACAAAGAAAGATAAAACGGACTTTAATTAGTTTCTGTTTAAAAATTCCCTCTTTCCTCGAATTTCGTTGCAATCTGACCTATACTGCACTTTAATTAAAATCCAATTTCGTTTGACTGTTACCGTAAAAGAGCATTTGATGACGAGATTTGTTTCCTTCAATAAAACGGATGCACTTAACCTATTTAAGATCTTATGTAGTTTGTAATGTTTATAATTAAGAACCATAAATTTTATGTCCTACTTGCTCACCAACAGCGTTGCCGTGTTTTTGGATTTTCTAATCGGACCGGTAGTTCTTGAGATTAGAGCGTTTAAGCAAAAAAAGAAACTCTTTAGCTTATTAATATTAGTATAGTATGTGTACGATAGTGGGCTTGTACAAGGCCTTTTTAATCTGTAAAATAGCTACCTACGACTAGGGTCCTAGACTTTTCCTATCTGGATTATTTAATAAAAGATATATTTTAGTGTAACGAACGTCTTGTTTTTATTGTGAAATATAGCGAATGTGAAGTATGATTGCAATGTTCGAGGATATAAGGGTGGGGCAACAATTATGACCAATAGTGTAGATGTGGAGCGCTGCGATTGGTCCTTGAAGAAGAGAACTTAATAATAATCAGTAATCATTAATAATCATTTATTGTATGTGAATTAATTACAGTTACGTGGAGTTAGGTAGTAAGACTAGTTTAGAGTACAATTGATTCTGCTACAGGAGCATACAAACATTATAAATAACAGTTAATAAAATTAAATAATATTTATTATTACTCATAAAATTTATGTCAAAACTAACTAATTTATGTCAAATTCATTCAAAAGTGTGGTCATTATTAAAATCATCAATGGAATAATATGCTTTTTTCATAATAATGTCACTAAGTTTAACTTTTAATTTTCTTCAGAGAAGAGTTTCTTGATTTTAGGTAAACAGCCCTATCTAACTAGTCCAAGAACACGAGGTTACAACGAAAGAGCCTTATATTTTGCTTAGCAGGAATATTATTATGATATTTATATCACTTACGTTTGAACAAGGTGTTGTATACTTTTTGTGTAAGCTCCATTGTACTCATAAAGTCACCTTCCAAAATTAGACATAAAATCACCATGTATCCAAAAGGGTACAGACGAAGACTATTGATAAAACTATTTATTTAGCGTGGGCGCGCCTGTACCAACGACAGCTGTTAACATATGCCTGTGTTTTCTTTATTTAAGGGATCTGTTTGTTACTTTTTGTAGGAGCGCGGCGCCTCCGGTCTCTTACTTATTATTTATGACGGTGACTGTACGGAGAGGTAGGATCTACTGGATATGGCTTCACAATAATGTTGATAAAGAGCGCCAGCGATAATGATTGAGGCTTCTTTTAATATTTTATTGCAACATAAATATATAAATTAAGGCTTTTTGCACAAAAGTATATTTTTTTCTGAATCTCTATACGATTGCGTACGAATGATTATTGGGTAGGTCGTCATAAATTGTGGATATTTCAAAATCATACTTATTAAAAGAGTCACAGTAGTAATAAGCCATTTACTAGCGAGGTTTTTTTAAGCAATCCATAATCGCTAATGAGAACAAATATAAACGTTTTAATAAATTATAATAAATATTACCGGACAATCCACACAACAACATCTAGCCGTGTGGTAAGCTCTAAGCTTGTGTTACGGGAACTAGACATCAGATAAATTGTAAAATAATAAAAATACATAAATAGATATTTTTAATTATACACTAGTGGCCCGCCCCGGCTTCGCACGGGTTTTCATTCAATTATATTTACCGGCAATTATTCGATTATTTCTCGCCCTTTAAACCTTCCCTAGACCTCCACAAACATTTCAAGACTATGATAAGATAAATCCGTTCAGCCGTTCTCGAGTTTTAATCAGACTAACGAACAACAATTCATTTTTATTTATATAAATTTGAAACACCCACACTGATTGCGAAAATTACAAACACTTGACCCCTCGGCAGGAATCGAGCCCGCAACTTCAGTCGCCGCTAGCGGATCTTCGCCCACTAAGGCAAACGAATTGTAAAATTGTTAAATCTATTAAAAAAGGCTTTTCCACAAAAAGTAAGTCTTAATTTACTTTGTTATTTAATTCCAGAGTTCGCTGCCAATGCGGGAATAACGGCGAAGTTCGGGTAATTTTTGCCTGGGAACCCTGGAGTTCCCGCCGGCACCCCAAAGTTTAAAGTAATTACAATAGGCTTAAGTTTGGGTTGGTCCATATCGTGAAAATAATGTATAGTAGGATATTGTGTTGTTTAACATTTACTAATTTCATTTTATCTTAATTATTAGGTAATTTTGGCATTAATGCTGAACTAGGCATGTTTGTACTTTTTTTGTCCCCAGACTCTTTTATTTGTGCGCGTAAAGAACATTGTACATTTACATTGTATACAACTGTAACTGTTATATGCCTTACGTTCGCGACTATAGCGTCTGCGACGCGGCACCGTCTGCCTCGCTTACTGTTATTTTAAACAACTGAAGTTTAATATACATATGTAGGTGAAAGGTATGATATAGTGATTTAAACAGATCGAATAGTAATTAATTACGGGATTAAACGAAAAAAATCAAACATACAAATAATCTGAGGCTTAGTTTAACCAAGATATAGATAAAGTGAACTATAAAGTAACTCCAACGAAGAGCGTTTGCACATAGCAGAAGCCAAAGAAAGAATGACTCTGAACTCTACTTTAAATAGCAGTGCACCTAGTAAACAACCCCTCCACCTGCGGTCACCCGATTGGCTGTTATAGCCCGGTCAGCTAGCACCGACCGCAGGTAAACGTCGCGCGATCGAGTGGCGTGAGCGCCCGCTCACGATATCGGACATTTTAAGTTGATTCTATGCTACTTTCACTCGGTACAAACGCACTACAATGAAGAACCTGGACGTCGCGCCGTCACATATCAATTAAATAAAAAACTTGAGAGGTTTCAAGGGACACCCGGATGGAACGAAGTTCACAACGAACGAACGAAGAAACACTGTCAGGATTCATTATTATTTTTTATTATTTATTATTTACAAATACCTTTATACACTCAACAAAAATAATCGTCGCAACACCACACTGTTCAATGCGAAATAGAAATGAAAATATCTGCCTTGCTTTCTATAAGAGAGAGAGAGAGAGACAGACAGAGAAACATGCGACCCCGCACAGCTTACAATAGCTTACTATAGCAAAAAGTGTCGTGACAACTTTTCGTAAGATTTTTTTTCCGTCTAGCCCCCTTTCACAACGCGTGATAAGGAACTTCGTTCCAAAAATAAACAATTTATTCGATGACAATTCCAATGACTATTATATCTTCGTTCCACGTTCGAAAATGTACGCTCATGTAGAAATCGCGCAAGTTTCCCCATAAGTCAAACCACTCGATTTGGTACCGACTTTATTATTTGTGTGCGTAAAGAACATTGTACATTTACATTGTAGGTAGGTATATAAATGTTGTGTGCGTCACAGCTGGTTCTAATTTTGATTACGGGAAGACTAATCTATTCCTATGGAATATTTCATAAAAATGAAATTTTAATCAGGAATATTAATATATCGAACTTTTTTTTGTAAAGCCTTCATTTGATAACAATCACCTGATGTAAAGTGACGATGTGGTCTTGAAGATGGGTCATGAAGACCTAGAATGTAGTAGATAGCTTCTACGGACCAAATTACGAAATACGAAAAAATCGTTTCACGCACTGGCCCAGGTGGTTAGAAGACGCGGCCGTAGCCTACCACCAGAGACTGTTCTTAGCACCACCCGGAGGTCACAGGTAAGGATTCAGAGGGCTATTCCTCTCAATGAGTAGATAGGTATATAATTAACATTTCAGTATCATGTAATTAACAGCTAGTTTTTCTTGATAGACTTGATCAATTATTATTCGATAATTAATCCTTTTTGGGGTTTCGTATGCAAAGGGTGAAACGGCACAAAATTGCTGAACAATCATCATCTGCCTGTCTGTCACCTTATCTCAAGAACGGCGATAGCTAGAAAGTTGAAATTTTGATGAATGATGCATATTATGTTTCCAATATTTCAACAAATACTAAAAACATACATATATTTACGGGGGCTCACATATAAAAAACGTGATTTTACAAAGTAAGGCAACGTTGCGCGAGACCAGTACTTTGATGGGTACCCGGTCTGACTGCATCTTTTTACACAGTCTACATACTTTTTTTTATTTTTTTTTTATTGCAATGACTGTATTATCTGTATACGGAACACTAGTAATAGTAGTCCAACTCATATTTGAAAACAATTTGAATTGTTTATATTGAAATCGGGTACTAGACGCATACTGTTCCTCCTTATAAATCAAATCGTTAATTATGTAAACCTACTTAATGAACAAAATGTTTCCGAATGTAGTCCAACTGCCAATTTCATATAATTACACGCGAAACCGCCAGCACTAATTTATAAATAGCCCATTAATAGAATATGATTTGGATATTTATATAATACAAACTAAAGTGAAAATTAACTGAAAAGTTATAATACTTTACGTTAAACTAAAACGAAAGCTTTCAAACTGATTTTACGCAAGATTTAAATTTAAATACCTTCAGTTTTTGTATAAAAGTAGGTGGTAAAGTTATGATTGAGTTGCCATGAGTCTGATAGTTGGAAACTCATTATAAACTAGTTAAGTACTTCTAAATGATGGGTTATTTGTGAGAAATTAGTTTGGAACTATTGGTCGATGTTACTTTGGACTTTATACATTACATACAAATATACACGTATGTATATACGTAACGGTTAGGTAAGGTTAGTTTATCAGCCATCATTAGCACACAACTATGTAAAATATAATCTTTCTTCAGTTACTAGCCACGTAGGTACGTTATATACATAATATGGTTTAGCTACATATAAGTAGAAACTAAATGAACTTGTGATTATAATTATTTCAGATAAAGTATTTTTTGGTATAGCAGCACCACCAAATACCATAATCCCTATAAATTTCACATCAAAGAACATCTTCTGTTTTGCAGTCGGTTAATGCATGTTTCACGGGGTAGTGCTGGTGTGTAGGGCGTATGAGGCATAATATACCGCCGAATCTGCCGCCCAGTTCAGCTCAATATAAAACGACCGTACGTCATGTATATAGCTTAGAGGCGTGAGGTTCGACGTTTTTTCAGCGCGGCTGTACCTTTTTTATGTTTTATTTAAGTACTCGAAGTATGAGGTAAACGCGGGGATTTTATCGGAAAGAACTTTATTTTGTAGAGGGATTTTTTCGCGTAGCATAAATCTAAGATATATATATAAAATACTTATATCAATATACTAAGTACGGTGTTATGACAATACTGTATTATGTCTAAATTTAGCTTTTATTTTAGGAATTGGAAAAGCCTTTATCTTAATATGTTACAATGAAGCTATTATTAAGATCTTGATATCTTTATTTAGAAAAAAAAGCAATGAGATCATAATTTTAAGAAGTTATGAAAACGCAATTAACGTACAAATATAAATTTTCGAATGTCTTAATACTTGTCAAATAAATTGCAAACATATAAAAAAAAATCATTTTAAATCTGATATATTGTTGTTTAATCGAATCTCAGGCGCAGTAATACATTACTGTGTATTTGCCCGAAGCTGAGATTCAAATCAAATTATTTTTTAATTTGTATGGTTATTATTATGAATAAATAATAAAATAAATATTGCCGGACAATCCACACAACAACATCTATCATCTTTTATTAAGCTCTTAGTTTGTGTAACGGGTACTAGACATCTGATAGACTTAATATAATAGACATACATACATACATATTTTAACAATACATATTCAACACGAGTTCAGACCAAGGAGAATTAAGAAACACTTAACCCATTGGCTGGAATCGAGCCCGTTACCCCTTGCGCCGTGTTGGCTAAGTGGGAGGACACTCGACTTTCATTCCGAAGGTCGTGGGTTCAAACCCCGCCACGCACCTCTGGATTTTTCTTCTTGAGAAATTTATGTGCGCTTTAAACACGTGCTTTAACGGTGAAGGCAAACATCGTGAGGAAACCGGCATGTTCTGAGAACTTTAAAAGAGTTTGAAGGACATGTGACATTCACCAACCCGCACTTGGCCAGCGTGGTGAATTAAGGCCTAATCTCTCTCGTCAAGAGAGAAGTCCCTGTGTCCCAGCAGTGGGAACGTTAATAGGGTGATGATGATGATGATGACCCCTTGCGCTGTAAGCGGACCCTCGCTCACCACAAATCATATTAATAATTATCATTTTGTAGCTGAACTTTTAGCCGAAACAACTGAAAGGGTTTTGCTGGAAATTTATAAAAACAAATTCATGATATTATCTGGAACTTTTTATTCAAAACATTTAACTCAACTTAACAGCAACCACTATATTCGCTGCAAAAATTCACTACCCCGCTAAGCTTTTACGTAAAAAATTCATCGTACTTTACGGGGTTTTACTAAAAATTGTGATGCACAAAATGTTACCATTTTGACTGATATTTCTCATGACTCATTCATCATCACCATCACCCTATTAACGTTCCAATTGAATGGACACAGGGACTTCACTCTTGGCGAGAGTGAAGTCTGGCCACGCTGGCCAAGCGCGGTTTGGTGAATGTAACATGTACTTTATACTCTTAAAAGTTATCATGATATGCATGCCATGCTTATTTAAACAAATTCAATTGTAAATAATTTGCTTTTAAATCTCAGCTTCGGGCAAATGCGCAGTAAAACAGAATTCGGTAAAATAACAAATATCACATTAAAAGATAATATGAAATAAATATTTTTATGTTTGCAATTTATTTGACAAGAATGAAGAAATTCAAAAATGTATATTATTATATTCGTTATTTTGTGTTTAGGGTGAAAATATTTTTATGTTTGCAATTTATTTGACAAGAATGAAGAAATTCAAAAATGTATATTATGTTCGTTATTTTTTGTTTAGGGCTCACACACATAACTGCGAATTCGCATCGCATCGCAAATATCTGCCAGCTCGTATGAATAAAGTCGGCGGCTTCCGTCGCATCGCATCGCATCGCAGTTTTGTGTGGGAGCCCTTACGTTCAGTTCATCAAATGTCTAGTACCCGTAACATAAACTTAGAGCATAGCACGGGGCCTAGATGAGTTGTTATGTGGATTTGTCGAGAGTATAATGAATTCTGTAATTTAGATCAGTTAGAAACCATCAAGAAGAGTCAACATCGGCACAGGTAAATAAAGCTTGCAATAATAAAAATAGAGGGTATAACATCCCTTTGAAGAGCAACAAGGCGATGTATTACGTGCAATTGTTGCAGTTCAAGAACCCCTATGACAAACAAGCCTGCAATTAATATTTAAGCCCGAGTTGCAGTTACTCTGCACGTAGTGATGCAGAACTTAGGAGTGAAGGATGTAGAGAGAAGTTTAGAAATGTGGTTTGCAATTTTTCCTGCTTCAATAAGTTAACATAACAATACATTATCAGTTTAGGTTCTTTATGTAAAACCTTTATATAGTAATGTCCGGCATTGCACTTTCTTCCGCCGAAACTAACGAATTACGCATAATTAATAAATCTGAATTTAAAATTTAAGAAAAATCTTTGTTTCCAATGCCTTAATTTCCTTATTAGTAAAACACCATAATATTTTGTAATGTGCACGCGATGCGCTTTTATTTGATACTCGAGTATTTTGCAGATTTTCGGTTTTTCTTCCCCACTCATACCCCCATAACTTATAAACGGCACAACCGATTTGCATTAAACATGTCTAAGAACAATCGCGCCAAACTCACCTTTCATACAAAAAAAAACTAAATTTGCAATCGCTCCATCCGTTTGGGAGCTATGATGTCCCAGACAGACACGTCAAACTTATAACGCCCCTATTTATGTTTCCAGTGCTGGGACACATTGAATTATTTCTTAATGATAGATAGATAAGAGATTAAGATATTGTGAATGTCACATATCCTTCAATCTCGTTTAAGTTCTCGTTAAAGACTTGGTATGAGTACACGACATTCATACGAAAGTAGAATGCTCTCCCACTTAGCCAACACGGTTGTTTTATAAGCGAACCTATGCGTCTACATTAATATGTATGTTATAATATTTCCTATCTATCTATCTATCTATCTATATTTATTAAACTAAATCAAAATGAGGAAGCGAATCTGCTGTGACATGAAGATGTAGGTAAATAGATATTCAGATAAAACCCGATATATGGCAGCAATTTTCTTGCGAGGGGCGAATGGAAAAAGATATCTAGCGCTTCTCATTCGCAGAATATTCCCGAAAATACAAATAGGTAGCCTATTAAAGTAATGGTGTGGTGTTATTGTGATGGCACGAGGATTTTGGGATAAAATTGTTTAATGTGTGCTGATGAAGAAAGAAGCATCAATCAATCATATAATATTAGACTGCTTCAGTGGCGCGGTGAGCGAGGGTCCAATTACGTCGCAAGAGGTAGTGGGTTCGATACCCGCTGAAAGTGAAAGTGAAAGTGTTTGTATGTTCTGCAAACACTTTAAGTATCTATATGCTTATTATATTAAGTGTATCTGATATCTAGTCCCCTTAACACAAGCTTAGAGCTTACCACGGGGCTGGATGTTGTTGTGTGAATTGTCTGGAAATATTTATTTTATTTATTTATTATATTTCATGCGATTTATGACAAATAAAAAAAAAAGAGGAAATGACAATTAAGTTTATTTGAGACATAAATAGAAGTAAAATTAATGATTAAAGTGACATAAAGTGTCCCAAAAAGGCTTCCAGCTCAGCATTTGTTGACTTGTTGGAAGCCCATATATAAGTTACTACTAGTGCCCCGCAGTGTTACCTGCGCTATAGTGGATTTTCCCAATAAATGACATTTCTACATTTTTTAGAAAATCTGTGTACAAAATTTCATTAATATCGGTTCATTGGTTTTTGCGTGAAAGAAAAATAAACAGACTGATTCACTTTCGCATTAATAATAATACTCATTATGATTACTTCATTCGTAGGATGCCCTCTGCTGTACTGTCGCTGAACTGTGACCAGTTAATTCGGTAAGAAGCTAATAGCACCCACCGGTGAGCTGTTTTGACCAAGTTATGCTTATAATTTATAAAATGAAATAATAAGATAAATGTGAATTAAAATTGTGTGAGTTTTGACTTATTTTTCTCTCAAACTGTAACAAATACTGTAATATCCTTTCAGCTTCTGCCAATTAATTTCAAACTTTAAGTACATAACTATAAAATTCCTTTCCGTCAAACTCATTTCCCAGTGACGCAAGTTATAGTTGCCTTCCCCCTGTTTTGAACACAAAAACCTTCGCTATTGTTAATGACCCGAAAACGGAAAACTTTTTATAATGTCCCATTGTTTTGTTGATGTAGAAAGAATAATATTGTATCAAGGGATATTTATGTTTTGCGGTCTTCCGTTTTGTTATTTTGTTACTTAGGGAAAAAAATAGAGCGGGGAAGCTTTATAGATGAAACTAATTCCAACCGACGAAAATGAAGGTAGAGGTTCTCAATTCGTCGCGTGTAGGTATATCACTGATATTAGAATACATAAATATAGTTTTGGAGGTTTTGGCTGTTCACGTCCGTAAGTGGTAACCCTCTGAATCCTTACATGTGACCTCCGGGTGGTGCTAAGAACAGTCTCTGGTGGTAAGCTTCGGCCGCGGCTTGTCACCACCCTCCGGGCTGGGCCAGTGCGTGAAGCGATTTTTTCGTGTTTCGTAATGTGGTCCGGAGAAGCCATTTTCTAGGCCTTCATGCTCCATCTTAGACCACATCTTCACTTTACATCAGGTGAGATTGTGGTCAAATGAAGGCTTATCAATAATTAAAAAAAAAAAAAAAAAAGTTATTTATTTGGGTTTTTTCCGCACGTATGCTACTAACATACGTACATACTACACGTATATACTAATATAACATTACAGGCGTATCAATATCACGCAAATGTTTATATAAATAAATTATTTATGGCTAAACTATTTGCAGACTAAACTATTTTTTAAATTTTATGCAGAAAAAAATAAATATCAGCTATGGAAGTAGAATAGTCCTTGGATTTTCTACGAGATGTCGTTACTCGGGGCTTCACTCTATAATAAATACAACTTGTCTGTGCAGGAATATTATAATTGTATGACCACGCATAACTTTTTATTAAGTAGTCAGATTTTAATAATTATTATTGTTGAAATACAGGGTTATTATTTACCCTTTTTTACACCATGAAGTAGTTTGTGCTTTTAAGACTCTAGAACATCTGTGAATGGAATTTCATTTTAATCAGTTTAGTACATTTTTGTAGAATTGCCTATCCTTCGTTTGCTCTTCAAATTTTTATTTAAATGATGATTCTGATTTTCACTTATAAATATTAAATTTAACGAGATGACGGGTGATAGAGGGAAATGGAAGCAGAAAACATGTTATGCCGGCCCCACGTAATGTGGGATAATGTCAGGAAGATTATGATGATTGAATTTTAAGAGAAATCAGGTTTTAAAGGGCTAAAATAATTAATATGAAGAATAAATCAATATTATTATATTGATTTATTCTTCATACTCATTTATTCGTTACTTAATGTGGTTACAATTAAGTTGTTACGTAATAGGTTCCCTGACATGAGCCCTGCTGGGGCATTACTACTTTAACTGACTTTGAGAAGTCTCCTTTACTAAGTTTATTAATTAAATAAACTATCTTAATTCTAGCAACAATTGATAAGTATTTATATTAGGGTTTTATCATTATATATAAACACTAGTGGCCCGCCCCGGCTTCGCACGGGTTTTTATTCAATTTTTTTCTTAAAATTGTGAATCTAAACCATTCCCAGATCCCCTTGAACACACACAAAAAATTTCATCGAAATCGGTCCAGTCGTTTGAGAGAAGTTCAGTGACATACACACTCACAGAAGAATTATATATATAAAGATTTGTAGATTAGGAAGATACTGAAATTTGACTCTAAATAGAGTTTAACTATTTATATTTAATCTAAGTTATGGCTTATTAATATGTCTTATTAATACCCCCTTCTTTGATCTACGCCTAATTAGGTTTACATTGTTGCGTTCAAAGCAAATTCATAAGCATTATTATTAGTACATCTACAGGAAATGTTGATAAAACAAATTAGTATACGACCAAAATTATTCGCCCATTTCCTGCCCGCGGTTCATTTGCAGACAAAAATAATTAAGTCACATTAATTCAGGCTCGCGAACAATTTGAAAAACCAATTGTTGCCATTCATCAAGTCTTTTCAAGAGAAAATTGGTGAATTGGGTCAAAACTGTTTATTTCAATGATTTAAGGGTTGGCGACGAAGGTGCGTGGGCTTTTACTTGTGCTTAGGTATGGCAAAAGCGGTAATGCTCCAAATTTCTTACGTAAGCATAGAACAATAGAAATAAGCAGTAGAATCTTTTTTTTTAACTTCCCAACCTATGTCTCACTGCTGTAGAAACGACACCTTTCATACGATACATGGCAGAGTCAATTAATTCTACACTTACTAATTCATGGTGCTTATATCTTGAAAAGCTAGTGCGGGATAAAATATAAAAATATATATAAACCACAATACTGAAGAATATTACACAATATTGTAGGATTCATCTGACAACCTCTATGGCTCGGTGGGCGAAGGGTCGCTTGAGGCACAATAAGTTGCGTTATTTGGGTTCGATTCCTGCCGGGGGACCAGATTTTGTACGATCTACAATTTCTGGTTTCTGGTCTGGGTGTTTTGTATGTATCATTATGTATATATTAAAAAAAAAAATGTATCTATGTAGTATATCAGTCACCTTACACCCATAGTACAAGCTCTGCTTAGTTTGGGATTAGGTGATGCTGTGTGAGTAGTCCGGAAATATATTTATTTATTATATATGTTGTCCTATTAAAAATAACAGTTTTCTATGAATGTGATTTACATCAATAAGCTCATTATGACATGAATTTGTAGATATTAATTGATAGTTCATCTAAACGCGAACAATACACGAAAACCATAAAACAATTTGCTAATACATAAATTGAATATTCAAAAACACGTTTCCAAGTAAATCCTTAAGTATTCCGACTAAACCCCTGTCAAGTCCAATGGAGACAAAGTTACCCGGCAAATAAATCCCTATTTTCAATTACACCATTGTCCTAACCACTAACTCGCTAGCAATAGTTTAACGCCAACCAATTCCACTGCAGAGCAGAACCGTCACTCCACATTGATATGGGTTAAACTTACGTACTCCAGAGCAACTTCACAACTTTTACACGAAACACCACACGGACTTTGTCACACCAAGTTTTCTACCCAACAGTTGAAACTGCTACAGCTACACGACCAAGCTGAGACCGACAAGGTTTCAGATACGCTACGTTATTTACAAGCTGGTCTTGTACGGACTAAATCGAGTTTTGCTTTTTATTTTTCGAATATTTTCTTTAGGTTCCGGTTGAGAAGTTTGGAAAGTGTAGTTTGTGACAATACCCTTTTTAGGTTCGGAGGAAATTGGTTTCTTGTGTTACTAAGATATGAAGTTGCGGAGTTTAGCGGTCGGATTTATTTGTGGCTGACCTTTGAGCTTCGATGACAGATAATGAGGATCAATTTGGTGTTTACTTGTTCCGAAATAATATGATTAGAACCTGCTTCAAATCATTTAATATCGCGGCTAGTAAAAGCTAGTGACAAGTGAATAATAATGTATAATTTTATAACAAAAGGGCTTATTCTAGACTGTTAGTTGACTTTTTTATTGGATGTTATATTGAATTGAATACTAATTCAAGATGTAAATTTATTCTTAGAATCAAGGAATAACGAACCCAATATAACATAAGATGACATTAAGGAGAGCTTACTTTCTCTTCACATAAATAGATTTTCAATAAGACCTTTATTAACATTCCTCCACTGATAATCTTCTTATTTAAAATCGTTTCAGCTGCCGAGAAAAAAGTCGTAATTCATAATTTCAAGTTATTTTCTAAGACTTACTTCTATTATGGATTCTAACCTACGCGGTTAAAGGTTAAATTAATACAGGGTGGTTTGTTATGGCTGTTAAACATTGAATATAACCCTTAGTCCATGGTAATTGTGCCATCACAGAGCTAAGTTGACGCAACACAAACTGGCTAGCGAAATATGATCTAATTTACTTCTTAATCCAATCTTCTAAACTCAATTTGTTACCAAGGTCCTACTGCAGTGATTAAGGCATAACCCTTAAGCGATTTAGTCCATATTTCACCATTGGCAATAAACGCGCTCAGATCAGGCTAAACTCAATTTACCGTCTAACTGAGATCGAATTGACATTAGATTGACTTTTTCAATGGTTAAAGTTGGTGCAATATAACTTGATTTGTAGCATAAAAAGGTGAAAATTATTATTCAAGTTTATTTATTAATTATAATAAGGAAAATAAATACATTTTTGGTTTTGAAATAGGTTTAGTACTTTTTATGTGATAAATAGTTTAAACGGAAAAAACGCGGCGTTTTTCACGCTCCGCTCGAGTAACGCGCGCTGGGACGTCAGTCCTTAGTTACGCCGGCCGCGGGCGCTGGACGTTAGAGTGGCTAAGAAGCTAAACAATGGCATGGTAAATTTTTTACCATATTATTGCAGAAACTTAAGTAAATTGCATGCTAAGTGCTTCGACCAAAAGCTGCTCTTGTGCTTTCGTCTCTGCTTTTCACCTCTTTCAATGACATCTTCTGGTTAGTTTCGCTTAGCTGAGATGTACGGCTCCCATGGGAAGATATTGAGGGCAACATTCTAACGCTTTTGCTGGAAAGTTTTTATGTAGTTGTTAATGACTAGTTTAAACTGTCAATGTGAAATTGTCAATTAACTTGTTTGAAAAAAACGCTACATCTTATAGCTTAGCCCGCTACTTCTAAGTAGGAGCAAAGCTCGATAGGACACCGTCGCCTTTGGAGCTACGACCCTTATCAACATCTTCGACTCTCCCAATTCCTTAATAAACATTGTTTCACCCTGTACAAGGCACCGCAGCCGAATATCACCCCTAACTCCACATTTTAAAGACAAATATCCCGTCCGTGTTTCACGGAGGTTATGTCTCTTATAGTTTTGGATAGAGAAAATTTACTATCATGTATTAACTCGATTGAGGTATAGTGTTTCGCTTCACCTTTGTGATATTTAATCATTTAGTATCAAGTTGAGCGTATTGGTTTGGGTTTCGGTAGTTCAAAGCATTCTGAGTGGATGATAAGCGAAATGTATTGTAGATCCTGTTTGATATCGCTTCTGAGTTAGAAAAATTAGGGCAGTTATAACATATAAGTAACAATTCTAAATATCCAAAAATTCAAAACCACCAGCAGTTTTTAATTTTTGGATATCTGCCTGATATTCGCAATAATCTGATGTATTTAATATAATAAGACACACATAATATAGATATATTTTATAATGCATATTATAAGCCCAGACCAAGTTGAAAGGGCTTGGAGGACATACAAACACTTGGCCCCCCGCCGGGAATTGAACCCACTGCCTATTGTGCCGCAAGCTGACTTTCGTCCACCGCGCCACTATAGGGATGTTGTTGCGTTATGTTTTTTTAAGTTTTATAAATTTCTAGTACCTGTTAAAAAAAGTTCAAAGTTTACAACGGATTTGAATATTATGCCGTATAAATTATTCATCAATTTATATGTTATATTTTCGTCATGTCATATTCCTTCATTTGAACATGCAATCTGCGTCATGTTCAGCTAATTAAGCAACACTGGTTGTTCACCGATTTCTGAAAGCTCGCAAGTTCACCAACACACCTTAATACAGCAATGTATCATAACGTCATTCGTATACCGATTGGGTTTGATTAATGTGCTAAGTAATTATTGTGATCGGAATTCCAGAAAGCGATATATCCTGTACGATATATGCTTGGAGTTTGGTTAAAGCTGTGTACACTACGGAATGGCTTTAATTAAGGCTGTGTGTTCACTAGATGACATTTTAAAGTGTGTACTTATACTTTTTTATTAGGCCTTAATTCACCACAACGCAGAGTATGACGTCCACCAAGTAGATGGACGGACGTCCTGGTGAAGGTAGCGGGCTCGCGGTGGTTACAAGCTGCTACCGACCGAAGTCACTGGAAGTCTTTGAGGGAGGCCTATGCCCAGCAGTGGACGTCCTACGGCTGAAATGATGATGATGATGAATTCACCACGCCAAATGCGGGTAGGTGAATGTCACATGTCAGTCAAACTCTTTAAAATTATCAGAGTATGATGGTTTCCCCACGATGTTTGCTTTCACCGTAAAGCACGTGTTTTAAAGCGCATATACATTTTTCAAGAAGTAAAATCCAGAGTTATGTGGCGTGGTTTGATCCCACTACCTCCGGAATTGAAGTCGAGTGTGCTCCCACTTAGCCAACAAGGCTTTTATGCATCATCAAGTTATCGTTATCATTTGCGCTTGGAGGTTTTGTCTGTTCATGTCCGTAAGTGGTAACCCTCCGAATCCTTACACGTGACCTCCGGGTGGTGCTAAGAATAGTCTCTGGTGGTAGGCTTCGGCCGCGGCTTGTCACCACCCTCCGGGCTGGGCCAGTGCGTGAAGCGATTTTTTCTTGTTTCGTAATGTGGTCCGGAGAAGCCATCTACCTTCTAGGTCTTCATGCTCCATCTTTGACCACATCGTCACTTTACATCAGGTGAGATTGTGGTCAAATGAAGACTTATGTATCATAAAAAAAAGCTATAAAAACCACAGAGTTTAACCCTTAAATGCATGATTTTTAATTTTTGTAAAAAAAAAAATATATTGTGCAAGTTTTGTTAGTAAGCGACTCAAGGAAAGTAATAAAACTATTTTTTAAATAAAATGTTTATTTATAATAAAAAAACAGGTATGTAGACAATTGGCAACATTATGCATGTACTGCTGGATTTATTGCGGGATGGAGTGAAAGAATGCAAAGCAATTTCTTTCTTTAGTGTGGCATAGAGCCACTTTGCATTTGCTGCATTCCGTTCGAGTGAAGCCTTTGCATCCCGGATTTTTGCACCGGTTCTTCTTATCGCACCTTCTTTCATAGTGACCAACACCATCCGTCCTCACGTCTTTGCCTGGAACTGGTTTCATAGGTCCTCTCCTTTTTTTAGCTTCAATTTCCTTGTCAATGCTCTGGGTAGACGGTCTGCCTCGTCTTACGGTCTCCAAATTCTTATATAGACATAAAGTATGAGCTAGTTCAGACCTGAAGTCTGCCAGAGACATAAGTGTCTTCTGTCTATCTTTGTTGGCCTTCTTATACATCACCCAGGCGTTGATAACGGCCATGTCAAGCATGTGATAAAATAGCCGGATGTACCACTTTCGGGATTTTACTCTAATTCGGTACCTTCCTAGGAAACTATCCATTAGGTCAACACCCCCCATGTGAGCGTTGTAATCTTTTATTATTTTTGGGCAAGCAATGTTCACAGATCTTTTCTGTTTTTTGTCATACCTGCTGACTGAGTCAGCAGGCTCAGCACCAACATAGGTGGACGCAAGAACGACCTGCTTGTTATCTTTCCAGCTTGTAACAGAAATATCAACTCCTTCATATGTAGCCACCTGCTCTTCGTAAGTTCCTCTAGGAAAAGTATCTTTATTATAATCTTTTTGGGTAGGTATTTTACAGTTCTTACCTAAACGATTTCTTTGTATTGTGCCCAGAGCGTAAATGCCTTGTTTAGCCAAGTAATGTAACAGAGGTATGGATGTATAAAAGTTATCAAAATAAATAATGTGATTTATATAACGAGGAACGATTCTACAAAGCCGTATTACTGTGTTTCCTACAGGACCCAAGTCGGGTTCATCATCTAGTCGGTCGAAATCTGTTTTCCCGCTGTAAACTTCAAATTTGTGAGCAAATCCCGAAAGTGAACATAAAACAAAAAGCTTGAAGCCCCATTTATGTGGCTTGTTGGGCAAATATTGCTTCATAAAATGGCCAATTTTTGAAGCACACATTTGCTCGTCAAGTGAAAGTCGTTGATCTAACGGAGCTCTAGTAGAAAATTCGGTGTTCAAATGATCTATTATGGGTCTTATTTTATGAAGTCGATCGTGATCTACATGATCTACAGGTTTATGTAGATCATTATCATTGAAATGAATCACGGATCTAATTTTTTCGAATCTATTTAGAGTCATAGTTTGCATAATGGCTGCGAAACCGAATCGTGACCAATAGGACCGGACATTCGGATAGTGAAATACGGACATAAATATAAGGATCCCAAAAAACTGGCGTACTTCAATAGCAGTGACAGGAGGACAGTTGGATCGACCTTTTTGAGTAATATATAAATTTGTTTCATAGACTATCTTATCAATGATCTCATCGTTGAAGAAGAAAGAAAAAAATTCATAAGGAGTTTCTTTTTCAGCTACCTCTCTACTCAACTCTGCATTGCCCAGGAATCGTACCCGATCTTCATCGAAATCCAAATTCTTCTTCTTCCAAATTAAATTTCTGCTCTGGTTCCGCCAAAACTCTCTACCTATCGGATTGCTCCTCTGAAGAGGTGACACGGTGCTGCTATTTAGATTACTTTCAGTTTCTATCAATGGAGGATCCTCAAACTCCGATAGGCCGGCTCCAGCATTTACCTCGTCCACAGATGAACCAGCTCCAGCATTTACCTCGTCTTCAGAAGGACCAGCTCCAGCATTTACCTCGTCTTCATCTTCCTCCAAATCCCTTTGTAAATCAGCAACATCCGGATAATATGCAAGGTCGTTATCGTCTACATCTTCGTCATCTTCCGATAAATACCCATTTTCTAGTGAAGCTAGGCAGTCTTCTATGTACCTATCACTCATTCGCCGTCGATTCATGCTGAAAAATGGAAAAAACCACCCTCACTAAACATGCAAAAACAAGCTAATATCCACTCTTCAAGAATGCTCAAACGCATGCTGTAGCCAAAAGGCAACAAACAATTTTCTCGTAAAATGTCACGATACAAATAAAGTTGAATGAAAATTTGTGAATATATTCAAAACTTACCTTTATTATTATCAATATTCAATTTTTGAAGTGAAACTTCTATAGAATCGTAGTGATTTCAAACCGGATGCAAAAAGATGAAACGGAAATGGTAAGAGACAAATACAATGCTTTATTTAAATTTCTTAATCTTTATTTAAATTAGTCTCAACTACGAAGTATCGCGCAAAGAGGTATTGCTGTATTTTATTTATATTCTTTTGTAACATACTTTATGTAATACGCTTTATTGAAGTATAAAAATAATCCGAATAATTACAGATATTATGTTTGTTTCTCTTATCATTTTAGCAGATGCGTTCATTTACCCTTTTTTTCTATACGATATCTATACTAATATTATAAAGCTGAAGAGTTTGTTTGTTTGAACGCGCTAAATATAGTTCGTAAGTAGTAGACTCCAATCGTGCGTCGTAGCTGACACACACACACTTTTTTTTTATTCTTCTTATTCTTTCGTCGATTTACTAAAGTTTCACTTCTATCGTGTGTGAATCGCACACACACCTTTTTTTTGTTTCTAAATATCTGGATAGATTTCGCCGTAACAAATGAAACAAATTGCACAATTTTCAAAAGTAAGAAGTTGTCCGACTCGAAAAGTTCAAACGATCTTTTTTCAAAAACGCGCGATTTTGCCTTTGTCACTGTTATCATTTGACGTTGAAAATATATTTTCTTCGTCCAAAAATCAATAATATTCGGATACGTCTTCAAAAAACCACAGATAATCATAATAAATAGGAACGTAGACATTTGGCAACAAAATGCATTTAAGGGTTAAATGTCGTTACGATTTTTTTTTGGTTATGTTTTACAATGTGGAATGCTTCATCAGCAACATTATGCTGAGCGGTGGCCTTGTTTGGTTTACTGCAACGCACACATGCTCTAATCAAACCAATGATAATAATAATGTGTTCTTATGTTTTTTTTCTTTCGATTATTGTATGTGTGTGATTGGAGTTACAAATAAACGTTTCATAGCTATTTTCTACAAACAAAACTGAAAACGTAGGCCTTTACATCTATTTGTTATTAGCAATTAACTTAATAAAAGTTAATAATATATTTATTTTTCTCAAATAATCATACAAAAGTTGTGAGATATGAACTTTTTTCTACATATTAGGCGCTTTTCAAAGCGATATCGAAAATAATCTTTATAAACTTGTCAAATACTACAAAATATGGTATCATTATACTGAGTGAACATAGAGATCATCACCACACCACTAAACTTATTGATCCAAATAATATATCTCTACAAAAGGGCTTCAACATTATAAGTATTTTTCATGTATTCATATTAGACAGTTTCATCCAAAACTACCTATCACTAAAAATGTTAATTATGACGATATTCTGAAGCTTTCTGTTTCTTCCAAAAGAATTATTAAGCCTACGCTAGCCGAGTGTGGGTTGGGTAAAATTCTCAGAACATTAAGGTTTAGTCGCTATGTTTGCCTTCACCGTGAAATCACACATAACTTTTTCAAGGAGATCAACCATCGACCGTAAGATTCGTGTGTGCTCCTTATCCAACACGGCTGAATATCCGAATCAGTTAAGTAAGTAATTTTCAATCCTCAAATTAAAAGGTAGACAAATGATATTCAAATTCCACCACGACACTAAATAGTTATTTAATTTTCCATAGAGCTTTTAGATGGACCATTATTTATCATCTTTTAAAATATTATCTACTGGCCACCATTGTCCCGAGTGATAAAATATGAGAAGACATTGACAAATCGATGGAACAATTTCGGGGCTTATTCTGAAGCACAATGACGTCACTGGAGGGAGTTTGTCTTATGAGATCAAAATGTCGATTTTTCAAGGTGATATTAATGAGCGGGTCTGGACTGATAGGTTTGGAATTTTAGATAAAATGTTTGTGTATGTTTTTCAAGCTTGCAAGTAATAAGTTAAATATTTGACGTGTATAAAAATATTATGATTAGGTAAGCTTTATGCTTGTTATATATTTTTTGACGGAATTCTACTTTGGCGGAAAGAAATGAAATGTACCTATTTCATCCCGAAGGTCGTGGTTTCAAATCTCGCCGCGCACCTCGGCATTTTTCTTCTTGAAAATTGTATGTGCGCTTTAAACACGTGCTTCAACGGTGAAGGCAAAACATTGTGAGGAAACCGCCATGTTCTAAGAACTTTGAAGAGTTTGAAGAACATGTGCACTTAGCCGGCGTTAATGAATATATTCGAAGATATGACATATTAAAAAATTGCGGGACGTACCGTTTGCGGCGCTCTCACAGTTTTTCTGTAGTATATTTTGTATCAGTATTGCACTCGTGCGAAGCCGGGGTGGGTTGCCAGTGTATTATTAAAAAAAATTTAGTGATGTTGATTTTACTGGTGCCAAGTAATATCTGCCTATTCACCAAATTCTTCCATTTATTTTATTTTATTTTTGTAGTCTTAGGGAAACTAACAGCTATTTAAATGATTAAGGTATAAAAACAATGTTTGCTTAAAGGCTAATTAAAAGTTTCCACAAATAATACAAAAACAAACTTAACAAACATGTGCACTAAACAAAAAAAATTTAAACAATTTAAGATACTAAATTACATAGATAAATGAAAAGGCAACAAATATTACAAAACAAACTAAATATCGCGGTAAAAATGGTGGATATTCGAACCCAATTACGAGTATATGAGAAATGGTGTCCAGTGGTTTTCCTTATTTACCCTGAAACTTAATATTTATACATTCCGAAATCAAATTATACCAGGATTACCAGTTGGGAAACTTTGGCCCCGTTTTATGTAAATTTCAGTTTTTCCCGCTAACTAACGCAACAGCCAAGCCCACAGAGTCAACAATAACTGCTACTTCCTTCTGCTTATGTCACTTCAGTTAGATATAAAGGCTGTATTCAAAATACTTATAATAAATCTAAATTTAAAATTTAAAAAAAAACCCCGATACCAATGCCTTAATTTCCTTAAAATTAAAACACCATATAATAGTATTAGTAATGTGCACGCGATGCGCTTTCATTTGATACCCCACTCGAGTATATTTGCAGATTTTCGGTTTTCCTTCCCCACTTTCACCTCCATAACTTTTCAACGGCTCAAGCGATTTTTATGAAACATGTCTAAGAACACCTTTCATACAAAAAAAAAAACTAAATTGAAATCGCTCCATCCGTTCGGGAGCTATGCTTTCCCAGACAGACAAAGTCAAAGTCAAAGTCAAAACGTTTATTTCCTTAGAAGCACATAGCCTACATGGACAGGTCAACTTAAAATTAATAAAACTAAATTGCTTAAATAACAAATATCAAGGAAATAACATTGTCTTGACAGTTCGCTTCAATGTTTTATACTGAGTTGAGAAGCGAATAGAACAACACAGCTATATCAGTTATTACAATTTTGTAGTTATTACAATTTTGGAGTTCTTATTTATAGGTAACTATTATAAGTTTAACATTTACAATAAAAAAAAATGTTTGTCATATAAGGAAGCTATTATAACATGAGCATATCAGTCCTGGTCAACCAGAATTATTAGAGCCTGTTACTGTGGAACTAAGCAACATCTATCCAAGCTGCATCATCCTTTATATAATCATTTATAGAGTAATACGCTTTTTTCATTAGACTTCTCTTAATAAATGATTTAAATTTTCTAATAGGAAGCTCTGTTACATTATGAGGAAGCTTATTATAAAAACGTACAGAGTTACCCATAAATGATTTGAATTACCCATAAATGATTTGAGTTACCCATAAATGATTTGACAGACACACAGAGACAGACAGACACACAGACACGTAAAACTTATAACACCCCTCTTTTTTGGTCGGGGGCTAAAAAAACATTATACATATGCGACGAATTGAGAACCTCCAGAACTTTTTTCGTTTGAAGTGGGTTAAAAACTTTTTATTTACAAAATTAATAAATAAGTCATACTATAAATGATTAGTGATCAGTTTTGATTTTAAGGTGTTATGTTTAACATAATGTTAAATGTTGGCTATTTTTTTACGAATATTTAAATTCAATTGTACGTTCAAATGTATTCTTAAAACTAAAGGAGGCACCTAGGACATTCATGGAAGGTTGTGGACAGTACAATATACTAATATAGTAAATAAATTAAATATAAATAAATAATACGTTCTTTCACCATACAACTTACAAGTAACTTACACGCATTTTGTGTATGCTTTTGAAATTCAAAAATCACTCTGGACGTGTTATTCAAACAAGTCATGCAGTAGGTATCTACAAAAAAAATATATATTATTTACCAACACACACGTTACAATTTCACTTAGCAGCAGTCCCCGCAAGAGGCTAGCCTGTATTGCGGGAGACATGTTACAATTTGGTTTAACCGAATATAGAAAAAGGTGCTTAAAACAAAGGAAGTGACGAAATAGGAGAAATTATAAAATAACCTACGATAACATTTATTGCAATAACATCAAGACATTTTTAATTTACTTATTTTTATTTATGAGAAACACTCAATAAGGAAAGGGAAGGGAATATATAATATTAGGAAGCTGGAATCTCTTAAAAAAAACCGTATCAGCCTTAAACAACCCCATTATAATACCGTTAATTATCACTGAGGCTATGAGCAAAATATTAGATGCAATTCAGCGGGGTTATATAAGCGAGAATTTTGCAAAAGACGTTCTTAACACAATTATCATTTCATTTGAAAACATACCATCATCACTACCAACGAATTTTAACCAAGTAAATGATCCCCAGTGCATCAAGTCAGTTCCACAGTGAACAAACACCGAAATCTGTAAAGCAAAGTGTTCCACGCTCGCCAGCCGATATTAAACGGCATTATCCGTAGGAATATTCATGAGAAACCGCATCGCAAACGCACGGCTCAAGCGCTATTTTGGATTCTATGAGACCATGAGGATTTTGTTAGTGTTGACATACTGGATTTGATTGTACCTTTGGTTTATACGATGTCACGTGGACATCACGTCACGTCTTTTATCAGTTTTCAATGACAGAGTGAAAACGTTTATTTCCTTAGAAGCACAGGGTATTGGCCAGGTCAACTTAAAATTAATAAAACTAAATTTGTAAAGCGAAAATGATCAAGGAAATAAAATTGTCTTGACAGTTAGCATAATTTTTTTACTGAGTTGAGAAGCGAATAGAACAACAGCTTTATCAAATTTATATTTTTTTCTTCTTCTTCGTCGGTTGCACTCTTGACAGAGTGGTCGTGGTCATAATTTCTGGTGTTGGTGCCAAGCTTCACAACACGCCGCCGCTCTTCTCTGATGGCCGCCTTCCTGGTGCATTCATGCACTGATGATGAGCCATTTATCGCCGCTTTTATCTGGTCGGTCCATCTCATAGGGGATCTTCCTCGTGGCCTGGTGCCCTCAACCTTCCCCGGGACCACAAGTCGCTCGATAGCCACCTCCCCTCGGCGGCATACGTGACCAAAAAAAAAGTGAGGATACGAGACTGTACCATATTTTCTTAGTAATTACAATTTTGGAGTACTTCTTTATACATTAGGTAACTATTATTCAAATTGATAAACCTCACTTAGGATGTACTTTTAAGTTTTTTATGATTAAGTTGCTTTTAACCTACAATTTACGTCTAAAAGATATTTGAGGGCTTAAGTTATCGGCGCTTTGGTGTAATCATCATCATCATCATCTCAGCCATAAGACGTCCACTGCTGGACATAGGCCTCCCTCAAAGATCTCCAGTGATTTCGGCTGGCAGCGGCCTGCATCCACCGTGAGCCAGCAGCCTTCACCAGATCGTCCGTCCATCTAGTTGGTGGACGTCCTACGCTGCGCTTGCCGATCCGTGGTCTCCATTCGAGAACCTTTCGGCCCCAACGACCATCTGTTCTTCGTGCTATATGGCCTGCCCACTGCCACTTCAAAGAACTAATCCGTTTGGCTATGTCGGTGACCCGCGTTCTTCTACGAATCTCCTCATTTCTGATTCGATCCCGTAGAGAAACCCCGAGCATAGCCCTCTCCATAGCTCTTTGAGCGACTCTGAGCCTGTTTATGAGACCAATAGTGAAGCACCACGTTTCGGATCCGTATGTCATCACTGGCAACACACATTGATTGAAGACTTTCGTCTTGAGGCACTGCGGTATATTAGATGAAAAGACGTGTCTTAGTTTTCCGAACGCTGCCCATCCGAGTTGGATTCGGCGACTGACCTCTTTCTCGAAATTGGACCTACCTAATTGGACTGTTTGTCCTAGGTATACGTATGCGTCAACAACTTCGAGAACCGAATTCTCAACCATAACGGGGGCGGGCACAACATGGACATTAGACATGACTTTCGTCTTGTCCATGTTCATCCTGAGGCCCACCCGTTGGGAGACTCGATTGAGGTCTTCAAGCATTGTGCTGAGTTCTTCCATCGTCTTCGCCATGACTACGATATCATCTGCGAATCGAAGGTGAGTGAAGTACTCGCCATTTATGTTGATGCCTAGCCCTTTCCATTCTAGGAGTTTAAAAGCGTCTTCTAAAGTGGCTGTAAACAGTTTCGGAGATATAACATCTCCCTGCCTAACTCCTCTTTGTAAGGGAATCGCTTTTCTGTTCCTGTACTCGGACTGACATAGTGGCGTTTCTGTACAAACACTTCAACACTTCGATATATCGATAGTCAATGCGACATCGTTGGAGAGACTCAAGCACCGCCCATGTTTCCACCGAATCGAAGGCCTTCTCGTAGTCCACAAACGCTAAACAGAGCGGCAAGTTATACTCTTCGGTCTTCTGTATAACCTGCCGCAGCGTATGAATGTGGTCTACGGTACTATAGCCTTTTCGGAACCCGGCTTGTTCGGGGGGCTGGAAGTCATCAAACCTGCGCTCGAGACGATTTGTAAGGACCCTTGAGAACAGCTTATAAACATGGCTCAAAAGCGAGATGGGTCTGTAGTTCTTTAATAGGGCATTATCACCTTTCTTAAAGAACAACACCACCTCGCTTTTGTTCCATGCTTCAGGCGTAGTACCTCCGAGCAAGGAGGAATTGAAGAGCTTCTGAAGGACTTTAAGTACCGGTGTTCCACCCGCTTTCAGAAGCTCTGACGTGATTCCGTCCTCACCCGGCGCCTTGTTGTTCTTCAGCTGTCTCAGGGCCATTCGAATCTCGTACAGGCTGATGTCCGGAATATCTTCGGTGTAATGTCGGGTCAGTTTGGCTCTTGGGTCTTCGGCCGCACTGATAACAGGTTTTGTGACCGAAGCGTAAAGCTGCCCATAGAACTTTTCGACTTCCCTTAACACTTCCGCTTTCGTCGACGCTACACTGCCATCATCCCGCTTCAGCTTCGTCATCTGGCTTTGCCCAATAGATCTATCTCTTGCAAGCACTTTGGAGCCCTGGTTTCGCTCAATCGTATCTTTAATACGAGACGTACTAAAGATACGAATATCGTGCCGCAAGGATTTTGAAATTCGTCTATTGAGCTGCCTATGGGACTGGGCGTCGTCGGGAGATTGCAGTTTAAGCGAGCGTCGTTCAGCCATAAGGTCAAGGGTGTCCTCAGAGAGTCTCTGAGTTCTATTGGTACGGCGAGTCTTGAAGAACTGAGACCCGACCGTATGGACAGTCTCTACGAACCTGTTGTTGATCTCGTCCACCGATGCGTTATCTTCTAGGCAATCAAAGCGATTTGAGAGCGCGAGTTGAAAGCTCTCGGAGTTTTCGACCTGGGCGCGAGTAGGACGGAGCGTGGACTTCATCAAACGAGACCGTTCAAGTTTAACGTTCACATTCAATGTGCCTCTTACGATTAAGTGATCACTACCGGTTTTCACCCTGTGAATCACTTTGGTGTAATACGCCAATCATATTAGGAGTTTCACTTTCTTATTAAAGATAGCTGTAGGTACATTTTGTATAAACCTTTGTCTTGACATCCTCAATAAGCTAATTAAGATATTGAAGATCAAAAATGATTAATAATTCATTTTTGACATTCCTAACCATTGTTAATGATACTTTTGATAAATTGTCATTTTTATTACTGATTTGGACATAAGAATAATTATGACATTCGTTATCATATTTTTAATTAGTTGTGGCATTGGAGAATTACGTTAAAAACTATATTGTGACTTATATATGACATTAAAATAGATTTTTCGTGAATATCTTGCTACATATTGCTTAATTGAGATTTGCCTTTTAAAATACGGACACGACAGCATTTTTGACTTTTGAGACAACATTTTGGATGATATAACAAAAGCTTATAATAATTTATAGCTATAATTTATATATATTTCAATTCAAAGTTGATCCCTAATTTTACCTAAAATAACTTTTCTAAAATAGGAAGCATGTCAATGGGTATTGTCTGTCTGGATCTTACTTTAACTACGCGATGTGCCTTATTATTTTATTCTCTTATATAGAAGAGGGGTGTTATAAGTTTGACATGTCTGTCTGTCTGTCTGAGACATCATAGCTCCGGAACGGATGGAGCGATTTCAATTTAGTTTTTTTTTGTATGAAAAGTGAGTTTGGCCCGGGTGTTCTTAGACATGTTCCATGAAAATCGGTTGAGCCGTTCAAAAGTTATGGGGGTGAGAGTGGGGAAGGAAAACCGAAAATCTGCAAATATACTTGAGTGGGGTATCGAATGAAAGAGCATCGCGTGCACATTATTAAATATAATGGTGTTATACTTAAAAGGAAAATAAGGCATTGAAAGCGAGAATTTTTCTTAAATTTTAAATTTAGATAATATTGTAATTTAAATAATACAACATAGGTATATTAACGCGAAGCAACTAGATGGACGGATGACTTGATAAAAGCGCACATTTACCCTACTTTTGTATCACTGATCGACATTACAGATTAATAAACGGTGGATGCAGGCCGCTACCATCCGAAATTACTGGTCATCCTTGAGGGAAGCCTATGTCCAGCAGTGGACGTCCTACGGCTGAAATGATGATGATTTCTGAACTAATAAAATTCAATAAAATCTTCTATCTTTTGAAAAATGTCAGCTATCTATTAACCTTTTAAACAAATATTGTTGTACATTGTGGCAAAGTTTCACAACTCGCTGAGCAGCAGAAAAATCCAATTACCAGACACAATGTATGCCAATTGGACAATAATGCCGGGTCCGATCCCTCACAAATGGGTTATTCCTACGAAACCGCGCCACAGGAACATTATAAACAGCTAGTTTCATGAACTCATCAATCTCAGCATCATCGTTTCAGCTGTAGGTCCCCATCATTGATGTCAACTAATTTCGTTTCGTTGACCTCTGCGGCTTGGTGGGCGAAGGTCAGCCTGAGAAGCAAGAGGTTGCGGGTTCGATTGCCGCCGGGGGATCAGATTTGTGTTGCCGTGTTGGCTAAGTGGGCGGACCCTCTACTTACATTCCGAAGGTCGTGGGTTCAAACGCCGCCACGCACCTCTGGATTTTTCTTGTTAAGAAATTTATGTGCGCTTTAAACACCTGCACTAAAAGCGAAGGCAAACATCTTGAGGAAACTGGCATGTTCTGAGTACTTTAAAAAGTTTGAAGGACATGTGACATTCACCAACCCGCACTTGGCCAGCGTGTTGAATTAATTTCTTTCGTAAAAGAAAGCCGTGTGGTCCAGCAGTAGGAATAGGAACATTAATGTGGAGATGATGATGATGATGATGACCTCTGTCTGTTGTCCTCTTCTGTATTTACAAAATGAGATCGGATATTATACCATTTCACTGTGGCTAAAGCCTCAAATGGACAGAGGGATCAATAGAAAACACATCGGCCAATATAAACCGAGAATTCCGGGGATCTCCGAAATGTAACCCAATGAATTTAAAATTTACACTAAATTTTATTCAATGAATTTCAAATTAGGAGTAAATTTTGGTTGGTTAATTTAAAAGGACATTTATTCGTAAGTATAATGAATAAATGATTATGCCCATAGTATTTGTAAACTCATTAGCCTAGTCAAAGTTTGTTTGGTTCATTATGTAATATCAAAAAGCCTTTTTATGTTTATATTTTTATCAGCTTTCTAGCGAATTTTCCAGCTTTCGAAGACAGTTTCGAAGATTCGAAGACAGTCAAAAAATAGTTACTATCAGCAAATATCATTCGTTTCTATTGTCTCATAGTAATAACATACGAATGTAGCTTTTTGTACCCCTAACAGAAATTTAATAACTGGATTATTGTTTAAACAGCCCTTGCCCTAGCATGTCGCGATGTTGACTTAGGTATTTCTAAATAACATAACTCACCTCGCTCCTTACTGTTGGAACTCGAAGCTACAATTTAATGCTACAAAATTGTTTTCGAAAACAGCGTTTTATGAAAAATAACATTTATTCTGAAATGTTGTGTGTTACCCAAAATTGAGGGTTTATAAGTAGGTGGTGAAAGGTAAATTTTTAATTTTTCTTATATTTAAGTACCTATTAATTAGTTGACTGCGTGTGTGGAAATAACAACAGATTCCACTTTTCTTATTAGTGAATTATCAGTTTATAGCTTAGTGAAAGTTATATGCCAATTTTGGTAGTCATTCTTTCAAAGTTTTTTTAAACCCTCTAGTGACTTTATGATAGCAAACTGAATAGCTGGTTTTCAATAAAAACAATTATTGGTCCACCTTTTTAAAAACTTCGAAGTCAAACATAGTCAGACATACCACTCACACATATAAAGGTTATACAGGGTAGTCCATATTTTATGATATGAAGACAACTGGATTTTTTGGTCCATAAGTCTTTTGAAATATGATTTTAGAATAAATTCAAAATGGCGAGCGAAAATGGCGCATTTGGAGATGGGGGAATACCAGAGGCTTATGTTAATTTAGTTGACAAGAGGCATTTTTCCGGCGCAAGCTGTATTTTTTATGTACGCGAGTTTTCCGAAACAATGATTCGGGTACCATAACGACGGAAATTTCGGGAAAGTTATTATTTACGGAACTTTAACAACACTGGGTATGGGGTACAAACGTTTAAGAACTCGGTTATTTAGCGTGTGGAGAGTGTTTAGTCGATGAATAACAAACGGTCTAGTCTAAAGTCATCAGGGATAAAACATTCACAAAACCAACAACAACAAACTTCGTTGAGGTATGCGGCAATGATTGAGTACCTTTTCAACCTCTAAAACTCCAAAACCAGAGTTGAAGAATTTTCCAGGTTTCAATTCACGGCATAGCTTTATAGCATCTGCCCATACCTCTATCATCGCTATGGCCGTCGTCTGTAAACTTTTCTCTAGTGAAGCGATCTGTCGATGAGGAGATATCTCCATGCCATCAAGTTGGCGTTTGTTTTAATGGGGTTATCTTAAAAGTATACGACACTTACCCTCGGTTAATTGATACCCAGAAAGAAAATATCCGTTCATGGATGGAGTGTGAAGGATGATATTTAAATCTTAGATATGAAATTCTCGTGTCACAGTTTTCGTTGCCATACTCCTCCGAAACGGCTTGACCGATTCTCATGAAATTTTGTGAGCATATTAGTAGGTCTGAGAATCGGCCAACATCTATTTTTCATTTTGCAAAACCACGTTTGCTGGGGTTAGCTAGTGTAATATAAAAAAAACATTTTATATACAGGGGGATTTAGTTCATGTAGTCCATAATAAAATGGGCGATGGGGTAGTTTCTTGTGCGTCAATTCCCCTCCACACAGAACATATACGAGGTGAAATCGATGCACAAGAACCTCCCCCATCGCACACATTTATACAGTGTAATCCGTGTTTTATTGTTATTTTACATTTCAAAAGACTCTTAAGCCAAGTTACACCACCCGGTATAACTTTTTTTTTGAAGTTTTATTATCATCATCATCATCAGTCCATATTAGTCCACTGCTGGACATAGGCCTCCCCTAATGAGCGCCATAGCGCCCTGTCCTCGGCTTGACGCATCCAGCATCTGCCTGCAGTCTTTCGCAGGTCGTCATCCCACCTGGCCGGAATACGTCCTACACCACGTTTGCCACAACGGTTATCAGTTCTTCGCACGATATGACAGGCCCACTGCCACTTCAGCTTGCTAATCCTATGAGCTATGAAGTTTTATACAATACACTAAAGAAAATCGATTATGACTTATGATTTTATGACTCATAGTAAGTCTTTAATATTCCGAGAGAAGTTAAATTGTGTTTACTGTATGTTGTATGTGATAAAACAATATGCTGAGTTGCTTATCTTACTTCTACATAACGAAAGATATGTTTTCGTCTGACGAATTTTCTTAAAGCTTTCTAACTTTTGCAAATACTAGCAAGTGATTTGATTTTTCATATTTGTAGAAGCTTTTGTGAGTAACAATCCGAATATGCACATTTTCTTTGGTTTGGTTGTTACATTTTGTGAAATTTTCTATTCTATCCATTTTAAAACTTTTGAAACTATCATGGTTATCAACACTATTTAGATTTATAACGGTGACGAATACTAGTGATGCATTGGCTCGTAATAAAAGAGTGAGAGAATATCCCGTTATAAATTTATCCATTTTAATTATATTTTTTTTTAATATTTACCAAATTTCACCAGAAAGATACCACATATGTTTTCAAGAAAAAACATTCAGAGGTGCGCTTCGCGTTTGAACCCTTGACCTTCGTTGACGTAATGAAAGTCGAGAGTGTTTCCATTTTTTCGATATATATTTCGTATGGTTACAAGATATTGCTTAGATTATTGCTATGTTGTATTTTTTTTGCTTTTATCTGGATTCACCTGGTGATTAGATGTATGTATAAGCTTAATTTTTACTAACAAGTACTAACCTCAAAATAGTTTATATTTTTCAAAACACAAGGCTAGCCTAGGTTTAAATTCATGTATTTTAGTTCACTCAGTTAAAAAGGTGCGAGTATGTAGCAGCAGCTATTATATTTTTATTTTTTATTAGCACATACTTCTGATTTTTTTTCTACAGTATGCATACTAAAATATAATGTAGTTTCAATAAAATCATGATTATTTAATAAAGATAATTCTTCGATTTTAATTAAAAGATAGATACGAAATATGGAAATGTTACTTCAGGCTTTGGCCAGGTTATTCCACTAAAGCCGTTGTTCATTTTATATACTGTATTAAAAAAAAATATTATTGCTATTTCTGGCTATTAACTGAATTGGCTAAAATACACAAGTAGCTATTTTATGCTTTATGTTGCGACTATTATAGATATAAACAAGGGTGAAAATGTTTTGAACTGTTATTAAACGGATTTAGCACAAATACGGGCCATGTTTTTTTTAAATAAAACGTTCAACGTTAACCTCTAATTAGTCTAATATAAAATTAAATATATTAATGAATACAGGGTTATTGTAATAATAACCTAAACCAGAAATTTTATTTAAATAAATAAATTATTTCACAACTTATTTAATTTATAATAATTTATTCACAAAACCCGAAATTTATAGTCGACCTTGTACCCCTGTTTCTTGGCATGCATGTTCAAGTTCCTGGTGATCTCCTGGATCTTCGCGAACATCTCATGAAGCGTCAGGTTCGTGATGGTGCGCTTCCTAGCATGCGGCAAAGGTCTGTACTGGTTCTTCTCCAGCAGGGCTTTTTTAATGTAGCCGGGAAGAACTGAGAATAAAATAAAAAAAATATATAAATATTTCCGGACTACTCACACAGCTTCAACTAACCCCAAACTAAGCAGAGCTTGTACTATGGGTGTTAGGAGACTGATATACTACATAGATACATTTTTTTTTGTAAATACAAATGATACATAGAAAACACCCAGACCCGAAACCAGAGATTGTAGATCGTACAAAATCTAGTCCCCCGGCGGGAATCGAACCCGCAACCTCGGCACCTTAGGCGGACGTTCGCCCACCGAGCGACAGAGGTCGTCAGAAGAAAGATTATTAGGACTAGAAATTGAGACAACTAAGGGTTAATAGGTCTATGTTTGTTGGAGGCTTAAGAGGTAGACCAGAAATTCTTTAGTCTTCAAATCTTGATGATTGCAAAATATTAATTTATATAATGTATGTACATATTTTTTATACTAGCTTTAAACGCCTCAGCGTTACAGTTGTTTATTTTCTTGCAGGAACAACCTATTTTTCCGCGGTAATAAATAGTCTATAGCCTTCCTCAATAAACAGTCAAATCTTTCAAATCGCACCGGTAGTACCTGAGAATAGCACGTTCAAACAAACTCTTCACCTTTATAATATTAATATAGATACATTAATATAGAATACGCAAAATTTGCCCTGACCGTAGTCAGCGCTGATCGGTTGGCGTTATTATCAAAGGTTTCTAGCGTCCATACAGATTGCTACTCGCCCATCTGTCAGTTCAGTTTCTTGTAATTGGACTCTGCGCTTGAAGCGACAATTTGCCAGTGTCGAGTTAAATAAAATTATAAAGTAAAAAAGATGTTATTCAGTTGAACGCCATTTTGACATTCGCCCATCTGTCAACGCCGATGACACATGATAAATACATAATACATAATAATATATTTATAAAAATCCAATATGATAATACATCTTCTTCTTTCTTTCATCATAATTGACATTACATGTCAAATCTAAATTGACGTAGTAGACGCCAATCGCGTTCAACTGAGCCTTTTTCACTTAATAATTTAATTTAAATTGACACTGGCAAACTGACGCTTAAAAACGAGTCGAATAATAAGAAATTGAATTGTAAAACTTTATGAATAACCTGACACCAACATATGTATACCTATATATGTCAAGCAATAAACTAATTTCATTTCATCATTTATATCCATTGTTTTATGTCACAAATCTTAGAATCGATGATCATCGTCACACAAAAATTAGCCTACCAATAGGCAACGCCATGGCATAAAAATTATATTATTAAAAACAGAAATTAGCTTAAAGTACCTTGATAAGAACTATAATCATACTGCGACACAGCAAACGCTACGGCAAACACAATGAAACACAAAGAACTCAACATTTTGACTCCATTCTGGTACAAAGTGTTGTTTGTAAAACAACGCGGTAACCTGATAAGAAATTAAGAAATATTGAGTTCAAATTCATTGAATTGCTTCACGTTGATTTAGGTCAAAACAAACGTACTAAGATAATTTGATAGATAGGACATCATCATCACCCTACTAACGTTCCCACTGCTGGGACTTTAATTCACCACGCTGGCCAAGTGCGAGTTGGTGAATGTCATATGTCCTTCAAACTCTTTTGAAGTTCTCAGAACATGCCGGTTTCCTCACGATGTTAGCCTTTACCGTTAAAGCACGTGTTTAAGCGCACATACATTTCTCAAGATGAAAAATCTAGAGGTGCGTGGCGGTGTTTTAACCCACGACCTTCGGAATGAAAGTCGAGTGTCATCCCACTTAGCCAACACAGCTATAGATAGGACATGCTTGTGTGTAAAACATCCAAACTTCCCGAGCTCTGAAACAAAACATGTAGATAAGGTATAAAAAATAAATAAAAATCTGGTCACCAAATGAGAATCAAACCCATAAGAGCTCCTGTGCACGATGCCGCCACCGCGCCACCTCCGCACAGCGCCACGCCGTCAAAGCCTTATTTTACCGGTCCACTATACGACTGTTAGTATATTGATAGTGACGAAGAACATTACTAGTAACATTGTTAGTTAGGAATAGCTAATTAGCCAGAGACGCGAAGGGAAATTAGTATGTACAATTTTATTTCTGTATGATAAAACAATACCAGTTTTGTATATTTCCAAGTATACAGTCAAACTTTAAGCTTGAAACTGTACATCCCAATATCTGGAATCCTTTTTCCCCAATAACAGTTATGACAGCAAGGAAAGTTCTTGTATATTACTTGCTTTCAAAATGACGGTCGTCATAAAACGCCTCCGCTTACAATATTGGTATTAACAGCTCGCGGTGCGAAACGACTAAATAATCCATATTTAGTGTCTTCATTATTGGTCTTGCTGGAAAATTACAAAAGTTGTCGAATGTAGACTTCAGTGGCTTCTGTGGTGAATGTTTACCAAAACATATGCATGTTGTGGGTCTCAATTTCCGCCAGAAAATCTGATTTATTAAGATCTTTAATTCCTGATCGGGTTTATGCCGGTGGTATAATCCTATCAAATTTGCAAAAAAAAAAAGAAAAACATTTGTCACGTACAGTATCAGCATAATAGCTCAATCAATCAGTATATATTTTATTATCAGAATCTCGGAAAAGGGTGCAACGATGTTTAACAACTGTAGGTATGCTTGGGGGTTCGAGGGCAATTAGTCATTCTAAATTGATTTTATACTTATTTATTATTATCTTGACATATATTATTGTTATTGAAATTAAACAAAAATATTATTCTAATAAATACCTAATTGATAATAATTTTGATTTAATTTGATAGAAAAAAATATATAATAATATAATTATATTTTTAAATATCTCCATAACGGTCACCAAAAAACGATACAAGAATTCACGAAAGCTTCCTTCACTGCAGTCAACAGCATCTGTGGCGGATCCGAGATGTTCGGAATGGAAACTTTGCTAATATATCGTTCGCGTGATTTATGTAAAGGTTTCTTGCTTTCCGATAGCGAGTGAGATTTTTGGTGTAAGTAGTTTCTTTGGGGATGTTGGGCTTGTCTGGACTTTTGTCTTTGGCTAATTTGTAATTGTTTTCGGTTGGAGATTTGTTGAATGTATAAGACCAGCTTTTCAAACATATTTTCAGGTTAATTTTATTTTATCGATAATAATAATATCGTGAAGGCTGAGAATGATAAGGTTAACAAATATCATGACTTGGCCCGCGAGATTGTCACCATGTGGGACGTGGAGTCGGCGATTATCGTCCCGATGGTCGTGTCCGTTAACGGCCTAATAGCGAAGAGTCTCGACCAACACCTTCAGAGGCTCTCACTGGGAAGCTGGATCAAGGGTCAGATTCAGAAGTCTGTACTCCTGGACTCGGCGCGTATCGTCAGGAAGTTCCTCTCTCTACACCCCTAGTCACCGGTCGCTTGAGCCTAGCTTCGCGGCCGGTGATTCTCCGTTTTGATATATATTTTTTACAGTAGGTAGTTTTATATGATTTTTTTATGTAATCTAATGTAAAAAATATAATTTTTGACGTGTTTAAAATGAAATAAAGAGAATAATAATAAGACATTTATTTTCTCAAGACTTATTACATAATTATTTTAGGGTTACATTGCAATAAGTGTGAGACTGGTGCCCGCGATGGGTTTAATATAACCTGTGTTGAATCGATGTTGATGTTATTGGCACAGGTTAGAGGTCAACACACACTAGATACCCAAACCAACTTCACCGGTTCGTGGTATCCACGACCCACGACCACGACCACCACCACCACCACCACTGCTGGACGAGGTTTTTGTAAAAAACATCGGTTTCTTTGATGTTGTTTGACTCCTTATCCTTCAAATATGGAGTCTCTTTTAAATAAAATTAAACTCAAAGAATATTTTCTTTATTTTTTAAGACGACCAACTAAGGATTACTCCTTACTTATAGTTAACAATTCAATTGTTGTTAGTCAAGTCCCCCTCATTACCATGTCACAATTATTGACACACATTACGTAGTCACAAATTTTTTGACTAGATTCAATTTTTAACTCTCTGTTTATGTCACTATAGACATATAGTATCTATATACTGTCACATAATAACAGTAAGAGCCTATGACACAGTTCAATATCCGGACGAAAATATATTACGTCAGAACTGTTATTCTAAAGAGGTCGAAAACTTAAAAATACATTGTTAAAACCCTAGAAATAGAAAGCTTATATTAGTTTTTATACTAAACTCACAATCATCGACACAGGCCATTCCAGTTCCCAATAAAAGGCAACTGACCCAAACGGACAGACACCTTCGGCAAGGCTCCGATAATGGAATTAATTAGTGAGAGTAGATTAGCTGCAGAGGCTCGATCCTCAACATCTGCTGTCTAAACGCGGGTGACACACGGGACTGGGGGATAACAAGCAAATTCATAATATCAACAAGTAAAATTGTAGCAAAATCAACTGATTTCAAATCAAAAGTGTCCTACAAAATTCATTCGCCGAGGCAATTTAGAACATTTTCGCATGATCCTTTTTAATCAAAAGACGAAATAAAAAGGAGGAGGTTCTCTATTCAACGCGTATAAATTATTTCTAATTATATTGATGTCGGACACATTGAGATTGGCTTTGTAGCCCACTCGAACTTAGGCTCGGCGCAAATGCACCACCTACCACAGCCACCGGTGACCAAACAGTAATGAGCTAGCATACCAAACGATTTTTCGACATTTCACGGTCAGTGGCGGCCACTCGTTACAATAGTGTCTGCAACATTTGATTAATTAAAAATTCTAGTTCATAAGAGTTTACTTATGTTTTTACATTGTACAAAAGCCAAGTCGCGGGCACTGCTTGTTAACGACAAGCCAACATTATTGTGTTTTTGAAATAATTTTAACTTCAATTCATCATCCATCACAAACCACATTACTTGATTGTTAAGGTGTAGGTACCTTATAAAAGTCTTTATTTTTTTAATAAAGAATCCAATCAACATGCTCCTTAAACAAATAAACCGTGTGTCACCAGCAAAGGCAAACGAAAACTCGTTACGCACATTATCATAACACATTATTATAATTATCTACATCCATTTCCACTGGTTATGCTGTTATAACCAATTAGCCGGGTAACCGTGGTAACCGTGGTAGCCGTGTGTCCCCGCTAATGATTATTGTGCGATACAAAATAATAAGTATGGATTTCTGAATAAGGGATTCTGATATGGGATAATTAGAAATTAGTAAAAGTATTTGTTTCTTTAAGGCCTTTTATTTAGGTGAGGCCAAAACAAAAGCGTTTTGGCTAACTTTAGAATTTGTCGATTGTGTTAACGAGCTATGAAAAGAGTGAAAGCTCAGGGGTTCTTTATGAGATTGAAGAATCTGAAATGAGGAGATAATGTAGTTACGTTTAACGATATTATTTTATAGCCATACTAATGAATTTCTAAGAGTGGCTCTCCACAGATTGCTATAGAGTTATCTTATCCAATATGTCCATGGGCATCAGCCATACATTATTATGCTCTGCGCTTTTAAGAAAATAAACGTTGAAACTTTGACCTTGACGAAAATATGCTTATAACCTTAGCTTGCCTTAAAATATGCAATTAATTTTCCTAAACACCATCAACACTAAAAATAAATTCATCTCGTTCACAAGTCCCGGGGTAATCGATGCGTCGATACATCATAATCCGTCTTAGTACGAGAGCCGTTTAGCGATACATCGCAATAATGGATCTGCAGATATAATTCAACATTTTACGAACTGTAACTTATTTCCTGATTGCTAAAGTATTGCAACTTTAGAAATATTGAAACTTGAAATGTTACAGAAATATTAGCAGGGAGCGCAGTTTTATTGTAAATGTTATTTTAAAGTAAGATGTTTGAAATTAAGTGCTTTTACAATTTAGGTTTAAATTCTGACAATCTATTGAACAGTATAACTGTTTTTGGAATAAATGATGAAAAATTAGATTTTAGAGCTTTAGACTGTTAAAAATAATGTTTTAAATCATAATTGTCTTAATAAAAATCACGATTGACATCCAATACAAAACAATAGTTTTGATAATTCAATTCAATTTATTTATTTTACCTTTGGGACATAAAAGAACACTTAGTTACGTCAGTAAATCAATAGAACCATTATTACTTAAAAACGAATTAAAATATTTAATATACTTAATACTTAGTCCCTTTGTCAATATCGACGTACCTACCTACCTTTACCTTTTTACCTTTTAGATGTGTATATTATAATGCACTCACTGTTGGAGATAACAAATTGTTGTAAACCCATGCATTTGACATATTTTTCACAACTAAAATTTTATCTTTATCTGTCTATTGTATGGTATTACAATGATGTAACCTTCAAAGACGTAAGTTGCAGCTCGTGGGATAATGATCACGGCTGGGGACGCAAAAGTCGTTCAACTGATTAACATCTGAACTGAACATCAATCATCAACTGAACTGAACTGAACTGATCATGGTTGAACTGTAAATCTTAATAGTGTTGCTTACTATGATAGTCTCAAAACTTAAGTAAGGGAGTTATCAAACGCTTGTATGACATTAACTTTGTCCCCAAACAGCAGGCAACATTGCTACAACGTTGTATCTTACAATGTAATCCTCACTAACACTTACGGCTACAAAACAGCATTAAATTTCAACATTAAACGCCACTTTGATCCTTGTATAACACTATGTAAGGTATTACAAAGGATCATTTTTACGTTCATCAAACGTAACTAATATTTTTACTAGAACGGCGAGTGTAAGATTATGAATGAATTGTCATTGTTGATACGAAATACACAAGATCTTTATGCCTTCTCTTTAAACTCAAAAGGAATGCATGTTTTTACTTATATGTTCTGAGTTTTATGAGGATTTAAAATCGAAGCTGCCTTTACGAAATAGTGAGGAACATTTAAATCTGAGGAATAAAGGAAAATTAAATTTTGCTCGACTTGGTGGGGGCACTGCCGTGCCCCCAGATGAACGCACAATACATCGGCTGTATTGTGTAACCTGTTTTTTTTTTTATTTTCTTCATTTCAAATGATTTTAAGCTATAACCGACAACCGTTATCACATAATTATTGAAACCCGGTGCGTTTTTCTATGAGGATTTGAAATGATTACGAAATTGCCGTTACGCAATGATGAGGAACATTTAAATCAGTAGATTAGATCTGTGTAAATGAACAATTAAATGAAATCACAATACGTCTGATGTATTGCGAAAATGTTATTTTTTTGGGTTATTTCAAACGAAGTTTAGTTATTATCGATGACCGTTCGTTATAAACCCAGTTGGTACAACCCGCGGCATGTTTCGTCCGCTAGAAACTAGTAGGTACCTTTACAAAGAATTCCAACCATTCTTAGTAGTCCAACTTGTTGACTAAAACAAATTGCTTGTTGGAAGAGAATTGCATGAAGCTCATGAAAGTTAACTTACAAAACGAGAAAGGTTCTGAAAGCTCCAACATTGCACCTTAGCAAAGAACTTTATAATGATAAAGTGACTTCAAAGTTTTAAGTGACGACTGTAATTTATATGGCTTGGCTATGAACCTTTTTGTTTTAAGGACAACGACATTTTCAGGACTTGCAAACTATTTTAGCACCTGTAAGTTTATAATGAGATATTGTTAGAGTTCCGTATCGTTTGAATGTCATGTGAAGAAAAGAATGTTAGATATGTGCGTGTTGATGGATATGTGGGAAGAGGTAGGCCAAAGAAAAGATGAATAGACTATGTGAAGGATGACATGTGTAAGAAAGGAGTGAGTGTTGAGATGACGAGTGACAGAGGAAAATGGAAGGAAAAAACATGTTGTGCCGACCCCACGTGATGTGGGATAAGGACAAGAGAATGATGATGATTGTTAGGGTTCCGTATATGTAGTAAAAATAATAAAAACAAAACCTTATATAAAAGCACTCTGTTCTTATTCTCTCTTCACAGAGAAGCTTTGCTTTATCTAACTTAGCATAAGTAAAATCTAAGCACCCCTATTTACGTTCCCACTGCTGGAACACAGGGACTACTACTCTCTTGACGAGGTTGATTAGGTCTTACCTGGCCTAGTGCAAGTTCATCATCATCTTCCTGACCTTATCCCACATTACGTGGGGTCGGCACAACATGTTTTCTGCTTCCATTTTCCTCTATCACCCATACAAGTTGCCAAGTGCAAGTTGTGAATGATAATCATTATTCTCGCTCAATACGGCTACGTCCGTATTTGCAGTAAAAACCGCATGTTTCGATAAAGGTCACCTAGACGGGATTGACTGTCCAACCCAGAAAGCAAACTCATTATCTCTGAAATTAACTCTGAATTTTAGGTATTTACGACTTATCCTGAAATATTAATTTACTCAAAATATTTATTTACGCAATTCCAGTGTTTATTTACATAGTATTGACTATAAGTCTAAGCTCCTAAAGAATGTGGACAAACTCCCGAGTCTCTAAGCCGAAGGGCCTAAGCGTTAAAATAATAGCCAGGCACTACAATAACACACAGAAATCCAGCGGCCGCGATATATACGGGCCCTGGCGTTGACAAGTTTACGATCCTTGTGCTACTCTCAGATTCCAGGGAGCCATTGAGGAACCGACGATGGGAGTTTACACTTAAACTTTTACTACTTGATAGACACAAATTAAATAAATATTTCCAAACATTTCACACAACAACATCTAGCCCCGTGGTAAGCTCTAAGCTTGTGCTACGGGTACTAGATATCTGATATACTTAATATAATAGTCATACATATTATATAGATATTTTTATTATACATATTAAACACCCAGACCAAGGAGATCGTGCTTGCAGAACATACAAACACTTTCACCCTCGGCGGGAATCGAGCCCGGTACCTCTTGCGCCGCAAGCGGACCCTTCCCCACCGCGCCACTGAGGCAGTCAAAATAAAGAAACTTAAAGCATTTGACGACTATAAGTTACTGTTTTCTTGAACGCCCGACTGTTTTATCACGGTTAGATAATTACAGTGCAGTGTATAGATTCACAATATCCCAATACGGCCGAGTCTGAGGAATTATATGCCTACAGCAACGCGGTACGTGAATATTCGAAAAGGCTGCCTACCTACAGCAATATATCATTATTTAAATAAGAGCTTCGAAAAAAATTAAAACATAATATATTCTACTCCTCATATTAAATATTAACAAGTTAGAACGGTTGGTTTTTATTTAAAAAAACAACTCGCCACTCGGCACTGCATGTGCGCCCCGCCTCGAGGTGCGTAGGCATACCTCGCGTTGGACCGATTGTTTGTAGTTAGAATACTGTATAGATAACATAAACGTGGTTTTATAGTTCATTGACTTAGCTTTACAAATGTTAGGCGTAGTAGGGCCAAAAATACATTCCAAATTCTAACGCAAGTAGCGTAGGAGTGTATTGTCCCCCTGCATAATCTTATTCTAAACATCCGAATTTCTTGACGTAGCGGCGTAGAATTTTGTTGTTTGTGTTTTGTTTTACGACTATTTTACTAAGATTATTTTATTAATAAGGCCCTAACTTATCCTTGTTTTTGACTTTATTTGATGCACAGTATTATAAATATATAAGATACAAAATCATTTATTTCATTGTTAGATTTTACAAATCTTAGAAACGTCAAAAATACGATACCAAAAGAACAAACAAATTGAACATAAGGTACTCAAAGTCGCTTCGCTTTTTTTAAACAAGCGCAAAGAAAAGCGATTAAAAAGCCGAAGAGCAGTATCCATTATGATACATCCAATATAAAATAGGACAGTAGATTAATAATATGAAATCCATCCCTGTATTCCCTTTCGTGTCAGAAGCAACGGAGGTTAGTTGGACCGTTTTCTTTATATTGTTTAGGATATTGTTCACCTACCTTTATCATTTCAGGGGTGCTAATTTTTATTGTAGTTGTAAGGGTTGTAGCTGTATTTTTTTGTTATTTTGTTGGTTTATAAAACTTTGTGAAATCTATTCTTTCCATCCGACGCGTTTTGATGATGTTTAAGATAGTTTTTTTTTGTAAATTATATATAATATGTACATTCATAACAGTACATATTTAACCGTAGTTTGTAATCTTAGAGATACAATACTTAGTTTATTCGCCCTTGACTGCAAGATGGCAGGTTGAAGCTGGGAGAAAAAAAATTTATTGTGATGCTAGGAAAATAACGAAATGTTCGTGTTTCTTAAACTATTTAATAACGCGGAACCTTCAGTGTACATATTATGTGTCCATTTCCTACTTATTGGTTTTATTTAATGTTTTTCTGTTTTTAAAATAAATGTTATGCAATTCGAAGTCAATGTGGATGGCAAAATTTGTTCATAGGCCCAATTTTAAAACCATGGTTTGTTTTATTTGCCTTTCATCTTACGAATTTTTTCATTTTCATTTACATAAACGTTTTTTTTTTAATATAATGATTGAAAACCAAAGTATGTTTTTAAAGCCTATCATCTCGCAAATTCCTTATTTATACGTTAATAAGTGAAAGTATTATGACTTAAAACGGGTAACATACCATTAATAACATTTGACGGTTTTTATTGAGTTCTCCTATATTTTAAAAACCATGATAACTTAAGAAGTTATATCAGTAATGTAATTCCAGTAATGGCCTTTGCCCCATAAACAAAAGCTAAATTTTTATCCAAAACAAACGTACCAACCCTACCACCATTTTGAATACTGGAGTCACTAAAATAACCCAGATAAATGGCAGTGACGTGAAAGTAGACTTATGTCGTCGAAAATAGAGATTTCCAAATATTTGGAGGTACAGTTATGTAGTGATAAATAAGAGGTCTGACGTTGACTGATCGTGGGCCCGATTCGGGGACCCTTGGCCACAGCTTATAGGTACCAAGCTATGTCAATTCTTTCTAATATTATTCTTTATTAAAAAAGCCGTGTTGGCTAAGTGGGAGGACACTCGACTTTCATTCCGAAGGTCGTGGGTTCAAACCCCGCCACGCACCTCTGGCTTTTTCTTCTTGAGAGATTTATGTGCGCTTTAAACACGTGCTTTAACGGTGAAGGCAAACATCGTGAGGAAACCGGCATGTTCTAAGAACTTTAAAAGAGTTTGAAGGACATGTGACATTCACCAACCCGCACTTGGCCAGCGTGGTGAATTAAGGCCTAATCTCTCTCGTCAAGAGAGAAGTCCCTGTGTCCCAGCAGTGGGAACGTTAATAGGGTGATGGTGAAACAATTATGTATAGAAAAAATAATATGTCAGAAACCTCAATATCATTTTTGAAGACCTAGCCAGAGAAACTCGAAATATATACGGGTTATAGAGATCGCTCTTTGCCGCCTTTTGTACTCCAATATATTGCTGTACAATAAAGAGTTATCTATCTATCTATATATACAAGTATATAATTATTACTTTTCTTCGGCCTACCTCTTCATACATATCCATCGACATTCATATCTAACGCTCTTCTCGTTACATGACTTTCATCTCTTCTCATGACATGTCCATACCAAGCTAATCTATTTCCTCTCAACTTATCCGTAACTGGTGCTACTTTCAAACTGCCTCTTACATACTCATTCCTTATTTTGTCCATTCTAGTTACTCCACACATCCATCTTAACATCCTCATCTCTGCTACATGGACTTTTCTTTCATCCTATGAAGTATGATAAATAATATATTTAATTCTATCAGAATAACCGATAGTAGATGTGCTGTTTTTATCTCCACTGTGCCCGACTCAGATTCGCCTCTCAAGTCGTTTATGCACTAATAAATTGCTGGCGTATTGTTTGTATTGTTGTAATTAATGTTTTAGATGACTTGTCACTTTCGTTGTTGGGCAAATAAGACAACACAAATAATTATGTATCTCGACGGAATATTGAGAGATTTGATAAGCATGTTAATTTATGGTTGAAGGGACAGGAATGATTATTGCAGCTATGAATTTGAGAGAATAATTTGGTGATAGATCGGTTTGAGTCATAACTCAACATAATATCCATGATTTTTTTCTCGTTTATTATATAAAAGACAAAGAACTGATGGATAAATTGTATAAATTATAGATTTACGTGCTTAAATTACAAATCCCCCGCCACATCTGTCCGCCTTCTTGTCAGCATTTTCGGGATAAACTCAAAAACGGATCTTTATGCGGCAACGACCATCTGTTTAGCATGCTATGTGAACTGCCCTCTGCCTGTTCAAACAGCTAACACGTTTGGTTTTGTTGGTATCCCGCCTTCTTCTACGTATCTCCTCATTTCTGATTCGATTTAGCCGTCCCATTAGCCCTTTGAGCAACTCTGAGCCTATTCATATGGTCAACAGAAACACAAAAAAAATATCAAGAGATATGGGTATTACGATAGAATAAGCTGATGGGCAGATCCACTGTAACGTCCAGCGCCCTCGGCGTAAGCAGCGATGATACGTCCTAGCCCGCGTAACGCGAGCGGTGCGTGACACGCTCCGCGTTTTTTCCGTTAAAACTACTTATCACATAAAAAATACTACCTAAACCTATTTCAAAACCAAAAATGTATTTATGTTCATTTATATAAACTTGAATAATAATATGAATCATCGTACCTACATCTTCATATACTAAAAAATTATCAAACGTAGGATGGTAGCATTTTTAGACTGATTTGGAGACATTTTGATAAATTTATTTAAAATACTTCCTCTGAATATTTAATTATTATTTTGGTACCGTTTTAACAGGGTTGGAGTCTAGTTTTTTCAATAAAATATAAAATTTTAATATAGATATCACAAGTAAATCACAAAGAAATTAACTGGCGAAAAAACGGAAAATCACGGAAAAATTCTCACTTTATTGACAAAATATTTTTTTTTTTCATATTTTTTGTTGCCAGGTATGGGTTCTTCTAATTGGAATCTGGTAGAATAATTATTGACAATGACACCTGACATTGACAGTAGCAACTTGGCATAATAGATAATAAATAAATCCGAAACAAAAAGAGCTAAAACTACGTGTGGCCTTTTAGTACCATGGACGTAAGTCGGCATACATTTTGTGGCACAAAAGTGCCAGAGGACGTTCAAGTGGATAGGAAAATAGGAATCGTTTTAAATAAATAAGTTAATATTTTTTAATATTTCTGGACAATGCATGTACTAGACATATTATTATTTATAATATAATAATAGACATGCATGCATAAATATTTTTTTATTATACGAACACCCAAAACAAGCTCGGATGGGCAGCGTTCGGAAAACTACGGCACGTCTTTTCGTCAAAAATACCGCAGTGCCTCAAGACAAAAGTCTTCAATAAGTGTGTGTTGCCAGTGATGACTTACGGATCCGAAACGTGGTCCTTCACTATTGGCCTTATGAATAGGCTCAGAGTCGCTCAAAGAGCTATGGAAAGGGCTATGCTCGGGGTTTCTCTACGGGATCGAATCAGAAATGAGGAGATACGTAGAAGAACGACATAGCCAAACGGATTAGCTCTTTGAAGTGGCAGTGGGCAGGCCACATAGCACGAAGAACAGATGGCCGTTGGGGCCGAAAGGTTCTCGAATGGAGGCCGCGGATTGGTAAGCGCAGCGTCGGACGACCACCAACAAGATGGACGGATGACTTAGTCAAACTTGCTGGCTCACGGTGGATGCAAGTGGCGACCGATCGGAATGATTGGTCGTCTTTGAGGGAGGCTTATGTCCAGCAGTGGACGTCTAATAGCTGAAATGATGATGATGATGACCTAAAACAAGGAGATAGTGCTTGTAGAAAGTACAAACACTGACGCCTCGGCGGGAATCAAAGCCGCCACCTCTTGCGATTATGAACTATGAATTAACTGCCTCTTGCCGGTTTCTTTGGTCTACGGAAATAAAGGCAATATTGTTATGCCCGCGGCCTGAGTTGAATCAATTAACATTATGATATTAAACTATAATTAAAAGATCTGATATCACAATTATCTCAATAAAGGAATCCGCAAGAACGTAATTTTGCTATAATAACATTTCAGGCACTTTCGTTGGAAACAATCTTTTATAAATTCTTGCTTTGGAGTTTCAATGAAAAGTTTTTCAATATGTTTTTTGTTTGTTATTTTTTTTTATTTAACTTACTAAAAATCTTTATGTAAGCATTTATTTTAAGATACCTTTATGTTTTAAAAAAATATAATTTACTTTACTCGAATTTGACTTGACGAGGATTATTATCTTCTTAAGGAAATTTTAGTATTTTGACTGTAGATAGATAGATAGTAAATACTTTATTACACACCAAACAAATAAACTATACAATAAGAAATTAAAACTAAACCCAGAATGCGTAATGGTAACTACCAATACTATATTCTATATTACCTACTGGTAATGATAATAATTTATATTTTTCACATTCAAAACTGTTGAAAGGTTTCCAACACTATTTATAACGTCTGTAAATCCCGTTATTTGAAATGAGTTTTATTTTGTGTTATGAAAAACATTTTGCAATAACAAAATTTTTTTGCAAAAACACTAATTGTTTTTTTCTAATTAATAACTAAACCAAAATGTAATCTTTACTTCGATCAAATTAATTAATTCAGACAAAACCCGCCAGAAAAGACGCAAAAACGAGATAAGCGAGAACTCGAGGAAAAACGCAAAACGCTGCAATCAGCAGAACTATCTTCCAGTAATTATGAAGATGGGACACTTAGGATTCACTTGAGAAGTTATTTTTTCCACTGCAGTAATTTAACACGACTCAACTAAGTGAGCACTTAACGGGTAACTTGGGCTGATGAGTTCACTTCAAGTGATGATGGGGGATTAGATGCTCTTAAGGCAATACATCTTTATGGTATTAACTTAAGTTGGTTATCTTAGCTAAGTAACAAAATGTTAATGTAAAATCAAATAAATAAATAAATATTCTCGGACAGTCCTCACAAAAACATTTAGCACTGTGGTAAGCTCTAAGCTTGTTTTACGGCTCCTCGACAACTAAATAAATAAATAAATATTTCCGGACAATCCACACAACAACATCTAGCCCCGTGGTAAGCTTTTAGCTTGTGTTACGGGTACTAGACATCTGATATCCTTAATATAATATACATACATACATAGATATTTTTTATTATACATATTAAACACCCAGACCAAGGAGAAAGTGCTTGCAGAACATACAAACACTTAACCCCTCTGCCTCGAATCGAACCCGCTACCTCTTGCGCCGCAAGCGGACTCTCGCCCACCGCACCACTGAGGCAACTGATATACTTAATATAATAAAAATACATTTGAATATTTTAATTACTATATTTTTAATATTTGCATACCTGCTTGCGGGTTAAATACAATGTACTACTTGTGCTATAATAATATCGTGACATGTACTTGAATTGAAATGTATTTGGCAAATAAATGATTGATTTTATTTGGTACATATAATTTAATTATTATACACATTAAACACCATTTAATTACTGAAATCGTTTCTATAATCAGTATTACATAGTTCCAAGGACCAATGCGCTCAATCAATAAAACAAACGTTTAATTTAGTTTATAGGTAACTCGCTGAAATATAATCCTAATTATAATATTTTATGCATTATATTTTGCTATACAGTTACTTTTACCTGCTCTGAAAAAAAAATAGATCTCATAAGGACCTTTGAGTAATGTAGTTGACATGATTGCTGACGGGCGGCACTGAAAACCAGCGCTGTGTCTACATTCAAGCCATAAAATACCACCATCACACACATACACACACACACACACACACACACACACACACACAGCACATGATGCGTGTCACCCATTTGTGTAAAATAACATAAGTATAAGCTTTATATAATAAACTAGCGGCGGGCCCCGGCTTCGCATTAATCATTATGTAAAATAGTTTTCCCAGCAATTATTAGATTTTTTTCTCAGAAACCATCCTAGTACTTCTACGAAGATTAAAAAAAAAATTGTCCAAACTGCTCCAGGCGTTGTTGAGTAATACGCTTACCAAAACATTTTGCGATTCATTTTCACGTCAAAATCAATATCTAGTTTACTGTATTGTGAATCTAAACCATTCTCGAACCCACTTAAACACACACAACAAATTTCATCAAAATCGGTCCTGCCGTTTAGGAGGAGTTCAGTGACATACACACTCACAGAAGAATTATATATATAAAGATATATAGAAAGATAATATTTTTGTTCACATTTAAATATTTTTCTTTATTTCGTTCTTTTTTTCATATCATGACTTTTAACATTTTAAAAGTAACCTACTTTTATAATTGTAGCCTACCCATACAGTATCTAATGCCACTGCCACATAGAGAATCTCTACGCCTGTTCAAACAGGAGTATTTTCCCACCGATCTAATGGTACCCTACCTTACGACGCTTCAGCGAATACAAACATACCATGATTATACGGGTTGATATGTCTGAACTTTAATATATAGAACCTTAGAGAACAACTTAAAACGTAGATACTGCGGTAAAGATTAGACAAATTGGCAATGAAATGGCAACTACTGGCCGGATCTGATACCGCATTGAATCGCGTCGTGGAAGAAGGGAAGCTATGCCTTTGCCCTGCATTGGGATAGTGCAGGCTTCATTAATAATAATAATAATTTATTTAATGTGAACAGTTATTTAACAGCTCTGACATAATTTTCAGGAACAAAGAGATAAATTTTCCCCAATATGGAAGGATTATTAACCCTATCTTTTAGTAATAGAACGTAATGCAAGGCTAAATAAACTTTACGTCTTAGTAATAACGTGTCCAAACCCACCATTCCAGTTACAAACAACGATGGATAGAGGAACGGATAATACCCGTACATGCGTTTATGTAAATATCTAGCAAAATTACGCTGAACTCTTTCTATCATTAGAGAGTATTTTACTTATAATACTTAGGTTCGGTAACTACAATATTCCGTTTATTAGATATATCTACATAGATAGATAGAGAGACAGTCATTAGATTTGTGATTATAATAAGGCACAGAAATCTAAATAATTTAATTTAGATATCTGTGGCTTATCCCAATCATCTGCCCACCGAGTTGATGGTTGTCAATTCGTCGCGCTTGCCGAACCACAATCTCGATTCAAGATCTGTTCTAATTAACCAACAACTAAATATTGTAGTTAACTCGAGAACCACTGGACTCTGGGTTAAGCCCACTTAGTGTCAGTTTTTATTGGTTGGATGATGGTGTATGCTGCCTGCATGCCGTCTAACAGTGGACATCATAACGCTTAAATTATGATGACTAAGCTCGCTTTTTCGCTAAAACATTTTCATCGTTTCATTGCAGTAAACGTTCACCCAAAACTAGGCAAGCAAACTAAATATTAACATAATACTTTCCCCTACATTTCGCTGACCCGTTTCGTCCATGTTTAATGTGATCTACAATAATCCGGAGAACGGCATAAACCGCGCAGTTAACGCCCGCAGTGCGAATAAATATCGGACGTCAACCGTCAAAGTGCCGGCCGCCGTATATCCTCGTTTGTAACGTCTATTGGATACCTGTAATTTCTCACCGAGAGAGCTATTAGCTGTGAACGCACTGTGTGATGAAGCGCTGCGTTTTTACGTTCGGAAGTCTAGCGTTATAACAGATATAATATGCATTCATTTCGGTACAACACAGACATGTTCAACAATAACCAGAACAATTTTATATAAAAAATCTAAATTTAAAATTTAAGAAAAACCCTTCGATTCCAATACCTACATTTTCTTAAATGTAAAACAATATAATATTATGTAATGTGGACGCGATGCGCTTTCATTTGATACCCCACACTAGTATATTTGCAGATTTTCTGTTTTCCTTCCCCACTCTCACCCCCATAACATTTAAACGGCTCAACCGATCATGAAACATGTCTAAGAACACCCGGGCCAAGCCCAAGAACAAAAGAACAGATTTCTTAAGTTTAGTTAATGAGAAGCGATATTTTTTGAAACATTGTTTTATTATATTATACCTCTTCTTCTCGTCTCGAAGTCCTCGTCTTTTGTTTAGTTTTTGTTTGTGTTTATGGATGATATCATCTATATTACTAATTAAACGGTTAAAATTTTGTTTTTATTAGGATGTTGTTATAATTAATGTAGCATATTTTTAACTTAACTATCTATTGATTTCAACATTTTAAACAGGCGTAATTGATAAAAATCTTGCATTTCATAAAATTTCTTGAACTGTTTATACTGAACTTGTATTAGTTATCTATTTCAAATTATTCTTGATTTAGCTTTAACTAATAGTTGATAAAATAAGGTTTAATATATTGTATTTTTTTGTTGATTATATATCACAGGTTATTTCTTCTGTATAAATAATACTGGGTCTGACCTGGGCCCTATTTGATTAAGTGAGAAGCGATAACGAAATATATACCTAGCAAAATGTTTCGTCTTTGCCGGGTATAGTCACCTAGCCGCAATACTGAAATAAAAATTGTGTCGAAAGATTTTGTCATCAACAGTAAATTACAATGACATTACTCAACTTCTATCGATATATTTTCGCAACAAACTTATCTGTAACACAATAATGAATGCTCAAAACACCCGCGCGTTTTCGCAAGCCAGTGCGTGACACCCTCAACACGAACCCTGCGAACGCTTTTCACTATAAGCGTTATGACGAACGCCTAACCACTAGCCGCTCATAAAATATGCTACTGAGTTACGGGCGGTAGAAATACTACCCTCAGAAACAACTCAAATTTAAACGGCGTTTTCAAAGTAAATATCGGCGATTCACCCACCTTGTTTATGTTTCTGGTTGATCTTATTTTGATGGCTGCGGCGTGAATAAGCACAGCGCGGTTTGAAATAGAGTTGGATTGTTGAACGATAAATACGTTGCTTCAGCCGCTTTTGTGAATTAATAATGGCTAGAGTGGAAAATTTCTGTATTTAAAATCTATCACTGTTGTAACATTTGATAATTTGTTTCTTACAGGCAAAATGATTGTTGAATTTTAAGCGTATGGTAAATATTAGGCTTCCTGTCCACCATTTTGAATGAATAAAAGTAATTCTATAGCAAGTCAATATAGAGTGAATGTTCACGGGGCAACCTATTTCGCTGCAGTTACCATTTACTAATTCCCAAATATCTCAGAAACCGCATGAGTTAGATTTAGTTATAACTTCTTGTTTGTAAGCGTTCACTAAACCAATTTAAATCATCTATCCATCTTGTTGGTGGACGTCCGAAGTTGAGTTTTTTCTAGAAAGTCTTTTTAGGATGCAGTTAAGCATAGTTAGTCCAAGCGCCATTTTCAGTTTTTTGAGAAATTACATAAACGCGTTTTTATTCGCAGAAGATTTGTATCTGTATTTTCTGAAAGTAAATCTATGTCTATCGAAGCTTATACTTGTAATTTAACATTCTACATAAAAAAAAAACATAAAATAAGTTTATATTTTGGAAGATATAGCTAAAAATGCACTTGGACTCTTGAAAAATATGATGTTTTCATTTTACAAAATGAGTCCAAGCGACATTTATGTCGTTTGGATTCCTGATGCGTAATTCAATTCGAAAGAATAGATGTTGATAGTACGTGTAAATAAAAAAAACCTAAGATACCCCTTATTTACTTAGCATTTAAAACGAGGGGATGATATAGAGGATTGAGAAACATAAATAAAAAACTATACACGTGACCTCCGGGTGGTGCTAAGAACAGTCTCTGGTGGTAGGCTTCGGCCGCGGCTTGTCACCACCCTCCGGGCTGGGCCAGTGCGTGAAGCGATTTTTTCGTGTTTCGTAATGTGGCCCGGAGAAGCCACCTTCTAGGTCTTCATGTCCCATCTTAGACCACATCGACACCTTACATCGGGTAAGATTGTGGTCAAATGAAGGCTTATAAATCATAAAAAAAAAAAAAAAAAAAAAACAAATACAAATGGCACAAGTAATATAATTTTGTTGAAAGGGTGTTACTATTCAGTTGATGAATTTTTTTCTGATGACATTATCTATGACTAATTTTCATTTATAGATTGATATTGACATTTGTAATTTTGATTTAATTTGATTTGTTATTGTAATATTAGGTCCTTACATATGAAATTGGCGTTTTTCGTACTGGCCACTTTAATCACAAATTTCTCCTCTTTGGTAAGGAATTCCAAATTCAAATTTGTACAGCTATAGACTCATGTATTTGTGCTTCGATGATCGTCATTCATTTGTTTTTTTTCTTCTGTTTTTTTCTGTTTGCGTCACTCATTTTACAAAATGGAAAACTTAAAATATCGCATTATTTACGAGTACGAGTTCCGCCGTGGCACTAGTGCTGCGGAAACAACTCGAAGGGTGAATGATGTGTATGGCGGTCGTGTTGCAAAAGAAAACACAGTTCGTTTTTGGTTCCAACGTTTTCGTTCTGGAAATTTCGACTTGCAGAACAAGCCCCGTGGACGGCCTGAGACTCAAGTTGATAATGAAGAGTTGAAGGCTATTGTGGAAGCGGATCCATCGCAAACCACGTCCGAGTTAGCTGCAGGCTGCGGTGTTAGTGATAAAACTGTTTTAATTCACTTGAAGCAAATTGGGAAGATTAAAAAGCTTGAAAGGTGGGTACCTCACGAATTGACTGAAGCAAACCGGCAAACGCGCGTCGACTGCTGCGTTACATTACTAAACCGGCACAATAATGAAGGTATTTTAAACCGAATCATTACCTGTGATGAAAAATGGGTTCTTTACGATAATCGGAAGCGCTCAGCGCAATGGTTGGATCCTAGCCAGCCAGCCAAATCCTGCCCCAAGCGAAAATTAACCCCAAAAAAGTTACTTGTAAGCGTTTGGTGGACTAGTGCCGGTATTGTTCATTACAGTTTTCTCAAATCTGGCCAGACTATTACGGCTGATGTCTATTGTCAGCAATTGCAAACCATGATGGAAAAGCTAGCGGCTAAACAACCTAGGCTGGTCAATCGCTCCACGCCACTGCTGCTTCACGACAACGCTAGACCACACACTGCGCAACAGACGGCTACTAAATTAGAAGAGCTTCAATTGGAAAGTCTAAGACATCCTCCGTACTCCCCGGACCTTGCTCCAACAGATTACCATTTTTTTCGAAATTTGGATAACTTCTTGCAAGGGAAAAAATTCAACTCCGATGGGGCAGTCCAAATCGCCTTCAAAGATTTTATTGATTCCCGTCCGACTGGTTTTTTTAGTAAAGGGATCAATGAACTACCTATAAGATGGCAAAAGTGCATAGAAAATAATGGTTCATACTTTGATTAATTAAATATATTATATTAAAAAATATTCGACTTTTTGTTCCTCCCATACAAAACGCCAATTTCATATGTAAGGACCTAATATATTTTTTTTTTTTTGTTATTGTAATTTTATTTGTTTTTGGTCTATCCTTTGCTTTGTTTTTAAACGACTTAAAAAAAAAGGTTTCTCAATTTGACCGTATATATATACAGGGTGGCCCATTCAAATCGGTCAGTATGGGAAAGTCTGAAACTGTAAGACATACGAAGATTTGTTCTTAGGAACCATGTCACCGATTTCGATAAAAAGAAAAACTGCATTCATACAATTAAAAAAAAAGTGTACCCAACTGGGGAATCGAACCCGGTTGTTTTGAAAAAATAAACTTACACTATTTCTATTCAGATATCGTTTGTGTAGGTCTTAAGCAGTAAATATCTCTAAGAAACATAATGTCTAAAATGAATAAAATGCATTTTTTTCACATACTTTAATTTATCATAGTAGGTGTTCAAAGTGACCACCGTCTTTTTCAATACAATATTCAACACGTCTATTTTTTTTTTTTTTTTTTTTTTTTTTATTTGTTTAATGTGGCTATTGTGTCACTGCGGCCTGAGAGGCCTATTGTGATCGCCACTTGTCATCGGTTCCCCTCAAAGTCGTAGCGTTACAGTTCGCCACTTATCCTTGCGGCTGTTAGGAACCGAAGGATTTTCTTTGGGGGGAGGTTTCGTAGTTCATCTGGACATAGCAGATGCTTGCCCAGGTGTGTACTACGTTTCTGCATCAGCGCTCCACATTCTCCTAGCAGATGGAGTGGCGTTTCATCTGCCTCCTCGCAGAATCTGCAGGTTTCTGTTTCGCATAGTCCTAACCTGTACATGTGCTTATTAAGGCGGCAGTGTCCGGTTAGGACTCTTGTTAAGATGCGCAGGTTGTTTTTGCTTAGCACTATGACTTGGTTTGTGGACCGTTTGTCAAAGGCTTTCATAGTTGATTTAGAGTGACCCATGCCAGGAGAATCACTCCAGATCTTTATGGATTCCTCGTAGCATAAGTCAAGCAGTGTTTTTTGGGCCAGGCTTTTCGGTACGCCGCAGAACGGCTCGGGTCCTAGTTGAAAGCCCATTGAACCAGAACGCGCGAGTTCGTCGGCACATTCATTGCCAGCTATCCCTGCGTGTCCCGGTACCCATCTTAAGATAACTCTGTTTTTTGAGCCCAGGGCGTTCAGACGCTGGAAGCAATCTTCGACTAATCGGGATGTAATTTTCTTTGAATCCAGGGCTAGAAGCGCCGCTTGGCTGTCAGAGTTAATAATTATTGTTTGGTTGGAGTAGCGCTTTTGCAGATTGATATTGGCGCATTCTAGAATTGCGAATACTTCCGCTTGGAATACAGAGGCGAATTTTCCTAGGTGTATGCTGGAGTCATGCCTAGGACGCTCTCCGTAGACTCCGCAGCCTACATCCAGCCCCATCTTGGAACCATCTGTGTACCAGATAAGGTTGCCGACCTTGCAGAGGTCCTGGCAATTCTGCCAGTCCTCTCTGGTAAGCAGTTCCACAGAAAAGTGTTTTTCAAACACGTATTTTGGTAACATGACGTCAGTCGTCATGCTCAGGATTGGGTTTTCCAGAGTAGAGTCTTTGAGTGATCTCAGTTTCTGGGAAAGCCAGTTTGTCTTGCCCAGTGAGCCGGTCCTATACATGCTGGACTTTGCCTCTTTTTGAAGAAACAAGTGAAGAGGGGGCAGACCCAGCATTGCGTTTAGCGCCAACCCTGGGCAAGTAGACATTGCTCCAGTTGCCATAAGGCAAGCAGTCCTCTGGAGGCTGTTTAGTTTATTTATTGCGGTTTGCTGGCGGGCTTTGTCATACCATGCCATGGAGGCATATGTGATTATTGGTCTCACAATGGCAGTGTATAGCCACAGGGCAGTCCGGGGGCTTACACCCCAGTTGTTGCCCATTAGTTTCCCGCTAGCACCTAGTGCCATCTTAGCTTTATGCAAGACGTTAGCTAGGTGAGTGTTCCAGGTAAGCTTTTGGTCGATGGTGACGCCCAAGTACTTTACCTCTATGGAAAAATCAATGAATTTACCGTTGAGTTTGGGCTTTATCAACTTGTCTAGCCTTCGCTTATTTGTGAACGGTATGATCACCGTTTTGTCTGCGTTAACTGATAGACTGCTGTTGTTGCACCAGTCGCTGACAACATTGAGGGCTCTCTGCATGATACAAGAGATAGTCGACTGGCAAAACCCTCGCACGATTATTGCAAGGTCATCAGCGTAACCTAGCGCATCGATGCGAAGTTTTGCCATTTCATGCAGAAGCTGGTCCACAGCTAGGGTCCATAGAACAGGCGATAGTACTCCACCTTGAGGGCACCCTCTGGCTGTAGATATTTCAAGAGTTGTGTTTTGAAGGGCGATGTTTGCCCCTCTATTAGAGAGCATATTTTCCACCCATCTGGTTGTGGTCGGATCGACATTTTTATTGCGCAACCCGTTAACCAACAGCGAGATGGGAGAATTATCAAACGCACCTTCAATGTCAAGGAAAGCACAGAGAGCAATTTCCTTATCCTCCAAAGCTTTCTCCACACGGTCAATTAGATAGGTTAACGCCGTTTCAGTGGATTTGCCTTTACAGTAGGCATGTTGGATGTGGTGGATTGGTGATGCAGCTAGTGCTACATCTCTTATGTGTCTGTCAATAACCTTCTCCATTGTCTTTAAAACAAAGGAAGAGAGGCATATGGGTCTGAAGGACTTTGGCTGGCTGTAGTCCTTCTTCCCAGCTTTAGGTATGAAGACAACTTTGACATTTGTCCATTCTTCTGGCACAAATCCCCAAGCCAGACTGGCCCTAAAGATTTTTACCAGAACGGGGCAGAGTACTTCAATACCTCGTTGAAGTAGAACGGGGTATATTTCGTCCTCTCCACACGCTTTGTTGATCTTGAGAGAGTTGACGGCCCACCTTACTTGGTTTGGTCTTATAATTTTTGCTGCTCTGTTCCAGTCCTCGTTTTGAGGCTTTTGCAGGTTTGCGGAAATTGGCAGTCGCAGTCTTTTTGGTTGAGAACCAGGAAAGTGGGTCGATGCCAGCAACTCTAGAGTTTCCATCTCATTTGATGTGAAAGTACCATCTCCTTTGTTAAGGAGACCTAGTTTGTTTGGTTTGGCTTTTGAGAACACTTTTTGAAGTCTAGCACTTTGGGGCAAGGTCTTTATTTCCTCGCAGAGCTTCCTCCAAGATGTTCTCTTAGCCTTTCTGATTTCTATATTGTATTCCGTAAGAGCTTTGTAGTAGGGTTCCCATTTGTGAAACCTTTTAGCCTTATTGAAAAGTTTCCTGGTTTTTCTCCTTAGCTTGCTTAGCCTAGAGTTCCACCAAGTGACCTTTCGCTTAGTAGTCTTAGACTTTAACGGACAACTTTCTTCATAGGCCATACGTATGCCTTTTGAAAGGGTAGTTGTCGCAATCTCAAGACTTTCACGAGTTCTTATACTTTTCGGGCAGCATTCGAGCATTTGCCTGAGCTTGCTATTGAAAGCTTCCCAGTCTGTTGCCCTAGTATCCCTGTAAGTAATAGTTTGAGTAGCCAAAGAAGTCATTATCTCAAAGCAGATGTGCTTGTGGTCCGACATAGAGATTTCGCCACTGACGTGCCAGTTGTTTATGTGCCTAGCTAAGTTGGCGGTGGCGAACGTTATGTCTAGAACCTCCTGTCTAACCCTAGTTACAAATGTAGGTTCACACCCTACATTAAGTATAGTTAGATTGTTTGTAAGAAGAAAGTCAAAAAGTAACTCACCTCTAGCGTTGATGTCTGTACTTCCCCAAGCGGTGTGGTGTGCGTTAGCGTCACAACCGACCAGGACCTCGGCGTTGTGCTGGGCGGCGTAGGCGACCACCCGCGCCAGGTCTTCTGCTGGGTCGCTTCTCTCTCCGGGCAGGTAGGCAGAGCACATAATGACCCTCGCTCCACTCCACCCTTTGAGGTTGACAAACGCCGCTACTAGATCATCATTACATAGTTCTGTAATTGGTAAAAAATCAACATTATTATTGAAAATCATGCATGCCCTGGGTCTGATGCCATTGCCATTAACTAGTAACTTACCAGCGGCATCGAGTCCCAGAACCTGAGTATTGGCTACCCAAGGCTCCTGGATTAAGGCGAGGTCAAGTTGTCCTTCCAGCAAGCAACACTCCATTACCGCGGTTGCTGCCACAGCATGGTGGAGGTTGGCCTGGAGGATCCTCGCCCTCCCCGCCTGGGTAGCCGTTACAGGTTTCCCCGCTGGTAACGAGGCTTAGACTTCACGAGCTTCGGGCGCGCACCGCGCCCTCGGCTGACTTCAGTCTGCCTCGCACCTTGGGAGTCCCTGCCACGCGGTTTCGATGGACCAGGCCTGCTTTGGGGTGTTGCGTTTGAGGGCCCTGCCACGACAGGTCGCGGCTTCGACTCTCTTTTGCTTGGCCCCGAGGTGCCTTGTCCACGAGACGTTGATGGTTTGGGAGCGGCTGTGGGCTTGTTTTCGGAGCCGCCCTTTATTTTAAAGGCTATCTTTTTGAAGCCTAAGACAGCCTGAAAGTTGGCGGATTTAAGGGCTTCCGCAGACTGGTCATCAAGGGCAAAAGTCACCACATGACCATTCCCTTCAGCCCTGCTGTGAAGCACCTTCCAAACTTCTGTACGAAGTCCCGCGTTCTGTAGCCTCAGTAACTGGACGGCCTCGTCGATTGACGCTGCCTCGATACTGGGCACAAACGTGACCGCAACCACAGGCTTAGGCAACTCGCTCTCCGGGATAATAGAGAGTTCTGCCTCGGCCCATGGTTTGATCTTGGGAACTTCGTTTTCAAGCCATGTAAGGCTCTCTTGATTCTCGCACGAAACCAGTATCCACCCTGGTTTGTGCGTGAAACTGGCAAACCTTGGTCCCATGCCACTGCTTGCTGTTTTAAGTATCGCCAAGGTCAGGGAGCGATGTACCTGCTTCATCTGTTCGTCGCTCATGGAGGCGTTGTTGCGGATTCCCACCCGCTTCGCCTCCGCGACATCTTTGAAGCTAGGTACCACATCCATGTCCCGGGTTACTTCTAGCCTAGGGGCCTTTTTAGGCTGCTCCTTAGGAGATTCCTCCTCTGATCTTTGTCGTTTGTTTGTTTTTGGATCAGGGGGAACATTGTGCACCGGGATTTCGGTCCAAGGCTTTACTGCCATTGCTCGTGCCTCGTCAATGCTGACGTTGGCAGCGAGCAGCCTTCGGAACCGCTTCCGTGCTGCACCACTTAGTTTAGCGCGTCTGGTTGGGGACGTTTCCATACCAGAGGCCGCAGCTACACAACCGCCGCCGACCTCCGTAGGTTCATCACCCGCACAGGGCGCTAGGCGAACAGGCTCCGGAGAGGCCAATAGGACCTCCTCCAGCCTGCTGCAGACTTTACCCGAAATGGGTGAAGATGGTTCTCCCGAAGGAGAAGAAGATTTGTTGGGTGAATTTAAATTTTCCATACAAATCCCACGAGAAGCTAGGGAACTAAAACTACCCGCCAGCAGAGCCCCGCATGCCCACGGGTGGGCTGATTACTGCACCGATTCGCCCTTTTTTCGGAGAGCCGCCGTAAGCAACTGATCATCCCATCAGCTACGCATCCATTGGCACGGTACGGATGACACCTTGGATTGGGGTTTAATTTCGGGTTTGCTCCCTCTACGCACAGCAAACACGGCGTAGCGTGCCAGTAAAACTATCCAACATCTGCTTGACGCTCGATGGTGAACCCGCCGGGATCTGGCACCCCTCCACGGCAGTATTCGTCTGGTGTTTTCAGTTACGTCTATTTCATAGGGAACTAGACCAATAACAGGGGACAACCACGAGAAGGATAACACACCAGGCTTGCCTTAGGGATCGACGACTGTTGCGCTACACTCCCCTAAGACCATTTGCACCTTACGATTCTAAGAAGAGAAAAGTAAGGTAGGACTGTCTCTATCCTATGCAAGCAGCTAAAAAGCAAGCAAGCTAGGCGAAGCAACTATTAAAGCATAGAAACAGCCCCCCCCCAAAGTCAACACGTCTAGGTAACGATCTTACTATTGCATTTTGTATCTTCATGTGGTGAATCTGCGTTAAAGTTGACTCTATGGCTACTTTTAGTTCTTCAACGGTGTTATAGCTATTTTTGTACACTTCATCTTTAATGTAACCCCACAAAAAATAATCTAGAGCCGTTAAATCGGGCGACCTCGCCGGCCATTTGATCGGGCCGTTCGTACCAATCCACTTTCGCGGAAAGTTTTCATTTAAAAAGTCTTTTGCTATACGACTATTGTGAGCCGGTGCTCCATCCTGTTGAAAATAAAGTTGTTCTCTTATTTCTACTGCCATTTCTCCTACGGCCTCTAAAAGATCTTCTAAGATTAGTATCCCAAGGGTGGTCCTATGGTAACGAAACCTGGATCTGGTGGTGGAATCCTGAAGAATTTGAGGGAAACTCTTGAAAATTGTCTTTCCGACTTGTGTGTTCCTTAATATTATTCAATATAATGAATTTTAAAGCCCTTTTATTAATGAGGGTCTGGTGTTGATCTGATGATGGATGGAAAGGCGGTCGAGGGAACTCCTCAACGATTTACAGCAAGTACTTTGTGTTTGGGCTTGATTAACTTATATTACTGAGACCGTTCATCTAAATGGGTTTTGACTGATATTAGGGGTCTGATGATGAAAATGAAGGAACTCTATAAGGTATATTTTAGTAGAGTAATCACTAAAAATCGTGAAATAAAACGTTTTTTGCCAAAAATTAAACCAACTTCAAAACGGAAACTGAAAAGTAAAATGTAAATTAACTTTACAAATCATTTCGACATTATAAGTGATAATTAAAAGAAACAAGTAAGTATTTAATAATTTTGAGGTCGGTGCCAAGTAAATACTACAAAAAACTTAATGCAGTAACAAATACATTTTTACCTACACTATACACAACATCAATAGATATGTCAAAATAACATACTAATTAACAGCATTTAGGATCCAAATAGAAATGCGTACCTATATCCGCGAATGGACCGATATTTAGAGTTAATTTCCTACGAATACCTTATGGCTTGAGTTGTGAAAAAGATTGATGTTAGGTACCTATATTATATCTAATTATTGTTTTACTTGGCACCGACTTCAAAATTATTAAATACCTTATTATTTACTTGTTTATGTTTCTTTTAATTAAATAAATAAATAAATAATTATCACTTTAATGTCGAAATGATTTGTAGAGTTAATTTATTTTTTACTTTTCAGTTTCCGTTTTGAAGTTGGTTTAATTTTTGGCAAAATGTTTTATATAGTTAGTTATTTTAATTCTTCAATTATAAGTGGAGTCATTTATTGATTAATAATTCATTTTTGGTATTATTGTAATTGTCAAATGCAATGAAATAAATTTATGAATTATATGTAATGTATAAATAAATTCAACAATCTTATGGCAAGTTATTGAGCATCAATTCATAAATTTAAAAACAAGATAACAATTTAGATGTATCAGCTTTCTTAGCGCTCGTTCAGACACGGCGGGAACCGCGCGATTATAGAATCGCATGGAAATCGCGCGGGTCTTATTTATATGAGTTAGTTAGTAATCGTTCAGACATAACCGCGCGGTTAATCAAGCCGCGCGGTTACCGCAACCCAACCGCCAGAAAATAGAATCGCGCTGCTCCCGCGCGTTTCTATTACTATGGAGTCTTTACTTCGCGTTCAGTTGCATTGCGGATACCGCGCGGTGAGCACGTCACTGTTCGTGAGTTCGCCATGGATCGTTTCGACACTGAACTATTTATTGATGAGGTGGAGAAGAGACCTGCAATCAGTGTGATGATTACTCAAATAAAATTATCAAGAACCGAGCTTGGCAATAGTTGGTGGATAATGTTACGACGAACTGACCATGTACTAGTCGGTCACGTAATATTGGATGCACCCAATACCGCCTTTTTCTTTTCTTTTTTTTAAGGAGCAACCACAGTAAACACACTTCTTCGTCGACCTCCATTTTGAAACTGACGCTAACCCGCACGGAATCGCATACTAACCGCGCGTGTCTGAATAGCTTCACAATTTTGCGGTTTGAAACCGCGCGATTCGTAAACGCACGATTCCCGCATGTCTGAACGAGCGCTTAAACAGATGGACAGAAAATTGATCAAAATATTGATTAACAACAACCCCAAAATATGTCGAATAAGATGGACTATACAATGTGTACTTTCGAACCTTGATCAAACGAAATGTGCATATAATGCATAATATGATACACGACATAAATGAATCGATAAATATCGGATAAAAAAAATTATATGTTGGCTATTTAAAAAAAAAGATTATTTTTAAAGAAAACTACTTAATCTATTTTTTTTTGTTTCATTTTGATTAATTGCTGTATTTTATTCAAAGTAGTCTCATTTGAAAGCTAGATAGTTTAGCTAGCTAAGAAAAAAACAAAATACTATTTCGGTACAAAAGCATATAAAAAATATTTTTTTTGTAGAAATTTAATTTAAGACATGTTTGTCCTTTTTACCTTTTTTCTTTCTGCATCAATTTCTACGCTTTCTTCCTCCATCAGCAGTCTATGCGACAAATGTGTGAGATTATTGGTTTGCCATTAGGAATCAAACGAATGTTTATTGTTTTGCAAAACCAGTCCAAGTAACAAACAACTGTCGCATGGACAACTGATTCATAACACTACGTCGTTTGGGCTTGTAATGTATAAATGGAAATGTGTTTTCCTAAAAAGTAATTTGGTTATTAGTTTTAAATTGGTTTATGGGCTTGCTTTGCGTATCAAAATATATAGTTTGATATAGAAGGCACTTGGACGGGGTATCAAAATATACCACTTAGAGTGAAGCTGCAAGAGTGTTTTTCCTATGGCTAAATTATGCCCAAGTAATGACAAAAATGCAAAAAAATCCAAAAATGAAATTTGGCGCTTGGACTAACTATGCATAACTGTATCCTATTTATCTTTATTTTTCGGTCTGCCTCAGTGGCGCGGTGGGCGAGGGTCCGCTTGCGGCGCAAGAGGCAGCGGATTCAATTCCCGCAGAGGTTTAAAGTGTTTGTGTGTTCCGCAAGCACATTCTTGGTCTGGGTCTTTCAAATGTATATTAAAAAAATATCCATACATGTATGTCTACTATATTAAGTATATCAGATGTCTAGTACCCGTAACACAAGCTTAGAGAACAGGGGCTAGATGTTGCTGAGTGGATTGTCCGGTTTTTTTTTTGTTTTTAATGTATGCTAGCAAGGAGGTCCACTGATTGATACGGTGCTTAAAACATCACATAAACGCTTGCAGTTACAGGCAAAAAAAGTCTAGAGCCGTGCAAAAACAACACCACCTGCGCAAAACTAATTCCTTCCTTTCATACTAGATTCAGCGTACAATACCGTTAATTCTGTTCATTTTATATTTTCCTCCTTACATCAACACCCGGGCGAAATTACCTCGCGTTATAAAGGGTAGAGTCGTCTACCTAATGGCGTGTCCAGACGGTGGAAAACTGCTGAGGCGTCACGCTATACCGCATCGCAGGAAAAATCACCACGAACAAAGGAATTATATGAATGCTCGCGTTTCCTTCATGAAATATTTCGTTGGAATGAATTCTGCGGCTCGCCATGAGTTTCTGACACTGCCTCGTTTCAATGTATGCATGGTTGTATAGGACTCATGAAATTGTTTGTTAAACTTTATAAGTTAGCAGAGATAGATATGGAGGTTTTTCTGTTCACATCCGTGACCTCCGGGTGGTGCTAAGAACAGCCTCTAATGGTAGGCTTCGGCCGCGGTTTGTCACCACCCTCCGGGCTAGGCCAGTGCGTGAAACGATATTTTCGTGTTTCGTGTGGTCCGGAGAAGCCATCTTAAAACCTTCTAGGTCTTCATGCCCCATCCTACACCACATCGTCACTTTACATCAGGTGAGATTGTGATCAACCAAAGACTTATATATCTTAAAAAAAAAATGTAGAGCTCTGGAGAGCTATATGATTATAATGGTAGAGCTTTGTGAGGGCTTTTTTTAGATTGAATTAGGAAAATAAGTTGCTAGCTAAGCTAAGCGAGGTAATTTGTTATAAAGGGTAGAGTCGTCGTCTCTAATGGCGTGTCCAGACGGTAGAAAACTGCTGAGGCGTCACGATCTACCGCATCGCAGAAAAAACACCAAAGAAATCATATGAGTTATTGCTTTTTCTATATGAAATATTTTGTGGAAATAAATTCGGTTTCTTAAGTCCTCTGTGGGTTTCAAACTATGCAAGGTTCTATAGAGCCCTCGAATAGAAGATATTGCGAGTGACTCTTTTTACAATATGTCATGCCCAGTGTACAGACTGACCAAGTATCCTTGCGAGGCATCCTTAGACGTTTGCCTCTCGCGGCTGTGACAGGGCGGTTTCTGACATTTGTCTTGAGAGGCTGCTCAATTGTCAGATGTACCTATGGATACGACTGTTGATTCGTACGCCAATTAGCGTACTTTCTTACAATGCACTTTTAATTAATAGTATTTGTACTTTGTCTGCCTGCCTGCCTAAGGCCGCATCGAAGGTGGGAGGATTATATTTAGAAGGTCCATGACCATGCTGGATGAGTATAGCAAGGGATAGATGCCAATGAGCAAGACAATATCAGAACCGGTGTTTTTTTTTAATTACCTTACTGTTATAAAAACCTTTTAACTATATTTAATTCATGTAAGTTAGTACTATCGGCATTGAAACAAATAAATGTTATCATAGTTATTTTAGTCGTTTCACAAAAGCACAGAGCCAAAGGAACCGTAAGCGTAAGATAACAGTCTCTGAAGCTGGTACAATCTAACCAATCTCACCCTATTTCCTTTATCCCTGCCGTCGCATCGCCGATTTAACCTTAGCTAGTATATTTGGTTTACCTTTGAATTCGGTGCCGGAGATGAACGCTGAGCTTTGTGATTTGAGACGGGACAAAGGCCTTGGTGTACTTATGTGGATGCCTTGCTCTTTAATTCCCTTAGGCAAGTTTTTTTGTACTCTTTTCGTTTTCAGTTAGCAAAGAAATAAATTTTGTTTTGTTTGACTTTGTTTATACTTTTTCAAGACACGCGGTTTTATGTAAAAATTATAAAATGTTGCTTAAATCAGAGAGTATATAATCGCTACGTTTTTTTTTTTGCTTATATAGGGGATAATTTTGCAATTTGCTCTCGCCAGAGGGCAGCATTGCCATAGAATGCATTAATGAAATAGATTAATAGACTGCATTTAGCAATAACTACAGTTTTTTTTATTCCAGATTAGCAGATTATCTATAACTAATACTCCTTCAGTTCGAAAAAATATTGAATTACTTGTTAATACAGGTCATAAATACCAACTCCAAAAGAGTTGTTTATTATGAATGTTTACTATCTGTGCTGTGGCACGTTGAAATGAGAACCTCGCTTTTTCGTTGTTAGTCGTTTAAAAAAGTATCAGGGAACATACAGGAAAATAGTAGAGAGAAATAGAAGCTATGCATTATTCATTGTAGAAATTTTAAAAGCTGTTTTGCCAGTTGCACTAATTTATTTTTTACTAGTGCCCCGAGTGTTACCAAATGTATAATTGTAATGGATTTAATGGATTTTCCCGCAGTAAAATGTAGCGTATGACCTTTCTCAGGCTCTAGATAATCTATGTACCATATTTTATTAATATAGGGTCTGTAGATTTTGCGTAAATGAGGAACAGATAGATAAATACACATATATATATATATTTTGTAGTACATATTATTAAACACCCAGACCAAGGACAAAGTGCGTACAGAACATATAAACACTTGATACCTCTGTGGGAATCGAACCTTCCACCTCCTGCGCCCAAGCGAACCTTCGCCCAGCGCGCCACTGAGGCAGTCGAATGCATGATGTATTAAACTTAAAATGAACTAAACCTCTTTACCGGTCTTTCCAGAATAATAAAATTTGATGTTGTCAAAGTGCACCACTACTCATAATGTCCGATTTCATGTAATCAGATTCCAAATCAATTCCATTTGGCACTATCAAACGCTGGAGCCAAAGATCCATTCTTTTCCATAACTTTTATACTATTTTATATGGAGACTAGCTTTCTACTCTATGGTTTTGTCTGCTTCATAGGATTTTCGATGCTGGATAATGTTTTTCAAAGAATTCCAGTTATTTTTAACTTTAATTGCATTGCGTTATTCACACAACATCAATTGAATTTAGATCATCTACCTAATTAGTATGAAGTGATGAAATGAGAATTAATATTTATTGATCAAATAAATTATGATTTCATTGACATAAAATAAAAATTGTTACACGGGCTATTTTATCATTTATACAATATCTTAATGTCAAAATCAAAGCCAAAAATGTTTACCCCGATACGGAAACCGGATGGATTTTACAATACGCTTTGGAGACGCAAAAAGGCGTTCATCTGAGTAACATCTTCTTCTTTTATTTGAGGGCGTCCGTGACTGGCTATATGGCCGTCAACAGCCAATGTCCGTATGTTTTGTTGGGTATTGTTGATTCGTTAGGTTTTCAACCATAAAAGTTATCAAAATCAAAAAAAAAAAAAAAAAAATGTCTCTTAACAATCTAAAATCAAAATATTTTAACAAAGTTGATTATTGATACCTGAGTATCTTCTCTTTCATTTTATAATTTTATTTAACTTGACACTAACGCGTAAACTGAAGCTTCACGCGCAGAGTACAACTACAAGAAATTTAATTCCAACAAACATACGGACATTGGCTGTTGACGGCCATATAGCCAGTCACGGACGCCATCTAATAAATGAAGAAGAAGAAGAAATTGAATTAAATTGGAATCAGTATTGGCGATGCAAAGATTATCCGCACGCCTCTAGCGGCGAAATTTAGAAACTGTCTAAGAACGACACTTTGTTTATTTGTTGAAGTTTTATGTGATTTGTATTTATTATTTATGTTTTTCCCTGACGTTCATTGTAACGGAAACTGTCAAAGTGTCGTTCTTAGACTACCTACATGGCATACCATAAAGTTAGTAAAATTTTTAATATACAAATGAATATTATCAAATATATACAATTTTATTTACAGTTTACTTCAATTTCAACACATCTTTTATCAGTTTTTTTATGATTTTGGTGCTCTTACCAATTATATAACTATCTGAAATAAATACCCATTATTATTGAACGTTTAAAAAAATGCTTGCTAAAATATTCAGCATATAACAAACAGAATTTCTTCCCTCTACAACATTACGTAAGTTATTCTGTAACATTGACTTTTACAACATCTATATGAGTGTGTGTACCAATTTGAAATCACGACTAGCTGGCGTCTCAATCGAGCTGTATTAATTTGACCCAGTTTGCTATAGTATTCAATGTTTAAATTGTTGATTTAATTTGATGCGTTCAGTTACCACACTCGACTTTCATTCCGAAGGTCGTGGGTTCAAATCCCGCCACGCACCTCTGGATTCTTCTCCTTGAAACATTTATGTGCACTTTAAAAACACATGCTTTAACGGTAAATGCAACATCGTGAGGAAACCGGCATGTTCTGAGAACTTTAAAGAGTTGGCCAGCGTGGTGAATTAAGGCCTAATCTCTTGATGAGAGAGAAGTCCCTGGGTCCCAGCAGTGGGAACGTTACTAGGGTGTTGATGATGATATTTATAATACTTTGCATCACATAAAGTCTAAAATAAGGATAAGTCCCTTACAACAAAAACTGACGGAAAAAGATAGAAAAATGTCGTGAAACAAAACTCAAACAACAAAATTTCTACACCGCTACGTCAAGAAATTGGGATGTTTAGAATCAGATGAGGCACAATACATTCCTACACTACTTGCGCGTTAGAATTTGGAATGTGTGCAATGAGTGTGCTGCAATTAATAATATTATTTTATACTAGCGGCACGCCCCGGCTTTGCACGGGTAATAATTCAAAATTGTTTCAAAACTATTCGAAAATCCTTAAACTCCAACAAACATTTAAAAAACTAAATTGTCTAAATTGGTATAGTCGTTGTTGATTTATGCGCTTAGCAACACATTTTGCGATTCATTTTTAACCCCCGACAAAAAAAAGAGGGATGTCATTATGTTTGACGTGTCATCTGTCTGGGACATCATAGCTCCCGAACGGAAGAAGCGATTTCAACTTAGTTTTGTTTGTTTAAAAGGTGAGTCTGGCGCGAGTGCTCTTAGACATGTTTCATGAAAATCGGTTGTGCCGTTTAAAAATTGTGGGGGTCAGAGTGGGGAAGGAAAACCGAAAATCTGCAAAAATCTCGAGTGGGGTATCAAATGAAAGCGCATTGCGTGCACATTACACATTATTATGGTGTTTTACTTTTAAGGAAATTGAAGAATTCGAATCGGGGGTTTTTTTTTATATTTTAAATTTAGGTTTATTATTTTTAAGAAGATTAAGGTAAGAGAAAACATATACTATTGATTGCAATGCTCAAATTGGTGTAACCGACAACAAACATAAACTTGGTTCGGGTCAATTGTTGTAACGTTAGTTTTTTGAAGGAAGTTGGTTTTATATTGGTGTATGTGTGGTTATAATTTTTCGTTCTAGCTAAGAATTCGTGTAAGAGCAATGCTGGTTTGCCAAGATACATACACCAACTTAATCTTCTTTGGTCATAGGATAGGAATACAACAATTCGACTTATGTAAATGGATCACATACCTACTCAGTTACAACATAATTTCGACGGAAGTCTGCAAATTCACAGTGTAGCGTAACTGTATTTTTTTAAAGCTAGAATTCTATTACTATGCTATACGAAAGAGCAGAAAAAACCTAAAAAAAACTGTATACTCGACTTATTTTACGTGTTTTGGTGGTTAACCCAATTGAACCTGCAACCGACGATAATGTACAATATCTATGCTATATGCTAGGGTTTAGTTCTGAAAATAACTTTTTGAATGGGATTTAGTTACCTGTTAACGAATTATTAACTACTAACTAAGCGACAAAATATTATCAAGCGACAATTTTTTTATTTCCGCACACTACCATTCAGTAGGGAGCCGACCCCGCGCGGCATTATTTCGTGATCTTAACCCCCCCTCCAGTACCTCTATTATTTAAAAAAAAATTTACTCGTGATATCTTTTGAATGGAATGTCAGAATCTAATAATTCAAAAAGTCATATAAAGATTTTAAAGCAATCTTACATAATAAATTATTTATTTTGTTAAGGATTAATACCAAGATACAAATATGAAAGAGCCTTTTCAAACAGTTTTTTTTTTTAATATAAAAAATCGCTAATTGTCACAAAACTATAATAATTAGAGATATTATGTACCGACGTTTTTTGTAGATAATGATAAGTTCTACAAAGTTGTAATACATCACTTTGTTATATATTCAATAGTTTTCGCTGCATTCGCGATTAAAGAAAGATTTTAGGTTCCTTTTTTTTCACCATGGGTTACATTATCGGAGTTTGGTAAGAAATCATATTATTATTGAAAACTAAATATAGCCTATGTCACTCAGGGATAGTGTAGCTTTCGAATGGTGAAAGAATTGTTTAAATCGGAGCAGTAGTTTCAGAGCCTATTCGAGACAAACAAACAAACAAAAAATCAAACCTTTCCTCTTTATAATATTATATAGTATAGAAGTATAGATTATATAATCTGTGATAATACTGATATTGAGTTTGCGATTTTGATATTGAGTAACTATTATTTAAACATTTTCGACTTGATTGCCTGGAAGTAATTGCTTTTAGGGATAAGGTCGCCTATGGAACATGCAATTAGTAGTTTAGAACTAATATGAAATTGATATTGCTTGCATTAAAGTGTTCATTCATTAACTCCATCTTTTGATAAACTGTGCAACATCCGTATTATTAAAGACCGCCGACAACACCTTTCAATGCAACTTTCATTTTTTAATTAAGAATATTGAATTAGTAGTTCAACTTTTTTTTCAGGTGGACTAATAATTAAATTAGGGACAGGAACAAACTATTTTTTCTATCTCGAGTGTCGAGTTTTTGTTTAATGTTAATTCAGATTAGATTAGATAATACTTTATTGCACACCACTCTAATCTGTGACACCACTTAAAATACACAAAAAATAAACATAGACTTAGTATATAATCATTATGTTGAAGTACAATGGGCGGCCTTATCGATATGAAAGTAAAAGTTTATTGCAAAATTGACAAAATAAATAAATTATTCTACTTACTAATAAATCTTATAAAATAGTTTAAATAATATATTGCATATTTTTTTAATTTATTACAATGCAGTTTTTTAATTATTATAAATAATTTATGAGCCAAAGTTATAAGTAAAATTTCCTAATTTTGACTCAATAAATAAACAGCTAATAAGCAGTTAAAGTACCCCAATCTTCTAGTGCGTGCAGTTGGCACCTTCCCCGAATGCAGGCACTCAGTGATCGCTCAGAGCCACCAGCGCAGCCCCATAATATTCAGATATAAGATTACACTGGCTACCGGCCAATTTTAATTTCCACTGCTATGTTACGGCACGTTACGCGTAAATTCTTGCGAGATACGGCTGAAATGTATTCTAGTAAATATGGTCCGGAGAACTATGTTTTCAATGAATATGTTGTAGGTAGAATTTTATATTTCTTTCTTGGTATTAACACAAAAATGTTCGAGTAAGTACATTAAATTCAAATGCTCGAGTGAATTGTCTGGTGTATAAGGAACGTGCAGGAACTATAGGTGGCAGCACTAATGCGACATTCAGAATGTCGAGTGTTAGGACGATATAGTAAAACATTCAAATTTATGGCACGATTTGGCAGCACCGTCGATGGGTATGTTCCCTTGACTGATAGGGCAAAACCAGTAAAACGTTCAAATTGATGGCACCAGTTAGCAGCACTGTCAATGTGCAATTTCCCTCTCACACAGTCAGTTTACAGTCTCTGGTGGTAGGCTTCAGCTGCGGCTTGTTGTGCTGTAAAGCTGTGTTTCGTAATGCGGTCCTGAGAAGCCCTCTGCCTTTTATCTTCATGCCCCATCTTAGACCACATCGTCGCTTTACAACAGGTGAGGTTGTGGTCAAATGATAAAATAGTCATTGATGATGATAATGATTAATATGATGAGCAAAAAAAAAAAAGACGTTTTGCACTCGGAGACTGCCGCGGTAAAGCTATTGCATAGCATTTTTTATCTACTTATGCAATTATAATTATATATTTATTATATGTATGCAGTTTTTTATTGGAGTTTACTCCTTAAGAAACGATTTGAGTTATAAGGCCCGGTACGGAAATTTTATAAAATATCCGGAGGAGTAAAATCAAAAAGTGTGTAACACGAAAAGTTGAGGCGTTGCGTAGAAAGAGACAAACATATATATCTGTAGGATTGAACGTGTAAAAGAATGAGAAGATACATTAAACAGCGTATCTCATTCTCGGGGTCTCCTCTTTGCGCGATACTTCGTAGTTGAGCAGAAGTATCGCGCAAAGAGGTATTGCTGTATTTTATTTATATTATTTTGTAACATACTTTATGTAATCCGCTTTATTGAAGTAATATAAATAATCCGAATAATTACAGATATATGTTTGTTTCTCTTATCATTTTAGCAGATGCACTCATTTACCTTTTTTTTTCTATTCAATATATATCATAATTATAGTTCGTAAGGAGTAAACTCCAATCGTGCGTTGTAGCTGAAACACACACACACTTTTTTTTTTTTTTTTTTTATTAATTCAAATTACACTTTGAGCGTGGTGACAAAGAATCTGATTACGCCGATACAACCAATGCCACCTAAAGGCGGGTTGCTGAACTAAAGAGACAAGCGTGATCTTCAAAAAGTCATTAAAAGTTCTGCTATTTATCGATACGAGATATCGATCGAGGCCGGAGTGGGGGGTGTTAGATTTTTTTTCGTTAAGAAATTTCTGGATTCGGTCTCCACGCTCAAGGCCCGCGATAGAAGCTATGAAATTAAAAACATTCACTGGTAAATGTTATGATACTTACACGCTGATATTTAAGTATATAAGATTTTTAATTGCATGTATCTAGTCTGTTAGGTGATGCCTAAAATATACATATATTTTAAATATGACTGAATAAAAGAATTTGTTATTAAATTCTTCTAGAAATTAATTCACCTCCTGTTATGGTATGGTAAATTCTTGCGAGATACGGGAATATGTAGAGTAAATATGCTCTGGGAAACTATGTTTTATGGAATAGAATAGAATAGAAAATACTTTATTACACATCAGATAAACAATACAATAAGAAATAAAAACTGAACCTAGAATGCGTAATGGGACAACCGTGGATGGAGAGAAAAAATCACATGTGTTATGGACGGTGGCTTATATAATATAAATACCTAATATCTAATGCCATACTTAATAAAATGTATCCTTTTTAATTTATTTATCAAGGGTATTTGCTGTATAGTTTTAAGTCTTAAAAACCGCACAGGATTTGTATCTTGGTTGTATTCAAGAAATTTTTGTTTCATTTCGCTTTTATAAAGCACTTAACATACTTAGGGGGAGTAGGGGCAGATTGATACGATTTTTTTTCAAACTCTACAAAGGTAGTAAAATCTAAAAAAATTCGTAAAAACGATTTAGGGGCACCTTGTATTTATCAAAGTAACTTTATTACAAATAATTTCAGTTATAACATGAAAGGTAAAAAAGCAGTAACAGCTTTTTTTAAAATCGGGATTCGTATCAATCTGCCCCATGCACGGGGTACTTTGATACACGCCTGGGGCACATTGATATTTACTAGTAAATGTGACTATATCATGAAAAATTTTGATGAAAAATGAAAATACACTACTTCTTAAGAGTTTTTATTAAGTTATAATCACAACGGCATTTGGCAGGAACAATGTCTTAATGACTTTTTAAGTTTTAACTTTAGATATTCAAAACCGTCTTATAAATTACATAATTTAAGTACCTTATTGAAAATTGGCATAGCAAAGTAAAGAAAACAATGGAAACTCAAACATGTAACTTAAAAAAAATAGTATTAACAACCTTAAACTATTGTCGTAGTTTCTAGGAACATAAATGGTAACATATAAATTTTAATAAAGAGATCTAGGAACAATCAGTCTTCAATTTCAAGAATACAAGAACCTGTTTAAAGTGGAATCTTGTAATTGGACAAATCAACTCTGAATTTAAATAGGGAGGCGGTTCTGTTAGTGCCTTTCTTGACCAACGGACTGGGTAACTTCAGCACAATATCAGAAATGTGAACAGAATCCTCATCACTTTTATTAGGAAACACAAATGTTCCAGATAGTTTTCGCTTCAAAAACGAAATATGGAAGTCAGTTTTCTGCATATCTTCATATCGGAATAAAGTTTTGCCAACGAAATGCTTTACAGGTTGTTTCTTTCCTGCAGAGATCAGCTTTACTAAAACAAAGTCATCCATCCTAAGTTCTTCTACCTCAGGAGCTGATTTAGGTGGATTAGTATTGCACATGTCATCTTCAGAGAAATAAGTCTTGTCTGACTCCGAATCGAAAGACTCCTGGAGCTCAATTGCACTGGCACAGCTTGAAGAATCTGACTCTAAGATGGCTTTCGACTTTGATGTCTTTGGTTTGGGCTGTTTAGACTCTGCGACTATGCCTAGCAATGTATGAGCATTTCTTAGATCTGTTGCAAGTTTCCTCTGTTCTTTCTTAGCTACCTACTTTTTCTTCTTTTTCTTTTTGTTGTTCTTCCAATTTATTCTATATCTATATTTTCCTATATTTTCCAATTCCGCACCATGTTTCTGAAAACACAAAAAAAATTGTTACAGTCTATCAAGGAAAACCGTTGTCCGATTATGCTATTATATTGGGGGCACATTGATACAAATCAAAGTGCCCCACTTACCGTTGTATCAATGTTCCCCATATCGTACATTTTTAAATGAAAGACCGTCAGTTTAAAATTATATAAAATCTTATTAAATTCACACTCTCTATCAAATTTACAACATATTTACTTACCATATAAAGAATCACACATCACAATCCATGAAATGTAACGAAAAAACACCCTCCGAAAAAACTAACGAAATTTTAGTTTTAATTGCTAAAACATGTCGCACTGCACCGAGAGCGAAGCAGTGACTGGCCGCGGTCGTAATCAAGCACAGTGATTGCTTGAACCGACACCTATGTATGTGTGCGTCGACAAGTTTATGCTACGTTCAGTTCGAATCTTATTACGATTGTATCTATGTGCCCCGTGCATCAATCTGCCCCTACTCCCCCTACCTACCTGTGACAATTATGACTAGTAAGTAGTTGCTGTAACACTTAAACTTAATTAATTTAAGCTTACAACGAGCACGATACAAGATAATTTAATTCCATAGTTTGATTTCATTCATTGATTGTCCAGCAATATTATTGATATATTAAATGGTAAATTTAAACAGGTATTTTAATACTATTTAGATTTTTAACGGGATATTTACCATGATTATATTGATAACCATGATAGTTTCAAAGGAGATATTTTATTGTGCTTTAGTAGTCGCTTATGCAGCCCTATTTAATTTCACACAGCCAAGACATTTTGAGACTTGGCTCAAGACTTCTCTTTTGACGGGAGAGATCAGGCAATAATTTACCACACTCGCCAAGTGCGGGTTGGTGAATGTCATTATGTCTTTTAAACTCATCAAAGTTCCTAGAATATGCCAGATTAGTCACAAAGTGCATTCATATCTTTACTTATATCTGGATATTTAAGAACACCTATAGTTAAGTTCTGCTTAGTTTAGGGTTAGGTAATGCTATGTTATTAGTACAGGAATATTGATTAATACGCGTTATATTAGCAAATGTTATTAAAATGCAAAAACATGTTGCCGTCACCTTAAATGGCAAGGACATTTATAATCATTTCATATTGTACGGGCTACAAAAAAAAATCAAGAAATACATATTAAACGCAAGACTCAAGCCAACGCTCTAAGAATGTTATATACATATATTATAATTCATATAAATAATATAGATCGTGTTAAGGAACAAAGATATTTCATTCCAGAGAGATCATTCCATTATTGCACACCAATACTTACGGAATAACTTATCTATAATAATATTGAATACGCACATAACTTGTTGTAAAATAGGCGACCTTATTGCTAAAAGCTCTCTCTCTCTCTCAATAATGTTGATTGTAACACGTGCATCACCAAGCGCAAAACCACAAAATTTCCGTTCGCGCCGCGACGGACACTAGGCCGCGACACACCCGCGCGCCAACGCTGTTTTAGATCTGTCGCATCAAGCTGACGGTTATTTGACTGCCTCAGTGGCGCGGTGGGCGAGGGTCCGCTTGCGGCGCAAGAGGTAGCGGGTTCGATTCCCGCCGAGGGTCAAATGTTTGTATGTTCTGCAAACACTTTCTCCTTGGTCTGGGTATTTAATATGTATAATAAAAAATATCTATGTACCTATGTATGTCTATTATATGAAGTATATCAGATGTCTAGTACCCGTAACACAAGCTAAGAGCTTACCACGGGGCTAGATGTTGTTGTGTGGATTGTCCGGAAATATTTATTTATTTTATTTATTTAAATTAAAATTGATTCGCCTGGCCATTCTATATGCCTATCCAAAATGGTTTTTAACTATCATAAGTAATAGATTACTACGTGAATAGCTACGGGTCCAGACACGCCTCTCAACTATCTGTCAGCAGAGAATACTCACGTGTTTCGGCCACTTAGTGAGGAGGGGGGATGAAAGCCTACAGAAGTTGATCGTAGTTGGAAACACGGAGAAACAGACATTTACATCAGTAAAATATTTTAAGATTTTTTTTTATCTTAATATATATAAATCTCGTGTCACAATGTTTGTCCTCAATGGACTCCTCCGATTCTAATAAAATTCACACACCATGTGCAGTTCGATCCAACTTGAGAGATAGGATGGTTTTTACGGCGAGAAAAAATAGAATAATTTCCCGGAAAATTTTATACCCGTGCGACGCCGGGCGGGCCGCTAGTTAATTATAAAACAAATCTTATTAGTCTATATCATAGATAACTAAATAATAAAGGATGCGTAATATTAGGTCCTTACATATGAAATTGGCGTTTTGTATGGGAGGAACAAAAAGTCGAATATTTTTTAATATAATATATTTAATTAATCAAAGTATGAACCATTATTTTCTATGCACTTTTGCCATCTTATAGGTAGTTCATTGATCCCTTTACTAAAAAAACCAGTCGGACGGGAATCAATAAAATCTTTGAAGGCGATTTGGACTGCCCCATCGGAGCTGAATTTTTTCCCTTGCAAGAAGTTATCCAAATTTCGAAAAAAATGGTAATCTGTTGGAGCAAGGTCCGGGGAGTACGGAGGATGTCTTAGACTTTCCAATTGAAGCTCTTCTAATTTAGTAGCCGTCTGTTGCGCAGTGTGTGGTCTAGCGTTGTCGTGAAGCAGCAGTGGCGTGGAGCGATTGACCAGCCTAGGTTGTTTAGCCGCTAGCTTTTCCATCATGGTTTGCAATTGCTGACAATAGACATCAGCCGTAATAGTCTGGCCAGATTTGAGAAAACTGTAATGAACAATACCGGCACTAGTCCACCAAACGCTTACAAGTAACTTTTTTGGGGTTAATTTTCGCTTGGGGCAGGATTTGGCTGGCTGGCCAGGATCCAACCATTGCGCTGAGCGCTTCCGATTATCGTAAAGAACCCATTTTTCATCACAGGTAATGATTCGGTTTAAAATACCTTCATTATTGTGCCGGTTTAGTAATGTAACGCAGCAGTCGACGCGCGTTTGCCGGTTTGCTTCAGTCAATTCGTGAGGTACGCACCTTTCAAGCTTTTTAATCTTCCCAATTTGCTTCAAGTGAATTAAAACAGTTTTATCACTAACACCGCAGCCTGCAGCTAACTCGGACGTGGTTTGCGATGGATCCGCTTCCACAATAGCCTTCAACTCTTCATTATCAACTTGAGTCTCAGGCCGTCCACGGGGCTTGTTCTGCAAGTCGAAATTTCCAGAACGAAAACGTTGGAACCAAAAACGAACTGTGTTTTCTTTTGCAACACGACCGCCATACACATCATTCACCCTTCGAGTTGTTTCCGCAGCACTAGTGCCACGGCGGAACTCGTACTCGTAAATAATGCGATATTTTAAGTTTTCCATTTTGTAAAATGAGTGACGCAAACAGAAAAAAACAGAAGAAAAAAAACAAATGAATGACGATCATCGAAGCACAAATACATGAGTCTATAGCTGTACAAATTTGAATTTGGAATTCCTTACCAAAGAGGAGAAATTTGTGATTAAAGTGGCCAGTACGAAAAACGCCAATTTCATATGTAAGGACCTAATATTTACCTTTATAAATATAATAAAAAAATGCAAGTTTAATGGCGCCTTGTTACGCCGGTGCGTAACAAATTAATTAATTAATTAATTCCCCGCCCCGTCGTGGAATCGAGATGTGCTAATAACATGATGTAAAACCTGCTTTTTTACCGCAAAGCAAAGGAGTGCTATGTGCTTAACAGTCTATGTATGTCTGTACGTATGTATGTTCCTTTGACCCACTATACAGGCCAAACGCCTGAGCCGATTTCTATTTCATAGATGTGCAAAACCTCACAATGGAAATAGGTAAATGATAGTGTACCTTGTATGATTCACACTTCAATCGTTCCTCTTATACGGTGAGTGTGAAATTTAAAAATAAGAAATGTGGGGTATCGTTGAATATGTAATTTAAAAATCATTGATAGTTTTGTTTCAACATTTTTAGATCCGACTCACCGTTTAGTTTATGTCGATTTAAAGTTGCGTAACAGCCATTTTCACTTAATAGGCTTAAAGACTGTAAAAATCGGGTTATATTTTCACTAAATTTTAGCTTGTTGGACGCTGATGCTTTCAAAATAAGGCTAGGAATAATGAGTTCTTATGCAAACATGGTCCCACCCTTGTGTATGATCATCACTCTGCGAGTCTATAGGTTTAATTGTTTTCTGTTTTTTGTATGATCTTTCTATCAATTTTATTTATTCAAAACCAAAAAAAAGTATTATAAAAAAAAGTATATACATACAGACATAATTATCGCAGTCTCTAGAACTCTACCTATTGTGCTTGTCAAAAACAGTGTTACAGAAGGTAATGCGCAAACCACACATTATATAATACTTACAAAGGCATATTTATTAATGCTTTACAATACTAACATACTATGAAATATAGCTTAAAACTATACGACAGTATACGACTCCTGTAGGCCAAATACAATCTAATAAGTCCTATAATAAGTTTTAAGTGTTATAATAAGTCTTAAGGTGTATTTTAACTTCTAAAAAAGTCTTTTTTTTTATACTTCGTAACCCACGGTACCATCTATTACAAACTGTGATGATGGGGAAAATTGCCGGAAAGCGCAGAGTTGGTGGACGTAAAATGTCATGGCTTCGGAACATTCGACATTGGACTGGCATTAAAACCGTGGAACAGCTGTTCAGGGTCGCCATGAACAAAGAAAAATTTGAGGAGCTGACTGCCAACCTTCAGTAATGAAGTGGCACCTAAAGAAGAAGAAGATGTCTGTGGTATCTTTGTCTTTTATTATTATTATTTTGACGGTTTTATGTACAATACAAACAATACAATACAACAATATTCCTTATTGAAACACCAACAACATAAATATTACAAGGAATTGCGCATAGCAAAAAGTGAGACAATGGGCGGCCACACAGAAGCAGTGGCGTCTGTGTGTATAATGTAAAATAAAACGGTATAAATATGTAACTTATTTAAAAGAAGTACCCGCGAATAAAGAGTCGTATAAAGAGCTTATAATTTCACTTTCAAAGTTATAGTGAGTTGCATTATAAATTTTAAATTGGGTTTTAGTAACGTATTATTAGATTTCAGCTTATATTTTGGTGCAAAAATAGTAAGTATGTAAATGAAGAATCAGTCATACAAATCCATTTTCAAGTTGAGTCGAGTGTGAAATGTAAAGGTAGGGTTAATGTAATGGACGCCCTTCAAGGTGTTATCCTCAAAAGATGCTGGTTTATGTACTTTTCGGTATTATTTTTAGGGGTCCGTACCCAACGGGTTAGAAACTCTATTACTGAGATTTTGTCGTCTGTCTGTAACCAGGCGGTTTCTCAAGAAAAGTGACAGAGAGAGAGTTGAAATTTCGAGGGAAGATACCTCTATATAAATTTAACTGACAACAAATACTTACTCCATAAATAAATATAAACGGGGCCTCCCATACAACAAGCATGACCTGTCCATGTAAGCATAGGCTTCTAAGGAAATAAACGTTTTGACTTTGACTTCACAAGCTATTTTTCAAGACAAGAAAAGGTAGTATTTAGGGTTTAAACAGTTCTAAAAACTAACTAGGAGTTACCTGTTCTCTTGTGTTGAACATACTGAGATTACGGTCGTCTTGTACACAGCAGCAGTAAGCGTAGTCGAATCCAATAAAATATAAGCAAAACTAAAAATATTGAGGAAGATCGGGTATTTAACTGGCAAATAAATCAAAAGCAAAGGATCAAATTTCCCTATGTTTACTTAAAATTTTATTATCAGCGTCCGCTGATGATTTTACGGAGAGACGTAGGCATCGTAAATTGATCAATTGCCTGGAATTGAAACGTAAAATACTACATTCCAACAGCGGTAGATGGTTTTCCGTAAATCAATCAATTTACTAGGAAATTATAAAATGATACGATTCGTATTATTTCCGGTAATACATGACATATATCCAATGATAAAGCAAATACAACCTCAAATCAGTGTTGAATTTCAAATTTCATTATCAAACAATAACTTAATCGAATTTATAGAAGAGCCTTGTAAGTGGGTAATAAATGTCTCAGTAACATCACATATCAAATGCAAACGTAACCTAAAAGGTAATCCAACACGATCTAAATTCTATTTTATAGTATACGACACGATTCGCTAGCACATCAATTTTATTTTAAGGACGATACGATTTTGGTAAGATTCACAAGATGGTTTAAGAGAGAAGTTAAAAAAGACAGAGTGTATTTCTTTCCTTGTCTTTGCAGTAAAGAGATCGTATCCTTTGTCTTTGTTTAGTCCACAGTGGAACAGAAAAGAAAATAGCCGTGCTAAGCCAGCTGGTACCTGAAAATTAGCCTCTATTTAATCTTAAAATAGATTGGCATTACAGTGTTTGCAGTTTTTGCGTGGTGATAGGACTTGCGCGAAGAAGTCGCGCAAGTCCTATCGTATTACTACGGTTCAATGGCTGAACGTTCAGTCGTGTCGGACAGTATAAAGATAAAGAGTTATTCAGTCGAGTACTCTTACCAGCGATATAATTGTATTGGCGTAAAGCCAGAGTACCCCGCTCCCACTCTAAATGGGATAGTATATAATTTTTATTGGAGCTCTTTTGTTCGCTAGGTAGCTATTTGTTTGTTGCGAAAATCTTAACGTCCCGTGTAAAAGCAATTTTTTAACGTTAGCTTACAATGCAATGTTTAAAGAACTATTATTATTTTTTATTTATATACAATAGTAACTATTTTTTATTTTGTATTTATTCAAGGTTAAGTTCGTAAATATTGCGCCTCGGGAATTATTAGACTTCTATGGGTTTAGACGATGTTGGGTGAATCATCCAGAAATATTTCATATTATTTGTTTATTTATTTACAAAATTTTGGGAAAACTAACAGCTTGTATAACTGTAACAGTCAGTTACAAACACAGAGACGGTCAATTACAAGTATCCACTATTAGAAAAAGTGTAAAAAAATATATAACTTAATCTATCGAGACAAAATAGAAGGTACTTACATATAAAAGGAATATTATGCTATTATTAAAAAAGACAAAAGAAAAATATTATTTATTTATTTCAAAGGCCGCTTTTACTTAAACGCCGTGTTGGCTAAGTGAGAGAAAACTCGAGTTTAATTTCGAAGGTCGTGGATTTAAACCTTTGGATTTTTGGAAAATAAATGTGCGCTTTAAGCACGTGCTTTTATTGTGAAGGCAAACATCGTAAGGAAACCGGCATGTTCTGAGTACTTTGAAGAGTTTGAAGGTCATTTGACATTCACCAACCCGCACTTCGCCAGCGCGGCCTAAATCTCTCGACAGAAGTCCCTGTGTCCCAGCAGTGGGAACTTTATAGGGTGATGATTATGATGATTCATTTATTTCATATCGTGTTGTATCATATCGTAAAATGTCATAATTATAAGTATTAATCTTAAAATAAAATAAAAATAATCATTCAATTCAAATTTATTCAATGTCAACCAGTTGTGCAACCTTGTGATAATTATATTGGCTAAGCTTGTTTTGTAGAACGGTTGTAAATGCAAACTTTGAGGACAATGATCTTCTTCTTTTTAGGGGTCCGTAGCCAAATGGCAAAAAAATGGAACCCATGGATCGCCATGGATCGGATCATGGATTCGCCATGTCCGTCAGTCTGTCCATCCGTATGTCACTGCTACTTTTTCCGAAACTATTATTTAAGAACTATGTATATTGTTGAAACTAGTAAAGTAGATGCCATTGTATTCTGTGAAAGCATAAAGATTTTTAAACAAAACTAGCAAAAAATTTATAATATTATTCATTTTTAGGGATCGTTAGGAACAAACGAAGCTTAAAAATGTATAGACATCAAACCCAATATTTGTGAAGTATTTATGGATAGGTCTTTAAAATTCAAGCGTATAGTCCAATTATAAGAAATTTAATTGAATTAAATTATTTTATAATGTGGTTCTAGATATGTAAATTATAGCTGACCTATGTATATTCCATTCAATAAGAACGGGTTTTTGCTAGTTATTTTAAAGTTCTCTACAAAAATTACGATACCATAACGTGGACATTGGCAAACAGTCGCGCATCAACCTCGGAGCCAAACAAAATTAAATTAACATAATTAAGCTGGTCACGGACCAAAATCTAGTGAAGTGAAATTCTTGTTAAGGATGAAGGAATAACTTACAAAATATATTTTTGTAAGGAATTATCAACAGTGCATAGTTACGGTTTTTTTTTATGTTAGATGAGTAAAGTGACAATGTAGTCTAAGATGGGGCATGAAGACCTAGAAGGTGCTGGCTTCTCCGGGCCACATTACGAAACACGAAAAAATCGCTTCACGCACTGGCCCAGCCCGGACGGCGCGGCGGTGACAAGCCGCGGCCGAAGCCTACCACCAGAGACCGTTCTTAGCACCACCCGGAGGTCACGTGTAAGGATTCAGAGGGTTACCACTTACGGACGTGAACAGACAAAACCTCCGGTTAGTAGAAGTTCAGTTGAATATTCTCGCATAATTTAACTCATAAAATTTTGAATGTTAACTACTAGTTCGCCTCCAACGTCCCATTTCTTGCAATTGTGTTTAATGGAAAGGCTGGTATAACTTGTTTACATTACAAAGTTTATTATATAAAATAAAAATAAAAATCTTTAAAATGGTTGCTCTCTGTGCTCAAGTTCTTAAGAATTTGATGTCTCGAGAGATAACTCAATTATCAACAGCCACATATACACATACACAAACATTACATAACACACACACACACACACACACAAACATAACACACCATACACTCACTCGTTACACACAAGCACACTAAGCACCCCTTATTGCGTATATAAATAATTTCTTATTGATATGTATTTAATATAATTAATAGACTAAAACGCAAAATCTGCTCACTTGTATTGTACCATACGCTAAGACCAGTCAGTATTTACAAATTTTGTGTTTTTATATTCTCTACCCTAAATTTTTAAACTTAAAATTATTGTATTTTGTTTTATAAATTCATCTTGTTAAACTTGTATTTATATAACTTTTAATGCATGTTTTGTAATTCATTTATTTTTCTGTAATTAATAGCTTTTTATATTATACTCAGTAGTGGAAGAGCGAAGGCACCTAACACAAGTATTCTATTATTACTTAAAAGGTGTCTTCAACAATGTGAATTATGTTAAGCTTATCACTGAATCAAGTTATTATTATAATTATTATTGTATATTAAACTCAAACCATCATCAGCAGTTTTTTAGGGTTTTCACACCTTTGGGTGCTAACATGACGTTTATGAGGTTAAACAACGTTGCGCGAGACCTGGCCTTGGATGAGTAACCTTTCGTAAACAACAAAAAAATCATATTTCATATTTATATGTGTTTTATTTTTATTATATAATGTATATAAACTGTACACGTAGTGTGAGTCTAATCATCATCATTTCAGCCGTAGGACGTCTGCTATGGTCAAGTGCAAGTACAAGTATGATATATAACTTAAAGTAAATTTAAGAATTCTTTATTCTCTAATCAACACAAATCCATTCCATACGCAATCAAACGTGAATTATTAATTTTGCATGCATTATTAAAAATTATCATGATAGGTACAACTTTGTATTTAAAAATGTGTGATGATGGTCAGGTAATTACTTATATTTTAATATACTAAAATACTTGTATTTTAACTTGCAGTTCTAACAAATGGTTGTAAAACAGTAGAGCGAAAGAGAACACGATAAAGGCTATTTCACTTGCTAGTTGTTTTAAGCCCGTTAAATTAATTATTTGTTTAATTGATTCAGATTTTGTCCGTTAAATCATAAATTGCGGACACGCAATTATAGCACCTAAGTTTGTATACATTTTTTTATTTCAATAATCAGATACTTTAAATCAGGTACTAACTCTTTTCAAAAAATACCCTTTATGTCAAAGTCAAAACTTTTATTACCTAAGAAGCACGCATACACCTAAGGGCATACATGGACAGGTCAACTTAAAATTAATAAAACTAAATTTTTTAAACAAAAATTATCAAGCAAATAACATTGTCTTGATATTTCACTTAATTTTTTTGTACTGAGCTGAGAAGCGAATAGAAAATCCCAGCATTATCAGTTTTACAGTTTTGGAGTTCTTACTTATAATAAATATTACATTAACAAAAAATAATTTTGCTTAAGAACTTTCTTCAATTTATTTTTAGATTTAGATTTATAAATCAGTCAATCGATACCAAATAATTGTCTAGTACCAGGATAGCACAAACGATGCAAATATGCTTAGATTCTTATATAGTCAGGATTTCGTTCGTATCGGGAAAACCTCATCATTGTTTATGCATTCCTGGTATTTTCCGATTTTGCTGTATGTGATTGACTAAAACACCCATAAAATGACCAAAATTTATTAATTTTTTTTTTGTGACTGTACAAGTCTCTAATAATTACAATTGTTTGAACTAGGAATTATTTGGGATATATTTTGGGTTCAATATGGAACATAATTAGGTTAAAGATGGGGAAAGTTACAGATGGGTTAAGTCGTCATGGGTAGAGAATATGGAACAACAATTTTTAACCCCTATTTTAACGATTGGCTTACCTATGACAAGCGTACGTTAATAAAAAGAATAATAATTCATTTATTTGCGACAATGTTTGTGCAATAGATCTTAAATCTAAATTAAATTTCCATTAACACTCTATCAAACAGGTGTGCAAATCTATAATAATTACATTTAATTTTCATCAAAGTTATTACAATTTTTTTAATATAACATTAATATATAAAAAAATTAAAAAATAAATTCGTGTATTTTCGTTGTGTTTTAGTTTGATACAATCGGGCTCATTGTATTGGCATTTCATTATATTATATTTGTTTAAATTATACTCTATCTATTTCCAGGATTTTATCAATCCGATTGTTATCGTAAGTTAAATAGGTATACAAGGTTCTGCTGCACAATAGTCTATTAATATCCTATTGATAGTAAATGATAACTTGACAGTTGTTTTAGTAATAATTAGACAAGTCATGTCAATAATATGTACTCTGGACCGAACTATAGTTTTTATTTTTTTATTTCTATGATTTAAAACATTATAAGTAGAAAATGTGTTACATCATTGAAATAAATCATATTTTCATAAAACCTATACAAAATATCCTTGACAATTTTCTTGAGTGAGTTGCTAGATAAGATAAAATATTAAACAATAAATAGGAAAAAGTATCGTGGATAAGTTTATTTGTTCCAGTATTTATACTTAAAAATGAAACAAAAGTTTAATTATAAATACCATACAAAATTTTATCTTTACCATACCATTCTTATCGATATACTCGTAGTCCTATCATAGCACAATGTGTAGAGGAGTTCTTAGATATCCTTTGTTAAAGCAGTACTGACGTAGTTAGGACATAACAAACTTATTTTATCATTATGACAAAGTATCGTGAATAAGTTAAATTGTTCAAGTATTTATTATTCAAATATGAATATTAGTTGTTATAAATACCATACAAAATGAATTTTCTAAATTTGTGTGGAAAAAAAATAATCTTCGTCATAATTATTTCTACAAAAATTTAGAAAATTAGTTTCAACCTATAAGTGGGATTTATCACTTTTTAAAAACATAAAAAGCCTAAATACCATTCTTATCATTCAGATATTAATGATAATTGTCATTTTAAATATTAACGACATTCTTTTATTTTACTATTATTATTCTATTTTTACTTATAATTTGATTTTATTGACATTATGTATATCATTAAGAAATTAAATTACATTCTCCTATCTATTCCTAAGCCTTTCAGAATGACCTATGATATAATTTTAATTGATAATTAAATGACATAATTTCAATAGAACAATATTCAAGTATACTCAAACTCTTGCAGTGCCCCAACGGGGTGCATGTACATGTAGACTTAAGTTAATAATAAGACCAATGCTGTATAAATGTATGTGTAAGCAAAATAAATAAATATCTAAATAAATAAACTCGTAGTCCCATCATAGCACAATGTGTGGAGGAGTTCTTAGATTTCCTTTGTTAAAGCAGTACTGACGTAGTTTAGGAGGTAACGGAGTTGTTTTATCAATAGGACAAAGTATAGTTGATAAGTTCACTCGGTGGCGCGTGTTTGTGTTGCTCGCTAGTGTGAAGGATATTCAACTCTGCTCGTTGTTTACTACGGTAAGATTTGATTAGTTTTTTTTAAATTAATATTAAGTAAATCTTTTTGATATATTGATTTGCAGTTAAGTGTTTGATGATCGTGTGCATGGTTTGGAAATTTGAAATCAATTATAAAAATCGTTAGTAACTATTTGTAATATCCACTGCTGGGCAAAGGTCTAAGTCTAAAATTTAACGTTTATATCGCGATATTTTATTTTTAAAATTTCCTATATTTATACGTAAATAGACATGTAAATGGTTCATATAGGTGTTTTTATTTAGTGTTAGTAATAAGTTTATTAAAGCTGTTTGTTTAACAAATAAAATAGCCTTATGAATACCAACAATAAAAATAAATTTATAAGTTGATGGTATATGAAACAGCAAAGAAAATTTACCATAAATTATGGTAATAACGCAAATAATTAGGGTATTCCTAGATTAAAAACAAACAGTATTAATGATAATTATTTTTTAAAATACCTAACATTAAAAATTTTCTAAATATCGGAGGTGGTGTACCTAGGTGGTTAGCTCATGAGAAGTATTTTTTGTTCAGCGATTTTACGATTTGGAAGCCTTGTCGAAAACACTTTAGAGTGAAAATCTGAAGATCAAACTGTAGGTATGTGAGTGGCAGGCCGAAATTATTATATTTTTATTGTTTATGTTTACCTTGAATTTCAAATAAAGTAAAATCTCATTCAGCATTATCATCAATCATGAATTTAACAGCGGTTAAAGATTTTATTAGACTTTTAATATCTTCTTTAAAAAAAATTAACTGATAATATGTGACTAAACTTGAACTAGTGATAAGTCTTGTTTTTTAAAGAAGTTTTTTTTTAAATGCCTTCAAATTGAAATGTAGAAAATTTCAATTTGGAAATATGTTTGTTAGTGCGTGCCTTTGCTAACCTCTTGACACCTTGACTCGATAAAATAATTATTTAATAAATTGTACCTATCATTGCAACTTATATAATTATTTTTTTATTATTTAGTGTAATTTATTTACAAGACTATGTTATTTCCTTGATTATTCTTAGTTTTTATTTAAATTAGATTTAAGTTGACCTGTCCATGTAAGCATAGGCTTCTAAGGAAATAAACGTTTTGACTTTGACTTTGACAAGCAAAGTGCCGCGGTTACTTGTACTACAATTGGATTTTCCCGCGGAAATATTTGCTCTCCAAAGTATAAGGTGAACGAATTCAATTAAGAAACATTACATCCACATTATCGCTAGTGAAACCTTCTACCTTATGGGTCTTCGTGCCCCATCTTAGACCACATCGTCACTAATTTATTTATTTTTATTTATTTATTTAATTTAAAAGACTTATCTTAATATATATAAATCTCGTGTCACAATGTTTGTCCTCAATGGACTCCTAAACCACTTCCGATTATAATAAAATTCGCACACCATGTGCAGTTCGATCCAACTTGAGAGGTAGGATGGTTTTACGGCGAGAAAAATTCGAATAATTTCCGGGAAAATCTTATACCCGTGCGACGCCGGGGCGGGCCGCTAGTATGTATATTATATTGTAACTAGCTGACCCCAGCAAACGTTGTTTTGCAAAATGAAAAATAGATAGCAGCCGATTCTAAGACCTACTATTATAAATCGGTAAAGATAAATAAAATTAGCCAAAAATCGGTAAAGCCGTTTCGGAGGAGTACGGTAACTAGAATTGTGCGATCTGTTTATACATGGATAATGTGACATGGAAATTTTATACATAAGAAGTTACCTGTATTTTTAACTAAAGTTTAATGTGCTTATTTACGTTGATTCTGAACATAATACAAGATATTACACATTAAGATACATAAATATAGAGTTACGGAACAATTTGTAATACTTTATAATTAATGTAGCATTTTTAATGAGGGTAATATAACAAATACCTAATGACAACAGAAAAATAAATTGCCCGTCCAAAAATACTGGTTGGTGTCTGGAATGTTTTTTGGTTTATCTATTAAATAAAAAAGTGCTAAGGCTTCTAAGTTCCGAAGTGGTGCTTGGGACGTATATTAGGTACATTTCGTCATGCGAAATTTCAATGCAATGTAACGTCTTAATTTTTTGTCTGCAAAAAAATAATACCTAATATTACGTATTCAACTTTTGTTTAAATCTAAATGAGTGACTAAAAACGTAAACAACTTTTTTATAAATCTCTGTCATTAAGATTTATATTTTTAGTCATCTATTAAGAAATGGCTCATTAACAAATCTTATTACAATGTATACGATCATATAAATACTGGACGTTAGACATCATATTAAATTGTAATTAAAATTAACTACCTAAATATTGACAATGTATTATTTATATTATTTTTTTCCTTTAATTATATCTGAATTGACGAAGTATGTAGAATTGTATAAATAACCTGACACCTATGTAAACCATATTTCAAGCAATAAACAAATTTCATTTCATTTCATTTCAACCCTATTCTCTGCTAGGAGCGCTGGTGTAGAGATATCCGAAATGTCAAATAAAATTGTTTCTATGGTTACGCTAGTATATTTTGAATTGGGTGAGTGACTCACAGTGTACTCTATGGTCCGCTGGGGATTAAATAATCGGTGGCCCTCTTTTGCTTATTATTTTTTTATTAAGATCACAAAACAGTTCACAAATCATACATACAAAATATACATTAACCTTATTTGTAAAGAAATATGCGGACATAGTAACATTAGTGTTGCAAGAACTATTTATTATATTTAATTAACCCTTAAATTAGGAATGCGCAACATTGAGCAAAACATAGCATTAGATTAGTTTTTCAAAAATAAAATGTAGAATAGAACAGAAAAACATAGAAAATTATTTATTAATATACAAAACTATTAATAGTAAGGTAATATTTAAAACAAGCATGTGTAATTGGCGGCTTATTTCTTAAAGCAATTTCTTTCAGACAACCTTTAGTTTGTATGGTATATACAAGAATTTCAGAATGCCAACATCACAATTAGCTCTTAAATCCGTCCTATATATTATTTTGTTATAAATAAATAATTAACTTTTCTATATAAATGACTATACTAATAATTACGTACGGCACGAGTGCATTTTCAGTGCAAGTTGAGTGCAAGCGTACTTCCTCGTACGTAATGATGATAGAGTGAACTCTATAATTAAAATAAATAGGTTGGAAATGTCGTGTCTCTGTCTAAAAGTGTGTTAACTCGGCTCAAGTGGCTGAACGAGTTCAAATCAAAACAAAAGACAATGATGTTTTATAACATATTTTATGTTTGTTAGGTTAAATTTTATTACATACTAGTGGCCCGCCCCGGCTTCGCACATGTTTTATATTCAATTTTTTTTCCCGGCAATTATTCGATTTTTTCTTGCCTTTTAAACCTTCCCTAGACCTCCACAAACATTTCAAGACTATGATAAGATAAATCCGTTCAGCCGTTCTCGAGTTTTAATCAGACTAACGAATAACAATTCATTTAATTTATATAGATCTAGCTATTCGCGATTTTTATCTATGATAATCTGATTTAAAAATTAAAAAAAAAACGATTCCAATACCATAACTTCAAAAGTTTTAAATCATACAATTTTATTATGTGCACATTTTTCTCGCTGTTTCCATTAAACTGATTTGATGGATTTTCCCGGGAGAACGACCTATTTTTTTTTGATGGACGGTAGATGTTTGTTTGTCTTCAATCTCACCTGATGGTAAGTGCTTATAAGGACGAGGATGGATCACATAGAAAGGTGCCCATTCACTCTAGACTTGAAGATACTCAGGTAATTTTTCCACTGTCAGTACCCTGTAGAATACCTTGATGAATATAGGTTATCTACCAGTGAAAGAATTGTACAAAGCGGACGGGTAGTTCCTGAGATTATGACGTTCAAACAAACTCTTCACTTTTTAATAATAGTAATAACTAATAGGTACTATAAACGTTATCGAAGACTAGTATATAAATTACTGGTCAAAATTCTATCAGTATCAAATTTGATATAGCTTTTTGCTCTTCTTCCTAGATATGATGGTATGGTTAATTTTTTTTATTATTTTTGTATTTAGCTCCATTATTAGCCAAAGTCAGTCAAAGTCAAAATTACATAATTATATATTTTTTTTTTTACATTTATAAATATAAAATAAAAAAACTATATGTAATTCCGGAAAATCCACGCACAGCATCTAGCATCGTGGTAAGCTCTCAGCTCGTGTTACGGGTTCTTAATACAATAGACATAAATATATAGATATATTTTACTATACACATAAAACATACCCAGACCAAGGAGAAAGATTTATTTTTTTATTTATTTATTTCACCTTATTATATATATAATAATAAAAAATTATAAAATAATATATATGCTATATTAGGTAAGTCATTTTATACATTCTTTCTTAGTTAAATTATCCATAAACAAATTACAAAAAATCTGATGTCAATTAATTAAATACATTTTCCAAATAAATGAGTGCAACGTAAATATGTAAATAGATTAAATCATTAAATTATTTATCAATAGACACACAAATGAATAGGTAAATTAAATATTTATCAGACTTAAACAATTAAATATATTGCCTTAGACTAAAATAATTACTTTAATTTCATTATTAATTCAGTATTACTCTTTTAAGGGTTAGTTTTGGAGGTGATCATCTTGCAAAAATGAGTATTCTGTCAGGTTAAAATTCATGAATTGAATGAAAGTGATTGAAGAAACAAACACTTGACCCCTCGGGAATAGAACCCGCGCTACCTCTTGCGTCGTACCGACCGTACCCACTAAAGCACTCACGTATAACAGTGTTGCAGCAAATTTCACTAATCGAGTTTCGCGATAATCGCTAACGATGAGGCAACGTTACACGCAACACAGCTCCAATATTTACGCGGTACTAAAAATTAAACGGACATAATTCATTACGTGCGGACTTGAGGAGGGTCATGTTCGGTTTGCCCGTTTAGAGGTTTACTGTGCGCTTAATAAATAACCGGCGTTTAGTGCACAGTAAATTTGGGCGGTGAAATTGGTTATTTAATGTTTCAGTTTTGTTTTGGGTTGAGGCTGGCAACATTGTTGGGGTAGTAAAATTAAATGCGTTTTGAAAACGCTTTCTCTATACTAAGAGATTCTATAGATATAGAGTATGTAAATTAATTCGAGTATGTTAAAGGCAAGACGTAATTAACTACCGATATAACGTTAACATTTATTTTAAGTGAACATGTTGACTGCCTCAGTGGCGCGGTGGCCGAGCGTCCACTTGCGGCGCAAGAGGTAGCGGGTTCAATTCCCGCCGAGGGGTCAAGTGTTTGTATGTTCTGCAAGCACTTTCTCCTTGGTCTGAGTGTTTAATATGTATAATATAAAATATCTATGTATGTATGTGTATTATATTAAGTATATCAGATGTCTAGTACACAAGCTAAGAGCTTCTTTTTGAGTATATATAAATATGTTTAAAAAGAAAAGATAATAACATTTATGATTGACTCCTTCAACTGGAAAAAATCATATTTATTTCTATATAATCCTTAATTTCCTTATAAATTAAACACCATAATGTTAAGTAGTTAGGGCATGCGATGCTCTTTCATTTGATAATATATATTTGCAGATTTTCGGTTTTCCTTCCCCACTCTCACCCCCTAACTTTTGAACGGCTCAACCGATTTTCATGAAACATGTCTAAGAACACCCGGGCCAAAGTCACCTTTCATACTAAAAAATACTTAATTGAAATCGCTCCATCCGTTCGGGAGCTATGATGCCACAGATAGACAGACAGACAACCTTTAATTTTTTTATTATAAGTGAATGGTAAAATAATTAAAATTAAAATAGATATTACTAAAGCAATTACACCTCCTAATTAACGTCAAACTTCTAACACCCCTCTTTTTTGGTCGGGGGTTAAAAAATATTATATTATGGCTATTGGACATAGACTTCCTTTTTTTTATGAAGCTTCTTATATAAAGATGCTACAAGAATATTACGATCTAGCCATTATAAAGGCAAATTAGTAATTTTACATTAGACTTAAATTGCTACGTAGAGTATAATAAAGAATGTGTCCATTAACACTTTGCTTACTGTCTCTATGGGGAAGACACTATGTTCTTGTGTTCTTAATAATTGTTATTTACACTCACTGCACTAACATTGACACTAATTAATTTAAAACACTAACTCAAACGGTTTTGTCCGCCTAAGTCTTCTCACTATGTCCGCGTCTCATAGACTTCCTAAAAATGTAAAGCGGTTAGTCCATTACACTCCACTCTGGTTCAATGCGCTTTGGTGATTGTATTAGAGCTTCGCTGGTTTATCGGCAGGGGTCCCACGAGCTGGGAGGTTGGTTCAGGTCTCTATGATTTTGTTTTGAAATTATCCTCCTTGTAAAAAACATAATCAGCGTAATTTTTTTATAAAAACGAATATCAATTACATAACAGCTTTACAGGATTTTGCGCGCGGTAAAAAATAGCCTATATTCTTCCTCGATAAATGGGCTAAGCATCTAACACTAAAATAATATTTCAAATAAATTTTTCAAATTGAGATTGGTCCGTTCAAATAAACAAACTCTTCAATTTTATAATCTAATATATAAAATGTCCATGTCACAATGTTAGTTACCGTACTCCTCCGAAACGGCTTTACCGATATTTACCAAATTTTATATGGCTTATTCAGTAGGTCTGAGCATGGGCTACTATCATTTTGCAAAACAACGTTTTGGGGTCAGCTAGTATTACTATAGAAAACCTAATTTTTCTTATCCATTTTATTTTAATGTACATGTTATGTGCATTACTTATTTACTTAATACAACAAGGTACAATGAACTTCAATTACCTGTAAATGCTATTGTACCTATACTCAGAATGACCGTACTCATTTAGGTACAATGCTTTCTCATATAGCATTATAGTATTTAATTTAATACATAGGACATTTTATGAATGTTTTATAATTTATATTAATATTTTTAATCTGAATTGTTTTATTTTCTATTATCTTAATATATATAAATCTCGTGTCACAATGTTTGTCCTTAATGGACTCCTAAACCACTTAACCGATTATAATAAAATTCGCACACCATGTGCAGTTCGATCCAACTTGAGAGATAGGATGGTTTTTACGGCGAGAAAAATTCGAATAATTTCCGGGAAAATTTTATACCCGTGCGACGCCGGGGCGGGCCGCTAGTTTTCTTATATATTACTAGCTGAAGCCCCGCAAACGTTGTTTTGCAAAATAAAAAATAAATGTTGGCCGATTCTCAGACCTAATCAATATGCTCACAAAATTTCATGAGAATCGGTCAAGCCGTTTCGGAGGAGTAAGGCAACGAAAACTGTGACACGAGAAATTTATATATTAGAAGGAGATGAAGAGTTTAATTGTTTGTTTGTTTTAACGTGCTCATCTCAGGAACAATTTGTCAAATTTAACTAATTTATAATTTTTTACTGTTACCTTACTTATCGAAGAAGCCTTTACCCCCTAGGTCTCCATGCCCCATCTTAGACCACATCGTCACTTTACATCAGGTGAGATTGTGGTCAAATGAAGGCTTATCTAACATAAAAAAAATAGGCGGCTTTAGGTAAATTTTACAGCGGGATATTTGTTCCCTCAGAAAAACCCATCAAACATGGAAAACGCAGTTTATCTTTCATGATGGAGTGTTCAGAATAATCATATTTGTTCAGCCATACACTTACGAATACATCATCATCGCCCTATTAATGTTCCCACTGTTGGGACACAGGGACTTCTCTCTTGACGAGAGAGGCCAAGTGCGGATTGGTGAATGTCACATGTCCTTCAAAAGTTCTCAGAACATGCCGGTTTCCTCACGATGTTTGCCTTCACCGTTAAAGCACGTGTTTAAAGCGTGCATAAATTTCTCGAGAAGAAAAATCCAGAGTTGCGTGGCGGGGTTTGAATCCACGACCTTCGGAATGAAAGTCGAGTGTCCTCCCACTTAGCCAACACGGCTTTTACGGCTTTCACGGCCTACGAATACGGTTCATATTCATATTCATTTAGTTCTTAACAATTATTTTACAAATCGTGATGAAAATTATTCTTAATTCTAAGTCTTAATCTAAAAATGAAAATTAAAATAAAATAATAATTTTAGGCATGTGAAAATATTAAATAATAATAATAGTATACATTTAAAGGAAGTTCTCAGCCTCATATTCATATATGGTATAGTAGCAACCTCGCAACAAAACATCCTTCAGTTTCTTTTTGAAGATGTATGGACTATCAATGCATTTTAAATCTCTGGGTAGCTTGTTGAAAAGTTTCACGGCCTGATAGCGACAATCATGCTTAGCTATATGTAACCGGGGACAAGTTACAATAGCAGCTATGTTTAGCTCTATGTAACCGGGGACAAGTTACAATAGCAGCTATGTTTTTTGTCCTAGTCGTTAGCCGATGCCTACGCTCTTCTGATGTTGGACATATCCTTCCATATAGATTTCCGGTTTATCCAGAAAGCTATCACTTCATCTACTCGCTGTTGGTGAATAGCACCGCCGAGTTCAGCAGCCTCCATTAGAGGTTTTTATGCTACACCGGACGTTTGTTAAAGGTTTTATGCTACACCGGACGTCTGTTAAAGGTTTTATGCTACACCGGACGTTTGTTAAAGGTTTTATGCTACACCGGACGTCTGTTAAAGTGACACACTGGTCTCATAAAGAAACTCCGAGTACACCTCGCACTAGAGATCGTTGAATGGGATTAATAAAAATAAAATAATAAAAATGGTTTTTATTGTACAAAATTACAAAAGGTACGTCTTATCGCTAGTACGATGTCTTAGAGACGACCTATACTAACTACACTTAAACTAAACTAGACTAGGTTTAATTGCACCAAGTCTACGAGTCATATTTCGCATACTTCAGAATTAATCAGTGACTGTATTTCAGAGGATCCGTATTTTGACAGGGATTGGGTTCATAAATTATATAAAAACCAAAGAGAATAGGTATTCGTTTTTAGAAACTTAGATACCTCCTTTGGTATTAAGGTAATGCCCAGGCAGACAAACATATTTAATTACCCCTTAAAATTCACATAAATAAATATTGTTAGCTTTAAGTCCCTTTTGTATTGTTTTATCGTGGTGTGTTATAAAGAGTAATAATAATAAATGATTATTATTATCATATAACCTATAATACAAAATTATAATACGAGTATTTAAATTAAAACCAACAAAGGGCTCCTGTTGAGATGATGATGATTGATGATGATGAAGGATTCCTGACATACGCATCCCTAAAGGGTCTTAAAATTCGTAGGATTCGTATTGGATGACTAGTACACTGGTTGTACAAAGTTAGCATTGAATGAATGACGATTCGTTCGTATTTTTGACGTAAAAACGTTGCAGAGATACTAATACCTACACAATCGAAGCTACATTGAATTCTGCAATAACATCCATCGGTTTTTCTCAGATAAAAATTTTTAAACAAATCTTTTAACAAAAACAAGTGATAAAATGTTTGATATTTAATTAGATAATGATAATGTCTGATAATTAAATCTTATCAATTTATGTTAATCTTGTAAATTAAAGTTTTAGGTTGCCAACAGATTATGCAATTATTATTATATTGATTATGTTCACTGGAACTTCATGACCTGATTCCACCATCTCCCTTCCACTCCAGGACAAGCAGACGCACGGCGAATTACCATCCATATTTAGTGGATATTCCCTCCACTCGTACTAAGCGATTCTCATCCACCTTTATAATTCGCACGGCAAAGATCTGGAATTCGCTCCCTGCTGCTGTATTTCCTAATTACTACAACCTGAGTGTCTTCAAGACAAGAGTGAATAGGTACCTTCTAGATCTATGTGTTCCATCTTCGTCCACATCGACGCTTTCCATCAGGTAAGATTGTGGACAAACATAGCTCTATCTACAATAAAAAAAAAAAAAAGCAAGTACTAAGTAGGAACACAATTTTTGTGAACGCATACATACCTATTATAAATATTTTGTATAACTTATCAATTCTTTTTTGACAAGACAACTTCAAGAAAGCTTGCGTGGTTAAAATATGAAAGTTATTAACTAAATTTTTTGGTAAAAATCTTGTCCGGAAAAAACATTTATTTAAGAATAACGCCGACCGATCTGTGCTGACTACGGACAACGCTGACAGTATTTACATACAGATTTGTAGCTTGCTTGTTTTGTAGACTTGCTGTGCTCACCTTAATTGCTATTGCTATTTTAAAGTGTTTGTTATATATTCTGTTAGTGTAGCCTATTTTAATAAATAAATACATAAGTAGCAATCTGTTAGCTCTGAGCGACGATTAAGAAATAATTAAAAATATGTTTATTATGCAAGACTATAACAGATTAACTTATCTAATACGTTATGCCTGTCTCTTAAATATACTTAGTTAAAGATCAGCGTGCAACAAAAATCAGCCATAAAGTTGATTGCGTAAAATAACAACTATCACCAACTAGGCTAATCGTAAACAAATTCAAAATACTGATATGATAAGCCATACTAATTCTTGAGATTAATTGATAACAAAAGATAGGATTACTTTGTAGATACAGTTATACCAGTTGGATGACTACAAAATAATATTATAATAAAAAATTAAAACTATCTTAATCTAGAGGTGCCAGCCCTGGTGGGGCTGCGTCGACACTTAATTTAATAGCGTGTATTATATTAGGCGTGGCAAAAGTATACATTCAAACTCTTTATTATATAAATCAAAATTAAAAATTTAAGAAAAACCCCCGATTCCAATGCCATAATTTCCTTAAAAGTAAAACACCATAATATTTAGTAATGTGCACGCGATGCTCTTTCATTTGATACCCCCACTCGAGTATATCTGCAGATTTTCGGTTTTCCTTCCCCACTCTCACCCCCATAACTTTTAAACGGCTCAACCGATTTTCATGAAACATGTCTAAAAACACCCAGGCTAAACTCACCTTTCATACAAAAAAAAAACTAAATTGAAATCACTCCGTCCGTTCGGGAGCTATGATGTCCCAGAAGACAGACAGACACGTCAAACTTATAACACCCCTCTTTTTTGTCGGGGGTTAAAAACTAGCCAACACACAATCGTGGTTGAAACTTAGTTGTACAATAATTATCTCCAATACAATATGGATATATACCGATACTCTGAGAAAGGTAACCCGAACTATAATTGCTTCGTTGAAATCCCTTCAGGCTGTTCTCAATTTCTCTATCAGTGGAAGGCTTCGTTGCTTGAAGGCTTGAACATACTTAGATTAAAACCCTTACTTTAGGCACTGAATAGTAAATAAGCTTTAGGTATATTTAAAGGCTGTGTTGGCTAAGTGGTAGTACACTCGTCTTTCATTCCGAAGGTCGTTTTCATTACCCCACCTCAGGATTTCTCTTCTTGTAAATGTATGTGCGCTTTAAAACACGTGCTTCAACGGTGAAGGCAAACATTGTTGGGAAACCGGCACGTTCTGAAAACTTTCAAGAGTTTGAAGAACATGTGACATTCACCAACCCGCACTTGGCCAGCGTGGTGAATTAAGGCCTAATCTCTCTCGCTAAGAGAGACGTCCCGGTGTCCCAGCAGTGGGAACGTTAATAGGGATGATGATGATATTTAATACTAGCTACCTGCCCGCAGCTTTGCCCGAGTTATAATACATTTTCCCGCGGTTAAAAGTGGCCTTTAATGGGAAACAGCTATGTTCTTACAAACTTTCACGTTTATAATATTAGTAGAACTAGCTGACCGCCCTGACTTAAGTTGAAAATTATAAAGTCAAAGTTAACCATTTATTTCCTTAGAAGCACAGGGCATACATGGACAGGTCAGCTTAAAATGTATAAAACTAAATTGTTTATATAAAAATTATCAAGGGAATAACATTATCTTGAGATTTCACTTCAATGTTCTATACTGAGTTGAAAAGCGAATAAAATAACACATTTTTATCAGTTCAGGTATAGTATGAAAAACATTGAAATTTATACCCACATTTATTTTATATTTAAAATCCATAGTAAGTTGAATAGCTGTATTTTTTAACCGACTTTCAACGAAAATAAGAGGCATAGTTATTATTATATTTTGCATATTTCTTTGATATCTCAGAAATTTTTAATTATTGCTTTGCAAGTTGGTTCCATTTAAATTTAATAATTTTTGCTTGGATAACGTAGTCGTTTACGTACCGATTTTTATGATTTATTGATTTGTTGAAGAGATAATAATTATAAGGAAACTCAGATCTAAAGGTGGCATCACAACACGTGTTTGTTAAGTTTTTTTGTTGCAGCCCAGTGGCTCTCTAATCAGTACCCAATTATTACATTTGAGCCGGTTTTCTCTAAAAACTAAACTTGTGATCGAATACGCTTTGTTAATTTATAGATATTTATTAAACTGAAAAAAAAATCTTTTTAAAAATTTACATAAACATAAACAAACTAAGTAAATATGTTTTTATTATATTTAAGCCATATTCAGCTGACTGTACCCGACACCTGATTCTTGCGTCATCAGTTCCACATTCTATTTGATGTTTGCTAATAAGGGATTAAGCAAAACCGGCCTTATGTCAAGGTATTAAGGATCAGGCGTGTTGGTAGTGAGATTTACGTCGGCCCGTGCTAATCTCGATGTAATTTGGACGAGAGATAAGTGTCACTGTGAAAATGAATTTGATCAAAATTGACATTTGTCAAAATGATTTTAGTTAAAATAAATACTGAAATTGGAGACGCAAAATGGCGTTCAACTGAGTAACATCTTTTTAACTTTATAATTTTATTTAACTCAACACTGGCAAATTGTCGCTTCCAGCGCAAAGTCCAATTACAAGAAACTGAACTGAACTAAATACTGAAATTAAGTGTTGTACACTTGAAAATATACTTCAAGCCCAGTTATATTATTTATAACATTGTTATCGGCTACAACTAATCTTTAAAAAGATTAAGAATGAAGTTAATATTTTGTCTACTAATTATTTCATCAAAGTCCATCCAAGGGTTGCCTGGAAGCGTTCGCTTTTTAGAGATAAGCCCATTGTACATTTTGTTTTCCAACGTGTTGTTGTATTTTATTTTCCTGTGTCTACAAAAATGTGTTTTTGTATTTGTATTTGAATAAACGTTGTTTTGTTATTTTCGTGGAAAGCGTACCCACATATTTTTTTATTAATAACAGTTGTTTCGTTTCCATAAAATTGTAGTTCTAAATTCAAATTTCCCACTCTCTATTATTTTGGTTCATTCATCGTGTATCGACAAATCAGGCATCGAAACGACATGAACGACGTGCACAGGTTAAGTGACAAAAAAAATCTTAGAGAAGAAATTTATGTTGAAAAAGGTAAGATACATCCTCCAATTAACCTTAGGGCCTGTTTCACTTTATCCCAGTTAATAAGTCAATGGTTATGATATAGAGCAAACTTATATAACCATGTACTGACAGAATTCACTTGATAACCCTAACCATTGAATAATTTTACCTGCAGAATTTGAAACAAGCTATTAATGATATAAAAAAAAAGCTATCGATAAAAAAATTGATGGAATGGATGTTTAGGATAAAAAAGCCATGTTGGCTTAGTGGGAGGACACTCGAATTTCATTCCGAAGGTCGTGGGTGTTACGACCACAAACCTCTGAATTTTTCTTCTTGAGAAATTTATGTGCGCTTTAAACACGTGCTTTAACATCGTGAGGAAACCGGCATGCTCTGAGAACTTTAAAAGAGTTTGAAGGACATGTGACATTCACCAACCGGCACGCGGACAGCGTGGTGAATTAAGGCCTAAACTCTCTCATCAAGTGCGAAGTACCTGTGTCCCAGCAGTGGGAACGTTAATAGGGTGATGACGATGATGATGAATTTATGATATTATTCACTGCACAACATTAATATTAATATGATTGATTACAATTTCAAAATGAACTATAAATGTTTGTATTTAACTTATTGTGTATATCTGAGTACAATAAACAGTTTTCTATTGAATTGTGATTCGCAGTGCGTCCTAAAATCCTTTGTGACAACAGTGTGCAACAATGTACATATTAAGGGATTTGTAACACAATTTGAATGGAACATACAGATGAAAGAAACAGACAATATGAAAATATTTTTTTTTGTATTTCGTACGAAATAACTATCTACATAACGACACTAGCATCAATTTAACTTTAGCTGTTATACATTTTTAATAAATCTTATATTTAAAATTTAAGAAAAACCCCCGATTCCAATGCTTTCATTTCCTTAAATGTAAAACAACATAATATTATGTAATGTGGACGCGATGCGCTTTCATTTGATACCCCACACTTGTATATTTGCAAATTTTCTGTTTTTCTTCCCCACTCTTCAAACGGCTCAACCGATTTTCATGAAACATGTCTAAGAACACCCATTCCAAACTCACCTTTCATAAAAAAAAAACTAAATTGAAATCGCACCATCCGTTCGGGAGTTATGATGTAACAGACAGACACACAGACAGACATGTCAAACTTATAACACCCCTCTTTTTTCGTCGGGGGTTAAAAACAACTTGATCATAAAATTGATTGATTCCAATTTTGTCCTTTAAATCACAAAGGAGACGCAAGATGGCGTTCATCAGAGTAACATCTTTTTCATTTTTTAACTTCATTTAATCTGATACTAGCAAACTGACGCTTCAAGCGCAGAGTCCAATTATAAGAAATTGAATTTAACTAATAAATAAATATTTCCGGACGAACTTTCTTAAATTTATTATAATTGGATAAATTTATTATAATAAAATATCGAATGCTTTTAATGACTATTTCATTGACAAAATTATACCTATATCATGTACTAAAAACCAGATTCCCCCACTTATAAATAGTCAGAAAGATTCATTATTCATTAATCCATGTGTACCAGATGATATAATAAAAATAATTACCTCTTTGAATAGTACAAACAGCGTAGGATATGATGGAGTATCAACAAAAATAATTAAATATGTATCAAAACTTATATGTGAACCTCTTTGTTATATTTTAAACCAATGCATAAGTGAAGGTACTTTCCCTGAAGCATTAAAAGTGTCGATTCTTAAACCTCTACATAAAAAAGACAGCAAGGAAAATGTAGCAAACTATAGGCCTATCTCACTGATCCCAATTATATCGAAAGTTTTCGAAAAATATATATATTCTTCTATATATCAATACCTTGAAGCCCGGAACATATTGTGTAAAGAACAAGCCGGCTTTCGTAAAAATAAAAGCATTAACCTAGCAATATTTGACTTTCTTAATAGAGTTTCATATAATATGGACAAAAGAATACCTACTTGTTCGGTTTTCTGTGATATGACACAAGCATTTGACTATATTAGACATGACATACTTTTAAATAAACTTGAGATGTACGGACTACGCGGTAATGTGTTAAAACTCATAAAATCCTACTTAGAAAATAGGGTACAAATGACGGAAATTACAAAAATAAATAGTTACACACTAAAGGAAGAATCACACATTTCTAGAGAAAGAATTATGACATTCGGTGTACCCCAAGGTAGCGTTCTAGGTCCGCTGCTATTTATACTCTACATAAATGACATGCCAAAAGTCACTAAGCAACCTATGATACTATTCGCAGATGATAGTACAGTAACCATTGAATGTAAAAATAGAGAAACATACAAAGACGATATTCATAACACCTTGACAGATATAGTCTCATGGATGGATAGAAACAACCTTAAAATTAATTTATTAAAAACTAAAATTATTCACTTTCGACAACGCGACTCTGCAGCAACTTTAAATTTCGACATAAAATATAATGACATTAATATAGAACAGGTTGACATAACAAAATTCCTAGGCTTAAATATTGACAAACAACTAAATTGGAAATCGCATATTGAGACATTATGTAAAAAAATTAATAGTTCTGCCTATATTTTATTCAAACTATCAAGACTAGTAAATGATAAGACCCTTATAACTGCCTATCATGGACTCATTGCTTCTCGCTTAAAGTATGGTTTGATATTTTGGGGCAACTCTACCGACGTTGATAAAGTTTTAAAGCACCAAAAACGATGTATACGATCAATGTTTAATCTTAAGATTACAGATACATGCAAACCCTATTTTATACAATATAATATCTTAACCGTTCCTTCCCTGTATATCTTAGAGACGGCTATGCTAGTCAAAAACAATCCTAGCTTATTCGTTCAACTGTCTGACGTTGTTGAACGAAACAGACGAGACAAAAATAAAATATTCGTGCCTAACACTAAAACTGCTTTTATGCGCAAGAGCATTTTTCTAATGGCGCCTACTATATACAATAAACTTCCTGAATCTTTGAGAAACCTTCCTTGTCGGGTGTTTCAGAAGATTTTAATGACATTTCTAATTAAAATGTGTTACTATAGTATAAATGATTTCATGACTGACAAAAATGTAACTAAGATAATGACTTTTTAAATTGTATAATTATTAGTTTAATGAATTTGAATTTTTGCTTATGATGATTACTAATACTTTTATTATTTTAGTTTATTTAATAATGTAATGCTATAATTGCATGCCTGGACAGGTAAAATACATTGATCCATGTAAGACTTAAGCCAAAACATCGCTGTAACATGTATTTACGCAATAAATGAACTTTGAACTTTGAACTTTGAATAATAATACATACTATCCCACCTATTTAGTTCTACGGAAAATAAATACAGGTTGTTTCTTTATTTCTGTAGCCGATTTCTACAGAAATATCGAAACAACTAACTAAATAATAAAACAATGCAATCACTGAAAACTGGAACACACGCGAGTATTTTTATTCATTTCCGAAAACTAACAACTTTTTAGTCAATGGTTATAATATAGAGCTGTCAAGCCAACTGTCAACTGTCAGTGACTGTCTGACAGAGATTGCTCTATAGTTTTACCTTTGGCTATTTAACTCGTTAATAGTGAAACATGTCCCAAGCCTTTTGCTCCTGTCTCACGTTTTCTTAGTCATAAAAGTAATTTAATAAATAATAAGCAATTATTTTGGACACACATAACTACAGTTAACAAACAGTACAGTAATTTCTACTTTTCTATATACGTAATTGTCTTCAAATTCAAAACAAACATGAATTTGTAAAATAAACGATACTAGCTCAAATCTGTTTTTAATCGCAGCAATCAAATAAAGTTTACGTATTTTAGTAACAATTTTATCGTTAATCTTTTACATGGAATCATGATGACCTCAATGGTGAAGTGGCCGTCGGTTTCATTCCCCAAAATAAATAATACTGATAAACTGTGTTTGTACGTATGTGTTATTCTTATTACTAATATCTATAGGTACTAAGCGAATGGCAAATAGAAAACTTTGAATAATTTTGTTTAGTTCCAAGGAAAAGCGAGACACACACACACAGCACAGGTATATAATATATAAATAAAAATGAATTGTTGTTCGTTAGTCCGATTAAAACTCGAGAACGGCTGAACGGATTTATCTTATCTTAGTCTTGAAATGTTCGTGGAGATCTAGGGAAGGTTTAAAAGGCGAGAAAAAATCTAATAATTGCCGGGATTTTTTTTTATAATTACCCGTGCGAAGCCGGGGCTAGCCGTTAGTAACTATTAAATCTAAATATAAATTTAAGAAAAACCCCCATTTCAATGCCTTAACTTCCTTAAATGTTAAACAACATAATATTTTGTAATGTGCACGCGATGTGCTTTCATTTGATACCTCACACTAGCATATTTGCAGATTTTCGGTTTTCCTTTCCCACTCTCACCCGCATAACTTTTAAACGGCACAACCGATTTTCATGAATCATATCTAAGAAAACTCGCGCCAGACTCACATTTCATAAAAAAAACTAACTTGAAATCCGCTATGGGAGCTATGGGATATAACGGGAGGCGCAAGAGGTTACAGTTCGATTCCCGCCGGGTAGACCAGAATTTATACGATCTACAAATTCTGGTTTCGGGTCTGGTTGTTGTCTATGTATCAAATGTACGTATATACAAAAATAAATATCAACATACATAAATAGTAGGTATATCAGTCACCTAACACCCATAGTACAAGCTCTGCTTAGTTTGGTTGGGGTTAGGTGAAATCTTCTAATATATAAAATTCTTCTGTCACGGGGTGCGTAATCGAACTCCTCCGAAACGGCTTGACCGATTCTCATGAAATTTTGTAAGCATATTCAGTAGGTCTGAGAATCGGCCAACATCTAATTTTTATTTAAAAAAAAAAAAAAAAAAAAATTAAATCTACGTTTGCTGGGGTCAGCTAGTATATATATATATATAAGGCAGTAGTCCCTTTGTCCTAGCAGTGGTTTGCAGTCACACAAAGAGCTGTCAGGAGTTTAAGAGATATACTCAAAAAGTATTGAACGGATCTTTATGCGGTGATTCAAGAAGATGGTTTTCGCATCCGCGACAGCCGAAACGTTCCATCTAGTACAAAATAACATGAAATGTTCTGAACGGGAATCACCTCAACGTCTGATCGCTCTCAGTTTGACCCATCCCTAATGCAGTGATAGCAAAGTCCTCAAATATGGAAGCGCATCATTTTTCTTGATCTTTGCAAGAAAATAGTGTTTGCAATCCTGACGGTGCAGTAGTGGATGGTACACAATGCTCAATCATTTGTAACACTAAGCAAAGGCAGTCACGAAATGTAGACATAATACCTATATTGGAACAAATTTCTTTTTTTTTTTACATAACATCACCTAACCCCAAACTAAGCAGAGCTTGTACTATGATGGGTGTTAGATGACTGATATACTACATAGATAAATTTTTTTTGTCAATATAAACATTATCTATATAAATAAAAATGAATTGTTGTTCGTTAGTCTGATTAAAACTCGAGAACGGCTGAACGGATTTATTTTTATATAAAATTCTCGTGTCACAGTTTTCGTTCCCGTACTCCTGCGACACGGCTTGACCGATTCTCATGAAATTTTGTGAGCATATTGAGTAAGTCTGAGAATCGGTGAACATCTATTTTTCATTTTGCGAAACAAAGTTTGCTGGGGTCAGCTAGTTATATATAAAATTCTCGTGTCACAATATTCGTTCCGGTACTCCTCAGAAACGGCTCGACCGATTCTCATGAAATTTTGTGAGCATATTGAGTATAGGTCTGAGAATCGGCCAACATCTAAAGCTAATTTTAAATAAAAAAACCCATGATTAGGTGATATATCCATTTAAATAAAAAAAACATATAATCTTTTTTTCTATTTACGTAAATATCATTAGAATAGTTTAGAGGTAACTATTAAATTTTTTTAGGGAAAAAAAATTTGTCATGTTTTTTTTGTTGCCAAGTCAAGAATTAGCTCCTAATTTAAGGGTTAAATTTTGTTGTTTAACAATGTTTATTAAATACGATAACAAATAAAAACAAAACGCTTATAAAATACTTGTAGCTTACGTTGATGTGGTTTTAGCGTGTTTTATATTACGATATTACTTAGAATTCACGCTGCTTATTTTATTTTATCTTTCTTATAAAAAATATCAAATAGTTAAGCTGACCACCTGATACTTTCTCAAACGTTTATTCTGAAGGCGCCTGGCGGCTTATATCACAGTTTTTTGTATTGTCTATTTCAACGGATAATCCTATGTTGACCGTTTCTGTCTAGAGGTTAATCTTAAATTAGGGCGTTTTTTACGTGCTCCATTTATAAGTATCTAGATTTGGGTTCGTTAGGATACGTTATGGTAATGTTTTTAACTTGTAAATGTCAATTATATGACAATCAAATAGATTGATAGAGCCCTATAGACCATTAAAATCGACTATTTTAAACTTACTGATTGAAAAAATTATCTCCTAGGTATAAAATATTACTCATTATGTGTTTAATTTCTGAAATATTCGGGAGTTAAGCAGCTGCTTTTACTACAAACATGATAATGAATGCCTCGTGAAGAATTTTCGACATGACAATCTGACGCGAGCTTAATGGCTGATTTAGACAGGGTCAGCAGACAAGTCAGTCGCAGCGCCAATGTCGGCGCCGCGACTGACTTTAACTGTCTTCATGAAGTAAGTAGTAGTGGCGCGTTTCTCACGGTGAGCACACGTGTGTGAAGTCAGTGGGAAAAATGAAGTCGCGAAAACAACTGAAACGATAATTTAATTATTTGTTGAAAAATTTATATCTTTTAGCCCTTTAGGGCTTTAATTTTATTTTTTATTTCAGTAGAAGTGAGCCCTTCGATTTGCATTTGTTGAGGTATATTTTGCAACGCTGTTGACCACATTTTTTTATCGCGGTAATTTAGGGATTTAATATCCCAAAGGCACTCGTTTTCGCCATATAATTACACCAATTTTAAGGTTTCGTCTTCGCTAAGCTTACGCGTCATTTTTATCGCAAGTGGAAAAACCGTGGTCACTCTACAACGCAGCGGCAGCGCACTGGCTTGTATGTTTACACGGGGTTTATTTGGCTGCCACGGGGGTGCGCGGGTGGCGGGGGGCGCCAACTGACTTTAAAATATTCGTGTCCGAATATTCAAGTCAGCGCTGGGCGCTGACTTCAAGCCACTGTACTGACTTCAAATTAGTTTACACAGGGTTTTTTTTGGGTCAGCATTGACTTGCCTCGAATTTGTAGTCAGTTACTGATCCTGTGTAAATCAGCCTTAACATTGTACATCTATCCCAAAAAATGAACATCGCCAATAAAGATGTTTCACATAAAAATGTCGAATTTGCCACCAAGTATTAAGTACGTTTTTTTTAATTAATATAACCGCCTTATTTTCCTAAGCTTACGAGCGCTGAGATGAAGTCTATGCCCGTCGTTATTTTAAACTCCAAGTTTGATGGCAAATTTTTGAAAAGGTACTAAAGTTGCGGTGATTGTTGAATTTATGATTCCCGTCGTTTTAGTGGTTGAATTTTAAAGCTTAAAAGTTTGATACTATCTATAAAATTTTATTGTATAAGGTGGGACCAAAGTTAAACAAGTGCTCTGTTCTAAGACATGATTTATTCTGCTCCTCATAAAATAGATACACGATTATTTATATCTTACAAGCTATGAGTACATCTACTACACGACCCTTCTAAAAATAATAAAAAAAATACAATGTTTATTATTTTTTTTTTATGTAAAATATGGTTTAGTTCTGTTTTTGTGTACAATTTCTTCTTTATTATTTTTCATTATTATTACATTTGGTGTTATATCTTTTACAACTTTATATGGTCCTAAAAATACATTTTCAAATTTATTAGCTGTTTCATTCTTAACAAGTAACATGTCTCCTGTTCTATAAGATATTGGTTTCAAATACGAGTCATAATTACATTTTCTAATTTGTTTACTTCTAATTAAATTATGCTTAGCATCAAGTTGAGATTTTTGTAATCTATATCTTAATTCTAAAGGATAATTATCACTATTATATAAAGGATCTACGTTATTACTTAACAAATTACTAGGTAGTCTACATAGTTTTCCAAAAACAAGTTCATATGGTGTATATTTTGTTTCGGTGTGAACTGATGTATTGTACGAAAAAGACCAAAATGGTAGCCATTTACTCCAATATCTAGGATCATTATTACATTGTATTCTAAGAAAAGCATTCAATGATTTATAAGAATTCTCCAGCGAACCTATTGATTCATGATGATATGCTGTAGATGAAATTTGATTAATATTTAATAGTTTACATACCTCTTTCATTGTTGTCGAGATGAACTCCGTCCCTCTGTCAGTTGCTATTTCTCTGGGTATACCATATCTTAAAATAAAGTTTTCTACAAAAGCCTTAGCTACACTTATGCTATCTTTAGATTCTAATGGATACGCTTCTACATATTTGCTTAATTCACATTGCAGTGTAAGTATATATGAATTGTTATAATAATCCTTATCTAGAGGTCCTACGATATCTAAAAATATCTTATCTAAAGCCGACTCTGCAGTAGTCGTTATAGTCATGGGTTCTTTCATACGCAAAGAATGTTTTTGCCTTTGACACTTGTCACATTTCTTAACAAACTTTCTTACATCTTCGTCCATATTTGTCCAATAATAGTATCGTTTCATATTATTTAACATACGTCTCATACCGGCATGTCCACTACTTGGAAGTATATGGAAATCATTAAGTATAACCTTTTTATCATCATCATCATTTATTCTTATTATATTATCTTTTAATACATTTACCCTGGGCCCAGTAAATTCTTTATTATTTTTCATTTCATCTATAATCCATTTCATATATTTCTTATTCTCATTATTCTTTATTATAAATATTTCATTAACATTTATTCTTTTACAAAATAATTCAAATTCTCTCACGAAAACGTCTCGCGCTAAACATGATCGAGAATAAGGATTAATATAGATAACGTTTTTATTAGGAAAATAAGCAAACATATCTGTTTGTACTGTATTTTCATCAACCTTCTTCCTTTTAGTACTTTCATACACTACTAGTTCCACACAATTACTTGGTTTTTTAAGTATTTCTACAATCTCCGGTTGATCAGGCCATTGATTCGTCGAAATATTATCGACCAAGTTTTTGTCTCCTACTTGTTCTTCCTTCCGTTTTGTCATACTCCTAGTCATAACATTTACTACTTTAGAATTCATATCTTTCAAATCATCTGATGTTATTATTATTCGTGATAAAGCATCTGCTACACTGTTATCTTTCCCTTTCACATATTCAATTGTATAATCATATTCTTCCATAATTAATCTGAATTTCATAAGTCTACTCGATGGATTATTCATTCCGAATAAATATACCAAAGGTTTATGGTCTGTCATGAATTTAATTTTTTTTCCATAAAGGTACGGTCTAAAATATTTTACAGACCAAACCATCGCTAACAATTCTTTTTCAATAGTAGGGTAATTTAATTCTGCTTTATTTAATGAACGACTAGCATACGCTACTGGTAAGTTATCCTTATTACACAAAACTGAACCTATAGCAAACCCGGATGCGTCTGTATATAAAACAAACTCATTATCTTCAGAAAAATTTGGATACTGTAATATTGGTGGCTTTATTAATGATTCCTGTAATTTACGAAAAGATCTTTCACAAGCTTCTGTCCATTCAAAATTAATATTTTTACGACTCAAATTATTTAATGGTATTGTTATTTCTGCAAATTTAGGTATAAATCTTCTATAGTAATTTGCAAATGCTACGAATCGTCTAACTTCATCTGCATTTTTGGGTTTTGGATAGTTTTGAATTACATTATTTTTTTCCGGATCTGGTTGTACACCTTTTTCTGAAACTAAATGACCTAAATACAAAATCTCTTTTTTTAGAAACTGGCATTTTTCTGGATTTACTTTTAAATTAACCTTACGTAACCTCTCAAAAATATCTATTAAGTTTTTATTATGTTGTTCTAGATTTCTACCAAAACAAATTAAATCATCCAAATATATAAGACATTTTTCATGGTTTAAACCAGACATAGCTACGGTCATCAGCCTACTAAACGCACTTGGTGAAATCTTCAGTCCCATCGGAAGCCTTTTCATTTGATATTGTTTGTCAGTTGTAAACGCCGTATATTTCCTACTAGACGAATCAAGCTGTAATTGATAATAACTTTGGCTAAGATCTAAATGAGAAAAATATATTGCACCAGATAATGAATCTAAAATTTCTACAATATTAGGTAACGGGAATTTGTCATCTTTTATTCGTTCATTCAGCTTTCGATAGTCAATCACAAGTCGCCATTTCTTTTCATTCATACTAGTTGATTTTTTTGGTACTAAAAGCACTGGACTAGACCATTCACTTTGACTCTCTTCAATTATATCGTCCTCCAGCATTTTCTTAATTTGTCTCTGAATTTCTGATTTATGATTTTGTGGTAACCTAAAGGGCTTAACATAGGATGGAACGACACCATCTTTAATCTGTATCGATTGTTCATATAAGTTTGTAACTCCTAATTTGTCCCCTTCAATAAAGAAAACGTCTGAATATTTTGCACCAATGTTTTCTATGCTAATTTGTTCTTCTCGATTCATATGACTTAATTTTAAATAAGAAAATATTTTTTTAACTCTACTTGCATTTTTTGTTTCTTTTTCAAATTTACAAATATCATAGTTATCTAATTTCGAATGTTCGACACTAAAATAACTTAATTGAATGTCTTCATCTCGAGTATTTAATATTTTTATTGGTATCCGACCATTAGTAGGGGTCACCAATGTGCTTGCCAAAAATATTCCATCGCCTAAGTCTTTTGGATGTATTACGCTATCATAAATCAAATCTGAATGTATAGAATGGATTGTTTCACTACGTGATGGTAATGTGATAAAGTTACAACCTAACTCACTTGTGTATATAGGTATTACAAGACTATTGTTGGTACAATCGTTTAACTGCATTAAGTTGTTTTCATAGTCTAAATTGCAATTAAATAGTTTGAAAAAATCTAAACCTAAAATCCCATTAGTCCGACATGGTAAATATTTAAATACGTAAAATTTATGAACAAATTCTTTACCTCCCGAGCAAAGTTTTAAATCTAAATATCCTTCCGAATAAACATCTCCACCTATACCTTTTACACGGACTCTCTGTATATGGAATGGAATGCAATGCTTGACCAAAACTTCTTGCTTCACAACTGATAATGACGCACCGGTGTCAATTAACCAAGTGTATGGCACGTCGAATATGCTAAGTGATACTAAACTTAGATTGTTACAATTATTATTTTTCAAATGATTATGCCCGAAAAAACAAATTATGTGTCTCCGTTTGCTTCTCAGTACTTAAATTATCATGGTCATTATCTGTTTGAGCCATATTAACCTGGCGTGCGAATGGTTGCGAATAAGATCTACCACGTCCCCTACCACGAGTCCAATTTCTCGAATTGTTTACGAACCTATTATTTTGGTACGAATTGGCATTGTAGTACGAACCACGTCCTTGGGGCTGGCCTCTTAACGAAGTATTTGCTCTATACGATCCCTGGCCTCTTCTCTGAGAAAAAAACCTGTTATTTTGGAAATTTGACCTACCTCTTCCTCGATGGTACGCCAATACCTGACCTTGAGTGTCCCTTTGAGTGCAATTCTTCATCCAAAGCACCTTGAATAGCCTCCTTCAAAGTTTTGTAGTTTCTCGAAGCCACTATAATACTGGTACGATTATTCCTTAAGCCATCGGAAAATATTTTAATAGCATTTTTCTCATTTATCGGTTTTAATATATTGTATTTGGATTGATCACCGTTGGCCTGAGAAATAGTCAAATCAACAAACATATCTTCTATCTGCTTACCGTAGTTCTGGATACTCATATTGTACTGCTTTGAAGACTGCAGCTGTTTTTGAATAGCTGTATCAGATTTTTTGGATAATAGATGTTCCCTCATATCTGTTAAAAGATCTGAAACAGACAAATATGTTTCCGACAAACGTAGCTTGGCGCTCTCTGATAACCTAGATTTAAGCACAAAAATAATCAAAGATTGCTTTCCGCTTTCATCTAACATTTGGTCATACATTTCTATGTTAGAAATTAATTGTTTAGTAACTTTTTCGTCATCATTCATTAATGGTAAAAGTGATACCGCGGTTTTTAACTCAAAACGCTCCATGTTTTCAGTCAATTCCTCTACATCAGTCACCGTACAAAGTTCTTTAATTTTTTGATACCATAATAAAATATTATTACACAATTTCTCTATATTTTCAATATCATCTTTCTTGTATTTCTCCTCTATAATTTCTTTTCCCACAATTTCTTTAATTTTATAATATTCATTATATAAAATATTTGATAAAGACAATTTTTCTTCTTTTACTTTTAAAGTTCTTCGTTTTGGCCCAATTTTAACTAGATTCTCTTTTATTGACTTGAATTTATTATGTAATTCTTTTAATTTTAAGGCCATAACATTAAGAAAAAAACCTTTTTCTTATAGAAGTACTAGTAGTAATTACTTACCAATGTAAAATGTTAATAAAAAAAATACATACGCAACTTAAAGTCTCTATAAATGTTTATATTGTCCGTTTTCTTTCTTCATTTCACTCTCTTAAATTTAACTTTGTTTGGAATTTCACTAAACTCACAATACATAACACTTTTTATTTGTAGAACACTTTTACGCACTAACACTCAAACAATTTCAGCTGGTGGTGCGCGTCGCCGTAGGGAATACCTTCATGAAAAGTTGTTCAACTCCTGCTGAACCCACTTCTTGTGCATTTTTTTGTAGAATTTGATGAGAAAGTAAATCACTCCCAACAAAAGCATAACTGTTATTATTATTAATAAAATATTTGTTATTCCGGCATGAACCATTAGTTGATCAGTTTTCGCGCTGTTATTGCCTCCCGATGCATTTTGGGCAATAACGACCTCTTCTTTTTCTTGAGATATATCTGTCCCCATTGTAAAAGTTATAATTCAGAGTTCATGGTTGCTAATTATATTCAAAGAAAGTGACGATATGATGCGCGAACACGACACCGACTGGCAGGGTCGCCATATAAGGTGGGACCAAAGTTAAACAAGTGCTCTGTTCTAAGACATGATTTATTCTGCTCCTCATAAAATAGATACACGATTATTTATATCTTACAAGCTATGAGTACATCTACTACAATTGTTTCAGACGGTCATTGAATGAAGAATAGGAAGTATTAGCGTTAAGTTAAATTTATGGCACTAGTAAATCTAGAATAAAATTTATTTGCTGCTTCGCGACTTACCCCGAATGTAAATTATTGTTGTTTCTAGTGACTTTATGGTTTAAGTTATAGATTTAATACTACAAAAAGTATTTAGTTTATAAGCTTGGATGGATAAATAAATTTGATAGATATGAAATAGACACTTATTGCATCTTGGGTTGCCTGTACAGTTTTTTCATATTTTGCAATCAAAAATACTTTTGCAATAATTTGTTATTAAAATTTGGAAAAACGTGCGGTCAGAGATGTGTTCCATCTAAGTACTCAACGTTCCTAGTGCAACGTTCCATAACTTCAAGATTTTGATTTATTTATTACTAGCTGAGACCTGCGGCGTTACCCGCGTTTAAATGTATTTTCCCGCGGAATTACATATTTTCCCGGGATAAAAAGTATCCTATGTTACTTTTATTATCTCCAAGAATATGTGTACAAAGTTTCATGATGATTGGTTGAGTAGTTTGCGCGTGAAAGCATAACAAACAAACTAACACTCACATTTATAATATTAATTAGGATGTGTTTTGGAATTCGTTTCGAAAGCAGCAACAGAATTTATTTATATTTATTTTTTATTATTGATAAGCCTTCATTTGACCACAATCTCACCTGATGTAAAGTGACGATGTGGTCTAAGATGGAGCATGTAGGCCTAGAAAATGGCTTCTCCGGGCCACATTACGAAACACGAAAAAATCGCTACACGCACTGACATCATCCCTCAAAATTTCAACTCTCTATCGATCACGTTACTTGATATACAACCTGGTATTACTTGGACAGACAGACGGACCGACGACGAAGTCTCAATAATAGGGTCTCTTTGGTTACGGATCCCTAAAAACGGATTAGTTGCATATTGTAAACTAGAAGGTCAAATAAAAAAAGTGAATGTGTGTGTCAGCTACGACGCACGATTGGAGTTTACTCCTTACGAACGATAATTATGATATAATATCGAATAGAAAATAAGGGTACATGAACGCATCTGCTAAAATGATAAGAGAAACAAAGATACATCTGTAATTATTCGGATTATTAATGTTTCTTCAATAAAGCGTATTACATAAAGTATGTTACAAAATAATATAAATATAAATCTAAATTTAAAATTTAAGAAAAACCCCCGATTCCAATGCCTTAATTTCCTTAAATATAAAACAACATAATATTATGTAATGTGGACGCGATGCGTTTTCATTTGATACCCCACTAGTATATTTGCAGATTTTCGGTTTTGCTTCCCCACTCTCACCCCTATAACTTTTAAACGGCCCAACCGATTTTCATGAAACATGTCTAAGAACACACGTGCAAAACTCACCTTTCATACAAAAAAAACTAAATTGAAATCGCTCCATCCAGTCGGGAGCTATGGTGACACAGACAGACAGACAGACACACAGACAGACAGACACGTCAAACTTATAACACCCCTCTTTTTTGGTCGGGGGTTAAAAATACAGTGAGACTACGAAGTATCGCGCTAAGAGGAGACCCCGAGAATGAGATACGCTGTGTAATGTATTCCATCTCATTCTTTTACACGTTCAATCCTACAGATATATATGTTTGTCTCTTTCTACGTAACGCCTCAACTTTTCTTGTTACACTTGATTTTACTCCTCATAAAATTTCCGTACCGGGCCTTATAACTCAAATCGTTTCTTAAGGAGTAAACTCCAAAACGTTTGACGTGAATGTGGTGTAAGACCATACCTTTACTTTTCCTTAGATTTGTAAAATCAAACAATGGAAATAAAATATTTTTTATCTTACTTACTCGTATTTAAAGCGTTTGATCGCAGGAGTCTCACTTTCTTAGGATAGTTTTAATTTAGTAGCGATAAAAAATAATCTAAATCTTTTTTGGATTTGTTTATCACAACTATTCTTATCCAAAATAAACAGTATTTTGTTATCATAACACGCCTACACGAAATCTTATCAGCTCAAAATACCTTGATAATTAGAAAGGTGTTTGATTATAATGAAATATAACATATTATTTTAAATAGATTTATTATATGTATACGTAATTTTTGAGAATTCCTAACTAGCACAAGAGGTAAAATCTTAACCATTTGAACGCCCAAGGGCACTGCAATAACCAAAAAACATTCAGCAACTTACGCCCTGGATACTATAATAGTAGCCAGAGGGTCACTCTAGCGTAAAAAATATTTTATCTAAAACTAGAAGACTGAAATTTTCAGTAACCATGCAGGATTGTAAAGACACGGTATATTTCAAATTTCATTCAATTTGAACCAGTATTTTAAGAATTATAACGGGTCAAATATTGTAATTTTGTCACTCACTGACTGACTGACTGACTGACTGACTGACTGACTCACCGATCATCAAAATTCTAAGGCACTTCTAGCAGACCTAGAAGCTTCAAATTTGGAATGTAAGTAGTGTTTGGTGTATGAATCAAGGAAAAACTAAAAAATCTAGAAAAAAACCGGTATAGAGGGCGCTGTCGTGCCTTTTCTCGAAGCCATTCAGGCCATTTTCGACCCCCTGTAACTTCGTTGTGGATAAAACTAGAAGACTGAAATTTTCAGTAATTATGCAGGCATTGTAAAGACACGGTATATTTCAAATTTCATTCAATTTGAACCAGTATTTTAAGAATTATAACGGGTCAAATTTCTTAATTTTGCCACTCATGGACTCACCGATCATCAAAATTCTAAGGCACTTCTAGCAGACCTAGAAGCTTCAAATTTGGAATATAAGTAGTGTTTGGTGTATGAATCAAGGAAAAACTAAAAAATCTAGAAAAGACCGGTATAGAGGGCGCTGTCGCAACGCCACGTACATACGAATATGTACTAAAGTAATAACAATGCGAAATATAAATAAATCCAATCTAGACCGGCAAAAAGAAAATTATATGGACATTATATACAATAAGTAGAAGGTACCGAAAAGGAAAAAAGTAGAACTGTCTACAAAATACAAAAAGAAATGAGATCCCATCAAAAACAATACTTGTCAAAAAAACCAAGTCGCGCAACTCAGTTGTTCTGCGGTAAAAAGTTGTGAGATCCAAGTAAATCCAAGTCTTCAAATTTCGTCTCAAAATTATTTAATGTTTTATATAAATATATTGAGACTTGGCCATCGCACTAAATAATTGAATTTACACGTGTTTTCAGGCGATTGAATTAAAACGTGTTTTCAGGCGATGGCCAAGTCTTAATATATTTATATAAAACATTAAAGAATTTTGAGACGAAATTTGAAGACTTGGATTTACTTGGATCTCACAACTTTTTACCGCAGAACAACTGAGTTGCGCGACTTGGTTTTTTTGACAAGTATTGTTTTTGATGGGATATTTTTTTCTGTGACTCTTGTGTGCCTAATCTATGGTAACTCGGAAGCGGAAATCATTCATCGAATTATTTTGGTGGTGGGCAGGTCGTGTAGCACATAGAACATTATGTCATTTGGAGTCGAAAATAGTGGACTTAATTCACCCCCGGAAACACCTGGGTAAATAAATTCAGGTGATTTAAGTATACCGACCTTAATAGTTTCTGAATGAAGACTGCTCAACGTAGCAATGGACATCTGCAAACTAAAATAAGCGAATTCTCGGTGAATTGAAGCAGCTTTTGATAGAAATACTGGAAAATTCTGAAGAATATTTTATGTCCAGTCGCTATCCAACAGATAAACTGATGATAATGATTGTTTATTTCGTTTATTCAACTTTTTATATTATATACAACTGTTACATGGGTATTGAGTACTTTTTCTCGTGGTTTCAATCGACCCATAGTAAAATATACATTGGGCGCTTCGCGACGCTTTTATAACGCTATATAAAAATAACTCTATAGCATAGAACAAGAGCATCAGGACCCCTAAGTTACGGTCCCACTGCTGGGACACAGGGAGTTATCTCTTGAAGAGAGAGGTTAGGCTTTATTTCACCACGCGGGCCAAGTGCAAGTTGGTGAATGTCCTTTGATTTCTTCAAAGTTATCAATACATGCCACTTTCTTCCCAATTTCTGCCTTTACCGTAAAATACCTGATTCAAGCGCACATTAACTTCTAAAAATAAAAATCCATAGATGCGCGGACTTGAACCCACGACCTTGCCGACCCCGGGAATAAAGTCAAGTGTACTCCTACTTAGCTAACACAGCTTAGAATTAAACCTTAGAGAAATTGTATATATAACATAATATAGCTAAAAAAGCCGTGTTGGCTAAGTGGGAGGACACTCGACTTTCATTCCAAAGGTCGTGGGTTCAAACCCCGCCACGCACCACTGGATTTTTCTTCTTGAGAAATTTATGTGCGCTTTAAGCACGTGCTTTAACGGCGAAGGCAAACATCGTGAGGAAACCGGCATGTTCTGAGAACTTTAAAAGAGTTTGAAGGAAATGTGACATTCACCAACCCGCACTTGGCCAGCGTGGTGAATTAAGGCCTAATCTCTCTCGTCAAGAGAGAAGTCCCTGTGTCCCAGCAGTGGGAACGTTAATAGGGTGATGATGATGATGATGATAGCTAAAAAAAGCCAATTTATAGGTCTTCACAAATAGGAATACTCAAGACGAAAATTCTTTAATAGCAAATAGCAATGCCACGCTTAAAATTTATTAAAGTTTATTCTAAGATAAACCAAGTCTGAGCGAAATCTAGAAGAATGTTTTTTCTGAACTCTTTAAGATTTTATCTCTAATATCTAGTAAACATGGGCTTGACATAAAATGTACATAAATTTAGATCGGGCGGTTTTACTACAAAAGTATTCTGCTCTGGAATGGAATTCACTTTTATCTAAAAACATAATAATAACATCGTATTTATTATTTCACCATTTTATAAAATTTATATTTTTTAAGTCAAACAATTTCTTAAATGAAATATTTAAGACCTACCTAGACTAGGAACTTTCATAAGTTATCTTTAAACTATTTTCTTTTGTAAGCTGGCAGCTATTCGATTTTGAAACATTTTTTCAATGATCACAATATATTTTTATAAGTAAATTTATTAAAACTTATTTTTATTACTGGGGCTATGATAGAAGTATATTTATAATAAAAATCCCTTAAATTTTCCACCATTGCGAATGTTCCTAAATCCAAAAATTCGTAATATCTGACGTATCCTCCAAAAACCTTGTATTTCCTCAACAGAATCATGGCGCAGGTAAGCACCTCCTACACAGTAATCTGTTTTCGCATCTATATAGTGCTTTACTATGGTGAGTTTGTATTACAAAATGATGATTTCCTCAACAGAATCATGGTGCTGGTCAGCAAGCCGCTTTTCGACGCGGTGTGCCAAGACCAGGCATGTCACGTGATGATGCACCCCTGGCGCGAAGACTGCGCAGCCGCAGTTCCTCCACTCTTCTTCTCTTCTATAGCCGGCAGTGCTAAGTTCTACGCCCTCATTTATGCTGTGAGTATGTTTCTGAGCTTCCTCATAACTTTGACCGTAGGATGTCTGTAGTTAAACATATGAGTGTTCATCTAAGGAGGTTTTGTCTGTTCACGTCCGTAAGTGGTAACCCTCTGAATCCTTACACGTGACCTCCGGGTGGTGCTAAGAACAGTCTCTGGTGGTAGGCTTCGGCCGCGGCTTGTCACCACCCTCCGGGCTAGGCCAGTGCGTGAAGCGATTTTTTCGTGTTTCGTAATGTGGCCCGGAGAAACCATCTAACTTCTAGGTCTTCATGTCCCATCTTAGACCAAAAAAAAAGAAACGTTGATGATGGTGGCGTACCGAGTTTATACTTAGTAAATTTTCCTTCCACATTCTAGGCTTCATTATTATGTAATCTTTGTATTTATTTATTTAATAATAGATGGGTACAATTTTAATTACTCAAAACAGCGGAATAAATGTTTCCGCTGTTTTGAGATTTTCGTTAACTATATTCCCGACTGATTAAGGTCAGTGCTGACCGTTTTGACGCTACTTTGCATTCTGGCAATGAAAAGTTTATCTTATTATGAAGTATTAGCAAAGATTATTAGTAAGTAAATACAATATTCTTTATTGAAACACCAACAACATGGAAAATATTACAGAGTAATTCTTAATTAGAGTTAATTGTATAAAGTGAAACAACGGTCTAATAAAATTAATAATAATTGGTAAGTAAAATTATATTTTGTTGGGTCTCGTTAATACGTCTTGGTGTACGCAACCTTTACATAGTTTCAATTCCTCGTAACAACTACATGGGACATACCTTAATAAAACCATAACCAGGATTTATCTAAATTTCTAAGTTCCAAGGTTTTGTTTATTTGATAAGAATTTTTATCTTTAATCTCATCGCTAAGAAACTATTGTATGTCTTATTCACACGGCACGTATAATTATATTTAAACTAACAATACTCACATCAATTAACTACACTAAGTATGTAGTTAATAGTTCAGAGGTGGTTAACATACTCAAGGCAAAGTTCAGAACAATACATTTTGATACTCCTACTTTTTTTCTAATGCATTGTTTGTATGTTAGTTAATTTATATGTACATTTATAATACTCGTATTACTTAAGATGATTACAAATTAATAACATAGATTAGTTTTTCAATGACTAAACAATAATAGATTTTTCCGATTTAAAAAGTGGGTTTTTTCCTTTACTGGGAAAACAGTTTTCTGTGCCAAATTTAATTTAAATCGGGTTTTGTAAGGGAAAAGGCCACAGGCGCGGCACGCACTTAAGATAGAAAATTAATTAAATTATAATTTTTAATTACGTACACGTACACAAAAAGAAAACTTTTAAAAGTTGACAGAATTAAAAAAACACAAGAGAGTAGAGATTGTTATTTAGTGGATTGTCAGGAAATAATGTATTTATTAATTAGCTGGCAGTAATTGATTTTTAAAAGCGGTAAATAGCCTCTATGTTATCCTGATATGCAAGTTCTAATATTCTGAAGTTTAATTAAAGTCCATTCTAAAAGTTTTTGCGTGAAAGAGCAAACAATTTTTGCGTTTATAATATAAGTAGGATTTCTATTCTTGCTTTTATCGTTCGGTAGACTGAGACTATCCCAACTTTTGCGGAAATGTAAAAAAATAAATAAATAAATATTTCCGGGCAATCCACACAACAACATCTAGCCCCGTGGTAAGCTCTTAAGCTTGTGTTACGGGTACTAGACATCTGATATACTTAATATAATATGCATACATACATAGATATTTTTTATTATACATATTAAACACCCAGACCAAGGAGAAAGTGCTTGCAAAACATACTAACACTTGACCCCTCGGCGGGAATTGAACCCGCTACCTCTTGCGCCGCAAGCGGACTCTCGCCCACCGCGCCACTGAGGCAGTCAAAAATTGGCAAGGCAGTGTGTGGATACTTTTTCACGATTTATTTTACTTGACCAATGTACCTGCTCTTTTATACATGTATAGTCATATAGCATAGTCAATAAGTACCCTTGTTAACGTTCCCACTGCTAGGACACAGGGGCTTCTCTCTCGACGAATGAGATTTTTTTCTTTACCCTATGTTCTTCCACTGCTGGGCAAAGGCTCCCCAAACTCCCTTCAACATTCCTAAAACACTAATAAACATCAGTAAATATAAATAAAAATTCCGAAAATAAGTATTCCCGTAGCCTTTAGACGTAAGAGTAACTCGAAAGTTTTTTTTTTTTTTTTTTAATTATTTATAAGCCTTCATTTGACCACAATCTCACCTGATGTAAAGTGACGATGTGGTCTAAGATGGAGCATGAAGGCCTAGAAGATGGCTTCTCCGGGCCACATTACGAAACACGAAAAAATCGCTTCACGCACTGGCCCAGCCCGGAGGGTGGTGACAAGCCGCGGCCGCAGCCTCCCACCGGAGACTGTTCTTAGCACCACCCGGAGGTCACGTGTAAGGATTCAGAGGGTTACCACTTACGGACGTGAACAGACAAAACCTCCAAAGTCAAAGTCTAGTCTAAAATAAGTATTTAATTTCTAGGCACAAATCGCGATGCGTGGGAAGAAAATGCTGAAAAAGGAAGAATGGTACAAAATGGGATCTTACTACATCCGGTCCACGCTGCTTGGCCTCATGGTGACGACCACCGGGCCTCCAATCAGCTGTGCTCTTAGGTAAGGTATGACGATGTTTTATTAAAGTGGAAAAGAAAAGTTTCGAAATACAAGATACAAAATCATTGATTTCCATTGTTTAGTTCCACACATTTTAGATACGTCAAAAATAATATACATAGAACATAAACAATAACCATATTTTAAGCAAAAATGGTTATTGTTTCAAAAGGTTATAATATCTATATATACGTACCTGAAGACGAAGGTATTTAACCAGTGTGTGTTGCCAGTGATGACATATGGCTCCGTGACGTGGTGCTTCACCATAGGCCTCATGAACAGGCTCAGAGTTGCGCAACGAGCTATGGAAAGGGCTATGCTCGGGGTTTCTCTGCGTGATCGAATCAGGAATGAGGAGATACGTAGAAGAACGCGGGTCACCGACATAGCCAAGTGAATTAGCTCGCTAAAGTGGCAATGGGCAGGCCATGTGGCACGCAGAACAGATGGCCGTTGAGGCCGGAAAGTTCTCGAGAACACGGATCGGCAAACGTAGAGTAGGACGTTCACCAACTAGATGGACGGACGATCTGGTAAAGGTAGCAGGCTCGCGGTGGTTGCAGGCTGCTACCGAACGAAGTCACTGGAGGTCATTGAGGGAGGCCTATGTCCAGCAGTGGACGTCCTACGGCTGAAATGATGATGATGATGATCTTTATACATATAAACGTATTAGGCGTAACTCGTAGTTGCAAGTGTAGAAGAAATTGAAGCGATGACGTAGAGGCGAGGTTGGTGTCGCGGTCAGAACGTCACGTGTCGTGAATATTCAGTTCATTGCACATTTTGCATGATTATTCTTATAATTACCTTGCTGAGGTTTAAATTACTTTTATTTTTTTTTCCTCCAGAAAGTTGCTAGGCAACAAATTCCACTACTACTCGTATTTATTGATTCCGTTCGGTTTAAACGGACTCTTCATATACCTGGAGCCGCCTAGCAGAAGAGGATTGGTCATAAACTTGTTCTGTAACCTGGTAAGCTTAATAAGTTAAATTAAATATTATGTATGTACCTAGCCCCAGCAGTTGGCAGTTTAGGTTGCGTATATAATAGACATCTTATAGGTCCATGACACGGGCCCTTTTAACCGAGTAATAATTGTCTGTATAATTCCTCTGTATCCGCCGAAATTAACGAATACAACATGTGGAAGAAGGACAAGAAAATGAATATTAAACTATAATTATGTATTTCTCTCTTTCATAATAAGATTAAGACACATCCGTATCCTGTGTGCGACGGATATGTCTTAACCTTGTATATAAATATATTATAAATAGTTTAACATGCAAATTGAGGTTTATCACTTATTAAAAATCACTAAGCTTACAATCAATGTTAAAGAGAATTAAAAAAATATTTGCAAAATGGTCTCTGACTCATTTATAAGCTGCAAAAAAGTTCGCAACCAACGCTGACATTCAGCTAAGTAGGTATTTTAAGCAGATTAAACCTAAAATTACTGGATGTTCTAGTAGTTTTGTGTTTATATACATCTAAAATGGTCTGTATGTTTCGTTCCAGGTGATAGAATATTGGATACGTAGCTTACAACACGCGGGCTACTTATCTGTTACGAAAACACAGCAAACACTCATGTTCATGTTGGGTAGCTCTCTCCTTTTCTATCTCATGCGATTAGAAAGAGAGAAGAAAACCCAGACGCCTTTGTTTTGGTAAGTGTGTGCAAATAAGTCTAGTTTTATAGTTTACATTATTACACTATGGACCTGTTTCACCATGTCCGTGTAAAGTCCGAAGAAGTTAATCGGTGGTTAAATATTAATGTCTTGCTCAGTTCAACAATAGTCTGACTCAGCAAACTCTTAAAGATATGCCTAGTGAAAGAGAACCCTCTTTTCTATCCTCTGATAATGTCTTACTGTCAAAAGTATTTAAATAACGTCTACTCATATTAAAACTATTGCTAAGACCGTCAAAGACAATTTGATATTTAAATAATGTTTATGTATGTATGTCTATATTATAGTAGGTATATTGGATCTCCAGTACCCGTAACACAAGCTTAGAACTTACCACGGGGCTACATTTTGTAGCGTCGATTGTCCGGATAAATTTAATTATTTGCAAAAAGCCCTTATTTTTTTTGTTTATTTAGGTTATACACACCAGAAAAAGTTAGAAGAAAAGAAGATGGATCAAGTAACGTCTGTCCACATGAAGGAACTTGTCAGAAGTACATCGCAAAGGTAAGCAATTTAATGCGTATTAAAATACAATGCTGTGTTTCTTCAAACAAAGAGAGAGGTAAATCATATATGTAGGTACTCTATACAGGATGTAACAAAAGTTTCGGTCAGCATGGGAAGGTCTGAAAATATAAGACATAGGAAGATTTGTTCTAAGGAACAAAGTCATCTTTTTTATCAAAATAAAAAAATTCATACACACTATAAAAAACTTTGTTTATGCTTGGAATGGATTGTGTTGGTCATAAGAATAACATTTTACAACCGAACATTATGTCTAAATTCAATAAAATATTTCTTTTCAAATCCTCAATTTTATTTTATTAAGTATCTGCAATAATGTATTTTAACACATGAATGATATACGTTTTTAAATGCAATAAAAACCAGAACATGATATGCTGAACCGAACATGTTACATACACCGATTTACATATGGCAATGGTATCGTTGTCATTTTAAACACTTAAAAACAAAAATTTATGATAGGATGTGAATAAAATTCATTTTATTTATTTTAGACATCGTGCTGACATGTTTCGTAGTTAAAAATTAGTGCTTATGCAATCAATTGATCGATATCTATATAAAATAAGTGTTTTTTTTTATTTTTAAAAAGTCTCGATTCGATTCTAAGTAGGTAACATGTTTTTTTTGTGTGAATACAATTTGGTATTTTTCTAAAATTATTATGGTACCTGAAAACAAATCTTCATATATCTTATATTTTCAGACCTCATACTGACCAAAACGTTTGTTACACTGTATATTCAGACCTCACACCAATAGCTTCGGTGCCGTGACTTTCGATCTAGTGTACCACATGTAAAGAATATTTCGGAACGGCGTCGTTCGCAAAGCAGTTATTCGATCTAGCGGATCTATTCTCGCTGTAACGTCCGTTTGCAAGGACGTGATACTTCAAATGACAAATGTTCAAATGTGCTTCGCGACAGTGCGCTTCGCAAGGTTGGCATTCGAAACTACAAAGTCAAAAGTCGTTATTACCTCAGAAGCACAGGGCATACGGTGGACATGGACAGGTCAAATAAACAGTTTTTTTAATAAAAATTATCAAGTCTTTACAGTTCGCTTCAATTTTTCAACTGAGTTTAGAAGCGAATTCAAAAAACAGCTTTATAAGTTAGCTTTTACTATTTGTAGTTATTATAAATACTATTAATATTATAATACTTTTTTCAATTTAACTTTTACTTAAAATGCATTTAAGAAGCATTTTTGAACGGTGAGCTATTATAACATGAACATATATCAGTCCTGGTCAACCAGAATCATTAGAACCTTTCAAAGTGGAACTAAGCGACATCTGTCATAATACATATCAGCCCAGTAATATAATTCTAATTTACACTTATAAGGATTCCTAAAACTTAAGAAAACATAATGATTGCCCCATTGTCAAGTCATCGCATAATGAACATAACAATGTAACAAATTACGCAAAGAAAAATAAGGCATCATCAAATTTAACAAGTTTCCGGGGTCAAAAACCATTGACTAAGAATTCAAAATCATCATTATTCATAACTCTAGCTATTTTAATGCTTGATAGAGGGATATGATAGAGGGAGTATCATAATGAGGGGTTTGGTTAATACTCGTCACACTTGGCATGCGGGTGACACCCTTTTCGTCCTACGACTGCAAAAATGGTGTAATTTATCTACTCTTAGCTATGTGAACCGATTAGTACTGAAATAAGAGATAAATTAACCTAATTGTCCTTTGCATTTCAAACACTGCAACTCACAATTGGTTTAACAATATTGTATTACCTAAAAAGGCAATAAATAAATATTTAAGGGCTTATCACACATCAGCACCTAACGTTAAAATAAGCAGATCTTGTACTATGGGTTTTAGGTGACTAATTTTTAAATAAATAAAAAAGATAAATATTTATTTCCTGACAGTATACACAACAAAATCTAGTCGCGTGGTAAGCAACTACTAGACATCTGATAAACATAATATTAAAAGACATTTAAAATAAGTTTTTTTTTTAACATATTTATATAACACACACATCTAGAGAAACACCCAGACCTAGAGAAAGTACTTCCAGTATATTATAAACACTTGACTCCTCGGCGGGCATCGAACCCGTTATACTTATTGCCAGCAAGCGGACCTTCGCCCACCACGCTACAGAAGCAGTCAAATATGATACAAATATACACATACATACAAAAATCAATCGTTATTGCATTTGACCGATAACTTATCGAAATAATGAATCCTTCCGCCTCTCACAACAAACTCACATGATTGCAATAATACATAGGGAACTATTATCTATTGATTAGCAGCCATTACCCGACCTAACCTAGACCCGTTCCGTTTACGTTGATAAATGCCGCTAATTATAGATGTATGCGTTGTGTTCAGTAATTTGTGATGCAAATAGCTAATTTGCAATCATTTTCATCATAATTTTAGCCATGAACTTCCAATAAACTTCAGATTTTTTGTTATGATATAATCTCATAATAGATAAATCAAAATTTAAAATTTAAGAAAATCCCCCGATTCTAATGCCTTTATTCCCTTAAATGTAAAACACCATAATGTTTTGTAATGTGCTCGCGATGTGTTTTCATTTGATACCCCACTCGAGAATATTTGCAGATTTTCGGTTTTCCTTCCCCACTCTTACTCCCATAACTTATAAACGGCACAACCGATTTTCATAAAGCATGTCTAAGATCACTCGCGCCAAACTCAACTTTCATACAAAAAAATACTAAATAAAAATCGCTCCATCCGCTCGGGAGCTATGATGATGTCCCAGACAGACAGACACGTCAAAGTTATAACACCCCTTCTTTTTTGGTCGGGGGTTAAAAAATAGACGACGATTTAAGTTGACCTGTCCATGTGTATGCCCTGTGCTACTAAGGAAATAAACGTTTTGATTTTGACTATAGCCACGGAAATAATTAAACAGAACAGAAAGAAAAAATTTGGAGGATGTCTCTGCCAGAGCGCCGAGCGGTGCAAACAGACAATATTCTCGGTGTAAAAGACTAAACTGAGTCAGTAGGTTTAGCTTTACCTATGTATCGCTCGCCTATCTCTATGCGTTAAATACTAGGATTTTTTTCTTTTATAAATCTTCAATGACATCCTATTATAGAAAGAGATCCTGAGATTCCTTATTCCTGATGATTGATTCCTGAAATCCTATTATAGAAAGAGACATCCTATTATAGAAAGAGATGCAAGATGCAAGGTGATCTTCACACGACGCGAGCATTTCCTGTAGAGTAATCATCATTAATTCTTTACGCTGAAGCAAATTTATTGTTGTATCAATAATAATGTATCCAGCCCAAGGTTGCCTGTTGAGATTGCTCATAGCGATAAGGCTGCCCTTTTAAATAGAAATTCATTTATTCACGACATGGTACGTACAGGTTGAAAATAAAAATAATAGGATCAACATGTCTTACCAACTGAAGCATGTTAATTTACAAGGTACATTATAAAGTAACTTAACCATTAAACTCATTAGATCAACGTCAAATTTGTACGCTGTTTTTCATTTGATTAAGGTTTTTATTAAGCTTATTTTTATATGTGTTGTGTACAATAAGGTGTTTTCTTATCTTATCTAAGATCTGGCTGTTGGATCAATACGGCCATAGCTCAGAATAAATCTACGAGGTCACTTAATGTGGCCGGAAGTATTTAATTCATTTTAATGGTTAATGTATATTCTCATAGGTATTCGTAAAAATGTGTTTTGAACCCTGTAAAGATATGAGCACATTGATCCTGAAGCCAAATCTGATACTTTAAGAAATGTTGGAAAACAAGTAGACAAAGCTCATTACTATTTTATAGGAATAAATAAATATTTCCGGACTAATCATACAGCATTACCCAACCACTTGTCAAGGTTTAGGTTCATTTTTCATTCAAATATGAAAAATGAACGAAATGAATGAAACGAACGATGTGAATGGAATGGAATGGATACAAAAACAAAAGTATTCTTATGCTAAAACGACAACAACTTAATTACAATTTTAAAATACATACAATACATTTCATTCAATTCTGTTCAGTATATCCAGATCCAGTTCTGTATTACCCCCGTGGAACACAAACATACTAATATTCTCACGAACTTTACTTCTTTAAATAGATAAGTCTCATTTAACTTTCAATCGTTTTATTGCTTTCAGGGTACTGCCTCGTACTTCGGTATCGGTCTCGGCATCTCACTAGCAAGACTGATTCTCCCGAAGATAAAAAGTCCCGTGAAGGCCTTTTCCTCGATCCGAGGGAAACACTTCAAGCTAGCCCTATTCTTTGGAAGCTATATTGGTATTTACAGAGTACGACTTAGTTCTAGCTAACATTTTGTCTAATGGTACAGTAATTTTAAAGAAAAGGGCAGATGACTAAAAAAAATTGGTTCATTATGTAGATTATTTTAAAAATTGTGCCCGTATGAATCAATGAGGGTGGTCTATGTTCAGCAGGGCCTTAAATTAAATTAGTGGTGGAAATGGTGACTTGAACGTAAAGCAGGATGTTTTAGTAGTACAAGAGAAATAATTTACACAATTTGGGTCAGCTCACACACAGATGTTGAGACTTTAAATATCGTGGCGTTGCTTCTCGGACTGAACTGACCTTAACTTAACTCATTAACTCCATATCATTTTTAATGTTCCGTACCCCTCTGTCTGTCTGTCACCAGACTGTATCTCAAGAACCGTGGTGATAGTTAGTTGAATTTTTTTTTTATTTTTATGTTAGATAAGCCTTCATTTGACCACAATATCACCTGATGTAAAGGGACGATGTGGTGTAAGATGTGACATGAAGACCTAAAAGAAGGCTTCTCCGGGCCACATTACGAAACACGAAAATTCTCTTCACCACAGTCAGTTGTCAGTACTGACTGTGGTGACAAGTCGCGGCCGAAGCCACCAGACTGTTCTTAGCACCATCCGGAGGTCACGTGTAACACACACGTGACCTCCGGGTACATAATGTATATTTAAGGGGGCTTCAATACAACAAACAAGATTTTTATATAGCTAACCAAAGTTGCGCGATGCCAGTACTTGGATGGTTTAATTTTATTTTTTTTTCATTGGAAAAAGTGTTTAAACTCTAAACGGAACGCTAAGTGAATTTTAAGTCCAAATAATGCTTTTCAAATTATATTTTTCATTTATGTAGTTTTTTGTTTTGTTTTAGGCTGTTGTGTGCTACTTATGCCATAAGAAGGGTCACGACTCAGCGCTGTTCGCGCTCCCGGCCGGCTATCTCGCTGGTTTGTCCTTTATCTTCAGTCCAGCGTTGGGACTGTCAATAGCGTCCTTGACTGGTGCTTTCAAGGTATTATATATTTGTATCAAGCTTGAAAGAAAGAGTTTTAGGTTTACTGACACTGTTAGACAGCTATTAGTAAGTAATTATATTTTAATGTACAAAATTATTGCATGCCAATGTTTTTTGGTGAAGTATGTGAAACGAATTGAAATGTAATATCTTATATGTATATTTCATGCAATAAATGATTATTATTATTATTATCAAGCAATGATTATGCCTTAATCTCGTAGGCTTGCCTATCGTGATTTTGGTTTGCATAAGCTAGCTCTACACTCGCGGCGCGAACAACTGCGGATCACAAGTTTAGATGTTGTTCTCGCTTTCTCGTTCTCCGATCAGAGTCGGGTTTTTGACCCGCGACAAAGGTTTTGCGACGCGCGAATGTGAACGCATCCTCTTGCAGTTTTCAGCGATGGATTTGTGTCATACACCAATTTCTTCTTCTCATACTCTTTTTTATATGCTTCTTTTATTTAATGGTGCATCAGCAACCTACGGCGAATAATCATATCAACGATGTGTGTGGCCGAGAACATCGTTGCTAAGTGTTTGGGTGAACACGATGTTTGGCGTGAGCGAGCTTAAAATTACGTCACTGCAGACACAAATTTTTGTCCGATAACATAGAAATAAACATCGTGTATACCCGTTCACAATGATTTACGCACCAACGCGACACAAATCTTTTACCGCTGGTGAGCCACAACATAACACAATGGTAATTGTAATACGAAAAGCAAGGCAAGTGACAAAGCAGCAGGAAAAATCACGTCGACATCCATCATAGTGGCGAACAAGACTGTAATGCTTTGCGAGTGTGGTTCACGTTTACACTGTTCAATTCGGATCACGGCATTTATTCACGACGCGACGTCACACCTTAGTGTAGAGCCGGCTATTTTTATAAGTTGTTGAATAAACTATTTCTATTTCTAAAAGAGGTTGCAGCGACCAAATTGCATCCTCGGCTAGCAATAATGCTAGCTTGTAGCTTACATACATAAAATATAGAATTAAGTATCTTGTTACAAAAAAATATGCAAACTTAATATTATAATTTAATCTAAAAACTACTTTTAACTTATTTTATTAATCATATTTATTCCAAATAGTCTAACAAAATCTCGTCAAGAGAGAAGTCCCTGTGTCCCAGCAGTGGGAACGTGAATAGGGTAGCTTATGTTTATGGTTATATCGTGAGTGTCTTGACTTGGCGGGTTAAATATTATATAAGACGGGTCTTTGTCGTTTCATACAAAGATATGAATCGCCCGTGGGCTCTTTTCAAATGGGTCGTTCCGTAACGTGATCCGAAACGCCCAAGTACCAAAAATTCCACTGACTCTAAATATCTAACTTTTTCCAGCTATACTCAACAATACTCTACGAGAAGAAGTTACTACCGTCGAACATCCCTCTACCAGAGTTGCTATACTGCTTCTGTCAAGGTACACTGTTTAACGCGCGCATTTTGCAACCGGATGTCTGCCCCGGCTACGTGTTCAACCTGATCAGGAGTGTCAGCAATGGCAGGTGAGCCTTTGTAACGATAATCTCATTTTAAAGGAATAGAATATTAGACAAAGTTTTTTACAGAATTATAGACAAATGTAATAACTTAATAATTAGTGACTGCCTCAGTGGCGCGGTGGGCGGAGGTCCGCTTGCGGTGCAAGAGGTAGCGGGTTCGATTCCCGCCGAGGGGTCAAGTGTTTGTATGTTCTGCAAGCATTTTCTCCTTGGTCTGGGTGTTTAGTATGTATAATAAAAAATATCTATCTATGTATGTCTATTATATTAAGTATATCAGATGTCTAGTACCCGTAACACAAGCTTATAGCTTACCACGGGGCTAGGTGTTGTTGTGTGGATTGTTCGGCAATATTTATTTATTATTTTATTATATTTTTTTTAGTAAACTTTCAACTACTAATATAATTAACTAGTTTTTTACGGAAAGGCGTTGCTCGGATTTACCCGCGGCAGTCTACAAGACTTCCTCGATTAATAAAATCAAAAAAAAAAAAAAATCGGACCTGAGATAAGCGCGTTCAAACAAAAAAACTAATTCTTCAGCTTCAGAATATTACTAACTTAATACGCCACGGCATTAATAAAGGCAGTTTTGGCCGCAAGGGGTCAAGTTTCGACGGTTCATTGGTCGCCTACACTACAAGGCGACACCGCCGTAACAGATGATCCACGAGTTTATAAGATTTATATTTTTGTGTATGTTAGTCCGTAAATTATATGTCTATGCCTTAGATGCCATGAATAAATGACTTATTATTATTATTACTAATAAATAAATGTATAATAATTAATGCCCGTGATTTTCGATAATCCGGCACGAACAACGTATTTGCCCGCGATAAAAATTAGCAAAAGATCGATAAATTTAAGAAGAATTTTGAAAATCGAACAAACTCTTCAGTTTTATTATTATAAAATAAATCTTATATTTTAGTATGCATTAATAAATATTTTCCCATTTCAGATCGGAAGCCATCGGTGACAATTTTAATGAAATTATAAAGAGAGCACTCGCAAAGTGAATATTTTAAGTATATCAAATACGTATTGAAGCATATCAGTTTGTTGTACATACCTATGTAAACTATTATTGTTATATTTATGCTGTTGTGATTGTTTTAATAGGAATCGGAAGGAAATAAGGATTTTAGATTTTTAACAATGTTGACTTTAAAACCTTTAGTAGTTCGTTCAAAGGTGATTGTAAAAGATGGTGATAGTGTAAATTATAAATTAAAAATGTTTTTTTCTAAGATTCAACTCTTTTATTATTTCGAGAAAGATTCACCAGACAATTTATTATTGTTTATTTTAATAATAAAATTGTCGGTTTAATGATGAGTTAAATAACAAATTTTCTGTGTATTGATTAATTCAATTTTAATAGAAAATTTAGATAGTATAAATATCTCGAGTACTTTTATAGATTTAGACGGTTATTAGATAATGGATAAATCAAAATATTTAATCTGTATTAAAAAGCCATGTTGGCTAAGTCTGCGATCCTTCGACTTTAATTTCGGAGTACGACCTCCGAAATTAAAGTCGAAGGATCGCAGACTTAGTTCGTTCAAAGGTGATTGTAAAAGATGGTGATAGTGTAAATTATAAATTAAAAATGTTTTTTTCTAAGATTCAACTCTTTTATTATTTCGAGAAAGATTCACCAGACAATTTATTATTGTTTATTTTAATAATAAAATTGTCGGTTTAATGATGAGTTAAATAACAAATTTTCTGTGTATTGATTAATTCAATTTTAATAGAAAATTTAGATAGTATAAATATCTCGAGTACTTTTATAGATTTAGACGGTTATTAGATAATGGATAAATCAAAATATTTAATCTGTATTAAAAAGCCATGTTGGCTAAGTCTGCGATCCTTCGACTTTAATTTCGGAGGTCGTAGGTTTGTAACCCTAACAACGCAACACGGGATTTTCATTCTTATAAAAAAAATATGTGCGCTTTCATCACGTACTTCAACGGTCAAGGTTATCATCGTAATGAAACCGGCATGTTTTGAGAACTTCGAAGAGTTTGAAATATGTATATGTGTCAATCACCAACCCGCACTGGGCCAGGGTCGTGAATTAAATGTAATCGTCAAGAAAGAAATCCCGGCGTCCCGTGGGATTCCTAAAAATGATTTTTTTTTGGTAAAGCACTATTTTTTGCTATTTGGTTGTTTAACTAAGTCTTTTGCAATAGGGTAGATAACAAAAAAAACAATTAAACGGTCATTTATATTATTAACAAAAATAATACAGCTATTTTTAATTATTCTACCAATTATATTTATTTAATATAAGTTTTACTTTCGTAAAACTATAACTATAACTAAACTTTAACTGTAATTATTGTATCATAAATTAAAAATGATGCTAGATAGAATAAAATTATAATTAATCAACAAAAAATTATATAATAAAAATAGAAGTCGTTTACAAGTAGATAATTAGTCAAAATAAATTTAAATTAAAAAATAAGTCTAAAATTCATTCGTTCTTGACATTTACATTACATTACATGAATTAAAGGTCACTTCATGAAGGGTTCCGTTTTTTGTCATTTGAAAGAAATGAAAAGAAATAAATTTTGTATGTAAAAGGCAGTTTGAAAGTAGCACCAGTTACGGATAAGTTGAGAGGGAATAGATTAGCGTGGTATGGACATGTCATGAGAAGAGATGAAAGTCATGTAACGAGAAGAGCGTTAGATATGAATGTCCATGGATATGTGAGAAGAAGTTGGAGAGTGTCGGACTGAAGATCAGTAGGACCAAAACAGAACATCTGTTTTGTGACTTCGGTGGTCCATCCAACTTTGACAATATTGCCTTAGATGGTGTATTCCTACCAGTTTGCTCCGACTTCAGGTACCTTGGTTCAGTTGTACAGAATGATGGTGAGATTGACAAGGATGTAAGAAATCTAATAAATGTGGGATGGATGAAATGGTGGCAGGTCTCAGGCACAGTATGTGATCCTAGAATGCCACTTAAACTCAAAGGCAAGATCTACAAAAGCGTGATCAGACCTGTTGTAATGTATGGATCGGAGTGTTGGGCAGTGAAAGGGACGGATGAAAAAAAAGTCCATGTAGCAGAGATGAGGATGTTAAGATGGATGTGTGGAGTAACTAGAATGGACAAAATAAGGAATGAGTATGTAAGAGGCAGTTTGAAAGTAGCACCAGTTACGGATAAGTTGAGAGGGAATAGATTAGCGTGATATGGACATGTCATGAGAAGAGATGAAAGTCATGTAACGAGAAGAGCGTTAGATATGAATGTCGATGGATATGTGAGAAGAGGTAGGCCGAAGAAAAGATGGATGGACTGTGTGAAAGATGATATGTGTAAGAAAGAGGTGAGTGTTGAGATGACGGGTGATAGAGGAAAATGGAAGGAGAAAACATGTTGTGCCGACCCCACGTAATGTGGGATAAGGTCAGGAAGATGATGATATTATTTGAGACACAATACATATAAATATAATTAAAATTAATCAGTAAATTCGCATAAAGTGTCCCAAAAAGGATTCCAGCTCAGCATTTGTTGACTTGTACGTAACAAGACAACGCTGATCTTCCGATGGATAATTAACCGTACAAAATAAAAATAATATTAAGGTGTACAAACATTTAAAATACATGTAAAATGTTTGTACACCTTATTATGGTAGAATTTTGTAGGCTTATTATCTATAGCTTTAAGACTTGGCAATTATGTACCCAAAATTCTTACAAATTAATGAAATGAATGAACGAATGAAGATAAAAAGATAAGGTGTATGATTGATAACTGATTTATTAAAACTTAGATCCCATAGCGGTGGTTGCGTTGGCGTTGAGCACGGTGGTGTTGGGGTTAATGATGAGGACTTTTCTCTTCTCTCCAGTGGTTTTCTTGGTGTACAAGAGTTTTCCGTTTCCGAAGCGGCAGATTTGATCACACTGAAATTGAAATATACAATCTACACAACATCTAGCACCTTGGTAAGCTGTTAAGCTTGTGTTACGGGTACAAGACATCTGATATACTTAATATAATATTCATATTTGTTTATTTTAATATCGTACAGATAAATTGCAGACATACAGATACCCAGACCAAGGAGAAAGTGCTCGCAGAGCATACAAACACGTGACCCCTCGGCGGGAATCGAACACTACCTCTTGAACCGCAATTGGACTTCCGAACGCCGTGCCAATGAGGCAGACAAATATATAATTAGATATTGATATGTGGGAATGTTAATGTGTAACGAAGCGCATAGGATGAGAGAGAGGAGCGGGGGAAAGGGACGGAGATAGAATGGCGGTAACTGACGAACAGTGCGGTGTGCTCTGTAACATTTGGATATATAATAAACTAGATTAAAGTGAAAACTGAGTTTCTTTCCTTTGCCAATATCCTACAGATATATGAAAGTAAGTCACGCTACTTGTTCAAAATGGTTAAAGTTGTTTTTGTTGCCGCCACAGCCGGAATAGATGGCTTCTTTGCAGACCCGCCAGAACTCGTCGTAGTAATATCGCTTTATTTGTCCAAAGCAGTACCCGTAGTCGAATTTGAGGCCGCAGAACTTTGGAATCTGTTTTGCTGAAAAAAGTATGTAAACTAGTAAACTAGTAGTAAATCTAAAATATCTAAAATCTAAAATAAAGGTTGTAACATGAATTTCGGTCAGAAAAGGTATAAGGCATACAAAGATCCGTTATTATGAAACTTGTCAACGATTTAAAAAAAAAATATACTTATTAAACATACACATGACTGCTTCAGTGGCGCGGTGGGCGAGGGTCCGCTTGCGGCGCAAGAGGTAGCGGGTTCGATTCCCGCCGAGGGTGAAAGTGTTTGTATGTTCTGCAAGCACTTTTTCCTTAGTCTGGGTATATGTATAATAAAAAATATCTATATAATATGTATGACTATTATATTAAGTATATCAGATATCTAGTACCCGTAACACAAGCTTAGAGCTTACCACGGGGCTAGATGTTGTTGTGTGCATTGTGTGGGAATATTTATTTATTTATTTATTAAAGAAAGCTTGTCAAACAAAATAGATACCTAATTAATCCTAATATGCAAACGGAGTGGTTTGAGACTTGCGTTATTGGACATAGTGATCGTGTCGTAATGTCGTCTTAAGTCATGTGACCATGATGTGACTTAAGTCAAGTAATTTTTAAGTCAATAAATATTGCGCGTACGACGTCGAGGATTTTTCAGGAGGATTTGTACATAACTGGGCGGTGACAGTTTTGTCCACGCTTCGGCATTTGAGGGTTAAGTGTCATCACAAAGACAAAGTCAAACTCGAGTATTATTTGTTTCTGTGTGCAGAGGTTCTGTGCGACTGCTTACTGCTATACCTCCAGATCCGGCCAGATCCCATATTGGCTTGACATTTCTGTGTTAGAGTGAGCACACAACGTCTACGTACTCCCTCGGATCAAGATATGAGTCTATCCAACCCACCAACCGCTGAGGTCAGACAGAGACTAAGGCTAAACTCAGAAACAGAACACTGGAAACTATGGGAGCTTCGAACTGACTGCAAGCACACCAAAACAACATTCCAACATAAAGATAGAAGGAAAACGACAAACAAGTTACTAAAACTTAGCCGCGAAGACCTCAGAACGATGGTGGGAATAATCACAGGTCACTGTGAATTAAATCACCATCTCTTCAAAATAGGAGCCACGGACAGCAGTTTATGTAGAGGCTGCCTCGAGGAAGAAGAGACAGTAGAACATACTTTACTGCACTGCACAGCCACAGAGGAGGCAAGAATTAGGACGGGGTTGAGGCGTCTAATGGACGCGGAGGCCCCATCCTCACCATCGGATATGCTGACACGACTCTGTAAATCTCCGAAGGTCCTACTCCGGTACATCAAGGAGTTAGGATGGTTAGGGCCTAGCTAGGCATGGGGGTAATGCACAATACACTCCAAAGCGAGACGTCAGTGCAGTCCTTAGTCCCCCCTACAAAGAATTAGAATTAGAATTAGAATTAGAGCACACAACGAGATGCGAAAGAATTTAAATCTTTCGGATGTAAAGTCAACAGCAAAAGTAATTTATCAAATTCAACGTTTCAAAGCATCTTCTACTGTGACGTGCCAGGTGTAACAAATTATACCAATGTGTCAATTTCAAATGTTATTTTTATTGGTCAAAAGAAAATGATCCAACTAAATGTCATCACTTTCTTATGACACGTTATTTTATTTCTAACAAACTACAATAGTCAGTAACTTTTGACAAAATTTACTGTTTATATTATTTTGGGACCCTATTTCATCAGTTTATTTTGCTGTCGACTGTACAAGTAGGTACTGTCGCGTTGCGTCTCGATGATGATAATAATAATTATATGAAAAGTCAAATAATACATCACAACAGGCTTTTTTTAGTGCGCTTGGGCCAATGGGATTTTTTTATTTCGGTAGATTTATTTGGAAATACAATTATGTAAAAGGAAACAAGGCATCCGAGGTTATTTTTCATTAAATTATATTATAAAAAATAATGAAATACTCTTTCACTTATAAGATGTATTTTTCTCCTATTCAACTAGGAACCTACGAGTATGACGAGAAAAGTATCTGGCATTTTAATGGAAAATATCGTTTAGAGAAAAAATCTACTAGAACTTATAAGAATGGGGCCAAACAGTAATGGGTAAATATCAGAAAGAAGAAAATATAAAATGGGGAAAAAATTGAACGGGAATTAAAATACAATATAAATTTTGGGGAGTAAACGGCTACAGTCGTCAGAACTGACTGTTAGATACAAATTTTTGTTCATTATATATAATCCTGTTATTTATTCGGTTTTCTACGAGTATGTATCAAATGTATCTGTGTAGTATATCAGTCACCTAACACCCATAGTACAAGCTCTGCTTAGTTTGGGGTTAGGTGATGCTGTGTGAGTAGTCCGGAGATAGTTAAATTTAAATTCTTTTATACTGTGTAGTGTAGTAATAAAAAATACGATAAAAAATATTGAGAATAGTCTGTCTCAACCTTCTTACCTCTCGTGTTAGGCTGACTCACACAAGACAAATTACACTGGAGGTTGGTTTCAAACCGGTTGCCGTTGCCCATGCAACCGCCCCATATGAAAGTTTTGCACGTCTTTTCGAGCGGGTCGTAATAATACATCTCGATATCCGCCCGACATGGTCCGTGTTCTGGTGTTAGGAGGCATGTTTTACGAATCACTGGAATAAACTAATTATGTGTAATGACTGTTTAAAATAATAAATGATTTAATGATTATAATTTAAATTTAAAATTTTAGAAAAAAACCCTATTCTAATGCCTTAATATCCTTAAAGTAAAACACCATAATATTTTGTAATGTGCACGCGATGCGCTTTCATTTAATTTTGATACCTCACTCGAGTATATTTGCAGATTTTCGGTTTTCCTTTCCCACTCTAACTCTCATAGTTTTTAAACGGCACAAGCGATTTTCAAGAAACATGTCTATGAACACTAGAGTGAGACTCAGCTTTCATACAAAAAAAGTAACAAAATTAAAATCGCTCCATCCGTTCGGGAGCTATGATGTCCCAGACAGACAGACAGCCACACACACAGACAGACAGACCGACACGTCAAACTTATAACACCCCTCTTTTTTGGTCGAGGGTTAAAAAATACCTCGAAATTGAAATGCTGTAAAACAATATATTCGCCTGGGGCGTACCATTCACAATCTTTCTGCTTTATAAATATCAAATTGGAAACTTGTATAAGTATATCTATTATATTAAGTATATCAGATGTCTAGTACCCGAAACACAAGCTTAGAGCAATTTTTCAAGTTAGAGGGTTCGATTGCAGCCGAGGGGTCAAATGTTTGTATGTTTTTATTCTCTTTGGGCTGGGTGTTTAGTATGTATACTACAAAATATCTATTTATGTATGTCTATTAGGTATACTTAAGTATGTCAGATGTCTAGTACCCGTAGCACAAGTTTTGAACTAACCACGGGGATCGATATTGATGTGTAGATTAAAGAATATAATAAAACATATAGAAATATAATTTAGTAGTCAGTTATATGTTATCATGTTCGTCGAATGCACCCCGAAAGGTAGGCACTTGCTGCAACAGCTTGGAACCCGGAAGGAAGTCGCAGCCGAGGTCGGCCACGCAAACGTTGGCTAGACGACCTTCAGGACTTTTGGGAAACAGCTCTGGACAGGGATTGTTGGAGGGAGTTGAGGGCTTCAAGGCTTGAGACGGACACACGTGGTGGTTTTAGTCGGTATACGGAGTCCGACATAATCTGTGGGTCCCCCCGGGTCCATAGACATCCCCTCATTATAAAGGAATTCCCCTCGTTAAAAAAAAAAAGAAAGAAAAGGCCTTTGCCCAGCACAGGGACAACATAGGCTAAAAAAAATTCATTGAGTAAGATTGATAGATAGAAAATACTTTATTACACAACAAACAAGAGAAAATACAATAAGAAATTAAAACTAAGCCTAGAATGCGTAATGGGCGGTGTTATTGCTAAGCAATATCGTGTCTAGCGGACATCTTACGGTCAATAAAGACTGAAAAATAATAAGTATTATTACGTTACCTTTTTGTTCCCAGGCCGTTGATATAGTTAATGCAGTCGCAGGAATAGTGTTGAACTCTCTTGCAGCGATAGAAAAATAAACACAAAATACTAGAACTGTTAAAAGAGATTTCATTTTAGCAATACAACTCACTTATGAAAATATTTAGCAGCGTTATAAATGTTTTACAAATAAAAACTATTTATGGCAAGTTTTATTGAAAACATTGCGTTTTATTTTATATTGGTTTAGTTTCGAAGTGGTGCGTGCGTTTTTGAATAATCGGTTATTTTATTTTCAATTGTGAATTTACATACTGTTTTTTACGACTGTGCATTTATTATCTTATGTTGTAAATGTACAATTCACACACACACATACGCACACACACACACACACACACACACACACACACACACACATATCATCTCTATGAAGTTTCGTAGATTTTTTTGTCAATTTTTCAGTATGACCCTCAAAATAGCAAGACCAGATAACCTAGAAAAAATTATAAAGATGAAAGAATGATGAAGTATGGACACCCTATAAAAAGAAAGATAAAGGTATTATACACTACTCGCTTATATACATAAGCACTTATATACATAAGCAGGCGCAGTCTCATACGAGACTGCGCCTGCTCACGTCTCATTAAACGGTTTTAACGGTTTGTCCGTGGAATACACGGACTTTTTCTTACGGTTTTACTATCACATTTTTTTCGGTTCGGTCGCGTAGCAAAATCCTTAAGGAACGTCGTTCCAAAAACGTTTTGTGCTTCCACAATTATATTTATATGTCTGATCTTATATAAAAACTAGCAGAACGCAGCAAACGTTGTTTTGCAAAATAAAAAATAGATGTTGGCCGATTCTCAATATGCTCACCAGAGCTCGTTCCATATACCATAATCGCTAGTCGCTTCCACAACCTGCGATGCGTTACCTCCAGTGCATTACAAATTCTACAATTCAATCTATGCGTACACATAATGTATATATGTATATACGTACTTTACGTACGTATAATGTACCCTTACCCTAAGGGGTAAGGGGGAAACCTAAATTATTCTTAATGACGTTGCTATATCTATATTATAATAAATCTAAATTTAAAATTTAAGAAAAACCCCCGATTCCAATGCCTTAATTTCCTTAAATATAAAACAACATAATATTATGTAATGTGGACGCGATGCGTTTTCATTTGATACCCCACACTAGTATATTTGCAGATTTTCGGTTTTGCTTCCCCACTCTCACCCCCATAACTTTTAAACGGCCCAACCGATTTTCATGAAACATGTCTAAGAACACTCGCGCAAAACTCACCTTTCATACAAAAAAAACTAAATTGAAATCGCTCCATCCAGTCGTGAGCTATGGTGACACAGACAGACAGACAGACACACAGACAGACAGACAGACAGACAGACAGACAGACAGACAGACAGACAGACACGTCAAACTTATAACACCCCTCTTTTTTGGTCGGGGGTTAATAATATTTAAAACAGTACAGTGGTTAGAAAGTGAAAGACGAATAATAACAGAGTCAATTTATCTTATCTTTGAGTTATATTACACCCAGCCAGCTAAGTAGTAGTATATTGTACACATACATACTTTTTCTTTTTGCAAACGTAAAATGATACATTGCATTGAAATTTTGGGACATTACGCTTAGGTAAGATTTTTATACTTTTCGGTGAGGTCACCAGAACGAATCACACTCCAACAGCGCTCAAGAGAGAGCGCTGTTGAAGTGTGGATCTTATGTTAATTTATGTTTTATGTATAATAATAAAAAAGTACCGTAAGTTCGTTTTAAATAAGTTTAAGGAAGCTAGAAATTTAATGATAATTTAAAACTTTAACTACAAACGTTTCAACATGTTCTGGTGTGTAAAATACCCCACGCGAGTAATTATACATATATGTAAGTATTTAGACGCGAGTAATTACAGTTTAATATTTAGTCATACCTTTTTCTAAATCTGTTTCAAACATAAGCGCTGCTAAGATAATGTATTGCCATTTCATACTAAAATTCTCAAGCGGAGTAATTAATAGGAATAAATTAAACATCCAACACAATACAAGTTCTTTACCAACAAAATGAGTCGGAGCGCTGAAGTTGCGAGAAATCCTAACAAGATAAGCAACCTCTTTTATGTGCATGAAACTGAAAGCGGCCTTGGGCCTTACATGTGTAAAGTGCCTTGAAAAGTTGGTCTTTTTAACTGAAATCAAGAGTATTCTATTTACCTTAGCAACGAAGTGGTTCGCGGAATAAGGCAGCTCTGAATTCCAACAGCTCCTGTCGAAAAACGTTTTTGGTATAACTTAGAATGAAAATGGATTGACGAAGTTATGATTGAGGAATTGATTCTTGGAATTATTGACACTTATAATATACTTGGGACTGTCAGACCAATGTAATAGATAATTTTTCGAAGAAGATGGTAGTAGTACTGCATTTGTTATTCTATGGTAATACAGCAAATATTTTAGTAAAATAAATCGGTCCTTTACGAAAGTTTTAAACTAGACAGTGTGTGTTACTAATGGAAATTATACGGATGTATTGGAAAAAATCACGGATTCAAAGCGCAAAAACTCGGTTTTAGTATTCAAAGTAGTTTGTAATAGGTATATCGAAAGCTCAACACGTCTAGGTACCTAGTAAGTTTACGTCCTACGATGCGCCTTCTGCGGTCTCCAGTCTAGAACTTTTCGGCTTCAATCGAATTCTCTTTGTTCCTATTTTTAACCCCCGACCAAAAAAAAGGGGTGTTATAAGTTTGACGTGTCTGTCTGTCTGTCTGGGACATCATAGCTCCCGAACGGATGGAGCGATCTCAATTTTTTTTTTTGTAGGAAAGGTGAGTTTGGCGCGAGTCTTCTCAGACATGTTTCATGAAAAACGGTTGGGCCGTTTAAAAGTCCGTAAAAAGGGAAAACCGAAAATTTGCAAATATACTCGAGTGGGGTATCAAATGAAAGCGCATCTCGTGCACATTACAAAATATTATACCTAGTGTACTACTTTTAAGGAAATAAAGGCATTTTTCTAAAATTTAAAATTTTGATTTATATCAGATACACTTTCGGAAAAATCAGAGGTGTTACGACGTAAATATATAATGATAATATACAGTCTCTTTTTACAATACGCTAATTTCCATATGTATACGTTGTATGAAATTCAGAGCAGCTTCGCGGATTTGCATTGTTAATTGTGCCTCCGCGACTTCCGAGTTCTTGTTAACATAACGTGTACTTCGAACCGTGTATGTGTGTCTGATTGAAGTCTTGTGAAAGTTTTATCTTAGTGTTCTATGGGTTTAAGTAGTTTCGTAGGCGAAGGTCTGACACAGGAGGTCTATTATTCAACGAAAAAGGAATTTTCAATCAAAACTTCGAGAGACTTTCGAGAGTTTTTAGGTACTAATTCGGTTTCATTTCGTACCAAAATTTTAATCACACGATTTTTTTCAAAGGAGTTTTCAATCAAAACTTCGAGCGACTTTCGAGAGTTTTAAGGTACTAATTCGGTGTCATTTCGTACCAAAATTTCAATCACACGATGAATTTTTAAACCTACTCTAACTTACGTCACTAGCTCTACTACGAATAGCCACTTACGACTGTTGGAGATACCAACAGTCATAATTGGCAACTCGTGGTAGGACTACAGTTCGGAACGAATATTCGAGTGTGTCACATATTCTTTCAGATTTAAAACGTTACCGAAAGTGTGGCCTCATGATTTTCGTATTTGTTATTTATAAACAAAACAAAAACAGGCGGGTTCTTGTTGCGGAACCTGATTTTTTAGGAATGATTGTTTCTTGTTAAAAGGGTTTTAACGTAGTATATAATAAAGGACGATTCACCAATATCAGTGAGCCCACAGTTCCGGCACAGTACCGTATCAGTGATAATTATTCTTTCAAACATTTTCTATGGATGTATTCACACTTGTCCGTGTCAGTGTTGTCTCAGTACCGTCAGTGTCAGTCCATAGAAAATGTTTGAAAGAATAATTATCACTGACACGATACTGTGCCGGAACTGTGGGCTCACTGATATGTGTGAATCGTCCTTTACAGTCTTCCCAAAACAGTAGCAATTCGGTTTATTTGTGAGTCTTTATGAGCTAATCTAGGTAGGTAGGTACCTATAGCCTGCTATTTTGTTCGCACCGTGTTAATACAAATTCTGTGGTCGGGTTCGCGATCAAATGTTGAGCCCCTAGTATAGAAGCTTAATGTTAAATCAGTTAACAGGCTGTTAAAACAAACGAGAAAATGATTATACGTAGATTCTAAGTCCACTACATTAATCGTCTTAGAAAAATATTCCAGCTAAGATTTATTTTATTTAAGACTCGCTCTGTAGTCGGATTGAGTGTTCAACTATCGGCAAAATTGATAAATTAACAGATTGATATATTGTGCACACTTAATTAAATAAATCTAAATTTAAAATTTAAGAAAACCCCCGATTCAATTCCCTCATTTCCTTAAATGTAAAACAACATAATATTATGTAATGTGGACGCGATGCGCTTTCATTTGATACCCCACACTAGTATAATTGCAGATTTTCTGTTTTACTTCCCCACTCTCACCCCCATAACTTTTAAACGGCTCAACCGATTTTCATGAAACATGTCTAAGAACACCCGGGCCAAATTCACCTTTCATACAAAAAAAACTAAATTGAAAACGCTCATCCGTTCGGGAGCTATGATGGAACAGACACGTCAAACTTATAACACCCCTCTTTTTTGGTCTGGGGTTAAAAAGGGAGTGCAAAGATATTTTTTTAGGTATGTTACTATTAGTAACATAACAACTCTTAACCATAATTTTGAAAAGATACTCCTGGTATCGGTTTATTTATTATTTATATATTTATTAACGAATCTAAATTTGAAATTTAAGAGAAACCCCCGACTCCCATGCCTTAATTTCCTTAAACGTAAAACAACATCATATTTTGTAATGTAGACGCGATGCGATTTCATTTGATACCCCACACTAGTATATTTGCAGATTTTCGGTTTTCCTTACCCACTCTCACCACTATAACTTTTAAACGGCACAACCGATTTTTATGAAACTACACTGTCTAAGAACACTCGCGCCAGAATCACCTTTCATACAAAAAAAACTAAATTGAAATCGATCCATCCGTTCGGGAGCTACACAGACAGACAGACAGACACGTCAAACTTATAACACCCCTCTTTTTTGGTCGGGGATTAAAAACAAGATATATGATTGTATATTCGTTTATACATAAAAAAATCAGCCCGGTTGGCGGTTTTTTACTTATTCGGGATATTTCCTAGTTGTCAAAGTATCATTAGTCTAGTAGGCTAGATATTGCTGCGTATATTGTCCACCATACATTTTTCAGCATTCGCAATACTAAATTATACCTAAAACAATCTCTTCATCCATAAAACGACGATGGTTAAAAACTCTTTAATCAAAACCTTCAGCCCCAAGCTTTATTGCTAAAAGGTGAGAGTTCAAATTCGCTTAAATATTTTGTGAACGAATCCTGTTCCGTGATTGAGAAGTTCGCGAGCCTGGATATCCCGGGAAACAGCTATTCCTTGGAGTAAATATTTTGAAGAGAGCAACAATTCTTTTTTAGTATTAATTGTCTCTCTCAGTAGTCTGTCCCTCATGTCTGAGGATCGTGGTCAGCATCGGAGTTACATCGGGAGCGGATAATTTGTCTCCATCGGGTTCTGTCCATCACATCTCTGACAGTGTCGTAGAATTTGGAGTATTAATTGTAATGGAACTTATTTTTAGCAAGGTATATTAATTTTTTAATGGAATCTTTAATCTATAGGTACAGGAAGGATCCGAGATTTCTCCGAACATATTGAATGGGATCGGTTTTGGGTCATTACTGTAATTTCTTACACCACACCTTAAATGATCCCATAGGGTGTTGTTCCCTACATGCATAGGTATTATCGATAGGCCTTAAAAAGTTTATGGCTGTAAGTTTAAAGGTACCAAAAATGCAGTTTAGAATATTGTAAAAAGTTATGATTAGTCAATTAAGAATTTTTTGTTGTAACGAAGTAAAACAGTGACCGTACATTAAGTAACTGGCTATTTGCCCATCCCGCACGTATTTTCTCATGAATCCAACTGTAAGTACATTAATTAAAAATGTGAAACGAAAACTATGTAATGTACCCCTTTAATTAAAATCACGCATTATAAATAATTGGCGTCTAGCACTTTAGCTAACCAACGACGAAAAAATTGGGGTGTTTTTAGTTTGACGTGTCTGTTTGTCTAGACATGTATGATGAAATTCTTCCTTGCTTACACCCCCCATAACTTTTAAACGGTAAAAGTTATGGGGGTGTAAGCAAGGAAGAATGAATATCTGCAAATATACACGAGTGGGGTATCAAATGAAAGCGCATCACGTGCTGTAATGTGCACGTGAACAATATGTTATTTCGCTTATAAGGAAACTATTTTTTTTAAATTTCCATAGAAAGGAAAATCCATAAAACACATAAAAAACTAGACATGTTAAAATGTAAAGACAACTTAAAGTTCATACATCAAACCTGTCCTATATCTGCCCTCTAGAACAACACTGGCAGGTATTTGCGATGAGCTAGAGGGGATTTAGAAGTGACACAGTTTAAATTGTTGCATTTTTCTAGGCTTTGCCGGCTCTACGTTGTGCTGGCTCTATTTACTGAACGCACATCGCAATATACATTTAAATGGATAAACAATATGGATTTTGTATCTGTCAGTATAATTTTTAACCCCCGACAAAAAAGAGGGGTGTTATAAGTTTGACGTGTCTGTCTGTGTGTCTGTCTGTCTGTCTGTGTCTCTGTCTGTCTGTCTGGAACATCATAGCTCCCGAACGGATGGAGCGATTTTATTTTTTTGTATGATAGGTGAGTTTGGCGCGAGTGTTCTTTGACATGTTTCATGAAAATCGGTTGTGCCGTTTAAAAATTATGGGGGTTAGAGTTGGGTAGGAAAACCGAAAATCTGCAAATATACTCGAGTGGGGTATCAAATGAAAGCGCATCACGTGCACATTACAAAATATTATGGTGTTTTACTTTTACATTGGAATCGGGGGACTTCCTTAAAATTTAAATTTATTATAATTTAATCGTATATAATTTAAGAAGAAATATACAGATACAGGTGGTAACAAAGGCTTCGGTCAGTAGGTATGTGAACGTCTGCAAATAAAGATATATATGCATATAAGACATAGGAATTTGATCTAAGCCCCATGTTTTTTACTTAAGAATACCGACGCTTTAGGGGTGCGTTGACGAAGAAAATCCTTAATTCGTTTTAAGATAAAGCCGTGTTGGCTAAGTGGGAGGACACTCGACTTTCATTCCGAAGGTCGTGGGTTCAAACCCCGCCACGCACCTCTGGATTTTTCTTCTTGAGAGATTTATGTGCGCTTTAAACACGTGCTTTAACGGTGAAGGCAAACATCGTGAGGAAACCGGCATGTTCTGAGAACTTTAAAAGAGTTTGAAGAACATGTGACATTCACCATCCCGCACTTGGCCAGCGTGGTGAATTAAGGCCTAATCTCTCTCGTTAAGAGAGAATTCCCTGTGTCCCAGCAGTGGGAACGTTAATAGGGTGATGATGATAAATGCAAGTCTGTTAAGTATCTGGGGGCACGGCAGTTCCCCCACCAAGTCGAGCAAAAAAGCGGCACGGCCGTACCATCCTTTTCTCGAAGCAATTCAGGCCATTTTCGACCCCCTGTAACTTCGTTGTGGATAAAACTAGAAGACTGAAATTTTCAGTAACCATGCAGGCATTGTAAAGACACGGTATATTTCAAATTTCATTCAATTTGAACCAGTGTTTTAAGAATTATGACGGGTCAAATTTCTTAATTTTGTCACATATTGACTCACCGATCATCAAAATTCTAAGGCACTTCTAGCAGACCTAGAAGCTTCAAATTTGGAATATAAGTAGTGTTTGGTGTATGAATCAAGGAAAAACTAAAAAATCTAGAAAAGACCGGTATTGAGGGCGCTGTCGCAACGCCACGTATATCCGAAATATGTACTAAAGTAATAACAATGCGAAATATAAATAAATCCTATCTAGACCGGCAAACAGAAAATTATATGGACATATATACAATAAGTAGAAGGTACCGAAAAGGAAAAAAGTAGAACTGTCTACAAAATACAAAAAGAAATGAGATCCCACCAAAAACAATACTTGTCAAAAAAACCAAGTCGCGCAACTCAGTTGTTCTGCGGTAAAAAGTTGTGAGATCCAAGTAAATTCAAGTCTTCAAATTTCGTCTCAAAATTATTTAATGTTTTATATAAATATATTGAGACTTGGCCAATTGTTCTTGAATAGAGGCCGCGGATTGGAAAGCGCAGCTTTGGACGAGCACCACGTTGAGATAATCACGACGTCGGACGGATGACTTGGTCAAAGTTGCGGGCTCATCTTACGGTGGATGCAATTAGCGTCCGACCGGAATAAATGGTCGACTTTAAGGGATTTGTGTTCAGCAGTCGGCGTCTAATAGCTGAAATGATAACCTTACCAACTGTTCCTATTATAATGATATGTAGTATAATTAAGTAAATTAGTATAGGATATATCTTAAGTTAAGTTGAAGTTGTAATGCCCCAACGGGGCTCATGTTAGGGAATTTAGTATGTTAACACCTAATGTAACCACATGATGCAACAAATAAATAAATAAATGATAATGTCCAACTGCTGGGACACAGGGACTTCTAGCTGGTCAAGTGCGGATTGGTGAATTTCCTTCAAACTCTTTAAGGCTAAACATTGAGAAAACATAATAATATACCGGTTTCCTCAATGTTTAGCTTTGACCGTGAAAGCACGTGTTTGTTTAAAGCGTAGGTATGTACCTACATACATTTCACAAGAAGAAAAATCCGTACAACACAGGCAGCTGAATACGTAAGATTAATAACAATAAAGATGAATGCATAAAAAACTCTTTTTTTAATGATTTTCTAGGTTGTTTTAAAGCCATTAAAGCTGGCAACTAACACAATAAATACAAGCTTGTGTACGCGTAAAACCTCGTTCGAATAATCGAATAAAAATCTAATCAACGAATGTTTTTTGTTTCGTTTTCAAAACAAAGACAATGGAACTCGTTATTTTTCAAAACTGGAACGTAATTTGAAATAGGTTCCGTAAAATTCGCTTGTTACGTGCTGTTTCCCTAATTGCTAAGTACTTGTGCGAGTGTGCTAGTGTTGCCAGATAAAAAGTTTACCCGAAGTGTGTGCTGAAAGTTTGAATTTATCTACATTTTATGCATTTAAATTAATTATAACACGTTTGGAAAATTGTATCCTTCTTCATAATACATAATAGAAAGGGCCAGAAAGGGTTGGCCTCTCATTTTGACTACTACTTTAGTTTTGCAAAGTGATGTAGGTAATTTTTTTTGTTAATACTCTGTGGGTAAGTATTTTCTGTAGTAAAAACTTACCCACAGATAACAGTGTAAATACATAATATATTTATACTTTTAAATGTTGCCTCTATCCAAAATATTAAGGGCCCCAAATCGAAATATAGAACAAAATATGTTCGCCTGGTGCGTGCCATTCACACCATTTTTTGAATATTAAATATAAAGTGGAAATTATTATTAATATTCCAAAACACCTTGTTTAGAACAAATAAATATAACGTGGACAAAAATTAAAACAAACAACTAATGTAAGTAGATTTTATTTATTTACAATCCAAAAATTCTGCAGTTTTTAAAACATTGCGTAAAATTTATTTATTTTAGTGCTATAAAAATTAAAATAACATTATCAACTAGTTGCTAAGTATGAAATAAAATTAATGTGTATGGCTATCACCAAAAAAGGCAATATTTCTATTGTAACCATTATTTGCAGATGCTTACGCAACTTAGTATTTAAATTTAATTTCTTAATTTGAATAGTAGGTACAAACAATCATAAAATGTTCTATGATGGTATTTTGTTACAACGTACAATTATGTTAGCACTTAAATTACCTACAATTATTTCCAAGTTTCTTAAAATTAAAACATTTTGACCTAAAAATTACAACAAAATTTATACGAAAAAGGTGTATCGCGAAATTGTAAAAAGCGCCATCTCTATCGACATGAATGAAACTGGTTATTCCACAGCTGGTTTCTTGTGAAGCGGATAGATGGCACTAGCGTGTTATTTTATGAAACTGGTTAAAGTTGGAACCAAAGCGGTCGCAACATACCAAGTAAGCAATATCTTGAATTAATTTTTTTTTTAAACAAATAAAAAAAGTTTGTAAATTACAAATCACATTAACACAAATCATACTAAAATGTAATTTTAAAAATATTGTTTTAAAAAAGGTTTTGGAAGGGATGAATGTTTGTAGGAGAAAAAAAATTAGATTTGTTAACAATTAGGGCTCACACCATCACACACATAACTGCGAATTCGCATCGCATCGCAAATATCTGCGAGCTCGTAATAAACCTTTATGTTATACTTTATGTTACCTTTATACTTTAACTTAAAGGTCCTCCGCGGCGTCATTATGCGATGCGAATTCGCAGTTATGTGTGTGAGCCCTTAATTAGAAAGGCATGAAAATAAGATACGTAAATTTTAAATATTACTGAGGTAAAAATGGCATTTGGGTTCACAGCGATTGGAATGGGTTTGTAATCTACTTCTTACATTGCTTTTACAGCGATTATAATAAATGCCATATTATCACAATTTATTTTATGAGTCATAGATTAATTTAAAGTAGGTACTTACTACAATTACCTACCTACCTATATATATATACACATTCAATTTATTAATAACCGGAACCATTTACAGATTTTTATTTACTTAATTCGTGTAATACAATATTACGAATGAATATAAAAAAAAGGCGAATGGTGTTACAAATTTTGGAAATTAAGTATGTAAGCATTTCAAAAACAAATTACGTAATCATTACAAATATAATAATTGGTAATCGTTTAGTAGCTGTTTGTTAATCGAGAAACGAAGAATATCAAACCTTTTTATATTAGATATATCTAATAGTTACTTATCAATTAATTTTGATTGAACTTATTTAGTTATTATAAAAAATGTGAGATTTTAAAACTTTGTGTTGTAATCAATAAGTGCTTATGTGTTGTTGTTGAATGCTTCTTTGTATTAAGTTATTTTGTTATTACTTTGAATTTATTGCTAAAAGAGTAACACCCGTTTACACCAACGGTTCTTAGAATTTAATTCTCATCAGACCCGTTCACAATGATACGTGTTTTACTAAGTTGAAACTGTTTAATGTAGGATCCAGGTCAGAAATAACAGTATTTCAATGCTAGACACACACACGAGCATTCGTTTTTATGATCCGAGAAAAACCCCTAATCTTAGTTCAGTTTCTTGTAATTGGACTTTGCGTTTGAAGCGACAATTTGCCAGTGTCGAGCAAAATAAAATTATAGGTAAAGTGAAAAAGATGTTACTCAGTTGATCGCCATTTTGCGTCTACCCCTAATCTTACTCAAGTTGACATCCGATTTGACGGCTTGAACCCGACTGACAATGTAAGATCTGCTTTAAGTGACATTATATTTCTAATACACCTGTTTACAGGGTGTAAGTTCAGTCGATTCCATTTTTGTCGGATCTTACAATTGAATCCAAGAACTTTTGGCCAGGAACCAAAAGTTGTTGGACATGACATCGCAATGTGAACACAACGTTCTTAGGGTTCCGTACCTAAAGGGTAAAATAGTAATAAGGTCCCGCTATTACTAAGACTTCGTCGTCTGTCTGCCAGTCTGTAAGTTGCAAAAGAATTTTGAGGGACGATACATGTCTGTTGCAGCTATAACAACAAATATAAAAACCATAATAAATAAATATACTAACGGGCTCCCATATGACAAACGTGATTTTTATGAAGTTATGCAACGTTAATTCCCGCCAGGTCTTGGATAGGTCTACAAGGATTGCATCATAAACACTTTCAAAAACATAAGCTAGCTTGGATATTTGGGAAGATGTAGGCCAAAGAAAAGATGGACAGACTGTGTGAAGGATGTGTAAGAAAGAGGTGAGTGTTGAGATGACGGGTGACAGAGGGAAATGGAAGCAGAAAACATGTTGTGCCGACCCCACGTGATGTGGGATAAGGTCAGCAAGATGATGACTGTGTGAAGGATGACATGTGTAACAAAGGAGTGAGTGTTGAGATGAAGAGTGACAGAGGAAAATGAAGGAAAAAACATGTTGTGCCGACCCCACGTAATGTGGGTAATGGGCAAGAGAGAATGATGATTTAGCTTATTCAAAAAATATTATGTTATTTCAAAATGTTAAAAATATGACCGCGGAACCCTAGGTTGTATGAGTATATCTCAAACTTACCAAATCAGATCAGACAGAAGACTCGACAAAACTTACCTACCTCCGTGTGACCTCAGAGAACAAAGGCATGTCGAATTTCTTGTAGGTGGATGTAAATTATTTCTCAGGTTAATAAGAAACGTCGAATACATGCAAATACAAAATTTTTCTTTTTGTTTAAATAAGAAAAATATAGTATTTGCTCTTTTTTATTTACTCACGTGTCTTTTTCACGTATGTAAATTAAATCTTTAGTTTTGTTATCTAACGTGATATCAATATAGGTATGTACCTATATTATATTTATAAAGGTACCTACACAATTTAAAATTATCTACAATAATATAAAAAAAAGTTTGTATTTTTTTGTTTTGCAAAGCAATGTGACTGCTACTACTGTCAGTTGCCAATGGATATTTCAAAGTAAACGATTTACGACTCCTTCGACAATTATCATCATAATTCAACTTATTCTCATACATCTATAACAAACTATTAAAAAAAACTATTATAATTGAAAACTATTCTTGAATTAGACAACCTATTGCTCTAAACTGTATGAAGATTTATTTTATAGACTTAGAGCATATCTCGAACATAAAGACAGACAGATGCGACGGGGAATTTTAACTTATAATTTTGTATATCTTAGTTTTTTAATAAATTTAAAATTTTGACAAACTACTTTTAAAAAAAATATTGAAGTATATTGTACATAAAATATAAAAAAAACAATTACAGTTGACAATTACGTTATATCATTATGATTACTTACTATTATATACATATTAAGATTTATATTAGGCACGTAAACAATATTAACTAAAGATTTACCCCACAGCTCTAAATGATTTCGCCAAAATAACTATAATTAAGAACAAGTTTTAAACTTGCACGCTGTTTGCTTTCCGGATTTTCCATCTTTAAAACTTCTATAATTCCAAAATCACAAACCCGCACTTGGCTAGCGTCGTGAATTAAGGCCTAAGCTCTTTCGTCAAGAGAGAAGTCTGTATGTCCCAGCAGTGGGAACGATAAAGGAGTGTTGATGAAAACTTCTTTAAATTACTTTTGAAATAAACCAACGTAATTACCAAAAAAAAATTGGTAATTATTACGTAGGTACTTTCTTACGTTTCCTAATTTACGGTATTTCAAGCAATATTCCTTTATTTCTGGTTTTTGTTCATTTTATAGTATTTAAAGCAATATTCCTTTAATTCTGGTTTTTGTTAATTGTATAGTATTTCAAGCAATATTCCTTTAATTCTGGTTTTTGATCATTTTATAGTTCTGAACAATTAAATTAATAATAATTCATATTTTTTATCCTTAGTAACAGAACACACTGTGTTGACAAAACTTTACATAAAAAGAAATAGAATGAGAGTGTGTAATGTTGATGTGTTCACTTTCTAAATTATCATTTATCATTATATAATTCAATTCAAAATAATGTGGACTAACCACATTATTTTGATTATATCTCTCTGTATTTGAATATCGAAACTTTTACATATTTACGTCATTCCCGTTTTTAAAACGAATAATGCTAAAATGTGCTATATATTTCCTTTGGGCAATTTACATTAACATTAACAAAACTACTCTTTCTTGACTTAGCAACATTTCTTCCCCAAAATATAAAAAATAACCCAATAACAAAAGTATCTTCCAAAAACTTATCCCTAATATAAAATTATTTTATGACTAAAATTAACAATATGTTCACATGTATGTTATTTTAACCAACTGTACAAAAAGAAGGACGCAAATAATCCAACTTTGGAAGCTCAACGACGCGACACTGTTGAGAGTTACTGAAACAAAAAAAAAGGAATTTCATGATTTTTTAAATATTATATTGTTTTTTTATTAATTGTTAGGCATTAGGGTTATAGTATAAAAGTAAAGATATACATCATAATTAAGGTATGATCATATAAACTCAAAGGCAAACTCATTTAACACCATTCTACTAGATGCTACGAGTACGAGGCGTAGCTCGTAGTTGCAAGTTTAGAAGAAATAGAAGCGATGACGTAGTGGCGAGGTTGGTTTAACAGTCAGAACGTCCATGCGTATAATGGAAGATGTGGGTTCGAGTCCCGCATCTCGCTGATAAGCTACTTCGTCTTAATTTTTTCTACACAAATTTAGAATATTATAATTGTTAACATTTTCATTCTCACTCCTCAAAGAGCTTATAATAGTGTCAGGGGTAAACAGGCCTAAGCCGACTCGCAACTGAAAAAAGGTAGTACCACAAAAGGTAGAAACGGAATCTTTATAAGATCTATTCGTTGTCCGTTGTTGCTTGGCTGAGCTGTTGTATACGGAGCATCCACAATCGCCTACTACGGTACAGTGAGTTGGTGATCTCCACCGTCAAAGTGAGATCAGTGTCAGAGGTGAAGAAGTCCAGATTGGCTGATCTGTTGTAGACGGTGAAGCCTCAACTGCCTACAGTGGAACAGCGAGCTGGCAACCTCCACGTCGAAGTGAGCGACTATCTAAGGTCATACTCACTTCTCTCCGGCCTAGGATCAGTGTCAGGCGCGAAGAAGTCCAGATTGGCTGAGCTGTTGTAGACGGTGAAGCCTCAACTGCCGACTGTGGAACAGCGAGCTGGCAATCTCCACGTCGAAGTGAGCGACTATCTAAGGTCATACTCACTTCTCTCCGGCCTAGGATCAGTGTCAGACGCGAAGAAGTCCAGATTGGCTGAGCTGTTGTAGACGGTGAAGCCTCAACTGCCGACTGTGGAACAGCGAGCTGGCAATCTCCACGTCGAAGTGAGCGACTATCTAAGGTCATACTCACTTCTCTCCGGCCTAGGATCAGTGTCAGGCGTGAAGAAGTCCAGTTTGGCTGAGCTGTTGTAGACGGTGAAGCCTCAACTGCCTACTGTGGAACAGCGAGCTGGCAACCTCCACGTCGAAGTGAGCGACTATCTAAGGTCATACTCACTTCTCTCCGGCCTAGGATCAGTGTCAGGCGTGAAGAAGTCCAGCTTGGCTGAGCTGTTGTAGACGGTGAAGCCTCAACTGCCTACTGTGGAACAGCGAGCTGGCAACCTCCACGTCGAACTGAGCGACTATCTAAGGTCATACTCACTTCTCTCCGGCCTAGGATCAGTGTCAGGCGTGAAGAAGTCCAGCTTGGCTGAGCTGTTGTAGACGGTGAAGCCTCAACTGCCTACTGTGGAACAGCGAGCTGGCAACCTCCACGTCGAAGTGAGCGACTATCTAAGGTCATACTCACTTCTCTCCGGCCTAGGATCAGTGTCAGGCGTGAAGAAGTCCAGCTTGGCTGAGCTGTTGTAGACGGTGAAGCCTCAACTGCCTACTGTGGAACAGCGAGCTGGCAACCTCCACGTCGAAGTGAGCGACTATCTAAGGTCATACTCACTTCTCTCCGGCCTAGGATCAGTGTCAGGCGTGAAGAAGTCCAGCTTGGCTGAGCTGTTGTAGACGGTGAAGCCTCAACTGCCTACTGTGGAACAGCGAGCTGGCAACCTCCACGTCGAAGTGGGCGACTATCTAAGGTCATACTCACTTCTCTTCGGCCTAGGATCAGTGTCAGGCGTGAAGAAGTCCAGATCGGCTGAGCTGTTGTAGACGGTGAAGCCTCAACTGCCGACTGTGGAACACCGAGCTGGCAACCTCCACGTCGAAGTGAGCGACTATCTAAGGTCATACTCACTTCTCTCCGGCCTAGGATCACTGTCAGGCGTGAAGAAGTCCAGATTGGCTGAGCTGTTCTACACGGTGAAGCCTCAACTGCCTACTGTGGAACAGCGAGCTGGCAACCTCAAAGTGAGCGACTATCTAAGGTCATATACTCACTTCTCTCCGGCCTAGGATCAGTGTCAGGCGTGAAGAAGTCCAGCTTGGCTGAGCTATTGTACACGGTGTACACGGACGCGCGGCAGGCGACCCTCATCCGCCCACTGTGGAACAGCGAGCTGGTGACCTCCACTGTGGACTTCACTGTGGTCCAGAGGAGACCGCTGTCTGATGGGTGGAAGGTTGTCTCTGTTGACAGCAGCTGGAATTGAATGGTGTGATTTAAGTTTATTATTTTTTAAACGACATTCTAATTAATTGTGAATCTGGTTATCGGATGCCGTTAAATATAGGCCAACTATTCAGCACCGGAGCGGTTTAAATTTAACGCACCGTTATAAGAATAAGAATAATGTTTATTTGCAAACATGAGTTACAATTTAATTACAAAAAGATGTTCAGTTGTTACAGTTCCATACATGTTTTGCTTATTTAGAGCATGCAAATATTTGACGTAAATAATTCAAGGAAAAATATGTAGGAAAACAGATAAGATTACGGGAAAATTAATTGTAAGTAAAATCATTTTATATGTCAGATTCAATTAAATTCAATTTCAATTATAATTTTATTTATCAGTCAAAAATTCATTTACGTGATAATAACATTTAGTGGTCTAAAGTTGAGTTCATTCTTAAACATTGTAACTCTTTTATATTTTTGGAGGTTTTGTCTGTTCACGTTCGTAAGTGATAACCCTCTGAATCCTTACACGTGACCTCCGGGTGGTGCTAAGAACAGTCTCTGGTGGTAGGCTTCGGCCGCGGCTTGTCACCACCCTCCGGGCTGGGCCATTGCCCGCGTCCGAAAAAATCGCTTCACGCACTGGCGTGAAGCGATTTTTTCGTGTTTTGTAATGTGGTCCGGAGAAGCCATCTACCTTCTAGGTCTTCATGTCCCATCTTAGACCACATCGTCAGTTTACATCAGGTGAGATTGTGGTCAAATGAAAGCTTATCGAGCATAAAAAAAAAAAAAAAAAATATTATTGGGTATTTTATTATAGATTTTAGGTTATATTTATAATGTTGTTGCCTGTGTTAGTATTAAAAAAAAATTGATAGTTAAATAAAATAAAATAAATTATATTAGCATCATTAGTACGTACCGGTTCCTCATTGATGTAAATAGTGAGATTGGCAGCTGGTTTTGCCGGCGCCGACGTGCAGTTGGCGAGGAGCACTTCTCCCGGCTGGTAGCTGTCCTTGTCTGCCAGCAGTACCGGCCCTGATGTGGGAGGCACTGGAATGATACGGTTTTTGGTTACTTTTGTAAAGATAAAAGGATTTCTCAAGTATATACTAATTATAACTCTTCCTTAGTTTCTTTCTAACAGTCAACAGTAACAAACAAATATGACGTAGCGCACAGTACTCGTATTTATATAAAACTCCTATTTTTGGCTCATATTTAACTTAACACACAATTGCGACTATTACAGAGATAAACAAGGGTTATAAGCTTTTAATACATACAGACACATAATATTACTTGAAATGTTTGTATGCATAATAAGGTTAGAAATTTAAGATTAAGATAGCATTTTCTTTTGTTTTTTCAAAATCAGGGAATGTTTTTTAACAGTAAAATGAGCTAGCAAAAAGGATTTAATTTTTTTCTGTCCAGAGCACATCGATATTTTCCACCCTGTATAGCGATAGTGCTAGGTAGATGCCACCGCGCCACCAACCACCACCAAAATCGCGATCACCGCGTGGACATCGGTTGAACAGTATGCTTTCGCGTTGTACAGTCAACAGAAAACGTAAGTATTCAACATTTTCAAAACATCTTCTAGAGTGGCTTGCCAAATACAACAGGTTATACCAAAGTATCAAAATCCATAATACATACTTTATATTTCCACTCAATTACAATATTAATACACGAGTGCACTTAACTAGCGAGGAGAGACTGACGACACCGTGCCTAAAACCTACAAGTCAGCCCAAATACTGTGGCTACCTAGCCGTTATAAATCTGTCAAATGCAAATGATCATACTATCAACATAGTTAGTACTATATGTGATCATGATCACGTATTTCTATGACACGTTATTTTTACCTTAACATTTAACAAACAACAATCGACCGTAAGTTTTGACATAATCTACTGTTTATATTATTAGGAACCCTATTTCATCAGTTTCTTTTGCGACTGTACCTAACAGTTTTGATTTTAAACAACCAAGAAGAGACATCTGCAAGTGTTTACAGAACATTACTGTAAACACTTGCAGATGTTGTAACTTCAATTCATTTATCTCTCTTCTCACAGCTTTGCAAACGGACCCTTAACCAATTCTCCATTACAGCAGTCGTAAGATACCATAATATTATTCGATTTGGCTCAACATTTATGATTTGGTCCGACTCATAAAATATACTATTGGTTGATATGCATAAACAACAACAAAACGAAGAAACTGTAAACAAGTTTATGGTACAAAACAATGAAGTTATAAAACGGAGCTGAATATTATATTTGTATGTTTGTATATCTGTTTACAAAGACGAGAAATTTACCCAATTGTTATGTTAATTTCATCTTCAACAAATTGTTTATAAACTGAGAATATTTTATAAGTTTTAATAGTAGTTTGAAAGTTTTAATTATATTCTACTTGTTTGAATTAACTAAAATTATGTACCTAATACTCTAGTATTAATTAGAGCTATAACTGTAAAGTACTTAACCACTTGAACGTCCTCTGGCACTTTTGTGCCACAAAATTTTATGCCGACTTACGTCCATGGTACAAAAAGGCCACACGTGGTTTTAGCTCTTTTGGTTTCGGATTTATTTATTATCTATTATGCCAAGTTGCTACTGTCAATGTCAGATGTCACTGTCAATAATTATTCTACCAATGTGTGCGTGTTCAAATAATGTTAATATTTGAAAATAAACGGAAATAATACTCATCCAATTTTAATATTTGAAGTCATAAAATAAGCTGAGTTCAAAATATGCTATTTAATGTTTAGTATTTTTTATTAAATTCCGTTAATTTACATAAATTAGGTATATTTTTTACAAACTTTAAATTGTCTTATACACTAATCTCCGCAATATTTTCTTTGTTTATTAGATTTTCTGTGAGAGCATTATCTGCTAAGCAGTAGAGTTTCAACTTTTATAAAAATCAAATAACTTTCTCATGTGCACAAATACATTGAAAGAAATTTCCAGGTTTATCAGACTTGTGACCAGATAACGTAAAAGACCCATATTTGCGAGAAAATCGAGTTTGTTCTTATCCCAACTTGATTTCAATGTCCCAGAGTGACGGTCGGAATATAAATTGTGGAGGTTTTGCATAATACCGGTTGTTTGTCCACTCCGAATGCAGTATTCTGTGATCTTTCCGGAGTGTTAAAGGTAAAGATTAAGATAACTCTGTCGATGGACGTGTGTTTTTAAGATTGATTGGATGGAGTTTTGCAGTATGAAACCAGTCATTTGAATATAAAGGGTTTTCAACATTTTGTCACATATAATGGTCCGCCATTTTGAGCAATGTGATGGTGGAAACGTAAGGTACCTAGATATCCATTGACAGAGTAAATACTAACTTACAAAAAGTTGACAAATCTCTAACATACACGGTTTCTGAGACATTTGGTTGTAAAAAGTACAAATTTATATTAAATTTATTTTTTACTTGAATGTTTGTGCTAAGTTTTTAATAACGTAACGGCTTAACGGATTTGAATGAGGTTTATACTATAACCCTAAGCGATCCTTCACACCTTTTTCAGGGGACCTAGCTGTAAACCTTTTTCTACCTACCTTTTTCACTGTAGCCGAAATCGGCATTATTATTTTAACAATAACACGGCCTTAGGCGGCCTCTAAACGGTCAATTATATTGCACAATATTGCGAATTGTGCAATTTAATTGACCGTTTAGGGTTAATATTGAAGATTGCACAATGATTGGCCGAAAGTTTGAGCGAGTTTAATTTTTATTGCACCATGTTTTTCGCACGGTGCACACGGGATCAATACTATTCTCCGACTGAACGCGAAAACATTGTGCTGTTCGTATTGTTGTGCAATATAATTGGTCGTTTGGATCAAAGCGCCTTTCAATCTTATTGTACAATAAAAGTATTGTACAATGTTATTGTAGGTCTAGAGGCCGCCTTATACTACAAAACTATTTACTGTAGTACTAGGCCGTGGAATGGCAAGCGCCACGTCATTATGTCCATCAACAAGATGGACAGACGACTTGGTCATGGCTTACAATGGAAATAATTATGTATATTATTATATATATATTATATATATAATATATATATATTATATATATATATAATATATATATATTATATATATATATAATATAAATATATATATACATCCGTATAAACCGAAATAACTGGTCATCTTTAATAAATAAATAATAAATAAATAAATATTTCCAGACAATGCACACAACAACATCTAGCCCCGTGGTAAGCTCTAAGCTTGTGTTACGGGTACTAGATATCTGATATACTTAATATAATAGTCTTACATATATTGATATTTTTTATTATACATATTAAACACCCAGACCAAGGAAAAAGTGCTTGCATAACATACAAACACTTTCACCCTCGGAGGGAATCGAACCCGCTACCTCTTGCGCCTAAAGCGGACCCTCGCCCACCGCGCCACTGAAGCAGTCAAGAGTCTTTGAGGGAGGATGGAGGAAGGCCTATGATGATAGTTAGTATGCTATAACGTTAACGGTGATTTGAAATGAGACGTACTGTTATAAGGGGCCTCGCCAGAGAGTTAAAATAAAAAAAAATAACACTTTTTATTGTAATTTTGTTCGAGACGTGTGCGTCGTCTTAGGATTTTCAAACCTCTCAAAAAAAATGCTCAATAAATAGTAACGCTTTCATCAAAGAAAAACTTTATAAACGTTTATCAATAGACGAGAATTTCGGATAAATTTAATTAACCCTTTGTGAAACACGACAAATGGTATCAATAGCGTGCTAGGAAACTGGGAATCAACAATGCGAGATCTGAGAACTGTTTTGACTGTGCGGTGTATATATTTGTGTATCAATGTACAGGGCAATCAATACTTTGTGACATTGAGCGAAGTACCTTAATTTTCTAGTTGGTGGTCCAAATCTATGCCAATATTTTGGAGAGTTTGTTCGTATGTTTGTTTTAACGCTATAATCTCATTAACTACTAGTCTGATTTAAAAGATTATTTTAGTGTTCGATAGACCATTTCTCGATTAAGGTTATTTTTTACTATTGTAATTTTGATGTGAACAAAATTTTGTAGGTGATTAGCCAGATTACTACAGTTTTTCAAATAGTTAGGAGAACAAGATAATCCGTGTTTTTTTGTAATTTGGTTTTAAAATTTGAATGAATTCTCGAAAATCTCAATTATGAAAGTGTTTTTGTTATGGTTTTTCTATCTAAGCCTAAATTAATAAATTGGTTTAAGGCCGGCCAGTATTCAGTTAATATGTTCTCACAATTACGAACATTTTTCTCAAAATATCAGTTTATGTGAACCAAGTCGGTGATACAAAAAAATACTAGATAAGTTGAATACATCCAAAACTAAAAAAATCGGGGATATATCTACATGGGAATTAAATGGATAACTATGGAGTTTTGGGACATCCTGTACTGGTTTCTAAATAAATACATAAACACAGAATTTGCTTCACGTACAGATTCATTGTTCGCTCAAATCACACTGAATTCCTATATCCAATTAAACTAATTAAATGATCCATTGAAACTATTCGCTGTAAGTAGCTTATTATTGCCAGCTCTATTTAATCGCCTAAGCATAATACGAATTGAAAATAATAACCTTAATTAAATGTAAAGAGCTTCCACTTCTCCGATTCCTGGTTACATACGTACCTATCAATTAATTGTTTAATTTCCGCTGTAATGCAAAGCACTGTATAATTAACCTTTATATAATCTTTACTAATATTATAAGGCTAAAGAATTTATTTATTTATTTATTTGTTTGAGCTCGCTAATCTGAGGAACTGCGGCCGTTGGGGCAAGAAACTTCTCGAATGGAGACCATCGGCAAACGCAGAGTAGGACGTCCACCAAGTAGATGGACGGACGAGGTAGCGGGCTCGCGGTGGTTACAAGCTGCTACCGACCGACGTCACTGGAAGTCTTTGAGAGAGGCCTATGTCCAGCAGTGGACGTCCTACGGCTGAAATGATGATGATGATGATGAGTCCAAAAGCATGAACAACGGCGCTGTGGCGTCTAACGTGGTAAATATGAGCCTGTAATTTTAATCTTAATTTTGTAGATACATAATAATGATGTATCCACAAACTAAGATTGAAATTGTAGTATGTCTAGTACCCGTTACACAATCTTAGAGCTTATCACGGGGCTAGATGTTGTTGTGACCGAATATATTTATTTCAATTAATATTTACTGTTCGCGCCTAAGAAATCAGTTCACTTCTGCATGGACCAAACGCAGCGCTCCACATCTTCACGTGTTTTTAAGTAAATTACACCACTGGTCAATTGTTCCCCCATCCATAAATCCTTGAACATTGTAATAATAATTCACATTCGCCATATTGATCATAAAGTCACAAGACGTTCGTTACAATAAAATATATATCAGAATCAGAACCAGATAGGAATAGTCTAGGACCCAGTCGTAGGTATCCAAATAGGCTTGGTGATTTTATTACCATGTATATGGAGAGAGAGACAGAGAGAAAGAAACATTTATTGACACAACAAAACAAAGAAAAACAACAAATAGGTTAAAATTTTTGTGAGATATGCCAAAAGGCCTCAGCATAATGCAACGCCACACTTAGAGCGCGGAGGTGCGCTGAATTTCAGACGAGACCTTAGAACACAAACATCACGAATATTATGGAAGTCTTCTTCTTCTTAAAGGAAAGCGATAATGATAATAACATTTATGAAAATCCTGGACCTAAAAATCATTGTAAAAGAATATTTCTGTGTGTACAATGATCTCTTTCCATCCAAAGGTTGCCTGGAAGAGATCGCTTTTAGTGATAAGGCCGCCCATTGTCTCACTTTTGCTACGCACAATTCTTTGTAATATATTTTTTTTGGTGTTTCACTAAGGAATATTATATTGTATTGTATTTATTGTATTTCTATTGTTATAATCTAAATTAAGAATATCGACCCGATTACAAAACTTTGGTACCTTAAAAGTAACTCATAGTAATTTTTAATGTGTATGTGTAATTTGAGGTCCTACTTGAGTATATTTGCAGACATTCGGTCCCACTTGAGTATATTTGCAAACATTCGGTTACCCTTCGCCACATTCACCCCCAATACCTTTTAAACCGCTCAACCGATTTTCAGCAAACATGTTTAAGAACACTTGCGCGTAATTTACCTTTAATACAATAAAAACGAAATACACTACTCAACAAAGTCTAGGGAACAAGCAATAATACTTCAATTTTTGTGTGAAAACTCGTAAAAACGTACAGGTCACTAAAATTTATAAATTAAGGCTGGAAGAGGAATAAATCATTTGTTCGAAATTCAAAAAATATTAAACAAAAGCGCGAAAGCTTTCAAAATAAGAAGGAGAAACCGAACATGGTCGCAGAGTAAAGGGTCTGCTAGCATAAAGTTGTTGTGATTTTTGTCATGTATCGATTTTTTTTCTTGTGAAAAGCCATAACCGCCAACTTTTTCGATATTTTTGAAACTCTAAGCGTTATGTCACGTCGTCATTTACCGCGGGAACATATGCTTAGGGCTGTGGGTATGTTGGAAGCTAGACGCAGTCAACGCGATATCGCGGCCGCTGTTCACACACAGCCAAGTGTAATTTGCCGTTTATGGGCACGCTACAGGGCTACAGGAGATGTAGCCGAACGTCACCGTGGATGATACACCCATAGACATCCATACTACCCAGAGACAAGATCGATTTCTGCAAAATGCTGCAAGAAGGCAGCCCCAGATTACAGCTCGCCAGTTGGTAGGAAGACTCCAGTCCCAGCACCAAGTGGTTATCAGTGACCAAACTGCCAGGAGAAGATTACATGAAGTCAATCCTCGCGCTCGCAGACCATTAAGAGTTCCAGCTTTGCGACATGGAAATCGAGGGCGTCGTTTATTGTGGGCTAATGCACATTTACGATGGACCGACAATCAGTGGGCACGTGTTCTCTTTTAAGATGAGTCTCGCTTCGGATTTCATCCTGATTCAAAGAAAGTGCGTGTTTGGCGTGTTCCTGGTCGCCAAAGTAGACTTCGAAATCCTCAGGAAGTTCATCCTTATCAAAGCGGAACGATCACGGTGTGGGCTGGAATTCGCCTGGGTGGGAGAACTGATCTCGTTTGCATACGAGGCAATTTGAACGCAGAGCAATACATTGAACAGGTAGTGTATCCTATGGTCATCCCCCACCACCAGCAGTTTGGCCAAGATTTCGTGTTCATGCAGGATAATGCACGTCCACACACCGCAAGACAGGTGATGAATGTGTTCAGCGAGCACAATATCACGGTATTAGAGTGGCCTGCTCAGTCCGCCGATCTCAATCCAATTGAGCATGCATGGGATTTAGTCCGAAGAAGAGCTTTCAGTGATTTTCCTCAAAATTTTAACAAGGGAGAAGAACTTTTTTCGCATATCTCCAGAATATGGAGCCTTATTCCACAGGCGACAATTGATAACTTGATACTCAGCATGCTACGCCGATGTAGAGCCGTGGCTAATGCCTTGGGGGGTACAACGGATTATTAAACAGCGGCAAATAATGTTTGTTCATTTAATTTCCACGTAAGCGTCATATGTTTTTGTAATTTGAAGATATTTTTTTTTGGTTTACGCACTCTTTGAGTTTTTTTAATGAAACTTTATTTTTTTACATGAACGCTTTTTATTTAATTGCATAACTGATATCAAGAATAAATTTCGCTTCTTTTGATGTATAACATCTGGGACAAAAAAAAGTTGAATCAAAAGTATACACTAAAATATCCTTGTTCCCTAGACTTTGTTGAGTAGTGTAGAAATCACTTTATTTATTCGGGAGCTATGATGCCACAGACAGACAAACAAATGAAATGAAATGAACTGAAATGAAATATTTATTGCTGTTAACTAGGTGGTAATGTATACATTGGTCTTATATCTATTGTTATGTGTCTCTAGTCTGCCTTTCGGGCTTACAGCATTATCATGCATCTAAAGTGTTAAATTATAATTTATTCATATATAATTAATGTCAGTCATACAATGTCAATATGAAATGAAATGAAATGAAATACATTTATTTTGGTACAAACAAATAACAGCACAGTAGACAGCAAACAAACAGACACAAGAAAAAAAAACATAAAAAAGACCACAAACAGAAAATTAGCTGCCAGGCTGTGCTGCCATGTACCAAAAAAGGAGCAGTCTCAGCTTAATGCCACTCCGCTCCCCGAGAGAGGGATCGAAGCAACGCTGGTTTTCAGACTGCTCCTGATTGGATGACATCACAGTCTGTACTTTATAATTAGATACAGTACAATATACACACTTTTCAAATAACATACAAAAATAAAATACAGAAAAAAAAAACAGTTCGATTACTATTTATAAAAAAAAAGAGAAACGTAAAAGACGAGGAGAAAAACCAACCTTACATTTAAATAAATATCTGTATCTGTCATTGTGACAGTGACGTAAAACGATTAGTTTATGATTTTTATTGCACAGATTGCACTGCACTTGACCTTGACCGACAACGCCACGTGCGTGCGAGACACGTTTTCACTGATATCATCATACGTCATCAAAATTCAACAACTAAAATATTACAATACTGAATTTACAAGTGACAAACAAAAAGTTGTACTAAATCGTTTCATCTTAATGTTGATGTAAAGCATTATTCTCAAATCGTCTCGTTATGAGAGCCCTTGTGCCCATGAGATTAATCATCTGGAGTGAAAAGATGAAGCAGTATAATCAGAGCAAAAGACAAGTGTACATAGTAAGTGACAAATATGAGGATGGAAAGGAAAGAAACCTGAGGTAAGAATAATTTACATTTACACATCATAATAAATACAGAAATATACTTGAGTCAACAACCCAAAACAATTTACTTAGATAAATAGGTTTTTGTTCATATTAAATAATGTACCTAGCATAATTAATACTTTAATAAAATAATAAATTAATACTTTAATACTTTATAAATATAATTATAAATAATTGAATAATTTATTAACCTATAAGTACATGTGTAATATTAATATGTGACAGAGGTGTGAATGTTACGATGTAAGAAAGTAATGTGTTGAGATGAAGAATGACGGATGAATATGTAAGTAAAACATTTTGTGCCAACCGCACATAATGTGGGAAAGTGCAAGAGAATAGTATGTTGATGATAAAAGTAAAACACTACTTAGTTTTTTGAAGTTTTAATAGCTCAGCTTTATAGTGACGTTTAAAAGTTGAAATTGTTTTTAGGTTCCTGACTGGCGGAGGTGTATCATTCCAGCAACGTGATGAGGCAAATCGAAAAGACCCACGAAATGTAATGGTTCTGTGCCGGGGAGTAATAAATATAAGCTGAGAGCTGTTACGCTTTGGATACCTTGAGAAGTCACCGGCCCACCTAAGTTTGTCATATAGGTAAGTTGGCTTTTTATTTTGAATTAGTCCAAACATAAGTGTTGCCAGATGTAACTTCCTGCGTGCTTCCATCTTCATTATGTTAAAGGAATTAAGGAATGGGGTAACATGGGATCTAGGTGGGATGCTAAAACAAAAACGAGCACAGGCATTCTGAACTCTTTGTATAAGTTGTGACGTTCTTTTTAAGAGGCATGGACCATACACTGTGTCACAGTAATTTAGACGTGATAACACCAATGACTCACAAAGAGTTATTCTAAGATCTTGGCTTAGATATGGGCGCACTTTATACAAAATTTTAAGGCGATAGAAACATTGACGTACCATATCTGCAATGTGAGATTCAAAATGTAGGTGCTTGTCCATGATTAAGCCTAAATTTTTGGCTTCCTCAACACGTTCGACAGGTTCACCATTTACTCTAATGCACATATTGGTATCAGCAAGCTTGTGAAGCAATCGCCTAGTCCCAATTAGCATGTATTTAGATTTTTTGGGGTTTAAGAGTAAACAATTAGAATTAGACCATTTAAAAATGTTGGCTAGATCTTGGTTAATCTTTGTTTCAGCACTAACCCAATCTGATGGAGGGAAAGAAAGATAGAGTTGAACATCATCTGCATAGAGATGATATTGACAGGAGTTAATGGAATTGATGATGTCAGCACAGTACAGAGCAAACAGAAGTGGGCCAAGGACTGATCCCTGTGGTACTCCACGAGATACTAGGCGCGGCGAAGACTTAAGAGGCGTACCATTTATTGGAGATATGATTTCTACCACCTGCAATCTACATTCAAGGTAACTGGCGAACCATTCTATTGTTTTATTATCAAATCCATAGTAGGCAAGTTTTGAAAGAAGAAGAGATATATTAAGACTATCAAATGCTTGTGAAAAATCCAGCAATACCAAAATGTTACAATTACCCTCATCTTGTCCTGATAGCAAGTTGTCTACAACATCCATAAGGGCTGTTGATGTGCTCAAACCTTTCCGGAATCCCGACTGTCTACTAGGAAGGATAATATATATTTACTTTATCATTAAAAAAATCAATAATAGTATAGTATTCCTTTTCTTCCAAAAATTTAATCAGTTTATTTTTAAATGCATTCAAATTATCGTCCGAACGTATCGACTTTGGAATTTTATTATATATTTTAGGTGCCATTCCAAAAACACTTTTTCTACATAAGGCAGTTCTAGATGGATGAATACGTAAGGTTCCCCCACGGCGTGATCCAGTCTCAAACAAATCAAAGCGACTAAGATTAGTTCGGACAAAATACGCAACTTCGTATATATACAGGGAAGCCAGCGTCAGAATTTTCCACTTTTTGAAAACACCCCTGCATGTGTCAGTCTGTCTCATACCAAACATTGCTCTTATGCATCTCTTCTGAGCTCTAAATATTTTTAATTTATTTGATGAGTTTCCCCAGAATATTATGCCGTACCTCAGTATAGATGCAGCATGCCCATAATATGCTGTAAGTAAAGTTGTGGTGTTTGCTATTTTACTTAGTTTATATAGTGCATATGAATATTGATGGATACGATTGCATAGTAAGTCTGTATGAGCTTTCCAGTCTAACTTGTTATCTATCTGTAATCCTAAAAACTTCGTATATTCGATAAATTGTATTTGTTGATTTTGATATTTTATGTCCATTGGCGATGAAATAGTCATTTTTGGTTTAAAATTCATTAAATATGTTTTAGTTATATTAATTTGTAAATTATTATGTTCTAGCCACTTGATTATTGATGTCAGTGTATTATTAATGTCAATTGATTGATTATTATTAGATATGTCATTAGTAAATAGTATTGTGCTATCATCAGCGAATAAGGTCATATAGTTATTAGTTATCAGGGGGAGATCATTAATATATATTATGAATAGCAATGGTCCTAGCACACTTCCTTGGGGCACCCCATGTAGTACAGCTCTTAGTGAGGAAGTATACGTAGTCTCGCATCGTGTAACAGGACATAGTCTTTTTATTTGAGTAACTTGTTGTCTGTCACTTAGGTAAGACATAATGAGATCCCTAACATTGCCTCTTACACCGTATCTCTCAAGTTTATCAATAAGTAGCTTATGATTAACATGATCGAAAGCTTTGCTCATATCCATATACATACCAATAGCCATGTGTCTCTTATCAACTGCTTTAATTACTTTATGTAGAAAATCGAATATAGCCATGTTTATGGTTTTATCTTTTCGGAAACCATATTGACGCTCTGTAAACAACTTGTTACATTCAAAAAAACTATTAAGTTTAGAGTAAATTATTCTCTCAAAAACTTTTGAAATAATTGGAATAAGTGCTACGGGTCGATAGTTATTGACTTGTCTTTTATCGCCTTTTTTAAATAGAGGTCTGACTATTGAGAGTTTCAGTTTATCTGGGAAAATACCATTCTCCATGCAACTATTTAAAATAAAACTCAGGACAGGTGCTACAATGCCAGCAACTTCTTTTAACATTTTGGTAGATATTCCATCAAACCCTACACTATTTGTGTTTTTTAAGGACATTATTGTCTTATGTATGTCAAATGGCGTTACCGGAGTCAAAAACAATGACTTATTATGAACTGGTACGTATGTGTTGTGTGTGTGATTATTATTATTAATGTCATTATGATCCATGTCCAAATTAGTATTACCAATGTCAATATTATTAGTATTATTATCCAATATGTCATGCATTTTACCATGTCTTTTAAAAATAATGTCAGTATTGCTATTTTTAATGTCAGTTTTATGGTCACTCTGTGTCTTAACTATGTTAATAAAATGGTCATTAAAAATATTCGCTAGTTGGTGAGGGTTAGAAATAATTTTATCACATATCACTAGTTTTGTGATCCCCTCTTTAGGTTCGTTGTGACTGAGTTTGTTAATTATATTCCATGTCATTTTACTTTTATTATCAGAATGTTTTATTAAATAATCATTTTGGGCTTTTTGAGTTAGTCTTATGATTCTTTTATATTGTGCAGAGTATTTTTTAAATTTATCTTTACATTTTGCGGTGCTCGTGTGTCTGTACTGCCACAATAAATTCCTTTTTATTTTACTACATTTTTTAATACCTTTAGTTATCCACTTAGGCTTTTTGTAAGCGTTTACTTTGATTTTGTAGTATGGAAAGCATAAATTATAAAATAACAAGAAAATGTCATGGAAATTATTAAAAGCTAGGTTGGGGTCATTACTTTGAAAACAAGAGTCAAAAGATAAAGCTACCAATGCTTCCTGAAACTTACGTATATTGTCACGGCTATAGTCTCTAACCTCCACAAACCAGTATTTAAGTTTGCAGAATTTTGTCACTGGTATCTTGCATATTTGCGCAGTATGATCCGACAATGCAAAATCTGATAATTCTCCTACCGTACCTTTAACGTTATGCAACACATTGTCTATGCTCGTATTGCTGCACAGTCTAGTAGCTTCAGAAAATTGAAATTTTAAATTGTATCCAGTGATAAAGTGTCGGAACAGGGTAGAATGTGAATTGCATTTAAGGATATCAATGTTGAAATCACCGCAGATAACTATTTTGTAACTATTCCTACAACATATTTTTTCTAAAATTAAATGAAATTGATCAAAAAACATTTTTAAACTTTGGGCTTTGACTCGGGGGGGTCTATAAATACATAATATATAAAGTTTATGTCTAACTAATTTAATAGCTGAGCACTCAAGTATGCCCTGTATAGACAGATCGACAATAGCCTGTGTGTTTTCATAATCATGTTCTTCTCCAACTAGAATACATGAGCCTCCATGCCGCGAGTCTCTGCAATAGGCAGAAGCTACTCTAAAATTGGATACATTGACCCGTACAATATCATCCCTTAACATGTTATGTTCGGTTATACATAGAACGTCAATATTCTGGTCTTCTGTTTTGAGGTTATCTAGAACTACCATTAACTGTTCTGATTTACCAATAAGCCCGTCAATATTTTGATGCATTACATTAAGATGTTTGAACACGAAAAAGATGATTATCATTATTATTTTTATTTATATTACATCCAACATGGTCAGACTGAAGGTCTTCGTTAATTTGCGTGCCTTGATGGGAGCAAGGTATACCCTTTACTCCTTCTGTTTGGGATGCTTTCTCGGCAGTCACTTGTTTCACAACAGTGTTATTACTAGGCTTACTTTTAAAATTTAAATAATTATTACGATATGAAACTCGTAATATTTCTCTGTATAACAATTTACATGCTTTTTCCTTGTTCCATTCGTACATTTCTCGGTCGTTTAATAACACATATTCGGAATTATCAAAATATTGGCATGCATGTCTAATCATATTATTTAATAAACCTACATTTAAATATTTATTCCTAAACACATTACCTACTATAACATTTGTAAATTTTAGCTGCTCTATTGTATAATATAGATGAGATTGAGCATGCAGGGGATTATTCTCATTTGATCCCGCTAAAATAATAACGAAATCATTTTTACAAAATTCTCTACCGTACTTCAATTCTGAATTAACTACTCTGTCTAGCTTCGCATGTGGTTTCATAATTGTCGTGACGAAGTACTGCTGTCCTAATAGTTTCTGAAGGCGTTTGCCCATACCTCTTCCCGTTTCGTCCGCTAAGATCAGCACTCTGCAGCGTTTGTCAGTGTGGTTGGCATCAGAGTTTACCCTTTGTGTTGTACTAATGTTGGCGTCGGTGCAGACGTTTTGCGTAGAGCTTAAAATAATGGTATCGTTTGTCATACGATTTTCGTCAACTGGAGAGGTAGTGAGCTGTTCGTCGGTAATACATTGATTCATTCTACATTCATTTGTGTTGTTTATCAGTTTTCTATAGGCTGGTGTTATCGTTGAAGAGTCTTTTTTAATTGGGGAATATTTTAAAGAATTATTTACTGGCGAGTGTCTTATAACCCTGCTCTTAATATTAATAATCTGACCAGCAACTGGACTGCGTAAAGCATTTATCTAGAGATATGATATGCATGAGAGCATATCTAGCATAATACGTCAAACTTATACCGACTCTATGTTTTAGAAATAGTATTTTTGAACAGTATGTATTTGAAACAAATTTTAATAAACCCTCTTTTGCGTCGGGGTTTAAAAAAGTCGTTATAATCAAAATTTAAAAATAAACCCTGATTCCAGAAATTTAGTTCACTTTTACCCTCATAACACTAAAACGGGTCAACGGATTTTCATCAAACATGTCTTAAAACACTCGTGCAAAACTCACCTTTCATATTAAAAAGACTTAATTGAAATAGCTCCATCCGTTCGGGAGCTATGATGTTCCAGACAAACAGACACACACCTCTTTTTTGTAGGGGGTTAAAAAAGAATCTTAATTTGTTGTGAAAGTTTAAAAAGAGGTAAAGTATTATAAAACGTCATAAGCAGCAAATGAAATTTCTTGCCCCTTTCAGAAAATACTTTCCGGAAAACAAGGGTGAGCGAGAATTTTCTCATAAATTCAATTTCCTTCCTGAAGATTTAATAACAAGCATGTGCGGTTGTGATAAGGTTTTCTTTTAAAAAAAAACAGAAACTCCTTTTGAACAACCATTTCCATTTTGCAATTAACGCTAACAAGACCAAGGCTGTCAATTTGACCGCACGGCGAATTCATTCAAAAATATTTTACTTATTATATTTTTGTGTATTTTATCATCATCATCATCACAATATTAAGGTTCCCCAGTAGTAAGAACGTTAATAAGGGTTATGATGATGAAGTACCTATAAACAAAATGGTGTAGTTAATACACAGTCGTCGAATAAGTTTAGTAGATTAATTTAGGAGTGTGTTTGTGTGTGTGTGTGTGTGTGTGTGTGAGTACGTAGTTAATCTATCACTCTTCCGCCGTAAAATTTCGAGTTATACCTGTCTTATAAATCACATCAAATTGCAACCTTCTCATATTCTCTACGATTGGCAGGCGGGGCTGCCAGCAATGTATATTTTGATGGTGTGTTCCAAGAAGACGGATCAGCCTCTCATCTGATGAGTTCATTCTCATTCCCCGGGTTCTTCGAAACCCACGATCAGAGATTAATTTTCCTTGATGTTCTCAGCATTTCAAAGAACCCTAAGCATCAATCAGGTAAGATTTCAGTGTCAACCGGGAATAAGGTATATATATTGCGAAATTACAAGCCGTGTTGGCTAAGTGGGAGGACACTCGACTTTAATTCCGAAGGTCGTGGGTTCAAACCCCGCCACGCAACTCTGGATTTTTCTTCATGAGAAATTTATGTGCGCTTTAACGGTGAAGGCAAACATCGTGAGGAAACCGGCATGTTCTGAGAACTTTAAAGAGTTTGAAGGACATGTGACATTCACCAACCCGCACTTGGCCAGCGTGGTGAATTAGAGAGAAGTCCCTGTGTCCCAGCAGTGGGAACGTTAATAGGGTGATGATGATGATTGCGAAATTAGAAAAATAATATTATATAGTACAAGGTATTTCAAAATTGGTATAAAGGCAGAAAGGGTGTGAATGGCACGCATCAGGCGAACATATTTTGTTATACTTTCGATTAGGAGGCCTTTTTTTCGGAAAAAGGCCTTTTATTTATTTAGCCTAATCTAATATCTAAGTCATGTTTAGCCTTATATCGGTTGATTAAATTTTTTTAACCCCTGGAAGGATAAAATCTTAAACCACTGTTTTAATTGTGATTATTATTTTTCATACTAAATAAGATAGATTTTAATATAATTGATACCTCTAATAAAAAAATATACTTCAAGGCTCTCTAACGCAAAATTGGAAATCAGTAAGATTGTCATTTTTTAAAAAATATTTAATAAATGGGCTTTCTAATCGTAATACAATACAATATATACCAATTTTGAAACACCTTGTATAAAAAATATTTCCCTATATTTTGTGATGTTTAAAATATTTCCAAATACTTTGTTAACTCTCTTTTAAAAGCTTGTCGATATAAAAGTTTTCAATCTGGATTATATTTTTAAGATTGCACCATGTTGTAAAAAAAAATTGCCTTACAGTTTTTAATATCCACATTAAATAAAAAGAGTTTAATTAACTTGCGGGTTCAATTCCCGCCGATGGACCAGATTTTGTACTATCTACAATTTCTGGATTTGGGTCTGGGCGTTTTCTATATATCATAATTTAAGACTGGCTTACCTGTCAATTTTTCCGTTGCATCCGGTTTGAAATCACAACGATTCTAAAGAAGTTTCACTTCAAAAGACTAACACACTATACATACTCAAAAATAACAAAGCTTCAAATTACAGCTTTCCCCCGTAGGGGGTTCTTTGAACAACTATCGGCACCGCGTTTGAGAGCAATCAGATCATTTTAATAATCCTATTCAAACTGTCAGAACGCAGAAACTACAAGGAAATTCAGCTCTAGGAAACTTCGGTCGTTATAGCAAATGCTGAGTGACGTCCGGTTTTGTTCCACTCTTTATGAATAGTTTTCTTGTTATAAAATACCGTGTTGACTAAGTTGGAGCACTCGCCTTTCTTTCAGAAGGTCGTGGGTTCTAACCTCGCCTCTAGATTAGTCATCTTAAACACGTGAATTAACGGCGAAGTCAAATATAGTGAAAAGTCCGTTATGTTATGCGAACTTTGAAGGGTTTGAAGGACATTTGACATTCATCAACCCGCACTTGTGAATTGTGTCCCAGCAGTGGGCACATTAATTAAACTTAATTCAATTTATTTCTGCTATTTAGATACAACAAGTACACTTGGAATGGTCAATTTACATTATTACATACTATCATTTAAATATTTGAAATGAAAATTAATACAATTGTACATTAATTGAATAAATGTCAACATATCCGCAAAAGCTTCGTCAATTGTGTGACTTTTCAATTAACATTTATTTTATGTTGGCACTAAAATAATTTATATTTGCAATCCTTATTCGTATCATAATTTGTTAAATAATTTTACACTAATACATAGAAAACTAGTAATAGGGTGTTGATGATGTTATATTTGTTTTATTTTGTAATCTTGTTGATTTATAGGTAGGTATGTAAAATGTTTATAAATAAATAAATAAATCATTTATTTCAGGCATCTAAGGCCCATATAAACATATACCATATATGTGGTAACCATGTTGTACACCAATATTGTTATAATAACAACATAAGAAATGAAAGCTGGGTTGTCCTACTCGCTTCTCAACTCAGTGTAGGTACAAAATTGAAGCGAACTGTCAAGACAATGTTATTTCCTTGATTATTCCGTCCTTGATTATTCTTAGATTTTATTTAAGTTAGCTTTAAGTTGACCTATCCATGTATGCATATGCGTTTAAGGAAATAAACGTTTTGACTTTGAGTTTGCATTCTAGGCCCATTATGACACTATTATGTATATTAATTATTTTTTGTTTAACTGTTTTGAACTATTGAATTCTATTGTTTTATATTAATGTGTTATTTGTACATTTTTTTATGAGGTCCGAAATAAACGCATCTTAATTTTATTACTGTATTCGCTTACCCGGCTATAGATCTATGCCAGCAGTGGACTTGATGCTTACCTACGACATCAATGAGCTTCGTGGCGATCTGAGTAGCGAAAGAAGGCGAGTCGGCGGTCACCTCGCAGCTGAAGTTCCCCGCGAGGCTCAGGTCCAATCTCCTCAGCAGAACTTGGTCTCCGTTCGAACGGTTCATCTGAAATGTAACATCATACTTCATACTAATATTATAAATGCGAATGTAAGTTTGTTTGTTACGCTTTCACGCAAAAACTACTTAACCGATTATCATGAAACTTTGCACATATACTCTTGAAGGTATTAGAAGTAACATAGGATACTTTTTATCGCGGGTAAATCTATTTAAACGCGGGTAACACCGCAGGTCTCAGCTAGTTAATGAATAAATCTTTCTTATAATGTAAAGTCGAAAGATTGCAAACGTTTGGAAGTTTGTTGGTCCTTCATGGCCAAACGGTTGAGTCGATGCCTGAAATTTTAAATGGTCAGTATATTTTGTTAATTTGTAGTATCATGACATAAACTGTACCTCATCTCATATTTCAAGAATCTGGTAATATGTGAATCAGTTATTTTAGGAACAAATCATGGATTATACATACTTGTTACTTGGAATTGGGGAAATGGGTAGACTACATTTTATCCCGATAAAAACAGAGAAGAGAGAGTTCCCGCAGGAATTACAATTAAAACTTAATTCGTGTAAAGCTGCTGGCAACAGCTACTCAGCGGTTACTACAACGGTTACTCAGCGGTGTTGCCGTTTCATAATGTTTTTTTACGCTGGATAAGCCTTCATTTGACCACACTCTCACCTGATGTAAAGTGACTATATGATCTAAGATGGAGCATTAAGACCTAATATCATAATGGTTTTACCCACGTAATGATTTTTCCTTCAATAAAAAGTATATTATGTAATAACACCTTCAGGAATAATGTGAGCAAAGTTTCAAAAAGACGATCGCTTAGAAGTTATTGTGGGAAAGCGTAGCAATTATTTTAACATTCACGTTTATAATGGATTAAAGCTTCCGGCGAAACTGCGCGACCAAAGCGAGTGCGAATCGGAATCGTGTGCCGCGTGGCGGACGCTAGCCATGCTTTACTATCATCATCATCATCATTTCAGCCGTAGGACGTCCACTGAGGACATAGGCCTCCCTCAAATACTTCCAGTGACTTCGGTCGGTAGCCGCTTGTAACCACCGCCAGCCCGCTACCTTCACCAGGTCGTCCGTCCATCTAGTTGGTGGACGTCCTACTCTGCGTTTGCCGATTCATGGTCTCCATTCAAAAACAGAAAATATCTCCAAAACCCTAAACAGGGTCCTGGGACAGTCCACAGGGACCCTCTTAACTCTAGGCGAGAGAGATTAGGCCTTAATTCACCACGCTGGCCAAGTGCGGGCTGGTGAATGTCACATGTCCTTGAAACTCTTTAAAGTTCCCAGAACATGCCGGTTTCCTCACGATGTTTGCTTTCACCGTTATAGCACGTGTTTTAAAGCGCACATACATTTTTCATGAAGATAAATCCAGAGGTGAGTGGCGGGTTTTGAACCCACGACCTTCAGAATGAAAGTCGAGTGTGCTCCCACTGAGCCAACACGGCTTCCAAGATAATACTTTTATATTATTTGGTAATGTATATGGTTCGGATTGGTTTTCCGTGGATATTTGTTATCCAACTAATTGCTATCCGATTTTTATTGGTGGGGTAATGCTTGAGTGAAGCTCCTGCCAATTACGGTCTTTCGATCTGAGTGGTATGTGAGTTATGTATACTTGAGGTAGGGTCCAATTACGAATTTGCCAGAATGCAGGGAATGTATTGTGATGTGGATGATGATAATATAACTCGTAAATGTCAATTGAATATAAATAGTAAAAAAAAAACTAAAAAGTACACGTGAGATTCGAACCTAGTTCTTCAAGCTCGATCAAATTCGGTATGATATGAGAGCTTTTTAAATTTTATTCAAGAATTACTCGACCGATTGTTATAAAATTTAAATAGGACTAATTTGAGAGTAACAGCTTTCATTTAAAAACAATTTTTGAAAACTGTCTTTAATTAGCGGAAATATCGGTGCACATACATTATATACATTATGTGGAAACTGTTTCTAGCTTTAGTCAAACCATTTCATCTATATGAATAAATAAAATAAAATATTATTATATTATGCAGACGAATTGAGAACCTCCTCCTTCGGTTTTCCTTCTCAAGTCGGTTAAAAATAGCGATGCTTAAGATAATGGTAAAAATAATTATATTATGTATTATAAATAAGTAATACTACACGTGACCTCCGGGTGGTGCTAAGACCAGTCTCTGGTGGGAGGCTTCGGCCGCGGCTTGTCACCACCCTCCGGGCTGGGCCAGTGCGTGAAGCGATTTTTTCGTGTTTCGTAATGTGGTCCGGAGAAGCCATCTACCTTCTAGGTCTTCATGCTCCATCTTAGACCACATCGTCACTTTACATCAGGTGAGATTGTGGTCAAATGTAGGCCTATCTATCATAAAATTATAGAGGTACTATATAATAATGATGACGACGTTTGATATACTTTGTAATAAAGTAATTTAATTATTCCTCACATCCACGTATATCCCGGGCAGGCCGAACACCCTGGTATCCGGGTTCTCCATGGGCGTGTAGCGATAGAACTCGTGGTTCCCGCGATACCACTTCACGGAGTACAGGGGCGCGCCTTGCATATCCCGGGAGCAGATGAGGGCGGCCGTACCCCCTCGGATCACGATCTCTGGCTGGACCAGCAGCATCACGTCTTTGAGGCTTGTGACTCCTGAAACAAAAGATAAAACATTTATTTATTTCATAAAGCCGTGTTGGCAAAGTACGAGGACACTCGACTTTCATTCCGAAGGTCGTGGGTTCAAACCCCGCCACGCACCTCTGGATTTTTCTTCTTGAGAAGTTTATGTGCGCTTTAAACACGTGCTTTAACGGTGAAGGCAAACATCGTCAGGAAACCGGCATGTTCTGAGAACTTTAAAAGAGTTTGAAGAGACATGTGTCATTCACCAACCCGCACTTGGCCAGCGTGGTGAATTAAGGCCTAATCTCTCTCGTCAAGAGAGAAGTCCCTGTGTCCCAGCAGTGGGAACGTTAATAGGGTGATGATGATGATGATGATTTATTTCATAATTAATTATTTAGTTAGGCCTTAGTGGCGCTAAGTGGCTCTGAGATTTGACTCACAAACACTCGTAGTCTGCCTTACAACACTAATTAACCTAATACGATACTAGAAACTTATTGCTGGACTTATATTAAATAGAAAATAAACAATCCGTCGCGGCACTGTTCGTTCTATTTATTTATTTATTTAAGTATACTAACACGATTACGAAACCAATTACATTAGTACACAAAATAACAATATAATGATACACACAAAAATAATTAGGTAACAAGTTATAAATAAAATGAAATAGAATTAATTATTATTAATAATTAGTTCTAAACTTAGTAGTCATCTCTCAACTTAATGTAAGCATTTAGACAAGTCAATTTAGTTCAATTTAGGCTATACTAACTAAGGTATAGTAGGTAATACAAGGTACTTAATTATATAATAATTCAACGGTGAAAGCAAACATCGTGAGGAAACCGGCATGTTCTGAGAAATTTAAAGAGCTTGAAGGACATGTAACATTCACCAACCCGCACTTGCGCCCGCCAGCGTGGTGAATTAAGGCCTAATCTATCTCTCTCTCCAAGGGAGAAATACCTGTGTCCCAGCAGTGGGAACGTTAATAACCCTATTAACGTTCACCCGATCATCAGATGATGATGATAATTCACAAAATATTAATATATTCGCAAGAGTCAATAATATTATATCATTATATACTTTTATAATTAAGTGGGTTTTTATCTTATCAATTTGAGACAAATCAATTCCATGTATGTCCTATAATAACCTTATAACCTTCTTCTTTAACCCTTGTAATTACAACTTTAATTAAAGTGATATGCTAAAAACAAGATGGATTCTGTTAGAAAAAGTAACACGAATCTAATTGGATAGCCAGCTCTGTACTAACACGACCAATTAAAGCGGTATCAGACTCATTAGTAACGAACTAGACGAGTTTTAAATGATTAGTGTTGTTAGACGGACTATTTGGGAGCAGTCAAAACCCGGAGACACATTTACTCTCACAGATTTTACAGAATCTGCGTCTCCTGTAAACATAGATTTAGGGATCTTACACACGAACGGCAAATAGCCAACGGCAAATTGCCAACGGCAGTCGTCGGTCTTGGGGAGGTTGGCTTGCAATTTTTTGCATTTTTAGCGAGCCGCGTCATTAGTTTTGATATTCAACCGACAAACTGACTGTAACAAGACTTTAAGAAGGAATGCTATACTTATATCAGGTTACAAATTCACACCATTTTATATCCGTCGTGGCATTTCATTTCTAAACTCATCAATATTTATTATATTGTTTCGGGGACTAAATTTTTTTAACTCATAACTAAAAATACAAAATCATTTATTTCCCTTGTTTGGTATTATAAATCTTAGAATATATAAGGACAATATAAGAGGTAATATCAAATAGATTTATAAAACGAATCGATATCATGAATCTATTAACATAGCTAACTGCGGAACAACATGGCCAATTAAAAGCTTAATTAGACTCATTAGTAGCGAAGTAGACGAGTTCGAGACGAGAAGTAGATTACTGTTGCTAGGCGGACTATTTGTGAGTCAAAACTCAAAGCCACTTTTACAATCAAAGATTTTATTTAAATTTAGGGCTCTTACACACGAACGGCAAATTACCAACAGCAGACATCCACCTAAGGCCACGTTTAAGGATACTCGTAGCGACATGCTGACCGCCTGAAACCAAATAGCAGCATCCGCGTTACCTAGAACGTGGCCTAATACTGACACATGCAGTTTTTTGTATTTTTGGCGTGCCGCGTCGGCCATTTTGACATTCAACTGACTTTAAGGCAATGGTGGAATGCTAGACTTATATAGGGGAACAAATATGCACCATTTTATATCCAAAACGGCAATCGAATTCCGAATCTTTTCAAAATTATTTATATTGTTATCTGGACTACGTCAAGTGTTTGTACCTTTTGACAATCTTTTTCCCTGATTTGGGTGTCTAATTATGTACATATAGTAAAAATATATATGTTATGTCTATTAAATTAATTTTATCAAATGTCTAGTACCTTAAAACTTACCTCGGGGCTAGATGCTGTGTGGATTGTTCAGTATTTTTATAACTAAAGAGATAAGGTGCAAATGAGATAGATTTCTAAAAGGAATCGATATCACGTATCTAATTGGATAACTAACTCTGAACTAATACGACCAATTAAAAGCTGGATCAAGCGCATTAGTACCGAACTAGAGTTCAAACTGATTAGTTTTGTTAGACGGACGCTATTTGCGAGTCAAACTCAGTGAGCCACTTTTACCTTCAGAGATTTTACTACATTATACAGAATCCGCAAAATGCACTTCCTTTTTGAGTTTATAATTATCATATTTTCGGTCAGGACATCCTCTGCTAGGTCCTGGCTCAAAATGATCAATGATGATAATGATATAGTCTGAAAAACAGCTAGACAATATAAATCTCATTAAATGATACTAATATTACCTATTTTATCTAAACTTTAAATGTTAATACCATGATAAGGATGAAAAATTAAAAAAAAGTCAAGTTTTAATATTGTTTTAAACCATGATAGTTTAAGAACTAATATTATTTTTCTTTTATCTTCATCTCTATTAATATACAACTTTAGTTTAATACCTCAAATATTTTCGGACTACTCACACAGCATCACCTAACCCCAAACTAAGCAGAGCTTGTACTATGGGTGTTAGGTGACTGATATACTATAATAGATACATTTTTTTTGTAAATACATACATATGATACATAGAAAACACCCAGACCCGAAACCACAAATGTATACATGCACATTAGGATCACTCGGAATGGCATACCCAATTATATCTTATAAGATCCTTACAACAGTGACAAAACGACTTGTAAAACTGGCAAATAAACCAACGAATAAAAACATACCAAATCGAATAAACTTACACTAAAACAGTTTACCAGCTACAACTGCTGATCTTAAAATACGACCCGCCGTTATCTTTTCCGTTAATACACACAGGAGACACCTTATTTACAGCTAGCCAGTATTAACACCCGTACAAGATATAAATGGTTAGTTTTACTAGTTTTACCCATTCGAGACATTCTTACCCATTTGGTATGTTTTACCCAGTTGGTATGTTTGTTTACCCATTTGCTAGTATTAGTTTAGCTGCTTGGGACGGGCTATTTGCAAAGATAGTATGGACATTTGTTTAGTGGTCGCGTAGTAGGCTTTTGGGGATAAGGTGTGAATATATCGTCATTTACATTGCTAAGTGGAAATTAGTGGAGATTTAGTTTGTTAAGCTAATGGAGGTCTTTACGATGTAAAAGAATGTATTAAGTAGAAGTGTTGTAGAGGATTAGAACAAAAAGGAAAGAAAGCGGCTATTTTACACGAGGTAATTTATTTTAGAGCGCATAAATGTTTCCGGACAATCCACAAAACAAAATTTAGCCCCGTGGTAAGCTCTAAGCTTGTACTAGACATCTGAATATCAGACAAACATATATTGAGATCTCTTATTATACAACAAATTAAACACCCAGACCAAGAAGAAAGTGATTGCAGATCGTACAAACGCTTGACCCCTCGGCGGAAAATCATGAATGTACAGGCTTTGAACCCACGACACGAATTTCGGAATGAAAGTCGAGTGTGGCCACATAGCCTATACGGCTTATTTTAATATTTTTTTGTTATCGAGTTATGAATTATTTTATCACGATTAAAATATTTAACTTTTCGCATTAATCTCAAACAACAAATACGACATCAATCATTCCAGGGTAACATATTGATATTTGTTTTACTGAAGCAAATTTGCAAATTTTGAACTACGTTTATTTATTTTATTAAAATGAATTTGACGAGAAATTTTATTTATATTATATATTTTTTAAATTATAATATTTGTCTCATTGCTGGGAAAAGGTGTTTGTAATAATAATTATTGTGTACTTTGTCCAGTTTAATTTGAGGGGTAGCGGGTTCGATTACCGTCGCAGGATCAGCGTTTGTAAGTTCTCCAACAAAGATTTACTAGCCAACCTCCTTTAACTTATAGACATTCATTCTTAATTAGATATAATATAAAAAATATTATATCTAATTAAGAATGAATGTCTATAAGTTATATTGGTGTTTCCATTTACTTACCTATTACACACGTTATAGATTCATCTTATACTAACCAACGAGCTGTGTTTTGATTAACCACAGGAAATAACCCATGCCCATGCAGAAATTCCTTCGCCTAGATGTATTTGTAGAACGAGCAAAACCCTGATGAAAATGTATTCCTTAACTAGCTATTCCAAGCGGAACTGCCCGCGATTTTTGGATTTTCCCTCAGAAATATCGTATTTTCTCGCTGTAAATTTAAACCTTTGTGTATCTTTTTTTAAGCTAGATAAGTCTTCTTCTGACCACAATCTCCTGATGTTAAGTGACTATGTGGTCTCAGATGGGGCACGAAGACGTAGAAGGTAGATGACATTACGAAACACGAAAAAATCATTTCACCAGTTCTTGAAACGGCCCCAGCCCGGAGGGTGGTGACAAGCCGCGGCCGAAGCCTACCACCAGAGATGTTCTTAGCACCACCCGGAGGTCACATGTTAACTCTCTGAATCCTATTTAGAGGGTTAACACTTACGGACGTGAACAGAAAAAAACTCCTCCTCAGCTGTCGTGTTCTCCCACTAAGCCAACACGGCTATTTATTTTCATCAAACTCATGTAATACCCACTGTCTCTTTTACGAACAGCGGCATTACTTCATACTCACTGCCTCTTTTACGAAATCCGGCATTACTGGCATTACTTGTATTACCTAGATACTTGCGTTATAAAAGGAAACTTTGTTTAACGTAGTAATAAAAATGTAATAAAAACTGTGACAAAATTACTTTTTAACGTTTTTTTTACGAGGTGTATTATTTGGCCTATTACGTATTCTGAGAACTTAATGGCCGTTAAGAGTGTTTCATGGGCTTTACAGTGAGAAATTAATTATGATTATGTATGAAAATAATATTTATTTTTATTAATTCAATTATTTTCATCAGCTTGTCAACCAACCACTATTAGATGTAGGCTTCATGACGGTTGGAAATATTATTACTTATTTTAATTCGGATGAAAGTCGCCAACCGTTTGCCTTCGATACACAATATAGATAGTTATAGGATAGGTATAGGATATAGATAGGTATAGTACAGGATAGGTAGCTAAAAAAAAAGTAGGTCATTTAGATTATGATAAATACAAAAAAAAAATCCGTTGAAAAACAGAACAATCGGAGAAGCCACCTTCTAGGTCTTCATGTCCCATCTTAGACCACATCGTCACTTTACATCAGGTGAGATTGTGGTCAAATGAAGGCTTATCGATAATTTAAAAAAAAAAAAAAACAATCTAAATTAATGATTTTTTTTTAAACCATCATCATCTTCATCTTCCTGACCTTATCCCACATCACGTGGGGTCGGCACAACATGTTTTCTTCTTCCATTTCATGTTTTCTTCCACTGCTTAATATATTGAAAATTAAGGTTCAAATATCGTTAATCTTAAGGTGTTATACCTGTCTACGGTCTCCATTTGAGAACTTATCATCCCTAATAGCCGGCCGATCGGTCCACTCTAACGAAATTATCCATTTAGCTATATCAGTAAACCTTCTAATATATGTTTCGATTTCTTCTCTTCTTTTCCGTTATGCTCTTGACATAAATTAAACTGTGCAGTTGGTATTTGTGCGGCATATTTATTCGCAAATTTTGGTGGTTAACCTTCTGCAATCGTTTAAGAGTCACCCTAAGGTAGTTTTTATTACAGAAAACACTGATATAAAATAGGTAGACTCGATTTTATTCTATTCTATTACTCTATTTTAGAGTGAAAAACAACCGAAAAACTCCGAGAGCAGCTAACAAATATTCGTGTACGCCTGAGCCAATTCATAAACCAAATTAATGGGATTACAACATGTAATCTCCAACCAGTCGTTAGTGGCGATTCGTGGTAGTGCTACAGAAGGTGTATTGTAAAAACTACGCTTTGGATCTATAGATTGTACAATTTTTCAGAAATACGAAATGTGTATGAATAAAATAAGTAGAAGTAATAGGATAAACAAATTTCTTTTCCCGAAAATACATGTAACATTCAAATTGTTCGGGGACCCAAATAAGATTTCTTTCAAGTCTATTAGCATAAACATTGGAATTGAAATAGAGACTTTTGTGATGCCCAATTTATATGCGCAAAAAAATAAGTATCGTGGTTGCAGATTTTTTTGGAACTACATTATAATCTTAATTGATAATGCGTTTTACTTTAACTTAATAATAAAAAGGTGGTAAGTTTTTACATAAGTTCTCGTTAATCTTTTCTGCCATAAGACATCCGCTGTTGATTAGTTTTGCAGTTATTCTTGTTGGAAGCGCTTATTGCTGCTTAGACGTATTGTTTCGCAGTAAAGTTACCTATACTTAACACTGTAATAGGTGTAGATATAAATTGACACACAAATTGTAATAATTGCAAAAATAAAACAAAACTTAAAAAAATCCGTGTTGTTCTATTCGCTGTCCACATCAGAGGTAAAAAAATAAGGTCGATGTGGAGATGTTATTTCCTTCATAATTGTTTTATTTATGTATTTAAAAAGTTGTTGAACATTTATTGACCTTCTTAGAAAATAAGACTTTGACACTGAAATATTTTTTTAAATCAAACAAGTAGTTCTTGATATAAGCGCAATCAAACAATAAAAACAATCTCTTTAGCCTTATTATATAAGCATTGTATAGATTCCCATTTTCAAAGCTTTGTCAAAACTTTAGTATCATCAATAGGATTATCCAGCGACGTGTGTAACACGGATTACGTTGAACCACTTAGCGTCAGCTTTCATTAGCGATGATAATGAAACTAATGCCCGCTGAAATATGCCGTAACTGTTGTACTAAATAGCTGTTCAGTTAATTAGTTCATTATTTTCACCATACCATGTTTTTGGAATAACATTATACGTAAACCGAAACTATTATGTTTATATTGAATTAACTGAGACCGCGACTTTGTCTGCTTTGGCTGTCCATTTTTAATTATTTGTAAATAAAATGGTTCTTTATCTTCCTTGTTTATTTTACCCTTTTAAAGGTTCTTCCTTGGAAATAAATCAATTGAGATATATATATAATAGCACCCATTGCAAAACTTTCACCCATTACACAAGTGAGGCAGCAAAAATGTGGGTATAGATGATTCTATTGACTCCCTATATACACATAATATTAAGATAAACATTTCAAAACACAAACGTATATTCCCAACGGATATTAAAAAGAGATTCAATGACCCCTGAATCGAGCCCATATTTCAGCAATATCTCCAATATCGGAATACATAACTTCTAGTTACGTCAACGTAATTAGAAACCTTTTAGGGCGGGGCGAAATGGTCCGTCCGCTAACAGCTTCGCTTCGAACCATTATTGAATCTGCGAAGGAGAATAATGGGACTGCCTGCTACGTGCTACGATGCTGCTACGGCGTAGCGATTTAATCACTGCTACGGTGTTGCCTCACAGAAAACTGCTACGACATTATCAGACTTGGCTTTTAATGGTGCGGCTACATAAGCGGGCGAGGATTGGTGTCGCGTTGGTGCGCTTAAATTATCGTGAACGGGTAAATGCTTTGTTGTTGTCTACATTTGCGAACATAGCTGAATCGATTCTGAAGATATAAGTCGTTATTGTAGCCACGCTCACTCCAAATTTCGTCTATGACCGAATAATTTGCGTTGCAACGATGTACCCGGCCACATACATCGAGTTGACTTGAATATTTGTCGCAAGATGCTAATTTACCATAAAAGATACCTAATGAGTGAAAATCGAGGACCTGGGCTCGCCTACCGCGAATTTGTGTGGAATGTAGGAATATAATAATATGGATTTGTAATAAATAAAATCACTGGCACATTAAACAAACAACATAAGCTTAAGCACACTGATCGAACACAGAGACTTCTCTACTTCACTACGCTGGCCAATTGCGGGTTGGAGAAGTCACATGTCCTTCAAACTCTTTAAAGTTCTCAGATCATGCCGGTTTTCTCACGTTTGTCTTTACCGTTTAAGCACGAAAAGTACAAATACGATTTTCAAGAAGAAAAATCCCGAGGCATGGCGGGGCTTGAGCCCACAACCTTCGGAATGAAAGTCGAGCGTTTTTACACTTTCCAAAAAGGCTTGACCTATAACTATACAAAAGTCTTTGATTCTCCTTGTCTTTGATGTGGTTTTCCATTTCACCAAAGCTCGCATTCTAGTCACGCTTGGCAAACGTGTGAAAACAGCATTTGATGTTGTTTTCCAAAATAACTTTAGTTCCCATATTCTTGTGAGTTTCACTTAGCTGCGTTATTCAATAGCGCCCACGGGAAGCTCAGTATATTGTTAAACAAAATATTTCATGCCCCTTGGCGTTAGCTTTGCCTGGGAATAAAATCAAATATGTTTTTGAATAAAGTTTGCATAGAAAACAAACTATTAATAATAGTGATTATGATTTAAAAAAATAATGAGTCAGTCGTTAAGTGATAGAATAAAAATTACTCGTATTTTTTCTTGCAAACAAAAATATTTTTTTACGCATATTGTAATAAATTGTACGTCACATGCCCCACTCCGCAGTTTTGATGATTTTCATATTATATCGATAAAGTTAAAGAAACCTCCTTTTTTGAAATCGGTTAACGGACCAAAAAGTACTACTTCTACTTCTAGATGTAGTATATTAATATAGAGAGTTATTTCATAAAGAAATTTTGTTCTAAATTAAAGTAAGTTAAGATTAAAGGTAAAATCCTTATATTGATGAATACTTTAATGTGGTTTTGTTGATTAGACTTCTTTGTGAGATTATATCTTTCGAATAAATAGGCTTAACGCTATTGTCGTATAAAATTAGAATTCCGTAAATATATAAGATAAAAAAAAATATTATCTCTTCATCATCAACACCCTATTAACGTTCCCACGGCTGGGACACAGGGACTTCTTCCTTGAAGAGAGAGATTATGCCTTAATTCACCAAGCTGGCCAAGTGCAGGTCAGTGAATGTCATATGTCTTTCAATCTCTTCAAAATTTAAGAACACGCCGGTTTCCACACGATGGACGGTGAAGGTAATTCACCGTTAAAGCACGTGTTTTTCTTGAAGCACATCTAAATTTCTCAAGAATAAAACTCCAGAGATGCAACAATGAAAGTCGAGTGTCCTACCACTTAGCCAACATGGCTTTTCATTCTATATGTGAGAATTGAATAGGCAATTTTTACCCGCCGTAACTTACTTCACAAACACAAAGATAACATGAAACAAATGTAAAAACCTATTACCCCGACCGAGTGAATTTCCTCCTGGATTTTAGCGATAACATACCTACGCAGGGAAATTCCATTTTCCGGTACATTTCACAGGTCAATTTGGAGGTTGTATTTAGGTCCGCAGACCACTCAGCCTTCCGGATCTAATTTGAACCTTAGGCTAAATAGATAGGACCTAATATTGTTTAAACGTTGAAGTATAAACTTGTTATAATGAATATATCCTGATAAGATTTAATTAAACAAACGGATGTAAAGTGTCTTTGTTTTTGAAGCGCAAATTGCTTTTTTTCCCTGGTGTGTATGCTATTAGGTCGCGTTTCCTGTCAAATTTGTGAAATTTCGAGATAAATTTATATTAAATCTATATAACCAATCAAATTTGGTAAATTCTGTGAATTATGATGACTCGGCACTTGTTTCACGAGCTTTGACGCATCTAACTACTACTAATATTAGACAATGGTTAAAATAAAGACAACTGACAACTTTAACGACCTCTTTTACGACCTCTGTGGCTCGGTGGGCGAAGGTCCGCCTGAGGCGCAAGAGGTTGCGGACTCGATTCCCTCCGGATTATTTATTTATTAAAATAGTGTGTGTGTGTCAGCTACGACGCACGATTGGAGTTTTACTCCTTACGAACGATAATTATGATATATATCGAATAGAAAAAAAGGGTAAATGAACGCATCTGCTAAAATGATAAGAGAAACAAACATATATCTGTAATTATTCGGATTATTTATATTACTTCAATAAAGCGTATTACATAAAATATGTTATAAAATAATATAAATAAAATACCATGAGACTACGAAGTATCGCACAAAGAGGAGACCCCGAGAATGAGATACGCTGTGTAATGTATTCCATCTCATTCATTTACACGTTCAATCCTACAGATATATAATTATGTTTGTCTCTTTCTACGTAACGCCTCAACTTTTCGTGATACACTTGATTGTACTCCTCATAAAATTTCCGTACCGGGCCTTATAACTCAAATCGTTTCTTAAGGAGTAAACTCCAAAAAACAAGCCCCTAGGGCTTATTGAACAAAATTCGATTGAAATAAGCAATGGTTACTGATGTCAATAATTCGCGTCAATGGTGGGTTATGTCAAAAACTATCTCGCTCTGTCACACGTGACAGAGCGAGATAGCTTTTGATTGCGATACAAGCCCAGTATTGCAAAATGGCGGATAACAACTCTTGAAAAAGTTTAGATAAAATAAGATATATAAATATAGAAATATACTATAAAGTAATTTAATGTGTACTGTAAAAGTTTTGCTAATAGGTGAGGTGTTACACGTGAGCTTAAAATACGTTCAACTTGTCTTAACTCTCAGCATTCACCAATTGAAGTTGAAAACTAGCCTCAAGTTGGTGCTAGTTAAGCTTTAGCTAAACGCTGCTCGCGAGGCCCTAGAGTGTTGTATTGTGGTCCATAATAAAAGACCCAGCGAGATTAAACTGTATGGCTGACGTCAGTAAATGATGTTAAGTCGTTTCCAATAATATTAAGTATATCAGATGTCTAGTACCCTTAACACAAGTTTTAGAGATGAGCATCTAGCACAGATGTTGTTGTGTGGATTGCCTGGAAATATTTATTTATTTTATTTCACCTTTATAAATCTTTGAATGCTGTTTCAATGTTTAACATCAAACAGCAGACTTATTTCAACGAAATGTTTTCTGTAATATAAGGCACTTCTCCTCCATGTGTCACAGCCGTGGAACATCCTGTATATTTACTAGCTTGCCCGTTCCGGCGTTGCAAATGCAAAAACCTTCGTCTTATAGCACTCTACCTATAGCTGAACCGCATTTAGATCCATTCAGTAGTTTTGAGTTTATCGTGAACTAAAAAAGACTATAATTATATAATAAGTCTCGAGGTGATATAGTTTTGTAAGACATTTTGAAATTAATTGAGCCTACTTCGCTCTACAAACAGGGTTCACTAACATTTGCTAACCAATAACTGAGAACTGAAATAATAAATACGTAACTACAAACCCGTATACTATATTTTTATACTATACTATTAACTAGGTACTGTCTATATTATTTTTTATGAATATTATTTTTTATGAATTTTTGACTTATTATTTAATTTTATATTGACTTTAAAGATTAAAGTATTTGTTAATTGTTGTTGTATTAACATGTTATTGATTTATGAAACAATCGTTATCCATGTAACAATATATAGTATAGTTTTTACGAAAGTAGAACTTATATACAAATGTAATTGACGTGTAAATCTTGTATTATACGAAATAAATGATTTTATGATATTTATGATTTTGTATTTTCCCCGCTACAAGGTTATAACATAAACCCCACGATACAATAGAATGGCGTTTCACCAGTAATTCGTGCAATTTCCGGCTCCGGCTGCAGCGGTGCGTGCGCCGATCTCTCTTTATTAGAGAACTAGCTGTGTCCTGCGGTGCTAACCGCGTTATAATGGATGAAGTACTCTTAACCAACAACATATTTATTTGAATAAAGATTAATATTATTATGTTGATACAACTTAAACAAATTATTTCGACCAAATTAGGTACCATAAAAACGGTTTTTGTGAGTTAATCTTAAAAGATAGACATATACTATCGCGGACTGTTTTTTAGATCATTAAAAGAGCTATTATTCTTTAATAAATATTTTTTGTGTATCTTGAACCGTTTTCACGGCGCACGCAACGGAAGGCTTCAAAGATAAACAATTTCTCCCGTTTTTTACACATTTACCACTATATCTTTGCTCCTATTGGTCATAGCGTAATGTTATATAGCCTATAGCCTTCCTCGATAACTGGACTATCCAACACAAAAAGAATTATTCAATTCGAACCAGTAGTTTCGGAGATTAGCGCGTTCAAACAAACAAACAAACAAACTCTTCAGCTTTATACATTAGTATAGATGAGCAATAATTGTGCACCAATGAGTTCGATCCCGAAGAGAAAGCTCTAAATTCAAAACAATCTAAATAAGCCCTTTTGAACACTTGAAAGAACCAAGGCTGCCTCGAAGATATGGCCGCCCGTTGTTGAACAAATATAAACAAATATACACGCACCTCTGGATTTTTGTTCTTGAGAAATTTATGTGCGCTTTAAATACGTGCTTTAACGGTGAAGGCAAACATCGTGAGGAAACCGGCATGTTCTGAGAACTTTAAAAGAGTTTGAAGGACTTGTGACATTCACCAACCCGCACTTGGCCAGCGTGGTGAATTAAGGCCTAATCTCTCTCGTCAAGAGAGAAGTCCCTGTGTCCCAGCAGTGGGAACGTTAATAGGGTGATGATGATGTACAATACAATAAAGTAAATTGTTTTGTAATAATTATTCAAGCGAAATTATGCAGATAGTTTTCTGTAAGTTAATAATAGTCATTATAGTCATTTATCTATCTATATAAATAAAAATGAATTGTTGTTCGTTAGTCAAATTAAAACTCGAGAACGGCTGGGCCGATTGAGCTGATTTTGGTTGTAAAATGTTTGTCGTAGTCCAGGGTAGGTCTAAACGGTGAGCAAATAAGGAAAAATTGCCGGATTTTTTTTTACCCGTGCGACGCCGGGGCGGGCCGCTGTTAATAATATAGATTAATATAAGATCTGTGATATAAGTCACAATATGGGGTTAAACGTGGTTGCCCATTGCCACAACTTTTTCAAAATATAACAATAACTAACATCGCAATTAATTTAAATGTCAAAATCTGATATTAATTAATTAATTCATATAAACAATTATAATTATGTCTAATTTATAACTAAGTACACACATTTTTATTGTTTTTTTTTTAATAAGTGATAAACCTCACTCTGGAGTTTAAACTATTTTTAAAATATTTTTATGCAGAAAAAAATTAAGACACATCCGTAACCTCCGCGCACAGGATTCGAACCTGCATCTTCAGGATTGCGCCCTGACGGGATAGACCAATTACACCACGGATTTATTAATATTTTGCTTTTATTCATGATATTTACCGTTATTAATCCTATTCTACTCGGTCATCCTGATTATTACGTTCCTGCTAACACATTAGAAACTCTAATTCATATTGTTTATTCAGATTTCTAGACCCCGTTACGTAAGCGTAGAGTACCGCGTTAATGTTTTGTGCTTTCTATTTAGACTACATAACAAAAAAACCTTTTATAGAATCTCTATAAAACCAAAGGTTCATATCCAGTAGATCCACAGACCAGACCAATCATGGAAAATTACAACCCAAGTTTCGATTCTGGAATCTTCGGAAACTGAAGTTAGCTTACAGTGACATAATGCAAGCTAAAGCCCTGTTGCCATATTCTTCTATGTTCGAGTAAAATTAGACAATGGTTTAAATTTAGAGTTATTTCGCAATCAAATGTGGCAAAGCGTATTTTCGATAAAACTTGGCCATTGCCTCAGTGGCGCGGTGGGCGAAGGTTCGCTTGGGGCAGCGGGTTCGATTCCCGCTGAGCGGTCAGGGTTTGTTACACCTTCTCCTTGGTCTGGGTGTGTTAATATGTATAAAAATATCTATATATGTATGTAAATTGTATTAAGTTTATCACATCTCTAGTACCCGTGACACAAGCTTAGAGCTTACCACAGGGCTAACTGTTGCTATATGGATTGTCAGGCAATATTTATTTTTTGCTTAATCTACTCGGATTCTGTGAAATAAGCTCTGAGTCGTAAGAATGTATAGTAATCATTTCATCTCAAATAGAAACTTTCTTAAAGGTATAATAAAAACAACCTTTCATCTCCGCATCTTAAAAACTCGAACTAAAACTCCTTTACAGTTTCAATTATCTGCAGAAATGTAAATGTGTAGTGACTTATAAAATAGAGTGTTTTTTTAAATGAGAGTACAAAATGCAACGAAGATTCTGTATCAAAGGAATCAAAGAGCTGTGCTAATTTATTTAGTTTGGGTTCCCTTTTAGGGAAATTAATGAAATGCTTTTGCTTTAAAAAGAGTAAAATTTTATAATAAATATTTTTGAGGCAATATTTCTTTGTGTACCAGTGCTATTATAGCGTGTGTTTATTATTGATAAACTGTTTAATTAATGATTTGTAAATATAATTTATTTAAATTTCATATTTTAATTAAAAAAATTGAATTGCACTTAAGTATACCCGTTTTTAACATAGCGCGTCACGGTGCCTGTATCCCTAGCTTCTCACTATCTCTCTCACGCAGACGGCAGATGTAGGCAGGAAGCTCCTATCTCACTCTAACTCGCAGAGCTATTTGAAGTTATCACTTCTGTCATTCATAGATTCCACACTTATTTTGTTTGAAAGTCCGTTTGCGGCGCAAAAGGTAGCTGGTTCGATGCCCACCGTGGGGTCAAGTGTTTTTATGTTCTGCAAGCACTGACTCCTTGGTCTGGGTGTTTAATATGTGAAATAAAAAAATGTATATTATGTATGTCTATTATATTACAGTATTACAGATGTCTAATACCTGTAACTCAAGCTTTAGAGCTTACCATGCTCTAGATGTGTGAATTGTCCGGAAATATTATATTAAAATAATAATATAAATTATTACATTTTATTATAACTATATTATTATATTAACTGGTTATGATTTGAATTAATACCATTATTACCAGCATTTTGTGCCTTTATGATTTAACCGTACTCATTAATTTAACAAACTCACATAATCTTATAAATTTACTCTCGTTTTGTAATCCCGTTTGTGCGAATATCCAGTTCTCGGTGTTTTTCTCTATTTGCCGGGATTCGGTTATTTTCATCCCATTTTGTTAAATAAGTCAAAAACCTGGTCTAGATATCAAATTTTCTGTTGACAGTAGTGCGGATCGTTTTATTAAACCTCTCGACAGCAGTTGGTGTGCCCGCATTCTCCGGGATTTTTCTGCCTTTTCTATTATTTTAAAAGTTTTACTGGTTTTAAAACGGATTTTTCAGTTAAGTTTTTGCTATTTAAACTTTGTTATGAAATGATAAAAACGATGGTTTTAAATTTATTGCTGGAGAAATATCAAATACCTACTATTTGTATACTTTGTTTCAAAATTTTTGTACCAGGTTATTACATACTTCAATTGCCCCGGGTTCGCGTTATCCGTTATAATGGATTTTCAAGTGAAATGAGGTATTTTCATAAGCTAATATAAACCGTAGCCCGTTCTCAAGCTCTTAAGAATTTGTGTACCAAATTGTGGTGCCCAGCGGCGTTACCAGCGTAGAAATGGATTTTCCCTCAGTATGAAATAAAAATAAAGAAACAATTCATATATTAATCCACACATATAAAAAACATGTAAACGCAAATAATAACATTGAACTGTGTGTGGACCAAAAAGGTTTTGTCTCAGCTCTATGTTATGTATGTATATTTTCCCCGGGTTATAGAAGCCTGTGCCGTTTTCCAGGCTCGGCTCGTTTTTGGATGACGAAAATCGGTCGACCCGTTTCGTAGGAGTTAGATTACAAACACTGTGATACGAAAATTTTATATATATTTATAGATAATGAAACTTTCAAAAATCCTTATTCAATGAAAACCTGATTCCATAAGCGCTTATACCAATGAGGGTAGTTTATCGTAGCTGATTTTAGCCATGGCGAATGCGTCACTGGACAGACATTTTTTACTAGAAACTTTTTGATTTGGGGTGTATGTCATTTATCCTTTGGTTTCCTCTTAGATGGCTTGAGTACCCGAGTTTATTAATAATGGCACGTGAGTACCTCGGACAGGTCAAAATCCACCCACATAGTTGAAATGGACTGTCACAAATGGTTGGCGGGTCTTCAGCTCATCGCATTTAAAATTTTCATTATGGTAGTAACGTAGTAATTAGGAGTGCAATTGGCGATGCAAAGATTATCCGCACGCCTCTAGCTGCGAAATTTAGAAACTGTCTAAGAACGACACTTTGTTTGTTTATATCTGATTTGTATTTATTATTTATGTTTCTCCCTGACGTTAATTGTAACGAAAACTGTCAAAGTGTCGTTCTTAGACAGTTTCACAATTTTGAATCCTTACCAATAGTAGCTTAATAATAATTTATTTTAGACTTTAATGATGTTCGCAAGCCACTGCTTAGTATCGGACAGTCGCGAGCGAAACTCTTGTTTATTTGAAGCTGACATTTCTGTAGTTTCAGTATCACTTCTGTGCTTACCAACTTAGATTGTGTTTCTGTGGACCTTGTTTCATCATCATCATTTCGGCTGCAGGAAGTCCACAGTCGGCCATTGTCCTCAGTAAAATATTTTATGGTTATATTTCAGTAAAATGCGGCTTGTATCATTACTTTCTTGATATTTTATCGAAAAGCAAAAATACTGTAATGTAAGTAATCATCATAAAAAATATATCAATATAAGTTAAAAAACGGGTGTTACCGACATAATATCCAAATGGATTATTAAGGTTTCATCATCATCATCCTGCCCTTGCCCCACACTATGTGGGGTCACAACATGTTTTTCTCACTTCTTTCTTAAAAGGATTAGTTATTTTACCTTCATCTTAATAAGTTATAATACAGCTTCAAAATTTTATTCATTGAAAACTCATAGCCATTTACGCTTATACCAATTAGGGTAGTAGATACATAGTAGCGAAGAGTGCAAACGAAGCTTAATGAGGTTCTCAGCTGCTCAGCGGCGCTGACAGTCGCGAGCGGAACTTTTGTTTATTTGACGTTGACAGTTCTGCAGTTTCAGTTCCACTTCTATGCTTTCCAACTTAGATTGAGTTTCCGTGGTAAGGTCCCAAATCTTACTACAATATGATATTGTTACATTTGAGACGTAGGATTTCACTGTTGACATTATACTTCAAGTTCTTATTATAGATGGCGTCGCGCTCGCTTTTTGCAACGACTCTTACAATATCAACGTATAGAAGGTTCATCAACTTGCTTTATTGTGAATTTGATCGGTTTTATAAAACCTATATCAAATTGATATTAACAAAAAATAAACGAACGAAGCAAAACAAATAAATCAACTTTATACTTTTAAAAATAATTATAATTAAGGAAAGTTGAACAAACAACATGAACTTTACCGAAAACTAAACCAACTACATATATTACACAATATACATTATGTACACATATTATAATTTTATATTATTTACTTTAACAAATATTATTAATCATTTCATAAGAAGTGAGAGCAATCAAATGTCTTAATAGAGGTAGGACGAGGAATATTAGGAGATATCATAGAATGAGTAATGAAGATTCGGACAGTTAAAGAATACATGGTCAACAGTACCTTCATTAAGTCCACATTCACACATTGAATGATTCCGGACATATACTTATCTCAAAGATTTTCACTTACGGTTGACAGTTGACAGCGGCGTGCAAAAATCCCGCGGACTTCATAAAGTCAACCATCTATCTAGTTGGTGGACGTCCTGCTGGTTTTAGGTCTCCATTCGAGCCTCTATGGCCATATATTATTTGTCATGCTTTATGGCTACTTTTAAATTCAGTTTAGAAATAATAAATGCCTGTGAGTGCGTGAAAGTTACATAATAATAAATTCTTACTTTACAAAAATTCTTGAGTACTTTATTGGGTAGGATTACATAGCTTAAAAAATAATTACGAAAGCTTATCAATGAATATTTTCAATAATATTTATATATCCATGTTCTACGATTAATCCATATAACTCAATATTTTACCTTTTAATCTGATAAAGCTTGTTTTAATAAACTTTAAGTGTACCTATTCTATTACAAATAGAGAGGACGAAATTCCAAAGTTACCAGCATAATGTAACAAAAATACCTAAAATCTAAAATTTCTAGGGAAATTCTCAAATATTTGGGTAAAGCATGTTTGTGTAAGCCGTAAAGTTTGCTGTGAAATAATACTGTAAAATTTCATTCGCCCTCAGCTATAGAGAGTTATGATTCAGAACAAAAGAACAGTTCGTTTCGGCTCACAGTTGGAGTTATAACGAAACGCTCGTCAAAATCTATTGCAATTTTCTGAAAGCTCAAACGAAAAATGCGGGCTTCGTTGATCCTCTATTTCTAAAGGAAAATCAACAAAAAAGCACTTGAATAATAGATAGAAACAAAGTAAGCACATGTATCATTCACAAAAATATGGGATAGGTTCGTTATGCAAGTTTGATGAATGTTTGGAGTATTGTTGTCCAATACCTTTCTAATAACGGAAATAGGTATTGTGTTGTATTTTGACAGTTTCAGCAATACTCCTAAAATGTTGATTGAAATTATAAGTGTCTCTGAAGTAACTTATACACAAAACGCATAATGATTACTCTGTGTACTATGTTATATTTTCAATATGATTTCGTGGAGTAGGGACTAACAGACCAGTAATTGAGGTTTTAAGCTTAGTATTTTTGAATTCGAAAGTATTGTCGTTAATTTAAAATTTAAGAACATAATCAATAATGTACTCATTTATTTTATACCTACATAAAATTATGTTATGATAGTAGAAAGGTTAACATTTTAATACTTCATTATCAAATCCATAGAAATGCTTACTTAATACATTACAACTGCATTACCCCGCACTACATTTTTTTTTCAATAAAGTGGAATAGTACGAAAAAGATCATCAGCTACTTTTAAGGTGCGTCTTCATAAGCGGGCAAAGATTGTAATCGAAAAACGTATAATTTCTCTTAAAAAATCATTACAACGGTAACGTAATGATTCTACGATGAAGCTTCTCAATTTTTTCAAATTCCTGAGCAATTCTTAAATTAAGATAAGAAAAGATGGGCAATTTGTACCCTGTTTTTAATTTAGTTAAGGTTTTCTAAAGTTTTTGTTAATTTGTGTGATGCACAATAAAGTGTTTTCTATTCTATTATATTCTTAAGATAAAAAATCCTTTATTTTGCACTCAGCATTTGCTAAGATAGTACTCTGCTATTGTTTATGAAAGTACAGCAATTGATACTTACACAATACAAAGCGGGCCTTCACTAAAGACAATCGAATAATAAGAATCCCGGAACACTCTTAGCCATAAATTTATTCTATACTTCCAAGCAGTTCTATTAAACTGAGTTTGCGGATCGTCTAAGATTGTTGGTTCAACTCCGCGGTGTGAGGTGACAAAGATCCTCAGTTCTCAAAGTAATTAGGACTATACGATGAGACTGCTACTTCAAATAAATGCTTTTTGATGTCTTAAGATTTTGTTTGAATGGCTAGAATAATTTTATTGATGATGATAATTTTAATGGATTGTTTTGTTGTGCTTGAAAAGATCAGTTTATAATAGCAGTTTATGAATCTGTTGATTTTGATAATAATTTTCTCAATAACGGTAATACAACTTAAAGTTTTAGTAACTTGAAGACCTGAAAATGTCAATAAGTTTGAATTTATTTAATTTATCTGGGTACGTTTTAGTATTACTCTTGTTATGTTGATAACCTATCTTTATAATAAAATTAAATAGAGCCTTTGTTATTCGGGGATAGTAGAGCTTACCATTGGTGAAAGAATTATTAATTTTTCAGATCCGTCAGTAGTTTCGGAGCGTCTTAATTACAAAATAAAATATTTCCACTTTATGACATTATTATACATTTATACATAAATATATGCGTAGATTTGATACTATATTTGTCACTGACTTCAACTCGGTGAAAACTACGAGATTGAAGAAGTTCGACGTCGTTTATTGTAATCTCTGGCAATCTCTGTGAGAAATGGGTGTGTTTTATCAGTGATCTTACAAGCCGCGATTCTCATGCAAATTATATTATAATCCTAGCCTAAGATTATTCGATGTTAGAATATTGGTGGTATTCATTAGAGAGAGAGAGATAGATCATTACAGCATTTACATAAGTTGTTAAACAAATTTGATTAGTATTAGTTGCACTCATACTTCACCCGGGGATCCGAGTACAGTTTATCACATATTACAATAAAAAAAAAGGTGCAAAACGATTCAGTTGGAGCGGTCACCTGTCCAAGTACTGGCCTCGAGCAAAGTCACTTAACTTTATAAAACACATCTAGTCACGTAGTATGGAAGCCCCTTTATATATTTATTTATTGTGTTTTTAGTATTTGTTATTATAGTGGACTCGCGCAACGTCACTTAACTTTATAAAACTTACGTCTATTGTATGGAAGCCTCTTATATATTTATTTATAGTGTGTTTTTAGTATTTGTTGATATAGTGAAAGAGAGATACATCATCCCTCAAAATTTCATCTCTCTATCTAACCCGGTTTTGATACAGCCTGGTGACAGACAGACATACCACGAAGTCCCATTAATAGGGTACGAAACCTTATAAATGACTGACTTGCACTTTATAATTGAATAATGAAGATAAATTCACGGCTCAATAATACCCGATTTAGGAGAGCTAATGAGTTTAGTTCTGAATAACAAAAACATACTTCACGGTGACAAAAATCGCTACTCACTATACTTATAAATAAATATTTCCGGACTATTCCTAACCTTAAACTAAGCAGAGCTTGTTCTATGGGTGTTGGGTGACTGATATTATTACATAGATATTTTTTTGTTTTTTTTTTTTTAAATACATACAATAGATAGAAAACACCCAGACCCGGAACCAGAAATTGTAGATCGTACAATATCTGGGCCCGCGGCGGGAATCGAACCCGCAACCTCTTGCGCCTCAGGCGGACTTTCGCCCACCGAGCCATGAAAATGAAAGAAGATTCATAATTTTAGACTGACACTAGTCAATTCAATTCCTTATTATTGGTCTCTCGCTTGAAGCGTCAGTTTGCCAGTGTCAAGTTAAATAAAATTATAAAGTGTAAAAGATGTTACTCAGTTGAACGCCATTTTGCGTCTAGACTAGACTGTAGTCTTGTGAAAATGCTCCACATGTTTAGTATTCTCTATTGTCCCTTATTACTTGATAACATTGCCATGTAATGAAATTTTCATTGTTTTAAAAAAAAATTATACTCGTATATTATGAACCGAGGTATGTATATATAGTAAGATTGGTTGGAGAGCTGGTTTTAAGTTGTAAAAAAAAAGCTACAATTAACAAAATCATTTATTTCCATTGCTTGATTTTACAAATATGAAGGAAGGTACGTTTACGTTTACGGATACATCCGTATACGTACATAATAACATAATGTTTAATTTAAATCCGCACAATTCGGAAGTTCCACATGCGTCAATAAAATGCGATGTATTTGAGGTTTCCTATCCTCAGTACATTAGTTCATCTAACATTTCTCACTGAGATCTAACGTGGAATTGTGTGTGGTAGAATTCCAATAAACACAATTGGTTCCCCAACGCACACCCTATATCCGGATTCAAAGGAAATGTCACGAACAAGTGCGATAATGAAAGCCGGTTTTTGGTGACTTATTTAAGAATAGCTGGCCTTATCCGGCTTCGCACAAGTACAAGAACCTACCTATTAAATTACTCTACCTATTGCTGAAAATAGCATAAAGATCCTTTGGTAGCTTTTGCAATTTATTGCGAACAAAAGAACATACATATATACAGATAGACGTGGCGAATTAGGTATTTTTTAGAAGAGAAGAGAAGGAGAAACGAATATTTATTCATAACCCGCCCCGGCTCCGCCCGGGGTTTTATTAAAAAAAAATCGAAAAAAAAAAATATTCGATTTTCTCGCCTTTTAAACCTTCCCTAGACCTCCACGAACATTTCAAGACTAAGATAAGATAAATCCGTTCAGTCGTTCTCGAGTTTTAATCAGCCTAACGAACAACAATTCATTTTTATTTATATAGATTGTTGTTTGTCATGTTGAATTTATGTCATTGAATTAGTGCTAATGACTGTAAACCACACTTGTTAACTGCTTAATACTAAATGATGGTTAAACGAGGAAATAATAAAATACTCGAACCAGAACTATAAACAACTAAAATAAAAGTTAAAACTAAAAAAACCCGGAATGAAATTTAAATTTCACTGAAATAAACAACATTACGGCAGAAGTATAAGGGTGGTCAAAATAAAACCTTTGAGCTACGCCGCTTTCCCGAATAAACAAACAAGTCCAGTTTCCAATATAAATGACTGCTCACTCGCCTGATAATATAATTTATACCACTTAAGAATTCCAGGATTATAGATAGAACCACAAAGCAAAAATGTACCTATACCTTAAATTGATTTAAATTAACCTTTATTTTAGGTAAGATTTAATACGTTTAAATGTTTATTTTAATGAATTAAAGTTAATTTTAAGCGTTCATGCGGTTTGGAAGATTCCTCTTAATACTAGTACTAAACTTAAAATTAAATTTAACATTTTAAAGTATTTTGTAAATTCTGTGAAAGCAATACACATTTTTGAATTCTTAATTTTTTGTTTAAGAAAGGCAACAAATATAATAAGATTTTATAGTATTTGACGGTGTTTTAAAAGTACGGGCGAAGGTCCGAAGTCAGGCCCTTAGAGGTCACGCTTTCAATAGACGTAGATTTCTATTAAGATCGTTTCACGTCTCATTTGGCTATACGCCTAAACGCGTCAGCGGCGAGTGCCCTTGTAACCCTAGGGACTTACCACTAATATGTCTTAAAAATAAACGTATACATTTATCCTTCAAAGTGGTTGAGATATTACGTCTTCGTTTTTTTATTATTATTATTGATAAGCCTTCATTTGACCACAATCTCACCTGATGTAAAGTGACGATGTGGTCTAAGATGGAGCATGAAGGCCTAGAAGATGGCTTCTCCGGACCACATTACGAAACACGAAAAAATCGCTTCACGCACTGGCCCAGCCCGGGGGGTGGTGACAAGCCGCGGCCGAAGCCTACCACCAGAGACTGTTCTTAGCACCACCCGGAGGTCACGTGTAAGGATTCAGAGGGTTACCACTTACGGACGTGAACAGACAAAACCTCCAAAAACCTCCTCGTCATCCATTATGCGCATGGACAGCTACACCAAGCTCGCCACTACGTCATCGCTTCAATTTCTTATACACTTGCAACTACGAGTTTCGCCTCGTACTAAGTCGGGTTATTTTGTAAAAACATAAAAGGCTTCAAACAGTATTAAGACACGTTGGTCCAATACGGGTATTTAGGTGTGACAGTGCATCTTTCGTTGTTCGTCATGGATAGCACGGAGCGATAAAGGTGGGTTGGGGTTCTAGGATGGTGTTTAAAATCCCTTATACCATTAAGCTATGCTAATCTCTACAGTGCTGTTATTTGTTTGTACCAAAATATATGTATTTCATTTAATCTCAGGTTTTATTTACGTGATTGAATATGAAATGAAACGATATAAGATAAGTTAATTAAGCCTCGTGTTTAGAGTGGTTATATTTGGAACGGGTATTTAAATATATTTATCCTGTGCCGTGCGGTGTTGGTTAGGAGCTTACTCGACATTCGTTATGTGGTTTTTTTTCGTAATTTAGTTCGTAAGAAATAGTGTGCCATACAATTGTTATCTAGATAGATAGAGTTTGACTAGATAGCCGAAGGTCAAGGAGGCAAGCCCCGCCTAAGTAGCTGACGTCAAAAAAAATCTGACAACAGAGCCACGAAACAAAGAAGAAGAATGGTTGTCGTCGACAACTTCAACATTCTTAAGAACTAATAGTCTAACAAAGGGCGGCCTTATCACTAAAAACGACGGATGTTGCAAATTGGTAAAATAATAAAAAGATAAATGTTGAATAATAAATAAGCTTAAATAGTACATAAATAGTCCATTCAATCAGACCTCGCTCACTAAGTCCCGATTTCACCATTCTTTAAAAGCTTAATCTGATCAGACTTAACTCGTTTTACTACCTAACTGAGATCAAATTGAACATTAAATTGTCATTTTTCAAATGTTCGATCTTTTTTAAGTTAAACTGGATTTGTAGCATAAAATGTTGGTGAAATTGGGAATAAATCTGTTTACGTTGGATGGTAGGAGATCCCGTTAAGGAAACATAACGGACAAACTTACAAAAACAGGATTCAAGAGGAAAGCTATTTTTATTTTTTGGAGGAAAATAACATCTGTTTTCGTTTGGCTTGTTTTTATAGAGTTATTGATAAGGTTAATGTGTGAATATATTAAAATAAATAAATAAATAAATAAATATTTCCAGACAATTCACACAACAACATCTAGCCCCGTGGTAAGCTCTAAACTTGTGTTACGGGTACTAGATATCTGATATACTTAATATAATAGTCATACATATATAGATATTTTTTATTATACATATTAAACACCCAGACCAAGGAGAAATATTATGTGCTTGCTTTTTGACTTTGTCAGTAATGTAGAAATATCTAATCGCGCGTTTTCAAGCAAAAGCTACTAAACCAACTTCAATAAAATTTACTTGTTACCGCGGGAAAATGTAATTCCACGGGAAAATCCATTATAACGCGGGAAACACCGCGGGGCACTACTAGTAAACTATAAGACGGAAGATTGATGTAGTACATCTTCATTTTACAGCGGGTGAGATAGTGGTCAAATGAAGGCTCACTTCACAGACTTACTTCAATGTATGACGGGTAAGACTAAGTGACAATTTAATTCCGCCGGTTTAACCATTATTGGTGTATATATATTTAACCCCCGACCAAAAAAGAGGGGTGTTATAAGTTTGAATTGTCTGTCTGTCGGTCTGTCTGTCTGTCTGTCTGTCTGTCTGTGGCACCATAGCTCCCGAACGGATGGAGCGATTCCAATTTAGTTTTTTTTGTATGAAAGGTGAGTCTGGCACGAGTGTTCTTAGACATGTTTCATGAAAATCGGTTGTGCCGTTTAAAAGTTATGGGGGTGAGAGTGGGTAAGGAAAACCGAAAATCTGCAAATATACTAGTGTGGGGTATCAAATGAAATCGCATTGCGTCCACATTACATAATATTATGTTGTTTTATATTTAAGGAAATTAAGGCATTGGAATCGGGGGTTTTTCTTAAATTTTAAATTTAGATTTATGTAATATAAATCTCGTGTCACAATGTTTGTCCTCAATGGACTCCTAAACCACTTAACCGATTATAATAAAATTCGTACACCATGTGCTATCGATCCAACTTGAGAGATAGGATGGTTTTTACGGCGAGAAAAAATCGAATAGTTTCCGGGAAAATTTTATACCCGTGCGACGCCGGGGCGGGCCGCTAGTTGGTTTATATATTTTATTTTGATGTTAGTAAAATCGCCCCTTAGTTTATGTAACTCCCGTTATCTAACGGAATAGCACAAGATCGTTTCAACAACGATATTCACCGGAACAGCTGTGTTCCCAGTCTAGAGGCAGATAAATGCTACTCTGTATCCTAACGGTCTTCCACGCTGAGTCTGTGTGAACTATCCGATAGTGTTCATGAGTCTGTGCACGTATTGGCAAAATGTGGCAATTTTATTTAAGTGTCCAATACAAGTAATCCAACTTGTGTTTTAGAAATATGGCAAATAATCGGTATAAGCAAAAACATTTTGGAAAAATACTGTCTGAAGGTTAAGGGTGAAAGATTGCCAATTCTATTGACTTTTAAAATCCAAATTTTTTAAATACCTTGCTTTAAGATTTTTTAAGTAATGTAGAATTGTCTGTGAATTGTTGTTGGTCTGGGTGTTTTAACATGTATAATAAAAAAATACCTATTTACAAGTAATTATTTATGTATATTATGTTAAGTATATCGAATGTCTAGTACCCGTAACACTAATTTAGAGCTTCCGACTGGGCTAGATGTTGTTGTATGTATTTTCCAGATTTCTTTATTATCTTATGGATTTGACAGGAGGGTTTTGTCAAATCCAAGTATTTTTGATTTCGTTTACAAAATGCCTTAAACCGTCAACATAAAATATTACTACACACAAAATACCATAGTATTATCAATACAAGTATATCAAAGTATTGTTTTCTATTCGCTTCTCAAGTCAGTGTAAAAAATTGAAGCAATCTGTCAAGACAATGTTGTTTCCTTGATAATTCTTACTTTTAATTTAAATTAGGAAATAAACGTGACTTTGACTTTATCATCAAAACTATGGAATTCCACTGTATTAGACATGGATAACATAACTTCCGTTATCTTAAACGGGATATAATTATTGTATTCGCAGCAGCTGTGTTAGGCGGAAATGCTACTAAATATCTATTAACGGTCTTCCACGCCTGAGTCTGTGAGCACTAACGGATAGTGTTCATGATTTTATACACGTATTGGCGAAATGCGATGATTTTATGTGCTGCACGGCTCTCGTGTTTCATAAAGGGGAATTGAAGTAATAAAATATGGTATTTTCTAATTTTAAAACTAAACTAAAGGGGAAAGCGAGAATTTCAAAATTCATTGCTAGATCAAAAATGTTGATTCCACACTTGACTGACTCAGATAGGTGATATTTAAGATTTGTGATCTCCATTGTATTTATTATTTATTGTATTTTTAAAGCACTTAATAATTTACATAATTTTCTTGACGAATTAATTGTTTGACATCTTGGAAAAATATATTTTAATGACATTATGTAATAAATTTTTGAATGCTTAACCCTAAGTAGTGCATAATTGAGACTAATTATTTTTAAGACCTTTGTTATCTACATTATGCTGATACAAATAAATATTCTTATCCTTAGTCTTTTTTTATTCTTATTGAAAGATTGTTGTAATCATTATGACTTTATTTGCAACGCTCTTTTTACTTTTGTCGTGCAAGTTTTATTTGCACATTCATGTTGTAATTTTGAAGTGGAATCTCGTTATACAACTGCAAGAATACTGCAGGAACTAAGTAATGCGTAGAGATAGATTATTTGGCAAAAAAACGTTATAACGGAGACTTAGAACTTTGAATATGTGTTTTTTCTACGATAAGCTTGAAAAGTAAGTGTAAGTTTTGATTATTACTCGTTGTTGGATGTCCAACAACTTTGTGACATAGGTTTCGCAGTAACATGAAATTAGAAAGGACCCTTTATCGCACAGTAGGTAATTGCAAAATTTATTACACTATAAGAGCAAAATAGGTAAGTAATAAATATCAAATTACGATCTCTGTAGACTAAACAATGACTTTGTTCAAATTATCTAAAATTCAACGTAAATATTTGAAAAATCTTAACATTATAACCTTCATTAAATTATTTACGAAGAAATTGCCTCTTTTAGTCTTTAAATTTCATAAAATACCTTTAATAACCTACAATGTTTATCTCCACTTTTAATCAAGTAGGTTCTGAATTATTTATTTGACCTAAAGCACCCAAAACTAAAATAACTCAGCTACAGTAAAATTGTTTGAATTGTTTTAGCAAAGGTCTGATTAATACAGGCCCAAACAAAGGTCGCAGGACAATTTTCAGAATTACAACCAATTGTTATCTAAAATGGGTTCCGAGCAACTATTCCGATTGACTTAATACGACTTTAGTGCCCTCTACGTTTAGTTTTAATAAATGAGATTAGACTCTCAAAGTGACCCGTATTAATTTATTAATAAAATTAGTTGCTACAAATAAGCCGAAATTAATTGTGGACTAAGAAAACGAAGTCCAAATTTGAAAGCCTTATTAAAAGTAGATCTTATTTTCTTCGGGAATTATAGATAGATTTAAGAGGTCTTGAATATAAAGTACACAACACAGATTAAAATTTGAATTTTTATAGCCTCGAGGGATTTTCAGGGTGATCAGGGCGATATCAGTTTCTTGTTTCTATAATAATTGTGATTGCACTGGTGGAGGCTCGCGCAGGACCGTAGAATTTGGCGTGATGAAGAGGAGGCATTTACTCAGCAGAAGGTGTAAACAGGCTGTTTAAATAATTGTAATTATAATTGTGGTATGAAATATTGTCTGAATGGCATATTTTTTGCATACGTTAAAACAGATTTAAAATGCTAGTATAAAAAATATCACTAAGGGACCAGTGATGAAAAGCATGTCAGACAGAGTAAATTCTTACAAACCAAAAGTGTTTAGATATTAACACTCTGATTCAGTTTCTGAGTAGTAAAACGGGTTTTAAGATTTAATGATTTTTAATAAGTGATAAACCTCACTTTGCAGGTTAAACTATGGCCATGGTTTTAAGATGTTTGAAACACTTTCTTTCATATATTAGATATATTATATTTTTACATTTTCTTTCTTCTGGTATATCCCGACTTTAAAGCTTCCTCTATAAACACTATAATAAACATCCAACCCCACCAAAGTGCACAATAGTCTGTATAAAGCTGTTTTCTCAATAAGCGCCGCCTTAATCAGTGGCTTTTTAATTAAAACGGAACAATAGACCTTTGCAACGAATACTGCTGCGTTTCAAAATGCAATGCTATGCTAATGGCTAGTTTTATGCCTGTCTACAGCTTGCTTGCATTGTTTTTCATCTTTCTTTCCACTTTTCATTTGTTTTTCTAGAAAGTTTATGCTCAGTTTTAGATGGTTTTAGTTAATTAAAGGTTCCATGAATGGTCAGAACGTTGAAAGGTTCCATATAAAAAATTGTTGGGCTATAAATCCCTAAATATTTACAATTACAATTTGAAAATGGGGAAAATCTTCAAAGGGGTTGAAACACTTTGGTTTGGAGCCTTACATACCTTACAAGTCCGGAATTTTGAAAAATACTTGTCTCTGCGGCCAGAGATGAAACGCATGTCATACGACTGAGTTAATGCTTACAAACTTATGTAAGTAGCTTCGGTTTCTAAGATCTCAATACTGGAGTCTAAATACTTTTTATATGCATTTTTCTTCTTCTAACGCATCACAAAATTGTTAAGATAAACAATGTCTAAATAATCAACCCCACCAAAGTGCACAATAGTCTTCATAAAGTTGTTTCTCAATAAGCGCCGCCTTAATCAGTGGCTTTTTAATTAAAACGGAACAATAGACCTTTGCAACGAATACTGCTGCGTTTCGAAATGCAATGCTATGCTAATGGCTAGTTTTATGCCTGTCTTCAGCTTGTGCTTGCATTGTTTTTCATCTTTCTTTCAGCTTATAACACAGCTTGTGTTACAATTTTAATTAGTTTTGAGTCTGAATATGGTATTAAATGTTGTATTGTAACTCATCTGAGTTAAGAAGTGACAAGCTTTGCTCAATTTAATATTGAGTCTCATTGGCTTTGGTACTTATAGGGCTTATTAAACTTCAATTTTTGGGCATATTATTATCCTTTTTATTCTTCTCTAAATATCGGCGATTGTCCAGCTTTTATCTATGTTATTTTCTATGTAATAAAATATTATTGAAGATTGTAATTACGTAAGCCTGACTGTGAGTTCCGCCGCCGGCGCCGCGTTTTTATGTTATAAAATATAAATGTTATATTACCCATATACAAAAGAGATCCTTCGCGGGCCCCATGATACAAGATACAAAATCATTTGAAAATGAAAAAAAAATAAATGAAAAATGTTTATTCAGGGAACATGGTACAGAGAAATAGAAGCTATGAACGGTAATACACGCAGAAATTATAAAAACTGTGTCGCTGTGTTGTATAAAAATTATTTCCATTGTTTGGTTTTACAAAACTTAGACATGTGACTTGAAAATGTATCGTATCTGGTCGCTTCGTCTTTTTTACACTAGAGCTAAGAAGCTATTAGAAAATCTAGCTCATTTATGTATTGAAACTTTACAATCATTACAATCTTTACAATCGTTAGTCTTGTTTTTTTATTTTCTGTTGGAGCAGATTTCGTCCCAATCAGTTTTGTCGTCAAGGTAATCCGATATTTTATAATAGGTTTTTTTACAAAGATGGTTGTTTATACAATATTTTTCAATTTAGTGTAGTTCTTTGGGAATCTTGTTGTATAAGCTTATACATTGCCCTTTGAAAGATACAATGACCTTATGCAGCCTAGTGGTGGGCAAAGCGAGTTTATATTTATTTCTTGTATTTATATTGTGTTCATCACTATTTTTTGTACAAAAATTTATATTCTTATGCGTATAGATAATGGCTTACAAATATATTGACATGAAGTACGGGGCCACATTTGTATGAATACAACACAAACACGTCAGGCCTTATAAAATATATATTTTATGAAATTGTTTTTGTCTGTATTTTCTGGATAATTTTTCAAAACAATCCTTTTAATGACATCTCAAATTTTCGAGACATAATCCAATCAAAGCGAGCGACGTAAGTGGATGTGGAGTGTCTCATATCTATCTTTTTTTATAATAATAATAAGTCAAGGTAATAATAATGCCAAATCTAATTTATATTATTCGTATTGTATGTAATATTAAATAGTGTTCAACTCAACCTCAGTCACGACACAATTTTTATTCCCTTGTTTTTCCCAAAAAATCGTAACCAAGCATTCCTTTATTTATACGCAACCCGAGCGAAATGTACTTAATCTGTTTAATCCCATGTTTAAAGTGAAAGATGGCTGATCGTTGAGTATTTTAACCCTGTTTTAACTTTGGGGCACCTACGTAGGTACAATATATTTATTCGAGTTTTAAGAGAATTGCGCGAATGTAAAAAGATAGATTAATTAGATCTGGATGGTCTGCTTATCCGATTACATACAACCTTTAAGACCATAGTGAATTGGCTTTTTCTGGGAAATCTTGTTCCATCGTTGACATCGTCTCTGCTTTCTTGCTAGACTGTAGTCAAAAGTTAGTTCATAAAATAATTAAAAAAATACTTAAAATGTTATTGGACTATAGGTAAATTAAAGGAGCTTTGAATCCAATATATTAAATAAAATGAAAGTAATACGAATTGCAGACTGCAGGCTGATGCTGGATGTGTTAAGCCGAGGACACGGCGGTGCTATGCTAAGTCAAAGTCAAAGTCAAAACGTTTATTTCCTTAGAAGCACATAGCCTACATGGACAGGTCAACTTAAAATTAATAACACTGAATTACTTAAGCAAAAAATATCAAGGAAATAATATTGTCCATCTTTATTGTCCATATATCCAGCAGTGGCCTAGTATAGGCTGATGATGATGAAAATTAATACTAACTGGTTACGTTCTAAGTTAAGAGCCACCTTGTCAATAATAATCTCTAAGTAAAATTTTATATTGCAGAATACTTACAGATTATCATGAAATGAAATAAAACGGTGCAATAATGATACTTAACTAAAATTTACGCCATTATTTTTACTGCCAAATCAATAATCGAAAATAATGTCAAGAATTAGTAAAATAGCCAAAATGCAAGAAAAAATGAAATGTAATGACACAAATGGTGCTTATGTTATATCAATTATATATTTAGCATTATATATTTGTATTATTGAAGACAGACAAAAAAAGCAGACAATAACGTTTATTCTTAAACAAAGTTGTATCATAAAACTGAATTCGGTACAATTCCCTACTACACTAACTCAGTTTATTTTGTGCTGTCTTCATTTGAATCTAATATTTTATTCATATCTCTCTCATATCTAGTTATGAAACAAAACGGATCCTCAAACTACACGGAAGTTATTGTATTAAAATGAGTTATATTCAAGTGTGTGTGTGCACGTTGAATCGTTAGCATTGTGTTTAAACCCTTTCTTGAAAAAGTAGTCTAAAATAATAGTATAACCAACCCTTGATATCTGGAAGTTGTTGGAGCACAAAAAGAAATCACCGTGGATACTGTGGCAAGATCATACAAGCCGGCAAGTCTACTATAGAACATCAATTTCATGTTTAAAGTAAGCACTGAGTAACTGGATTTCTTTAGAACACACTCACACATACGTCGTCCACAAAAATTATATAATATTTGGACCAATAGCAATTAAAATAGCCGGAGCATTCTGTTACTCCTACCGGCATTACATGGATGCTAAACAAATTTGTTGTGTTGAGTTGTGACAGCTAGAGCTAACTGACTGCCACATGTCATCTGACATTGACACTTCATTGTAATTGTCAACCGCCACGGAATGTTGCCACCTCAAGTTATTTGAGGCCTAAAATATCAATTGATTTATCGCCCCAAATAATTTAGCTTTTACTTCCTTACAAATTATTTATCTACCTTAAAATGTCTAATATAAATAAATGCGCCGGCTGCCTTAAGAAACTGTTAAAGTCACCTAACATGATCTGTTCACGCTGTGACGATAAATATGACCTTTCATGCGCGAACATTAGCCCTAAGGAATATGAAGCTATGTCGATCGAGATTAAAAATAAATGGATATGTGTACTTTGCCGTAGCACGGAACGCAAAGGTGGTGATAATTCCAATACCCCTGTCCGAGCGACTCAGACACCGCAGCATGATAACATTACTCAGCGATCAAAGGCACGGATCGCCGTCAGTTCTGCTGGCTCACCCCTTCCTGAATGCACATCTTGCCTGTCAGCCGGCGACATACGTGACATTATACGCGAAGAACTACAAAATGCGTTCAACCAAGTAAACCCGCAGTTAGCTGAAGTCCGTAATGCCATATCTTCTCTAGAAACGTCTTTATCATATTTTAACGATGAAATAGATAAAATAAAGGCTGAACAGTCTATACAATCTGATATGCTGCAAGGTATGAATAAAGAAAATGAAGCTCTGCGCAAGGAGGTACAACATCTGTCAGTTCGTCTTGCCCAGCTGGATCAGTTGTCACGCTCTGCTAATATTGAAATCCAGTGCGTTCCGGAGCACAAGCAGGAAAATATAATTAACACCATTCAGCAACTAGGAAAAACTATTAAGTGTCCGGTAAATGAAAGCAACATTTTCTACTGCGCCAGGTTGGCTAAGATGAACAACGCTAGCCCTCGACCACGGTCAATTCTAGTGAAATTTAACAGCCCTCGCTTGAGGGATCAATTTCTTGCTGCAACCAGTAGGTTCAATAAAAATAACAAGGACGACAAATTGAACTCAAGTCATCTGGGAATCGGAGGGGATAAAAAACGAGCTATTTACGTGACTGAACATCTGACAGCTGAAAATAAAGCTCTACACGCCGCAGCCCGTAGCAAAGCAAGAGAATTAAAGTATAGGTACGTCTGGGTACGCGATGGTCGAATTTTCATGCGGAAAAATGATGAATCGAACTATGTCCATGTAAAAAACATGGACACGTTAAATCATTTGTCATGATGGCGCTAAGATTGTTGTAGTAAATTATAACTTAAAGGCATTTTTAGAAATATTAGCTTTTACTACCAAAATGTTAGAGGGTTGAGAACCAAGACAATGGAATTATTTAAAAACGTTGTTTGCTGTAATTATGACGTCATCGTCATGACAGAAACATGGCTGAACAGCAGTGTCGCGGATAATGAAATTTTTGACGATAGGTACTCAGTATTTAGACGCGATCGTGAGAGCAGCGGCTTCCATAGCAAGAAGGAAGGTGGTGGGGTTCTAATAGCGGTGTCTAAACGTCTTAAGTCTTTCCGCCTATTTGACTGTGACTCTGATTGTGAGGAACTTTGGGTAAAATTAGAATTATGTGATGTCGGAAAAAAACCTGTCTATTTATATATCTGTGGCGTTTATATACCTCCTCCTGTCCAAAGACATATTTTTGAACATTTTGTTAATAATGCTAGTCGAGTATTGGTGGATCACTCTGGGGAAGCTATCATACTCGGTGACTTTAATTTGCCAGGCGCCATATGGTCAAGCTCGGGTGAAAATGATAGCCTCGATATCAATGCATCAAATAGTGTTTTGACTACTATGCTAGCGGACTTTATATCTTTCAATAACCTATCACAATATAATTCAAGCTTAAATAGCAATGGTAGAACACTAGACCTGGTTCTTTGTACCGTGTCAATTCCTCAGTTGTCGGTGTGTCTCGATCCTCTGTCGAAAGTAGACGCACAACACCCACCGTTGGTATTCGCAATCAACTTAACGTGTCCAGATAATATGACCTCAAATCGTGATTTCAGATTTCATTTCTACAGGGCGGATTATGAAAAGATAGAAAGTGATTTGAATAATATTACATGGGAGGCAGAATTCAGTGATTGTCTGACCGTCAATGACATGGTATCTGTTTTCTACGGCAAGCAAAATCAGTCATTGTCAGGCACGTACCAAAATCTAGACCCCGTAATAGGCAAATGTATCCCGTATGGTTTTCATCAGCACTGATAAGGTCACTTAAGGAAAAAAATCGCACTAGAATAAAATATCGCACTTATGGGAACCCCCGCGATGGGATTGTTTTTGAGCTTTTGAGGGATAGGAGCTCTAGGCTCCTTGATATTAATTACCGGAGATATTTAGAGGCCTTAGAAGAGTCTATTAAGTCTAACCCTAAGTTGATATGGTCGTATGTTAAACGCAAAAGAGGAAACAGTGCCAGCTATCCAGCAGAAATGCTTTCTGATGGCAATAAAGCAAGTTCAGGACCGGATATATGTAACCTTTTTGCTAAACAGTTTGCCTCAGTGTATAGTAAAGACAAAATAACCGTCGGCTCCAGCTCTGTTGTACCTTGCTCTTATAATGTGTTGAATAGCATAACAGTCACTGAGGCTCAAGTTTATAGGGTGTTAAAAAGACTTGTTATTTCTAAGGGTGCCGGCTCGGATGGTATACCACCGGTGTTTGTCGTTAATTGTGCCCAATCTTTGGCATTACCTTTATCGATAATTATAAATATGTCACTTGGTTCAGGTATTTTTCCTTATCTATGGAAAAAGACCCATGTGTTGCCCTTATTCAAGAAGGGTGACTCTAGTCAAGTAAAAAATTATAGGCCCATTTCTATCTTATCAGTCTTTGCCAAAGTATTCGAAATCTTAGTCTATCCTAGATTGTTCTGGCACTTCAAGCAAAGAATTTTAATTGAGCAGCATGGTTTCATGAAGGGCAGATCCACTGCTACAAACCTTGTTTCCTTTGTCGGAGGTCTTGCCGAAAAGCTGGACCATGGTCATACAATTGATGCAATCTATACTGACTTCAGCAAGGCCTTTGACAAGGTTAACCACGAGTTGCTTCTACATAAGCTGTCCCAACATGGAATACATGGGGCTCTACTTAACTGGTGCAGGTCTTATTTGTGTGGAAGGGAATCTGTGGTTGTTCTTGGTGGTTATAAATCTGAGCCTTTTGTTAGCCATTCGGGTGTTCCTCAAGGATCTAATCTGGGACCCTTGCTCTTCAACGTTTTTATAAATGATATAGATAGCTGTTTCGAAAATTCTAAGTTCCTTATGTTTGCTGACGACCTAAAATTTTTTGGTAGAGCAGACTCCGATGTGGAAGTATCTCTACTACAAAGGGATTTAAATAACCTGGTATCTTGGTGTTCATCAAACGGAATGCTCTTAAATTGCGATAAATGTAGCGTTATTCGTTTTACCAGAAAGAAAAAACTATTTTCTAGGTCATATTATATTGGAATAGATAAACTAAATGAGGTTGACAATATCCGTGACCTCGGCATTATATTGGATAGCAATTTGAGATTCAATGTACATATAGATACTATTGTCAAGAAGTCTTTTAAGCTATTGGGGTTCATATTAAGAATTTCCAAAGAGTTTAGGAACCCTGTGACAATTATAACTCTCTTCAACGCTATGGTGCGTAGCTCTCTTGAGTACTGCAGTACGGTGTGGAACCCACACTACGATGTCTATAAGAAGCGACTAGAAAGTGTCCAAAAGCGATTTCTCTGGCATTTAACCTTCAAGTATTTCTTGGCAAAGAAGTTGCCAGGTTATGAGGATCGTCTTCATCATTTCAAAATAGAGTCTCTTAGTAACCGTAGAATACTGCTGGACAACATGTTTCTGTACAAACTTATTAATAATTATATAGATACGCCAAATTTACTATGGCTGGTCAATGTATCCATCCCGCGAAGTTTACCGAGACATGGGAATTATACCCCATTTTATAGAAATAATTCTTGCTCTAATCTTGGTCATTTCTCTCCTCTCAACAGAATGGTTAAGAGCTATAATAGTATGCATAATGGTAAAACAAAAAACATAGATAATAGTGAGAGTGAAATAGATATTTTCTCCAATCGCCTTCATAAATTTAAAAGCAGTATTAGACTGCAACTTTGTCACAATAGTTTTTAATCTGGCTGTTTTTTTTATTTTATTTTGTATATTTAATAATTATTTTAATTTTGTATTTAGGTAATTGTTTTTTTTTTAATTATTTATATCCTTTTTTATTAGATATTTTAAATCTTGATTTATTGTAATGTTTTATTTAACGGTTTTTTTTTTAAGGTATTTAAATTTATGCATGTAATTAGTCAAGGGTTTTTTTTTTTGCAATGATGTTTGTATCTATAATTAAGGTGACATTTGTAAAGTAGATTCAATTTAAATTTATGTTTCATGTGTTTGTGTTCATGTCCACTTTGTTGATACAATAAATAAATAAATAAATAAATAAGTTTATTTGAGGCTGCAAAAATATGTAGATATCATCAGAAATACTCAGACATATTTTTGAATCTGATTTCAGTCATCTTAATCATAATTTTTACAGCACTGATGGATAAAGGCAATATCATCAACTCAACTCAATAGGTATCATAATTTTACTTAGCATAATCACCCCTATTTAAGTTCCCACTGCTGGGACACAGGGACTTGTCTTATTCATTATAATCTTTAAATCTTACTTACTTAGGAATAATTTGTTTTAAATTATGTTGAGGGTTAATTATACCTAAGTTATCTACAGTTAAAATATAATCAGGGATAATAGAGGTCTCGCTCAGCAGACAGCATGTTCTTTAGGTACATCCTGATTAACTACTCGGGACTTTGCTTAAAATATGAGATTATATTTCGCTGTTTGATTTACATTAAACTTTGTTATAAGTCAGTGTGTATTACCGGTGGTGACTTGGTACTTTGAAAATGGCACTTCACAAAAATTACTTATGAATAGGCCCAGAGTAGCTCCAAGAACTATCTATCTTTAAGATTTTGCATTGAACAAAAATTGTTTAAAAAGTTTGTCAAACCCCCCTTGGGTTTGACAAAAAAAATGTTGAATTTTAAATAGTTATTCACCAACCAGAATATTCCCAACTTGTTGAATTAAGGCCTAGTCTCTCTCGTCAAGGGCGAAGTCCCTTTTTTTATGATAAGCCTTCATTTGACCACAATCTCAACTGATGTAAAGTGACGATGTAGTCTAAGATGGAGCATGAAGACCTATAAGATAGATGGCTTCTCCGGGCCACATTACGAAACACGAAAAAAACGCTTCACGCACTGGCCCAGCCCGGAGGGTGGTGACAAGCCGCGGCCGAAGCCTTCCACCAGAGACTGTTCTTAGCACCACCCGGAGGTCACGTGTAAGGATTCAGAGGGTTACCACTTACGGACTTGATTAGACAAAACCTCCAAAAAACCTCCCTGTGTCCAGTGCAGCAGTGGGCACATAAATTTTGGTGCTAATGCTACTTATTCGCCTAACTATACTGTTTTTGAATGCTAGACTGTTATTCAAACTCGTTAACTTTCATCGAATACCCGTAACAGGAGTAGGTATAACATGGAAAAAATTATATGATAATATATGTATGGATAAGTCTTTTTCCTGTCCATAATTTTCCTGAAACCCACCCATTGAGGGACTGGTTTGACGCTTTCAAGCTTAATACCGAGTTTCTCTGAAAGTCGACATTGTCATGACTACGGTATCGACACTCAAACGCAAATCAAACGTACGTCATGTAATTACTGTTTAAATTTGATTCATTTCATAAAAAATATACTCATAAATAATTAGAAAAAATTCGTCAGTAACGAAGCACCCGTTGTACAAGTTCTATTTTGTTTGAGGTTATTTTGTGTCAATATTTAAATAGTTCTGAAATGAACATATTTCTACCGTTATTAAATAAAAATAACTTTGCCTATAAAATATGTATATGAAAAAAATCTTTCGAAATTTTCCTTGAAACCCAAATAAACAACCATTTATTATTTTATTTAAGGTGCAATTAACCTAGTTACTAGACTATGCCTCAATTTTTTCTCAGTATTCCTCTTCATTTTTTTGTCGAAACGAAGTCAAAGGAGTAACTTGTTTAATTTTAAATCTTACTTTTTACTTTATTTCTGAAACAAACAGTACGTAATTCTTATAACCGACAGAAATATTTCCGCAGATACATAAAGCTAAGCGTACACATGTCAGTATCGTACGAGCACGCATCGCATCAATCTTGTATTATGCAAATAAAAACTCATGTAAGCGCGTTCATCTGTACATATCGTACGCATAGCATTGGCCATGCCGACACCGCTGCTCCGGAGACGGTCATATCACTGATCGGTATCCCGTGTGACGTCATCGGTACTAATAAATAAAAATAAAAAAGCCATATAGTCCATAACTAATAAAGAGTTTAACATGTCAGCCTGTGTTTTTCATTGATACATTTTTAGTTTGTTTCAAGTTAAATTAGTTTGATAAGTCAATTTAAATAATCAAATGAACTATTGTATTGGCATCGGCATCGGTACGAATAGCAAAAGTTAAATCATATTTATACCCCAAATATAAAGAAAACTGCTTTTTTTAAGAATAAAGTGCCTGATTATTGGGAAGGATTATTTGTTTTTTATAAACTACTAGCTGACCCCAGCAAACGTTGTTTTGCAAAATGAAAAATAGATAGTAGCCGAATCTCAGACTTACTGAATACGCATAATAAAATTTGATAAAAATCGGTAAAGCCGTTTCGGAGGGGTACGGTAACTAACATTATGACATGGAAATTTTATAAATAAGATAATCCTTATTTGTTAATGTTAACGTTTGTTAATTTTCACGCGCGGAAATAGGGTTAGGATCTCTAAAATAACAAGATACGCTTAGCTATAACCAATTATTATTGTTAAAATAGGTAATACTTTATATTATGTATAATAAATAATAATTGATAAGCATGCAATAATTCAGGTTCAATTTAAGTAGGTATTTGATAGTTATTAATTAGACAAACAATTTGATGGACAGATAATGTATATGGTGACGGTGGGTTAATATTGAGAATGTTTGTTACGTAATTTTATTTCGATATAGTCAGCCGGGTCGAACAATGTTTTATGAAAACTAAAAATGTTTTTTAAAAACCCTGTCATATTTGAATGATACTCCACATGATATAGTTTGGTGACTATTCTTTCTTTATTATTATAAAATGGCGTCAAGAAGACGCCATATTTAATTTTCTCTGATGTCAATACAATACAATACAAAAATTCTTTACAGCTACACCGCAATATAGGAAAGTACATAGGAGATACATATTACGTACATAATTAATGTCATTTCTTTAATGATAATCGCCGGACTAAGAGGAATCGGTGAACGTATGAATCATAAAAATCCGCCCAGGCGCTTGGTATAGTGCTACAAACATACAGACATAGATTAATAAACAAAATTACCACACTTTGCGTCGAAAAAAAATCACTGTCGCTTTTCGTTGTACAACGGGATAAAGGAAAATAATTTATGTTCTATTATACCAACGGAAGCAATATGGTTAATTATTTTGAATAAAATCTGTATATTTTCGACAAACACAAAATGTAAACACGTTGAAGTAATATTAGGAATATGTAGTCAAGTACCTATTACTTACGAAAGATGATGCCAGAGAAGTTTAGGGATGCTCTACAAAATAGCCGGAAAATAATTGAATGCTTTGAAAATATTAATAAGTTGTTACTAAATAAAAACTAATAATAAAAAGATTTTTACTGAAAAATATTTTTATTTTATTATTATTTAAATAACAAAAATCTTATCTTTGCGTGTCTTAAAAAATTAAATAAATAAATAAATAAATATTTCCAGACAATGCACACAACAACATCTAGCCCCATGGTAAGCTCTAAGCTTGTGTTACGGGTACTAGATATCTGATATACTTAATATAATAGTCATACATAATATAGATATTTTTTATTATACATATTAAACACCCAGACCAAGGAAAAAGTGCTTGCAGAACATACAAACACTTTCACCCTCGGCGGGAATTGAACCCGCTACCTCTTGCGCCGCAAGCGGACCCTCGCCCACCGCGCCACTGAAGCAGTCATCATTAAGAATGAAAAAACCGGCATTTAAACTATCTTTAAAATATTTCCGGTCTTAAAACAAAAAAAAGTACGAATCAAACACGTGTCTAATATTTAAAAAAAAAATTATGGATCAAGTATGGATAATGTTTAGTAAGCTATTTCTGTCACATTGGTCAATCTCTTATAAAACTACTAAACTAAACTTTTTTAGCTAACTATTCATAGTTCTGTGCATGACACATAAAAAGTTTTCATGCAAAATAAACCCCTTTTCTTATGGTTTTCAAGTATGTTTTTATTTGCCTTCTTTAATGCATGGAGCCGTCTTTATCAGTCCGGCTTTCAAAAAGTCGGTTAGAATAACACCTCTACGCTACCAATTTGCTATGGTGTGAGTAAGACAAATAGATATCGCTTACGTACGCAAGAATGGGATGGATAATGAGCCATTTTCATATAGATCTTGAGCACACATGGTATGGAAGTGACGTGTACGGGGATTCATATTCTGGCGAGGAACGAAGATGATAGGGGTCTAATACACGCATGAGTGAATAAAATGAGCTTTATTGTTTTTGGGACAAGGTTCTTTTTTAATGGGTAATTTGGGAGAGTTTTTTGACAGGAAAATTGACGTGATAGAAATAGACAGAGGATTTGCTTCAGCGAGTATTATGATCGATTGCTCGATCCGTAAATGATTGAATACCGAGATTTAGATACAGCGGAATATCTAAATATTCTATTCACAATCTTAGGATTGTGATTAGAATTGAAATTAATGTCTTTTTGGTAAGTATAATATATTATCTTGCAAATCTTGATAAGCTATTGTTAAAATTTTCAATTAATAAAATAAAATTTTAGGAGTATACCTATATACGCTTAATATGTTATTTCTATAACTTGAGGTATAAAATATAGTGTTTCTTAACAAGTTTTAAAATCAAAATATCTGTTATAGATGACGTTTTATGAATCAAAAGAGAGATTGAGATAATTTATCTCAATAGCAATGAGGTTCGAAATAATAGTAAGTTATCACTACCTTTCTTACGTATTATGACACTTTAAATATACCTTTACTACTAATAAACTTCAATATTCGGTAATTTTTAACTAAATTTATTATATAAATTATTTTGGGACACTATTTCATCCGTATCTTTTGATATTGACTGTACCTCACTTTTTATCTTATATGAGCTACTACTATGCTTTTAGCCTGCCACAGTAACACAAAGCAGAATGTAAACAAACACCATTAACCATCTAACCTGTCGTATCCTCAACCAGCGGTATCGGGTTCCAACCACACGTCACCCTTTGTGTCCCGACAATGCCCGACAATGCAGCAGAACAATGGTACATACTATCTAATAGCCAGTTTAACCACTGTAAATTGTTACTCTACAGCCGGTTTTTTTAATTCTGAGATTGCGCCGCTTGCAGGTTAAATACAATATAACTACTTGTGCTATAATAATATCGTGACATGTACTTTAATTGAAATGTATTTGGCAAATAAATGATTGATATGATTTGATATTTTAATCTTCCGTCAAAATAAGGATTTGACTGCTTTAGTGGCGCTGTGGCCGTCGTCGGTCCGCTTGCGGCGCAAGAGGGAGCGGGTTCGATTCCCGCCGAGGGGTAAAGTGTTTGTATGTTCTGCAATCACTTTCTCCTTGGCCTGGGCCTCCTTTAAATATAATATATAATAAAAAATATATGTATACCTATTATATTAAGTATATCAGATGTCTAGTAGCCTAGAGCTTACCAATGGAAGTGGATTATCCGGAAATATTTATTTATTATATATATTTAGTCTTTTTTTTATGCTCGATAAGCCTTCATTTGACCACAATCTCACCTGAATAATGTAAAGTGACGATGTGGTCTAAGATGGGACATGAAGACCTAGATGGCTTCTCCGGACCACATTACGAAACACAAAAAAAAAAGTTGTGTGTGCGATTCACACACGAGAGAAGTGAAACTTCAGTAAATCGACAAAAAATAAGAAGAATTAAAAAAAAACAAAAAAAAATACTTTGCAAAAAGATTTTGTTCGGGCGGTCACCCATCCAAGTACTGGCGTCGCGCACAGGCTGCTTAACCTTGTTAGCGTTTAAGATTGGCTTACCCGACAGGTAAGCCAATCTTATTTCCATTTCCGTTTCATCCGGTTTCAAATCACAACGATTCTATAGAAGTTTCACTTCAAAAATCATAATTTAGTCATTTTATTACCGTCATTATTAGTAATATTTACCAACCCACATTTGGCCAGCGCAGCGTGGTGAATGCCCTTCAAACCTTCAGAGTTCTCAGAACATGCCGGTTTTCTCATGATACTCTTTGCCTTCACCGTTAAACAGGTCTGAATTTCTCAGGTCTTAAAGAATCCAGTAAGATTAATCTTTATTCCATCATACCTAAAAGACACATAATTAAAATCGCTTTATTAGGCAATCATTATTCCCGTACGAACTTTTCTCAAGAAAAATAAAAACATTCCAATATTGACTTCCCTGCCAAACTAAAATACTGTCGGCAAAGTCAGTCCATGAAAATATTAGTTCACAAACCGTCCAATATATTTTCCACTGAAACGGTCTTGGGTTTTTGACGTAATAATGGTTTTTACGCAGAAAGGGTAGATATTTTTCATATGAACGTGATGTAGGTAAAATTCTAAGGATAGGGAGCTTGATAAATTTCTTCAAAGCTTAACATAGTTGGATTTAAAATATTCATTGTAGACGTTACATCACAAGCAATGTTTTTTTAAGAGTGTGTGATTTACGAAGTGAATAATTTTACTAAATAGAGTACTTTTTAGTGCAATTATTCATAAATTAAATTTACTAGATAGTACCCGCTAAATGTATTTTAAACTAGCTGACCCCAGCAAACGTTGTTTTGCAAAATATTTTTTTTTTTAATTTTTATGCAGAAAAAGATTAAGATACAATCCGTAACCTTCGCAAAAAGGTGTAAATTAATGTTATTGTCTATGAAAGGGGCTCATATCCAGCAGTTGCAGTACGATAGCAGATATGATTATGTATGTATATATATATATATATATATATATATATATATATTATTGTTATTTTATCCCATATAACATAACTTTTCACATTCTAAACAAGATAATAATAGAAATATAAACTTTATGTTATCGGATTATCCCAGTTTCGCAAACAACCAATCAGATTTTCAATATCTTCCCATTTTTAAGAGGAAACTTTGTGGAGCTGCACATCAGAAACCCAATATTGGCTTCGGTCTAGAACTTTTAGAGGATTAAGCACTCCTGAACTAGAGCATACAGATAATGGGAGTTTTATAAGATTTATAGTAATAATGGATATTTCAATGCATTTATCTAAACAAGTAGTATTTTTGCAATCGTTTCGTAACATTCTTTCACATTTCACTTACAAAGTTATCGTGAGTTTTATCTAAAAAGGACTTCTTAAAATGTAGTAAGTTTAAAAACATTTTACTTACATTGAAGTAAAATGATTTAAAAATGAATTCTTTGATATTGTGTAGGTAATTGAATATTGGCAAAACAGTTAGCAGTCTTTACAGATATATTTTTGAAGGAAAGAACACCACACATCAAAGTTTATTATACAAACTATCTTGTTATTGAAAAATAAAAATTATCCATTAAAAGTAGGGTTTTCTGGGACATACATGCTCCAACTAATTTATAATACCTCTATTTTAAAATAAATAAAATAGTTGCTAAAAAAACACTATGGGGACATAACTTGAAAAAAAACAGTAATAAATCGATACTTCAATATAATACAATCATTCATATTATAAACTAGCTGTGCCCCGCGGTGTTACCCGCGATATAATGGATTTTCCCGCGGAATGACGTTTTCCCGCGGTAAAAAGTAGCCTATGTTATTTTTCAGGCTCTAGAGATTCTGTGTACCAAATTTCATTTAAATCGGTTCAGTAGTTTTTACGTGAAAGAGTAACAAACATCCATACATCCATACATCCATACTTACAAACTTTCGCCTTTATAATAGTAGTAGGATGGGAGAGTGAATGTGTGTCTGTTTGTATGTGTTTGACCGATTAGCCTAAAATTTGGTATGGTATCTGCCATCTAGGTTTGGTAAGGTATTATAATTCAAAATACATAGCTATTATAATACATTGATTCAGGCAACAGGGATTATTAGGTGGTATTGGGGGCTATTGGGAGGTATTATTTTACATTAGATTAGAACTTATGCTAATATTATGTCGTACCGCAGGCAAATTCTTTATAATCCTTTCACAAAGAAAAACGTAATAAGATGGTCAACAACAATTTTGTACGCGCGCCAACTAGCTAACAAGCATTTTTATTTTAGTCGGTTTAAATGTGCAATCTGCATAACAAAATCTTGCATAGATTGAACAATTTATGACCTTAAGTACCTATAAGCTTAAGCTTTTACAAAGTACTCAGGAATCTTAAAGAAATTTTGTCGAGCAAAATTCTTCCACTAAGTAAATTCAAAGCACCCACGAATACTGAGAATTCTAGTGACAGGAGCTTGAGTTATTTTATTCATATTACTTGTGAAGCCAACAAAAACTATTTTTATTAACTAATTTGTTATTGTTTCGTTTTACTTTGAAAATAATGAAAGCATCATCTAAGGAATTGAAACAAAAACTATTCCCCTAATACTTTTTGTTTTGTGATTTTCATTTATAGTGCAATTTTATGTTCCAGATATAATAAGACCAGATATATAAATAATGCAGATATTGTTAAGCTTGTAATAAATCCGAAACTAAGGCGAGGCGAAACGTTACGCCCAAACGCCCAATGCTTTGTTAAATTCACCTCTGGATGTTGCTTCTTGAAAGTATATGCGCTTTTAAACACGTGCTTTATGGCTCTACAACCCTCTTTCAACTGAAGGAAAATTCACTTGTCAAGTGTTTACATACACATAATATACATACTTACATAATAATAAAAGTATTTTTTTAATATGATTTGTATTTATGAAAGGCACACAGTGAACTCCAAAAATATATAAATGAAACTTCAACACAATTATTAAATAATATTATAATTTTTTCCAAGTATTTTTGTTGTCAACACTATTTCCAATGACATGACACGACTTGACGTATTGAATTGCGCGCTAGCTCCTGCACTTCGCGGAAACCTCTGGAGTTTAGAGTTAGACACTTAGTTACTGAAAAGCTCTGGAAAGTTCCAGAATATCCTAGAATCCTGGAGTGTAGACAAATACCATGAGGGCTTCTCATGTGGGTAAAAACTTAAATTCAATTATGGCTCTAAATCTTGAACGCGAGGTTTTATTTATTCATACTGTTATACTTTTTTGCTTTTTAATTCGGAATTATGACTGGAAATATTCTATTCTCACATTTTTATCATAATTTCCCGAGGGAAAGTAGGGTTCGTCTTTATAAAAATTCATAATAGTTCGATGTGACTGCCAAAAGGGTGCCAAATCTATCATTAGCTTATTTTAATCTGTAAGAATTCGAACATTTTATAGCCAAATAGAGTGTCCAGACTATGTAAGTGTTAACTATCTTATAATGGGTATTTTCATTTATTTTTTTTAATTATCTAAATATCCCAAATTTTCGTGAAGATCGGAGGTAGGAACACTTTTATATATATTATATACAATATAATATTATATAATTTTATAAACTTCGGGAAACTTGAACCTTTTTAAAATGATTATAGGTATATAACTATTTATACTTAAAGGCATTTAATTTAAAATATCCTAACTAAATCCAAAGAACTTAGCTTGCACACCATTTTGCTAACCTAACCTAACACTTTTCTAAGAAAAAGGTGTATCCAGTTTTAAATTTTGTGACAAATCTTTAAGCAAATCATTCATTGTTTTAGTCACGTTTTGGTCATTTTACACTGCTGTGCTCCTAATAGTCCCTGCAGATGTAGTCGTGGGATTCGCTCTCCGATCTGGCGCACGTAAATAGCTTCTCTAGATCCATCCATTCATGTGTATGACATTTCGCTTCTATTCAAATTCTAGCTTGTTTTCTCTATGTTCGCCTCTATCTATGTTCTTCGTGAAGTTGCTCGTCTTATATATATAGCTTCGTTATGGATCAAATTGGTCTGAATTGAGCAGATAAAATCATAAATACTTTTAAGTTTTTTTATTTATTATTCGTTTAAATAATTTTAAACGAAAACCCAAAAGAGCGACGGTCCGCAGTAGTCTGTAAACTTGTTTGCCCATAAAAGAGAGTCTGAATATTTATAAGTTACCCCAACACAAAAACGTAAGCATACGCACAAAATTTAAGTCCGCTCGGCCCCAATAAATTACCCATCAAACAAAAGCAGTACATCTTATCAAAACAGACTGCCTAATTTGTGAGAATCAACAAAGTAGCTTCCAAGTAGAAGTCATTAAAAAACTTTAAAGTCCCAGCTAAGCTTTAAAAGGAGGCTTGAAAAGGTTTTCTCGGGGAAATTACAAAGTTCTGATACAATAGGGGCGATGGAAAGGCTATATATAGACATAGACTAATGGAATCGTTCTATATTGTACACGGATATAAAGAATCTCTACAAGAAAGTGGCGCAGTTTCAGAACTCACGGGCTTAGCCCGGAATTCACAGTGGCATTTAATCATTGATTAGTTCCAAACAATAATTACTTATTAAATTGCCTATAGTCAATTGTTGACCCAAACAAAGGTATTGGACTTCATTTAGTTTAAATGTATCAATGACTGTTGTATAAGGAGATTTAGAGCCAACTATTATGGTTTAATTTTTATCATTGCTAAATTGATTTGATTGATAAACCACACAAAAATAATAATGTGAATCTTTTAAGCTTTGAGCTTGGGTAAGTGATATATATCAAAATCAAAGTCAAAACGTTTATTTCCTTAGAAGCCTATGCTTACATGGACATGTCAACTTAAAGCTAATTTAAATAAAAACTAAGAATAATCAAGGAAATAACATTGTCTTGATAGTTCGCTTAAATTTTTTACACTGAGTTGAGAAGCGAATAGAACAACTCAAATAATATGTAAATCTTCTAAGCTTTGAGCTTGGGTAAGCTAACAAAATTTCTTTTCAAATGGTTTACACCAATCTGCAGTTTATTCCATGGAAACTGTAAAATATGGTCTGCAGAAACCAGCGATGAAGTGATTCTAGTTTATAGCTCGCAGGTGTATATATATATAAGTAATGTTTGCTGTACACCTGCGGTTTCGAATAATCCATTAGTTCCATCCACAGTAGTATTAGCGTACGATCGCATTTATAATATAATATATATATTTTTGAAGTGAAACTTCTATAGAATCGTAGTGATTTCAAACCGGATGCAAAAAGATGAAACGGAAATGGTAAGTGACACAAATACAATGCTTTATTTTAATTTCTTTGCGCGATACTTCTTAGTTGAGACTACGAAGTATCGCGCAAAGAGGTATTGGTATTTTATTTATATTATTTTGTAACATACTTTATGTAATACGCTTTATTGAAGTAATATAAATAATCCGAATAATTACATGTTATATGTTTGTTTCTCTTATCATTTTAGCAGATGCGTTCATTTACCCTTTTTTTCTATTCGATATGTATCATAATTATAGTTCGTAAGTAGTAGACTCCAATCGTGCGTCGTAGCTGACACACACACACTTTTTTTTTATTCTTCTTATTCTTTCGTCGATTTACTGAAGTTTCACTTCTATCGTGTGTGAAACGCACACACACCTTTTTTTAATTATATATTTTATACTTTGCTAGAAAAAATGTAGGTGGCGGTGATATAAACGGAAAGGGAAAACTTGCACGCAAAATGTTACGCCCTTTTCAGGTTTCGGTCGGCGAAATTTATTATGTTCTTAAAACGGAGTTCAAAAGAATAATTCCTTGCTCATAAAATATAAAACCGTATGTTATGAATGAGAATATACTTTAAGCTTAATGGTTGTTTGTAATTAGATAATATGTTGTTTTGCAATGTTTTTTTTAAATACAATATGCAAAATTATATTTATAAAAGCAAAACGAGGCGATCGCCATCAAAGCCTAATTTTATCACTCCACCACAACTCCATTACACGACACATACAAACTTAGAACATTACAAGTTACATTGCTAGTTATGAATAACTAACCCATGTTTGCAAATAAACATTATTCTTTATGTCTATGATTATAACGGCCTATATAGCGCATTAAGCAGATGGCCGTTGCGGCCGTCTAAGAGTTCCGCCTTTCGGCAGTTCGCAGCGACGGTCGACCACCACATGGCCAGTTGATATGATCCAGGCTTAGGGATCTCTTTAACTTCTTCTCAATTAGCTTCCAACTGTTCTTACAACAGCGATGACTTAAGGGCGAAGCGGAGGCATAAGCTGGGGTACGGTGGTGGTGCGGTGGCGGCGCGGTGTTGGCATTTTAGGGCACCAGCGCTTACCCTCTATCTCACCACGTGCCAACCAACCTACTATTCATACCTGTGCTGCACTCGCCAACACGCCTGCCAAGCGTGGTGAGTGTGGCAACATCTCTTAAATTACATTGGTCTACTAGCTTTTCGGTTTAGTTTAGCATTGTATGGATTTTTCCGCGGTTAAAGTAGTCTATAGCCTTCCTCGATATATAAAACTATCGGTAGCGTAGCTATACTATTAAATGATGGCAATACACTTTAGGAACCAACAAATAACAAAGCAATAGAAATTAACACATTCCACAAAAGTAAAACCTCCTGACATAAATCCTTGCCCATTCTGTTCAACTCAGTCACTTAATGCTATAAATCCTTCGCAGAATACAACATGACAAGTTCATTCAAACGGGCATGTATATTTGTCAGGCATTGTTCCAAACCAGTTTGTTAAAATTGCCGTAAATTGAGGCTGCGCGCTGCGGCTCTGCGGTCCGTAATCAACTCACTGTCTGATCGGAAAGTAATTTCCAAGTCTGCAATTTTATTATAAAATGTAGATTTATTTCATGGTTTATCGATGGAAATGTATTTGTTTAATTTTACCTTAGCTAATTGACTGTCAATTTGTGGCTACTATATTTTTTATAACTTAGGTTGTAAACTGTTTATTTGCAGGTACATTTAGTTTTTCGCGAGAACTTAGTAACTTTCATCCACTCATGTCAGTTTCAGCAGGTAGATTTGTTAGGTAAGCGCTAAATATTATCTAGGTATAAGGCTAGGCGCAAACGGGTGACGGACAATAGCAACTGGTGGCGGTCTCGCGCCACCGCTTCATCTGCACGATCAAAGTCAAAGTCAAACCGTTTATTTCCTTAGAAGAACAGGGCCTACATGGACAGAATAGAAGTAGAATAGAAAATTCTTTATTACACACACCATTATACAAAAATACAAAATTATTTATAGTAAAATTAAACCTAGCATGCGAAATGGGCGGTCTTATTGCTTAAAGCAATTTCTTCCAGGCAACCGTTGTACGGAAATAATTTAAATCAGGAAGGTTGTGGACGGCGGTGGTAGACAAAATAAAATATACAAAATTCAACAGGTCAACTTAAAATGAATTAACCTAAATTGTTTTAACAAAAATTATCAAGGAAATGACATTGTCTAGACAGTTCGCTTCATGTTATATTCTGAGTTGAGAAGCGAAATTTGTAAGTGTCAGAAGCAAGCAGCTATTGGTGTTCGGAATCCACCACTTATTGGCGTCTGTGCGGCCCGTAGCGACTATTTACAAATACCAATTCGCAGATACTACTGTAGAGTACTTGTTGCGGCGAGTACAACGGTTCGAGAAACCTTTGCACCCGATCGCCAAGCCAAGGGTCAGTGTAACAACGCCAAGCTTCGCGGTACGCTAGCTCAAAGCTGAAATTCAGTGCTACACGTGGCACTCGGCAAATCCGGTCTGCACCTGCTGTCCGGTGATGTGTCGAGGGGTGTGAAGTAGATGACTTTCAAGTAGCTGCGTTTAACAGCTACCCAGCGCTGTAGTGGGAAACCTCACTACCGTGACTTTCCTAGAGAAAATCTGAGAACTCACCAGAAATCCCAGGAGATGCAGTGAAAATCCAATGTTTTAAATAATGCGTTTATTAAACACACTCACAAACACTAGATTTATCTTTCAGTACTTAGCACTAAACACAAACACTAAGATCACAAATACACTGCAAACACTTTTCACAGAGCGGATCGGAACTTAATTCGCGACTTCACTTTTCACTTAGGATCGTTATTTTTACCAAATACAAAACTTGAACACACTACTTAAATAAAAACACACCCCAACTGAGGATTAGTACGGGCATTTATACTACGGTCATATCCCCACTTTAACTATGAATTTTCCAGAACAATAGTTCCGTCCCGCTCCCACACTATACGGCTTGTCAGCTATCTCGCTCTAAACTTTCTGCGGCGTTCTCGAATATACGGGGCGAAGTACAACAATATATTTCTATCTCGTTCATTAATCGAGAATAGTGCCGCTATCTCTGTTTTTCCTTTCGATTCCTACGCGAGGTTTCGAGAACATTCTTTGTAGGTTTTATACTAGCTAATGGAACGAAAACTTTCCATTACTTTCTACAACCTTCCATATGATTCTAGAATTTTCCACGGTTTTCCTATATAATCTACAAGGCTTCTATGGAATTCTAGAACATTCCAAAACATTCGATTTGTAGCTCGGAGGCTCTATATGTGAATATTAGTCTGACAAGGCGTCTTTATAAAACTTAAACCTAGTTTAGCGTTCTTAACCTAGACTTAAGCTTATCGGTCGCCAACATCCTCCCCCTTTGTGTACACACAATTACTTGAATTGGCGACTTCTCTGCCATCGTGAAAGACTCGTTGCACCTCCGACTCTGTGTGGCGTGGCTCTCGCTGGGCGTTCCGCTGCGCAGTATCCACGTGGCCGTCCTAGGGCTCCCCCTTCGTGGGAATCGTGGTGCTACCAACCTTCTGTATCTAGAAGAGCGCGCCCTCAGCCACTCTTCTTCTTTCTTCGGAGAACATTGTATGTTCGTGATCCATATATTGGAAGACTCTTCGAAGGTTCGAATGTCATCTATTGCTGGAGTTTCATTCCAGACGCTCGTTGATCTGATTCGGCTCCACATGAGCGCCATGCCAGAGTTCATCTTAATGCACTTAATGCCCTCTGGTGCAGTTGGAGAGGAAACACATTTCTCCCCCTTGGTGATGAACTGTATGTTCTTCGGTTCCTGGTTCGTCTGACATGAAGACTCGACATACAGAGTCATATTATCGGAGGCGGCATGTTGTCGCTGCCTGACCCGCTTCTCCCGGGTACGCTCTTTGATCACCCTTCCTGCTTGACTGATGTCGGCATTTTCAATCGTTTCATCTGTCCTATCCTGTGGATAGCAACCAACTTCCGTATCCAACGGCGATCGGCAAGATCCTTTGTTCGGCGAATCGTTCTTGAATTTGTTTGAGGTTGGCTCATCTATTTCTTGGTCGCTGACGTTGACATAAGCGCATGTCTGACTGTTAGCAGTGAGAGATGCATCAACTCCGTGCAGCACCCAGCCCAATTTTGTCAGGGATGCCGCTGGTTGTCCTCTCTGACCTTTGCGCGTTGTCTGTGACACTATCAGCTCCCAGTTATCCTGTCCGATGAGCAGTTTCGGTACCTCCTCTTTGTAGTGCAACTTATTCGCGATTTTTCGCAAATGGCCATACTTATTCACCATCGTCTTGTCGATTTTCTGAGACTTTATGTGCAAAGCCTCCACCGTTTGAACTGCTTCTGCGGTTCTTCGCTGTCTCGTATGTAGGCCTCTTAACCGTAGATTGATCCTCATAGAATCTTCATACCTAACGGTACTCTTGCCTACTGTCTCAAGAGATAAGGTTTCTCTTGGACCTCTGAGTCCTATCTTTTCTGCCACCCTGCGGTCTAATAAACTAACCGTGGACCCTTCATCTAGAAGAGCTAGGATCTGTACCTTCCCTTTAGGTCCATAAACTTCCACTGGAACCATCTTTAGGTACGCTCTTCTTTGACCTTTTACGAAGCAATTGTTAGCTACCTCTTTCTTCTCTGATGTGCCTCTGGATTGCTGAAACGCGTTCTTTTGATCGTCGTGCAGCAGTCGATGATGCCCTCTGTGGCATCTTGCGCACGGTGCTTTCCGGCAGGTCGCTCTTCTGTGCCTACTCTGAAGACATTTGAAGCAGAGCCTCCTCTTCTTCACAATTTCCCATCGTGCTGACACTGAAGCCTTCAGGAAATCTTTGCAGTGATCAATGTAGTGGTCCTTATTGCAGTGCGGGCAACGAATACGCATTCCATTTTCCACCTCAGCTGTGACATGTGTAGCTTCATGCCTCACTGCCGGCGAACGATCAGCTTTCCGATTCAAAATCGGACAAGTGCGATACTTCTCGTTCTGACTATCATAAGTAGCGTGCGTGGCTTCGCGATGTACAGTTCGTTTGCGGATTGATGACAGGGCCGCGTATGGCCCGCATTGTTCCGCTTCTCTATTCAAGAACGTAGACATTAGCATCAGGTCAGGTTCTTCATACTTTGCAGCGAATTTAAACCAGCTAAACTTCAAGATATTTGGTAACTTCTCGATTATTTCTGTTATCATTTCCGGTGAATTCAAGTAGTGTGACTTCTTCAATCCTTTTATCGCAGCCACTGCATTATGGATCGTGTTAGCAAACACACAAATATCTTGTGGATCTTCAGTAAGCTTGGGTAGATTTTTCAGCTTCTCTAACTCAGTTAAAACAAGAAGTTCTGGTCTAGCGAATCTTCTTCGAAGTGATTCCATCACCTCCTCAGGATTACACTCTGAATACAAAATACTTTGCACAGCATCCAGAGCGGGTCCTTTTATGGCTTTTCGTAGCCGAGCCATGTTTTGTACGCTGCTGAAAAGTTCCTTTGTTTCTTCGTACACCGTCTTGAAAGCTAGCCATTCATTACATTTACCATTATAAGTTGGAAGATCGTTCATAAATGACGGTATACAACTTTGCGTTCGTGCTGAGTTAAAAGCTTTGACAATGGCATTGGCTATTGCATCTGAACTATTTTCTTTTATTTCTTCTCTGGACTCTACCTCTTTTTTTATTTTCGAAGATGGAGTTCGATATTTTGTACTATAATTTTCCTGAAGTCCCTTTGCTTCAAAAATCCTGTCATCATGTTCGTTCTCATCAGGTAACTGGATCTGAGACCTGACCCACCTTTTGACATCTTCTTCTCTCCCTTCGGGCTCCTCTATAGCCGAGTTTTCAGTTTCAGCGTTCAACTGAAACAATCCACTTTGTTCGTCGGCTAAAGCAATTTCTTCTCGTTCAATAGCCAATGCTTCTTGTTTAAATTTAATAGCCATTTTTTCCTGTTGAAGCTTAATTCTCATTTCTTCTTCTTTAAGTTTAAAGGCCATTTCTTCTTGCTTCAACGCTAACTCTTTTTTTCTTAGCGCTATTTTGTTTTCGAGAAATTTCTTACGGTGTTCCGTATCAAGGTCAGCCTTCGAAGAACACACTGACGAAGGACGAGTTATTTTCGGTTCCTTCCCAGTTTTATCTGCAAGCACTTCCAATGGTATGGCGGTACCGATCATATCGCCTGTCATTATACCTGTGGGACCCGATGACTCATCAGTCGTTATCGGGATTCTCATGGCTTCTATGCCAGAGGGCTCCTCCTCAGGTACACGTCGAGACGTGTCTTTTCCATTTCTCGTCACAGGCATCATTAAAACTGTTCAAACCGTTTCGCCGTGCAGTACGTATATCCACTCACTATTCTATTCACGGTAGTAACTACAGCTACCACCTGAACCCGTCACTAGTATCCAATGATGCAAATCCGGCTCGAAGGACCAGCTGTTGCGGCGAGTACAACGGTTCGAGAAACCTTTGCACCCGATCGCCAAGCCAAGGGTCAGTGTAACAACGCCAAGCTTCGCGGTACGCTAGCTCAAAGCTGAAATTCAGTGCTACACGTGGCACTCGGCAAATCCGGTCTGCACCTGCTGTCCGGTGATGTGTCGAGGGGTGTGAAGTAGATGACTTTCAAGTAGCTGCGTTTAACAGCTACCCAGCGCTGTAGTGGGAAACCTCACTACCGTGACTTTCCTAGAGAAAATCTGAGAACTCACCAGAAATCCCAGGAGATGCAGTGAAAATCCAATGTTTTAAATAATGCGTTTATTAAACACACTCACAAACACTAGATTTATCTTTCAGTACTTAGCACTAAACACAAACACTAAGATCACAAATACACTGCAAACACTTTTCACAGAGCGGATCGGAACTTAATTCGCGACTTCACTTTTCACTTAGGATCGTTATTTTTACCAAATACAAAACTTGAACACACTACTTAAATAAAAACACACCCCAACTGAGGATTAGTACGGGCATTTATACTACGGTCATATCCCCACTTTAACTATGAATTTTCCAGAACAATAGTTCCGTCCCGCTCCCACACTATACGGCTTGTCAGCTATCTCGCTCTAAACTTTCTGCGGCGTTCTCGAATATACGGGGCGAAGTACAACAATATATTTCTATCTCGTTCATTAATCGAGAATAGTGCCGCTATCTCTGTTTTTCCTTTCGATTCCTACGCGAGGTTTCGAGAACATTCTTTGTAGGTTTTATACTAGCTAATGGAACGAAAACTTTCCATTACTTTCTACAACCTTCCATATGATTCTAGAATTTTCCACGGTTTTCCTATATAATCTACAAGGCTTCTATGGAATTCTAGAACATTCCAAAACATTCGATTTGTAGCTCGGAGGCTCTATATGTGAATATTAGTCTGACAAGGCGTCTTTATAAAACTTAAACCTAGTTTAGCGTTCTTAACCTAGACTTAAGCTTATCGGTCGCCAACAGTACTACTTATTACACAGTAGTGTAGGGAGTGGTGTGTATAATCAATAAATGTAGACTTTGCGTGGTTTTATTATTAAAAATATTAGATAATATTAAATATGCTATAATTTTAAACATGGTAACTATATAATCATCATCACCCTATTAACGTTCCCACTGCTGGGACACAGGGACTTCTCTCTTGTAGAGAGAGATTAGACCTTAATTCACCACGCTGGCCAAGTGCGGGTTGGTGAATGTCACATGTCCTTCAAACTCTTTTAAAGTTCTCAGAACATGCCGGTTTCCTCACGATGTTTGCCTTCACCGTTAAAGCACGTGTTTAAAGCGCACATAAATTTCTCAAGAAGAAAAATCCAGAGGTGCGTGGTGGGGTTAGAACCCACGACCTTCAGAATAAAAGTCGAGTGTTCTCCCACTTAGCCCACACGGCTTACTGTTATCTGAACTATATAATATATAATACTAGCTGACACCAGCAAATGTTGTTTTGAAAAAAAAAATTTTTTTTTTTTTTCAAAATGAAAAATAGATTTTGGCCGATTCTCAGACCTACTGAATATGCTCACAAAATTTCATGAGAATCGGTCAAGCCGTTTCGAAGGAGTTCGATTACGCACCCCGTGACACGAGAATTTTATATATTAGATTAAACATGGTAACTAAAGCAAGCGGTCTCTACGTCAGGTGATAACTGAAATATGCGGTGGCTTAAGAATCCCATTATGCTTAACTCAGTTAGTTATGCTTATCATCCTCCGAGGAAAACATGACAAGTTCATTCAAACGGCCATATTATATTTGTCAGGCATTGTTCCTTACCAGTTTGTTAAAATTGCCGTAAATTGAGGCAACACTGTGGTCTGCGGTCCGCAATCAACTCTGTCTGAACGGAAAGTAATTTCCAAGTCTGCAATAATCAAACGAATAATTATTTTATGATTAATCGTTAAATTACTTTAACGAATGTTTGTTTTATTTTCTCGGAACTGATTTGCTGACGATTATGGATTAACTGATTTCTTTTGAGTTAGAAGACTTCCTGCTATTTGTTAAATCTGAACAGTTGTTACTCTCTAGTTCATTTAGGATTTTATTCCGGATTTTCCCGTTTTATAGATTTAACCGCAATTATTTCGTATTGTTTAAAATATCGTACACGAAAAGTTAAAAATTTTGATGTAAAGATTCGGTGAAATATCTTTGAATGTACATGTTTCTCCGAGGTATTGTAAAATATAAAATAAAACCTAAAATTTGAAAGTGACAACCCGCAGAAATTCTCTGAGTTTTTCGCCTCTAAGTTTTCGCTTTTCTACATTGTTTGTATATTTTAATGAATATTCAATAAAATGGAGTTTTTTCAATCTGCGGAACAATTTTACATACGCATTTTCAAAATGTTTAAAATGACACGGAGAAGACAACGAAGAATTACCTCAAGGCATTCTTTACAAAATTTATGAGGCGAAAATGTTATTCATGCCAACAACAATAGAAATAATAAGGTAGAAATCGTATTATCCTACGTATGTCATGTATTTGAAGCCACTTCCAAAGAAAAATGAAGGAGACCTCATTTCGCCGCGCTTTCTTTACATTAATTATTTTCTCAAGATTATCTGAAATATTCGTTTATGCTCCCAAAATGTATACCTTAAGACTTTTATTTAAGCTAGAAATTATATTCAAAGTAGAAGTTATTTCCTTTAGTTAAAATCTTACTTTAGTTGTTGTGCCTTACAAAAACACCATTAATTTCACACCCAACCTATTTAAAATTTACAGTTTCAACACAGTTTGCACTTAATTTGTTGACTTTCATTGAATTTCCTGTTTTCAGGTAAACATAATCCCTCTGCCAAGTTTTATTATTTCATCAGACCTTTACTTCTCAGGTTGAAAGGGGAGAATGGTTTAGTGAATATTCCGTGGCACCGGGATTACGAACTAGAAACCACACCCGGTTGGAGTGTTTCCTAACAAGTTTAAGTTTAACGTTCATAACATTTTTGGGGTTTGAATTGTGGCACGAAGTTGGAGTTTAAATTTATCCCTCGACAAAGATGTATACATGTTGACTTTGGGAGAACATTCGACTTTCATTTGGTCGGTTCAAACAACGCGCCACTGGTTAAACAACATAATTAATAAATATTAGGTCCTTACATATGAAATTGGCGTTTTGTATGGGAGGAACAAAAAGTCGAATATTTTTTAATATAATATATTTAATTAATCAAAATATGAACCATTATTTTCTATGCACTTTTGCCATCTTATAGGTAGTTCATTGATCCCTTTACTAAAAAAGCCAGTCGGACGGGAATCAATAAAATCTTTGAAGGCGATTTGGACTGCCCCATCGGAGTTGAATTTTTTCCCATGCAAGAAGTTATCCAAATTTCGAAAAAAATGGTAATCTGTTGGAGCAAGGTCCAGGGAGTACGGAGGATGTCTTAGACTTTCCAATTGAAGCTCTTCTAATTTAGTAGCCGTCTGTTGCGCAGTGTGTGGTCTAGCGTTGTCGTGAAGCAGCAGTGGCGTGGAGCGATTGACCAGCCTAGGTTGTTTAGCCGCTAGCTTTTCCATCATGGTTTGCAATTGCTGACAATAGACATCAGCCGTAATAGTCTGGCCAGATTTGAGAAAACTGTAATGAACAATACCGGCACTAGTCCACCAAACGCTTACAAGTAACTTTTTTGGGGTTAATTTTCGCTTGGGGCAGGATTTGGCTGGCTGGCCAGGATCCAACCATTGCGCTGAGCGCTTCCGATTATCGTAAAGAACCCATTTTTCATCACAGGTAATGATTCGGTTTAAAATACCTTCATTATTGTGCCGGTTTAGTAATGTAACGCAGCAGTCGACGCGCGTTTGCCGGTTTGCTTCAGTCAATTCGTGAGGTACCCACCTTTCAAGCTTTTTAATCTTCCCAATTTGCTTCAAGTGAATTAAAACAGTTTTATCACTAACACCGCAGCCTGCAGCTAACTCGGACGTGGTTTGCGATGGATCCGCTTCCACAATAGCCTTCAACTCTTCATTATCAACTTGAGTCTCAGGCCGTCCACGGGGCTTGTTCTGCAAGTCGAAATTTCCAGAACGAAAACGTTGGAACCAAAAACGAACTGTGTTTTCTTTTGCAACACGACCGCCATACACATCATTCACCCTTCGAGTTGTTTCCGCAGCACTAGTGCCACGGCGGAACTCGTACTCGTAAATAATGCGATATTTTAAGTTTTCCATTTTGTAAAATGAGTGACGCAAACAGAAAAAAACAGAAGAAAAAAAACAAATGAATGACGATCATCGAAGCACAAATACATGAGTCTATAGCTGTACAAATTTGAATTTGGAATTCCTTACCAAAGAGGAGAAATTTGTGATTAAAGTGGCCAGTACGAAAAACGCCAATTTCATATGTAAGGACCTAATATATAAGGGGGCTCTTAAACAACAATTGTGATTTTTATTAAATAAGCGACTTAGCGCGAGGTCAGTACTAGAGGACCGCTCTGAATGCATCTTTTTGAACTCAATTTGTTTGTTTTTTTTTATTGCAAAATTTGTATAAACTGTACAGGGGGATCGTGTAGTTCGAGTCCACCTCATACTTATCAAATTGATTTATACACAGTTCAGTTTCAGCAATGACATTCGTGGCTTTTAATTTCATAGTAATTGCTCACCTTTCCGAGGAAAATGGTGTGAATTTATAGAGTTTATTTTCCTGTCCTCTGGTTATTTCCGCAATATTATACTATTCATGCGTTTTATTTCGTTAAAGTGGATCTGTGGAAAATGTGCCAGATTTTCACGAACGCAGGCATATTTCGTTTTAAAACCATGGAAATACATGGATATAAGAGTTTATACAATGAAGTTTAAATGAAAATCGGTTTGAAAGCTGTAGCGCAATTGTTAAGCTTCTATCTGTACCATAATCATTTCAACCGGCAGCTAACGAACATAGTAGAGCGCCAATGCAGCAATGAAAGTCTAATTTTATCATGAACCAGTAATTGCGGCCACAAAGTAAGTGGTTTATGCAATAATTCCATAAATATATGATGGGATTAGCGCGCTTATACATACAGACAAAATAACTCGTCAGCTTCGTTATAACTAAGTACCAATTTGTTCGTCAACAGGATAACTAACTGAAGAAATAGTGTCCCAAAATAATATATACAGTAAATTAAGCCAAATTACTGAGTATTTATTGTATTTTGTTAGAAGTAGAGGGACGAATAACATTATTTCGATTCTCGGTGTAATAGACAACTAAAACTTAATTTACAATTATGGACACTTTGGCATAACTTGTTATCATTGGCACGATTCACTTACTTTAGCTGTTGACTGTACTAAACTGTTTGATGAAAACTTTTTTTTTTTTCTTAAACAAACAAAAGTTATTCATAATAAAAAAAATTAATCTTTAACTAACTTCCTAGTTAGTCACATTTGCGAAACAAAATTTCGCGCGCTAATGACAAAAGTCAAATGAAAAAATAATCCATATTCAATTAGGAAACTTTACACGGAAATGCTTTCTTGAATCTGGAAAGTTGGGGAAGTGGAAATACCTCTAATCACCGAAGTTCAAGGATGACGAAGGTATTATGATGGATAAATATTTTAATTCCTCTTTTGTTGTCAGAAATGGGAATGGAAGCGAGAAGCCGCGAATTCGAGAGGTAATGGGAACTTTCGGTAGAAAACCCATTATCTAAATGTATTCTGTGATTTTATTTATAACATTAGGAAATAACAAGATCCGCAGAATTAAAAGTATCCTAGGAAATTTATAAATTTTAGTAAGATTTTGGATAACTACAAGTCCGCGAATTTGAAATAAATTTGGTATGGTCCACTTACGGCGCAAGAGGTAGCGAATTCGATTCCCGCCGAGGGCCAAGTGTTTGTATGTTCTGCAAGGACTTTCTGCTTGGTTCTGAGTAAAAAAATCTATATTTATAAATATGATTGTCAATTATATGAAGTATATCAGATATCTAGTACCTACCCGTACACAAGCTTAAAGCTTACTACGGGGCTAAATGTTGTGTGGATTGTCCGTTAACAAAATATTGGCCGAAAATATTAAAAATATATATTTCGTTTTGAACAAAATATTTATTCTATTTCGCCCAGGAATATACGTTGCCAATATAATAGCACAGGCAGGGCTATTTTCTATTCACACCTTGCCAACTAAAATGCACAGGTTTTGAACAAAACAAATTGTTTCACGCGCTGTGTATGTATACAGTATTATATTGCGTTGGTCGAGATGCATTTAGCCGGATTTATTTCGTATATTTTAAAAGATTTTTCGGGAAAGTAGTGAGTAACTATTAGTACTTAAGAGAACTGAACTTAATTCTATTTTAAACTAGCAGCCCGCCCGTGGTTTTGTCCTCGTAATAATAAACGTTCCCGGGGTAAAAGGTGCATTTGACTGCCTCAGTGGCGCGGTGGTCCGCTTGCGGCGCACAGGGTAGCGGGCTCGATCCCCCCCTAGGGGTCAGGTGTTTGCATGTTCTGCAATCATGCAATATGTATAATCCACACAACAACATCTAGCATCGTGGTAAGCTCTAAAGCTTGTGTTACGGGTACTAGACATCTGATATACTTAACTTAATAGACATACATATTTAGGTATTTTTATTTTAAATATTAAACACCCAGACCGAGGAGAAAGTGCTTGCAGAACATACAAACACTTGCCCCTCGGCGGGAATCGAACCCGCCAAGTCTAGCGTAGCAAGCGGTCGAGTAAAGACGAAATCGTAAGGTTTTGAGAACTTTCAAGAGGACATGACTGTGACAATCACTAGCCCGCACTTGGTCAGCGTGGTGAATTAAGGCCTAATATCTCTCGTCCACGAGAGAAGTTGTTGTGTCCCAGCTATGTGGGAACGTAAATAAGCAGCAAAATATCTCCTTCCGGGGATAATCCATTAATCATGGGTTAAATACTGGGCCGGAAACCTTATTAAGAATAAGAGGTTAACCAGATAATACAATGTACCTACGTTGGGATAAAGTGACTAAGATCTACCTACTAAGTTTCCCGGAAAAATCTTGATTTATTTTCTCTGTATTAAAATAGCCAACATTCGTAAACAGTTGTTTGTACTACTTTTGTATAAAAATAGCTACAATGAAGTTTTGAGAGATCCCATCACCATCATCATCACCCTATTAACGTTCCCACTGCTGGGACACAGGGACTTCTCTCTAGGCGAGAGAGATAAGGCCTTCACTCACCACGCTGGCCAAGTGCGGGTTGTGAATGTCACATTGTCCTTCAAATTTTAAAAGTTATCAGAACATGCCGGTTTCCTCACGGTGTTTGCCTTCACCGTACAGACAGATTCCTTATACAGCAGCAATTTTATTTAATTTTATTTTTTTTATTTTATTAATTAATATTTTATATTTTATTAAAAATTTATTTACAGACATGGTTATTGGAAAAATTAAGTCGTATCAGTGAAGCAATCCTTTTGTTTTTTGAGATTATTATTATGATGTTGTGTCGTTTAGAGTAGTAAATCAAATGTTTTATCAAGATTTGACAAATCACTTGATAAGCAGCTGAAGAGAATTGATGTAACCAAGTGTAGGTGGAGACGAAGGCTGCGCACTGTCCCACGACAAAATTGTTTTACGACCGACTACCGGCCTTCATAATAAATAAGGCCGCGCATACTGTCAAAGACAAAAGTCTGTGTTAAGACTAAAATGTTTTGAATCAGACTTGACATCAATAAGCGCGAAGCCTAATAGTATTATTAGTCCCGTGTTCATAAATCACAAACAACCCTATGTTCGATATTAAGTGCGTATTTGACAACGATAATCACGCACTTACGATGGTTCCTAAGGTGAATGAATAAACTAATTACGGATAAATGCTTGGAAAAAATTACATTACAACCGCCGAAAATTTAAAATTTTTGATATAATGAAGTTGTTTTTAAAGACCATATTAACCAAGTTACACAAATTAAAGTGTACTTTTATATATTTTTAGAAACGTTTTTGACTTTGACTTGACTTAACTTGATATCCCCGTTCAAAACAGCCTGTCAGATTTAAACAGCTGACAAACGCTGACAAAGAGCGACCCAAACTACTTGTTTCCTTCCGTAGTTTGATGTAGATTGATGTTGTTCAGTTGACAGGCCAAGCCGGGTCTCTAACGGCGAAATGATAGACCCTTCGCGCACTTACTGACAGCCTAAGTAGAGATGAATGGAATAAAAGCCTTAGAAAGACAGTTATCATTTCTATTTAGGTTTGTCTCCGATTTTGAGGGAGCAATATGGGTTATGTCAGTTATAATTTGACTGGAATTGTTCAAAGTAAAATCAACAAAAGCTTTGAAATGATAATTTATCTTCATTTTCCTGTAATAAAATTCTAAGTTATTTGTTTATTCTGTTTCTCATTTTGTCTCCTCCCTTAACCCCCTTATGCGGAGTGGTCAACTAAGCTTATTTTAGGTATTATACCGCTAGGGTGTCCTTTGTCCTTGTCGATAACTTTGACATAAGAGTCTGTTAAAAAGAGACAAAATTCGTACCAAATAAATAATATAAATATTAAGCCAGCCATATAAATATAAAAAAGCCGTGTTGGCTAAGTGGGAGGACACTCGACTTTCATTCTAAAGGTTGTGGGTTCAAACCCACACGCACCTCTGGATTTTTCTTCTTGAGAAATTTATGTGCGCTTTAAACACCTGCTTTAACGGTGAAGGCAAACATCGTGAGGAAACTGCATGCTCTGAGACCTTTGAAAGAGTTTGAAGGACATGTGACATTCACCAACCCGCACTTGGCCAGCGCAGCGTGGTGAATTAAGGCCAGCAGTGGGAACGTTATTAGGGTGATGATGATGATGATGATTAATAAATAAAATTAAGTAGTAATAAAGTCAGGTAGTCACATTATAAATTGTTTTTGCTAAATCATTGCGTTATAAATTATAGTTTCACCGTCACGTATGTTCGTATGTTTGCCGTAATCTCAAAAATTATTAAACGGCTTTAACTATCGAGTGTTTCCTGAGGAAGGGAACTGAGTTTCACCGCCTAGGCATGTCTATGATAAGCATGATGACAATATAAAAAATAGTATTATTGTATTATGTTTAGTCCATCTGGCCGTCCAAAAATACTAGGAACCTATATTTTTGCTTTATCAATTCAATGATATACTTAAAGCATCAAAGTTCCATAGTGGAGGCTTGTGACTGCGAAAATTAGTACAAATGTCAAGAAAACGTTCTTCCGTTCTAACGAAAAATCTCTCGATTTTTTGACGTTTTTTTCGAACGAAGAATCTCTCGATTTTTCGTTTGGAAGAAAACGGGTAGGTACACTTTTTTACAATTTCTGGTTTCGGGTCTGGGTGTTTTCTATGTATCATAATGTATGTATTTACAAAAAAAAATGTATCTATGTAGTATTATATCAGTCACCTAACACCATAGTACAAGCTCTGCTTAGTTTGGGGTTAGGTGATGCTGTGTGAGTAGTCCGGAAAATATTTATTTATATATTTATTTTAATAATAAAAATAACGGATATTTTTTTTTAGTCGTCTACCCTATTTACTGAATGCGGTTAGATTTTATTTTCAACATGCGCTACGGAGGACTAATAATCACAATTCAGGCTGTGTCTTAGTTCAGAGTCAACCGTTCACGAGCTCAGCGAACCGCGATTATTAAGCTAATTGTCTTATTCAAGCGACTTAGAAACTCACTAGTAATTGTTAACTTCAAGTCTGATGCAGTTTGAAAGCAATAAGCACCCATTACGTAACATGGTTGCATTGTACATAGGCATAATAGTTTAATCTAGTTAAAAAGGTCATCTAATAGAAAGTTAAATTTTTAGCCCTTGTTGTCCCAGACCCACTAAGACCATTGACCCATTGACACTAAGACCATTAGTTAGACCATCTCAAAATCATCTAGCTCACCTTGCTATCTTAATCTTGGTCTTAAGCGAAATCAGCGCCCGTTTTTCGAAGCATAGAAAGTTGTTTATGTTGTACTTAGTGGGTTATATTATATTATACAGTTATTTTATACATAAAATATGGGGAAGCTATCTAGTAGGTAAGCAAGTGCTTTTTGAAAGTAAATAAATAAATAAATAATACAATAACTCTAGACAATTCACACAACAACACATAGCCCCGTGGTAAGCTCTTAGCTGATATACTTAATATAATAGGCATACATAAATAGATATATATAATTATATTTATTGTATGCCTATTATATAATAAGTATTTTTATATTTTGGTATACCCGTAAGCTAGATGTAGTGTGGATTGTTCAGAAATATTTATTTGCTACCCTTAATCAGACCATAGCCTTAATGGCCGTCTTCATTCAAGGATAAAGAGAAAACTTTGAGTAAAGCCACTCAAATAAATTATCAAAGTTATAAACACCAGAAAAGCAAACAGGCGTACAACATATTATACCTAAATAACAAAATTAGTTTAACAAAAAACGCGGCACGTTGTGACCCAACCATACAATAGTAATAATTAATATGTCTCAAGAACTGTCGACAACAGGGCTTACTTCCAGTCCCTGAGTTGTTGCTCCGCTCCGTTATGAATGCAAATTGTAAATAACGGACCACTTTGTCTGTATAGAACCTTATAAGCATAATGTGTAAGGGCTTTTGCACCAGAACGATTTGTCTGTAAAAAATTGTCGTCCAAATCTATAAATTTATAATGCTCTAATATAACATTATCCATGTTTATAGAATTTATTAAATAAAAATGTTTTACACAAATAGATAAATAATTAAATTGTATTTTGAAAATGTTTCTTGGTGGGCCAGGTTCCGCTTGAGGCCCAGGAGGTTGCGAGTTCGATTCGGTCCTGGGTCTTTTCTATGTATCATATGAAACTATTTACAAAAAAAATGTATCTATGAGTATATCAGTCACCTAACACCCATAGTACAAGCTCTGCTTAGTATGGGGTTAGGTGAGATGCTGTGTGAGTAGTCCGGAAACAAAAATGTCACTTCTTTGGAATACATAACGGAGTTAAAAAAATATTTCAGAGTTCGATAGCTCAGTTATCGAGAAAGCGTTTGGGCTATAAAGTATCTTCAAATTCCCAGGTGAACAGGTGTTACGCAGGTAAAACAGATTTGCTTTTTTGCGCAAAAGCTATTTATAAAATAGGAGTTTCTGGTTGTAAAGTCAAAATAAAATATTTTTACTTTTTGTGCGTAACTATTCCACTCGGATGAAGTCGCGAGCACAGCTAGTCGTAATAAAATAAAGGTTTTTCCTTTTATTCTAACAGTTACAATATTGTAAAATGTGTACCTTATAAGTCAGCGAACAATAAGTTGGATTAGCCGTATAATTAAATATTGTTAGTATATACATTTGGAATGGGATTTTCATGGATCACTTCTTCCTAGCAGCACCTTCTTGGTATTCTTTCTTTTCCTTATTGTTTCCATCTTGAGACCCACTTTTGAACTGGCGCTCACCGCTCTTTGTTCGGCTTACTTATATGCGGAATTGAACAATATTGAAACGATATTCCAAACTTGAGAATTCAAATTTATTCGAATATCTGTTTGCATCTCTCTTTTACAGATGTTTTCTCGTTCGAAATAGTCTAGAAATTTCTTTTGAATTCACAAAAAGCATACGTTCCGTAGCCGGATTTGAACTCGGACCCCTGGGATGAGAGACCAGTATTTCACCCATTAGCCATCAATATTAATGCGAAACTGTTTGAATTTTGTAGCCCTAAGCATTCTGACTGACGTTATCAAACTCGTTACCCCTTACGCGAATATATTATACAATTTTTTTTATGTAAAGTTTTGACGTTTCTGTAAGGTATGGAGACATCCATACAGAATCTAATTAATTAAACTTGTTGTGTATGATTGATAGAATGTTCAAGTACAAAACAAAAGTAAGCTTTTACTTATGTTACCAACTGAAATTTTGTTTAAAATTAAACTGAAGCAATGGCTTATTGAGAAATGTTTATATCGCTACGATGAATTTTTATTTGAATCCAATTTTTTTATAACTGAATTAACATTGTATGAAATTTTTCAATATTTAATGTTGTTATTTATTATTTTATTAAAACAACGTATTGATTAAATTTAATATGTGTGCAATTTTTTAAGAACATACTTGGATACAAACCTGACCTGTAACCTTTGTTATCAATAAAGAATCTTTAATCTTTAGCATGATATATGTTATTAGCCAATGAAAAAGTCTTGTGAATGGGCCCTTACTTGAATATGAAGTTATGTTGAACAGATTTGGTATGTTCGTGTTACGTGTATGCAAAACAAATTCTGAGCTCAATGCGTCTAATATGCGTAAGTAAAAGCCTTCATACAATCCCACTTTGTCGGATGCCAAGGGAATTTAGACCTCAAGAATACTGTATTAGGGCTAAATAGAATCCGGGTCGCAAGTGAATTTGTTTCTTTAAGGCGACAAGACCTTTTGTTTTCAATATAGTGGGACAGGATTGCTTTAGAATAACTTAGATATAACTTTTAGTAGTAAAGTTTTGAAAGTAGTGTAAGTATAAATGAAAAAAAAGCCGTATAGCCGTATAGGCTAAGTGGGAGCGCACTCGACTCTCATTATGGAGGTCGTTGGGTACAAACCCCGCCACGCACCATATTTCTTCATGAAAAATGTATGTGCGCTTTAAACACGTGCTTTAAGAATGGAGGCAACCATTGGGAAGGCTTGTCCCTCAGAAGAGTTTGAAGGATATGTGACATCACCGACCCGCACTTGGCCAGCGTTGTGAATTAAAGCCTAAAATCGCTCTCGTCAAGGTAGAAGTCCCTGTGTCCCAGCATTGGGAACGTAAATAGGGGTGCTTATGCTATGATAATAAGTAATTTCAAGTGACGTATATTTTTACAAACTACTTTATATAATAGCTCAGTTACATCCGAAGTATAATATGTTGTATAGTTTTGATCTGAGATCTGAATAGACGAGGTAAAAATTGTTGTAAAATAATAGCTAAAAAAAATGTATATAAATATATTTATGTGCAGGAACAATAAATTTTCCCGAGGGAAATTTTATAACACAGGGGCAACACCGTAACAAAACAGTTTCCTTCTTAGATGAAAAGTCTATCTAAAACTGTTTTTTTTTATTTTGACAAGTCGTTCTTGAGTTTAGCGCGTTCAAGCAAACAATCAAACAAACTCTTCAGCTATATAATATTTGCATATAGATAAAGTTAGAATAAAAGGTGTTTTCAGAACAAAATGCACAAACGGATTTTTCGTTTACATTGTAATACAGAAAAATAAGTTATGTAAGTAACCTAAAGGCCTTCTTAAGAAAGTTATTATTATATTCTTATGACAACACCATCGAGCCAACATACTCTGGAAAAAAATACATAATTATTCCGTCATCCGACAACACAAACAAATTTGTACCAACTCGTAACAAACAAATCCCCTCAAATCCAAAACCTAGAATACTAAACTAGGACGGGTTAAAACAGATAGTACAAGTGAGTAATTTGATCTAACAGAACTTAACCCTTCGTCAATCGCGCGGTTTTTGGACATGTGAGCACTCGCAGGGTGCTGTTGGCACCCCACATACTCAAAGTACACTTTTTTAGTATATCTTAATATCAGTTAATTTAATAATACCAGAATTTTATTATTTTGTATTTTATGGTATGATATACGTATTAAATTATAATATACAGTTAATCAACTTTATACTTTTTTTTTTTTTTACTGATCTACAAAACAATATAATGATCAGCCTTTTTGGCCAGGAGATTGAGATCTCTTCTCAAAAACACAAAAGTTAACTATATGATTGAAAAACATAAATATAAAGATTGTTTACGAAATAAATAAAGTGTTTTTCTTTGTCGTTACAAGAACTTAAAATTCACTTCATGTACTTATGGCACATAGTTTGTTGAATGTCTCTTGAACGTGGAACTTGAACTATAACTATAGTTAACTAACCCCGTTCAAGTTCTGCTTTTTTTTTTGTTATAATCCTTTTGTGCTTGATCCAAACGCATTCAATAGCCACATGAGTGCTTTGAGCTAGCCAAGGTTGCTTTTATTTCCAAATAATTTAATAACAAAAATATCTGTTTAAAATGTATGTTGATTTCGTACAAAGCAAGGTAAATACGAGTACATAGATTTCGAATAAATCTTATATATAAAATTCCCGTGTCACAATTTTCGTTCCCGTACTCCTCCTAAGTGGATAATTCTCATGAAATTTTGTGAGCATAATTAGTAAGGTCTGAGAATCGGCCAATATCTATTTTTCATTTTGCAAAACAACGTTTGCTGGGGTCAGCTAGTAATATATAATTACTAGCGGCCCGCCCCGGCGTCGCTGGGGTACAAAATTTTCCAGGAAATTATTAGAATATTTCTCGCCGTAAAAACCATCCTATCTCTAAAGTTGGATCGAACTGCACATGGTGTTCGAATTTTATTATAATCGGTTAAGTGGTTTAGGAGTCCATTATTTATATATTTTAAATATTTTTAATAAGTGATAAACCTCACTTTGTAGGTGAAAGAATAAGACACATCCGTAACTTTCGCACGCACAGGATTCGAACCTGCATCTCTGGGATAGCGCCCCAGCGCGCTGGGCTGCGCCGCTATTCTTTTTCTGCATAAAATTTATAATGAGAAATATATATTAAGATTGATATTATATTATATAAATGCATCAAATAATTATTTAATTATACAAAATAATTGAACCTCAACCGAAGTATAGCACGAGCACTTGTTTGGTGTCGTGAGCACCTTTGAGAAGTCGGAAACTTTGAGAAGTCCTCAAGCTGCGATTTCTCGCGCCACGCTTCCTCTCTTGCCCTGTTTCGACGCGTTTATTGGTCACTTGAAGAGACGAGCTGATACGTCTCTAGAGAAATAATAATTCATTTTTACGTTGGAAAATGCGTGGGGTGGCAACCGCACCCCGTGAGTGATGGCTTGTTAAACACTCACTTTACGGTACGTGTTGATGAGTTACAGTGTTTATAAATGCTGTTAATCTGTGTCTCGTAGACAGAGCTCTGAGCTAGAGATGTAAAACATTAACCGTTGCTAAAACATTTAAAACTGTTATTAACTGTTTACTATAAGAAAACAAAAAGTCTTTGTTGAAATTTGTTGGCTTTGCAAAACACTGCTAGGGTTATGGCAACTTACCGATATACCGAGTTACTTATAAAGCAATATCAGTTTTCGATTCCTATTGTACCGATTGTAAAGTAATTGTAAAGTTAAGAGCCTTCAAATGAATGAAACATTAAGGAAAGTTTTAGGTCCTCTTTCCGGTAGAAAACTTCCTACTGGTAAAAATTATGATTATGATGATAATTGGGCCTAATCATCAAATACGTCTTAAATGAAGCTACATATTAAGGATGCCATCACCGCCAACACACTGTTGATAAATAATATGCTACCTCGTCAACATAAACAAATTTATACCAACTCGCAACAAATAAAACCCTTTAAAGCCACAATAAACAAATAGGAAACTACTACGGGTTAAAACAGATAGTAGAATTGTGTAATTCGATCATGCAGAACTTAACCACTCAACTTTACGGCACGTTTTGATGAGTTCCAGGATACGGTGTCCCGCTCATAAACGCTGTTAATCTGTGACCCGCAGCCTGCCTCTGAGCTTGACTAGTGATGTGGCGAAACGAATGTAGCTAGAAAATTTAAAACTGTTATGAACTATTCATTCCAAAAAACGGAATTAACTTACTTAATGAACTCATAATTTCAATTTTTTAAATTAACTCACGGTAGCGTTGAATGTGATAAACTGTTATTAGCTGGTAACTATTAAGTAAGGGGACGCAGAATATCAATGATTGGCAGCTCTGAGCTACTGGATCAAATGCTGAGCGTCTACAATACAATACAATACAAAAATTCTTTATTGCAACACCACAATATAGGAACATACATAGGAGATACATATTTAATACAGTGACACAATGGGCGACCTTATCACTAATAGCGATCTCTTCCAGGCAACCTTTGGATGGATCAGAAATTTGACCTACCTTTTTTGTTGCCATAATGTTTATTACCCATCTCTAGTTTCTAGTTTTTGTATTGTGACACAAAATAAATGTTTTCATTCTTATTAGAAAACGAAAACTCGTTGCTGTTTGTGTTCAGTGCGAAATACTGTTATGGTTATGGCCCAGTTATTTAGTACGCCACAGGAATCGAAGTTTTCAGCTTAGAATTTGCTTAATCATTAAAGAAAGTTTGAAGTCAAATATACATAAACATGTATATGTATGTCCTATGGAATAATGTTTTTTGCGAAAACGCATTTATATGATATAACTTCTAGAGCTTCAACGACAATAGCAATATATGTTAACAACTGAATGTACATACATAAACGCAGAGGTGACAACGTTACGAACGAAATGGTTATATTGTATCTTAGTACCCATTGCTCTACATTCCTTCCTTTATTTTCCGACAAAGTATTTTACCAATCACTATTGCATGATAATGTATACAAAGATAACCGTTGCCGTTTTTAGCAATAACCGTTATTAGAGTTTTGAAACCGTTTCGCTTATAAACCTGCTACTAGTTACTCACTACCTGAGGCCGTATAACCCAGGGTATACGATAACTGAGGCCTTCTAAACTTCCTGAGTTCGAACTTTGCGTTCTCAGATTGCTTTAGAACTACTGAAGCTTCAAATTGACAATTGGTTTCGGTCGGGAGTTTCAGTTTCTGTGGCTGCGGAGCGGTTACTTTTGTTTATAGTTTCCATTGAATTTGATAATATACATATAATCCTACTAATATTATAAACGCGAATGTTTGTGAGGATGTAAATACTACTGAATAGATTTTGATGAAACTTAACAATAATATAGCTTGCATATCAGAATACTTAGGCATAGGCTACTTTTTAACGCGATAATATACGGACCTTTAGAGGGTAATTCAATTATTATAATACATAATTATTATGTATATATATATATATATTGAGAGTAATGCCCGATTTAGATAAAATAAGGCACTAATATACCTATTATCTGTCTAGTATATCGTGGCAAATTCTATAATTTCTGGGGCAGCGCCATGGCGAAAAAACTAGAATTTTCTAACAAAACCAATCGTTTTGATTACGAACTGTTAAAATACTAAAAGGCAATGCGACGACACTGATTCATTTATTATTGGTCTTAAAAGATTATGAAATCACTACACTTAAAACTTATCCCTAGATTGTCTTAACGAGCTACGCAGCAGGTTAAACTCTGGGTTAATAAATGTGACCGAATCAGGAATTAAATCGAGTAGATCGTAAATCGATGAAACTGTAGTCGAAGGAATGGCAAAAGGTAGGTTTTATGGACGTGGGTCAGGTAGTGATCACATAAATGCGAAGGTTCGAATTTTGACATGTGACGTATAATCATAAAATTACCGTGTTGACACAATCGACATTTATTCCGAAGGGTTCAATCCCTGCCACGCACCTTAGGATTTCTCTTCCTAACGATGAAGGCAAACATCGTAAGGAATTGAACAAATTATGTGCGCTTTAACCGTGTGATAGGCGTGACTGGTGAAGTTAATAAGTAAGGAAACCGGCATGTTCTAAAAACTTTGAAGAGTTTCAAAGACATGCGACATTCAACAACCCGCACTTGGCGGGTCTTAAGGTCTAAACTTCTCCCAGCAGTGGAATCGTAAATATGGGATACAATTAAATTTTTATTATTATAAAACGAAATTAAATTATTACTTCTCAAATGAGGTACCTTTTCAAACATCAGCAATAATACGCAGCAACGAAAGTTACTCATCGAATCAAAGTCAAAGTCAACACGTTTATTTCCTAGAAGCATATGCATACATGGACAGGTCAACTTAAAGCTAATTTAAATAAAAACTAAGAATAATCAAGGAAAATAACATTGTCTTGACAGTTCGCTTCAACTTTTTACACTGAGTTGAGAAGCGAATAAAACAACTCAGCTTTCATCTCTTATGTTGTTATTATAACAATATTGTTGTATGAACAACATGGTTACCACATATACATTTAACATTAACAAACAAATGCTAGTCAAACATGCGCATAACGGAAAAAAAAACTAAATTCAGCTATTTTGTCCATCCTAGTGGAACCGAGCTACATATGTCCAAGCATTATCATCTTTAATAAAGTTTTCCGTAGAATAAAAAGCTTTTCTCAGAAGACATTTATTAATTAAAAACTTAAACTTGCTAATAGGTAGGTCAGTTAAAAACTGCGGACACAATTTCCCATAAAAGATTTCCCCAACCTTACTTAATCTTAATGTTAAACCTCTAATGTAAAGGGATTATGGTAGTTTATTCTTATTTCTAGAATGATATTCAAATCGAAAAAATCTATCTATCATGTTATCATTTCATAATCCAACCTGCTCTTTCAAAGCCCTTGGATACTAAAAGCTGCATCTTGACCCCATACTAAGTCTTTTGGGAATGAATCCTTTCATCTTATAAGTAATCACCTCTTTACAAACCCACCTGGCTTAAGTCGGGGAGCCCCGGGCTGTGCTTATAGGTCCTTTGAGTGAAAAATACGAAGCTTTGTATCCTAATTTTGAGAGTACTGCTGTTAATTTTCTGTTGAGTGAATGGACACTTGTGCGGTCATTGATCTTAGCTGATGTTTTGAGGCAGTCATCATTGAGGGTTGTAGGTTTTTATACTTAATTGTTATATTAATAAAGAAGTCTCTTTTCCATCTTGTCTCTGTTCTCAGAGTCTATCTCACTAACCATTATAGCAAGAGTGTTTACTTTTTATGATAAATACTCATATACGTCAAAGTTATGAGTATGAGGTTAAAAGTGGTGGTAAAAAGTTCATTTTAAATTAAGATTATAGGTACATTCTGTATTACACCAGTGCGAAGCCGGGTCTGGTTACTAGTACATTTTAAATTATTATATATCATTTTGTAAGACAATGGGACGGAAACACAACGTACGTGATGCAAATTTAGACACAGTTATTTTTTCAAACAATATCTGTAAAGTTGGAAGGAAAGCTGACTAAATGTAGATTTATTCGAGCAACATGCTCCAGAGTATCTTTTGTTTAACGAAATATAATCTTTCTATCTACTTACGCGCGCCGAGGGGCTACTGAAATTTGACACAAGTAAAGTTTCTCTCTCAACAACGTTAACTTGATAAGTACCACATTTTCATTGTGATTAAGTTTGCTATTTTATTCATCGTTTTTAGCGTAGGCAGCCTTGGCCTTGGTAAGCTATTGTATTTTTTACCTTCACTCAACCATTTTTTTATCTTTTGTCAAACTGATGACCTGATGAGTATAAACAAGGTGTTACAAAATTTGTATATAAAGCGGAAAAGGTGAGAATGGCACCCGCCAGGCAAACATTTTATGTTCTACAACATTTATAATATGGAGGCGTTTTTTTTAAATAAGCCACTTTATTTATTTTTAGTCTACTCTAATCTCTAGGTCATGTTTAACCACGTACCATTTAACATGTATATGGTAGAAAGAAATGTGATGAGTTGATAAAATTTCTTTTTAAAATTTTTAATTATTTGTATTTATTTCGACGTTTTTGTCGCAATAATTCGTAGGAAAATAATTAAATAATTACCCGGGCGAAGCCGGGCCGGTCCGCCTGCAATAAATCGAATTATTATAACGGTAACAAAAACAGTGAAAAAAAAAAAGTTAAAATGGCTGTATATAGTGAGAAACTACGTCCTTCAGAATATATTTCATATGAATTTATATTACAGGAAATACATACTTAAATAATTTTTCAAAGATTATCGACAGTTTATTAGGAGAGATTGGAGATAGGCCTCAAGATTCCATCTTGATAACTATTGAAAATGCTGGCTTTACCGTCTTTATTTATCCACTTACAGCGTTACTGATAAGGAAAATCACAAATAATACCGAGACGGCATCCCTTTCCAAGATATCTCTGACTAGATACCCCAATTCAATTACCTGCCAGCTTACAGTCGATAGACATTTCAAAGGTATCTGATTAATTTTTCCTTTTATTCACAAAGGACACTTTCAAGGTTGAAGTGACTGAGATTTGTTGACTGCGTTTAGATGGGGCATTAAATGGTAATGACTGAAAGTCATCATCATTATCAAAACCCTATTAACGTTTCCACTGCTGGGACACAGGAACGAGTCTTGACGCTGCCTAAGGGCGGTTTGGTGAATGTCACATGTCTTACAAGCCCTTAAAAATCTTAGAACATGTCGGTTTCCTCACGATGTTTGCCTTCACAATAATACACGTGTTTTAAACGCACACCAGAGGTGCGCGATGAGGTTCATGACTGAAAGGAATAAGAATAATTTATATTCTTTTTCTCTTTTCAGCCGTAGAATGTCCACTTATTGACTTGACTCTCTTATAGAATTCTATTTCGAAATAGTAGGGCAGATTACCCAGACCAAGGGTAAAAGTGCTTGATGAATATACAAATACTTGATCCCTCGACGGGAATCGAACCCGCTATCTCTTGCGCCTCTTGCGCAAGCGAACCTTTGCCCACCGTGCCACTAAGGCAGACTGAGATAGTAATCATCATCATCATCATCTCAGCCATAAGACGTCCACTGCTGGACATAGGCCTCCCTCAAAGATCTCCAGTGGTTTCGGCTGGCAGCGGCCTGCATCCACCGTGAGCCAGCAGCCTTCACCAGATCGTCCGTCCATCTAGTTGGTGGACGTCCTACGCTGCGCTTGCCGATCCGTGGTCTCCATTCGAGAACCTTTCGGCCCCAACGACCATCTGTTCTTCGTGCTATATGGCCTGCCCACTGCCACTTCAAAGAACTAATCCGTTTGGCTATGTCGGTGACCCGCGTTTTTCTACGAATCTCCTCATTTCTGATTCGATCCCGTAGAGAAACCCCGAGCATAGCCCTCTCCATAGCTCTTTGAGCTAGTAATAAACCAACCGATTAAGCTGAAATTTCGATTAGTACCTATCTATAACAATGCACGACAATCTGGGATAGTGGGAAATATATGATGGTAGAATAGTTATTTTAAATGCATTGTCACTATTTGGGGTGAGTTTGGACAACGTGTGGTTCAAACGAAATCGTATATTGTTTAAGTCAAAGTCAAAGTCATAACGTTTATTTCCTTAGAAGCACATAGCCTACATGGACAGGTCAACTTAAAATTAATAAAACTAAATTGCCTCAATAACAAATATCAAGGAAATAACATTGTCTTGACAGTTCGCTTCAATGTTTTATACTGAGTTGAGAAGCGAATAGAACAACACAGCTTTATCAGTTATTACAATTTTGTAGTTCTTATTTATAGGTAACTAATTATAAGTTTAACATTTACAATTTTTTTAAGTATTAAAATAAAAGTCTGCTTGAACCGTTATTATTTTTAATTGAACTCGAATGAAAGCAAGCGGTCCTAAATTTATCAGCCCGTATAAAATGGGTGATAGTCTGTAGGGATGGATATTAGATAGATAGTTCCCGGTCCGGAGCGAGCTCCGATAGCCGTGTTGCTTAAAAGAGGTGTTTTGTTACTCCCTGTGGAACGAACTCTATTGTCGTTTGGTGATTTTTCTAGATTCTTTTGTCTGGTTTACTGAGCTACCTGCGTATAAAATATAGGTACACCTAATGTAAAGATATTTTAGAAATAGCTTTCTTGTGAGAATAGATCTAGGTGGTCCATATTTAAATACAGATAGACGATTTTTATTTTAAGTGCATATTGTTATCAAGTATTTTATTTTATGTGCGCTTTAAACGCGTGCTTTAGGGATAAAGGTAAAGAAAGGTAAGGAAACCGGCTTGTTCTGAAAACTGGAAAAAGCTTGAAGGACCATGTGATATTCACGTACCTGCACTAGGCCAACATGGTGAATTAAGGCCTCTCGTCATGAGAGAAGGTTCTGTATCCCAGCAGTGGGAACGTAAATAGGGTTGCTCATGATGATTTGGGAGGACTATTATCAATTAGGTATCTACTATTAAAATGTGTAAAATTTTATTTTCAAAACACCTTAGTACACAGTAGCTGTTGTAAATTTTTAGGTGTCCTTTTAGATATTAGATAGTTCCCGAAACCGATTGGTGTTCAGTGTATATTTGAATTTATATTAGGATTTTTTTTTATGCTCTTAAGTTTATTTATTTATTTGCTCACATGTACATTTATAAAGAAATAGGTGTATAAATTGTCATATCTTATGCCGTTAAGTACATGCACATGCATGGGTTTGCATTAAATTAATTGTTATAAGAAAGGTCTGCCTCAGTCGTATCTCTACTACGTTTGCTATATTATATTCTAAACAAAATGTTTAAAATTTTTCAGACAGTATAAAATTTGTATATTCTGTGGCGTGACGGATAACAGATAGTTCCCGGTTCCGAAGCAGCTCGGATAGCCGTGTCGCTTATAAAGAGATGTTTTATTAATCTCATTGAAACCTACTCTATTTTCGTTTGCTGATTTGTCCCTGGAGTTATCTAGTCTTTTGACTCGTTTACTGTGTTACCTGAGTCTAGTCAGTATTTAAATTAACTACTTTGAGTGTGTTTTCTTTGAGAAATTTTTAATGAGACCTTGTTGGTGTTTAGGTTATATTAATGAATTATTTTTCTCTCATAACTAACGCCAGTTACAATATTCGTTCTGAAAACGGGGTTAACTCATGTGTATTTGTTACGAAATTATAACGTCTGACGTTTCGTTTCATCCCCTCAGGAGAGAATCATCATCAGGAAATCGTGAGACCTTAGCCTGAAGGCTCGCGCGCCAGAGTCTAAGATTTACAGGAAAATAATTAATTTTTCAATTTAAAGTGTTTGAAATACATTTTTTAGGAACTCATTATTATTGTTACAAGAGATGTCCATCATTACTACATTTACTCCAATGGCAAAAATGTTTACAGATTTTACAGACCTAATTATGCTTAGTAATTATTGGTTTTAGCCCATGCAATTTTATTATCATCGACACTACAATCGAATAGAAAGGTTCAATCCAATAAAAATAATCCAACCACAAAATGAATAAAGAAGTTTGGAGCGATTCCAAACGTTTTAAAATTATTCAAGAACCGTCGTTCCCTTTAAATAGAAGCTTTCGGAGTGGAGTTGAGTGAAGTTAGTGATAGTGCTAACGAGATTGACAAAAGTGTTGCCAACTTCACTGCGCTTCAAAGTTCAGCACTTTCGTCTCAGTGAATTTTAACTAGCTGAGTGACGTAATGTTAAACAGATTTGTTTTAGAACCGAGAGTATTTTAAAGATAAATTAATTTAATTAGTTGTGTAAAATAAATCAATAGTTATGGAAGACCTTGCAGGAATTAACTTATAAATTATTTAAGGTAAACTTTATATTTGAAATAAAGCTAAAATTGGTAGTTTACCGGGGTTGAGGTGGTTTATATGTTTTTCTAGTATGTACTTAAGCTATATTATTGTGAAGTTTCATCAAAATTTATTCAGTAGGTTTTGTGTAAAAGAGCAACAAACACACTTACATGCTCAAAATCTTTCTCGTTTATAATATTATTTAAAAGGATAGTAGAAAGGTTAAAGAAAAAAAAGTAGATAAAAAAAAAATTACCTTTTTTTCCGTTAAAAGTCGGTTAAATATCTCGGAAGAACTTGGGAATATTGGAAAAAGAATTTTCAAACACGCCTCATTTTGCACCTGACTTTAAAGTTTCATATTTTTCCAACCAATCTAAATGCCAGTCTGTAGATTCAAGGCTTATTTATCAAAATCCGAGTAAACTAAGCAAGGGTATACGATGAATTTGATGGCAATAGTAAATGGTTAGTATTGTCAATAGCTATCTCGCTTTGTCACATGACATGTGTTGTGACAGAGCGAAATAGCTCTATACTTGAACCAGTGTAAATTCTTACACGGAGATGGTGGAAAAATCTATCAATCTGTTTATATTTTACACGTTTGTTTCCATTTTTCATTTTCACAAACCATAGCCATTAAAAGCTTTTATCATCACTTCATTTTATAAAATGATTCATTACGATATTAATGATTTAATAGCCCATGCAATTATCTCCTCGGAAAATTTAATTAAATCGCGGTTATTGTAAAAGGAATTTGCTTTATGACTTAATCCTTAATTGGTTGTATTATGTCCATTATAATTATTATACTAGCTATACTAACCCACCGCGTAGTTGCCTGTTTTTGGATTTGGATGGGAATAACGTATTTTCGTAAAAAGTAGCCGTTAGCCTTCCTCAATAAATGGACTGTCTAAAACTGAAAACATTTTTCAAATCAGACCCGCAGTTTCTGAGATAAGAGCATTCAAGCAAACAAACAAAGAAACACAGCTTTATAATATTTGTATAGATTAAAACAATTATACGAGTATATAGCTCGATAAATGTTTGTGTTTGGGTAACTCGATACAAAACTGGTCACAAATATTTTTGATGTTGACATTAAGAATATAAGATAACATAACATTCAATTTAGTTTCATGAATAATGAAAACTTTATAGAACTGTAGCAATATCATAGTATTAAATAATTTATTATTGAAGAGTATTTTAATGTGGAAAAGAAAAATAACTAGAGTCACCGATATAACCGAGCAAAAGCAAATAAAAAGCTGAAATCTTAAAAAGAGATTAATGTAAAAATGTGTGGCAGAGTGCACCAAAGCAGACCGCTAAACTTCCATAGTCTCCTAAAGTTTGTTATGTGAGGGTTAAATTATCCCTGTTTGTATGTTTGAACGCGCTAAGGAACTAACTGGACCGAAATGGATCTGAAACGGATGGTTTGTAAAATTATTTTAGTGTTGCCCATTTATCGAAGAAGGCTATAAGACTAATTTTTACGAAAATTCATTGTTCCTGCTGGAAAATCCAAAATCACTGGCAACGTTGTGGCATCTAAAGCTATTTCAAAATAAGTTCTACAAAACTTTGTTAGAACCGGACTAATAAGTATTATTCGTTGAAACAAAGGAACTTCCACCATTAATTTCCGCTGTAGTTTCCAAGGCAAAGTTTGGGAAGGATTTCATTAAAAAACACGTTTGTTAGGGTAAGGAAAGAATTCAATAAAGTTTATTTTGTACACCGCCTGCCCAAAATGGGTTTGGACTAAAATGTACGTTTTTATTTCATTGTTAAAAGTTTTTGGACGCATTTCACGCGGTGAAGTGATTTCCGGGTGAAGGCTAATTAAGCGGGCTTTTTTACTGGCCATGTCTACTTTTTTTACTTTTAATTATATAGCAGGTAAAGTTTGTATAATTGTGAGGTTGCAGGGGATAATTTTAAGTCCAAATACCCCGGGAAAATACTAAAAAACATGTGCTTCGTAGTGGCGTGACAGCTTAAGTTGTATATCTCATACTAGCAGTGCCCCGTGGTATCCCCGTCAAAATGAATTTTCCCGCGAAACGAAATATTTTCTCGCGGTAAGAAATTGCGTATGTCCTAATCCAACGTATAACCGATCACCATACCGAATTTCAGGAAAATCGGTTCAGCCGTGAAAGACGGAACAACAAAGAGACACACACTTTCCTATGGATAATGTATAAAGGTGCAATTCATTAATATAACCGCAACAAATAGACGTATGTATATTATGTAAATAATGGCTCATTCTTTGGCCATGCTTTTCGTTAATTTAGCTTTTCTTAAAAAAGAATTATTTTATGGTACCTACCACAGATGTAGAATAGTTTATACTACGGTTTTTGTCACATCTCCGAGCAGTTTTTGTGAATCCTGTTTATACTACATCTATGTATGGAAGAGTGTGGGCTAACTCAATACACATTTAACACAATAAATAAAAATAAATTTTACTTATTCTATGAAAAAGTCAAAACAAACAGCGGCACACAACGCGAACTAACTTGTTCGCAGAAAAATAAATAAAAAGGAAACAGTTCAAAATCTCAGCGAAAATGGTTAATCTATGAACAAGTTGTATGCGATTTCATTCTATGTGTTCATTCATTCTAAGTGTCTAAGTTTTGTAAAACCAAACTATGGAAATAAATGATTTTGTATCTTGTATCTATGAATAAGCCAATTCTATAAGCTCTTTATAACGACAACTTTTACGATACCGTGCGGGCCTCAAACAGTGCCTGCAATCTGGACGATTATCGTCTACTCACCGCCACTCGGCATGTGAACGCACGAACTTTTTAAAGAGTCGTGGAAGGATAAATAACATACTTAATTATAAATAAATATATAATTCCGAACGAACCACACTGCATGTATGTAACATGTATGTATGTAACTGTACAGCATTGTTGAACTATATGGGTGTTAGGTGACTGATATACTACCTACATAGTTTTTTTTTTTTGTAACCAGAATTTGTAGATCGTACAAGATCTGGTCCCCCGGCGGGAATTTCACACACCGAGCCACCTATTTTTTATGGTTTTCCTAAATAAGTCAACTAGCCTAATAATATATTTGAAACATCCATTATTCTCCAATATTGTGTAAATTTCGGAGAATCATAAACTCTTATATATATACATACAAAGCAATACAAAGCATACAAAGCAAGGCCTGTAGGCAAAAATTGGACTATTACTATCTATGTTTATGGCATTAATTGAAAATAATATTACAATTCATAACTTAGCGTTCTCAAACACTTTCCAAGCTACTTTCGAACGTAAAGAAAATATCCTTAAAATACTGTAAACCGCTTGTTTCCTAAACTGCTCCACTTCAATCTAACTTTATGACATTCCAAGCTTTAAAAATTATAAGTACTTTCCCCATTTTCAAATTACGTCAGATATCAGAAAAATACGTCGTCATTTCGCCTCTACGTCACGTCTACGCAAGTTTACGACGTATACGAGCTGGTCCTAAGCCCAGTTCCTTTTTGGCAGCTTTTTACGTGTCCTCAAAAGGTTTTCAGCATAAAAATATTTATTTCCCTTTGTACGTGTTGACGGTGTTTCTAAAATAGGAGAAAAGTTATTGAACTTTTCACAGGAATGCGCCAGGAGGTTTATATACTTAGACTAGTGGCCCGCCCCGGCGTCGCACGGGTAAAAAAAGTTCCCGGCAATTTTTCCTTATTTGCTCACCGTTTAGACTATGACAAACATTTTAAAACCAAAATCAGCTCAATCGGCCCAGCCGTTCTCGAGTTTTAATCAGACTAACGAACAACAATTCATTTTTATTTATATATAGATATATAGATAGATGACACGTTCGTAGATTTACCATAGCAGCGCCATCTATTGATTAATTACTCAACCCAGTCGAAAGGTATCGACATCTGTTAGGATCATTTTAAGTTAACAGATAATTGTGACTGTCAAATAATAACAGACAAATAATTAGCAATAAATAATAATAATAGTTGCATACCCGCTTGCGGGTTAAATACAATATACTACTTGTACTATAATTATATCGTGACATGTACTTGAATTGAAAATGTATTTGGCAAATAAATGATTGATTGATTGAATAAATAAAGATTGCGACTATAATTTGAGATTTAAACTTCTCCTATCTCTGAAGTTGGATCGAACTGCACATGGTGTGCGAATTTTATTATAATCGGTTAAGTGGTTTAGGAGTCCATTGAGGACAAACATTGTGACACGAGATTTATATATATTAAGATGTATAGCACACTCTCCGGTCAGAACGGTTCGATGAATTATTGATTGAAAGGTATTGATAGTTTAATCTGTTGGCAATTAGGCCCAAAACTAAAAAACTGATTTCAATATCAGAAAGCCTCATAGAGGACATTATGATCCTTTTTACAGCGGAAAAATAATAATAATAGTAATAATAGTCATTTATTGATAATATAAATTATAAGTCACAATATGGTTTTTAACGTGGTTTCCCAATGCCACAACTTATTCAAAACAAAATAACATAATATTATAATACCACGTTACAAATGTCACACAGCAGGGCACTACTAGTCATAAATAATTTAATATTTGGGAATCTGGTGATACATAGGTATTCTATCTATTATGGCTACACAGATTCTGCTACTTTGAACATAAAAATAGAACATCTTATGTCGTTTAATGTAAATACATAAATCTATATTTAAAATTTAAGAAAAACCCCCGATTCCAATGTCTTTATTTCCTTCAAAGTTAAACACCATAAAATTTAGTAATGTGCACGTGATGCGCTATCATTTGAGACCCCACTCGAGTATATTTGCAGATTTCGGTTTTTTCCCCACTTTTAGCCTCCTAAATTTTAAACGGGTCAACTGATTTTCATCAAACATGTCTCAGAACATTCGCGCGAAGATTAACTTCTAACAAAAAAAAATTAAATAGCTCCAGGAGGCGGTTGGAGTAGACAGACACGTTAAACTTATAACACCCCTTTTTTATCGGGGGTTAAATATGAACGATATTTGAATTGTTTGTCAAATTTGTTAACCCGATCAATTACTGAAATTCGTAATTTAATTATAATTTCCAAAACAAATGTTGGAAATAATATACATTTTAAAATCCAGAAAATTCCAGATTTCTATATTAATTAAAAGGCCTATCGGAAGTTCGAGCTCTCAAAGTATCTCTCCAAGACATTTTCAAATAGAACTTAATTAAAACCAAACTTCTGAATACTGTTTCAGCGCCTTTTATCACCAGGCTTAGGTTGGTTTGTTTGTAGTTCATGTTTTAAATTTAAATTGAAATAAACTTATTTACGTTAATAATAGCTGTAGATTGTAAGGAACTGTGTTATTTCTAATAAATCTTTCTTATAAATAAAAAATAAATTAATATAATTTCCGACCAATCCACACAACAACATCTAGCCCCGTGGTAAGCTCTAAGCTTGTGTTACGGGTAGGTACAGGATATCTGATATACTTAACATTATAGACATACATACGTAGCTATTTTTTGTATACATATTAAATTTGGTAACACGCAGTCTGGACAGGAGATAATTTTAGCAAACATACAAACAATTGACCCTTCAGCGGAAACCGAACCCGCTACCTCTTGCGCCGCAAGCGGACAGCAGTCAAACCAAACATTTGCTATTTCACAGCAGCTTCATTGATTTGGCTGAGGGTTTAAACGGTTATGGATACCTTGTTAAAAAAAGCAAAAAAAATATCCCGAAATTATCAATACGTTTTTCAACGAGAATTACAAACCTAACTCAACGAGAGTGACGCCGCAGGAAATAGGCCTATTCGTATTGTGGAGCACACGTTTAGGATTTCAGATCAAAAATGTGAAGGAATTAGAATGAGTGGCGTCGACCACCGACCGTTTATCCACTGAGGCCCAAGCGGACACAAATATCCATTTGATGGTGATTACGAGGGGATGTAGGAATGCTTGTTTTTTAACAAATTTGATCCCGAAAACATTTAAGGCAGAACGGGTTTTTGGACTTTACCGATATATTGATGCCGGAGCAATTGTTTGTTTGTGCTTAGATATCTACCATTTAATTTAGAGGCATTTGTGAGTAGGGAGACAATTTATTCCTAAATATTTTTTTTAATATAATTTTTTTTTACATATTAGATTAGCCTTCATATGACTACACATTCATTTAATCTTACCTGATATAAATTGACTATGTGGTCTAAGATGGAGCATGAAGACCTAGAAAAAAGGCATTAAAAAATGCAGGCATTATGTAAAAGAAATACTTTCTAAATACTTATCAAGAATGTAAACTCGTAAAATTCTAAATTGAAAACCGAAGAATAATCATTGAAATTATAATTATGTAGTAAATTGTACACATCTAATAGATAAAAAATATTTCCGGACAATCCACACAACAACATCTAGCTCCGTGGTAAGCTCTCAGCTTGTGTTACGGGTACTAGATATCTGATATACTTAATATTATATACATACGTATATAGATATGTTTTATTAAACATATTAAACACCCATCCAAAGGAAAAAAATACTTGCAGACAAACAAACACATGACCTCTGCGCGGGATCGAACCCGCTACCTCTTGGGCTGCTAGTGAACTTTCGCCCACCGCGCCGATAAACCCGGTAAAAATACAAAAATCTATAAAACTGTAAATGTCTGAAAAACATGCAGGTAAATATATTTTAACATGTTAAGGTATTAATAAAATATAATAAAAATAAAATAAAAAAATAAAAATCGTTTATTTCAGACATACAAATCCATATTTGAAAAAATAAAATTACACACACAATTAATTTAAAAGAGTAAAATAGAGTAAAAATGTGCAGAGACCGATTAGTTAAGGAAATAAGTACCCTCACTAATCACCCTCTGCACAAGACACCTCCACAGTGGAGAGTAAATGTCTTCTCCGACGCTGTTTAGGATGCTGTTACGACTGTCCCGCATTCTACGCATCAGGGACGCGGTTTTTTTGCGCATAATGGCATGGAATAATAATAATGTCTATTTAATTTTAGGTATTCATATAATACCGAATTCATTACAAATTCGTAACTACGAGTATCATATTTGTAATATTATAAGTTACTAAATCAGTTTTGCGGTAAAGGTCAACGAGTTACTTTTGCTTCAATTAATCGTATTATTTGTTGCAAAAAAAAAGAAATATCGTCATCGGCAACAACACAGTAATTTGCTATTTGAGATAACGTACAAAGCTTGGTCGTTTAAGATAACCTTTAGATAAAGAGTTTTTGAAGTGTTAAATTATTCTACTTCTGAGTTAACATTTCATTAGATATGCACTAGATTTCAAGTAAAAAGCTAGAAAATGGTTCAAGGCTGTAGCTCTGAGCCAAATCTAAAACTAGTTAATTTTTAATGAAATTCAACAACCTTCATGTATCAATACATACCTATAAATAATAGGATAGACGACTAAAAATGACTGCAATAAAAAGAACTGTCAATATCTGTATAAGAAGAAATCACTAAGGTAACAAAATTAAAAATACTCTAAAATTTAGAGCTACCTCCGTTTTTTCCTTCATAAATCTCAAATTACAAATTCATAATTTATTTCAGCATTTTGTTTGTAAAGGATGACATGACATGTGTAAGAAAGGAGTGAGTGCTGAGATGACGAGTGACAATGAAAAATTGAAGGGAAAAACATGTTGTGCCGACTCCACGTAATGTGGGATAAGGGCTAGAGCATGATGATAATTTATTTTATCATTACATATCTTGCCAATTTAACCTTATTTCACTGCAATTTATAGTTTCAAGCGGAAATACATTCTAAATACTTATATATATAATTACACACACAATGTTTTCTTATTTCACTATCAAAATATAAGATAAATAGCATTATTAAAAATTTACATTTTAACCGAAATGGCGGCAAACCACGTTCACAACCCGTCTAGAATCGTAATGAATATTCAACCTCCCTTTTAACATCTCAAAGATCAATACAGCTCATTATTATACAATTACCAACATGTTATTTTATTCTTTTCAGTCCTTCGCACTTTATTAAAAATGACATGTTGAGAAAATTCAATTTGCCGAGAAAAGTCGCGTAAATTGAATGAGGAGAAAAGATAAGCTAATTTATTACACGTGAAATTACTTTCCGCAGGGACTTGTTGTGTTTTTAGACTGTATTATATCCTTATCTCTTTATTTTTTAGGAGGCCTAAGTTTATTAGTGGAGGTCTCTTGTTTAAAAATCAGCATATTTATTGATAATCTAAGATAATTAATCGTGCGGATTTTAAATTTTTTACGTCGTCCTATATAAATTTGCCAAGAAAAAAGAAGTTTATTCAAACGCAATTCAAGTGTTAAAACTCTCAATATAAATATTCAAAATTATTTAATTCTATTTACTATTAAAAAAAAAGACACCGACTGCTTCCTTTAAAAAAAAAACAAAAACATTTTGCCACTAAAACATAGAAGTTATAAAGTAAAACTTACCTCCAAAAATCATCATGAACAAACAGCTCAGAACGATTCCTTGTCCCATTTTGCATTCACTATTTAAAATTCACGCACTCAAAATATAGAATTTTCAAATAACGAATAAAACATTTTCAAACTTCGAAATTCCGCTTTCAAAGAGGACAGTCGCGACACACCCTCCCTCTATGCAGGTTGTAATGAAACTGAAACTCTTCGTACGTTTCCAGTATGCGCAGACAGAAACTGTTTTGGTGAAAAAATCTAACTAGTATTGTGACATTTCTTTTATGTTTATGGTAAACTGTCCCGTAGTAGGCATAAAAAAAGGTCGGGTCCTTCCGTTAAAAATACCTTAGTCATTGAAAGTCTTAGGGAGAAAATATACCTTTTATTTTTTTACAAAAAGGGTAATAATAGGCATAGTGACGATATAAATATATTCTAATATATACTTATTCTGTATAATTCGTCTGTTATACCGGTCACTCGCTATTTATTCTTTATCAATGATTTTAAATTTATGTAACAAACTTTCGACACTCTTCCTTATTGCATTGGGTTTTTCCTGCAAAAATAGGGTAAGATAATGTAAATAAATAAATAAATCAATTAATTAAGCTAGTGTCAAGATCTAGATTTTTAAAGTTCCGGGCAGAGAGTATACAATCACTTACATTTACATTAGATGTGTTACGTCATGCGAAACTTCTATACACTGTATCCAAAAAAAGACGGGTAAAATAAACTAAAATTTTTAAAGAATTACCAACAATTTTTTTTTCTTTTTTAATGAGCCTGGTGTGTCCCACTGCGGGGCAAAGGCCTCCCTACCTTCCTTCCAGACGTCCCTATCACCTGTTAAAGTTGTCCAATCCCTAAGGTGGGCGTCAAGTTCATCAGTTATTGTACAAACGTCGATATGGTTACTATTCTTTTCTATATCCCACAAAATTTCTGCTAGGTTGTCTGGGCTATCAGTCATTGGAGGTTCGGCGCTCGTTCGACCAAGTTATCACAGCGTGCAAGGGCTTACATGGCAGGATTGACGCGTCAGACTTGAACAATGAACTTTGTCGGCTATATGTGCCTAATAGTTTTTGCCGTGGCCGAAAACATAGGTTGTTTGCAGTTCCCCCATCTCGAACTGCACTACGTTCAAGATCACCTATCCCACGTGTTTCAGTTCAGTTTCTTGTAATTGGACTTTGCGCTTGAAGCGACAATTTGCCAGTGTCGAGTTAAATAAAATTATAAAGTGAAAAAAATTTTACTCAGTTGAACGCCATTTTGCTCGAAGATCCCCACGTGTTTTAAAGGCTCTCAACGCCCTTTTGGAAAATAGCCCCGACACTGACATCTTCTCTGACAGTTTTAGTACTCTAATAAAAGCTTGTCTATGTTTCTGTGAACAGGGTTCGGTGCTGGGTCCTGTCCTATACACCATCTACACTGCTGACTTACCTGTCTCTGAAGAAGTGGTTACTGCAACCTACGCTGATGATACGGCGATTCTCTCCTGTAGCACAGACCCGAAAGTAGCGTCATCAAAGCTACAGCAATGCCTCAATCATATCGAGAAATGGTTAGCCAAATGGAGAATCAAAGCAAGCCCAGCTAAATCCATCCATATTACATTTACCCTGAAAAAAGGAGATTGCGCCACTGTAACACTAGGAGGATCCATATTACCGCATAGCTCAACAGTTAAATACCTGGGAATGCACCTCGATCGGAGACTAACCTGGCGAGAACACATAAAAGCAAAAAAAGAACATGCACATAAAAAATTTTTAGACCTCTACTGGTTGCTGGGTAGACAATCCTCACTAAGCCTTGAAAACAAAGTACTCATATATAAATCTATCTTGAAGCCAGTCTGGACTTATGGAATACAACTGTGGGGTTCGGCGAGCCATTCCAATGTTGAAATTCTACAACGCTACCAGAATAAAGTACTGAAGACCCTGGTCAGCGCCCCCTGGTTCATCCAAAATACAGAAGTACACAATTACCTGGAAATCCCGACAGTCAAACAAGAAATAGAAATGTCCACAGTTCATTACAAACAGAGACTCCAACATCACACAAATCGTCTAGCTACGATGCTTACCAACACAAATGAAAGTACTTTTCGACTGAAGAGATCACGACTTGCGTCAATCTGAAATAGATATACATTTACATTAATGTACCTAACTAACTAAACTACACTATTACTCCAACATAGCAATGTTAGCAAATAAAAATAGAGGAGGAACGTCGTTGGACGTATTCTCTCAAAATACCTTTAATAAACATCAACAAATCTGATTATAGCCATAAGGCTGATCGCAGATAGAGATAGAAAGAAAAAAAAAAAAAAAAAAAAAAAAAAAAAAAATGTTTCTGTGAACTTAATCTAGAATTATGATGAATTTATATTTTAATTTTACTTGACTTATAAAATGTATCTAGTATTATATCATTTTTCTCATCTATAATAATTATTTGATTATGATGTTTATGAATTTATGTACTAATCTATTATTTAATTAATTAATTATTGTAATTGGAATCAAACCGTGTTAATTAATATTAATAAATAAATAAATAAAATCTCTCCACCGTCGCCGGACGGACGCACGGAATAATATATTTTTTTAAATCATCTACGCTGTACATGCATAGTAACTTTCCAGTCAAAACCTGGATCTCTCAAGTCAGCCATTTTGTTTAACTGAAGTAATATAAAAACAGTTACTATATAAATAAGTATAGTATAAATAAGTATAAAAGAAACAGGTTGTTGCATCTGGAAACAAATAAAATTTGATAGGTTGCTTCGATAAAGTACCAGGAAAAGGTTGTTACTAAGAGATATTTTGTAAGACTTGTCGCTCATTAAAATAACAAAAGGCATACCTACATAAAGCTAAGGCCATATTTTAACCCCCGGATTCTGTAAATAGGAAACTAATGGAGGCGGTTTTTATTTCGCGACTTTTTTTGATGGTTTGCAAATTTCCGCTTATGGTTAAAAATCGTAATGGGGCTTTATTGAAATACTTAAAATATCGTTATATTCTGTTCTAGAAACACAAATAACTTAAACAATATCTATAGCTGCTAATGGTGCAAGAATCCTCAAGTATTTTAGTATAATAATCGTCCCCCAAGCAAACCCGCCTGCTTGGTGACCTTGCCTGTTATAATAGATTTATTTATTTATTTATTTGCTCACATGTACATTTATACAGATATAGGTCAATTGTTACATCTTAAGTCGATTATGTAATGCACCCCGGAGGGGCACTGCAAATTGGGTTTGCGTAGATAGATAGATCATTTCTGTATTGTACACCAATACTTACAGACTAACTTTAAAAATAACAATCAATAGCCACATTACTAGTTGTACAATCGGCTACCTTATTACTAAAAGCGATTTCTTTGAAACCTTTGGATGCCTTTGGGCCGTTGGCTTTTAATTATATAGTAATAAAACATCTTTATTATATCAGCTGCGGGACCTCTACTGTTGAACATGAGCCTGCCTGATTCTGTCCATCTAGTTGGTGGATCTGTCCATCTAGTTGGTGGACGTCCTACGCTACGCTTGCCTATCCGTGGTCTCCATTTAAGAAATAAGGCCCCAAGGCTACAATCGCTTCTATAAGAATACTTTGATTATATTCTACTAATATTATTAGCGCGAAAGTTCGTTGTTCTTTCACGCAAAAAACTATTGATGGGATTTCGATAAAACTTCACAATAATTTAGCTTACATTCAGAATAGCACATAGACTACTTTTTACGGAAGTAATATCAATTTATGGGAGCAAATCCCGATTTGGATCAAATTTATAGCTGTAGCCTCAGTATAGGAAAAAGCCATCTTTATTACGACGAAAATAGAAAATCTATTTGGTGGACAGCTAATTGATAATAATCGTGAAATAAATATTTTTATTCAATAATTATAAAAGATCTCCTTCTCAGTCGAGACGATTATGCATTACATATCATTTTGTTGATAAACAAATCAAATTAAACAGACACTCCCTAGAAAATATTTTCCGTTAGAATCTTGTGATGTCTTCAAAAGAATTACTCGTATTCAAAACGCAGATAAAATGTAATGCTCAACACATAAAAATATGTAGATACACTTATGTTACCATATTTCTGGAAATATCTCCCTAACGATGTTGCAGAGTGTTCTCCGCTGTCATTTTCTTTTGAACGTGGACTTAATGCGAGCTGCGTTTCAAAGTAACAATTCTTACTTTAATCTTATGGTGAATATGTTTGTAGGAACTTTAGAAAGTAACTTTCATTCATAATTTCATTCATAATCATTCCTTCAGCCTTACCATGAGTTGCTATTTCATTTGCTGTAAATAAAAGAAAGAAATAAATAAATAAATATTTACGGACAATCCACACAACAAAATCTTGCCCCATGGTAAGCTCAAAAGCTTGTGTTACGGGTAAAAAGACATCTGATATACTTAATATAATAGACATACATACATAGATATATTTTAATATACTTATATATTAAACACACACTTGACTACTCTGCAGGAATCGAACCTAGGCAGTCAAATGTACAACATGTTGTAATTATATATTTTTTTACATTTGACATATTTTTCACATATAAAGGTTTATCTTTATCTGTCAATAGGATGACTATAGGCTTTTTACGTGAAAATATGTGATACCAAGTAAAATCCATTCATCATTATCATCATCTCAGCCGTAAGAAGTCCACTGCCGCACATATGCCTCCCTCGATTATCCTCCATCGTGGTGAATTAAGGCCTAATCTCTCTCGTCAAGAGAGAAGTCCCTGTGTCCCAGCTTTGGGAACGTTAATAGGGTGATGATGATGATGATAAACAGAATGAATTTCCGAAGCTAAAAATAACCAACAAGATAACGACTTAAAAAGGCTCGAGTTTCCTTTCACACTTGACTTGTCTTTGAGGCGTAATTTTGTAAACTCTTTATTACCAAAGAGGTTATGTAATAAGAGTTTATAATTGTTATCTACCAAAAATGTATTTATGTTCTTTATTATAATTATATAAACTTGATTAATAATATGAATCATCGTACCTACATCTTCATATACTAAAAAATTATTAACTTAGAAATAAACTACTTAAAACTAGCTATTTAGTATTGTAGTAAGATTTTTTATTTGGAACTAAATATTTTATTAGTATTATTTTAATATCTATAACCTCTTAAAATTTTCTGTATGGAAATATTTATTTATTTATTCTCAATTTCGTATACCATCATCATTTTATTTTGAAGAATTAGTTCCAGACACAATTTAATTCAATGAGTATGCCACACAACATCTTAGGCAACGGCTCCACGAGCGAGGTCACGACGAGCCCGCCAATTTTTACGGCGTCAATCACGCCGCGTTTTAACGCCGCCTTGCACTTTACACGGAACCACTGAAAACCCGCGCTGTAGCCTGCTTCATTAGGTAGCTAGCGAGCTAATCATATCTTAATTATTATTTATCTAGTATAAAATTTAGTATCTATTGGATATATTATGTTTTTTTTTAATTTAAGTATTTTTTTTTTCCTTGTGACATTATATTTCTTTGTTTTAATTTGATATGTATGGATTTTAATCTGATATAAATTTAATTGAATTGAATTAGCACCTACATCACATGCTGAGTTTCAACCAATTTACGTCCGAATTTGTTACACGAATAGGTATACTATTTTAACTTAAATTAATAATAAAGTAAAATGTACGGTATTATATTTGTGGCAGCACTGCTTCAACTCTGCCCTTGTGCCTAACCACTAGCACCGTGACGCGAAATTATTGTACAACCTTTTTAAACATAAACTTTTATTGATCCTCAAAACTTTCGTTTTATTATTTAATAATAAAAAAAATCCATTTCAACTTCCATGCCCCTTGAGGTAAACTCCACGAACGTGCGAGTATTCCGCCAGTGTATCGACGCGGCTCTTAACGGAATCGCCGCGTGTCCGCTTTGACTTGTAACGGTATCGCCACGTTTACTTGACGAGCGCGTCACCACGATATAATACTCGTGATTTTGGATTTCAATCGAAAATTTTTCTTATATCCCGTGGTTGTCTATCTCCTTCCTCCATAAAAAGGCTCTTACATAGAAAGATTTTTCAATTCGGACCAGTAGGATTTAACTTTAACGAATATAAGTATAGAGTTGAAATGAAAACCGAAAAATAACCACCGAAATAAGAATACACCTGTTCTTATTTCGGTAGTTATTTTTCGGTTTTCATACGAATCATAAACGTCAGAATTATGCTCATTGTTGAACAATCACATATAACTACATTATATATGAAAAAAAAATCTACTGGATTTGGATAAGTAGGCCCAGAATCACTCAGCCAGCTGTGAAAGCTATAACAATCACAAGTCATAACTTTAAGTACATTTAGAGCGTTATTCCACTTTTCTCTTCTTTTTCGTAACTCCATTTTTCGATCCCCAGGAAGAGGCTAGAATAGTTACCCATAATAAATAAGAAGCACCATTCATCTGTTATAAAAGTAATACGCAGTCAACTTGAGTCAACTAAGGTAAACCTTTTGCATAAAGCGGACGTCAATTGCAATACCCAATAAAGGGGTTTTCATTCGGCATACATTTTGGCGTCCTTTTTTCGCCATTTATGGAAAAACATTCATGCAATATTGAATTATAGTACCCATTTACCTGTCCGAGGGTATTACTGGGACGGCGGTTGGGATTAAAGTGTCCGAATTTTAAGAAATTCGGATATACCCGGCTTTGGTGAGCTTATCCCCTGATTGGTCGACCTTTGTGAGGTTACCGATGAAAATAGATAATCCGTATTAAGGCTCTTATATGCACGAAACGACAATATTGTTATGTTATAGATACGGTTATAGCATTTCGTAAATAGAATGTCTTCTTATTTTTCGTACTTTTAGTAACATTTTTAAGTCTTACTACAAGGAACTACTTCACATTTTTGTCATCTATGCAGTTTTTTAACTTATGCGGTTGTCAGCTCTCACATTGTACTGCATACCATATAATTCCAAGATGTTTAGAATTTAATTTTTTTCTAGGTCTTCATGTCCCATCTTAGACCACATCGTCAATTTACATCAGGTGAGATTGTGGTCAAATGAAGGCTTACCGATCATAAAAAAAAAACAAAAAAAAAAAAAATATTTTATCCGTTTTACCGCAGTTGGGCAGATGATGTTCGCCTCACTACAGCGCGCCATTTCTCTTTGCTGGAGCATCCTGCTGCAGGCGTTTAAGGTTGGCACTTTTGATTTGATCCGTCCACCGCATGGGAGACCTTCTTGTGTCCTCTATTTTTCCTTGAACAACAAGATGTTTGATAGATTGATTGTCGCGTCGAGAGACGTAATCAAAGCATCTGAAGTTTATCAATACATAAAAGACATAACTATTTCTCGACTATTCGCACGTAAACTAAGCAGACAAAACTGTAGGTTACGTGACTGATACACTACTAAGATATCGCTCATTGAATGCAAAACTGCCATAAATCAAAATTTTTGGAAAATGGTTTTATTTAAAAATTAGGTACTTAAGCTGCAATATTTTATGTTTTGCTGAAGACACCCGTCATTTTCGCTCATTTCGATGCCAAACTGAACAACCGCCCTTTTTGTATTGGGCTGACTTACGCGCCAACTTCAGAACAAAACCGCCATTTTGTCAGTTGCAACCTAGAACTGGGAGCGAACGCACGTAAGTTGAATACAAAACAGCCACAATACGAAAAAACACCATACATTTAATTCATTATTCTGTGCAAAGGGGCCACTTTTTGAAATGCGTCCGTTTTGCATTCCAATTTCAAGTAAGCACATTCTGATTTTTTTAATGTAACAGAGCCATATTTTGGAAAACGTACATTTTGCATTCCAATATGAAATAAATCAATTGCCATATTTTTAAATCTGTACATTTTGCATTCCAAAATGAAATAAAGTGATGCCATATTTACAAATGTGTACTTTTTGTATTGAATTATTACAGAGGTAATAATAATTCGTGTACAGCTAAACTGCATGTTTTCAAATTTGACAATTTTAGAGGATTAATTTGTAGTTTAAAATAACATTTTTTAGTTACAGTTTACGTTCATACAGTTATTGGTTACCATTTAGCACCTCAGAATTTTGTTAGCTAGGTTCAAAGCTTTCAATTTTCAAAATAATTTATCTTCATCACATAAATTGCTAGTTTTCACGGAAACTTCGCAACACTTTATTTTTATAAGTTGTTACTGTTGTCTTGTTGTTAAACTTACGCTGTTACCTACTCATAAATTGTTATTTATGATGGGCATTGTTTGGCTACTACATAATAATAATCTATAATAATTATTATCAGAATGTATAACAGAGCAAAATTAATCTGACTTATATAAGTTAGCTATTCTAATGAAGAATAAGAAATCATTCAAAACCGGCCCGTTATCAACTCTGAACAAATTCAAGAATGGGATATTCCAGCTAGAGTTCATCAAGAAATTACAACGTTTAAACGACTGATGATGAAGAGAGCTTAAGAACTTGAAAAAAAACTATTAAAATCGTTCCACCTATTGACTAATCAGATTCATCAGACAGTCACTCTGACGACAGTGACACGAACTGTTCTACGGCATCTAGTTTATCTGATTTTTCCTCGGACGATATTGGAAAGGATCCTGATTTTCTACCTGAGAACACACATAGACAAAAACGGATTAATTGCCAATTTTTGTCACCCCAAACGGGACCTTCCAGGGCAGATGTTGTTGGGCAACAGGGAAAAACTGCCTTCTGACACTGAGCCACCTATCTTAGAAACTTAACAACCACAACCACCCAGTATTAAGATCCAGCCCCTTACTATTCACAGCCAACCTCCTATCATTGACACCCAGCCTCCTAGTATTGACACCCAGCCCTCTAGCATTGACATTCAGCCTCCTAGCATTAGCTTATGAAAGAAAAGTACGACTTGCATTTAAAAGAAATAAGTCTAGCTAGATTTACCAAAATTTATAAATGTGCCTAAAAAACTGTCTTAGATATTATTCAGGTTATTTTGTGATTTAAAGACTGTCATAGATACTCGTATCTATTACTTTTGTGATTTTAGCCATACAGGCTGTGACTTAAAGACTACTTTTGTGATTTTAGCGATACAGTTTGTGATTTAATCTGTCTATATAAATAAAAATGAATTGTTGTTCGTTAGTCTGATTAAAACTCGAGAACGGCTGAACGGATTTATCTTATCATAGTCTTGAAATGTTCGTGGAGGTCTAGGGAAGGTTTAAACGGCGAGAAAAATCGAATAATTGCCGGGAAAAAAAAATTGGATAAAAACCCGTGCGAAGCCGGGGCGGGCCACTAGTAATAAATAGTAAAAGTATTAAATTGTACTAATTTAAGAAATTTATTTAAATATAATTTTAGATTAGACTTATAACTTATATTATCAATAAATTACTATTATGACTATTATTGTTATGATTAGGTGAAATTGGCGTTTTTTAACATAAAACGATAAAACATGTCTAGTTTTGTGATGCTATTTTAAATAGGTTGTATCCTTTTAGATTTACTGCGAGTTATTTGTTGTTTTTTTATATAGTTATTTTAATAAAACATTAAAAAAGCTTGTTTCATTTTAATATTTGTTAAATTTTTTGAGATAATTACCCTAACATTGGTTCAAATTTTGAATGCAAAAAGGGCTTTTGTTGTTTTTATCAGGTTGGAACAGTGCTATCACAGTGGTCATTATTTAAAAAGAAAATGCAAAAAATAAGGAAAACAATGATATATTAACATCGTTATATTTAAAAATAAAAACAGTATTTTTTTCAAAAAAACTTTTTTTAAATTTTGTTTTGGCTCTCCTGTAAAAAATGAGGTTTCTGGTTTGTGGCTGTTTTGCATTCAATGAGCGATATGTACTTTTTATTCGCAAATACATTATGATATAAAAAAAAAACACCCATATCAGTAACCGGACAAAACCTGGTAACCCGGCCGGAATCAAACTTTCTGCGCCTAAGGCAGGCATTGGCCCACCGAACCACAATTGTCACACACCGGTCGTTTTTTGGAAAATTTAAATAATTAAAGGCAAAAGAGATAGAAAAAAAGAAGGCAAAAATAACAAGATTTATGGGAAAAAGCCATGTTGGCTAAAAGGAGCACTATCGACTTTCATTTCGAAGGTCGTGAGTTCAAATACCGCCGCGCTTACCTGGATTTCTTCTTGGTAAATTGATGTGCGACTTAAACACGTGCTTTAAAGGTAAATATAATATTATACATGTCACTATAACGCGGTTATAAATAAATAATTATATACCTACTATGTATATTTTTTTCTATTAAATTTATATCCGTACAGAGATAATAAACTCAATGTTCATTTTTATTTTTTAAACCATGATGGGTTTCGACATCGCTTATACTATAATACATAATAAGGATATTAAAACTGAATAGATTATAATTCCCTGTAACTTAATGATTCGCCTTGAAGTCTCGGGGTATTTTACTAATAAGGTCAAAGGTATTATGAAAAGGCGACCGAGGCACAGCTGAATCTTGAGTGAAATTCTCAAAATTGAGTCCAACTTGAGAGCAGATACAGTTTCAAATGAAGCCGCCTCATTAAGGGACAACAGATGGGAAGTGAATTAGCACCGATGCATTTAAGCATGAGCCTGTTTTCCGGGTGCTAATTTGGACATTAATATCATACTTCCCTATTGTTGGAATAATGATATTAATGCACAAAATAGCACCCGGAAAACAGTTTTTTTTTTATTTTATTTTTTATGGAAGATTTAGGGCTATGTTTGTCCACAATCTCACCTGATGGAAAGTGTCGATGTGGACGAAGATGGAACGCATAGATTTAGAAGGTACCTATTCACTCTTGTCTTGAAGACACTCAGGTTGTAGTAATTAGGAAATACAGCAGCAGGGAGCGAATTCCAGATCTTTGCCGTGCGAATTATAAAGGTGGATGAGAATCGCTTAGTACGAGTGGAGGGAATATCCACTAAATATGGATGGTACTTCGCCGTGCGTCTGCTTGTCCTGGAGTGGAAGGGAGATGGTGGAATCAGGTCATGAAGTTCCTGTGAACATTCTCCGAAATGTAACCTATAAAAGATTGAGAGACAGGAAACCTTGCGACAGTGCTCGAGATTTTGGATTTTAGTCTGAGCAAGGTACTGTTCATCAATTAGTCTGAGAGCTCTTCGTTCGATTGAGTCTAAGGCGGCAAGCTGATACTTGGCGGAACCGTCCCAAACGTGGCAGCAATACTCCAAACCAGACCGGACCTGAGCTTTGTAAAGTAATAGAAGCTGACCAGGTGAGAAGTATCGCTTGACCTTGTTCAGGATACCTAGCTTCATTGCTGCTGTTTTGGCCTTAGACTCAATAAAGTAACCAAAGTTTAAAGTTGGTGTTAGTGTGACACCTAGGAGCTCCAGACATTCCTTTATAGGAACCGGTACATCACGGAAGAGGGGAACTTGAGAGAACGGACTCTTTTTGGCAGAAAAGAGGCATGCCTGCGTTTTTGAGGCATTGAAATTGACCCGATTGGCATCACCCTAATCGGAGACTACCCTCAGGGTCATGTTCAAGCGCTGCAGCATTACCTCTCTGTTCGCCTGTATCTCATTCTGACTGGCCTTTGCATTAGATAGGTACCTATCTACCACGGTGCTGTCGTCTGCGTACCCAATAATACCGGGAACCAGCAGATCATTAATATGCAGCAAAAATAACGTGGCAGACAGTAACAATAATTGTATTGTTGGTTTGATTTTCATTACAACTATGCGCTTGTAGAATTACTCAGCAGAAACGAAGTTGAAAGCTAAAGCTGAAAAATCAGCTCCTGGCTTACCATTTTGGATGGCTCTGATCATCTATAAGTAGTGTTTTAGTAAGAGACCGCTCAGATAGCAACATTTTGCAACATATTTAAAAAAACTATGAAATAAAAATAAAGTGTACCTTTACACTGTTGAAATACACGGAACCCTTGGTGTATAAGTCCAACTCGTACTTATCCAATTTACTTTTTATTTGTGATCATCTACCCTATTACTATAAATGTATCAAAGAATATTCCTCCAACAATGGATCTCTAAGTATTCTTATTCGATTAAATGTCTTAAAATATCAAAGGATTAATATATTAATAATAGCAAATATTGTTTCAAATGCTGAACTGCGAGAATGCCTCAGTAAAGCAGTGGGCAAGGGTCTGCCTGTCTGTCTTACGATCTTTAATAGGAATGACTGCATCAGGGGCGCGGTGGCCCAATGCCTGTTTGCGGCGCAAGAGGTAGCCGGTTCGATTCCCGTGGTTCGAGTGTTTGTATGTTCTGCAAGCACTTTCTACTAGCTCTGGGTGTTATATAATGTGTATAATAAAAATATCTATATTGCGAATGTATTATTATATTAAGTATATCAGATGTATTATATTATAACCTTAACACAAACTTACAGCCTACCACGATGTTTGTTGTGTGGATTGTCCGGAAAATATTTATTAATTAAATGAAGCCTTCTCATTAAGGACAACAGATGGTAAGCAAAATGGACGCGGTTCTCGCTAATTGCATTTAAGTAAAGCCTCTCTTCCTTGTACATAAATATGATAATTAATGGTTGTTTGTGTCAACTGGAATAATAACTCGGCAGAATCATAAACAGGAATTCAGATAAATAAACAAAACATTTAAATATACTTTTCAAGGTACAGTAACGGAGCTCTTTTACCATTCACTGTATGTCATGTCCAATTTCAATGTAATTTCAATATTTACATTGAACTGTCTCACTCAGATATATACATTATTTTCAAAAGATGATATTAATTTAATCTTCTTAGGTCATAACAGATTGTGTATGTAGATCCGTGATTCAAATTAGAAAATTTCAATTAATGATCTGGTATGTAGTTATTATAGATTTGACACAACGATTATTAAATCATCATCATCATTTCAGCTTTTAGACGTCCACTGCTGGACATAAGCCTCCCTCAAAGACGACCAATCATTCCGATCGGTCGCCACTTGCATCCACCGTGAGCCAGCAAGTTTGACTAGGTCATCTGTCCATCTTGTTGGTGGTCGTCCGACGCTGCGCTTACCAATCCGCGGCCTCCATTCGAGAACCTTCCGGCCCCAACGGCCATCAGTTCTACGTGCTATGTGGCCTGCCCACTGCCACTTCAAAGAGCTAATCCGTTTGGCTATGTCGGTGACCCGCGTTCTTCTACGTATCTCCTCATTTCTGATTCGATCCCGTAGAGAAACCCCGAGCATAGCCCTTTCCATAGCTCTTTGAGCGACTCTGAGCCTATTCATAAGGCCAATAGTGAAGCACCACGTTTCGGATCCATAAGTCATCACTGGCAACACACACTTATTGAAGACTTTTGTCTTGAGGCACTGCGGTATTTTTGACGAAAAGACGTGCCGTAGTTTTCCGAACGCTGCCCATCCGAGCTGGATTCGGCGAGTGACCTCTTTCTCGAAGTTGGACCTACCTAATTGGACTGTCTGTCCTAGGTACACATACGCGTCAACAACTTCGAGAACCGAATTCTCAACCAAAACGGGGGCGGGCACTACATGGACATTTGACATGACCTTCGTCTTGTCCATGTTCATCCTAAGGCCCACCCGTTGGGAGACTCGATTGAGGCCTTCGAGCATAGTGCTGAGTTCTTCCATCGTCTTCGCCATGACCACGATATCATCAGCGAATCGAAGGTGAGTGATGTACTCGCCGTTGATGTTGATGCCTAGTCCTTTCCATTCAAGGAGTTTGAAAGCGTCCTCTAAAGTGGCTGTAAACAGTTTCGGAGATATCACATCTCCCTGCCTAACTCCTCTTTTCAACGGGATCGCTTTCGAACTCTGTTCTTGTACTCGGACTGACATGGTGGCGTTTTTATACAAGCACTTCAACACTTCGATATATCGATAGTCAATGCGACATCGCTGGAGAGACTCAAGCACCGCCCATGTTTCCACCGAATCGAAGGCTTTCTCGTAGTCCACAAACGCTAAACAGAGCGGCAAGTTATACTCTTCGGTCTTCTGTATAACCTGCCGCAGCGTATGTATGTGGTCTACGGTACTAAAGCCTTTTCGAAACCCGGCTTGTTCGGAAGGCTGGAATTCATCAAACCTGCGTTCGAGACGATTGGCGATGATTCTGGAAAACAGCTTATAAACATGGCTCAAAAGCGAAATGGGCCTGTAGTTCTTTAATAAGGTATTGTCACCTTTCTTAAAGAACAACACCACTTCGCTTTTGTTCCATGCTTCAGGCGTGGTACCTCCGAGCAAGGCGGAATTGATTATTAAATAGCTTCGGCCAAACCTGCGCGACCAGAAAGCGGGACTTTTCTTCTGCAAAACAGTTCCCACGTTGCAGACGCTCCCGCGTAGCAGACTAACTTATAGCAGTAAAGTAGTAGTATATTTATTATTAGTCTATCTTTTAACTAAACTGAAATCGTTTCATCCGTTCAGTAGCTATGGTGCCACAGACCGACAGACAGACACGTCAAATTTATAACACCCCTCTTTTTGCGTCGGGGGTTAAAAATACACTTTCAAACGGCAAATGCCAAACACCATTCAACTTAAAGATCAAGAGGATTATTTGCTGACATTGATTTAAGGTGACTGAACGGTGAAAATTGTTTCAGGAGGCAAAAAATTACATTAATAGGGAAATCAGAAAGAAAAATAAATTAGTAAAACATTTGCTAAATTTGATGACGTATTTATATTGGTTCTTGGAAATAATTGGACGAAATTACGAATTGGATTGTGTAATAATTTATTTTTTGTATTTCTTTTTATGTAACTATATAACGAGGTTGTTAGGTTGTAGCAAAACTTGGACGTAATACAACAAAGAGGACATTTTGAAAACGGGGTTTACTCACGAGCAGTTTTTAATTAATGTTAAAATTTTAATTGGTACCAATATGTAAAAGAAAATAATATGATTGATATACGGAGAATTGAAAGGTCAGAACGTTATAATTTCATAGCATTTTATTTTATTCTCGTGTTTTCCAAGAATCCAGACCGCATCCAACTTTTTGCCCATATCAATTTTAAATTGCTGATGGGTTGATGAAGCTAAATAAATATTATTTACATTTTAAAATATCAAATTGTAATTACTACGTTGAAATGTAATGCCAAGTTCGTCGAAAATAGACGCAAACATTACAATCACCTGTGGACTCAATTATTAGTTTATAAAGATCTTTATTTATAGCTTGTGCCCCGGGATCACAACCACCTATAGTTTCTGACCCAAACGGCTCAAAAGGGCAGCCTCAATCAAGATTAACGTATTTTCGCCCTCTAAGGGACTGCGAAAATGTTTACTCATATAGTAAGTTTAATTTAAAATTAAACTTACTATATGAGTAAACATTATACAAGTTGTTTCAAAATTAGTATTGAAAGCGGAAACGGTGTGAATGGACACCAGGCAAATTTTAAATATTAGAATTTTATAATTATTATCACTAAGCTGTTCACTTGCATATTAATATTGTGCCCGAGTAATAATAGATTTTCCCAGCGTAAAATTTGTGATTAACTGGGAAATTAGCTACGTTCCAAATTTATGTTAATTTTAATTGTAATTGTATTGTGTGTTTCTGACGTTAATAAAACTTTTTCTATTCTTTTCTATTCTGAATTTTACTAAATCGGGCTTTACTCTAAATAATTGATTTTACCGCGGTAAGTATTAGGGTGGCTCGATTTTTTTTTTCGACTTATGGTTATCTAATAGTGAAAAGTTTGTGCGTTTGTGGATAAAAATCAACTTTGTAAAATATTATTTGATTTGATTGCCAGTAACTGCCTCCGCAACGTCATCGAATATTTTAAAAAACATGATTTTGGAGTCTATTTTGACGATGCATTACTGCATAAAAATTAAATAAACTGACTTTATTCACCGACTTATGCCTATGTATTATGGTCTTTTTTAAATATAATAATAAATAATAATGCTCGATCTTTTGTTTTGAACGCGGGGAACGAGTGCGGCAGGGATCGCTTAGCCGCACGTTTCGCGTCGTGTACCATCGCCCATTGCGCTTTTGTCTAAGTATGTAAAGAACTAGGAGTGGGTTTAAATGTCCTCTCATTGGTGATATTATGTGATCTAAATGATAATGTTCTACCTACTTATCAAGATATAATGAAATATTACGAATGGACCAGACCGAAACTAAAATTGCAATTAGAAACCGCAAAAGTACCAGTGTTTGTGGAAATAGCAGATATTATAGTGCCCAGGATTGAAAATATATGGCAAACTGCATCTATTCCAATAGTGTCTCAAACAAGAGTTATACAGATATTAATAACTTCTTCAACGGTAGCCATTTTAGATAAAACTGATGAAAGTACTTCTTAAACAACGTCAGAAAAGTTTACTATCAAATATAGTAATAAAAAGAGAAAGAGGTCGCAACAGGTCTCTTTTCCTACGTTGTCGAAGGCTTGTGACAGGTATGGCGTATCTGATAGAGCAGCAGCAGATATTTCGTCATCAGTTTTGTTCAATATTGGCTCAGGTATGGAGATAATTGACAGACATAAGTTACGATGGGAGAAAAACAAAGTTAGAGCAAGTTTGACGGAGCAAAAAACAGTTTTTGAACTCTCTGCTTTATATTTTGACGGAAGGAAGGATAAAACTTTAAATATTATCAGTAAAAATGGTAAATGCTAAAAAACTACTATTATTGAAGAACACATTTCGCTGATACGAGAGTCGGATTTCTTTTCTTTTTTTATTTTGGGATACATCGCACCTAAGTCATCTACTTCCAAAAAAATTGAAAGCACAATAGCAAAGTTCCTGTCCAGTGAAGATATTGCCACATCTCATGGCAATCGGTTGCGACGGTACAAATGTTAACACTGGAAATTGGAGTCAAGGAAATTTTAAGAAGAAATTTTACTCACAACGAGATTTTCGAACTAATTAAAGAACATAATTTGGTGTTTGTCATTCTAAGAATATTAGTTTGTTTAGTAATTTTATCTTAATAGATAATGTTTATTTAAAAATACTGATTTTTTATTACTATCTACATAATTTTGGAATTCAATTCTTACGTTTTTACCCCAGTAAGACTTTTTGTTTTTTATTTGAATTCGAGGTCTGTGCGGAGGCAGAAGGAGTTATCGAAAAAAAATGAAAAATTGCATTTACTTTCACATCAATATTACGCACCGAACCCCCCTATTAGAACTCAAAATTAAAAAAAAAAAAAATTCCATACATTTGTGAGCCACCCTAGTAAGTATATGCGTCAAGTTTCATGAAAGTACTGTCAATAGTTTTTCAGTGAATGGACAACAAACACACTCACAACCTCATACATTTTCACAAATATTATTAGGATGAATCTAACATTTTATAGACAGATATATTTACATTGACTAGGTACCTCATTGTTCTTCTGTCACTAAATCCACAAACAAACCCCTGATAAGATTCTAGAAAATTATCATGTGACATTAACGCCCGCCCGCCCACTATACACTAACAGGCTTACCGGAAAATGAACACGCACGACCATCAAAAATAAAAGTTTCCTCATTTGCGTGCTGTCTTAACTTCTTAGGTTCCACATCGGTATTTACTATGGATTACCTCAAAGTAATGCCTGAATATATCAATTATCTCAATAGCTCGTGGCTTAAGTCAGAACAAGGAGTAGCCAGTTATTGATTAATTATCATCATTTAATATTCGTAAAGAAGGCGACGCGGTAGACCAAAACAAAGATGGCGGAACGAATTGGACCGATTTCTAGCCGACTGGATGACGGTTGCTATAGAAAGAGATGCCTGGAGAGAATGGGGGGAGGCCTTTGCCCAGCAGTGGGATGATACCGGCTCATAATAATAATAATAATCTTCGTAAACAAGACAGAGATAATTGGGCAACTTTAGAGGAGGCCTCCACCCAACAATGGGGTTCCTTCTACTATTTATCTCAATCAAATTTATGTTTGGATAAGTTTTGGAGATACGTAGATAAACGCGGGGAACTGACCTAGCCAAGCCTATTCCTATTAGTTCGATGAAATTGCATTGGGCAGGCCATATAGAGCGTATATCGGATGGGGCCAAAAAGTTCTCAACTGGAAACCATGAATCAAGCGCAGCGTAGGACGTCCATCTACAAGATGGGCGGATAATTTGATGAGGTTGTTGGTTTGATAGGTCTGCCAAATCACTTTGGATAAAGGCCGCTTCCAACCGAATTAACTGGCGATCTTTGAGGGAGGGCTATAATCCATCAGTGGGCATCCTACGGCTAAATTGATGATGATGATGATGAAGTTTATAGGATAAGCAGCTAATAAGATAAATGTTGTAAAATTTTGTTACTAGTTATAATGTATATAATTATAGTTAGTAGGAAATAACAGGCATTATTATATTTTTTATGTAAGTAATTTATACTCATTAACTATTATTATTATTAGTTTATTTCAGATAACAGGAAATACATTCAAAAATAAAAACACACGAGAATCAAAAATAAACTACTATAATGATAAATACAGGATATTTCGACTAGTTAAAAAATAAAAACACACGAGAATCAAAAATAAACTACTATAATGATAAATACAGGATATTTCGACTAGTTAAAACGATATCAGCGCACATTTCGCGGAAATGGGATATTTAGCATCCAAAATACGAGGAATAAATAGCTTACCACGTGGCATATCATGTTGCTATGTAATTTACCTACAGTAGGTATTTGTGTAACGTTTATTTTCTGCTTTGTTGGAAGATGATAGAAAGAAAGAAAAACATTTATTGATTCACACACATTATACAGTAGGTAATCACAAAAACATTACGTGTGTGGACCAAATCGTTTTGCCTCAACTTTATGTTGCTGCGATGCGCGATGCGTATCAACGCAGGTTTTCAGGCAAACCCTTGGGTGAGTGTAGGCACGGAATCACACAAACTAAAACTAAAGCTATACTGATACACAATACCAACAAAAGGTAATAAAAGGTAGAATAATTAAAAATATATATATTATGTTGTTCACCCAAACCTGATCAGAACCTGACCTGGGCAAGACGGATAAAAAAAAGAAATAATAATATAAAACAAACAAAATTGATCAGTTTTTTTTTTTGTAAATATAGGTTTTTTTTTATTGTAACTAAGAAAAAGGAACAAGGTAATATTGGATTTTTTTCCAAAAAATGTCTTATCACTGCCCAAAAGGGACGCCAAAGGGATTTTTGTAAAATACGATTATCGTTTTGCAGATGACACTCGCTGGTTATTTTTGGAGTAAGTCTGTATTGTTACATTTTATATTACAACTCATGTATATGATTTAAGCCGGGAGAGAGTACCTACAAATAGAAAGTTTTCTTTTGAGTTCTCTATTGTCAGAGAGGTTGAAACTTGAACTATTCAATCCTTGTAAAACATGAGAGTATCAAACAGTGCATGTGGCTTAAAACTTGTGTTGTATTGTTGACATCCTTCAGATTATTTAAATTACTTCGAAGTTGCGTCTGGGTATTCAAACAACCAATAAGATCTTAATATTTTAAAGCGCAAATGATCTTTCTAACCCACGACCAAAAAAGAGGGGTGTTATAAATTTCACGTGTCTGTCTGTCTAGTCCGTTTGGGACATCCTAGGCCCCGAACAGATGGATTTAATTCTCAATTAATTAATAAATCAAAATTTAAAATTTAAGAAAAAACTCCGTTTCCAATGCTTTATTTTCCTTAAAAGTAATACACCATAATATTAAGGGATGTGCGCGATGCGCTTTCATTTGATATCCCACTCGAGTATACATATTTGCAGATTTTCGGTTTTTCTTCCCCACTCTCACCACCATAACTTTTAAACATCTCAAGCGATTTTCATGAAACATGTCTAAGAACACCCGCGCCAAACTCTTTCATACAAAAAAAACTGAATTGAAATCGCTCCATCCGTTTGGGAGCTATCATTTCCCAGATAGACAGACAGATAGACACACAGACAGACGCGTGTCAAACGTATAACACCCCTCTTTTTTGGTCGGGGGCTAAAAAGGATTGGCTCAAGGACATGAGTGAATTTTATCGATTAAAGTTAGCCGGCGCGAGCTCCTTTCCATCCAGTAGACATTTAAAGATAACAAAATCCCTAAAAGCTGATATCCATCATAAGATAAGGGACCGTAGCCACGAGCGAGAGAATCGCGATGAGTCCGCTCTTACATCGTCGGGTTATCTTAACGAACGAGCGATAACGTAACGGAATCGCAGTGTGTCCGCAACGACTCGTAACGGAATCGCCGAGTGTTCGCAACGACTCGTAACGGAATCGCCGAGTATTCGCAGCGATTCATGCGACAGCGACGCCTGCGTTTGACAAAAATAACACAAAAATATACTGTATCATTACTTGTAAATGTTAAAGTGATACATTTATGGGATTAATATAATTTAATGACGGCTAATTCTATTCTCAAATCCTACGAATATAAGTCATATTGTATTTTGTCACATTTTGAGATATCATTTCCATACAGCTTCGCGCGTCACATAAAGTTGAATAAAAATCATCCTGCGACGTGATTTCATGATATTCCTAAACAACAAAAATCTAATTAATAAGCCGCATTTAAATTAATCAACAAAACAACCACCCGGTTGCGTTGTTATGTCGTGTGTGATTGTGGTACAGCCAACAGCAAAATAAACGGATGAGATAGGATACCAAAATAATATAAACAATAAATTAAGTCAAAGTGACGATTGATGTTTGTAATAGTCATTAATAGTAATTTATTGATAATATAATTATACGTCACAATTACATTTCCGTAACACTGTTTTTTTAGTACTAATAATGTCAAAACAAATAAATCATCATATTCAATAATTTATTATATATGTCAAATTTCAATTACTTAGTCAATAACGCATAGGTCAAGTTTTAAATAATAAATCAATAACAATACAAACGGAATGTCAATGCAAGCAAATTAATTGGTTGGTGGTTTTGATGTATAAGTAAAGGAGCAAATAACGTGTCATAACTGAGTGAATGCATTTATTTCGAACCTCTGAGTTATTATGATCTTTTACTTTTGACTAATTAAAACCTCATTTAGAACTGACACTTTGGTAAAACTTGTTACATCTGGCACGTCACGATATAAGATGTTTTGAAACGTAGATTTTGATCACCTACTTTTGCCGTTGACAGTACGTGTATTTTGGCCCTATGTTCGATATAATATATATATTTTGTATGTTAGATAAGCCTTCATTCGACCACAATCTCACCTGATGTAAAGTGACGTTGCGGTCCAAGATGGAGTATGAAGACCTAAAATGTATCTTGAGTGCTCAGCACCTTGTTATCTATACTAATATATAAAGCTGATGAGTTTGTTTGTTTGTTTGTTTGTTTGTTTGTTTGAACGCGCTAATCTCCGAAACTACTGGTTCGAATTGAATAATTCTTTTTGTGTTGGATAGTCCAGTTATCGAGGAAGGCTATAGGCTATATAACATCACGCTATGACCAATAGGAGCAAAGATATAGTGGTAAATGTGTAAAAAACGGGAGAAATTGTTCATCTTTGAAGCCTTCCGTTAAGTGCGCCGTGAAAACGGTTCAAGATACACAAAAAATATGTATTAAAGAATAATAGCTCTTTTAATGCTCTAAAAAACAGTCCGCGATAGTATATGTCTATCTTTTAAGATTAACTCACAAAAACCGTTTTTATGGTACCTAATTTGGTCGAAATAATTTGTTTAAGTTGTATCAACATAATAATATTAATCTTTATTCAAATAAATATGTTGTTGGTTAAGAGTACTTCATCCATTATAACGCGGGTAGCACCGCAGGGCACAGCTAGTTACATATAAATTTATAAACATGTTCCATGAATGGTCCAACCTAAATGAAAATCTCCCAAAAGCAATATAAAGTAACTCATTGTATAATTTTAAAGGGGTTCAGTAAGTTCTAAATGAAAACGGGATCAGAACCATTCCATGGGTTTTTAGCGCTGAGATAAAATGCAAATATAAGTTCGGAGGTTTATTATTAAGGATTTAACTTTGGCGTGACCTTTGTATCAAGTGTTGAGTAGTTCTCTTTGAAAAGGGTTGTTTCCAGAAGTACAGAGAAACTCTCTCAACTGTGCCATGTTGTCAACAATACAAAACAAATGCAAACTTCATAAACTGGAGCATATTATTGTACTAAGTTATACAGTAGGTATGAGAAGATTTTTGAGTGAGATAGGTTTGTCTGAGTTGAATTTATCACTCTGTTAAACGTGCGGGGCACAGGCGTATCCCAGCTGCATGTTTGCTTGTGAATATCAAAACTTAAGAATCATGATTTTGATTTATTCAGCAGCTGTTACGAATTTTGTCTCCCAGTCAATCTTCCTCAATTGCGTCGATGCTTCAATGTTTCCTGTGTAAGTATTTTTGCATCCCATCGTGTGTACCAGTCACTCCCACGCGAGTAATTACGTAACTGGCTTTGGTCTATTACGCGGCTTATTTTGTTCTATCTAAAAGAACATTTTTCCAATAATTTCAAAAGCTTGTGTGTGTGAATGACCATTAATATGCTGCCTATGCCTTAGTTGTCATGATAAATATACAACCTCTTTAAATTATCATGGTTTTAAACAATATTATGATTTAAAACGGGTAACATACCATGATTTGACGGAAAAACTGAAATATCATTATCTTTGCGATTCGGGCAGACGATTGTGTGTGTGTGTCCGACCGATTTCGGTCATGGCGACAGCTTATATTCTTTGATGCACTCGCATGTGGCTTATATAGCCTATTTTCCTCGAAAATACCCTCGAGCACTGGGGACATGTGAGTACATTGTTGACATAATTGTAATTAATTGCAGGCAGACGATTATTCACAAACAAAACGGTCTACCCTCTTTCTGAGTCTTTTATTGCCACCAACACCGGTTATTTTTGTTGCTTGCAACAGCGTCAAAATATCGGAAAACTCAAAAACCGTCAAATCATGGCATTTTACCCGTTTTAACTCATAATAAATATACAACCGGTCCAAATAGTAAGATTACTAGGAATATCATAATTATAAGTTAACCTGCCATTATTCTGTAGTTTATTTTTTTCGATATGAATCGAAAAAAATACAGAATAATTTGTAGCAAAAGATTTTTTTGTTTTTTTGTTTTAGTTCACAAGTTAATTTTTTTGCCGTATTTTGATAAGTCTATAAAGACTGATAATAAACAATGATTAATAATTTCATATCCTTTATTACTAAACATTTTGGACTATAGTTCGGCCGTTCAGAGAATGCGTTTGACACCTATCAGTTAAGTCACGACTAGTGGTGGGCAACATAACACTGAGTTCGTTACCGTTCCTCCAAAATGAAGCCGCGTTATTTTTAAGATTATTTTCGTTTTAAATTGGCGGATACATTTAAAATTTATATATTAGTAATTTAAGTAGAAACCAAAAAAAGGTAATATTAATATTATTTATTTATTCTTTGTTACAAAGTTACAATCTGTATTTCTATGCAATAAAGTACATTGAATTGAATGTGCTTACAGAATATTAATCAGACTCCGATTCGCTTGTGGTGGTGGTGAGGAACGCATTCTCTGAACGGCCGAAGTATAATTTAGATCAAGTATATTACAGGAGTACGTAAATAAACCAAAATGTTCATTTGTACTATGAAATAAAATACTTTTTTTAAATATCAGTAACTTATAATATAAACGATGCACGATGATTCATCTCCCATCACTAGGTAGTTCAGCATGCCCATTAAGTATTACAATGACAGCTATTGTCTGTACTAATAAGAAATTCAGGACTTCATAGGCGTGATTTTTCTGACATCTGTAAGGAACGCATTCTCTGAACGGCCGAACTATAGTTGGGCCTCAATTATTTTGCCCGTGATATGATGAGATGACAGCTTCATGCAGCAAAACTAGCTGACTTGCTTGGTTGGATTGTACATTTTCCCTAGTCTTTGGAAGGTAATTTTTCCAGCGTCTCGTGTCAGTTTACAAAGAGTTAACAAGTTAAAGCTTAGTTTTCTGTAGTTGCTAGTTTTAATTAATTATGTAGACCTTTTTTAGTAGGTAGTTTTTCTTTAAGAGTGTTTACCAGAAAATTTTAATGTTACGAACTAAAACAAAACATGGCATGTATTTAACAAAAATTAACAAATTTTCTTGAAAATGTACATATTTTTATTTGTCCTAAAACAGAACCAGTTAAATAAAAAAAAGATATACCGAGATATGAAGATAACATTATAACTCTTTTTGAAGATAAACAACTACAAAAAGACAACAATATTAAAATAACCATTACGTATTTGAAACAGACCAAATATCTCTGGACCGGAGATCCACACAAAAGCATTGCATCATATTTTGTTAAAATGACAAAACCTTTGATAAAATACCTTTTTTTAGAATTGCACTATAAAATTATTTTATGAAAATAACGATTTTTTTTATTTATTATTTTTCCTTGTAGCTATAATAACTAAATATACCACACAGGCCAATTTATTTTATATATAATTAATGTATTAATTAAAAGGCATGTCGGTAAAACTTTTGCTACCAGGTGTTACAAGGTAAAAGCAAGCCCATGTTCCATTTTCATATTGAAACGAAATCTACTTAAATATTCATCTTAATTGGACACTCGTTTTAACGTAGCAAATTACTGAAGGCTCTTCAACCCGTTTCTTTAGAGATAACCTCCACTTACATTGAAAATCAATCAAATACTCGAATTTCTGTAATATTGTAGAGATTATTTTAATTGTATAATGCTTTGAAGTTTTAGAGAGCTTATGGTAAAACCCATTAATAATTTACCCTCCTGTAAACACACGTTATGTCTGCATTTCTGTCACAGTTATATATATTTCTGAATTGGTTGCAAGCTTTTGCATGATAGAAAAAAGAAGTCTTTTTTATTTTAATATTTAAAATAAACAAACATAGGTCTTTATTACTATAATTTTTTAGCTCCAACTGTCCCAATTTAGCGCAAAGGCAAGTTAAAACGTTTGTTTTCTTAAAAGCACAGGGCAGACATGCACTGGTCAACTGTAACATAATTAAACTAAAGCTTTTCATTATGATAAATATCAAGGAAACAACATTGTCTTGTTAACTTTCTTAATTTTTTTCACTGAGTTAAGAAGCGAATATATAAACAGAGCTTTATGAGTTTTTACAATTTTGTGGTTATTACAATTTTGGTGTACTTATACCTATGATAAAGTTAACATTTACTAAAGAAATGATCGTCATATCAGAGAGCTATTGTAACTACCTTCTAGGTCTTATCAAGCATAAAAAAATAATAATAAGCTAGTCCTGGACAACCAGAATCATCAGATGTCTGAGTGGAACTAAGCGAAATAGTTACTGTAACTTCATTTTCTTCTTGCTATATATCGCAGTGTCGAGCCATTTGATTATAGGATAATCAAATCTGTCTTACCATCACATCACGGACCGATTTGTCCGGACCGGTTGTCTTGTCTTGTGGTCTCCAATCAGTGATGTGCCTACTTACTTAGCATTTACCACTACTGCCTCATTGGCGCAGTGGGTGGAGGTCCGCTTGCGGTGCAAGAGGTAGCGTGTTCCATTCCCGCCGAGGGGTCAAGTGTTTGTATGTTCTCCAAGCACTTTCTCCTCGGTCTGGGTGTATACGTATTATAAAAAATATCTATGTATGTATGTCTAAGTATATCAGATGTCTAGTACCCGTAACACAAGCTAAGAGCTTACCACGGGCCTATATGTTGTATTGCGGATTGTCCCGAAATATATATTTTTTGTTTGTTTATGTTTACTATGTTCGTACGTAAACTCACCAATCACCTACGAAAAAGACAGCTGAAATAATAAATACAGTCTACAGCCATTGATGGTTTTCCTTTGCGTTTACCAAATAAAGTTAATTCGTTTTTTTCCGGTGCCGTAATTTGAATTCTCGGATTGATACCATTTATATATCGAATTCTAATTCAATTGAAACTGACAAAATGCGTTCACTAAAATCCTTCGCAAATGTTTACAGTAGCTAATACGCAAGAATAATCACGGAATTTCTATACTAAAAGCCTTACACATGACCGGTTTTTAATTAGCTCTTTGATGTAACTTTTGCATATTTCTAAAGGAAAATATAATTAATTAAAAAGCTAGTTTTTGTTCTACAGTTTTTCTGCAGTTAGAGGCAATTAGTATCGGCGGCGTCAGAACAAACTTGTTAAACATTTTTTATTTCTTTTAAATCTATAACAATTTAAAATCAATGTGAAATCGTACAATTTGAAGCAGTGAAATAAAATACACTTTTACAATGACTATGCCCCGATTTTACAATTGGCTATAAAAGCGATTAGGTCAGGTTAAACTATTTTTAATCGCCTCATCATCATCACCCTGTTAACGTTCCCACTGCTGGGACACAGGGACTTCTCTCTGTCGAGAGAGATTAGGCCGTAATTCACCATGCTGGCCAAGTGCGGGTTGGCGAATGTCACATGTCCTTCAAACTCTTTTAAAGTGCTCAGAACATGCCGGTTTCCTCACGATGTTTGTCTTCACCTCTAAAGCACGTGTTTAAAGCGCACATAAATTTCTCAAGACGAAAAATCTAGAGGTGCAAGGCGGGGTTTGAACCCTCGACCTTTGGAATGAATGTCGAGTGTCCTCCCACTTAGCTAACAAGGCTTTTACTTATATAGCCTGTATGAGAAAGAAGAAGCGGCTTCACTGTACCAAAACCGTCCCACTGATGGGAACACCAGCACCATATTAGGTTATTATAGGATTATTTGTATTAAGCTAATCAAATATAATTTGTTACTAACCTGTATTAAGTCTTTAATAATAAAGTATGGACTTATTATGTTCTCTCAGTGCCTCAATGAATCGTAGGGCGATGTTTAGTTTGGCGCAAGAGGTAGCGGGTTCGATTCCCGCCGAAGGGGCAAGTGTTTGTATGTTCTGCAAGCACTTTATCCTAGGTCTGCGTTTTTAATATGTAAATAAATAAATAAATATTTCCGGACTACTCACACAGCATCTCACCTAACCCCAAACTAAGCAGAGCTTGTACTATGCGTGTTAGGTAGATACATACATATGATACATGGAAAACGCCCAGACCTGAAACCAGAAATTGTTAATCGTACAAAATCTGGTCCCCCGGCGGGAATCGAACCCTCCTGCGCCTCAGGCAGACCTTCGCCCACCGAGCCACAGAGGTCGTCAATGTATATTAAAATTATCTTTATATGAGTGTCTATAATATTAAGTATATCAGATTTCTACTACCCGTAACACAAGCTTAGAGCTTAGCACGGGGCTAGATGTTGTTGTGAGGATTGTTTGGATATATTTATTAATTTATTTCTCAAATAATTTTTTAATTTTATTTTAATAACTTATCTATGGTTGACCTTGGTTTAATGAAACTCGATTTGTTGCATAAAATGGTGAAATTGGAGCTTATAGTGTCTTCAAGCCTAAGTCTGGTTTATCAAGACACTATTTGGAATGAGAATTAGCTCTCATTTTGGAATGAGAATTACAGCGGAGACAGTCAAAGAGCCAAAGCTCAAGTGATTACTCCGGTAATTCTGGATACAATAATCCGACTTTCGCGAGTAAGGTCCAATATGTTAAGTTACTATAGTTCTCAATTAACAATCACGCATCTAAATACTAACTACGTAAGTTCTAACGACTGATTGTGGAGACTAATTGGGCAAATGAAGCGTTGGACTTCCGGTAACGAGATGGGTCAACGAGATCGTACGCGTCGCGCATAGAAGTAGGATATACAAAAAAAAACTAGCTCTATGGCATCGCGGGTTGTCAATGGATGCGGTTAGCACAGGACCGTGATGAAGGGAAATACCCTTGTAGGACCCTGGGCTAGGTCAGGCTGAATACAAAAACATTAAAAAAAAACGTATTTCCTAGACTGACAATTCCCCTGAAAGTCAAAATCAAAAACTCTAAGGGACATAAAAGAATAAAGAATTGAAATGGAACTGCGCATAGATAGACATTTTGATAGACAAAAGTTTGAGAAGAATGTTTCCAAGCCTTCTGCTCGCCGATGGAATGAGCTTTATTTTCAGATAATGGTTTCGAATTTATACTCGTAGTATTGGGTCATATGTTTTTAATTATTTTTGGAGGATTAGTCTGTTCACGTCCGTAAGTGGTAACCCTCTGAATCCTTACACGTGACCTCCGGGTGGTGCTAAGAACAGTCTCTGGTGGTAGGCTTCGGCCGCGGCTTGTCACCACCCTCCGGGCTGGGCCAGTGCGTGAAGCGAATTTTTTCGTGTTTCGTAATGTGGCCCGGAGAAGCCATCTACATTCTAGGTCTTCATGCTCCATCTTAGACCACATCGTCACTTTACATCTGGTGAGATAAAGGCTTATCTTATATTAAAAAAAATATGTTATTATCATTATATGCCCAGCCATTAAGCTCACCATCAATTTTAGTTTTCAAATAAAGTTATGTTACAAAAAATATATTAATAGAAATCACTACTATGTACTACTTCATCATCACCACCCTATTAACGTTCCCACTGTTGAGACACAGGGACTTCTCTCTTAGTGAGAGAGATAAGGCCTTAACTCACCACACTGGCCAAGTGCGTGTTGGTGAATGTCACATGTCCTCACGATGTTTGTCTTCACCGTTAAAGCACGTGTTTGAAGTACCTTTACATTTTTCAAGAAGAAAAATTCAGAGGTGCTTTTTGAGGTTTGAACCCACTACCTTCGCATGAAAGTCCAGTATGCTCCCACTTAGCCAACACGGCTTTATATCTATTACTTGATAAGTTTAAAATATAAGACTGTTTCCATTATGCTGTTATTATTCAAGCTAAGGTGAGCACTTTTGTCCTGTATTCCAGAAACTCAAGAACACTGCATTAGCAAACAATAGCTGAGACAAACTAGGTATAGCAGACAGCGGTTCTAAACATTTTAGTGGTGAATCATTTTACTACTTCTTTGTTGCTGAAATTGTAAGATTTTATAATTTTTCTGCCATCACGTCGGATTTTTTCGCGATAAAAATTCTCGATAAATGGACTCTCTAACACTGAAATCAATTTACAAATCGAACCAGTAGTTCCTGAGTTTAGCGCGTTCAAACAAACAAACTCTTCAGCTGTATATTAGTAAAGATTTAGTAGTAGTAAGCATTAGTAAAGATTTAGTAACAAAAGTTTTTTTTTTTCATTATTTTTCTACTACGAGTATTATGATTTTTATGGGTGTACATTATGTATGTCCACATGCAACTCAAGGGATAGTTCCATTCAACTTTGTCCATTGCCCTCCGAGTTTTCCGGAGGATTCCCTTCCGAGGGAATGATGTTCATTACATAGTTTCTATATAGCTTTTATATTAATACTGTAAGCATATCTTAGTCAGGATAAAATAATATTTCCTTTATTGAACAGCCATGGCCATATCCGACACCTTCGCGAGGCCTGAAAAGGTGTCGTGATCAAAACTGACAAATTATAGTAAAGACGCATATTGCAAAAATATATCTTAATATATATAAATCTCGTGTCACAATGTTTGTCCTCAATGGACTCCTAAACCACTTAACCGATTATAATTAAATTCGCACACCATGTGCAGTTCGATCCAACTTGAGAGATAGGATGGTTTGTAGGGCGAGAAAAATTCGAATAATTTCCGGGAAAATTTTATACCCGTGCGACGCCGGGGCGGGCCGCTAGTATTCTTATATGTATGTCTATTATATTATGTTTATCAGAGGTCTAGTACCCGTAACATGAGTTTAGAGCATACCACGTGGCTAGATGCTGTGGGGTGGATTGTATATTATTAAATATTTATTTTATATTATTGAACTAAGCAATATTATCGGTACATCTTGGCCTACCAAGCATGGGCTTGTGGTATGCAAAATGGTTGAGAACCTCTACCGTAGACCTATTCAGTTCCAGCGACAACGGCCTGTAGTTCATTTAATATTTAGTAGTGACACTATAATTTATGTATCAGATAAATATTTTTAGTTGGATATTTTGGACGTTGCCCCACCGGGGCGGCCTTGGTGGGGCAAAGTGGACCATAAGACCTGACGCTGCGTTACGCGGGCGCGGTCGCGTTTTTATACAAACATGCTACGTCGCGGGACCCACGACGAATCACTTTTGTACGTGTTTGACATAAAACCGCCCTCGCTAACTGCGTTAAGCCTTATCCACTTAATGAACTATGTCCTCCATAAACCAATTATCTTTGTTTTTATTCATCTATGGCTTTTGGAGAGCTCAAAACCAAAAAAAAAGGGTAATTAATGTTTTCATTGTCAATGACTATACAAAATAAAATTTCCGAAGTCAATTTAGCAATTTTTATATTGCAAAACCTAAAAAAGTTTTCGTAAACTCTCCATTTTTATTTTAGATTTTCGCAAAGCCACAATTTTCCAATACCTGTATTAAATATTTACGAAAATTATGATATCGGAAGATTTTCAAAATAAGGAAGAACACGTAAAGTATAAAAGTAGGGCTCGGGCGTCACGTGTACAAAACGGCCTATAAATTAAACAGTATTGGGATTTAACTAAATATTTCGACTATACGGAACACTGTTCTTTTTCCAATTTATAACGTTCAATATGATTTTAAAATGTAAGCATATTCTCTATTGTTGGGATTCAATGCGTGCTGCATATATCAGCGCTTGTAGAGTTATGGCTCATTCGATCTCATTGGCACAAACAGCGCCGCAATGTTGCCTGTCTTTAGATCTTTTATAGAATTGACTGCCTCAGTGGCGCATTGGGCCAAGGCCTGCTTGCGGTTCATAAGGTAGCCGGTTCGATTCCCGCCGATGGTTAAGTGTTTGTATGTTCTGAAAGCACTTTCTCTTTGGTCTAGGTGTTTAATATGTATCTTAAAATATATCTATATATGTATGTCTATTATATTAAGTATATCAGATGTCTAGTACCCGTAACACAAGCTAGGAGCTTACCATGGGGCTTGTTGTTGTTTGGTTTGTCTGAAAATATTCAAGCAAACATTTACAGATCCTTTGTGGACTGATCCCACCTACTCACTTTAACTTCTGGATAAACAGTCACATTCCAACTTAGTGGAAGTGGATAAAACATCAATTCTTAGATACGATGCCCACCAAGCGCGGCGCGGCGCGCACTTTCAAGGCTTTGAATAAAATAGTATTTTATTAACTGTTCCTAATGTCGCAATTGGTTCAAGACACAAATAACAGCGCGGTGGCTCGGGGTGGCAGAGGCGATTTTGGCTTTATGAGCTGTTGTCCATTAAATACTATTTTCAATGCAGCCTTCTAAGTGCCCGGTGAGAGTCGTACCATATTCATCTTCTTCTTACTTAATTATTTACATTCATACCTACATAGATTTTTAATAAACACCCAGACCAAGGAGAAAGTGCTTGCTTGAATTTAGTTTTTCTTTAAGACACGAATAACAAGAACTACATATGTGATCCATCCTCTTTCACGTCAAAACTTATTATCCCTTCCCAAATTTCGACACCGTTCTACTCTAAGGGCTCAAATACTTGCACACATCGAATAACTTGACAGTAGTAAACTTTAAGTCTTTTAGGGATCATAGGAATAACCTTTTCAGTGCCTACCAATAGCCCTTTCAACGCATTAATTCGCGTGGTCAATCGCTGAACTAAAAAGGTCACTGAAATTCGCAAACCAAACTAGAATTTATTGAATTTATCTGAATGGCACACAAACAAGTTATTAGGTAAATAAATTGAGTCGAATCAATTCGATGGCTCTTCTGCGTTTGTATAACTTTTAATTTACTTGAATTCGATGGAAATATTTATTGAAGTTCACTTTGATAATATATTTTATTCAAACTGAATGAGAATCGAGAATAAATTGAATACATATTTTCAGATTATCTTAATGTTATCTGACATTCCAATTTTTCTTTCTCAAAATATATCATCTTATCTTCTTAAGCTGACATATCTAACTGTTCCCTACTTTTAGAAAATAAATAATTCAAAAATATCTCGAATTCAACTAAAGTTATGGCTACCATTTTCTGCACTAATAAAACTGCTCCCGATTCTAGGAAATGTTTTAAATTTAATTATAAAGTTTTCCTGGAAAGCGAGGTTATTGTTACCATCTTAATATTCATGTTGCTAAGCAAACGTAGGAATGTTTGTCTGGAGAAAATGCTAATAATGTAAACAAAACCGGCGAGGAAAATACGTTTCTATCTCTTAATTTCATATTTTAATTATATTTGATGATTAGGGTTGGCACACTCACGTCAAATACGTTGAAAAGCATAAAAATATATTTAATATAACTTTATAATATGATTTAAAACGATGGCGCTTGCAACACTCAGAAAACTCAAAAAACGTCAAATCATGGTATGTTACCCGTTTTAAATCATAATAATGAATATAATGTTTTTTTTATTCAAATTAGGTGCATTAATTTCATCATTGACCGCAATCGAGCCGGAAAAGTATTTTCACATTATATTGTCTTAAAAGTTATAGGTGTATGAATTTAAAAAACCTTCGGCAGGCTTCACCCATTAACAGAAAGTACAAAATGAAGGGGTTGGCCTTGGGCTGCCAGCAAATGGTGCGTTGTGGGAGCACAGTACAGTTCAGGCGGTTACTACTTTTGATAAAAAGACAGAACAATAATATGTATGTGTATATGAATATCCTAGTTGGAATTACAGCAGAATATGACAGCACCGTCTCACCGTCACCTTAATACTGCGCTCTCTAACCTACCTGCCGGCCACCGCCAACTAACCACCGTTTGAAGCTTGTCAAATGACATCTTCCAAAACTCCTTACGAAGCATTAGTGTCCACAAAAGCGAGCTTCACGATTCTGTGCCACTGAGCAGATTCTCCAAGCATTCTTTCGCTCACGTACCGACTACGACTACGTTATTTTTAAGCTTCAAACGTTTTAGAATATTTAAGATTCACGGTTGAGATTTTGTACAAGATAAGAGGACTAGAATTTATGGTTGAACAGTTTGAACTCTAGATCATTTTTAAATCCAAGATATTTTATAGAGATTTGGTTGTTCTATGTTTACAAAGTTTTACCGAAACTAAATAGCGGAGTGATTGATTTTTATTTCAGGCGGCTATTTTATTTTTCTACATCCATCTTGTGTAGGTGTTTATTAACCGAAGATTAGATCTTATCAATTACATTTCTTTTCCATAAACAGTCAGTAGCGTAGTGCAGCAATCAAGCGGAAAGACACGGTCATTGGCTTTTTTTAAGACCCTTTTAATTTAATGCTTCTCATTTTACTAATCTTTCGCATTATCTAGATGTAGGTACATGCACTACCCTAGATGTTGCAGCATCTAGCTTACGAAAAGCGATGTGAAACCGGAGTTCAGAAACAGGTGTCCTTCGCTACATTTGGCTTCATAAGTGCGCGTGGCATAGGTTCTCATAAAAAAACAGACGTCTTATTTCGGTTCCATTACACCTCAAAACTACTCTACTACTACTCTATGTTTTTGGCACTAAAACAAACTGGGTTTCGTCACATGCACTAATGAAGACTTTCGTCTTATGACAGAAATTAATTACCAGTATATTAAATTCGATGATTAATTTTACTACGAACGAAGTCACGTGCCAGAGCGAATGACTAATAATATGCAAACGTGTAGTGAAGTTTTGTGAAGTGTTCGCGAAGGAGGTTTCCAATTTAATGTTTGAAAAGGATTGAAATTGTTTCTTTTGTCGCGAGCATGTTCATTTCTCTCGAGCATTTATATTATTTTAGGGTTACGTAAACAAAAGTTCGATCAAACAGGCATGAGTTCTTTGATTTTAAATTGTTGAAAAATTTAGTGTCGATGAAAAGAAATCATATTTATTACATATATTTAATCTGGATAATAACGTTCCCAGCCTACAGCTAAGTAGAAACTGATGAATTCCCCATAGTGTTGCCATTAATGGCAATTTACCCCATTCGAGAGTCACGTAGATAGTTCAACATTAACTTTCTATAACAGGTGATCCTCGAGGGGTCCTAAAGATGAAATGATGGAAATATGGCTTTTAGGGTAGACATCTTAAATGTAATCTAGATAATTTATTGAGCAAAGTCTTATGCGTTAGCTGTAACGTTATTGTCCTCACTTATAACCATAAAACGGCTGAACCAATTTTGAATATATAAAAATAATTAAGAATTATTTAAATACTAGTCTTCTAGGTCTTCATGCCCCATCTAAGACCACATCGTCACCAAAAAAGGTAATACGTAATACGTTTGGCTATGTCGGTGACCCGCGTGCTTCTTTTTACGTAGAAGAACGCGGGTCATGTGACATTCACCAACCCGCACATGCGGTGAATTAAGGCCTAATTACTCTCGTCAAGAGAGAAGTCCATGTGTCCCAGCAGTGGGACCGTTAATAGGGTGAAGATCAAATAATTTTAGTAGTCCTGTTAGTAGCTTTATAATATTGGTATATATATTCATATTTCTTGTTTCAATAACAACCACAACGGGATAATCGTACCTTGTAAACATCGGAGATTATAAAATAAAATCCACGCCATTAAAATCAACAATGAAGAAACAGGAAAAGTTTAAATAATGATCTTTGAATAAACTGCGTCGTTTGTCGTTTTTATATGTATAGTAAAATATCCATGTATGTATTTTTATTATATTAAGTATATCAGATGTAAATAACATAAGCTAAGAGCTTACCAAGTAGGTAGATGTTGTAGTGTGGAGGGGTGTGGGGTATCCGGTTTTTTTTTCTAAAATTGGGTATTTTTGTTATTAAATTATTAAGTGCATAATTAAAAGTAAAATTAAAGGAAGAGCTTATATTATGAATATTAGATTATTTAATAACTAAAAGCATTATTATTATGTATAGAAAAAACCTACACCTGGGAACAGAATAGAAAATTGTTAAGTATTATTACTCATCATCGCTGAATACATAAGTACCCATACCACCGTTCCCACTGCTGGGACACAAAGATATCTCTCTTGGGGACCGATTAGGCCTTAATTCACCACGCTTCACAATTGCGGGTTGGTGAATGTCACATGTCCTTCAAACTCTTCAAAGTTGTTTACTTTCACTGTTAAATCACGTGTTGAAATCACACTTTTTTCCATCAATTTTAAATGTTATAATATATAAGTAGTTACTTATGTACTTCGTTTTAGCAATCGCACCAATTTACTTCAATACAAGATACAAAATCATCGGTTGATTTTACAAACCTTAGAAACGTCAAAATAAAATACAAATAATAAAAAAAAATAACACAGGCGCTTAAAGATAAAATAGGAAATCGTTTCAGGTCGCTTCGCTTTTTTTACACTATAGCTGAGCAAAGTAGCGATTAGAATGAAACTCCAGGTAATTTTTGTATTGAAACTTTACAATAATTATTTGTTAGTAATAAATAAATGAACAAAGTTAGGTGGGACTAGAATGAAGTTGTTAAATAATTGCCCGATTTTGTTTTCCTAAAATAAAACTGGCTAATAGCGAATGGGTGTTGATACAGATTAATTAGGTCAACAAATACGAATGTTACGTTTTGTAGCCCTAAAGCCATTCAATACACAATGTTTGAATTTGCGAGTTAGACATTCATGTAGTTCGCGGAATTTCATTTTCATGGCAATGTCACGTTTGATGCATAACATCACAAAACATATTCATGCTTCATGAAATTTTAGAAATCCCAGTTCAAAATTCACGTTATTAATATACTATTATTATCCGTAATAAAATAAGTAGTATTTGGTAAGTAAGCAATATTACAAGATATAAAATCATTTATTTCCATTGTTTGGTTTTACAGAACTTAGACACGTCAAAAATAAAACACAAAAAGTGTGTGTGTGTCAGCTACGACGCACGATTGGAGTTTACTAGTTACGAACGATAATTATGATATATATCAAAAAGTCTTATCATATTATCAACCTATACAGGTACATTAATTATTTGTCCAGTTTTTCCGAATTGACCATTAAAATAACGTAATCTACGTATCTACATGAACGGAAGCCTTGGTGAAATAAGTCTCTCAGCAATAATGTCTAAAAATTGTAACTAGATGGAGCTTAAATAACTTCTGCAACTATTCCGAACCAATAAAACCATACCTGGCAACAAAAACTTAAAAAAAAAGTGTGTATGTGTCAGCTACGACGCACGATTGGAGTTTACTCCTTACGAACGATTATTATGATATTATCGAATAGAAAAAAAGGTTAAATGAACGCATCTGCTAAAATGATAAGAGAAACAAACATAATATCTGTAATTATTCGGATTATTTATATTACTTCAATAAAGCGTATTACATAAAGTATGTTACAAAATAATATAAATAAAATACAGCAATACCTCTTTGCGCGATACTTCGTAGTTGAGACTACGAAGTATCCCCCGAGAATGAGATGATACGCTGTGTAATGTATTCCATCTCATTCTTTTACACGTTCAATCTATACTAATAATATTATAAAGCTGAAGAGTTTGTTTGTTTGTTTGTTTGAACGCGCTAATCTCCGAAACTACTATCTATATCTATATCTATATCTTTGAAGCCTTCCGTTGCGTGCGCCGTGAAAACGGTTCAAGATACACAAAAAATATGTATTAAAGAATAATAGCTCTTTTAATGATCTAAAAAACAGTCCGCGATAGTATATGTCTATCTTTTAAGATTAACTCACAAAAACCGTTTTTATGGTACCTAATTTGGTCGAAATAATTTGTTTAAGTAGTATCAACATAATAATATTAATCTTTATTCAAATAAATATGTTGTTGGTTAAGAGTACTTCATCCATTATAACGCGGGTAGCACCGCAGGGCACAGCTAGTCCTACAGATATAATTATATGTTTGTCTCTTTCTACGTAACGCCTCAACTTTTCGTGTTACACTTTGATTTTACTCCTCATAAAATTTCCTTACCGGGCCTTATAACTCAAATCGTTTCTTAAGGAGTAAACTCCAAAAATTTTTATCTTTGGTCTTGTTTGTTTACATTGTGAGTAGCGCGCGTGTGTTTTAGAATGTAATTATTATGGTTGTATTAATTGCCCTATTTACTTAGTGTAATATATCAAAGTAATCCTCAAGAATCATTCTATAAGAATATTTACGATTATACTTTGTCCGATAAAATAATAATTCCGAAAATTTTTTTTTCAATATCAATGACAGTGTTATTGTTGCAAGCCGGGTTTATAATCATGTTTTTGAAGTGATTCAGTGAATTCTCAAGAAATAAGACTGGAGGTAGTGTACTATACAGTGAGACTACGAAGTATCGCGCAAAGAGGAGACCCCGAGAATGAGATACGCTGTGTTTTGTATTACATCTCATTCTTTTACACGTTCAATCCTACAGATATATATGTTTGTCTCTTTCTACGTAACGCCTCAGCTTTTCGTGTTACACTTTTGATTTTACTCCTCATAAAATTTCCGTACCGGGCCTTATAACTCAAATCGTTTCTTAAGGAGTAAATTCCAAAAACAAAAAAAAAAATAAACATAGTTGCTTAAAGATAAATAGGAAATAAAATTATCGTATCTGGTCGCTTCGCTTTTTTACACTAGAGCAAAGATTACGATTAGAAACTCTAGCTCATTTTTGTATTGAAACTTTACAATCATTATTTGTTAGTCTTGTTTTCTGTTGGCGCAGATTTCGTCCCAAGCAGTTCGTTTTCAATCTAGGTTAAGATATGTAATTATACTCATACAACAACTATGCTACAGTAACATGTGCATTAAAATATTTATATAAACTCTGTTATATTAAATAAACTTGTAGGAAATAATTAATGCATGTAAAACAGGATTCTCCTAGTTCAGGAACAATAATACATCTTAGTTTTGGACTTTAAATGACTTTCTGAATAAATATTATTATTATTTATGAAAAGTTTTACCTTCTCACGTTATGGACAAACCGGTAATGCCTGATTGCACAAGGGCCTAAGCCAAATGTATATCAGAGGAATTGGATTCTTGAGGAAGTTCACTTTGCAAAAACTTTCTGACAATTCTGCAAGTGTTTAAAAATAACAGATTTTTTAAAAAGCATGTACAGTTTTTAGGAAGATCAGGAGAGACTGAAGTGATTGAATTAGCTGCTTCGGGATGACTCTTGTTGTTGTTAATAGTATGGGGACTATTGTAACCTTTTTAAGACGCCACATGCGAGTGATCTCTGTTTTCAGATCTACATACTTTGAAAGTTTCTCTGCTATGGTCGTTTGCAGGTTTGTTTATTATTACCTAAAAAATCTAGCAATATAGTGTCAAAGTCGAAATTATGAGAGCTTGTACTTACAACTCTAATAAATACTAGCTTTTTACGTAATGGCGTTGCAAGATTATAACCTATAATAGGTTAATTTTTTTTTTACTTTTATTAAATATTTTAGGATTTGTAGAACCAAACAATGGAAATAAATGATTTTGTATCAATTGTAGCCTTTCTCGATAAATAGACTATCCACCAGTGAAAGAATTATTCAAAAACAAACAAACTCTTCAGTTTTATAATATTAGTATAGATATAATAGTATTGTTATAGATATATAGTATTGATTATATACCGATTAAAATACGTACTGGTGAAAGTCTGTACCGTTTATTGTTTTCCTTAAACAAAACTTCGCAAGTAATAGTATTTCTGTCAAAATCAAAATTATTAGAAACCATTTCTAGAAAGCTGTATTATAATGTTTCTAGAACCTCTCAAAGAATCTGGTTTAATAAGCTACCCGTTATTAAACAATCGCCTGCATAATTTTAATTGACATAATTTTATTGGACATTGTGCTTAATTTGTAAATTAAGATTTTTGCCTAAATTATGATTTAATTGTATTAACATACTCATTTTCTATTTAAATTAACATAATAATAACAAATTCAGTATAAAGCTGTATCTGACATGATTTTAAACTCGCGCAGTAATTTATTATTCTGTGCTCGCGCTATTAAAATTATTTTGTAGAATTATAGTAGTAATAGTAATTTGACATGTTATATTGTGGAATAATTGTTATATTTCATTGATTTGAGGTATTTGGCAACCTCGTTCAAAACCAAATTGTGACCTATGATGTATATTAACAATATACTATATTATGTTTATTCGTTTCTTGTCGTGCTACAAGGATTTTTGTAAAGCAAAGTCAGTAGGAATAATAACATAAATGCCTCTTTGGCGATAGTCTCAACAAAAAGTTGAAGGGTAGGGTAAAGAGTAAGCACTAAATACGTGATAATTTCAAATACAACATAATGATTTTCATGCGTATTTCACCATTAAATACAATGATTTAAGAAGAAAATGTATCTTATAATACTTTGAAAGGGATTGCTTTCATTACATTTTAGAATTATTCTAACAAAAGACACAGAAATCTGTGTGTAAATATATTTTGTTTTATTAAAAGTTAATAATGTTTTTAAATAACGAACTCTTCCTAAAATTAAAAAATACTAGTGCAAAATACGGGTTATGTATGGTAAAACTAAGTACTAAAAATTATCTCGCCGACTACCGCCGACACTATGACGACATACGCGCCATTTTAGCGAGTAATAATTGTGTCAAAGTCTAAATTAGAGGAGGTCTCTCTAGAAAGTTGTCGAAGTTTCTAGATCCCAAAGCAGATAGCCGCCCTAATGAAACTATCGCCTGACACCCATAACGGTCAACTTAGGTTCAACTTAAATTGATCAATTAAAACTTGCTTTCTCATAGATGGATCTAGTTTCTTGACGTGCTGCAAGGATTTTTGAAAAGCAGAGGCATTATAATTACATAAATGCCTCTTTTGCGATAGTCTCAACTACAAGTTGATGGGTGATGGTATCATAATAATGTATGTTTGTGATAATCTCAAAATCTTCACAATAGCTTTGAGAAGGGTTTTACCAATAAATAGAGTGATTTCCTTAGAAAGTGTATGTTAAAATACTTTGAATAGGACTTCTTTCATTACATTCTAGAATCATTCCCACCAAAATTAAAAAAAAATTGGTCTTGATCTTGTTTCTTACAAAAAAGGTCACCCGGCGTGTTTGCAAAAATCTCATAAATGATTATTCTATTATGTATTTTTAATTATACATAAAATGAAAATTACAAATTATTATGCCTTAGCTTATTGAGCCGCGTCAAAACTAACAGAGTGCTTCCAAAAGTTCTGCTAAAACTTTGATAGCTTCGGCTGAATAGTCCAGCGAGCGGTGCAAGCCAATTAAACCAAGAAACAACTTTGACTATTAATAAGAGTGGTTTGAACACACTGTGTATTGACACACTTAACTCCACATACATATACATTGTTATATATCTATAAAGTGCCAAGTGGTAAAGTGTTTGTATGTTCCGCAATCACTTTCTCCTTGGTCTGGGTGTTAAATACGTGTTAAAAAAATATATATTTATGTCTATTATATTAAGTATATCAGATGTCTAGTACCCGTAACACAAGCTTTAGAGCTTACCACGGTGCTAGTTGTTGTTGTGTGGATAGTTCGGAAATATCTATTTATTTCATTTTATTTATATACAAATATTATTTTATAGACAAGGCTTCATTTGCCCTCAATCTCACCTTGACCTTCTAGATCTTCCTCATCTTAGACCGTATGGTCTAAGATGAGGAAGATCTAGAAGGTACCTATTTACTCTATTTTTGAAGATACTCAGGTTGTAATCTAGCCACTTATGCTATTTAGATTACAACCTGTAATCTTTGTATATATTTTGATAAAATATGAATACTATTGAATGAACCCGTTAAGACATTAAGGGGTTGAAAACAAACTTCGTAATACTTGGTTGTTTTGCTATAAAATAAAGCTACCTTGCAAACTCCATCCTTTCAGTTTCAGCTGTTGGCTCGGCGGTGATCAGTCAATCAGTCTGGTTTATAAAGCTCTAACTTTTCTACGGCAAAAATCTAGAGGTACACTTGTATTGTAAACGTGCAATACATAGCACTACTCAGTGGCAAGAATATGAAATGACTAATATTTCCCGGTTTTGTATTTATGTATAGATAAAGTTAAAAATATAATCATCACTTTAAAAGTTAATTAATAATAAATAATAATAATAAAATCATTTATTTACCAAAGCAGAGCATACAGAAAAATACAAATATCAGCGAAGCTCAAACTGAGCAAATCTGCTTGTATCTTGAGACTTCGGAGTGCTGTTTACAAAATGGAGGTTGTTATATGCATGTTAGAGTTAAATAAAAAATAAATTGACATAATTTAATTGTGCAATCGTAAATGAACAAAATAAAGGTGTGTTTATTATAACAAGTTATTCATTTATAAACCAATTAAAACACAATTTAAAGTCAAAGTCAATTGTCTTAATCTAGTCTTACTATCTGACTCCATGTAACTGAAATTGATTCTCAACAATAAATGATTATTACTGAAAAATACAAACAACTTACGAAAGAAAATTCTGAGCTTGTTTGTATGTAGACAAGTAACATTACCTAACAACGTATACCTACCCTTAGCGTATTTTACTGAAGGGAGTCTCGATGGTAATCTTTTTAGAGTTTCACATTTTTGCCGGCTTTTACTTAATAAGGTATTTAGGACCCCATTTTATTTACCCCCGACCAAAAAAGAGGGGTGTTAAAAGTTTGTCGTGTCTGTCTGTATGGGACATCATAGCTCCCGTACGGATGGAGCGATTTCAATTTAGTTTTTTTTATGAGGTTGGCGCGGGTGTTCTTAGACATGTTTCGTGAAAATCGGTTGAGCCGTTTATAAGTTATGGGGATGAGAGTGGGGAAGGAAAAATCTGCAAATATACTAATTTGAGTGAGTTTTCAAATGAAAGCGCATTGCGTGCACATAACTTATTATGGTGTTTTACTTTTATGGAAATTAAGGCATTGGAATCGGGGGGTTTTTCTAATTTAGATTTATTAACATTATTGCTTTAGTTGTAGAACTAGTCATGCTACAAAAAGTTTTGTGAAAAAGTGATTGGTTTGGTTACTAAAACTATTTAACTGTATTTAACAATTTAAACTTGTTAAATGGTGGACTCGAATGCATATCACCCTATTTATTGGCGATGCAAAGATTCTAACTGGCGACTCTAGTGTCAAAATTGTGAAGCTGTCTAAGAACGACACTTTGACAGTTTTCGTTACAATTAACGTCAGGGAAAAACATAAATAATAAATACAAATCAGCTAAAAACAAACAAAGTGTCGTTCTTAGACAGTTTCTAAATTTCGCCGCTAGAGGCGTGCGGATAATCTTTGCATCGCCAATAAACATACATATTTTAATTTCGCATTTATGCTAAAGCGTGACACGCGAGTGGAACGCAGAGCGCATAATGTTATAAATTTCAAGCATGGAGGCCAATCCCTCGTCTGTTTTCAGACCTAATTATGTGTACAGTGATTTTTTTATTATTTGTCTGTGGCTATTGTATCACTGCGGCCTAAAAGGCCTATTGCGATCGCGTGTGATATAGTGATACTAACACCCATAAAAACGAATTAATTTACGTGCGGTTGATTTTAAATCTATATAAATAAAAATGGATTGTTGTTTGTAAGTCTGATTAAAACTCGAGAACGGCTGAACGGATTTATCTTATCATAGTCTTGAAATGTTCGTGGAGGTCTAGGGAAGGTTTAAAAGGCGAGAAAAAATCTAATAATTGCCGGAAAAAAAATTGAATAAAACCCGTGCGAAGCCGGAGCGGGCCACTAGTAATGAATAAAAACTTAGATTAAATTTAATTTCAGACAAATTTCCGGAGAGTTGAAACTAAATATAAACTTTTAAAAATACTAAAATTGGGCTATTTTGGGTGAAAGAGCAACATACACACTCACTTAATTACATCAACACCAAATCTCGCGTAGATATGAATAAAAAAATTTTTTCATTCTTTCGTCAAGTGCAGGCTATCACTATCTCATCTGAAGATTGACTGAGTATTTAAACTGGAACACTTTTGAATGCAGTCTATTTTCAAGTCCTGTTTTCTCCAGTTGACTCTTAAAGTAGGTATGTATAAAAATATTTATGTCTGACTTGATAAAATAAATTGTTACCATAGAAAATACAACGGGTTCCAACATTTTGACATACAAACTCGTTACATTAATTTAAAAAAAAAGTTTTTGGGCCCGTTATGATACGCATGACAATTGAAAGAGTAAATTAAAAAAAAATGTTATAAGTGATCAGGAACCAAATCTCTAACTTTTAATAGGTTCTGATATAATTATGTTACGATAAATAAAATAGATATAGAAGTTTCAAAGAAACTTTATTCCTTAGCACTTATTATAAGAATTTACTCAGCCGATTGGCATAAGTTTCAACACTGAACGTAAATTGTGTTATATTTACCATTTGATCTATTATACCTATATGGTCGTAAATATTTAAGAAACAACAAAACTCGATTTAAAAGTAAACATTCATTTAAACAGAAGCAACGAAACTTTTACTTTATAAAAAAGCGCAAAAACTGTATAATAATAACAAAGCTCCCTTTCAAATATGAGGTAATCAAAATATCTCGAAAAACGTCTCAGAGTTATTAATATATATTATTAAACCATTAATATGGTTTATAATTCTTATATCGCCAGTGTGTTTTTTGGAACATTATGACATTCTTGTATAATATTGTATTGAATAACACTTGACACACTGATTTTAAAAGCGCTTTTAATTTGATGGTTTCGTTTCGATCGGCTGCGCCGCCACTGCACTGCACGAAACCCTAAATTGTAAGCGCCCTAAGGTTAAATACATCCACGACTAACGTAAATCATAAATAATGCATCTAAAAACAATTTCTGCTATATTTATGTTTAAATAATAAGGACCTGTATTTATGTCCCCACTTCCGGGATACAGGGAATTCTTTCTTACGAGAGAGATTAGACCTTAATTCACCACACTCAGATCTGCGGGTTGGTCAATGTCACATGTCAATGTCTTTCAAACGTCTTCAAAGTTCACAGAACATGGTGGTCTCCTTACGATGTTCGCCTTTACCGTTAAAGCACGTGCTTCAAGCGCCACATATTTATCTAAAAGAAAAGTCCGAAGGCAGGTTTGGAACCCACGACCTTTGGGATCACAGTCGAATATGCTCCCATTTACCCAACACAGCTCTGAATTGTTATTCATGTTTACAAGATATTTTATCAGATGCAAGCAAAGACACGTTCCATAACTAGTTCACCAGAAGCGGAAAACAATTTTGATACAGTTAACGTCGATTAAGGAAGAGAAATGAAGGAAAGTTTTTTTTTATCTGTTAAAAGTGTCCTTCCTACTTGTACCCTTTCTGGAGAATTAAGTCGTGTTGGAGACAAGGAAAAATGTTCATTGTTTGGTTAAATTAATTAATGGTATTTTGGTGGTTTCCCTTGTTTATCATAACCCCTACGGGGATGCCCTTTTGGCTCTGAGAAGTAAATCGGATCATGAAATGATACTACTGCACTTGGCTTTGTTAAACGCGATTTAATGGATTTTACCGCGGAACGACGTATTTTCCACTGATAAAAGGTAGCCTATGTGTTATTTTATATAAGCTATATTAATGTGAAGTTTCATCTAAATCCATTCTCATCATTCAGTAGTTTTTGTGTGAAAGAGCAATAAACACAACCACTTACTCCACACAAACTCTCTAATATTAGTAGGATTTCCATTAAATTCAGCTTTCAGAAACAAGATGGCTGAATTTGGAATGTTTTTAAAAGAGCACCTTGCAACAGAACAATAATGATGATTTTTAATATTATTACTAATATTAGATAACAAAAAAATATAAGTCCGTTTTTAAGATTTTTTAAAATATGTTACCCGTATTTTTTCTTTTTCTTGCAAATGAAAAATGAAGTCGTTACAATGCATTGGAAGTTTCCCGTGGCGTACGGCTTTCAAGCGAATTGTACAAAATTTCGCAGTCACTCCGGATCTTCGATGTTCTTATATCTTTTCACTTTCTTATTAAATTGATAAAGCAAAAAATAGGTTTCCAATATTTTTGGACAGGCTAACAGTATGTATAAACAAAATACTATATTCTAATGTAGTTGACGACGCGACGTCCTGTTTATTTTTTTATTTTTATGCTCGATAAGCCTTCATTTGACCACAATCTCACCTGATGTAAAGTAACGATGTGGTCTAAGATGGGACATAAAGACCTTGAAGGTGGGTTTCTTCATTGTAGGGCATTTGTACCGAGTGGAAGTAGCATAGAATCAACGCGACGTTTGCCAGCGGCCGGTATACGGGTGCACTGCTATTTAAAGTACAGTTCCAATGGTCCGGGGGACATTCTTTCTTTGGCCTCTGCTCTGTGCAAACGCTCTTCGTAGGAGTTACTAGTTGACTTTATCTATATCTTTGTTAAACTGAGCCTCAGATTATTTGTGTTATATTAGGTCCTTACATATGAAATTGGCGTTTTGTATGGGAGGAACAAAAAGTCGAATATTTTTTAATATAATATATTTAATTAATCAAAGTATGAACCATTATTTTCTATGCACTTTTGCCATCTTATAGGTAGTTCATTGATCCCTTTACTAAAAAAACCAGTCGGACGGGAATCAATAAAATCTTTGAAGGCGATTTGGACTGCCCCATCGGAGTTGAATTTTTTCCCTTGCAAGAAGTTATCCAAATTTCGAAAAAAATGGTAATCTGTTGGAGCAAGGTCCGGGGAGTACGGAGGATGTCTTAGACTTTCCAATTGAAGCTCTTCTAATTTAGTAGCCGTCTGTTGCGCAGTGTGTGGTCTAGCGTTGTCGTGAAGCAGCAGTGGCGTGGAGCGATTGACCAGCCTAGGTTGTTTAGCCGCTAGCTTTTCCATCATGGTTTGCAATTGCTGACAATAGACATCAGCCGTAATAGTCTGGCCAGATTTGAGAAAACTGTAATGAACAATACCGGCACTAGTCCACCAAACGCTTACAAGTAACTTTTTTGGGGTTAATTTTCGCTTGGGGCAGGATTTGGCTGGCTGGCCAGGATCCAACCATTGCGCTGAGCGCTTCCGATTATCGTAAAGAACCCATTTTTCATCACAGGTAATGATTCGGTTTAAAATACCTTCATTATTGTGCCGGTTTAGTAATGTAACGCAGCAGTCGACGCGCGTTTGCCGGTTTGCTTCAGTCAATTCGTGAGGTACCCACCTTTCAAGCTTTTTAATCTTCCCAATTTGCTTCAAGTGAATTAAAACAGTTTTATCACTAACACCGCAGCCTGCAGCTAACTCGGACGTGGTTTGCGATGGATCCGCTTCCACAATAGCCTTCAACTCTTCATTATCAACTTGAGTCTCAGGCCGTCCACGGGGCTTGTTCTGCAAGTCGAAATTTCCAGAACGAAAACGTTGGAACCAAAAACGAACTGTGTTTTCTTTTGCAACACGACCGCCATACACATCATTCACCCTTCGAGTTGTTTCCGCAGCACTAGTGCCACGGCGGAACTCGTACTCGTAAATAATGCGATATTTTAAGTTTTCCATTTTGTAAAATGAGTGACGCAAACAGAAAAAAACAGAAGAAAAAAAACAAATGAATGACGATCATCGAAGCACAAATACATGAGTCTATAGCTGTACAAATTTGAATTTGGAATTCCTTACCAAAGAGGAGAAATTTGTGATTAAAGTGGCCAGTACGAAAAACGCCAATTTCATATGTAAGGACCTAATATTATGTATATTGTTCGATTAATCCCGTAATTGGTTATTATTCAATGATATAATCTGTTTAAATCACTATGTCAAACCTTTCACCTACATAGTCATAATACTTGCTTGTATTGCCTTTTCGTGACTTTTACGATAATAAGCTTACATAACAATAACAAATACGCAGTTTTTATCTAAATGTCTGTTAAATTTTGATCTCATTAGCTAAACGATTACCCTAATAAGCAAACTTTAGGCCATCGACATTCCCTTCAGAACTTCGCAGACACGTTATCAAGCAGATGTCAGAGCCGTGGTAAAGCTTTTAATAGACGGAGTAAAATTCTTCATATATTTCAAAATAATTTGTCTAACTTTGAAGGTTTTATTGAGCTAGAGAGAATCTGCAGAGAATCAGCTGCTCAATGCTAGATTGCTAGTTGTGCGTCGACTTATAAAAGACAGAACGTCAGTAGAACGGTTCGTCTGCCAATAAGTTGTTATCCAACTTTAAAATTTATACTATTTCGGGATATTTACCATGATTGATTGTATTTCGAGTTTCCCGATATTTCGGCACAGTTACATGCGCTATGATTACGGTTGAACCCTGTTGTGAAGATGTGTAATAGTTGAAAAAAGCCTGCATCGGAGGTCCAAAAAGACACCGTCAGTATTGTGTGTCTATAGTGTGTTAGGGGGGGTGTTAAACATGTCCTAAATCTTGTGATACATCGTCTCGTAATAAGAGTGAGAGAGAGGGTAGATCGATATGTCTGCCAATAAAACTGTTACTCCAATCGCTGCGGCTTCAGTTCAACCGAGATCATGGCGCATCATGGTAAATATTTATTGTTAATATTTAAATATAAAATTTTATTGTTTTATTTATGTATTTATTGATTTATTATTATTACTTTTTGACATTTTTGGTATTATTGTAATTTTCAAATACAATGTAAATATTGTGGATTGAAATAAATTTATGAATTATGTGACGGCGCGCGCCAGTGGCGCCGGATGACCAAATGAGAGCGAGACCGATATCGGGTTTGCTCTAGTGAAGCTCCGTATCTGTGGTGGCGGGGCGGCCATGTTGGTTTTGGCACTTGTTAAAACTTGTCAGAATGGAATGGTCGCTTGCGCACCAAGTCCACGGCGAATCACTAAAATTCGGTGTAATCCTATTTGATTTCGATTATAATCAAATCTAGAATTGATCAGGGTAGTCTAGTTTATCTATCAGTGATATTATGTATTTCGTGTTAATTTGTGTAGCAAGAAAATTAAATTGAAACCTGTTATACCTGGTGTTGTGATTTAGCTCATTGCCCTAAAAGCCTACGACGCCTGACCCAGAGAGGCCTCCTGTTCCGACATCAGAAGTGGGATTTATGGGGCAACCAAATGAGCGATATCAACGACAAATGGATGAATCCTCTGCCACAAAATTACTTAGCAACGTGGAAGCGTTATTGTCTCGTGTGCTATCGATGCCGCAGAATGCAACCGTGAGTAATACTCCGACGAAGCTATTGGAATTCAATCCTGATGACTTGGATGCCGACATAGACGGCTAGTGTAACGTGTCTGATCTGATTATAAAAGGAAAACGGCTAGAAGGTGTGGATTTGCTTGTCGCGCTTACAAGTGCATTAAAAGGACGTGCCGGCGCGTGCCTTACTAGGCTGAATTTGAACGAACTGACTTGGGATGTGGTTAAACAAACTTTAATCGCAAGGTTTTCCAAACCCAAACTGTATCAGGATTATTTTGATGATATATTGCGTTTTGAAATTGGATTTAAGGAGTCAGCATCCTAAGCCGCTTTGCGTTTGTGGAATTTTATTGAGCGCATACCCAAATTAGAAATGATCGAAGAGATTATAACGGGGCTCGTAATATCAGTGCTATGCGCCGAGAGTTGAATGCTCATACAATCACAACCAGGGCTCAACTCTTTAGAACACTTGGTGGAATATCTCTAAAGCGACGGTTTGACGGCAGTGATAAACAAGAACCGGAAATTAAACGCTCTCGTATTTCGAATGAAAGATTTAATGGTGACAACTATTGTGTGTGTGTGCGGGTCACGGGCCGAATGCCGAAAACGACAACGGGATGACGCTGCTCCTTCTAGCAGGCTGCAGCAATCTTCAGGATCAACTCGACTTCTGGAGGGGTCACCATCAGTGTCCCGCTACACATGTGGAAGGCCTGGCCACATAGCTCCTGCGTGTCCGGACGGAAAGAGCGGTGATGGGGCCGCGGTCGGAGTCGTCAGTCTGTGTGAACATCGACCTTCGGGCGGGGCAGTGGGAGCATCCGGTGAGCGCGTTCCTTTTTTTATTTGATAGCGGATCATCTTGATCAGTTACTGTCAGTTTTTTTTCGGGTGCTGTGTGCAATGATCTAGTTTGTCTTAGCGGTATAGGTGGGGATAATATTGAGTCTTCTTCTTTAGGTGCCACTTCATTACTGAAGGTTGGCAGTCAGCTCCTAAAAATAATATTGAGTGCACGTCTCAGATCCTTAGTGAGGTGGCGATTGATCAAATAACAACGATATTGCTTTTTCACATTGTGCCTGATAGCAGCATTGCTGTGTCTGCTATTATTGGTAGGGACATTTTGGAGAAAGGCATTAGTGTTAACCTTGATAATGATACCTTGTCATTCAATTATAAACAAACTTCACATTTTTGTGACTTGGCTGCGGGAAAACAATTTACAGATGTAGATACAGATTTTCAGGGGAAGGAAAAAGAGGCACTTGTGACACTGTTGAATAAATACGCCGATCACTTTATCGAAGGTATACCTACAAATCGAGTCAAAACGGGGGAGCTTAAGACAGACTTAATCAACACAAAGTTGTTCAGTGTTGTCCTTATAGACTAGCTCCTAGAATCTGGGGTCATTCGAGAAGGTTCCTCCCCTTTTGCAGGCCCTATGCTCCTGGTGATAGGGAGGGACAATTCAGAGAGTTATGGCGCGGTCCTTGTGCGGAAGAGGGGGGTCTCCCTCATGTCGTGGAGTACTTCAAGCACCTATGACCTATATGTTTTTTTGTAATCTATTTTGACGTGTCTAAGTTTTGTAAAACCAAACTATGGAAATAAATAATTTTGTATCTTGTATCTTGTATCTTCGGCCGACGTACGACCGAAGTAGAATCTCGGTATCACTCGTGTGGGTTGGGGGCACTTGCTTTCGTACTTGCGGTTGAACACTTCAGGTATTGTCTGTACGGACGACGGTTTCATATACTGACTGCAATTCGCTTAGAGCGTCGAGGTCTAGGGTCGGTTTAACTGCTCGAGTGCGCCTGCGGTGGGCGTTTTTACAGGCCTTTACGTGAGGGTCGCGGAGTGGAGCGCGCTGATTGTTTCTCTCGAAATCTGCAACCCCAAGCGGACGCTCCAAAACCGGTCACTGCAGAGGCTAAAATTGTTCAGTTTGTCGAGTTAAATCAAGGTTGGTTATCGGTTGAACAAAAGCGTGATATTGAAGGGATTTGACCACAAAATTCAACGATGATGAATTACCCGAAAATGTAGCGCATACTTATGATGTGACTATATACTGTATGTGTGTGTGTGTGTACTTATGACTTATGATGTGTGTGATGGTATTCTCTATAGAAAAGTTGTTCGAAATAAAGTAGTGTCATGGTTGCCAGTAGTACCGCGTTCATTGATTTGGACATTAATAAATCACGTTCACAATTAGATACAGTATTTAGGCAAAGATAAAACTCTCGACAAATTATACGAACAGTATTGGTTCCCGCAAATGTCGATATGCGTACGTAAGTTTATCGATTCTTGTATAGTTTGCAAGTCATCAAAAGGCCCACCTGGTGCTCAACCTGTTCAATTACATCCGATACCCAAGGTTTCCGTGCCCTAGCACACTATTCACATTGACTTTACGGGACAGTTGAGCGGGAAGAGCGACCGAAAGGAATAAATACTGCTCGGTAATAATTGACGGCTTTACCAAGTACGTGTTGCTAGAACATACTATGTCTATTGATGCAGAAAGTGCAATTAAAGCATTGCAAAAGGCTGTTCCCCTTTTCGGAGCGCCTAAACGAGTTATAGTAGATCAAGGGAGGTGTTACGTTAGCTCCGAATTCAAAGACTTCTGTGCTAGGCATAAAATTGAGCTCCATTTTATTGCTACAGCTTGCTTACGGTAATAGAAAATGATGGTAATAAAACTGGCGTGACGAATTAGGCAATGTTCAGCTTGCAATTAGCGGCACCGGGTCAGCCGTTACTAAATACACACCCACGGAATTGATGTTTAGGATTCGAGCTCAATCATTAGGCATATCTGGCTTGGACCCTGTATCACAAAACTTACCAGCTCGATTAGAACTCGATGTTATTAGGGAGGACGCCTTAAATAATATTAAACGGGCTGCAGCATCTGAAATAGAACGCTTTAATCGCAGACGTTCAATCGTGAGTCCGTTTTCTGAAGGGGATTTCGTGTTTTTAAACTTAACTAGATAGAAAATTTAAGGGACCGTTTATTATAACCGCTGTTCTTGAAAACGACAGCTAGTAGCTAAAGGGCTTAAATAATTCTTCGCGCTCCTACAAATACGCACGTGAGGGCTTGCGCACAGTGCCTGCTGGGCACGAAGGTTTACTGGAAGTTTCAACTAGTCTAATGAGTGAAGGGGAGACCGTGACGGCGCCGATAGATGTAGATGGTAGTGATAGCCTTCAAGTAGACAGTAGTTATGATAGATTATCTAGAAACTGCGCGTGCTCTGATACCATTTCTGTAAGCCGCTCTGATACACTAACGGCGGGTTCGGATACTGATAGTGTATACTCTGATCCTGAGACGATTGAAGTACAGTGTGAAGTCGAATTTACTATATACTGAATAAGATGGTCCGCAGTCTTAGGTATGATCATTTTGATTTGTGTAATACCTATACTTTGTGTGTGATGATTGTGAAGTTGGTCGAAAGGACAGTGCTGTTGTTACCAGAGTCTGGTCAACGATGCACTCGTCCGGTCCAAACTTGTTGAGTGAAATGGTTGATGGAGAGTGTCGTCCGGGCCAAAGAGTATTTGGTTGAAGGGATGCACATCTTCATTCTCGTGAGTGGTCGAAGGGACAGTGCCGTCCGGTCCATGCCATACTTTTAACTAAGTTATGGCTGGTCGAAGGGACACACTCGTCCGGTCCACATAATTTTGTGTGCATTGATTCTCGTGGGTGGTCGAAGGGACAGTGCCGTCCGGTCCATGCTATACTTTTAACTAAGTTATGGCTGGTCGAAGGGACACACTCGTCCGGTCCACACGATGGGTGGTCGAAGGGACAGTGTCGTCCGGTCCATGCAATACTTTTAACTAAGTTATCGCTGGTCGAAGGGACACACTCGTCCGGTCCACATAATTCTGTGTGCATTGAGCTGTTGAAAGAATAGTGTCGTCCGGTCCATGCTCCGCTTTTCATTAAGTTATTGCTGGTCGAAAGGACACACTCATTCAGTCACGAGTAATAGTCGAAACATTAAATGAGATGAGATCTAGGAACCTTTAGGCTTGTCAGGCTGGACGAGCGGATATCTAGGTCATGGTTGTTGTCTTGTTTCAAGACCAATTGCTGAAATGCGCCCGAGGACGGTCGATAGTCAGTATGGCCGTGACGGCGCGCGCCAGTGGCGCCGGATGACCAAATGAGAGCGAGACCGATATCGGGTTTGCTCTAGTGAAGCTCCGTATCTGTGGTGGCGGGGCGGCCATGTTGGTTTTGGCACTTGTTAAAACTTGTCAGAATGGAATGGTCGCTTGCGCACCAAGTCCACGGCGAATCACTAAAATTCGGTGTAATCCTATTTGATTTCGATTATAATCAAATCTAGAATTGATCAGGGTAGTCTAGTTTATCTATCAGTGATATTATGTATTTCGTGTTAATTTGTGTAGCAAGAAAATTAAATTGAAACCTGTTATACCTGGTGTTGTGATTTAGCTCATTGCCCTAAAAGCCTACGACGCCTGACCCAGAGAGGCCTCCTGTTCCGACATATGAATTATAATATCCCGTTATAAATGTAAATAGTATTGATAAACATGATAGTTTCAAAAGTTTAAAATTTATGCTCATATTTCGGAAAATTAAAATATATTTTCATGCCATTATAAAATACTATTGTAGCGACATAATTTTTAAAAATGTTTGAGTGATATTATCTTTTTAATAATGACAACCTCTTCAAGCTTTCAACTGGCGATACTTCCATACAATTTCATGCCCAATTCAACTGTTCGCATCCCACTACCTGCGTCCTTTCTCGGACGACTTAACCATTTCTACTTAAACGACACTTCATACAGATATATGTATGTACAGTCAGCGTCGAATTGATATAATCGTCTAAAGCAGTCAAAATAATATGAAAAACATAACATTAAATTGATATACCCAACCAGTCATAGTAATAATAATATTGTGTACGCCCAAAGTGGTCAAGACGATAAACTTAAAACTGACGTTTTGCGCATTTATAATATTGAGCATATCTAAAACCCAGGAAACCAAGTGTCATCCCACGTTAAAACCACCGGACAGAAATAGATTTAACCTATCACCAATAGCCCCGAGGATATCGGAGACATCGAAATTAGCAGATAATATGTCAGACATTTCCTTGGGGATTCATAGATTGGTGAAAAGGGTGTTTCGACTCAATCAAAGTTCAAACGTGCTACAGACAGTGTCTTTTGGAATGGCATACAATGTAAAACGCAGAATATTAACAAAAGATCACGGACTTTATATTAAAAAAAGGGTTTTTATAACATGATTTTATAGTTGTTTGGTTAAGAGAATAAGAATAAGATAGATACGTTTTTCGGACAACATTAACAAACAATAGTACAAAAACACACGTTACTAAGAATACATACATAATAATACATTCAACAAACATTTTAGATTACAACATTTTAGATCTCAACTCAGTATAAAACATTGAAGCGAACTGTCAAGACAATGTTATTCCCTTGATATTTGTTATTTAAGCAATTTAGTTTTATTAATTTTAAGTTGACCTGTCCATGTAGGCTATGTGCTTCTAAGGAAATACACGTTTTGACTTTGACTTTGACAAAAAGAATACAAAACTATTTATTTAGAGTGGAACAAAAAAGGACGTCACTCAGCGTTTGCCATGACACAAAGAGATTTTATTTTCTATGGTAGATAAGCCTTCATTTGACCACAATCTCACCTGATTTAAAGTGATGATGTGGTCTAAGATGGAGCATGAAGACCTAGAAGGTAGATGGCTTCTCCGGGCCACATTACGAAACACGAAAAAATTGTTTCACGCACTGGCCCAGCCCGGAGGGTGGTGACAAGCCGCGGCCGAAGCCTACCAGAGACTGCTATAGTGCTGATCTTCCGCTAAAAGTCAAATTCCATACCAATATAAAGTATGAAGCCCATAGAATAAACAGACGTTTTGATTTATTTTTCATCAAATCTCTTGTAAAATAATAATAATAATTTAAGGGTTGTAAGCTACAAGTTTATACACAACAGGGTTACACGCAAGATTAATAACATAGTGACTGAGTCACCGACTGACTCGATATTCAAGGCCAGATTGAAACGATGACATCTTACAATAATTATAACGTGTTCATTAATGAGAATTATATAAAATTATAGCTTATTAATTTCCTTTTTTGTGCGCACTTTTCGTTCCTACAAACCTACTACGATGATGATGATGATTTCCTCCGTGTCGTATCCGACAAAGGCGAACCTGGATTGTTCTATTAACCTACTATAGGTAGGTACGGTATGTCTAGACATGTACCTATTTAGTGTCCTTTGTGTTCGATGTTTGTTTTGCTTTCCTAAAAATGTTCCATAAATTGGTTTTACAAATTCTGTTTTTTTATTTTGTTATCGTATGTATTTACTGTGTTTGTTTCTGTCCGTACTAATGTGTGTCCAAAATAAAATTAAATGCTTATTATTATAATGCTTTCTTGCTAAAAAGACGCTGACAGTAGACGAGTACTGTAATCTGCGTGCATGATGGAGCACAGGAAGCCAAGTTTAATGTCGTAGCACATGTGTTCCTGAAATTGAAATAATTCATCTTGGGAACAATGTTTTAGCGTTATTAATGATGGTTTATTGAGGTTGCGTTGCATTGGGGAGGTTACGAAAGATAAATCTCCGGTTTGTACATTAAATAAAATGTTATGAAAAGTACAAAAATAAGCGTGTTAAAATACACTACATTATAGTACATTATAGTATTTGATATGTGTACTACTTATACCTACTCATTTTATGTATAAATCTTTGTAAATGCCACTGCTCTCTCTTGATATAGGAGATACATATTACCATATTACATATTACAGGCGTAGTAATTTATTATTCTATGATACAGGGACATAATATGCGGCTCTATCACTAATAGCGTTATTTTCCAATAAATAATATTTTAATTATATTGTTAAATAAGTATGTAGTTTAACAATAGAATTCAAATATTCTTTATCATGTATATCCGTGTATAGGTGGAACATCCAATAAATAAGTATGTAGTTTATTGGATGTTCCACCTATACACGGATGCAAATTGTACATGATCTTGCCTCATGGATTACTATACCTATTGTTATAAATTTATCAGAATGCTGTTGGCGCTTCCGCGGCTTTGCAGTGCGTCCGGCATGTTTACCGAAGCCTACACAGACTACTTTTATGTCTGCATGAAGAATAAGTAATAAATCTAAATTTGAAATTTAAGAAAAACCCCCGATTCCAATGCCATAATTTCCTTAAACGTAAAACAACATAATATTATGTAATGTGGACGCGATGCGATTTCATTTGATACCCCACACTAGTATATTTGCAGATTTTCGGTTTTCCTTACCCACTCTCACCCCCATAACTTTTAAACGGCACAACCGATTTTCATGAAACATGTCTAAGAACACTCGCGCCAGACTCACCTTTCATACAAAAAAACTAAATTGAAATCGCTTCATCCGTTCAGGAGCTATTGTGCCACAGACAGCAGACAGACACACAGACAGACAGACAGACACGTCAAACTTATAACACCCCTCTTTTTTGGTCGGGGGTTAAAAATATCGCGTCTTTGCTCTGCAGAATTCGCGCAAGTACCAATAGCGTTGTGTCTGCTTTTACTAGTATGGGATACCCCATTTATTAAAAAGTGTATTCAAATGCTAGTAAAAAATATATATATATATATATTTAATTTTCTTTTGTTTAAATATAAGTACTAACCCTAATTATTTTTAGTTACTTACTAAACTATGGATTGCTGTCTGAAATAAATGAATTTTATTTTAATTTTATAAATAGCATAAAGATCCGTTCGGACGCTTAGTCTTATGACGTAACACACATCTTATAATAATATTAAGACATTTATTTTCTCAACACTAAAACACATTTATTTTCACATAATTATCTCTAGGGTAACATTTGATTGTAGGAGTGAACAGTGTCATTCATAATTCATTTTGTATTCGTATGTATTTTTAGTTTTGCTTGTTCCATCTATACTAATATTATAAAGAGGAAAGGTTTGATTTTTTGTTTGTTTGTTTGTCTCGAATAGGCTCTGAAACTACTGCACCGATTTAAAAAATTCTTTCACCATTCGAAAGCTCCACTATCCCTGAGTGACATAGGCTATATTTAGTTTTAATAAAAAAAAATGATTCCTTACCAAACCTCAAATAATGTAACCTAAGGTGAAAAAAAAACCCTAAAAACTTTCTTTAATCGCGAATGCTGCGAAAACTATTGAATATATAACAAAGTGATGTATTACAATTTTGTAGAACTTATCATTATCTACAAAAAACGTCGTAACATCATATCTCTAACTATTATAGTTTTGTGATAATAAGCGATTTTATATATTAAAAGAAATAATTAAAATGCCACTACTTGAAATGGCTCTATATTTGTACCTCCGTATTAATCCTTAACAATACCTCATGTATAAAATTTCCATGTCACAATGTTAGTTACCGTACTCCTCCGAAACGGCTTTACCGATTTTTGCCAAATTTTATATGCGTATTCAGTAGGTCTAAGACTCGGCTACTATCTATTTTTCATTTTGCAAAACAACGTTTGCTGGGGTCAGCTAGTATGATATAAACTTAAGCATAGTTAATCCTTTTTGTTTTTTCTCCATAAATCTAAAAAGAAAACCCAAACCAAACCAGTTAAAGCCTCTTAGTTTAAAGATTCAGTCTTTTGATTAGGAATATTTTGAAGGGAACTTCAGAAACTGTCTAAAAAATTAAAATCTTTTAGAGGTATATGTAATTCTCGTGTTACGGTGTTTGCAATCTAACTCCTCCGAAAAGGCTCGACCGATTTTCGTCATCCGAAGCATGCATATCGGCTAGTAGAATCAGACAACTTTTTAATCCCCCTAAATGTTAGGGGTGGTCCTTAATTTTTATATTTTTTTAAGATTTTTTTCAATGAAAAATATCCCAAAAAATATAAACAATACAATGCTTTCAAAATACATACAACATTTAATTTTCGATTTTACGATCTACGTCATCAATATTTATTAACAAAGTGTTATGATAATGTAATTACGTTAAGATCCAAACATCCTGTGGAAAAATCCTTTGTGTACTACGTCCATAATTCGTACAATCTATATTGACAACGTACAAGCCTTGACCTGGTAAGCCGCAACCCAAAACATACAGGGAAACATTCGTAAACAAATAGCATAAAGAAAACAAACTCAGTGAGTTGCAAAATGAGCCCCACTGGTTCCGAACCTACTTGCTTGCTATAAAAAGTTCTGATATCATTAGAGGGAATCCCGGCACCTGCCGAAAAGTTTTTAATCCATAATGAGTATGGAGTGTTTGTTTTTACCAGTCATTGGCAGACCAGTGAATGAGGTTAGTTGCTGCTCCAGTGATGGAGCCAGATGAATGTTTAAACCTTTTGAGTAACAAAAATAAGCCATCGTTTCACTATCAACTAAACTTCATTTGATTATTAATAAAGGCTTTATGTATTTCCTCGTAAATCCGCGGGTGCGCTCGCATCCTTCTGGAGGTGAAATGCAGTTGTGATAAAACTAAAGCTAATCGAAGCCCACTCGAAATTACCGAGTAGTTTATTTTCGTATTTAATGATTGTGTTTAATTAGGACACAAATAAAATATGCAAATATTTCTGAGCACGAAGTTAAATTACGCATTTAACATGATAATATCAAATTTCATTGGATAGTTCGTCGTTATTGTACCATCAAACCTAACGTCAATGCAAATCACTAATGTCTGTTTGTTTTGGCTACAACGCAGAGCTGAACATTTATTGATACAACCGTTTAGATAATGTAACTATGCCATAATTGTGAAATTCTGTAATGAGCCGTTTTCCACATAAGTAAAAACAATAAGTTAATAAATCTATTTTTATTAATATTTATTTATTTATTCAACAACAATATTGCTTACTCTATCCTTACAGATTTTTTTCTAATGCAATAGATTATCACAAAATACATTATAATAGACTATAATACAATTTCATTCAATTCAAAACATTATTCACATACACAAGAAATTAATCAATGAATTAAAATTAAATAAAAGTAAACCATATTATTATAAATCAAATTATAAAATCAATAACACATTTAAATAATCAAAAATTCACATTTAATCAGTCACACTAATATTTATCATGACACAACATCATAGCTTTTGCGATATCATTTTGATATAAATAAAAAAGATCTACGGTCTCTGATATCATATTTAGCGTGCGAATGCGCGTCAGGAGCATGCTTTACAAAGTTGGTTCATATCATAAAGGTTATGAATAATAGCTAAATTACTTTTAACCCCCGTCAAAAAAGAGAGGTGTTATAAGTTTGACGTGTCTGTCTGTCTGTCTGGGACATCATAGCTCCCAAACGGTTGAAGCGATGAAAGGTGAGTTTCACGCGAGTGTTCTTAGATATGTTTGATGAAAATCGGTTGACTCTTATAAGGGTAAAAGTGGGGAAGGAAAACCGAAAATCTGCAAATATACTCGAGTGGGTTCTAAAGATACCATCACCAAACTTCGATCTATTATCTATGTCGCAATCAACATACGGATCAATTAGAATTGTTGCTTAAACAACCTACATTGCCCGGAAATCACATCGCCGGGATCACATAACCCCGATCGGGAAATCGGAAGGTGCAATCCAGTAACCTAATTATACTATCTTCAAGTAAACACGGCATAATAGTGCCTCAACTGAATCTATGTTGACTCGCGATAATAAAACGGTCGGTTCAATTATGAATTAATACCGACTGTGAGTGAGGGTTGAAAGACAGTAGAAGCCTTACATATTATATTTCAGAACCCCCAGGTTTTTAACAGACGTTTTGTTAGATGGTAATTTTAGTTAGGACAGCAAGAATGTGAATCAAGGCCTGTGAGTTAAACTCAAACCAAGAAAGTATGCCAATGAACGCTTAACCTTAAATAAATATTAATTAGGTTTAGAAATCTCAATGTTACACGTACAAGTACCCTTAAACGCTAGTAACGCTACTGCGAGTTTTTTGTAGGTATTTATATAAATAAACGTGATCATAAAACCTGCTCACGTCTATGTACACCTCATATTTACGAATAACTGTATCAATGTAAACGCACCACCCCGCCCAACTTCGATATCTGTCGCAATCTACATACGAAACAATTAGAATTGTTGTTTAAACACCCTACATATTCATTGCCCGGATATCACATCGCCGGGATCATAAACAACCCAGATCGGGAAATCGGAAGGTGCATTCCAGTAACCTAGTTTTACTATATTCAAGTAAACACGACATAATAGTGCCTCAACTGAATCTGTGCTGACTCGCGATAATGGAGCGGTCGGTCCAATTAGAATTGTAACTCCTTTGATTGTCAGAGTTAGAAAACGTAGAGAGATCTTATAATAGTACAATACATTTCCGTTTTAGGGTTTCGAGTAGACATGTTGCTAGACGGCAAGGTCGAAGGTCGCCCATCATTGTGTGGAAATATTCATAATTTAATTTTCTCATTTTATTTAGTGAATATCTACCAACGAGCGGTTTAGGATATTTCATACACATTTTAAACTTTTATGATTATAATAGCTACCTTTGAAGATAACAAGATATACTAATTATACTACAAGAATCGAATGTAGTAGTTTTGTGAAGATTATCGCTCGTAACCAAATAAATTATAAAGTTTTATGATACTACGCAGATTAGGTACGTCGCGGTTAACCAACGAATTTCAAGATCAAATAAATTACTCAAAAAACTAACAGCAGCTCTAATAACTCAAATTATCACATTAAAACAACACAATAAAACTATTATCAGACAGGAAATTATTTTGTCAGTATGTTTGACTTATTTTAAAAGTCACAACCTCAAAAAAAGGTCAATAAACAATAATAATATCGTTACTTTACTGCTAATCTGATGGTTAGTAACAAGAATAATAATTATTATAAATATGAATAGCTGGGCAAATGAATTTTAAATGAGTACTCATGATTAATTGGTGACGTGTAAAATTATTTTTTAATGAACAGAGATCCTTCGATGCTTATGATGATCCCTCATAAGCAGCATAAGGCTCTTTGAAGTTTACTCCACTTGACTCGATCCTGAGCAGTGTCTTCAAGCTCCTTTCAGTCCATTCCAGTCAATGCCACCTCCTTCTCGACTGGGCGCTTCCAGATGCTGCGAGGACGGCCTGTCTTCCTTTTCCTCAGAGCTTGCCAGGTTAGACCTTGTTTCGATAAGTGGCTGCCTATGATAATTAATAAAAGAAAATAAATAACCCGATAGATTAGCTGAGCTGGAACCTTTTTATAACTAAACAATTGCTTTATTTCAATCTTATTTTATCTTATTTCACATGAAATATAAATATATTATTATATTTCGTGTGACACATTTGTAATTTCCTTAGTTGTATTTTTGTTTGTTTTATTATTACATGACTGTTTATTGAATATGTATGATATTGCAATTTTTTAAGTTAGAAATAAAGATTTTGATTATTTTACAGACCGGAATGACGGCCAAAACCTAGTTTATGAATGAATATGCAAGAATTAAACTCAGATAAGAGTGTCGGTTTGACGGTTTAGATAACCATTTGTGTTTACCAGGGAGTACAGGGGATTACTAGGGAATCCCACACCACACAAACATAACGATAAAAGGAGCTTGCATGAGAAGTTGTACATTATTCCAGTAGTGAAGTCCTTGGGAGCAATACTGCTAATCCGTAGAAAATGATTGTAACGTGGCTACTTTTGTTATTATTGGCGTATTGTTCCGATGTTTCTGGTAAGTGTTACAATGAATAAATAAATACATATTTCTGGATAAAATACAACAACAACATCTAGTCCCCGTGGTTAGCTCGAAGCTTGTGGTACGGGTACTAGACATCTGATATACTTAGAATAATAGACACATTTTTACATATTTTTATGGTACATATTAAACACCCAGACAAAGGAAAAAGTGCTTCCTGAACATACAAACCTGCCCCTCGGCGGGAATCGAGGCCGCTATCTCTTGCGCCGCCAGCGGACCTTCGCCCACCGCGCCGTTGAGGCAGTCAATTAATTTAATTGGATTTTCTTACTAACGCATTTTGTGATAAATTTTTATACTATAGTAAACCTTTTATAAACAGGTGCAAGGTTCAGATTCGACTATACGTACAGTGATGGAGCCGAAGGTTGGTTGAAACTGCACGAGGTGCCACAAACTTGGAGAACCGCTCAACTTGTTTGTCATGATGAAGGTACATTTAATAAATAAATAAATATTTCCGGTTTCCGGGCGTTTGTTGTAATAACTAGCTTTACACGCCAAAAAGATAAATAGTATTTTCAATAAATAGGCTATCTAATACTAATATTATACAGCTTTATAACGTTAGTGGTAATAATATGCAATGTTTATTTAACAACATAATAACAACTACTTTATGAAGTGTAAGATCTCACAACTATATTTAGTTTATAATTATAAATATGGGTGTCTTAATATTTGACTGATAAATATTTTTTAATCAAACCTTGCAACAATATTTATTTTTTTAGGAGCCGTGCTAGCTTCGCCTCTCACCGTCAAGCTGAAAGATGCAATACTTGACTTTTTGAAATTAGAATCTGTTGATCGTATCTTCACAGGAGTTCACGATACTTTGTCAAAGGGAGTGTTTGCTTCTATAGAAGGTATATTCAAATTCATATCATATTAAAAATATTTTACATTATTATTAAACCGAGATGATATTTAATGGATATATATTATTTTATATCTATATTTGAATAGAGCTCAAAAATGGATTGCGAAAGATATTTGCCCAGAAGTGAGACAGTAAGCATCGGATGACGAAAATTATCGGACTTGCTTAAGGAGTCGTTAACAAAACTTCAAATTCGACTACTTTACAATATTGACTACTCTACAATTTCGACTACTCTACAATTTCAACTTCTCTACAACTTCTACGCGAGCCACTGCTGAGAACATCAAAATTGGGTGTTATTTCAGGCGTGCCACTCTCCAGGCTGGCAATAGAGTGGTCAGCTGGCGAGCCCAATAACTTGGACAACTCCGAGTGCTGCCTCACGATGGACGTCTCTAACAACGGTACCATGAGCGATGTCAAATGCACAGCTGTTTTCCCGTTCGTTTGCTACAGGAAGCGCACAAAAGCTTTGGTCATCACTGGGTGTGGAACCCAAGATATTGGTAAGTCTTTTTTGATTTTTAATGCCTAAAGTGAGGGTAATATAGTACATGGGTGTCTATCACTACCCAAGAATATATTTTATTATTATTAAAATCTGTTTTGTTGTGTTTGTAATAAATATAAATATAACATCGCATTAGGGCCCAAAAAATAACCTGTAAAGATGTTTTATTGAATTGTAAATAAATAAATAAATAAATAAATTTTTGTCCTATACTCTACTATACATATATTTAATGATTTTCTTATCTAATCGATCGAATCTAATTTGAAGTACTTGGGTAATACTAAAATTACTGCTGTGTTTTTGTAACGTTTGATGACCTATTTACTAACACATATCCCTTTACAACCGGCTTGATACGAGCGTGAGTTTCATTTAAAAAAAAAATTTGCGCCAAACTGTTAACTTTTCGCGAACGCAACCGGCGTCGATCGAACGTGAGTGAAGTTTACGCTCGCTAAAAAAATACAAGAGCGCGGTGTGTGACGTCAGTCACCTGCTAGCCGCGTTTTGAGATGGCTGCATTTTTTGACCCTCGCCGCTCCGCGGGTAAGTTATTATTTTGAATAGTAATTGTAAACTTTGTAATGGTGTTTTATACTTATTTTCAAATAAAAACATGGTTGTGTACATAGGCATTCTTAATTTTGTGATATCTGTTTGGGTTTACGTACAATCTTGTCGTGAAAATTGACTGTTACGATCGTATGACGCCGGTCGTAGGCCCGTAATGCTATGCAGTACTAGGCACTATTTTGGGACCTCGGTTTTTATGTTGTTTAATTAACTAATAGTGTTTTTTATGTCATTTTAGGAAGAAATTTAAACGAAGACCAAGTTCTACAAGTCCTGGGAGATGGTAACTTTTCCGACGTCGACGATTTCGAAGATGACGACGACGAAATCCAACCCAGTATCCTCGAAGACCTTGGCTTGGAGGATGTACTAGCCGAACCGGAGCCTTCACCACCTTCTGCACCAGAACCATTACCAGCTTCTACGGCACGTACAGGACCAGCTCCGGAACGTCGGTCTTCGCGTCCACCTTCGCGAAAAAGGGTATGGCGTCAGGTATTATTTGAGGATTGTACGCACAACTATCCGTCTCTTCCGGTGAAGCCAGTGAGAGCCCCAATGGATTATTTCACCGACTATTTCGACAGAGAATTTTTTGAAGAAGTGGCCCGATGCACAAACATCTATCATCACAAATATACGGGCGTAGAATTAAAAATTACGTCTGTCGAAGTCGCGAGGTTATTCTCAATACACATAATCATTGGGTGCATTCCATATCCCCGGATTCCGAATCCGTACTGGAGAGGTGGACTCAAGCTGAAGCTTGACTTATTAACTGAAGTTAATAACGGACCAAATGTCGCGTGATAGGTTCTTAACAGCCCGCAATGCACTGCACGTCGTGGATTCTGAAGTAGCCCCGCCGACGGACAAAGACAACCCTCTGTGGAAAGTTCAACCTATGATAGACAGAGTAAAAGCTGCGTGCAATAAACTTGAGAGAGTGCCCGGCTTTTACTCAATAGATGAACAGATGGTGCCGTTTACTGGCAGGTGCGTTCTTCGACAGGTGGTCAGGAACAAACCTAGGCCAGTAGGGCTAAAAAATTTCGTTTTGACAACAACAGAAGGATTGATGCTGGACTTTGATATTTACAGAGGAGCTAAAACTATGTTCGGTGATACTACGCTTGGGCTTAGACCTTCTGAGATTCTGTATTTACTAAAGAGCGTCCCACCCGGAAGCTGTGTGTACCATGACCGCTACTTTACCACAGTTCCACTGATCGATGAGATCGAAGAGACAAAGAAGAGCAAACTTCACAGCACTGGAACGATAATGATGAACAGGATCCCAGATCGTACGGCAATCTTTAAGTAACTTTCCTAATAAGCTTTAAAAGCTGACTTTTTAATAATTAGAAGATGTTTAGTTTTTGTTACGATTATTGCCAAAGGTAACTAAGAGTGTTGATTTTATGTTAAACTTAAGGGTAATTCTTATAAAGGCTGATTAAAAAGATACTCATAAATAAATAAAGAGGCTGATTTTGCAAAAAGTTGTTTTAGTTTACTTCAAACTTCCGAAATAACTGGCGAAATCTAGTAACCCTCACGTACGTGAGTATGTAGCGTACGACCTGAGACTCACGATCGTGGTGGGTTTCTAGGTTACCTATAAACCTAGGATTTTTTTAACTGTTTTTTTTTGGCTCCTTAGACTCATAAGATTACAACTAAAAAGCTTTTATTATAAAAATCGGGAAAAAAGGTATCCGGTTGTAAAGGGATATAATTTTATTAAAATCGTATCCTGTTTTTATTACATAACTTTTGATAAAGTGTTTGGTTTGTAGAGTGTAGCAAACTTATGAAAAAAAAAAGTTTGTTTTTACTTTTCCGTTGTGCACATGTTTACTCATTATACTTAATTAGTATCATACCCATGAATTTTGTTTATGCTTAAGTCAAATTAATTTGATACTATGGTACTATATTTTGTAATGCAGATGTTTCATGAATAAAACTTTCTATCTTTATATAAGTCAGCGCTTCAACAGAAACAATGCTGGTCTTTAAAAACCTCCTTGGTTTTAGGGTACAACCTAGACCAGCGCACAGGCAGCTGCTACAAGTTCCACCGGCGCGGAGTCACGTGGAAGCAAGCCTCCAGGACCTGCATGGCGGAAGGAGGCCACCTCGTCATCATCAACAGCGTGCTAGAGAGCACCGTCGTCAAAGATATATACGCCAAGAACCCGGATAATTTGATCTTGTCGAAACACGCCCAGTTTGCGTCAATCGGCATGTTTGATTACAATGATGGCGGTTCTTGGATGACTATCCATGGTAAGCTGGGAATATTTCCTGTCTCTCCAAAATCTTCGTGTCCGCGTATACACGGTGTTCTTGTCTCGTAGATTTTATAACTGGCAAAGATTTATGTTGCGTGACGGGCATACGCGAAGTTAATGGCGGGGGTCATCTACCTTCTCGGTCTTCAAGGCCCATCTTAGACCACATCGTCACTTTACATCATGTGAGATTGTGGTCAAATGAAGGCTTATCTCACATAAAAAAATGGGGTTCAATTGAATACTATCGCCACAAATTCCACGGCGAGCATCGTCTTAGCCCGCATACTTCGCATTCAACTATTTGTAAAGATATAAACGGCTACACACATTGCGTTAACACGAATAATCTCCTTAGGCCGCTTATGTAGCGTACATATTCCTTTTGTACTGAAAAAAAACGAATCTTATTTTCTTTAAACCTCGTGCCCGACTGTGTATTAATCTTATGTACTTTGCCAAGGATACCTAAACTTTAAACTAATGTTAAATCACCTATAGTATTTATAAACATTCCCACCTACTTATTAATATTTGAAACCATATCATTTATACTTATTAAGAATTCGACACGAAACCCTTTGACAAAACCTTTATCATATTAATCAATATCTGTATCAACTTCAAGTCATTATCTATGTACTATAAACCAAATGATGAATAATACAAGCATAAAATTTAAGTAATTATGTTAATTATAGCTAGGATGTTAGTTGACTGCAATCATAATAGGAATAACTCAAATCACCTCAAAGAATCTGAGTTATTCTATCACAGCAAAGGGTTCTATTATGTAACTACAAGACGATTACTGTCCAAATTAAACCATAGGTTAAAAATTATTAATGTAGGCAACATTTAAAATGCTCTTGCTAAACCAATGCTAAGTTTAATGAATTTATGAATTGGGAAAGGTGAAAAAAATCTAGGTGGGTGTTACAATTATTAAAGTTACACCATTTAAAATTAATTACAATCAAACCGCTGCTCTAAACAGTATTCTGTTGTTTTATTTTTTGTCGATCAAAATTAGGGAATTAATTCTACTTTTTTGCACAGAAGACTCATCTCATCATCATCATCACCCTATTAACGTTCCCACTGCTGGGACACAGGGACTTCTCTCTTGGCGAGAGAGATTAGGCCTTAATTCACCACGCTGGCCAAGTGCGGGTTGGTGAATGTCACATGTCCTTCAAACTCTTTAAAGTTCTCAGAACATGCCGGTTTCCTCACGATGTTTGCCTTCACCGAAGACCGAAGACTCATCTGTATCTATATATTTTTTATTCTAGGTGAGACGTTGGGCGAAGCAGGCTTCGAAAGCTGGTACAGTGGCCAGCCCGATAACGCCACCCAGCCCGAGGGGGAATTCTGCGGAGTGACCAACAGAGCGAACGCCTACCTCCTCGACGCGCCCTGCAGTTGGGTCATACCCTTCATCTGCGAGAAACAACCGGAGTCTTTGGAAGAGGAAGAAGAATATAAATAATATGGATAGATGATAGGATATAAGTTGCTGGTTTGTCTTTGACTTTATTTACACATATACCTTCCTTTGTCTTTCATGCCATTTTTCTATACCCGGTTAATCCAAATTGTAACAGGTCTCCCGCACAGGCTTGCCTCGTGCGGGCACCGCTGCTAAGTGAAATTGTAACGTGTGTGTTGATAAATGAATATTATTGTACTTTTTTTGTTAACACATGTCTATTATATTAAGTACTAGCTGTGTCCTGCGGTGCTACCCGCGTTATAATGGATGAAGTACTCTTAACTAACAACATATTTATTTGAATAAAGATTAATATTATTATGTTGATACAACTTAAACAAATTATTTCGACCAAATTAGGTACCATAAAAACGGTTTTGTGAGTTAATCTTAAAAGATAGACATATATTATTGCGGACTGTTTTTTAGATCATTAAAAGAGCTTTTATTCTTTAATACATATTTTTTGTGTATCTTGAACCGTTTTCACGGCGCACGCAACGGAAGGCTTCAAAGATAAACAATTTCTCCCGTTTTTTACACATTTACCACTATATCTTTGCTCCTATTGGTCGTAGCGTGATGTTATATAGCCTATAGCCTTCCTCGATAACTGGACTATCCAACACAAAAAGAATTATTCAATTCGAACCAGCAGTTTCGGAGATTAGCGCGTTCAAACAAACAAACAAACAAACAAAAAACAAACAAACAAACAAACTCTTCAGCTTTATATATTAGTATAGATTATATATTAGTATAGATAATTATCATATGTCTAGTGAACGTAACACAAGCTTAGAAAACTAACTAGCTAACCGCGGGGCTAGATGCTGTTGTGTGGATTATCTCAAAATATTTATTTTATATCTATTTCTCGTACCCTTGAATTCGTATTCATGTTTCTGTTATTATTTTAGTTAAAATACTAAATGAGTTTCTTAATCAATTAAACACGTAATAAAAAAAAGAAAGCCTCTTGGACGTTAGATTATATCCTGAGATGTTTACCAATAAAATATTGATATTGATATCCCTTGCAGGTAACTTACATTATACGTGACAACAATATTTTAAATATCATGTTCTTTAAATATATCTTAACTAGATCACTTTCTTATGTTTTGTTTCATAGACATGCTCAGTAATAACAAGTTAGAACATAATAAGAGTATGTACAAAGACAACGCGTATCGCTAAAGTACATTCAACAATGGGAACTTCCGTTTCACAGACAAAGTAACGAAAAAATATTTTTTTTTTGGAAATGATGTATAGCTCTTGATCGTATATAAACATACAATATCAACACCATATTAACGTTGCAACTGCTAGGACACAGGGACTTCTCTCTTGGCAAGAGAGTTTAGGCCTTAATTCACCACGTGGAGGTTGGTGAACATCACACGTTCGCCAAACTTTTTTTAAAGTTCTTAGAACATGCCGGATCTTATATAGTACAATATATTTCGGTTTTTTTTTTGGTTGCGAGCTGACATGTTGCAAGACGGCAAGATCCATCCCCATCATCTATGATGGCAAGCGGTCTACCGCTTGCTTGTAAAAGGTGGTCTGATAATTAAATTAGAACGAGTCATTCCTATCTTATCATAATAATAATGATCCCTTTTAAGTCGCATCTGATCAATGATCAGATGGGAACTTTTTAGAATTATTTTTATTCCCAACGTATCATACTTTTTTATTCTCGTGTCTCATGTAACTATGCAATAATAAGTGTATATATCAGTCCCGCTTCGGCATTCGTTCGGGCAGGTCGCGTTCGCTCTTTGTAGCGATGGCGGACGATTCCAATGATTTGGATATTGATGAGACCGTAGTAGGAATTATTGAAGAAAGGGAAATTACATCAGTGAGGACATCTCGAGAGGGAAGAAAACGTAGCTTAGAAAGACAGTCAGATGAGAACAACTCGGAAGAAGAATGGCGGCAAGTTCGAGGGAAAAAACCTCATACAAAAAGAGATACAGATAAGAAACAGCAAAATGGAAGTAAGAAGGCAGATGATAACAATAACAACGAGGTCCTCATAACAAGCGAGCAACAATTACCAAAACAATTTTCGTTGGCCCGCACCCTCAAAGAGCATCACATAACAGGCGTCGCCTCGATTAAATATGTAAACCCGTACAAAATCAAGATTAACTTCGAAACCGAATCCGATGCACAGTCACTCATTTCTAATCGAGATATTTTAGATAAAGGCTGGAGAATGCACAAAAAATCAGAAGTTGGCTTTTCCTACGGTGTCATAAAAGACGTAGACATAGAATTAACAGAGGAAGAAATTAAAAACAATATTTCATGTACAGACGCTGAACTGATCTCTATAAGACGTCTCAATCGCCGCGCTCGAGATAGGGACGAATGGGTACCGTGCGAATCCGTTCGCCTGTGCTTTAAAGGCAGCTACCTACCTCACACGATAAGAGTACATGATGTAAGGGTGTTAGTTGAGCCATATGTGTTCCCCGTCTCTCAATGCACTATATGCTGGCGTCTGGGCCATTCTGTTAAAACATGTATGATGAGAAAAGTTAAATGTCCTAAATGCGCCGGAGACCATGCTAACTGCGACACTAACACTTATAAATGTATTAATTGCTCTGGAAGACACATGGCGTTAGCAAAAACATGCCCAGCCTTCATCAAAGAGAAACGCATAAGGAATATAATGGCAGAACACAATGTAACCTACGATAAGGCCCTTCCTATGTACATAGAAATAACATCGAACGAACCTCAAATCGTACCATGTGTATCGACACTTCGCGAGTTCCCACCTATAAGTCAAAACAAGTTTGAGAACGATAAAGAGACTAATTGTAGCTACGGCGATATGACTAAGAGCATGGCAGCCGCTTCGAAAATACAAACAGATAAAAGTCCTATCTTACAACGACATACCAAACAACCAAAAAACAAGACTAACTCGGACCCTATTATGCACTGGGATTGTCCCTTCATTGATGAAGAAAACACATCAAACCCGACCGCTGACCCCCCGCACCGTGAAAAGGAAACTACTGACTTCAGTGTACTTTGCAGTAGAATAAAAGAAATCTTATTTAAACAAAGATTGAGTGTACAAGATAAAATAATGAGTGTTTGCGAACTTTGCATGGAGTGGATAAAAACAGTGGCAGAGGGCCTGGTCGCTAACTGGCCCATTTTGAAATTTATTTTTGGTTCTTTTGTTGGTAGCGGTTCGCTGCCGTAAACGTCCTGTTGTGGACGTTTATGCGCTATTGTTATTGACAATGGATTCCCGAAATAAATTATCAAAATTTAATATTTTGCAATGGAATGCACGAAGTATTATTCCCAAGTTATTATGTTTCGAACAATTACTTACGCAAGAGAGGGCCCATATTGCAGTGGTAAGCGAAACATGGTTAACAAGTGATGAAGAGTTAAAGATAAATAATTATAACGTATACCGAAAAGATCGTACCGATAGTTATGGTGGCTTAGCTATATTTGTACATACATCTATAAGGTCTCAAAGTAGCTTCTTATCTATCACTAACTCAGACATCGAGACTCTTTGTGTTAGACTTTACAACTGCGAGCTTATAGAAAATATTGTAGGTATATATTGTCCGCCTTTACCTACACGTACTAGTCAGAGAGATTGGGATGTTTTACTCACATTATTTAACAGTAAAACACTATTATTAGGCGATTTTAACGGCCATCACTCTGACTGGTCTAATAAAACAGACGTAAGAGGTAACTATATTTTTGATTCAATTTTAAATAGTAATTTTATTTATCTTAATGATGGGAAAGAAACGCGTGTTTGTTTAGTAAATGGCCAATTGAGGAAATCCTCCCCAGATTTATCTTTGGTTACGTCAGATATTGCGATGCACTTTAATTGGAACGTCTTAAACGAAAACTTGGGAAGTGATCATTTGATAATTAAAATAAAGTCACAAGAATATATACAAAATAAATTTATTAAAAAAAGAAATTATAAGCGAGCCGACTGGGCTGGATATAGTACCTGTCTGGAAGGCATGTTTAACAAAATACTGTTGTCAAGTGATATACAAATTTCATACGATAATTTTATCGAGTACATTAATTTAGCAGCTGACTTACACATACCTTTCTTAAAAAGCCCCACAACACCTACTTCTCAATTTAAACCTAAGCCTTATTGGACTCCCGAACTATCGCATTGCGTGGCATTACGTAGATTAGCGTTATCTAACTTTAGGCGCAACCCAACTCCAACTAATTATGATAAACTAAATGATAGAATAAGAGAAGCACAAAAAAATATTCGTAGGGCTAGAAGCAAAGATTGGCAGTTTTTTTGCTCATCAGTCAACGAAAAAACTACTTGCTCCCAGATGTGGCAACAAATGAGGTGGGTAAAGGGCTATAGAACTCAGAGAACACACGTAAACAAAGAACAATGTACGAAATTACTATGTTTACTCACACCTGATTACGTAACGCCTAATAATCCCGTTATCGAAAACTGTACCGCTCAAATAGATATGGATATCTCCATGCAGGAGCTAGAAACATGTATTAAACCTAAGGATACATCTCCTGGATGTGATGGAATTTCATATTCTATGATCAAACGCTTACCTAGTAATGCTAAACGCGAATTACTACGTTTGTTTAACCTTTTTCTAAAATACAGTTTTGTCCCATCACAATGGCGAGATATTGGAATTATTCCGATCCCTAAACCGGGTCGAGATCCAAACTTAATTTCATCACTGAGACCTATCTCCCTCTTATCTTGTGTATGTAAAATATTCCACAGTATTATTAATAAACGGTTAGAGTGGTACATTGAAAAGAACAATATATTATCTATCAATACAACGGGCTTCAGGAAAAACAAATCCTCATTAAATAATCTAAGCAATCTAGTAAGTAATATACAAATAGGCTTATCAGAGGGCTTATTAACTGCTTGCTGTTTTATAGACATAGAAAATGCCTACAATAACGTCGATATTCCGATTTTAATTGAAAAGTTATACGAGATACATGTTGGCCCGAAAATTTGTTTATACCTTTGGAATTTCCTAAAAGAAAGACACCTCAAAATAAATGTTGATGGTACATACGTAACCAGATATTCAGGATTAGGCTTGGCTCAAGGTTGCCCACTCTCCCCTTTACTTTTTAATATTATAACTAAAGATGTTTGTAAAAACTTAGAAAGCAAAATTTTTATTTCACAGTATGCTGACGACTTTGTTATATACAATCAATTTCATAACACTTCTTTGGGACAGATAGGATTACAAAATGCAATTAATGAAATTTATTTTATACTCTTAAACTTAGGCCTTACTATATCTCCAAATAAAAGCAAAATTTGTATATTCAAACGAGGTTATTCAAGAAAGTCTCTGGACCTAAAAATAAATAACAATAAAATAGAAGTGGTCGACTCAGTAAAATATCTAGGATTATGGTTAGATTGTAATTTAAGATGGAAAAAACACATTAATGAAATAATTGAGAAGTGTCGCAAATTCTTAAATATATTTAGAATGCTATCAGGATCTAATTGGGGTATACATCCCAGCCACCTTAGACGCTTGTATATAGCTATTGCACGAAGTCGTCTGGACTATGGTAGTTATTTATACGATAACAGCTGTCACACCCATGTATCTAAGCTAGATAAATTGCAAAACCAATTTTTGAGAATTATAGGAGGTTTTATAAAAAGTACACCTATAAATGCAATGGAATGTGAATTACACCTAACACCACTTAAGTTTCGCAGATTTTATTTAGGCAGTAAATTTTGGTTAAAAAATAAATCTCTTAAAAACTGTATAATCGATTTAGCACAAAATTTAAATGAATTAACGAATAAACCCTACTGGAGACACAAGAAAAAACCGTTGCTTATCAACATACATAATCATTTAAAAGCTGAGTCGTTCTATTGCACCGCTAAGTTAGAAATGTTCACGCTAGATACTTGGGTAAGCAACATTGATCTCCACGACGTACTTAAACCTAACATAAATATTGTAAATAAACCCAAACGTCATTATCATGCCACAGAATTAAATATAAAATGTACCAATTATATATTAAACACATATCATGATTATTATAAACTATTTTCCGATGCATCAAAATCTGAACATGGTATTGGAGCAGCATTTCTAGATTATGAAACCGATATACATATAAACCTAAATATACCTACCAATACCATCTCTATTATGCACGCCGAGCTTATTGCAATATCAGAGGCCTTATCTTATGTCGAATCACTGCACACGGGCTCCTTTGTTATCTTTACTGATTCTAAAAGCGCTATTCAACACCTATCTCGATGTACAACCGGTTCTAGTTTTCGTGGCATTCCATTGTCTTATAGCATATTAAAAAGTATTCTTAAAATAAGATCTCAACAGAAAGTTTTAAAAATTCAATGGGTTCCTTCACACATTGGTCTAACCGGGAACGAAAAAGTAGATCGTTTTGCACAGGAAGCTGCATTGGACGGTCAAACATATGACTGCTTACCTATTTGGTCGGACTATATATCTAGCTTGAAGCGACATTGTCTAATGATGTGGTCCGAACATTTTGATGAAAGGTCTCTCACAAAAGGGATTTGGTATAAAACTGTTCAACCATCCCTATTGCAATATGTATGGTTTGACCAATGTCGGATGAATAGACAGGATATAATAAATATATTTAGACTCCGTACTGGACACATACCATACAACAAATTCGCTTACTTAATGAAAAAAACTACCAGTCCCAATTGTGAGATGTGCAATAAGATTGAAGATGTTTACCACATTCTTATGGAATGTGTCCGGAACAAGGACCTTCGTAACCGGTTATTTAATAAATCGTCTTATTTTTGGCAAATAGGAAGCTGCAACAGTTATCTAGCTAACCCTCAATCAGAGGAAGCTGGAAAACTGAACAAAATTTACAAACAATTTGTTACAGAACGTAGTACCTAGAAATAATAGATATAAGTACATAGTTATAGAATAGTATAGTTATAGTAATAAGTTTTCTTTGATTATTGTATTTTGTGTACCTACAAGGGTGACATGTTCCGTGTTTGAACAAACCCTTTCAATAAAAGAAAAAAAAAAAAAAAAAGTGTATATATAGATACTAATTTGTTCTACTGTACCTACTACCTCTTATCTATTTTTTTTATAAATATGCATGCATTATTGTAGTCTATATCTATACTAATAATTATAAAGAGGAAATATTTGTACCTATTTTTGTATGTTTGTAATGAATAGGCTCAAAAAGTACTGGGCCGATTTAAAAAATTCTTTCACCAATAGAATGCTACATTTTTACAATTGACATAGGCTACATTTCATTTTGATAAAAATTAGGGATCCTTGGTAAAATTTGAACAATGTAACCGAAGGTGTAGAAAAATGAGTTTAAAATGTCTTTCGTCGAATGCGCTGCCGAAACTATTAGTGATAGAACAAAATAATGTACAACAATATTGAAGAACATCATAATGTCTACAAAAAACTCCGCGGTAGCATATGTCCAACTATTGTAGTTATGTCACTACAGCAACTTTTTTCATTTTAAACATTAATGAAAATGCTAACCAAATTCAAATCATAAATAATTGTCTACCCCGTGCGAAGCCGGGACGGGCTGCTAGTTAGTTATAAATTAACCTGTCAATAGCTTAGAATTACAATTTCAATAATAATTACAGTGATGTAAAATGTATTTGGTACCCTAATGCCGGTCGGTAACAACAATCTACTTCAAACTTGTATTTTTTTATCTGGCGTTCGTTGGACCGGCCAATCGCAAAATAGGTACTGCTTGTTTATTCTATTGTTTAAAGTGAAAACTGTAATTCACAGTCTTTTAAAGATTTTCTAGTTGTGGAGTATACTAATACTAATGTATACGTAAGTATCCGCAGCGTCAGCGCTTTGTCAAAATGGCGTTCAACTGAATAAAATCTTTTTCACTTTATAATTTTATTTAACTCGACACTGGCAAATTGTCGCTTCAAGCGGAAAGTCCAATTACAAGAACTGAACTGAATCGATATTTTTTTTATGAATAATTTAAACTGACCTGTCCATGTAAGCCCTGTGCTTCTAAGAAAATAGGATAATTCATACACATTTTTTACTTTTATGATTATAAAACAATAATCAAATCAGTAGTTTTGTGAAGATTATCGCTTGTAACCAAATAAATTATAAAGTTTTATGATACTACGCAGTTTACGTCGCGGTTAACCCCCGAATTTTAAGATGAAATAAATTAATCATAAAACTAACACCAGCTTTAGTAACTGAAATTATCACATTACAACAACAAGGTAAAACTATTATCAGACAGGAAATTAATTTGTCAGTATGTTTGACGTATTTTCGAGGTCACAACCTTAAAAAAAAGGTCACTGAACGACGATAATATCGTTACTTTATTGCTAGTCGGATAGTTAGTAACAAAATAATTAATATAAAGATGAGTAGCCGGACAAATGAATTTGAAATGAAATGAAATTTCTTAATTGCTTGAAATATGGTTTACATAGGTGTCAGGTTATTTATACAGTTCTACATACTTTTTAATTCAGATTTGACATGCATTGACGAAGTATGGTATGGGATTAAAGGAAAAAAATAATAATATAAGTAAATATTGAGTATTCATGATTAGTTGGGTACGTACACAATAATTATTTAAAGAACAGAGTTCCTTTGATGATGATGATGATCTCTCATCAGGAAGCTAGGGTTCTGTGATGTTTCCCCCACGCAAAAAATAAAAAATATTAACAAAATTCATTTATAAAACGTGTAAAATAGGTATGGAATACCATGAGCCTGAACTAGAGTAATCCTGTATCTCAAGCTAAAAGACATAAAAAATTGGGTAGATAAACAAAGTAATAAGTAATATTTCTGAAAACATAAATTTAATAAAAAAAAAGTGACAAATTTAAATAATAAGTACTAAATGTAACATAAACTGTGCAGCTGAGTTTGCAAAAAATAGAAAAACTGGTCCCGCTAGTCCCCTCTAGGATTGCCCCCTTCGGACCGTGTAGAGGGGACAAGAGGGACATCGTATTAGCAATATCCCGCTGGTCCCCTCTACCGGTCACTCAGATGGGACAAGGAGGGCTGTTGAATTTTCCGATGACCCAGATGTCTGGAGAAGTTGCAGTTAATTTTTGCTTGAAATAGTTTATTAAAACTATATATAATACTAGTGGCCCGCCCCGGCTTCGCACGGGTAATAATAAAAAAAAACCGGCATTTATTTGATTTTCCTCGCCTTTTAAACCTTCCCTAGACCTCCACGAACATTTCAAGACTAAGATAAGATAAATCTGTTCAGCCGTTCTCGAGTTTTAATCAGACTAACGAACAACAATTCATTTTTATTTATATAGATTTAGTATATTCAATATTATATTAATACATTATCATTTTAAATTTTAATGATTTTTAGTAAGTGATAAACTTCACTTTGCAGGTGAAACTATTTTTAATTTTTTGTGCCGACAAAGATGAAGACAATTAAGGCGTTGGTGTAATTGGAAGCGCGCCGGGGCGCTATCCCGGAGATGCAGGTTCGAATCCTGTGCGCGCGAAGGTTACGGATGTGTTTTAATCTTTTTCTAAATACAAATTTAAAAATATTATAATTTCATATTGTTTCACTAAAATTGGTTGGTGGATGAATAAGGGTTGGTATTTTCTTAGTATTTTGTGTAAAATAAAACATTTATTAGGTTTATACGTTTTATAAAGTTAAATAAACAAATTAAAAAAAAACCTTTTTGCATTTCTTAAATAAAATATTATGTATTCAAATTACCTTTTTAACGATATAAAACACAGCTAAAACATTCTTATAGTATTTATTTATTTAACCAATGCAGGCTTCTACTATGCTATATCTGTAAACAAGAATGTAAAATATAGCATACTAAAAATATCTTAGATACAATTTACTAAAATTATTAATTAAAATTCTTAATTCATAAAATTTATTCAATTCACAATTTTTACATTGTATCTGAATGTCTATAATATAATAAAACACATTAATTACAATTCTTATAACTAAATTATGTTAATATAGACATCAATATTGTCATAAAATCATATAAAATAAAAATAATAGTCAGTAATTAATTAAGATTGAAATTAAAACGAAAATAATGAAACTTAAATTAAAATGTCTTGTATAACAATATTGTGAATAATGTCATTGAAAATATATAATAGAGGTAAGTACATAATATTGAAATGTCATGAAGAATCTAATCAAAGACGTCACCAAGAAAGTCCTGGAGCGAGTAATAACACCCCCTTAATAAAAGTTCTTTTAATTTGTGCTTGAATAAGTTGTAATTGTCCATAGTTTTCATGTCACTGGGTAACGCATTGAACAGTATAACGGCTTGGTACCTGCAATAGTGTTTTGAAACCTTAAGTGTTGGTTGATAAGGTGTACTCATATCCTTTCGTCTAGTTGAAATTCGTTCAAGTTTCTGCTCTTCACTTTCGTATTTAGATGGGTTTTTTACCATATCATATAGTGTTACCATTATGTAAAGACTTGGAACTGTCAGAATTTTTAGGGTTTTAAAAAGTTCTTTACAAGATTCCCACTGTGGTATTCTAGCAATAGTCCGAAGGGCGCGCTTTTGTATACAAAAAGCTTTTTTAATATTATACAGGTAACTACCCCCCCCCCCCCCCCCCCCCAGAATTTAATGCTGTACCTGATCTTAGACTCTACAAGAGCGTAATAAACCATTTTTAGGTGATCCAAAGTCACCTCATCTCTAAGACTTCTTATTGCGTAGCAGGCAGAGCTCACTGAATTTATTATGGATTCGAGTTCGTGTTTCCAGTTAAGAAATTCGTCAATTTCTACACCTAAAAATTTAACAGATTTTGATAGTATCACTTTTACCCCATTACATATGATGTCTAATGTATCTGTTTGTCGAGATGTGGATTTGAATAGTAAGGCATTGGTTTTGCTAGCGTTTAATTTAAGTTTATTAGCTTGGAACCATTCGTTGAAGACTCCAATGGTTATCTGCATTATATTTCCTAGTTCTTGGATATTGTCAGCTGGGATGACAGCATTTGTGTCATCCGCGTAAATTATTAATTCAATATTTGGTATAAATCACAGGTATAGATCACACTTATACATTAAACACAATAAATTATACAATAGTTTTTGAGTTTCGTTTAACAAAGCTTGTATTACGAGGACTCGTGAACTCGTTACTCGATGGGAATGGTTCATTTTAATATAAATAAACATTATGTACTTACAATAATCTTGAGCGCCGCAGTGCACTTTTTTCTTCGCTGGGCATATTCCCATACTGTTAGTCCAGTTTTATATATTTTTTTATGTAGTACTGGTGACCTCCTCTTAGTATAACTGTTCCATTTCGTCTTTATATAAACTATTGAGTTAAAAATTTTACTACAAGAAGCACTTGTCCCTGACATTGTTAGGAATGCACTGATAAGAAAATGCATATCATCGTTTTGACAATACGGTGTTTGTTGAAACAATATCCTAAATACCTTCGGAGATGACATGACACTATGGAGGTCGAGGTATCTTGTGCAGAGAGTAATAATTGAAGGAAACTTTTTCCTAGATTAATCGCGCTCTGCACAGGCCAGTATCGGTCTATAATTATATTTTATGATCACTCTAACTTAAACTATGGACCTGTGCCTGAAATAAAATATTTTATTTTTATTTATTACATACCGAGGTAGCCAATCAATCATATTACCAAGTAGTATAAAACTAATTATTATACATATAAACAATGTTTTAATATAGTAAATAATATATATAGTTTTAGTATACTATTTTAAACAAAAATTTACTGCCACTCTCCTCTAGGATTGTCCCCTTTGGACCGTGTAGAGGGGACAAGCGGGACATCGTATTAGCGATATCCCGCTGGTCCCCTCTACCGGTCACTCAGAGGGGACATCTGGGTCATCGGAAAATTCAACAGCCCACTTGTCCCCTCTGAGTGACCGGTAGAGGGGACCAGCGGGATATCGCTAATACGATGTCCCGCTTGTCCCCTCTACACGGTCGAAAGGGGACAATCCTAGAGGGGACCAGCGGGACATACCCGTAAAACTGTTTTAGTAAATGTTGCACTATTAGGTACGTAACCATTAACTTGACTCGATCGTGTCCTCAAGCTTCTTCCGGTCCATTCCAGTCAATGCCACCTCCTCGACTGTGCGAATCCGGATGCTGGGAGGACGGCCTATCTTCCTTTTCCCAAGAGCTTAACTACGTGAGACCTTGCTTCGATGCGTCGTCCCCCCTTATCGAGACACCCCCTGTGTCTCGGGGGGGGGGGGGGGGGGGGCGCAAAACATCACCTATCCAGCGCCATTTCCTCCATAATATTAATATGATAATAAATAAAAAAACAAATTAGCCGATAGATTAGCTGAGTTGGGACCTTTTTGTAATAATTGCTTTATCTCAATTAATTATATTATTTCATTAATTTTTATTTCCTGTGACACAATTGCAATAATTTCTTTAGCTATATTTTTGTTTATTTTATTATTATTTGTCTGTTTATTGAATATATATGACATTGCAATATATTTTAGTTACAAACAAAATTTCTTGATGTGAGTTTTGATTATTTTACAGATCGGAATGATGGCCAAAACATAGTATTTTTATGAATATGCGAGAAATAAACTCAGATAAGAGTGTCGGTTTGCGGTTTAGATAACCATTTGTGTTTACCAGGGAAAACACAGGATTACCAGGGAATCCCACACCACACAAAAACACAGGATTACCAGGGAATTCCACACCACACAAAAATTACGATAAAAGGAGCTTGCATGAGAAATCGTACATTATTCCAGTAGTGAAGTCTTTGGGAACGATACTGTTAATCCGTAGAAAATGATTGTAACGTGGCTAGTTTTGTTATTATTGGCGTATTGTTCCGATGCTTCTGGTAAGTGTTAGAATAAATATATTATTATTATTATTATATTATATATAATGTTAATTTTAAAATAAATTAAATAAATATTAGTTATATAAAACACACCAACATTTAACCCCTGTGGAAAGCTCGAAGCTTGTGGTACTAGAAATCTGATATACTTAATATAATAGACACATATTACATATTTTTATTGTACCTATATATTAAGAACCCAGACCAAGGAGAAAGTGCTTGCTGAACATACTGCTATCTCTTACGCCGCAATCGATAGTTACACACAGTTAGTCAATCGTTTTCAAAACGGCGTATCTTTTTCACTTTATAATTTTATTTAACTCGACACTATCAAATTGTCGCTTCAAGCGCAGAGTCCAATTACAAGAAATTGAATTGAATTGAGGCAGTCAATCATAAACTGGTTGTACACGCTACGGCGTTGCTCGCGCCTTGGGTCTTGCTTACATTTTGCGATTAATTTTTATACTATAGTTAACCTTTTTTAAACAGGTGCCAGGTTCAGATCCGACTATACGTATAGTAATAGAGCTGAAGGTTGGTTGAAACTGCACGAGGTGCCACAAACATGGAGAACCGCTCAACTTGTTTGTCATGATGAAGGTACATTTAATAAATAAATATATATTTCCGGGCATTTATTGTAATAACTAGCTTTACATGCCAACAACGTATTTTGCCGTGATAAAAAGTAGCCCTTATTCGATAAATGGAGCATCTAATCATCATCACTTCTACTAGTTTTGTATACCATCTCCCCGTGAGTATAATTGAATAACTCATGTGGAAATACCTAAATGGTACCAAAACCTACGCAAAAACACAAAAGGGGTCAATGAACCCGTGAGTTTAGGCCTTAATTCACCACGCTGGCCGAGTGCGGGTTGGAGAATGTCAATGCCCTTCAAATTCTTTATAGTTCTCAGAGCATGCCGGTTTCCTCACGATGTTTTCCTTCACCTTTAAAGCACGTGTTTAAAGCGCATTCACGCATAAATTTCATCTAATGTTGAAATAATTTTTGAGGAACCATTGTTTTTGAGATTAACTCGTTCGAACAAATTATTAAACATACTCTGGAGCGGATTTATAAGACTATTAGTAATAAATAATATGAAATTTTTAGTCAACAACATAATACTGATAAATCAACTACTTTTTGAAGTTTCTTTTTTCTCACAATTATGTTTAGTTTATTGTTTAAAATACGGGCGTCTTAATATTTCACTAATAAATATTTTTGAATCAAACCTAGCAACAATATTTCTTTTTTTAGGAGCCGTGCTAGCTTCGCCTCTCTCCTTCAAGCTGAAAGATGCAATACTAGACTTTTTGAAACGAGAGTCTGTTGATCGTATCTTCACAGGAGTTCACGATTCTTTGTCAAAGGGAATGTTTGCTTCTATAGAAGGTATATTCATATTTAAAAATATTTTACAAAAGCGAGATGATATTTTATGGCTATATATTATTTGATATCTATTGGAATTAATATTTTTCATCAAAATTATAACACAGGGCGTTATACAAGGTCAAGTTTTACAATTCAGAATCAATATAAACAATACAATGATTTATCACAAAATCTCATACCTATACAAATAATAATAAAAAATAATAATTACAAATTATAGAGTCAGGAAGTATAAATTCAATGTCATAATAATTAATTATAATAAAAAAAATTCAATGTCTATTATTAAAATTGGGTAAATTTATTACAACTACTCATATTTTCATTAATACTATAAAACGCATGGCTTTTAAAAAAATCTTAGAGTATTTTTAAATGCAATAAAATTATCAATTTGTTTGATATTTAAAGTCAACAATGGATTGCGATGCGAATGATATTTGCCCAGAAGTGAAACAATAAGCATCGGGTGACGAAAATTATCGGACTTGCTTAAGCGGTCGTTAACAAAACTTCAAATTCGACTACTCTACAATTTCGACTATTCTACAGTTGTAGAATAGTCGAAATTGTAGAGTAGTCGAATTAAGTTAGAAGTTTCTACGCCAGAGAACATCAAAATTGGGTATTTTTTCAGGCGTTCCATTCTCCAGGCTGGCGATAGAGTGGTCAGCTGGCGAGCCCAATAACTTGGACAACTCCGAGAGCTGCCTCGCGATGGACGTCTCTAACAACGGTACCATGAGCGATGTCAAATGCACAGCTGTTTTCCCGTTCGTTTGCTACAGAAAGCGCACAAAAGCTTTGCTCTTCAATATTTGTGGAACCCATGATATTGGTAAGTCTTTTTTCATTTTTAATGCCTGAGGGTAATATAGTACATGGGAGTCTTTCGCTATCCAAGAATATAAAATAAAAAAATTAAAAAATATATATTCGGTTTGTAAAGCTTACATGCTTAATTATTACTATAACAATTCATTAAACTAAGTAAACTAAACACAACGAAATGGTCGCTGACTCAGCATTGTGTTGATTACCAGCAGGTTAGTAACCAACGCTGATCTTCCGTCAGCTCCATTTTCTGACAATACGGACTCAACGAAACACTAATAAAAATAAAAATAGATACACGTTAAACTAAAAATAAACTAATCTAGAACACTCAGTTAACTAAAAATAGATTAAACTATATAATCAGAAATAAAATTACATCAGTAAGCAAATTATCTAAAAGCTAAACAATACATACTATAATAAATTTTTGTCCTATACTCTACTATACATAATATGGGTAATATTAAAAGGACTACTGTGTTTTTGTAACACTTGATGATCAATATATTAACACATATATAGTTATTAAATCGTATTCTGTATCGTATCGTATCGTATCGTTTTTATCGCATAACCTTTGATAAAGTTCAAAGTTCAAGTTCAAAGTTCAAAGTTTATTTATATATTACATAAAACATTACAGTATACACTAAGACGTTTTATGGTAATAAAAATAAATTATACAATTATAAAAAAAAAAAATTAATAAACTAAAGCAAATTATTTACACACAGTTAAAAACAATTTAGAGCTAATTATTAATAAACATTCTTCATAATATATAAAAAATACCATCAAATTATAAATATTAAACATAACAACAACAACAAGTTGGACTATACATATCAAAAAGTACAAAAACAGACAAAAAAAAACAAAAACAAATGAAATAAATATAATCTTCACCAAGGTAGGAGAGTACTTGGTTGTTCGCAGTACCTCAAACAATATTTTTCCAAATCGGGCCATTTGTTATGGAAAACATCGAAATTGTGTTATTAGAGCGTTGAGGTGACGTTGGGCTCGGCAGACTGCAGAGTCTTGACGGGCCTTTGTGCGTGCGGTTCTAGGCGCAAACAAAGGTATACGACCTGGACGAAATCTACAATGATTATCTGGTATATAAAGACGACTTACTTCACGATAAAGTGTTTGGTTTCTAAAGTTTCGCAAACATATGAAAAAAAAAGTTTATTTTTTAATTTTTGCGTTGGGGACATGTTTATTTACTCATTATTTTGTTTACTCATTATACTTTATTATCATACCCGTGAATTTTGTTTATGCTATCTTCAGTCAAATCAATTTGTTACTATGGTTATACGACAGCGCTTCAACAGAAGATAAAGATAAAGATCATTTATTTGCAGAAACATGTGTAAATGTATGTATGTTTTGCCAATTTCGGTGTACAAATTATGAGAAATGTCATGCAAGTCACTAAAATATAACCAAATAAGTTTTTAAATTAATGTCAAAATTAAATCAAATATCAATCAAGAAATGATTATAATAAAAATTAATAACTACAGTCATGTAAGTCCAAAGTCAAAGTTTATCATTTAAATAGTCGTCGATTTTATAATAACATTTGTAAATAAGCAATTTCAATGATTTTCTTTAAAATCCTCCTTGGTTTTAGGGTACAACCTAGACCAGCGCACAGGCAGCTGCTACAAGTTCCACCGGCGCGGAGTCACGTGGAAGCAAGCCTCCAGGACCTGCATGGCGGAAGGAGGCCACCTCGTCATCATCAACAGCGTGCTAGAGAGCACTGTCGTCAAAGATATCTACTCCAAGAACCCGGATAATTTGAGCACGTCGAAACAAGCCCAGTTTGCGTCAATCGGCATGTTTGATTACAATGATGGCGGGTCCTGGATGACTATACATGGTAAGCTGGGAATATTTCCTGTCTCTCCAAAATCTTCGCGTCCGCGTATACACGGTGTTTTTGTCTAGAAGATTTTATACCGGACAAAGATTTCTGCTGAATTAAACCATAGGTTAAGAGTTATGAAAGTAGGCAATATTTAAAATGCTCTTGCTAAACCAATGCTAAGTTTTATGAATTTTGAAAAGAATCTTGGTGCGTGTTACAAGTTTTAAAGTAACCCCATTTTTTATATTAATAACAATTATTTTCACAATTCAAACAGCTTTAAACAGTATTCTGTTGTTAAATTTTTTGTCGATCAAAATTAGGGAATTTATTCTACTTTTTTTGCACAGAAGACTCATGTGGCTATATTATTCTAGGTGAGACGTTGGGCGAAGCAGGCTACGAAGGCTGGTCCAGTGGCCAGCCCAATAACGCCACCCAGCCCGAGGGGGAATTCTGCGGGGTCACCAACAAGACTGGCTACCTTTTCGACGCGCCGTGCAGTTGGGTTATCCCCTTCATATGCGAGAAACCACCGGAGTCTTTGGAAGAGGAAGAAGAATATAAATAATATGGATAGATGATAGGATATAAGTTGCTGGTTTGTCTTTGACTTCATTTACACATATACCTTCCTTAGTCTTTCTAACAGGTCTCCCGCAATACAGGCTTGCCTCGTGCGGGCACCGCTGCTAAGTGAAATTGTAACGTGTGTGTTGATAAATGAATATTTTTGTATTTTTTTTTATATGTACATGTCTATTATATTAAGTATAATTATCATATGTCTAGTAAACGTAACAAAAGCTTAGAAAACTAACTATCTAACCACGGGGCTAGATGTTGTTGTGTGGATTATCTGAAAATATTTATTTTATATCTATAATTTCATTTTTAAAAGAAGATACAATCACAGAGCAAAATACTGTACCTGTAAAAAGTACATATTAACATATTTATACATGTAATAAATTTGGAATCATAGTGGGGGAATCGCAGATGTCTATAACACAGGCTTTTCTAGTCTAGCGTAGACATCTACGGCTCACCATATTCAATCTAGATTGCACTAATTTATTTTTCATAGTTTGTAATTTGATTTTAAGGTTGATTGTAAATGGTGATTTACGTGAAAGTATTTTATTTGTGGAAATAAATAAATTATTATTAATTATTATTATTATCTATCTCTCGTACCCTTGAATTCGTATTCCTGTTTCTGTTATTATTTAAGTTAAAATACGAAATGAGTTTCTTAATCAATTAAACACGTAATAAAAAAAAAGAAAGCCTCTTGGACGTTAGATTATCATGAGATGTTTACCAATAAAATATTGATATTGATATCCCTTGCAGGTAACTTACATTATACGTGACAACAATATTTTAAATATCATGTTCTTTAAATATATTAACTAGATCACTTTCTTATGTTTTATTTCAATGACATGCTCAGTAATAACAAGTTGGAACATATAAGAGTATGTACAAAGACAACGCGTATCGCTAAAGTACATTCAACATTGGGAGCTTCGGTTTCACAGACAAAGTAACGAAAAAATATAAATATTTCGTCTTTATTTCGGTACATAAATGAAAATACGACAGTAGATAAACTTCGGCTTAGGACTTTGGCAAGTGGTCAAAACTTAATTCCACGTGGACTTCCTTCCATGAAACGTATATCTTAATTTTTGTACCTATGGCGCCATTGTCTTTAAGATAAAGATAAAGAGAGCTTTATTGTAAAATTGTGTACTAATAATACAATTTTATATGACTCGTGATGTTTGTGTTCTAAGATCTCGTCTTACAATCAGCGCACCTCCGCGCTCTAAGTATGTTGTTGCATTATGCTGAGGCCTTTTGGCACATCTCACAAAATGTTGTTGTTATTTGTTATTTTTCCTTGTTTTATTGTATTTTGTGTTTTGATGTGTCAATAAATGTTTCTCTCTCTCCCTCTCTCTCTCTCTCTATATATATATATGACGGCGTGACGTCCTGGTTCTTCATTGTAGTGCGTTTGTAGTAGCATAGAATCAACTTAAAATGTCCGATGGCGTGAGCGGGGCGCTCACGCCACTCGATCGCGCGATGTTTACTTGCGGCCGGTACCGGTCGGTGTCAGCCGACCGGTCTAACAGCCAATCGGGTGGCCGCAGGTGGAGGGGTTGTTTACGAATTGCACTGCTATTAAAAGTACCGTTCCAATAGTCCGGGAGACATTCTTTCTTTGGCTTCTGCTCTGTGCAAACGCTGTCGGAGTTATTAGTTGACTTTATCTATATCTCTGTTAAACTGAGCCTCAGATTATTTGTGTGATTAATACTGTTCGATTAATCCCGTAATTGGTTATTATTCAATAATATAATCTGTTTAAATCACTATGTCAAAACCTTTCACCTACATATATATATATATGACGGCGTGACGTCCTGGTTCTTCATTGTGGTGCATTTGTACCGAGTGGAAGTAGCATAGAATCAACTTAAAATGTCCGATGGCGTGAGCGGGGCGCTCACGCCACTCGATCGCGCGATGTTTACCTGCGGCCGGTACCGGTCGGTGTCAGCCGACCGGTCTAACAGCCAATCGGGTGGCCGCAGGTGGAGGGGTTGTTTACGAGTTGCACCGCTATTTAAAGTACAGTTCCAATAGTCCGGGAGTCATTCTTTCTTTGGCTTCTGCTCTGTGCAAACACTCTCGGAATTACTAGTTGACTTTATCTATATCTTTGTTAAACTGAGCCTCAGATTATTTGTGTGATTGATATTGTTCGTTTAATCCCGTAATTGGTTATTATTCAATGATATAATCTGTTTAAATCACTATGTCAAACGTTTTACCTACATCAGAAGTGGGATATCCGCTTCCACAACCTCCTGACATTATTAATAATTTTTTCGTCAATGTTCCTAATTTAAAATAAATTTGATAGACTCAAACAAAATTTTATGGACGCCTCCATAAAGATTAGACATTGTTAAAAGTAAAATTCAAGATTTACTTGATGCCAATCTTATCTGGGAAAGTTACCCGCCTTTCTCAAGCCAAATCTTATAATTAAAAAAAAATGGAACGAACTTAATGTGTGTAGATAACCTTAGCTTAGCAGCTTAGAGCTTAACAGAAATACGCAACTCGATAGTTATCCACTTCCGTTAATTAATGATCAACTCGATAAGTTGCATGGCGCTAATTACTTGTAAAAGTTATGGGACAATCCTCATCAAATAAATAAAAAAAAAAAACGAATAATTGATTGCTAAAGGGAAAAAAGAACAGTTCCGGTCTAGCATTGGTATTAATCCAGGCCAGTTTTTAACTGAAGGGATCACAAAAAAAAAATACAGATAGTTGCTAAAGGGAAAAAAGAACAGTTCCAGTCTAGCATTCGTACTAATCCAGGCCAGTTCTCAACTGAAGGGATTGTAAAAGATGATTTTAAATAAGATTAATATTGTAGTGTTAAAGGGTGTTTTACTGGGACAGCCGTCTGAAGGGTCCAATATACCAGTCCAGAACATAGTATAGTATGTTGTCAGGATAATCGAGCACTAACGATTATTATTTTGTAGTGTTAAAGGGTGTTTTACTGGGACAGCCGTCTGAAGGGTCCAATATACCAGTCCAGAATATAGTATAGTATGTTGTCAGGATAATCGAGCACTAACGATTATTATTTTCACTTACAGATTATTTTAACTGAGCCTACGCGAACGAGGACGTTCGCAAGTCAGAATGGCAGTGACGGCGTGACGTCCTGGTTCTTCATTGTGGTGCATTTGTACCGAGTGGAAGTAGCATAGAATCAACTTAAAATGTCCGATGGCGTGAGCGGGGCGCTCACGCCACTCGATCGCGCGATGTTTACCTGCGGCCGGTACCGGTCGGTGTCAGCCGACCGGTCTAACAGCCAATCGGGTGGCCGCAGGTGGAGGGGTTGTTTACGAGTTGCACCGCTATTTAAAGTACAGTTCCAATAGTCCGGGAGTCATTCTTTCTTTGGCTTCTGCTCTGTGCAAACACTCTCGGAATTACTAGTTGACTTTATCTATATCTTTGTTAAACTGAGCCTCAGATTATTTGTGTGATTGATATTGTTCGTTTAATCCCGTAATTGGTTATTATTCAATGATATAATCTGTTTAAATCACTATGTCAAACCTTTTACCTACATATATCTAATATAAATTTTTAACTTTATTGCAACACCAATAATATAAAACAACAGAACAATGCTTTAGAACTAAAAAACATGTAAATAATAATGTACATAAACCTTTTATGTTTTTTTACAAAGTGATAATCCCCACTTATAGGTTGAAACTAATATTTTAAATTTGTGTATCGACGTGGGTTCGAGTCCGAAATTTAGAATATTAATTGTACATAGAGTTTTTAAATTAATAAATAGAATGGGATATCAACAATGTTTATCCATTTTGGGATATGTATTAAAGTACCAGTTTTTATATATGCTTTTAGATACAGAAATTATTAATATCCATGTGAGAATTTAAAAAGCTCAATGGATATTAATAATTTCTGTATCTAAAAGCATGTATAAAAAATGGTACTATAATACATATCCCAAAATGGATAATGGATAATGGCTAAGTGGCAGACACTCGACTTTCAGTCCGGAGGTCGTGGGTTCAAACCCCGCCACGCACCTCTGGATTTTTCATCTTGAGAAATTTATGTGCGCTTTAAACACGTGCTTTAACGGTGATGGCAAACATCGTGAGGAAACCGGCAATACTGATAACTTTAAAAAGATTTGAAGGACATGTGACATTCACCAACCCGCACTTTGCCAGCGTGGTGAATTAAGGCCTAATCTCTCTCGTCAAGAGAGAAGTCCCTGTGTCCCAGCAGTGGGAACGTTAAAAGGGTGATGGTGATGAATTTAAAATTTTGCTTATCTAATTAATAAGAGCTATAGATATATGATTTCAATAGAAACTTAATATGAAACAAACATTAACCTTATTAAATAGGTTCTAGGTATAAGTCAAATTTGCAAGTACGTATGTGAATCGAGTACAAACAGAACAATCTTAAGTCCTTACGATACAAAAACAGGTGGTTTTTTTTACTCATTTTATAATAGAAGATTGAAAAGCTTTGCGCTTTCGATATTCGACTACAATAGACACCTGTGCAAATTGGCAACACTCCAACTTATTAAATGTCCTCGTTTTCCCGATATTATCTAGATAACGCAAATTTTATGCATCCTCTTAAAACATTATAATTTCTTTATAAAAAAAAAAATATAATTTAAAAAAGCTTTTGTCATTTACTGGGAAAACATCTATGTTCGTGCCAAAATTGATCCAAATCTTTACTCGCAATTATTGATGTTCCCATGGAAACTGATATTTTACCGAGGTATAATATATGCCTATATAGCCTTTATGTAAGCTACATTATAGAAAAGATTCATCTAAATCCCTTTAGTAGTTTATGCGAGAAAGACCAACAAACACACTTACACACTAACGTCCTCAAACTTTTGCGTTTATAGTATCAGTAGGATATATGTTCATGTGAAACAAGACTGGGTGGCTATTGCTAGTCAAATGTTCTGCCCTTATTTATATCGTTTGTTGAAATGTTATCGAACAATTAATAATTACCTGAATGCCAGGTTTCGCGCGGTTCACGGCAAAAACTTTGCTAATGAGTTTAGTTCTAGTTATTTGAGCCGCAACGTAAACGCACCACCCCGCCCAACTTCGATATCTGTCGCAATCTATTGAATTGTTGTTTAAACACCCTACATATTCATTGCCCGGATATCACATGGCCGGGATCATAAAATCCAGATCGGGAAATCGGAAGGTGCATTCCAGTAACCTAGTTGTACTATCTTCAAGTAAACACGGCATTATAGTGCCTCTTGATCGTATATAAACATACAATATCAACACCATATTAACGTTGCAACTGCTAGGACACAGGGACTTCTCTCTTGGCAAGAGAGTTTAGGCCTTAATTCACCACGCTGGCCAAGTGGAGGTTGGTGAACATCACACGTTCGCCAAACTTTTTTTAAAGTTCTTAGAACATGCCGGATCTTATATCTATACTAATATTATAAAGAGGAAAGGTTTGATTTTTTGTTTGTTTGTTTGTTTGTTTGTTTGTTTGTTTGTCTCGAATAGGCTCTGAAACTACTGCACCGATTTAAAAAATTCTTTCACCATTCGAAAGCTACACTATCCCTGAGTGACATAGGCTATATTTAGTTTTCAAAAATAATATGATTCCTTACCAAACTCCGATAATGTAACCCATGGTGAAAAAAAAAGAACCTAAAATCTTTTTTAATGGCGAATGCTGCGAAAACTATTGAATATATAACAAAGTGATGTATTACAACTTTGTAGAACTTATCATTATCTACAAAAAACGTCTTTACATCATATCTCTAACTATTATAGTTTTGTGACAATAAGCGAATTAAAAAAAAAAAAACCTAAAATCTTTATTTAATCGCGAATGCTGCGAAAACTATTGAATATATAACAAAGTGATGTGTTACAACTTTGTAGAACTTAGCATTATCTACAAAAAACGTCGTTACATCATATCTCTAACTATTATAGTTTTGTGACAATAAGCGGGGTTAAGATCACGAAATAATCTGCCGCGTCGCGTCGTCGGCATCCTACTGGATGGTCGTGTGCGGAAATAAAAAAATTGTCGCTTTATAATATTTTGTCGCTTAGTTAGTAGTTAATTATTCGTTAACAGGTAACTAATCCCATTCAAAAAGTTATTTTCAGAACTAAACCCTAGCATATAGCATAGATATTGTACATATCGTCGGTTGCAGGTTCAATTGGGTTAACCACCAAAACACGTAAAATAAGTTAAGTATACAGTTTTATTTAGTTTTTTCTGCTCTTTCGAATAGCATAATAATAGAATTCAAGCTTTAAAAAAATACAGTTACGCTACACATTTTAATTGTGAATTTTACAGACTTCCGTCGAAATTATGTTGTAACTGAGTAGGTATGTGATCCATTTACATAAGTCGAATTGTTGTATTCCTATGACCGAAGAAGGTTAAGTTGGTGTATGTATTTTGGCAAACCAGTATTGCTCTTACACTAATTCTTAGCTTGAACGAAAAATTATAACCACACATACACACCAATATAAAACCAACTTTCTTCAAAAAACTAACGTTACACCAATTTACCCGAACCAAGTTTATGTTTGGTGTCGGTTACACCAATTTGAACATTGCAATCAATAGTATGTTTTCTCTTACCTTAATCTTCTTATAAATAATAAATCTAAATTTAAAATATAAGAAAAACCCCCGATTCGGTTCCTTCAATTTCCGTAAAAGTAAAACACCATAATAATGTGTAATGTGCACGCAATGCGCTTTCATTTGATACCCCACTCGAGATTTTAGCAGATTTTCGGTTTTCCTTCCCCACTCTAACCCCCACAATTTTTAAACGGCACAACCGATTTTCATGAAACATGTCTAAGAGAACTCGCGCCAGACTCACCTTTTAAATAAAAAAACTAAGTTGAAATCGCTTTATCCGTCCGGGAGCTATGATGTCCCAGACAGATAGACACGTCAAACAATGACACCCCTCTTTTTTTGTCGGGGGTTAAAAATGAATCGCAAAATGTGTTGCTAAGCGCATAACTCAACAACGCCTATACCAATTTAGCCAATTTATTTTTTAAAATTGTTGTTGGAGTTTAAGGATAGTTTTTACGGCGAGAAAAAATCGAATAATATTGAAACAATTTTGTATAATTACCCGTGCAAAGCCGGGGCGTGCCGCTAGTAGTACAATATATTTCGGTTTTTTTGGTTGCGAGCTGACATGTTGCAAGACGGCAAGATCCATCCCCATCATCTATGATGGCAAGCGGTCTACCGCTTGCTTGTAAAAGGTGGTCTGATAATTAAATTAGAACGAGACATTCCTATCTTATCATAATAATAATGATCCCTTTTAAGTCGCATCTGATCAATGATCAGATGGGAACTTTTTAGAATTATTTTTATTCCCAACGTATCATACTTTTTTATTCTCGTGTCTCATGTAACTAAGCAATAATAAGTGTATATATAGATACTAATTTGTTCTACTGTACCTACTACCTCTAATCTATTTTTTTTATAAATATGCATGCATTATAGTAGTCTATATCTATATCTATACTAATATTATAAAGAGGAAAGATTTGTACCTATTTTTGTATGTTTGTATGTTTGTAATGAATAGGCTCATAAAGTACTGGGCCGATTTAAAAAATTCTTTCACCAATAGAATGCTACATTCTTCCAAATTGACATAGGCTACATTTCATTTTGAAAAAAATTAGGGATCCTTGGTAAAATTTGAACAATGTAACCGAAGGAAAAGCCACTTGAACGTCCTCTGGCACTTTTGTGCCACAAAATTTTATGCCGACTTACGTCCATGGTACTAAAAGGCCACACGTAGTTTTAGCTCTTTTGGTTTCGGATTTATTTATTATCTATTATGCCAAGCTGCTACTGTCAATGTCAGATGTCATTGTCAATAATTATTCTACCAGATTCCAATTAGAAAAACCCATACCTGGCAACAAAAATTATGAAAAAAAAATATTTTGTCAATAAAGTGAGAGAAATTTTCCGTGATTTTGCGAAGTTAATTTCTTTGTGCTTTACTTGTGATTTCTGTATTAAAATTATATATATTATTGAAAAGACTAGACCCCAACCCCGTTAAAACGGTACCAAAATAATAATTAAATATTCAGACGAAGTATCTATATAAATAAAAATGAATTGTTGTTCGTAAGTCTGATTAAAACTCGAGAACGGCTGAACGGATTTATCTTATTCTAGTCTAGAAATGTTCGTGGAGGTCTAGGGAAGGTTTAAAAGGCGAGTAAAAATCGAATAATTGCCGGGGAAAAAAATTGAATAAAAACCCGCGCGAAGCCGGGGCGGGCCACTAGTTTTAAATAAATTTATCGAAATAGGTCTCCAAATCAGTCTAAAAATGCTACCATCCTATGTTTGATATTTTTTTAGTATATGAAGATGTAGGTACGATGATTCATATTATTATTCAAGTTTATAATAATTATAATAAAGAACATAAATAGGTACATTTTTGGTTTTGAAATAGGTTTAGTACTTTTTATGTGATAAATAGTTTTAACGGAAAAAACGCGCAGCGTGTCACGCACCGCTCGAACTAACACCAGCTTTAGTAACTGAAATTATCACATTAAAATAACACGATAAAACTATTATCAGACAGGAAATTAATTTGTCAGTATGTTTACCGTATTTTCGAGGTCACAACCTTAAAAAAAAGGTCACTGAACGACGATAATATCGTTACTTTATTGCTAGTCGGATAGTTAGTAACAAAATAATTAATATAAAGATGAGTAGCCGGACAAATGAATTTGAAATGAAATTTCTTAATTGCTTGAAATATGGTTTACATAGGTGTCAGGTTATTTATACAGTTCTACATACTTTTTAATTCAGATTTGACATGCATTAACGATGTATGGTATGGGATTAAAGGAAAAAAATAATAATATTAGTAAATATTGAGTATTCATGATTAGTTGGTTACGTATACAATAATTATTTAAAGAACAGAGTTCCTTTGATGATGATGATGATCTCTCATCAGGAAGCTAGGGCTCTGTGATATTTCCCTCACGCAAAAAATAAAAAATATTAACAAAATTCATTTATAAAACGTTTAAAATAGGTATGGAATACCATGAGCCTGAAATAGAGTAATCCTGTATCTCAAGCTAAAAGACATAAACAATTGGGTAGCCACTCTAACGTCCAGCGCCCGCGGCGTAACTAGGGACTAACGTCCCAGCGCGCGTTACGCGCGCCGAGCGTGAAAAAGGCCGTGTTTTTTCCGTTAAAACTATTTATCACATAAAAAGTACTAAACCTATTTCAAAACCAAAAATGTATTTATTTTCTTTATTATAATTATATAAACTTGAATAATAATATGAATCATCGTACCTACATCTTCATTTACTAAAAAATTATCAAAAATAGGATGGTAGCATTTTTAGACTGATTTGGAGACCTATTTTGATAAATTTATTTAAAATACTTCCTCTGAACATTTAATTATTATTTTGGTACCGTTTTAACGGGGTTAGAGTCTAGTTTTTTCAATAACATATTTAATTTTAATACAGATATCACAAGTAAATCATAAAGAAATTAACTTGCGAAAAATAGGAAAATGGCGGAAAATTTCTCTCACTTTATTGTCAAAATAATTTTTTTTTCATAATTTTTGTTGCCAGGTATGGGTTTTTCTAATAAGAATTTAGTAGAATAATTATTGACAATGACATCTGACATTGACACTAGCAACTTGTCTTATTAGAAAATGAAGAAAATCCGAAATAAAAAAACCAAAAACTCGTGTGGCACTCTAGTACCATGGACGTAAGTCGGCATAAAGTTTTGTGGCACTACAGTACCACTGGACGTTCAAGTGGGTAGATAAACAAACTAATAAGTAATATTTCTGAAAACATAAATTTAATAAAAAAAAATGTGACAAATTTAAATAATAAGTACTAATCGTAACATAAACTGTGCAGCTGAGTTTGCAAAAAATAGATTATGGTAGGTAAAACTGTTTTAGTAAATGTTGCACTATTAGGTACGTAACCATTAACTTGACTCGATCGTGTCCTCAAGCTTCTTCCGGTCCATTCCAGTCAATGCCACCTCCTCGACTGTGCGAATCCGGATGCTGGGAGGACGGCCTGTCTTCCTTTTCCCAAGAGCTTAACTACGTGAGACCTTGCTTCGATGCGTCGTCCCCCCTTATATCGAGACACCCCCTGTGTCTCGATAAGGGGGGGGGGGGCGCAAAACATCACCTATCCAGCGCCATTTCCTCCATAATATTAATATGATAATAAATAAAAAAAACGAATTAGCCGATAGATTAGCTGAGTTGGGACCTTTTTGTAACTAAATAATTGCTTTATCTCAATTAAATTATATTTTATATTATTTCATTAATTTTTATTTCATGTGACACAATTGTAATTTCTTTAGCTATATTTTTGTTTGTTTTATTATTATTTGTCTGTTTATTGAATATATATGACATTCCAATATATTTTAGTTACAAACAAAATTTCTTGATGTGAGTTTTGATTATTTTACGGACCGGAATGATGGCCAAAACAAAGTAGGTATTTTTATGAATATGCGAGAAATAAACTCAGATAAGAGTGTCGGTTTGGCGGTTAAGATAAAAGGAGCTTGCATGAGAAATCGTACATTATTCCAGTAGTGAAGTCTTTGGGAACGATACTAATAATCCGTCGAAAATGATTGTAACGTGGCTAGTTTTGTTATTATTGGCGTATTGTTCCGATGCTTCTGGTAAGTGTTAGAATAAATATAATATTATTATTATATTATATATAATGTTTATTTTAAAATAAATTAAATAATATAATAGACACATATTACATATTTTTATTGTACCTACATATTAAGAAAGAAAGTGCTTGCTGAACATACCGCTATCTCTTACGCCGCAATCGATAGTTACACACAGTTAGTCAATCGATTTCAAAACGGCGATCTTTTTCACTTTATAATTTTATTTAACTCGACACTATCAAATTGTCGCTTCAAGCGCAGAGTCCAATTACAAGAAATTGAATTGAATTGAGGCAGTCAATCATAAACTGGTTGTACACGCTACGGCGTTGCTCGCGTCTTGGGTCTTGCTTACATTTTGCGATTAATTTTTATACTAATAGTAAACCTTTTTTAAACAGGTGCAAGGTTCAGATCCGACTATACGTATAGTTATAGAGCTGAAGGTTGGTTGAAACTGCACGAGGTGCCACAAACATGGAGAACCGCTCAACTTGTTTGTCATGATGAAGGTACATTTAATAAATAAATATATATTTCCGGGCATTTATTGTAATAACTAGCTTTACATGCCAACAACGTATTTTGCCGTGATAAAAAGTAGCCCTTATTCGATAAATGGAGCATCTAATCATCATCACTTCTACTAGTTTTGTATACCATCTCCCCGTGAGTATAATTGAATAACTCATGTGGAAATACCTAAATGGTACCAAAACCTACGCAAAAACACAAAAGGAGTCAATGAACCCGTGAGTTTAGGCCTTAATTCACCACGCTGGCCGAGTGCGGGTTGGAGAATGTCAATGCCCTTCAAATTCTTTATAGTTCTCAGAACATGCCGATTTCCTCACGATGTTTTCATTCACCTTTAAAGCACGTGTTTAAAGCGCATTCACGCATAAATTTCATCTAATGTTGAAATAATTTTTGAGGAACCATTGTTTTTGAGATTAACTCGTTCGAACAAATTATTAAACATACTCTGGAGCGGATTTATAATACTATTAGTAATAAATAATATGAAATTTTTAGTCAACAACATAATATTAAACTGATAAATCAACTACTTTTTGAAGTTTCTTTTTTCTCACAATTATGTTTAGTTTATTGTTTAAAATACGGGCGTCTTAATATTTCACTAATAAATATTTTTGAATCAAACCTAGCAACAATATTTCTTTTTTTAGGAGCCGTGCTAGCTTCGCCTCTCTCCTTCAAGCTGAAAGATGCAATACTAGACTTTTTGAAACGAGAGTCTGTTGATCGTATCTTCACAGGAGTTCACGATTCTTTGTCAAAGGGAATGTTTGCTTCTATAGAAGGTATATTCATATTTAAAAATATTTTACAAAAGCGAGATGATATTTTATGGCTATATATTATTTGATATCTATTGGAATTAATATTTTTCATCAAAATTATAACACAGGGCGTTATACAAGGTAAGTCAAGTTTTACAATTCAGAATCAATATAAACAATACAATGATTTATCACAAAATCTCATACCTATACAAATAATAATAAAAAATAATAATTACAAATTATAGAGTCAGGAAGTATAAATTCAATGTCATAATAATTAATTAAAATAAAAAAATTCAATGTCTATTATTAAAATTGGGTAAATTTATTACAACTACTCATATTTTCATTAATACTATAAAACGCATGGCTTTTAAAAAAATCTTAGAGTATTTTTAAATGTAATAAAATTATCAATTTGTTTGATATTTAAAGTCAACAATGGATTGCGATGCGAATGATATTTGCCCAGAAGTGAAACAATAAGCATCGGATGACGAAAATTATCGGACTTGCTTAAGCGGTCGTTAACAAAACTTCAAATTCGACTACTCTACAATTTCGACTATTCTACAGTTGTAGAATAGTCGAAATTGTAGAGTAGTCGAATTAAGTTAGAAGTTAGAAGTTTCTACGCGAGAGAACATCAAAATTGGGTATTTTTTCAGGCGTTCCATTCTCCAGGCTGGCGATAGAGTGGTCAGCAGGCGAGCCCAATAACTTGGACAACTCCGAGAGCTGCCTCGCGATGGACGTCTCTAACAACGGTACCATGAGCGATGTCAAATGCACAGCTGTTTTCCCGTTCGTTTGCTACAGAAAGCGCACAAAAGCTTTGCTCTTCAATATTTGTGGAACCCATGATATTGGTAAGTCCTTTCTGATTTATAATGCCTGAGGGTAATATAGTACATGGGAGTCTTTCGCTATCCAAGAATATAAAATAAAAAAATTAATAAAAAAATATTCGGTTTGTAAAGCTTACTTGCTAAATTATTACTATAACAATACATTAAACTAAGTAAACTAAACACAACGAAATGGTCGCTGACTCAGCATTGTGTTGATTACCAGCAGGCTAGTAACCAACGCTGATCTTCCGTCAGCTCCATTTTCTGACAATACGGACTCAACGAAACACTAATAAAAATAAAAATAGATACACGTTAAACTAAAAATAAACTAATCTAGAACACTCAGTTAACTAAAAATAGATTAAACTATATAATTAGAAATAAAATTACATCAGTAAGCAAATTATCTAAAAGCTAAACAATACATACTATAATATATTTTTGTCCTATACTCTACTATACATAATATGGGTAATATTAAAAGGACTACTGTGTTTTTGTAACACTTGATGATCAATATATTAACACATATATAGTTATTAAATCGTATTCTGTATCGTATCGTATCGTATCGTTTTTATCGCATAACCTTTGATAAAGTGTTTGGTTTCTAAAGTTTCGCAAACATATGAAAAAAAACGTTTATTTTTTAATTTTTGCGTTGGGGACATGTTTATTTACTCATTATTTTGTTTACTCATTATACTTTATTATCATACCCGTGAATTTTGTTTATGCTATCTTCAGTCAAATCAATTTGTTACTATGGTTATACGACAGCGCTTCAACAGAAGATAAAGATAAAGTTCATTTATTTGCAGAAACATGTGTAAATGTATGTATGTTTTGCCAATTTCGGTGTACAAATTATGAGAAATGGCATGCAAGTCACTAAAATATAACCAAATAAGTTTTTAAATTAATGTCAAAATTAAATCAAAAATCAATCAAGAAATGATTATAATAAAAATTAATACCTACATGTTAGTCCAAAGTCAAAGTTTATCATTTAAATAGTCGTCGATTTTATAATAACATTTGTAAACAAGCAAATTCTTTAATTTATATTTAAACTCATTATTTTTAAAAAACAATGATTTTCATTAAAATCCTCCTTGGTTTTAGGGTACAACCTAGACCAGCGCACAGGCAGCTGCTACAAGTTCCACCGGCGCGGAGTCACGTGGAAGCAAGCCTCCAGGACCTGCATGGCGGAAGGAGGCCACCTCGTCATCATCAACAGCGTGCTAGAGAGCACTGTCGTCAAAGATATCTACTCCAACAACACGGATAATTTGATCACGTCGAAACAAGCCCAGTTTGCGTCAATCGGCATCTTTGATTACAATGATGGCGGTTCCTGGATGACTATACATGGTAAGCTGGGAATATTTCCTGTCTCTCCAAAATCTTCGTGTCCGCGTATACACGGTGTTTTTGTCTAGAAGATTTTATACCGGGCAAAGATTTCTGCTGAATTAAACCATAGGTTAAGAGTTATGAAAGTAGGCAATATTTAAAATGCTCTTGCTAAACCAATGCTAAGTTTTATGAATTTTGAAAAGAATCTTGGTGCGTGTTACAAGTTTTAAAGTAACCCCATTTTTTATATTAATACCAATTATTTTCACAATTCAAACAGCTTTAAACAGTATTCTGTTGTTAAATTTTTTGTCGATCAAAATTAGGGAATTTATTCTACATTTTTGCACAGAAGACTCATGTGGCTATATTATTCTAGGTGAGACGTTGGGCGAAGCAGGCTACGAAGGCTGGTACAGTGGCCAGCCCAATAACGCCACCCAGCCCGAGGGGGAATTCTGCGGGGTCACCAACAAGACTGGCTACCTTTTCGACGCGCCGTGCAGTTGGGTTATCCCCTTCATATGCGAGAAACCACCGAAGTCTTTGGAAGAGGAAGAAGAATATAAATTATATGGATACTTAGATGATAGGATATAAGTTGCTGGTTTGTCTTTGACTTCATTTACACATATACCTTTCTTAGTCTTTCTAACAGGTCTCCCGCAATACAGGCTTGTCTCGTGCGGGCACCGCTGCTAAGTGAAATTGTAACGTGTGTGTTGTTTAAATATATTTGTATTTTTTTCATATAAGAGTATGTACAAAGACAACGCGTATCACTAAAGTACATTCAACAATGGGAACTTCCGTTTCACAGACAAAGTAACGAAAAAATTTTAAATATTTCGTCTTTATTTCGGTACATAAATGAAAATACGACAGTAGATAAACTTCGGCTTAGGACTTTGGCAAGTGGTCAAAACTTAATTCCACGTGGACTTCCTTCCATGAAACACGTATATCTTAATTTATGTACCTATGGCGCCATTGTCTTAAAGATAAAAAGAGCTTTATTGTAAAATTGTGTACAAACAATACAATTTTATAATGAATCGTGATGTTTTTGTTCTAAGGGCTCGTCTGAAAATCAGCGCACCTCCGCGCTCTAAGTGTGGGGTTGCATTATGCTGAGGCCTTTTGGCACATCTCACAAAATGTTGTTGTTATTTGTTATTTTCCCTTGTTTTATTGTATTTTGTGTTTTGATGTGTCAATAAATGTTTATATCTAATATAAATTGTTATCTTTTTTTCAACACCAATAATATAATACAACAGAACAATGATTAAGAACTAAAATACATGTAAATAATAATGTATCTTTTATGTTTTTTACAAAGTGATAAACCCCACTTATAGGTTGAAACTAATATTCTAAATTTGTGTATCGACGTGGGTTCGAGTCCCGCATCTTGCTCTGGTAAGCTACGTGTTACTTCGTCTAATTTTTTTTTTGTACACAAATTTAGAATATTAAATGTACATAGAGTTTTTAAATTAATAAATAGAATGGGATATCAACAATGTTTAGGGATATGTATTACAGTACCAGTTTTTACACATGCTTTTAGATACGTAAACTTAAACAACGAAATGATTAATATACATGTGAGAATTTAAAAAGCCGTGTTGGCTAAGTGGGAGGACACTCGACTTTCATTCTGAAGGTCGTGGGTTCAAACCTCGCCACGCATCCCTGGATTTTTCTACTTTGGAAATTTATATGCGCTTTAAACACGTGCTTTAACGGTGAAGGCAAACATCGTGAAGAAACCGGCATGTTCTGATAACTTTAAAAAGAGTTTGAAGGACATGTGACATTCACCAACCCGCACTTGGCCAGCGTGGTGAATTAAGGCCTAATCTCCCTCGACAAGAGAGAAGTCCCTGTGTCCCAGCAGTGGGAACGTTAATAGGGTGATGGTGATGAATTTAAAGTTGAATTAATCTAGTAAGAGCTAAATATATAATATGATTTCAATAGAAACTTAATATGAAACAAACATTTACCTTATTAAATAGTTTCTAGGTATAAGTCAAATTTGCAAGTACGCATGTGAATCGAGTGCAAACAGAACAATCTTGTCGTTACGATACAAAAACAGGTGGTTTTTTTTTACTCATTTTATTATAGAAGATTGAAAAGCTTTGCGCTTTCGATATTCGACTACAATAGACAGACACCTGTGCAAATTGGCAACACTCCAACTTATGTAATGTCCTCGTTTTCCCGATATTATCTAGATAACGCAAATTTTATGCATCCTCGAAAAAAATTATAATTTCTTTCTAAAAAAAAAATATAATTAAAATAGCTTTTGTCATTTACTGGGAAAACATCTTTGTTCGTGCCATAATTGATCCAAATCTTTACTCGCAATTATTGATGTTCCCATGGAAACTGGTATTTTACCGGGGTATAATATATGCCTATATAGCCTTTATGTAAGCTACATTATAGAAAAGATTCATCTAAATCCCTTCAGTAGTCTATGCGAGAAAGACCAACAAACACACTTACACACTAACGTCCTCAAACTTTTGCGTTTATAGTATCAGTAGGATATATGTTCATGTGAAACAAGACTGGGTGGCTATTGCTAGTCAAATGCTCTGCCCTTATTTTAATATCGTTTGTTGAAATGTTATTGAACAATTAATAATTACCTGAATGCCAGGTTTCGCGCGGTTCACGGCAAAAACTTTGCTAATGAGTTTAGTTCTAGTTATTTGAGCCGCAACACACTGGCAACTTAGTGATTGTCCACTAGTCAGATAATTATGGTTAGAGGTATGTATTTCTAAAAGGTAGGTTACTTTAACACTTATTGCGGTTAAAAAATCTGGAACTTGAAATCAGAAAAAACTTCGAAAGATTTTCGGTCCGAAGCTCCGTAGTTTTTGTCGTTTCAAAGTGACTTTATAATTTTTCTTATACAAAAATGTTTGCACTTTAAAGGTAAGTATTGAAATAAGGCAAGAGAAGAGACGACTCTGTGTCCCGTCACTAAAATCAGGGTGATTTTGCTCTACTTTTTACAAAAAAAAAACATAAGGAAACCTGGATCTGGTGGTGGAAACCTGAAGAAATTGAGGGAAACTCTTGAAAAATTTGTCTTTCCGACTTGTGTGTTCCTTAATAGTATTCAATATAATGATTTTTAAAGTCCTTTTATTAATTATATTGGCACCAACTTCAAAATTATTAAATACTTAATTATTTAATTGTTTATGTTTCTTTTAATTATCACTTATAATGTCGAAATGATTTGTAAAGTTAATTTATTTTTTACATTTCAGTTTCCGTTTTGAAGTTGGTTTAATTTTTGGCAAAAAAGTTTTATTAAAAATGGCGTCTTGTTTGCACGAACCATTGCTGTTACCTTCCAAGTCAGTATTTCCAAAGGCAGCTCCAATTTAAATTTATGCCAAGTCCCTGTTTAGTTCTGCGTTAACTGTTAATAAATTAAGGTGGTGGAACTTCAAATCCTTCTGAATATTCAAATGCAGGCACAACACTGTAGCTTTGTCCGACAGATCTGTTCTGATTCGAGTTTCATTGAGTTGTATCGAGACGTACTTTGGTTGTGTTTTGTCATTTGGCTAAAATAGATCAGCGGGCTACATTCATGTATTGGCGCGCTAAGATCATCGTAAACGGGTATAAGCGATGTTCTAGTCTACATTAACGGACAATGATTTTTGTCGCTTTGCGTGCTATAAGATTTTTTAAGTTACGTAATGATAGACTACTTTGCGTTGCAACAATGTACACACATCGCGTTGCCACGGATTTTACCGTGGGCCGCAAATGGTATCTGATGGCGCTTTTCCACAAAAGATTTATTAGGTATGCTACGTTTGACATCTACCAATCTATTCAAAACATAATCATAGTACTATTTCACTCACAGAAATTTAACTTACACTTAAACGTTTTACTCACGTGTTTATGATATTCCGACGTTTCTGTGCTTCAAGGAGGAGTGCGAAATGCAGACGATAATATTTTTTGAATCATTGTGAGAAGATTATTATTGGATAAATCATACTACAATCTTGACGAAGCACTTGCTGATAACTTTCATACTTCTCAAGTACCTCAATGTTTTTTTTAATGAATTATTTAAAGTATTTGGTATGTATCCAAGACATTACCAAGCGTACGTTATGTATCTTTATGGAATAAATTATTTCTTATCTTATCTTAGCATTCGGGCTAGACGTTGTATAAATTGATCGGCATTTTTTTATCATCTCTCTCGGCGATTTAGCTTATGTCAAAACTTCTTACGAGTAGGTAATTTCAGTTTCAGTTTCCTTTAATTGGACTTTGCGCTTTAAGCGACAATTTGACAGTGTTGAGATAAATCTATACTAATATTATAAAGTGGAAAGGTTTGATTTTTTGTTTGTTTGTTTGTCTTGAATAGGCTCTGAAACTACTGCACCGATTTAAAATATTCTTTCACCATTCAAAAGCTACACTATCCCTGAGTGACATAGGCTATATTTAGTTTTCAAAAATAATATGATTTCTTCGAAAACTCTGATAATGTAACCCATGGTGAAAAAAAAGAACCTAAAATCTTTCTTTAATCGCGAATGCTGCGAAAACTATTGAATATATAACAAAGTGATGTATTACAACTTTGTAGAACTTATCATAATCTACAAAAAACTTCGTCACATCATATCTCTTACTATTATAGTTTTGGGACAAATAGCGATTTTTATATTAAAAAATTAAAATACCACTGTTTGAAAAGGCTCTTTATTTGTATCTTGGTATTAATCTTTAACAAAACAAATTATTTATTATGTAAGATTGCTTTAAAACCTTTATATAACTTTTTTAATAATTAGATTCTGACATTCCATTCAAAGGATATCACGAGTTATTTTTTTTAAATAACCGCTCGGCGGCTAACTATGCGTTGTGGAGTGGCAGGCGTCACTCGGGCACGGAGGTACGGAAGGGGGGTTAAGATCACGAAATAATCTGCCGCGTCGGCTCTCTACTGAATGGTCGTGTGCGGAAATAAAAAAATTGTCGCTTGATAATATTTTGTCGCTTAGTTAGTAGTTAATAATTCGTTAAACGGTAACTAATCTCATTCAAAAAGGTATTTTCAGAACTAAACCCTAACATATAGCATAGATATTGTACATATCGTCGGTTGCAGGTTCAATTGGGTTAACCACCAAAACACGTAAAATAAGTTGAGTAGGTATACAGTTTTTTTTTAGTTTTTTTCTGCTCTTTCGAATAGTATAATAATAGAATTCTAGCTTAAAAAAAATACAGTTACGCTACACATTTTGCAGACTTCCGTCGTAATTATGTTGTAACTGAGTATATGTGATGAGTATTGGTGTGTGTAGTATGTGATCCATTTACATAAGTCGAATTGTTGTATTCCTATGACCGAAGAAGGTTAAGTTGGTGTATGTATCTTGGCAAACCAGCATTGCTCTTACACTAATTCTTATATTTTGGTTTACCCGTGCAAAGCCGGGGCGTGCCGCTAGTAAAATTATAAAGTGTAAAAAGATGTCTCAGTTGAACGCCATTTTGCGTCTCACGTAGGTAATTTTGATCTGGGTACATCCGGACAATCTAATGTCTAAATGACACTTCATCGCCATTTGACGTAATTAATTAATTTCATAAGTAGTCATTCATGATTATAAAACCAATTGAGACAAATAAATAAAATATTACTGGACAATCCACACAACAATTAGCCCCGTGGTAATCTCTAAGCTTGTGTTACGTGTACTAGATATCTATGATGGCAATGAAGTGTCATTTAGTAATTACATTGTCCGGATGTATCCAGATCAAAATTTCCTACATTTTATAGATATCTTAAAAATTGTGATATATATATTGTGCCAGGATAACCATTCCTATTGTAATGGCGTAAGGAGTTGTGGAGAAAAGCCTTAAATTCCTAGTAAATTCCCCTAAAAGCACGAAATGCCCCGATCCCGTCTTGCGACGAACCGTACGGAATCGTTTTTCATTTTAACAAATGGGACCTTTTTATATTAGAAAAGTTTGTCTTCTTTCAATATTTTAATGTCTCTTAGCTTATTGGATTTTCTCGTCTTTGCATTTCCTTATCTCTGTTACATAAATATTCATTATTAAAGTATAAATAAAATTTGCATTATTATCATAAATACATTATTTGCATTATTACGCACTTGGGCAGCTTTTTTTTTATGGGAGATAGATCTTTGTTTGTCCACGAACTCACCTGATGGAAAGTGTCGATGTGGTCTTAGATGGGGCATGAAGACATGGAAGGTACCTATTTACTTGTCTTGAAGACACTCAGGTTGTAGTAATTAGGAAATACAGCAGCAGGGAGCGAATTCCAGACCTTTGCCGTGCGAATTATAAAGGTGGATGAGTGGTGTAGCTTGGTGAGTTATGGCCTTATCTCTTCCGTCAAGAAAGAGGCCCTGTGTCCCAGCAGTGGGAACTTTAATAGGGTGTTGATGATTAAAATACCAGACATAGCCTCAGGTAAAATACAAAAGAGAGAAAAGTCGCAATATTTTGCAAAGTTTTATAATTTATAAGTATCTCATAAAAAATACTAAAAAAAGTAAATCCCCACAGTATGTGTTTACTTTTTTTTCCAGAAATATTGTAATTTTTTTTTAAATCTCAATTCAAAATTCAAGAAAATCCCCGTTTCCAATGCCTTAAAAATTAAACACCACAATATTTTGTAATGTGCACGCAATGCGCTTTCATTTGATACTCCACTCGAGTATATTTGCAGATTTTCGGGTTTGCCTTCCCCCCCCCCCATAACTTTTAAACGGCCTAACCGATATTCTTGAAACATGTCTAAGAATACTCGCGCCAAACCTTTCATACAAAAAAAACTAAATTAAAATCGCCTCATCCGTTCGGGCGCTATGATGTCCCAGACAGACAGACAGACACACAGACATACAGAGACGTCAATCTTATAACACCCCTCTTTTTTGGTCGGGGGTTAAAAACAAAGGGTAGCGGTAGGAGCGGGGGTGGCACTGTGTTAACGTAAATGACAACAACCGTTTGTCGATTATTATTATATTTACCTTAAATTTTGGTTAAATATATAAAGAATCATAGAAGTTAAATATATCTACCGTTAATGTTTCCAACATAACAAGTTCACAAAAGAACTCATTTTCTCAGCTCACTTCAGATAGGTAAAAACGCGACTCATTTGCAGTTAGCTCCAGTTACGATACCCAGTTGTTTCAGATCATTACTTCGTATGAAACTGGTAATGAGCTTGAATATCCTAGGAAAAGTGCGGGGAAATAATCTTTATAGCTGTGGCAGTAAGGTTCAGTTTTGAGATGGTAATTATGCTTTATGTTTATCTTATGTTTCATCGAATAAATATTGGTAGAGGAAATCTGCTGAGTATATTTTCTAGACGTTTTGGAGATGATCACAATTTTCTAGATTTTAATATTGGCAAGCTATTGTACTTTGTACAGATTGGGCCCCACAGACGAGACGACCTCGTGGAAGGCCCAGGATGAGATGGCGGGACGAGCTGGACTCTCACATGACCGCATGGCCCGATGCCGCGATGAACCGCGAAGAGTGGAAGAAGGCAAGGGAGGCTTTTGCCCTGCAGTGGGACAATAGAGGCTAAATAATAATATAATAATAAAATATTGTACTTTAATTTTTTTTAATAAAGTTTTATTATACTTATCAAAAGTTATACAGACGCGGTAGATAATTATGTGTTTTTTTGAAAACAAACAAAATTACATCAACCTCATAAGTTCAAAGACAAAGTCAAAACGTTTACATTAACACACAGCGCATATATGGACAGGTTAACTTAAAGTTAATTTAAATAAAAACTTTAAAATTATCAAGGAAATAACGTTGTCTTCAATTTTTTCCCAGAGTTGTGAAGCGAATAGAAGAACCCAGCTTTCATCCTATTGTTGTTATTATAACAATATTATAGAATACAACGCCAATTCGTGCTAAAGAAGACAAGTCTATTCTTAAAAATATACCTACATAGCGATTTATCATTATTACAGTTTGATATTAAGTGTCTGTATTAAACATTATTTGGTGTTTGGTATAAAATTGTGTTCTTTTTTGAACTATGATTATTAATTATTATTCCTTTTGAGAGATCCAATATTTCAGAGAATTCGAAATAAGCTAACCTAAGCACCCTATGGCTTGGTTATTTGCTCAAATCTCGAAGTCTAGACTTGAATACAATGTCTGGAAAGTCTAGACTTAACGTCACTTCAATACCCGTTGACAAGTTGAGGTACAACTAGTTTTAAAACTTGGAACATCAACTTCAAGCTAACAAACCACAGTGTTGAATAAACTGCCAAGTATGATTGAGTGCCCACTTGAAAGTTTAAAATCTAACCCGTCATATTCATAAAACCTCCTATTTATGGCTCATTTAATTAAATTATCTATAACATGCCTAATTATTTCCCATTTCGCCACAATTATAGACATAAACAAGGGTGAAAATCTTTTATTTAAATAGATTTTGCACTAGTTTGGGTTAATGAATACCATGTTTTATCAAACTTTCTATTAACCTCCTATAACCCTTAAATAAAAAGTAAAATACCTCTATGAATACGGGGTAAATGTTTTATGCTGACTAAGCACATCTTTACATTTAAGTTAAAATTAATGTTCTTGGTTTCTAACTCCGCAACATGTCAAAATGATCGATGGGGACAAACGAATGCTGTTTAAACTAAAATGGGTTGATTGTTTATTCTCAATAATAATTAATGCCTAAGGGTTTTAAATTGGGCGTATTGAGTCGTGACTCTCCTCTGCGGCGGAAGGTGTGACATACGTTCGATTATTTTCATGCAAAGAGCACGGTGCGGCAGAAGTGCGGCCAACGAACGGCAGCAACAGCATTTACCGGCACCGTCGATTTGTATGAAAACAATTGAACGAGAAAACAGCAGCGTTGGCTAAATGGCAGCACACTCGACTAACATTCCGAAAGTCGTGGGTTCAAACCCAGCCAAGATTTCTAATATTAATTATTATACCTCTAGATTTTTCTTCTTGAAAAATGTATGTGCGCTTTAAAACACGAGCTTTTACGGTGAAGGCAAACATTGTGAGGAAACCGGTATGTTCTGAGAACTCGACCGTTTGACGTACTGCAGCACACACAATGTGCAACTGCCCATTCTTTTGCAACATAATATTCTCTGTATAATATTGTAACTGTATTATTTTGTATTTCTTTGTTTTTCTATATCATTGTGTGTCTGTAGTCGGGAATAAATGGTTTTATTATTATAATTAACTTTAAAGAGTTTGAAGGACATGTGACATTCACTAGCCCGCATTTGGCTAGTGTGGTGAATTGTGGCTGAATGTCTCCCGCCAAGAGAGAAGTCCCTGTGTCCCAGCAGTGGCGTTCCCACTGCTGTGCACAGGGTAATAAGGTGCAGGGACACAGGCTAATAGGGTGATGATGAAGGGCGCTTTCGAATTGGTCATTTCGAGTCATACCTCTGCGGCGAGGCAAGCAGAATGTTTGTCATACATTCGATTATTTTCATACAAAGAATAACATAATTGCACCTTGCGTGCGGCAGAAGTGCGGCCAACGAACGGCAACTATTTAAGGTGTCGTTCGCGGAACCGTCACTTTTGTATCAAACGATTGAACTTACATGCATCGAACATCTACAAACGCACTATTAAATACTGCAACGCTTTTCAAAATTCACTTTCGTGATTCGTATTCGAATCAGTTTACGACACCTTGGCGTGTCATTTAGTCTGAAATTATTTACACCCTACATTATTCGTGTCGCAAAAGAGTGATGTATAATCCTGTATAATTGTTCATCGTGTCACGCAACGTGATAAAATATTTAATTGTTATTTCATGTACTTTATATTACCTACTAGATAACCACAAATGTAGGTGCGGCGAATATGACAACACACCATTGTTGTGCAAAAAGATTATTCATAAATTTAAAAAATTGACAAAAAATTGTACAAATGGTGGGCTTCCCAAGGCATATTCGTAAGTTTATTCATGATTTGTTTTATATATAAATTAATGAAACACGAATGAGTGAATGTTTGACTGAGTAACTAATTACTGAAATAAAATAAAAAGCCTTTTATTTCTAAAAGATAGAAAAGTGTTCAAAAGTTTTAGGTTATGTTAGTATGAAAAAAAAAACTTATTCATTAGTTTATTATTATTTATTTTATTAAAAAGTTCACACAATTACACCTTGAATTAAAGCAATCTGAAAACCATTATATTTTTATGAAAATAAACATACAATTTACAGCATTATGGTACCTTACTTAGAATCTACTTTCGAATGAAGAGCAAGTGTCTCTTGACTACTTTTTGAGAAACCCCGCCAACTGACATCTAAGAGATTTACTTGTAATATATCCATTTTTAACCCCCGACCAAAAAAGAGGGGTGTTATAAGTTTGACGTGTCTGTCTGTCTGTCTGTCTATCTGTCTGTCTGTCTGTCTGTCTGTCTGTCTGTGGCACCATAGCTCCTGAACGGATGAAGCGATTTCAATTTAGTTTTTTTTGTATGAAAGGTGAGTCTGGCGCGAGTGTTCTTAGACATGTTTCATGAAAATCGGTTGCGCTGTTTAAAAGTTATGGGGGTGAGAGTGGGTAAGGAAAACCGAAAATCGGCAAATATACTAGTGTGGGGTATCAAATGAAATCGCATCGCGTCCACATTACATAATATTATGTTATTTTACGTTAAAGGAAATTATGGCATTGGAATCGGGGGTTTTTCTTAAATTTTAAATTTAGATTTATTTTATCTATTTCGCCAAGCGTATACTAAGCAATAACGCATCATGCCGCCATTGCCTTGCCACCGCCGTATTCAATTGTCACCTGAGGCCGGCCGGCGATAAGCGAGCGGCGAGCGATAACAAAGCAAATAATAGTTGCAGTAATTAAACGAATAATGTTTTGACAGGTTACTGATTGTAGTGTGGTTTCCTGCAGGGCTGTAGTCTACTACAGTCCTACACCTATATATATATATATATATATATATTATGTGTTTATAGGCCATAGGCTATAATAGGCCTATACCTATGTATATAGGCCTCCTACAAATTATACAGCTAGGAATACGAAATTAAACGCAGAGCTTTTCCAAACTGGATGAAAATAGCGCAATCCAGAGAAAACTGGCTCTATTTGGAACAGGTCTAAAAACCCGTAAAGATCCTAAGAATAAATAAATGTCTCGGTTAACAATATTTTTTATATGAAAACACATCACTTGTAGCTTCAAACAAGAATGTTAATAAGTTTTTGGTTACATTCAGTATTCAGAATTCATTTATTTTAATCAATAGTGTGCATACACAAAACTTAGACAGGTCAAAAACACACTATAATAAAGTAATTAATAATTACTTACAAATTAAATAATAAAGTTATATAAAATTATTTTTCTGCTGCAAAGGGGCATCGTCAATAGGAAAATATAAAATAATTAATTTAAAAACATCAATACCTTATAATCAAACTAAACACCTATTATTATACCATACTTTTGGCAAATAAATACATTTCACTTAATTTCATCACGCTACATATAAATTATAGAAAATGTCATACCAGTTAATTTCTAGTAACTTTTTATAATTACTATATGGAAACTACTTAAAGAGACAACTTATACAAGTCCTAAAATCTTAGAGCTTACCTTACATGGCTAAATATTGTGTTATGTATTTCCCGGAATTATAAATTAAATTTATTACACCGTATCCAGAAATAAATATATTATTTAACATCTGAATTCAACCCTGCGCAGGGAGTGTTCCGTCCAGCCCTTTCAAAACACTGCCCTGAATTCACGACAACAACCTAGCTTCCGTGCTTTCAACATTGAAAGTAATTAATTAAAAAAAAAAAGTGTGTGTGCGATTCACACACGATAGAAGTGAAACTTCAGTAAATCGACGAAAGAATAAGAAGAATAAAAAAAAAGTGTGTGTGTGTCAGCTACGACGCACGATTGGAGTCTACTATTTATAACAATAAAACACAGCAATACCTCTTTGCGCGATACTTCGTAGTCTCGAGTACGAATTATCGCGCAAAGAAATTTAAATAAAGCATTGTATTTGTGTCTCTTACCATTTCCGTTTCATCTTTTTGCATCCGGTTTGAAATCACTACGATTCTATAGAAGTTTCACTTCAAAAAGAATCATTATCCTCACTTTTTGTTGCAGGAATCTAAATGAACGAACTGTGAGTTATGATGTTGCCAATGAGAACTTTTATTATGTACTGAGGCGTTGAATGAGATATGTTGTTTTGTTGTTAAAATTGTCTAAAATGTCAGCGATAATGCTGGCAATATGGGATGCGTAATTTGAAGTTACTAAAATGACTAAAAATAAGAAAAGGCCAAATGTGTTTTCTTATTAAACTAACGACTAGAACCAAGATAACTTATGAAAACATCTTTGGATTATTGTAAGTATTATCCGTTGATTTACGGTCTACGGTTTGAAAATCTTTATTTCTCATTATCTGACCCGGCAGACTTCGTATTGATAAATAAAAGACCTAAACCTTCGTATAAATTAATTTCAAAACAAACAAAACGTATTGCATTACGAAAGGATTTTTTAATGAAGCATGAAATTTTATTGTTATTTTCGACACATCATGTTATTCGATTTTTTTTCGACTTTTAAACCTTCCCTAGAGCTCCACGAACATTTCAAGACTAAGGTAATATAAATCCGTGCAGCCGTTCTAACGAACAGCCATTCATTTTTATATATATAGACTAGCTGACCCCAGCAAACGTTGTTTTGCAAATTTTTTTTTTTTTTAATGAAAAATAGGTGTTGGCATATTCTCAGACCTACTGAATATGCTCACAAAATTTCATGAGAATCGGTCAAGCCGTTTCGGAGGAGTTCGATTACGCACCCCGTGACACGAGAATTTTATATATTAGATTAAACATTTGCATTCATTTACTATTTAGATTTATAACGGGATATTTACCACGATTGATTGTCTTTCGAGTTTCCGCATAGTGTCATGCGCCATGGTCACGGTTGAACTGAAGCTGCAGCGATTAGAGTACAAGTTTTATTGGCAGACAAAGGGGTATCTCCTCAATCAACCAATCATGGTAAATATCCAGTTATAAATCTAAATATTATTGATAACCATGATTTTTTCAAAAGTTATATTACAACCAGCTGACCTCAGCAATCGTTGTTTTGCAAAATGAAAAATAGATAGTAGCCGATTCTCAGACCTACTGAATACGCATATAAAATTTGTAGGAGCCGTTTCGTAGGAGTACGGTAACTAACAACTATAATATATTTTTTCGTACAAAGTGTAGGTTTAATTTACCATCCATTACTAAAGATCAATAAATCACATAAGTATGATGTTTATAAATACTACAACAATTTATGTTAACCAATTAATGTCCCAGTTGTCGTTACGATGTCGTTGCGATGTGTTTGCGTCGTTTTGGTGTGGTTGTGGTGCGTGTGGGTTGGCTCTAGTTATTATCTTTACATAGTATAAAATGAAGTCACCTCCGTTGCTGTCTATTTGCTTAGATTTTTAGACCACACCACTCTAACGTCCAGCGCCCGCGGCGTAACTAGGGACTAGCGTCCCAGCCCGCGTTTTAGTGCATTTTTCAGCAAAAACTGATGATTTGGAAGAAGGTTGGTTCGGAAAATCAGTTATTCCCGTTCAGTCATCCCTTGTCCAGTCAATCAGTTCCCCCAGGATAATCCATAAAACGTGGGCACCGCTGCAAGATGTAAAAACATATATATTGTACAAACAATGATTGTTTATTATATTTAGCAATTCAATTTCATACCGCGTCTCAATTTTATTCCAAGTAACAAAGTGATGTTGCATCTTGAAGAATTCAGTTATTCTTTGTAACGGCTACGTGCCGCTTCGAGCTGTACCTAGTTGCAATATCAATTTTTACTTCTCTCCAGTCGAACTTAAATTGATCATTCAAAACCCGTAATAGCTACCAGGGAACGTTCAGAAAGCCAATGGAATGAAGTATTCTTTTGAACATTTCGAATTCAAATAGTTTAGGAATAAGATGTTTTAATAATGCTACAGACCACGTTAAGTAGGCAAGCTTAAAAAGGTTGACAATTACTACATAATAATTATAATTAATTTTTCCAAAGAGTTCCATGACTTATATGTAGGTATGTATTTTTTTATTATTTTTACCTCAAAACCTTAAATGTCATGTTATCTTAAGACAGGCGTATTTCCAGTTTTGAGAGATTTTTTTTTTTTTGGATTCATCGTCATCATTAACTCCTTATTAACGTTCCCACTGCTGGGACACAGGGACTTCTCACTGACGAGAGAGTTGTTTGGATCAATATTGATGTATTTCACATTTACTTAATCATTCGTTTCCCATCCTGAATAATATTTCTTTACGATACTCCCCTTTGGGCTGTTGTAAGTTTATGTTGAAAGTTGCCAGATTGTTTTTTATAGGCAACAAATTTTGTTTATGAGAGGAGTTTTATAGGTGTTGTACAAAGTTGTGATACTGCTTTGTAAAACTTTTTTTTGTTTTTTTTTTAGATTGTCCCCTGTAACAGTTTCCTTCTATATATATAGGGCATAAGACTTCTACTGCAGGATAAGGCACTTGTTATATTAAGAAACACAAAAAAGGGTTCGAACATATTTGTATGGAGCCTGGCATACCCGCTAGTCCACCATTTTGAAAAAAACGTGATCCGGCGGCCAGTGATGAAACTCATGTCAACCGACAGAGTAAATGATTACAAACAAAAGTGTTCTATAATCAAGTCTCCTAAGCGATACGGTTTCTGAGGTAGGAAGGAGAGCCGGACAGACAACGAAGTCTTCGTAGCAATACTAGACTTGGGTTTTCGGTTTTCCTATCTGGTTGGTCTGCTTCCCAAGAAAAAAAGAATTGCCTTTCCTTATGAGCTCGAAGCACTATCTTCATTCCAGACAATTCCATTTCATCTATATTTTCTCACCAACTGGTACATAATGATTCTGTCCTTTAAAATGTCCAGAATTGTACAAAAAGCATTTCCAATCCATTTCGATACTTCAAGCAACTTTACATAAGGCTTGGATAAGCGTGATTATTTGCAAACATTCTGCAAAAATCAGATCAAGTATTTTCAACCCTTCAACACTAACCCTATTATTTAAAACGAGATAAAATTTTAACTTACCCTTCAGAGTGCTCATTTAACATTCAAACCGTGGTGGAACAGATATGCGACGTCATGTCAAAATGTCCTTTTCAAATATGAATAGCGAGGGCCATGATCGGCGCATGTTCAAAAGTTGCTGAACAACCAGTACTTTTTTAAGATAATAATAATAATATAAGCCTTTTATTTCAGATATAACACTATTACAATTATCTTAACCTATTGACTCTTTCGAGTCTGTGTCAATGACAACTTTTTTAAGAGGTTTAGTTTTAGCATTTCAATAACTTCAGGCCAAATTTTTATTTTATGGGGAAAATATCGTTGTGGTCGCATTATCTGATAATTATATTATTATGGCAATACTACTACTATCATAATATATTAATACGGACTTAAAATTATCTAAATGTTGTCCCTCTGTAAATTATTAAGATCACCTTAAAGAAGTACTAAACAAATATTTACACTTTACCTATGTAATTGAATATATACATATATATATAATAAATATATATGAATATATGAACAAGTGAAACCTGTTTAATTACTACTCTTTGTAATTATATATGTTTTCATATGAAAAGAAAACATATTTTATGAACATAAAATATGTTTTCTTTTTTCTCTCCATCCACGGTTGTCTGGAAGAAATAGCTTTTAGCAATAAGACCGCCCATTACGCATTCTAGGTTTAGTTTTTATTTCATATTGTATTATTCATTTGGTGTGTAATAAAGTATATTCTATTCTATTCTATTATAATTTTACTGAAATTTATCAGCTGTTAATTTTTTTAATGATATAATGAACTAGGTTATTAGGATGACATGTACGGTGCCATTAAAATCCGGCCCTACCTTCTCCGAAGTGATAACAGAATGAAACATTATTTTATAACAAATTAAGTGTTTTATCAAATATATATAAAAAAGTTTACTAAAAAAATCCTGGACAGACTATTTTAAATTTATTTTTACAAAAATGATTAAAAATTAACATCTATTATGACCGAGTTTTGCCGACAAACCATCATAAACTTAGCGAGCTTAATATTGATATTTTTTTCTATTCGACGTACCTGTTTATAACTGACAACCGAGAGTATTTTGTCCATGCAGCACATTCTATACGTCTCACACATTAGTTCAGGTCAGTCAATTAGTATGATCTCAATCTGACATCAATTAGCTAAATAATTATTAAAAAAGGTTGTTTGTCCAGATATTTATAGCAAACACAATTTAAATATAATTTTTAGCATACTAAATTTAATTTAAAATATCGGCTCGGTGAAGCTCAAATGTAGTGTCGGATCTTCTACTAGAATTGACTTAAAACTTACGAATTGATATTTTCGAACAAGTGTGGTGTTCATCTACTTAAAACACCCGACACCGACCAAAGATAGTGGTTTCATCGAACGATTTTTAATGAGGGTCGTATTTTGCTACGTAACGTTTCCAAGATTTGTTTAGGATGGGCATGTGTTTTTAGAAGAGGGTCAACTTGAATTCGAATTCAGTTTATTCTGAAACTAGAAAGTTTGAGCCACAAATAATAATTTATAACTATTATTAATAATAGTTTATAACTATAATTATATGTGGCAGATCATTAAAATAATACTAGAAACAAGATTATTTTGTAGAGATATTCATGTCGAGTGTTATGTTGATCTCAGAGGATCGAGAACCACTTTTGCTTGTTGGTAGCGATCCTAGTTAAGTCTCTCTAATGTATATTAATATAATTAATATTAACAACATGATATTTACCATGATTAAACGGTTTTTGAATTTTCCTATATTTCGACACAATTGCATGCGCCATGATCACGGTAGAACATCGAAATGTATATAAACTCAAAATCCGTTATATCATTTTAAATATCCCGTTTTTTAATCTTAATAATGTAAAATTACTTGTTTTTTGTCGGGGGTCCTCAGTGGACGCAGGTATTTAACAGCCTGAAGCAACTGGAAATGGAAGGAGCCTATGTCAGCAGTAAGGGCGTCCTCTGGTTGAAATATTGACAAGATCATCCATTACCTCGCGATAATGTTACTTGCCCTAAATTTACATATCAACAATTTTAACCTAACTATATCAGCCTTTGTTCGTAGTGTTTGTAACCAATCAAAGGCTTACTATTCATTACTGCACGCACAAATTAATCGTCTTTGATTGCGATTACATTGTGAATTAAGTGAATTGTAATTGTGTGAGTAACTGGCGACATTGGCTCCGCTGCAAACTACCCTCAAAACATTTCTTCAAATTTTCATGTTCTGTGGCAATGACGCTGTTTTAAAAAACCAATTTGTGCGTTTGCCCAGGGAGAAAGAAGAGAAGGATTACGCTGCGTTTTTACACGAATAGTAATTTTTCTTCCTGAGTTTCATGTAGAAATCGATGTCTTATATATCTAATACTGTAGTTCTGTCTTAATTTTTTCCTTGTTAATTTTAAGTTAAGGTGTTGCCACAACTTGAAATAAACAAGCCCAACATACTCCTACGGGTTCTATGGAAGATGCATTATGCTGAGCCAGGCACCCTATAATACACAATGTTTTTAATTTTCACGTAGGTTAAGGTTTATTTAATTATTTATTTATTATATATTAGATATTGTTTTTTATAAATGGCTGGGTATTCGAGTGCTCTGCATAAATACGGCCGCGCATTAGAATTTCGTCATTCTTGTTTGATTCGTTGAAAGGACAAGAAGTCCCAAGAAACTACCACCATGACAAATTACCACAGCAGTGATGTCGGGACCCTGTACACTAAGCTAGGATCCCTAACTTACGCATACTTTGAACGCTTATGTCAATGGTTTGACAATGACTGATGTGATGAAGGATCTGGAAGCTGGCCATAGGAACTCCGTTATAAAACTACATAGTAAGATAGTTAACAATTTACTGACAATTTTCTTAATTATTATTTATATCATCACCCAATAAACGTTCCCACTGCTGGGACACAGGGACTTCTCTCTTGACGAGAGAGATTAAGCCTTAATTCCCCGCGCTGGCCAAGTGCGGGTTGGTGAATGTTTCCTAAAACACGCACATATTTATACTATTTGTGAAGTTAGACTTAATTCTGTAAGACGCCCATGCCAAGTTTCTGCTCTCTTGCGCGTCCAAAAATAAACCCGCTGATTGGACCTACATCCGCTATGAGTACTCAATGGATTTGTCGGAAACGGAAATGGAACAAGGACAGGCCACGCGTGAAATTAATAGTTATTTTGTGGAAAACAGGCGATTATTTGAACCGGATAAAACGAACGATTTAACTAAAATTGCTTTGTGGCTCGGGGAAAGAAAGTTCGTTTGACTAAAATAACGCGGTTAAAAAGGCGGCTACCCCTTTTATCCCCTATTTTGATTTTATTTATTTGTAGCAAAAACAAATGTATGTTTTTATTCAATTCATGAATTTTTTGTAATTTTATTCATTTCGTCGCGTTGCGGCTCTGTCTCAAACGACCCTAAACGTAGTAACGTACGAAAAAACTTTTTTTTAAATATTTTACCTAGGACAAATATCTATTCATAAAAAATATTTAGTCGTAGCTATAATCAAAGAACTCCAATCTAAAAGTCAACGGGAACTTTTGTTCCCGTTGACTTTGAAAATAAAGACTAAACTTTAGTTAAAAAACTAGCCCTTTACTTCGCATGTCTTTATAATACCTAGACTTGATACAATGGTTATGTAAATTTGACTTGCCTTGCATAACTTGTGAATTTTGGTGAATAAACGAAATTGAATACGTTCTGGAGGTGACCTTAAGCCATCAACATAATTATTTCAACTGTATGTGGTCCACCGATGGACATAGTTCTTACTTAATTTTAGTTACTACTTATTCTTCTTAATCGGTACACTCTTGCCAGAGTGGTCGTGGTCATTACTGGTAGTTTCCACTTGTGACACGCTTCACGGCTTCGTGGCCTCCATTCCTCCCTGACAGCTGCTCGACTGGCGCATTCGTATAAGGGGTCGTCCATTGCTGCCTTTATTTGATCTGTCCACCTCATGGGCGACCTGCCTCGCGCACGGGTATCTTCAACCCTACCCTGCACCACCAAACGTTCTATGGACATATCCCCACGCCGAGAAACGTGCTAGTTACTACTTACTATTAATAAAATATCTAACGATAATCCCATCACTGATAAACTAATACATAGATCCAGAGGCGCACAGCGTGTTACTATGTTAGTGTTGCCTTGTAACACAACTTCTCACGTTTAGTAGACGGAGCGTTGTTAGTTGGCAATACAGCTGCGCATCTGTAATGCACCGAAGTGGTGCAAGGCATGAGAGTATTAGACATAGGCATAGACAAACATTTATTTGCTACTCACACAATGCAAGAACATTTAGGTATAAATTATTCACCAGTAAAACAAAAACATAAATTCTTAGGTAGATATAAAAAAATATTAAAATAAACATTATCATACTTATTAACATGACAACATATAAATAAAATACGAGCATTATAACAAATATAATTGTATCGTATTTTAGTTGTAAACAGTACAACAATAAAAAAAATAGAGAATTGTGTCACAGCAGCAAAATGAGAGCTTTTTGCTGCTGTGACACAATTCTCTATTTTTTTTTATTCAGCATATAACGCCTCAAGAGCAGATAGGCGCTAGTATTCTGCCTCTGCATACGAGTACTATACGCTTCTGAATAAAGATTTAAATTTTTTTTGCAATATAAATAAACAAATAGTGGTAGAATTTTTTTTTGTTGGGGTAATAAGACGCAATTAGAGCGTTCACCCATCCAAGTACTGGCCTCGAGCACCTTTGCTTAAATTTGTTAAAATCACGATTTTTTTTTTACTTAATTAAATATCATCCCTCAAAATTTCAAGTCTCTAGCTATCAAGGTTCTTAAGATACAGCTTGATGACAGACAGACGACGGAGTCTCACCAATAGGGTACCGCTGTACCCTTTGGGTAAGGATACCTAGAAATATTATAATAAACTATGTATACTATTTTATACTATTTTTTTTCATAGATTTATAACTACTGTTGGTCGTATGATTACTAATAAAACCTTCATGGTTTTCAATAGTTTATAGGTAAATAATGACAATTCGAAACCGCAATACTGAGGCACTTAATGCGCTTGTCGATGTGGTTCGAATAACCATGATTGCAGAATTGATACATTACTAATAAATTAAAATGGATATATTTATAATTAATTAAAATATAGGTATATAATTTAAAAAAATATATAATAGTTCCATATCGTGGTATGAGAATTTGGTATGTTACTTTTGGAAGTTCCATAATCTAAATTATAATAATCTCATTTCTTATTTATCTTTACGTTACTATATATATAGGAGTCGAATATGTACTTTTTTATAATGGATGTTATAAAAAAGTACTGGTATTTTTTAACATGTTTATTATAATTTTTGTGTAAAAGTAAAAGTACGGACGGAGTTAATTTTTACTTAAATAAAAAGTTTTGTCGTTAATCAAATCATGGAAACCCATTGTAAATATTGTGAATATGTCATAAACATATTAATTATGTTAAAATTGAATAAAAAAACATATTTATCTGACGAGTTACTAGTGAGGAGTTGCCGTAAAAAGATGGCTTCAGTCATTCATATCTCGTCTCTCTCTTACGTCTCTTGAATGTCGAAGTCCACTGTTAGAAAACTCTTATAAGGTTAAGCTCACCCTTTGTACAGTTATATTTTTTTTTTATTATGATTTTAGGACATACTAAAACTATGACAATGTTAAATTCATGTAATTCCATGTAATAACTGACATGCCAATAAGAATAAGAATAATTTATTTGCATAAAACATGAGTATAGGTATACATGGTAGTAAGTTTAATAAAAAAGTGTTCTACATAGTGTCAATGTTAATGTGTAACTTTCTGGTGCAATTACTTTACTGAATTTAAACTTTTGTATGTATATTTTTGTGTGCAATAAAGAATTTATGCATTATGGATTTATAAACGTAGTGATTATATTCTTTTCGGTCATAATAATATTACCGTGGTCATATTGTTCAGCCGTATGACAGAGTACAATGAAGCAATCATAATTGGTCATTGACTATCTACCTTTATTTACAATATCACTATCAGTATACATAAGGTATATTATTTTTCTATACTCTTTCAAGTTTCTGTCAAAGTCAAAGTCAAAACGTTTAATTCCAAGGGCCTACATGCTGTGACTTGATCGTGATGCTATCAGCTGTATCGCTTACATGCAACGTTCTTAGGAACTCGCAGCCATAGTGTCAATGTTGCCAACTAGTTCTAGAAAATACCTTCAAATTTTATACATAGATTTAAAAAAATATGCGGTTTCGGCAAAATACCAGCGCATATTGAGTGATGACTTGATGAGGCATTTTATGCTGATTATTAAACCTTTAAACTGCTGTGACACAAATCTCATTTTTGTATTTTTGTAGTGTTATTAAGTATTATTCTCGTATTTTAATTGTATCTGTCAATGTATGTACTTAGTACCTATATGTTAACATCTTAATATATATAAATCTCGTGTCACAATGTTTGTCCTCAATGGACTCCTAAACCACTTAACCGATTATAATAAAATTCGCACACCATGTGCAGTTCGATCCAACTTGAGAGATAGGATAGTTTTTACGACGAGAAAAATTCGAATAATTTCCGGGAAAATTTTATACCCGTGCGACGCCGGGGCGGGCCGCTAGTTTTTTTTATATTTTTACGTTAATAAATACGATATTTGTAAATTATTTGTACCTAAATGTTTTTTGTATTGTGTGAGCAGCAATGTTTGTCTATGTCTAATATATTTATCAGAGTATTTCTTCTGATTGGTACTTATAAATCGAATTTCTCTTAATCATAAAACTTTTTTTTATTGATAAGCCTTCATTTGACCACAATCTCACCTGATGTAAAGTGAATATGTGGTCTAAGATGGAGCATGAAGGCCTAGAAGATGGCTTCTCCGGACCACATTACGAAACACGCACTGGCCCAGCCCGAAGGGTGGTGACAAGCCGCGGCCGAAGCCTCCCACCAGAGACTGTTCTTAGCACCACCCGGAGGTCACGTGTAAGGATTCAGAGGTTTACCACTTACGGACGTGAACAGCCATAACCTCCCAAAAAACTACTATCTACCTATTAATATTATATCACATCGTAAAATAAATGTCTAGTGACCGTAACACATAAGCTTAGAGCTTACCACGGGTCTAGATAGTACAACAAAATACAGAATTTATCTATAATACCAGTATTACTCGTACGTGACAAAAATTTATTAATTAAATATAATTTAATACATTATAGTTACAAATACAAATTTTATATAAACGGTAAACTAAAAAAATAACAGTACCATTTCAGTGAGCCACTTTCTCAGTTTGTTATAAACAGTAAACTAAAAAAATCACTGTTATTGTAAAATACCATTTCAGTGAGCTACTTTCTCAGTTTGTTATAAACAGTTGGTAAACTAAAAAAACACTGTTATCGTAAAGTACCATTTTAGTGAGCCACTTTCTCAGTTTATTTTTTTTAAGTTTGTTTGTTAATTTGTTCGCTGGATTGTTTGATTGAACGCGCTTAAGTCGGAAATTTCTTACGGGTCCTACTTGAAAAAATATTTCACTGTAACATAGCCATTTATCGACAAGGCTATATTTTTATTAAATACTTTATTGCCAAGGGAAAATCCTAAACGCTAAATAGCTTTTCTCGCCATACCGTTGCCGTGTTAATTAAATTCAATGAATAATCATTGGTATTTCATTGAAAGCATTCGAAAACATTAACAATAGAGTCAACACATCACAAGTTATTGTAGTATATTTATTAAAAGGTGATGTTAGAATATTATAACGCTATAACACGAATATGTCGCTAAGTTATAACTTATACATATATCACAGTAGATTTCACTTATGTGAAATATCACAGATATATATCACTTATGTGAAATATCACAGATATATATCACTTACATGATATATCACAGATTAAATAATATAGTTATGTTATGTCACGCTATAACGCGGTTGGCGTTGGTCCTGGCGTACGAGTATGCCGTAAGACTTGCCTTGTTTTAATTTGCATACGCTCGCGTTGGCCTAAGCCCTACCAACATGTATTGCAGACTTTAATCTATATACAACAAGCACATTGTTGGTATTGTCCTTGATATGCTGATATTAATTTCTTACTCACAAATTATCTATTGAATTAGGTAAACGCTTTCTCTGGTGGTAGGCTTCGGACGTCACCACCCTCCGGGCTGGGCCAGTTCGTGAAGCGATTTTTTCATGTTTCGTAATGTGGCCCGGAGAAGACATCTACCTTCTAGGTCTTCATGCCTCATCATCACATCGTCAATTTACATCAGGTGAGATTGTGGTCAAGTGAAAGCTTAGATAACATTAAAAAAAACGTTGTTAAGCTAGAAAACCCGGAGCTTCATTACTTGTTAAATAAATAAATAAACTAAAACACTTTAAAAATATTATGACTATTCTCTATTGTACAAAATTAACATTTGAATTGAATTACAGTACCATAAAAACCATAACGACTTTACTTTTTGTGCAAATGTAATGCGAGCACAAAGCGGCAAATTCCAACTAAATTAAATTAAACAATTTGCCGCTCTATTATCAAGAGGCTCACATTTCTTTGCAAATAAAGCAATATTTCACACTTGTAAAAAGAAGATGAAATTCAACACAAATTGCGTACAATTAAGCATCGTGGGACCAGGCTGGTTAATTGCAGCTGAAAATAAGTTTTTATGCCAAAAAAAACTTTGTGTAGTATGAAAGTATTAAACGAGTTTTGAACTTTTGGCAAGCAATTTAATAGAAGAAATACCGTCCAAGGATTTCTGTTAAAATTTTTAGTAGTCTAACAATATTCTGGTTCATGGTCGTGGCTTGGATATGGACTTGTGCGTAGGCAGACATCCAGAACTCCAAAGAAAAGACTATTTTATTAATTTGACCTCTTTTTAACCCCCCACCGCAAAAGAGGTTATACTCGGTAAGTTTGATTTGTATGACTGTCTGTGGCATCATAGCTATCGAACGGATGAAGCGATTCCATTTTACTTTTTTTTTGTATAAATGGTGAATTTTGCGCGAGTGTATTTAGACATGTTTAATGAAAATCGGTTCAGCCGTTTATTACTTATGGGGGGCGAAAGTGAGGAGGGAAAACTGAATATCTGCAAATATACTCGAGTGGGGTCTCAAGACGTGCACATTACAAAATAATATGATTTTTACTTTTAGGGAAACTAAGGTTTTGAAATTAGTTTTTATTTCAGTGATGGTTTTTAGATATAATAAGATGTTGCTGTCGATAATACAAATCACATTTCAATGGATGTATAAATAAAATAAAATAGTTTTAAGACTAGCCCGAGAGTTTTATCTTGATAGAATGCACAAATACCATAGTAATCGAAATATTTTCTAAATTAACTTTAAAGACAATGATTCATATTTTTTTTATCTTTTCACACAATTTTTGAAAGAGCATGATTATTACTAAGCTAAAAGTCCTTACGTCGGGGGATATTTCACCCTTTTCTTACAAACAACTAAATTGTCCGAATGTACTAAGTCCATACTGCGCAGCAATGACTCAGTTCAGATTACTCCAGCAATTATACAGGATTAACTTGAATAGAGACCGTAGAGATTACGAGAACTCGGGGCTTCAACGTGTTTGTAGCCATTGCTAATGTCTGCCTTTGAGCATTACAAAGGAGTCGGCAACTGAACTATAAATACATAAGCACAATCTTCACAGATAATTGCATCATTGATGTGTCAGGGTTTTCTTTGCTGTCGCTTTTATTGAGACTGTATAAGTGTTACTTGTATGCCTTGTATTATGATATCATGAGCATTTGCACGGGCGTAATCTTTAATTTGGGTGTGGGCAAGAGTATCGGAGTTGGCATCCAAAATATAGAGGTATTGAATGTTATGAAATTGACCACTACGTGTGTTCGTTTTCCAGCGGTTGTTCTCAGATATTTCGCATTGTAGTCGAAAATGCTTTAAACATTGTATCAATAAATATCAATAAACAAAAGTTATAAATAATTTTTTACTATTTTTATTCATAGATATGTGAAGATTCACATACCAACTAAGTTATTGCTGCACAGTCTGGCCTTAGTATACTACATTCGTACAATTTACTTGTTGATCATATAAAGGCATGATTATTACTTTAATCATGTGAGCTAAAGTAATAATCATTTAAAGGCATGATTATTACTTTAATCATGTGAGCTAAAGTAATAATCATATAAAGGCATGATTATTACTTTAGCTCAGAGATTAAAAAACTTTTTATTTTTTCAACAAGTAAATTGTACGAATGTAGTATACTAAGGCCAGACTGTGCAGCAATAACTTGGTTCAGATTACTCCCGCAATTATACAGGATTAACCTGAATAGGGACCGTAGAGATTACGAGAACTCGGGGCTTCAACGTGTTTGTAGCCATTGCTAATGTCTGCCTTTGAGCATTACAAAGGAGTCGGCAACTAAACTATGCATGGTCTATGCCGTATTTGTCCCGGAGTTTCGGTCATCATAAATCCTTATTTCAATACTTTTGTAAAACCTTTACAGATAATGGCATTAATGATTTATCAGGCTTCTATTTTGTTTTATATCCGTGAAAACCTTAATTAAGCTTTCTAGTTCTATATTGATTTGTTACTTTGTATTTGTAAGTTTTTGGTTTTCCAATAAATAAATAAATAAATAATCGTATAAAAATAAGTGTATAATAATATAGGATACCTACTCTTAGAATTGAAAACCTAAGACGTCGCGTCGGTTAAAAACGTCGAATCGACAATGTCCATCTTGAATTCCACTCCATAATATAATTAACGTGATCAATAGAAGATGAATGACGTTAATTAACCTCGCATATTCCGCCCAAGATGAGTTCTGGGCGGGCGGGAAATGACCGGCCAATTTGTATTATGACTGATTTGAGTTATTAGCACTGCATGCTGGACCCGAATGTAGGTCACTCGGTGATTTACAGATACTGTTAGTCATTTTTAGCATTTTAAGACTCCGTGGGGCTGAAAAATGGTGATAACGCAATGGGTCAAGGTACGTTGTGAGTTGTAGAATTTGAAAGCAGACATCTTGATTTAGTATAAAACTTATAAAATGAAAAACTTGATGTCGGTGTTGTATCTATGTAGGTTTCTATAGAATTGAATTTTATTCTATAACTAGCTGTGCCCCGCGGTGTTACCCGCGTTTTAATGGATTTTCCCGCGGAATGACGTTTTCCCGCGGTACAAATAGCCAATGTTATTTTTCAGGCTCTAGAGATTCTGTGTACCAAATTTCATTTAAATCGGTTCAGTAGTTTTCGCGTGAAAGCGTAACAAACAAACTTACATTCGCATTTATAATATTATAAGTATAAGTATATAAGTATAAGTATCAGTATATAAGTATATAAGTATCAGTACATAAGTTTAATAATATTCTGCACCAACACATCCCACTTTGTATGAACAAGAGGGTGACTTTTGGTTTGGATTTACTTCAAAAATGCTTGTATATTTGTTTTTTTAATCATAACTGTATACATTATAGTGGTTTGAGGCTAGTTGACTAATTATGGAAAATCATTTTTATGTATTCCTTATTAAAATATAAACATACGACCTTAATATTTCGTTAACAAAACAATGCACTATATTAAAAACTTCATAATGAATTTCAAATTGCCAAAAGTGAGCGAATAACTGCTACCTCTGAGACAGCACGCGTGTGAAGCCAGGTGTCGGGATACATTACAGTTTTGAACGTTATATTCTGGCATTACAACGCCATTTTGAAAAGTAGTAATGAGACGAGATCAAAGAAGAAATATTACACGTTTAATAATGAAATATCTTTAAAAATAGTGTATAATCTCCATTGAAAAAATATTAACTATGTATCTAGTAAGAATTTGTTTCATATTTTAATGATAGTTTACTACCCTATTTAGGTCATAATTTTCTATAGGTGTTTAAAACAAGCTTTCTGAAGTAGTATGTGGGTGCTTGTTACTCGTATGCTATACATATAAGCAGCAGTAATTTAATTAAACTTTTCTTACCATAGCTTTAAACTCGGTTTTCGGGCTTCGGACGTTTACTGTGGCGAGATTCCAACCGAACTTCTACAGTAAAGAAGAGAAAACAAGATAATTGAATAATGATAATGATAATACAATGATAATTTAAATAAAATTAAAATAAACTCGGATTTAAAACACGTGTGGTGACAAGTCTTCTGCTAAACCGTTTTTTTTAATTTGTGAGTGTGAGAAATATTAGGTCCTTACATATGAAATTGGCGTTTTTCGTACTGGCCACTTTAATCACAAATTTCTCCTCTTTGGTAAGGAATTCCAAATTCAAATTTGTACAGCTATAGACTCATGTATTTGTGCTTCGATGATCGTCATTCATTTGTTTTTTTTCTTCTGTTTTTTTCTGTTTGCGTCACTCATTTTACAAAATGGAAAACTTAAAATATCGCATTATTTACGAGTACGAGTTCCGCCGTGGCACTAGTGCTGCGGAAACAACTCGAAGGGTGAATGATGTGTATGGCGGTCGTGTTGCAAAAGAAAACACAGTTCGTTTTTGGTTCCAACGTTTTCGTTCTGGAAATTTCGACTTGCAGAACAAGCCCCGTGGACGGCCTGAGACTCAAGTTGATAATGAAGAGTTGAAGGCTATTGTGGAAGCGGATCCATCGCAAACCACGTCCGAGTTAGCTGCAGGCTGCGGTGTTAGTGATAAAACTGTTTTAATTCACTTGAAGCAAATTGGGAAGATTAAAAAGCTTGAAAGGTGGGTACCTCACGAATTGACTGAAGCAAACCGGCAAACGCGCGTCGACTGCTGCGTTACATTACTAAACCGGCACAATAATGAAGGTATTTTAAACCGAATCATTACCTGTGATGAAAAATGGGTTCTTTACGATAATCGGAAGCGCTCAGCGCAATGGTTGGATCCTGGCCAGCCAGCCAAATCCTGCCCCAAGCGAAAATTAACCCCAAAAAAGTTACTTGTAAGCGTTTGGTGGACTAGTGCCGGTATTGTTCATTACAGTTTTCTCAAATCTGGCCAGACTATTACGGCTGATGTCTATTGTCAGCAATTGCAAACCATGATGGAAAAGCTAGCGGCTAAACAACCTAGGCTGGTCAATCGCTCCACGCCACTGCTGCTTCACGACAACGCTAGACCACACACTGCGCAACAGACGGCTACTAAATTAGAAGAGCTTCAATTGGAAAGTCTAAGACATCCTCCGTACTCCCCGGACCTTGCTCCAACAGATTACCATTTTTTTCGAAATTTGGATAACTTCTTGCAAGGGAAAAAATTCAACTCCGATGGGGCAGTCCAAATCGCCTTCAAAGATTTTATTGATTCCCGTCCGACTGGTTTTTTTAGTAAAGGGATCAATGAACTACCTATAAGATGGCAAAAGTGCATAGAAAATAATGGTTCATACTTTGATTAATTAAATATATTATATTAAAAAATATTCGACTTTTTGTTCCTCCCATACAAAACGCCAATTTCATATGTAAGGACCTAATATAAAGATCTTATATCATGGTGGTTTAAACAATTATGATAATAAAAATACTTGTTTAAATAATATCCAGAGATTTTTAATGATAGCTACAGTACAGTATGGGTCTGTTGCGAAAAATATTTGAAGTTGCGCCCTTGCGAAAGGACGTTACAGAAAGATGGATTAGTGAACGACGCGACACTGCTGTATTTTTTTACAAGTGGTACACTAGATAGAAAGTTACGGTATCGAAACTATTGTCGCGAGGTCTTTATATATGGAGTACCCATACAAATCTTTAGTAAAGGAATCATAAAAGCTTGTTATTCAGAAATAAGTCGCAAACGAGATCGGCCACGAAAGCATCTGCGATAAGATATGTGATCTGGGATAGGCGGTTACAGATACGGTTACGATAAGTGTTTCAAACATAAAGAAATTGTTTGAAACATTTATCGCCTTCGCCCAGAATTGAAGTGACTAAATTAAAAAAGTAATTAAGAACGTTTGACAAATTCATTTAGATAAGCTTTACGCAATAATTGCATTTAGCTTCGTTTTAGTTTTCGTATTAAGTCCCTTTTGTATTGTTGTAAAGTTATTATAGTTATTATGTTTAAAAAAGTGAAGTTAATTCGCAAACGCAAGCTCAATTTTTTAGAGAAACATTTCGTCAGATTCGTTTCAAAACTTCGTATTTGATAGAGAATTCGTAGAGTAAACAAATCCATGGTCACAACATCTGATATATCACTTTGTGTGGGATATTTTGTAAGCGGTAAGGTTCGGTTTAATGAAAAATTTATAAGGTTCTATTGATTTGTCTCTTTGCGAAATGTTAGAAAAATAACTAGAATGTATATTTCATAAGAACAGGAACTTTCTCATGTCTCTTGGATTTATGGATTTATGCTGCGAATTTTATCAGTCATTTAATGAACCTACAGACAAGTAAAAATCTATTAGTTTACATCTTATGATTAATTAGAAATAGTTACAGAACAACAGATAAAACTGTAAACATCTACAACAAAAGTGATAAAATGTTAGTGATGAAATGATGTCCCTATTTCACTTGCCTAAATTATTTAAAATGTAAGCAAAATAGTTGAATCTACAACCTTATATATCGCCTTTAATGGTAAAAAGTAGCCTAGTAGTAGAATCTGTGTCATCATCATCATCACCCTATTAACGTTGCTACTGGGACTGCTGGGACACAGGGACTTCTCTCTTGACGAGAGAGATAAGGCCTTAATTCACCACGCTGGCCAAGCGCAAGTTGGTGAATGTCACATGTCCTTCAAACTCTTTTAAAGTTCTCAGAACATGCCGGTTTCCTCACGATGTTTGCCTTCACCGTTAAAGCTCGTGTATCGTGTAGCGCACATAAATTTCTCAAGAAAAAAAATCCAGAAGTGCGACAGTTGCGACAAATGCGAAGGTTCAAACCCCGACAGGGTTTGAACCCAAGACCTTCATTAGCCAACACGGCTTTTTTTTTAAATCTTTGTTCCAAATTTCATTCCAATCAGTTCAGTAGATCCAGAGATAACCACCTACAATGTCACAAACCTCTTTATAATATTAGTTTAAATGAAGAACCCGTTTGTCACGTGACGCGTAACGGCGCTAGTCTCTAGGCGCCAGTCACTGCGTTAGCCGTATTTGATATTATCACTTCTATCAGACGTCACAAAACGTACACATCTTTTTATTTATTGATGTATAACGCAATGGTAAAATAAGAAATGTTCTATTTCCTATAGAGAAATATTACTGGCAATTTATAACAAGTCTGAAACTGTTCATGTATCATAATGCTCTGTCTCATAAACAGACGATGCATTCGCCATTTTGTGACGTCACGAGGCAATCTATGACGTCCGGCGTTAGATGGGCTTTCGTAGTGCCACTCTTGTAATTTTTTATAGATTATTATAGCCGTGTTTAATTTGATTAGGTACATAAGTGTATCGGTCACAGACGACGGCTTACGAAAGAGATTTCCACATTTATCTTTTATTTATAAATTTAGAGAGAGTAATTATCTAAAACATCAGTAGGAATAATGGATAATCCGTTAAAGGGTAGCCATACAATTAATTCATAATTTTATGTTATTTTAACCAACAATGTAAGAATTGTGTATTTTTCTGCTTTGAGAGTTAAATCGTATGGCATTTCAACAAAATTAACAATTTTTTTTTGCTAATTACACAATAGATACTTGTTTAAAGTTTTTACATAATCACAAAATTCAATCGAAATTTACAGAAATCTAAAAGACCCAAGCCAACCTCACCGGCTCGTGGTAACCCCGGCCAAACAACAAACGAGACTCAAGCACACCTACCAACCAACTTATCACGGGTTAATTCTAATTCAAAGTTGGGGGAACTAAATATTACATAGACGTCTCGCTCTGGAGTGAATTGTGCATTACCCCCATGCCTCACTTGGCCCTTACAAGCCCAAATCCTTGATATACCGAAGTAGGATCACAGTAATCAAGGGTTAAGTCACTAGGGACAGTGACATAACCCCTGATTACCTTACTTTTTAACTCCCGACAAAAAAGAGGGGTGTTATAAGTTTGACGTGTCTGTCTGTGTATCTGTCTGTCTGTCAGGGACATCATAGCTCCCGATCGGATGGAGCGATTTTAAATCGGTTGTGCCAATTAAAAGTTATGGGGGTTACAGTGGGGAAGAAAAACCGATCTGCAAATATACTCGAGTGGGGTATCAAATGAAAGCGCATAGCGTGCACAAATTACAAAATATTTATGTTGTTTTACTTTAAGAAAAATATTGGAATCGAAAGTTTTTCTTAAATTTTAAATTTAGATTTATATTAGAATTAATATTACCGCTACTATTTATTTTGTGACAGATTATAATATGATATACCTAATTATATTTCCAACAGCGGCTGTCCCATGCCCAAGATGAACAAAAACAAACATGCATGCAATACATAGAAAACACCCAGACCCGAAACCAGAAATTGTAGATCGTACAAAATCTGGTCCCGCGGCGGGAAACGAACCCGCATCCTCCTGCGCCTCAAGCAGACTTTCTCCCACCAAGTCACAGAGGTCAGTCACAGAGGTCGTCAAATGATGCGCTACTTCACCCCAGCGAGTCTCTGAGCCCGACAATTTTCCGCGTCCGCAGCAGCAGGCAAAAGGATGCTTGTCATTTCTCAAAGCCAAAATGTCGTGTGTAGTTAAGTATATTTTCCTATTGAGATATTTGCGCTCGTTGGCGATATTCGCCACGTATCGTTACCGGAGTAATGAAACACGTTTTACTAGGAACAAAACTTATTTTGATTTTCTTGTTATTGTTATTATATTCTTAAGTCAAAGTCAAAACGTTTATTTCCTTAGACGCACCGGGCATACATGGTCAGGTCAACCTAAAGGTAATTTAAATAAAAACTAAGAATAATCTAGGAAATACCATTATCTTGACAGTTCGCATCAATTTTTTACACTGAGTTGTGAAGCGAATAGAACAACCCCAGCTTTCATCTCTTATGTTGTTATTATAACAATATTGGTGTACAACATAGTTACAATATAAAAATTTTACATTTACAAACAAAGTTATGGAGAACGATGAAAATTCAAATGACTAAAACAGTGGTTTTATTCCAGTTTTTTTTGTTTTATTGAAAAAGACTAGACAAATAAAGTCCGTATTTTTTTATTTATTGTTCCGTACGCAAAAGGCAAATTGAAAGCTCAATTAATCTACTTTATGTTTGCCTGTCATGGGGGTTAATCAACTATGATTTCTAAAAAGTTTAATATGCGCAGAAGTAAATCAACATTTTTGAGGGCAAATACGATATTTTTTACAACTTTTGAATAAATAACCCATAGTATTTTTTTCATGGGTTATTTAATATTTTAAAGCATATTCTTAAGTTTATGTTTATGCATTAAAGGTATGATAACGACTAGTACCCGTTCATCACAAACGAGGACAATCTTTGAAAACAGTCCGAATAGATATACCTAATTATATATTTCAGAGAGTAGATAGAATAGGTTTCCGTTTGTACAAACATTGGTAAAAGCCTGTTTATCACCAGAGAATCTTGTTACCCACTTACAGTTAAGTAGGTGAAATACTTAGTCGAGACGAATTAGGATATATCGAGTCGAAAAGAAACTTTGTGAAAGTTTTCCGCCACTCACTGTACTGTCGACAGCGCCAGGATATGTACTCCCGCTTCCAATAAATTGTTATTTAGTTTGAAAGGAATATTTCTGCACAAATAAGTAACAAATATATCTCATTTCTGTTGAGAAATCTCCGACAAATCCTTCTGTCAAGAAGGATTTGTCGGAGATTTCTCAGTTCGAATTTTAGTATTATATAACTGATAAAAATATATTTAAAGATGTATCTACATAAATATAATAATAATTAACTTATCAGGAAATATTTCACAGACAAATCACATTTGTGACCAAATGCATTGTGCCCTCTCAAATTTGCACGTCAGGATTGGCAAAACATGTAGAACACTTTTTTTTTAAACTTACTACCATGTTTTATGCAAATAAATTATTCTTATTCTTACAAAATGATCTGAAGAATAAAGGTAGTTTTAAATAATTATGGATGTGTCTGTTTTAATACTGTGTTGAGATGACGGGTGATAGAGGGAAATGGAAGAAAAATCCATGTTGTGCCGACCCCACAATAGTATGGGACAAGGGCATGATGATAATGATGATGTCTGTTTTAATACTTAATTATAAAAATAAACATCTTTGTAATGCTAGCAAGTATAAGCTGAGCTTGTGTTAAGTTGACAGCGTACCGCGGGGCTACATGTTGCGGATGCTTAGAATTGAATATAAAAAAATATGTAATTACCTCTTGTACATTTATATTATGTGTATAATTTAAATTGAATTAATTATGTTTCTATATACTATATTAATAATATGTAATTTTGTAAAAGGCATACCTGTATAATATTGTAACCTTTGTTATAAATAAAGAACTTGAAACTTCAAATAGTTTCAGTTGATCCAGAGATGCCTACGCCACAAACATTCACACAAACTCACATACTTTAGCTCTTTATAATATATTTCAGCAAGTGCAAAAACTAGGGAGTTGATTCATGAAGCCTTCGTGCTGGTGCTATATGAGGAATTCAACTTCCAAGGATGTTTCAACACTTCGTGACAAAAGGCGCAAACATACGAATGGACTTACTTCTGACTCGCTTTAGCTTGTTCCCAACTTTTCCTATATTTCTCCTGCTGTTCCTCTCTTAGCAAAAAGGCGCTGAAATGAATATAAAGAACAATGGCAAAATTTAGTCAGGATTTTATTTTAGCGTCCATAGATTTCACTTATTTAAAACAAATTGAAATAATTTTCAACGATTTTTTTATTATTGACTTATTCTCGTAATATCCGCAGTTATTTTCTGTTTAAAAAAAGCATATCAAATGATCTGCATTCGAAATGTTACTATAAAATAGTGATTGAACCTTTTGAAATACAAATCAATAACTAAGCGAATGATCTATAAAATCGATCGGTCGATCGACCCGGCATCGGCAAGGGTTAGTTTTGTTTGCAATAGTTATTGAAATGCACGGTTCTTTTATTTTTGATTAACTTATATTAAAGCCATTATTTAAAGCAATGCAACTTGCAATCCTATTCAGGTTCTTTATAATGTTGATCGATTTTATATAAACTCGAATCGATACACCACATTTTGTTTTTGACAATGACAGATTGATAGACGCTGGCTCTGTCTGGCCACAGAATAAGAATACTTCTTCGTTTTTCGTTTCGGTTGTGTTTTGTGTGATCTTTCGGTTTTCTATTCAATTTAAAATATATGTGCTGACGAAAATAATCTTTCACATTTTCCAATATTGGAATATCGCGACTTAATTATGTTCGCCTTGGGGACGTACCAAATAAGACAAGCTCGGTCATTACGGCGAACATAATACGTTACCGAGGCGAATACAGAATTGAGGTAAATATGGGTGAAGCGATTACTGAAAACCATGATGGTCTTAGAGGAGGTAGAGGTGCAAAGACTTAAATAAGAGGGAAAATAAAATCCCGTCACATATCGCGGAAGCAATAGGTACTATGTTTATTTATTAATCGAAAATAATATTCCTGGCAGAACCGGCATAGTTGAATGCTGTTGCAACTGTTTAGTGGGCCGGCACACTGTAGGCTGCTGCGGTTACACTATGACCATAGTTTAGTATTTGGGATGGGCCAGACATCAAGGAAATATCGCACAGCACCAGCAGCTTTTCTCGATTAAATAATTATACAGGAGGATGAATAAAAATAAATAATGTTTATAAAAAATTGTTTTTATTTGTTCATTATCCTTAGTTTTTACCTACCCACCTAAACTGTTGAAACAATTTTATAACCCATCATCTAGGTACACAGTTTTTTACAATAAAATATGTTCTTCTTCTTCTTCAATTGTTCATTTAGGTATACATATAATACATAACCTTAAAATTAAAAAGCCAATATCTTTTTTTTCTGGCTTTTACAAATGAAAATAGTTTTATTTATGGACTCTGGAAGTAATGCCGATTCTGTAGATATATTTTTCCTTGCGGGACGCTTCAATTTACTCCCAGACATTTTTTAGTATGGAGACCTGTCATTGTCCTTTGTATAGTTTTATTATATTATATGACATGTTAATTAAGTTTATCTGAACTATCGCTTGTAACGTTATCTATCTAGATTATTTATAAGGTGCATGCAAAGAGAATATGATTACTTGGTTGCATGTTGTTTATTTACGACTGCCTCAGTGGCGCGGTGGGCGAACGCGGTGGGCGAATAAGTGTGGCTCTATAGGAAGCGGATTCGATTCCATCAGAGAGGCCATGTGTTGGTATCTTCCACAAGCAATTTATCCTTGGTCTGGGTGTTTAATATGTACAGTTAAAAAAATATATAAAATATATCATATGTTTAGTAATCGAAACACAAGCTAAGAGCTTATCGCGGGGCTAAATGTTGGATGTGCGGATTGTCCAGAAATGTATTTTGATGTAATGTATTTCAACCCTGGGTAGTAGACCCCATATTTAGAGCAGGCCTAAAGGAAGTCGAGTTAGCGAAATGAAAGGACCCTCAAATATTCGGAAATTCGTTTAGCTCAGATACCAGCAAAAAAAAAGGTGTGTGTGCGATTCACACACGATAGAAGTGAAACTTCAGTAAATCGACAAAAGAATGAGATGAATAAAAAAAGTGTGTGTGTGTCAGCTACGACGCACGATTGGAGTTTACTACTTACGAACTATAATTATGATATATATCGAATAGAAAAAAAGGGTAAATGAACGCATCTGCTAAAATGATAAGAGAAACAAACATAATATCTGTAATTATTCAGATTATTTATATTACTTAAATAAAGCGTATTACATAAAGTATGTTACAAAATAATATAAATAAAATACAGCAATACCTCTTTGCGCGATACTTCGTAGTTGAGACTACGAAGTATCGCGCAAAGACCCCGAGAATGAGATAAGCTGTGTAATGTATTCCATGTCATTCTTTTACACGTTCAATCCTACAGATATATATGTTTGTCTCTTTCTACGTAACGCCTCAACTTTTCGTGTTACACTTTTTGATTTTACTCCTCATAAAATTTCCGTACCGGGCCTTATAACTCAAATCGTTTCTTAAGGAGTAAACTCCAAAAATACAGTGCAAAAAGATTTTGTTCGGGCCCATCCAAGTACTGGCGTCGCGCAACGTTGCTTAACCTTGTTAGCGTTTAAGATTGGCTTATCCGTCGTTTTTTCCGTTGCATCCGGTTTGAAATCACAACGATTCTAAAGAAGTTTCACTTCAAAAAACTTTGGCCATTTGGCTACGGGACCCTAAAAAACATTATTTCGAAAGTCATTCCGGATGGAATATGTACAGCACGGACAAACTACATTTTATATAACGATTCGTTTGTTCGATTCGGCCGTAGAATGCCCACTACAGGATATTGGGCGTCCCCCAATCACACGGAGAGATTTGTTATCCTCGGCAAAAAATGGTTATAAAAAGGAAATGATCAAATGTTGAGTACACACAACACGTATATTTTGTAAGAAGTAGCCCCCACAATATTTCCCTAAGGCGCCTCAGGGCTACATTCTGACACATGCCTCTTAATTGCGAGGAATCTTATTTACTCTCCTTTATGAAATGTTCTGTTTATATTTTGATCTTGATTATTGTTACTTTGCCACAACACAAAAGAAAAACACAGAACTAGGCCGGAAACAATTTTTATTAAATACTCCAATTATTTGAATAGTTTTTCTTTCAAACATGCATTATGATTGTTGGTTTTGGTTAAATAATCATTATGGCCAATACGCGAAATGATCAATATTTTATAGATAAAATATTACTTTCAATTATATCTCTAGTATCATTTAATAATAATAATAAATATTTCTGGACTAGCATCACTCAACCCCAAACTAAGCTGAATGTAATTTATTATTTCACATTCTTAAACAATAATTGTTGATTCGTCAATTACCGTTTCGGTAATCACTCAATATACTTTATTTCATACATCCATAGTCGAGAAATAATCATCTATTACTTGCCTTTTTTCCGTAACCAAAGGATAAAACGGTATCCTATTACTGAGAATTCGTCGTCTGTCTGTCTGATTGTCTATCCGTCTGTCACCAGGCGAAATCTCAATAACCGTGATAGATGGAAATATATATACTTACAATGAAATGGCAAATCGAATAATTCGAGCGAATACTCGTTTCGGTTTAAGCCGAATAATATTCGGTATAAATTTTTCGGAAAAACCGCTATTTATCGCATCCCTATTGCTACATAAAATTTCTTTTAAAATATAATTATGGCTAAATGGGCCTCCGATCGTGCTTGGCCGGAAGCAAGTTGCCGGATGCTTGTTGTATATCTGTGGTGTGGTGGTCTATGAGTTCCTGCGTGCGTGATGTCTATCACTGTCAACGTTTAATCTTATGTCATGCCATTTCTATTTGTAAACAAACAATATCGAATCTCATTCCAAGGCCTATAAAATTATTGGCCTCATTAAGTTTGCAATTGACGCAAAATGGCGTTCAACTGAGTAACATTTTTTCACTTTATAATTTTATTTTACTCGACACTGGCAAATTGTCGCTTCAAGCGCAAAGTCCAATTACAAGAAACTGAACTGAACTGAAGGCTATACCCTATCTACGATATTTAAGGTACTTCCCCTTCATGTTCCATAAGTTTGGGACGCCCTGTATAGGCTAAAACGTAGTGATTATATTATACTCTTTGATATATTATTTTTTAGCTATTCTTTCGATTGGCATCATAGAAGTAGGATGTTTTTTTTTTTGACATTAAAGTCGGTTCGATTCCCAGACGAGGCAAGTATTTTTTAGAAAATCTATGAATGCAGAATTACTAACTTTTAAAATTAACATAAAGTCTTCTTTCAGCAAAATACCCTATCTACAATATTTAAGGTACTTCCCCTTCATGTCCCATAAGTTTGGGACGCCCTGTATACGCAAAATGGCGTTCATCTGAGTAACATCTTTTTCACTTAATAATTGTATTTAACTTGACACTGGAAAACTGACGCTTCAAGCACAGAGTCCAATTATAAGGAATTGAATTGAGTTGAAATCTCATTCCGGTGGACGTAAAATGGCGTTTAAATGAGTAGCATCTTTTTCTCTTTATAATTTTATTTAACTAGACACTGGCAAAATAATCCAATTAAGTCCAATTATAAGGAATTGAAATCTCATCTCGCCCGCTGTCCCTTGTTACATTGTTATTTATTACATAATAACATGTATTTTAAATGGTAGGTATTACATAAGGTTTTGTATCAATGTAATTACCCATTGGAGCGTGCAACATTTTGCTAATTAACATTTAATTCAATATATATGCAACTAAACTAATACTTGCATGATAATTAAATATAATTTATCTGAGGCAAAAGTTATTAGTTATAAAATTGACAGCATATACATATGTATAAGTATACTCTCTGTCTTGTCCTTTCTCATTTAAAACTTTTATAATCCCCCTATTAAACTATATACTAGGGTCCGTTGCCCAAAGCAAGAATTCAAAACTATCTTCGGACCGTTAATCGCCCTCCTGGTAGAAGAGCAAGTTACCAGATTTCATAGTTATTGACCTGAACCTCACTAAGGATTTCAGATAACCCTAAAATATCCCACCTGCATAATTCTTCTTCCAGCTCAACCTTTTCATAAGTCTTCATAGTGCGCTGACTTGTGTTAATTTATAAAGGTAAATAAAAATATTCTATTCCTGTTATCTTCTTGGCTCGATTAAATACTTTATTATTTTTTGCAAACTCGTTGCGAGCCAACAAAAGGGTCTGCGTATAATTCTGCAGAACATAGTTTATTTACCACAAAGCAAAAATACAAAGCTACCTTGCCTTTTGCTTAACCACACAGAACAAACTATAAGTAAGGTGTACAAGGTTACGTCGCGAAAATGTTATTTGATTTTCAATTTTCGGCGTAAGAAACATCTTGGAAATATCGGAAAGTTTATGCGAAGGAATTTAATTGCAGCTTTTTTGCGCTCGAAGTTTTCGCGTATCAAAGCTTCTGTAGCTAGTACGAAAGTGTTTCGCGGAAATATTTGATTTATACGGGGTTCTAGGAAGATATTTTGTTAAGAACTTCTTATAGTCTTCCCATATTGCAAAAAATAAAATCTCATTCATTTTCTCGCTCAATAATCTAATAATAGCTCGGGGCTTTGTAACGAGGTAGAACCAGAAATTGAGATAAGTAAAGGAACGAGGGTCACCGACGTGACTGTATATCTGTGAATTACTTTGTAAAAGCTGCAATACGTAGGTCATAACATAATATTAGAAACGGTAGTTCGGACCAAAAAGTTCTGGAAAGACGCGCCGATAGACGGATCTCCTCGTAAAGATTCTCGGTAGGCTTACGATTTCTGGATGGCGTTTCCACCTAAAAAGAAACTACAAAATCTTTGAAAGAGGCTCAACAATATCCAGTAGACTTTCTACGGCTAAAACCATAAATGTGTTCACAAATTACTCCAAGCTAATTAACATAACCAAACTAAACATAATCAAACCCAAGTTTTGAAAGATTATCAATAAAGATGGGTTAAAGATAAAGACCAATATTTATCACTATTAGTTAATAAAGTTATAAATAAGTAAATAATTTAAATAATATTTTAATATTTAAACTAATGTGTGGTGTGTAATTATAATAAGTGATATTTACATATTATTTGAAATTGTGATATTTAGGAAGGTATCACTGCCATGCCTTTGTATTAAATAAACAATTTATAATAAAAAAAATTATCTTATAAAAAGTATTGCAGCATAAATTCTTACGACCAAACCAATCTCAGAACAATATTTTGAACCGATATGTGGCTAAGTTGTTAATCAAACGAATCCGAATAGTATTAAAAAACCACTATAAGATTGCTAAAATTTAAATACTTGTGAATATTGTAAAATAAGCAGATCAGAATTTGTCGCATTACTCATCCATAGAATATTACTTATTTATTTATTTATGAAGAAAGGACACCCAACACAAGGTAACACAAAATACAAACATAAAATTAACATGACTAAAAGTATTAAATGCGATAATTATGTTCTCGTAATAGCAGGTCATCACAACGAATACTATATAAAATGGCTATTAAATCTTTCAGCAAATACTAATATATCATATATTTTTCTCTGGTGGTAGGCTTCGGCCGCGGCTTGTCACCACCCTCCGGGCTGAGCCAGTGCGTGAAGCGATTTTTTCGTGTTTCGTAATGTGGTCCGGAGAAGCCATCTACCTTCTAGGCCTTCATGTCCCATCTTAGACCACATCGTCACTTTACATCAGGTGAGATTGTGGTGAAATGAAGGCTTATCGATCATAAAAAAAAAAAAAAAAAAAAATCAGCCACACGCCATTTGGCGTTATCATTTTTATTGTCACATAGTCTTAAATGCTTATGTATTGTTTTGTGTTTTTAATCAAGTGTGCAATAAAGAATATTTATCTTTCTAACTTATCTTAAAGCAGCATGATACCCCGGTACACCCACGCCTCGCCAGCGAGCCATCAACCACGCTATCCAGCCTCACCAACCTATATTTTCTGACAAATTATTCACCCTTGAGCGAACAATCGATTATAAGATGATGGATTTACCCAATGGAGGCTTCATTTCACCTTCCGGAAAACATTAGAAAATCTCTCGTTTTAAACCACTCCTCTTCTTCTTTCCTTATCAACCAGGCTGTGCAGATTTTGATGAATATTTTGTTAGAATGACATTTATCAACCGCTTCGTGTAGCAGAATTTTTACGTTTGAATATTTTTTACGAAACTGGTGATGTTTTTAAACCATGTTATTGTGATATATAAAGCTGTCATCTATGCGCGACCGATCAAATGATATGTTTTATAGGGTTCCGTGTTGGAAAATGGAACGGCTGTACTTGTGTTTTTAGGTATGTCAACAGATTTACCTACAAAGATAAATAAGTTTATGTAAGTAAGTATAGAAATATATATTCTGAATCTGGGAAACGGCTCCAAAGAATTTTATGAAGAGTATGAAGAGAGATTTGGTATAAATTGGTTTAGCTCGGTCACTGTACTATTTATTTATAACTTACAACCTCGGAGCCAGCTTACCAGCTCTGAGGGTGGTGACAAGCCTGAAGCCTACCACCAGAGACTGTTCTTAGCACCACCCGGAGGTCACGTGTAAGGATTCAGAGGTTTAACACTAACGGACGTGAACAGAAAAAAACTCCATAATCCTTAGCTTTTTAGAACATTTTTAGTTAAATGTATCTTAGTGTACACTCTATTCTCACATCTACTCATTATCACCTCACAATCCAAGTTAATGCGAGCACATCCTACCTAGCCACATCTTGAATTGTGTTCACTCGGCTAAATCGTTGCTTTACAATACAAATTGCCTATTAGCCGTCTCGGCTTTGGTGAGCTACATTGTCTCAGATTCTGCTAGGTACTTACCTAGGTGCTAGGTATATCTGAGCAATCTTAGACCTTGTAATCTGTTCGGAAGTGGAGATTTATTCTAAGCTTAACACTGCAGTCATAAATCAGAAACAAGAAAATAGTTTTTTTTTTTTTTTTTTTTTTTTTATTGGTAAGCCTTCATTTGACCACAATCTCACCTGATGTAAAGTGAAGATGTGGTCTAAGATGGAGCATAAAGGCCTAGAAGATGGCTTCTCCGGACCACATTACGAAACACGAAAAAATCGCTTCACGCACTGGCCCAGCCCGGAGGGTGGTGACAAGCCGCGGCCGAAGCCTACCACCAGAGACTGTTCTTAGCACCACCCGGAGGTCACGTGTAAGGATTCAGAGGGTTACCACTTACGGACGTGAACAGCCAAAACCTCCAAAATAGTGAGATCTTTTCCCATCAACTGTTAATCTTTAAATAGGACACAGGCTTTTTAAACAAATAGCCATATAATATAAAAATTATATGTTCGATATTTAAGAAATTCACAGTTGAATTGTACAATATAAATATTTATTTATATGTTATGTTTGTAGATTTTGTTGTTGAGGCTAGATGTTTTGTTGTGGATTGCTGAAAATATATATTTTTTAATTTTAATTTACTCAGAAATCTAATAAAGAACTTCGTTACTCTTAGTAAATTTATATCATATACTAAACTGTCGCTAAAAAAAACTGGTCGGACATTATTATAATGATAACAAATGGAAACCGCCTGGGATTGTATGTACCAACCGTATGAAAATACCTCCAAACTTGTGCCAACTTGTGTTATCACCTCACAATCCAAGTTAATCCGAGCACATCCTACCTAGGACATCTTGCATTATGTTCGCTCGGCTATATCGTTGCTTTACAATACAAATTGCCTATTAGCCCGTCTCGGCTTTGGTAAGCTACGGCGTCTCAGATTCTGCTAGATGTAGGAACCTACCTTGGTGTTAGGATAGGTTATATACAAGGAATCTTTGAGCTTAGATTCTGGTGAGAAGTGGAGCTTAAACTAGGGTTATCACCTCTACTGTGTACTTTTTCTGAAAGGTGTGCCTATAAGTGTAATGAAATGACAGTGACATATAAATCTATAAGCAATACGATAGAAGTGAAACTTCAGTAAATCGACAAAAGAATGAGATGAATAAAATAAAAGAAAACTGTGCAAAAAGATTTTGTTCGGGCGGTCACCCATCCAAGTACTGGCGTCGCGCAACGTTGCTTTACCTAGTTAGCGTTTAAGATTGGCTTACCTGTCGTTTTTTTCCGTTGCATCCGGTTTGAAATCACAACGATTCTAAAGAAGTTTCACATCAAAATATTTTTTTTATTTGCGGACTTTATTAGTTTACAATTTAAAGGTTAAGGTACGAATAAATAAAAATAAATACCCACACAGCATCACCTAACCCCAAACTAAGCAGAGCTTGTACTTATACCCAACCTGGAATGTGCGCCGACATTTTTTCCTCGATAAAAAAAAACCGTATGTATATGAAGTTAAGTTCTATTTTCAAATAACATTTAGTCAGAGAGAAATCCGGTCCGAGAGAGATAGCGCTTAGAGAGCCCTCTGTCCCTTTCTTAAGTGTTGCCAGAAGGGTTGGTTAAAAAAAAAAACAAATTTGTCATCTCTTGTTAAAAAATATATTACCATCTCTCTGATTATCCTAATGATCCATATTTTTTTTAAATTATCGGCTTTAATGAGATTTTCTTTATTGCAAAAATTTAGACACGATATTAAGGTGTTGTTTGAAAAAGAATAGGTTATTAGTAGAATCTATGTAAATTGAACTGCCATCCCATCAGCCATTTTGATTTGTTATTATTTATCCTACCGTAATTCGGCAATATTTCTTTATTCGTACATAATAAATTTGGTTAAAAAATGTGCGATTCCAGGCTGTAAAAGCGAATCCTATGGCGGGATGCGGTAAATCTTTCTTCAAGTAAGTATTTTTAAATTCTTGAAGTAGTATGACCATAATGAACGGATTTTTAGGATTAATTCCGTAATCATATTTTGTTCAAACATATAAATAGTAGGTACCTAATCTAGATTAAACTTTATGTGCTAATCACTGATTTGTGTGTCACTACGTATTATTTTAAATTATTAATTAATTTCAGATTTCCTAGTGAAGAATCTTTGAGAAAAAGTGGCTGGATGCCATTCCAAGTAATACAAATATCAAAAATTATTCGCATAAAACTATTCAGTAATGTGTGAATGAAAATATTTACCAAATATATGTTTATAAATCGTAACATGTGATTACTTTTATTGTACGATATAACATAATTATTTAATGAAATTAAGTGATAAGTTCATATTTTTATGTCCAAAATATCTACCTACTGTTTGGACACCCTAATGAAAGGGACAGAGGGCTCTCACAAAACTATCTCGCTCGGCTCGCGCATCCGCAGCCTGTGCACATTCCAGGTTGGGTATAAGTTCCTTGGGTGACTGATATACTACGTACATAGATATGATTCATAGATAACACCCAGACCCGAAACCAGAGATTGTAGATCGTATAAAATCTGGGTCTGGTGGTTATAAAAATTCGGGAAACATAAAATCACATAATTATTTTTAATAATCGAATAAAAGTTATGGAAAACACAACGCATCATCAGTGTCCATCAGCAATATGGAAATTGATTGGAGCACAAAACAAGGAAAAGTGGGAAGCCTATATCCAACAGTGGTCATTCCATGGCTAAAACGACGTTGATGAATCTAAGAATAGAAGAAAAAAAGTTTAGATGACTGAAACTGCTCTCTAATTTGGCACTTTCATATTAAAATTATTAACCGAAATATCGGTGTCCAATATTTTTCGGATCTAAAAGACAGACTAAACAGAATACCTATTTTTATGCAGTCATCGTGCGTATTGTAACGAATATAAAATATAATGAAGCGATATTTAACAAAATGAGTCTGAATTTTTGTGACCGAATGGTCTCATAAATCATAATTAGGTACGTGCTAGAGCTGTGTAAATAGATTGGCAAACAATATCGTGAGCACTCTCTCACAACAAACAAGCATTATTAAGCTCTGCGCTGTGTATTCTCCCGAATAAGATTTTATCCAAATAAATGTATTTATGTTTATCATTCCTAACCTTCAAGATATTTTCATAACTAAATACCTATTTATGGACGATTTGCATACCCGCGCCCACGTTGAGCTGTGAGGTAAGCTCCAAGCAAGTTTACTAACCTACAGATGTAATTATTAAAGTTAAATAGATGACAATAAGAAAATTATTTACTTTAAAACACCTTAGCCAAGCACAAATTGAACCCACTGGAATGGCACGGGGACCTCAAGAGAACTCGAGCTATGGCAAAAAACATCGATCACCTTTGTTCCCTTAAAATTAAAATCAAAACATAAAATATTGTAATGTGCACGTGATGCGCTTTCATTTGGGTATCAAATATTTGTAGACGTTCGGTTATTTCTACTAATATTCAACCCCACAGCTGTTTCACTCACTCAACCGATTTTCATCAAATTTGTTTTAGATCACTTGCAAGTGCGTTCGGGAGCCATAATGACACAGACAGACAGAAACATCAAACATATAACTCCCCTTTTTGGTTCTTCGTAAAAATATATAATAACGAAGTATTTTATATAATAACAGATACCTCCATCCGTATTCCTAACAACATTTCAAAACATGCAAAGTAAGTAAAAACATGTCTAAAAATACAAAGACCATGGCTGGCAAAACACGTCAGCCCCTTATCAAAATAATGCTTTACAGGCTATTACGGTTCCACAAATGTGACATATTTTATACGGCATCAAAGTGGGTAGGAGCGAACATTAGCCGCCGCCCTCATAAGTTATCTTACAACTTGACACGTGTATGTATCTACCTAGCGGATAGTTAATAGTTATAGTAGTTACTCGGTACTACGTAACATTCTCTATGATGTTGGGTAGCTCTATGCCCGTGTATAAAGTAGCTTTTGTCCATTAATGGCAAAACATTGTCCATGTCTTTTACTCAAAATGGGCTATTTTCGTCTTAATTGTATTTTCCCACGAAAATCGGTATTTTACCGCTGTAAAAAGTAGAGTATGTGTTATTCTATTAATTAAGCTAAATTACTGTGAAGTGTCATCAAAATCTATCCAGTAGTTTTTGCGTGAAATAGCAAAAACACACACATTTATACACTCAAATCCCCACAAAATTTGACGTTTATAATATTTTTTGGATAAACAGTTGTACCTATATAATATGGTAGTTGTCATATAGTTTTATTTGATCCGAAACCACATACAAATTTTTTAAAATATAGACGATTTTTATAAGATATCATTATTAAAAATGTAATATTTTCGTTTCTGTCACGTGGTCAAAATGGTACTTTTCAAAATAGAGGCTGGCTTCCGTTTAAAATAGCAGATTTCCAACACGTGACGTCACACGCCTGCCATCTTAGGGGCAACCGTTTCTCGTGCACTTTTGAATAATTGTAATTTATTATTGAAATTATTATTATAATGCATTGTTTTTACCGATATATTAAATTATTGTGGTATGTTTATAATGTAATAAGAAATAAATAAAAATAGATTTCCACAATTAGTCAACTATTGAGAATGACTTGTCTTTATATCCCAAATTTTCAGATTTAGCAGGATTTCTCCCAACATGCTAAATGCTAAAATCTTTTTAGTTTTTGTATACTTAGGGTCGAATGATTTATACTAATGACAATGGACATATTTTTTTCATAATATATTTCTGTCATAATATATCAAGTTTACTTTAATTTCATCGGTAATAAAAAAAATGATCTTCATCTAACTCTCACAGATTTTGCATACGCAAGTCGGGCTTGTATTTTACCATGGCTAGAAGTTCTTTGCAATCCTTTCTTGTAACTTTTCTTATAAACGCTTCTTAAACAAACGCTTTCGGTTTGTGTGTGTAGAGATTGCTTCTTTTCTCTGTACATAAAACCTCAATTGTGTTTGAAATGCGATAATCAAGTATATGATTTTCTCTGTTTAGGTAAACATGTGTAACTAAGTAAAAAAACAAATTAAAATTAAACTCAAAATGTCGATCCGAACATTAAAATAATAAATAATGCTCCCTTATAGCGAAATGCAACAGCTTTTCCAAGGAAATATATTATTTTATATACAGTATAGCTTTCAATTTTCATTCGTATTTGAAGCTTTATTTAATTCAATATTCCGAGTTTCAGTCTAACCAATTTACCGGTTTTGCTTTTGGTTTGGTTTAAGTCATATGATTCATACATATTCAGAAATCGAGTTTATAATATTTAGAACGAATAAGACTAGAAACTTCGTGCGCGTGGATTTCACATGCAAACATAACCTATATTTTCGATCTGAATAGCCTAAAACAGATAATCCTCGCGCATAAGAAAGTAGTTTCGCTTAGGCAAACCAGCTTTATCATGAAATTATTTTTGGTCGCTAACATTCCTACAGCATACATACTATTGCGTATTGCTTAAAAGCCGTGATTGACTTGGTGCCATAATTATATTATATAATAGTAATTACATCAAGCATTTTTCAGTTATTTAAGTTAAATCGTTACTAAAGTATATTATGTAGTTCCACTTAATTCGGATACCTTTATGGTAAAAACTTTCTCCATGCTATTCCATGAATCTCCCGAGTTAATTTTGCCAAACGTTTTCCCACTAGTGGTAATATAACGTCGCCATCACAACGTCTTTTGGAACTCTGATTTTTGTGTAGGTACATATCTTATATTCAAAATACCAGGTCTGCATAACTTTACTGGAGTTAAAAACCACTCGACACTTCTGGTTACATCAGACATAATACACTAATACTCAGATATAATCAAGACGCATTAAAGCTTACTCAATAATATTCGAAAATACAAAATTTTCAAAATACCAGGGTTTGCATAAAGCCACAGACAGCAGTTAAAAATCACGGTTCTTTCAAGCTGCATCGTAGTAGTGCATGCATAAATATTGTAATTTTTTAGGATACAACCTCGACACATTAGTGCTCCAAAGTACCAGGTCTGCATAAGACACAGGAGTTAAGCCCCACTCGGCGCTTCCTAGCTCAGTGTAGTATTAGCATGTCGCTTGCATATGCATATTGTGTTCACACCTCGTGAAATAGAGTAATTGCGCTGTGGGTAGGTACGTGATGATATCGCACTTTTTAGCATAATCACTGGATAATGGTAGAATTTATGCTTCGGTGAGTATAATTGGAGTTCAACGTGCGAATTTTAGTCAGGAAAAGGATAAGGTTTATTCTTGATTCATATTTTGTTTCAGAGAATTTTATTTGACTTTGAACTCGAAATATGAATATAATTATTCTAAGATTCGATCATGTGTGGCGACCTGATATCGTATGTCGCAAAATGATGAACATTTATTTTGCATCGCGATACAAATACGTGGATACGGGATATCGCAATGGACTGAGGCCAATGGCTAGGCATTAGCTGGCTAGCTAAAAGTATACTTCAATAAATATTTGGTGTAGTAAATAATATTTACTCCTTTTCAACCGTGGCTCTCATATAATCTAGCGGTCCGCCCCCGCTTCGCACCTAGTTGACCGTATTGTGAATCTAAACCATACTCGAACCCACTTAAACACACAAAAAATTTCACCTACGGTTAAGTAGAGGAACATGATTATTTTTTCAAAAAAAAAAAACAGCACATTAATTTTTAATTTTCCGCACTAAAAGGGCAGTCAAAATGTACCTTTACAATTTCTATGTTGGTTCAAATATATTTGAGAAAAGTGTTTAAATTCGGTGAAAGCGTGTACCTTCTCGCGGTTAATGCCTTAGACTGCGACTTTCTTTATTTTTTTATTTATTCATTTGTTTATCATGATGTTTAACGGTACTAATATTTTATTTTCTGTACATTTCTGTACAACTTTATTCCACAACTGTACAATCTGTGTTAGATTTAACCGTAAACAGAGCAACTGTTTACAAACTACGAGTACTCGCTATTGGCTAACTTTATTGCTTAGACTAATGTTAAATACCAGTTTGCTTCCTGCTTCAAAGGGTTGGGTAATTTGCTGTTTGCTTTATGATGCTGTTTGAAAGATAATTGTTGGATGAGAACAAATAAGTATTTGCAAGTTCAATTCGAAGAATAAACTGATTTTATTGTGAAATATATGGATTATTAAATATTATTAACTGAAAATTACTGTAAACATTGTTATAAAATTTTAAAAATATATCAAACAGACACAAGACACAAATGGCAAATTACCATCCTTGCTTTCCATCCATAGCAAAAAAAACAAACTTGTATTTGAGCGTTATTTTATAACCACTATTTTATTATAACTTTTAACATTATAGAAAATTAACACAAGCTTAGAGCTTACCTCGGGACTAGATGTTGTTGTATGGATCGATTTGTTAATTAATCTAATATGGAATTTACTTGTAAGATAAAAGTTACATTGCTATAAATCCTTAGATCTCTCAGAGTAAAGATTTATAGCACAAAATTTAATGTCAAATATACTTTTAATAATACACATAGATGGGCAATGAAAGGTACACTCATGTATGTAGTTTTCTTATATAAAAAAACGCTTATACTTTAAGAGGACATGTCCGGCAGTGGAAGTCTGAAATAATTTAGGACTCATCAAAATATAAGTTTTCATAAATAAAACAATATTTCCGGACAATCCACACAACAACATCCAACCCTGAGATAAGCTTATGGTTCGCGTACCAGACATCTGATATACTTTATGTAATTAGACATACATAATTAAGATATGTTTTACTATCCATATTTAACACCAATATATAATAATTCAAGCAAGCAATATTTTTTCTACAAATACTTAAGATGATTAATTCCATGCATCAGCCTACATAGATGAGTCTCTTACGTCAATATCGAAATAAGTATATTATGTTATACCGTCTCAAGGTTCACTCTTGTCTGGAGAGAATAACCCTGCCAGGGATTATATTTGATTCAGTGGAAATGGATTATCTTAAGGAAATATAGGGTTATAATTATCAAATTTCAAAAGTCGAGACATTTATACTATCAAAGGACTTATCAAGTCACAGTCCAGATAAAATATTTTTAAATAAGAGTTTTCTTTCATTAAGAAATCTCAAACCAAGAATGGTTAATAGAAGAAGCAGAATGGTTAGTTTGTATCTAAGGAAAATTTTGAAAATGTATTCAGAAATTGAAACAAGCACATTTTTCTGGAATGGCGAACAATATTTTCTACTGATATACTGATTTTTCCAACCGAAGATTGCTTAGAAGAGATCGCTTTAAGCGATAAGGCCGCCGATTGTACAAATAATAATGTGGCTATTGATCGTTATTTTTAAGTCTGTAAGTATTGGTGTGCAATAATAAATATCTATTGTTTTCTTATATTATAAAGCCAATTATAAACATTAGAAAACATATTAAATTGTTTCGTTAAACAGGCTTATCACAGTGACAACTCGGGCGATCATAAAAAATCCATACTTCGAGAAGGTAATTTTACCGCGATAAATTAATATATTTCTGATAGAAGTAGATATATTCTGATAGATCTATTTCCGGGAAGATATAAATACGGGCAACGCCGTAGCATGAAAGGCTAGTAAGAAATACATTATACGTCTCCAATGCTACGAGACGCTACGGCGTGCTACGAGACGCTACGGCGTGCTACGAGACGCTACGGCGTGCTACGAGACGCTACGGCGTGCTACGAGACGCTACGGCGTGCTACGAGACGCTACGGCGTGCTACGAGACGCTACGGCGTGCTAGGAGTACTAGTTACATGCTACGAAAGTAGAGCATTTATAGACAGCATTAAAAGCAATAGCGAATCTGTGTATCTACCAAATTTCATTTAAATAATTGAGGAAGACGCTTCCACTGGGGGGCCCACTTTACAAGTCATTGATCACCCATAAAATCTACTAAAAGTCTAACTGATCGTAGATAGTAACAAGAACAGAAAAAAAAATAAAAAAATAATAATAATTGAAGCAGAGATACAGTCAGAGTTTCTTTCGTATTTATAATATTAGTATGTACAATAATTTACAAATATTGAGGGAGAAATCCTAATTTATAAAATACGGACAATGTCGTAGCACGAAAATTAAAGCACAAAAAAGAGACAAAGCTTGAAATTATTCAAACAAAAGGAAGTGTAATACAAGACCCGACTGATATTTATACAAAATACACCCTAAATAAAGTCTTATAAATATGTAAGTGGATAAGCTGAGGTCGGTGAAAGGTACCATGGAAACTTATTATTCTCGAAGGTATTTGCAAAATTCTGTTTCGTCATATTCGAGCCGCGGTCGTAAGGTAAGGTATGTAGAATAGACCCTTTGGGACTAAAGTTATACCAAGCGTTGAATTGTCTATGAATTTTATGAGTTTTTTTTTTGTAAAAACAACCATGAAGAATGGTAACAGAGCAAAAGTTCGAATTTGGGCTTATGATATAATGTTACCGGGTCAATTTCAAATATATATTTTTTTATCATTGCAGTGATTGTTTTAAATATTAATGTCATCTGATTTACTGAATGACAGATAAAACATAAGCTTATTTTGTAAAATTTGCGTCGTTTGGAAAATAAATATCTTCAAAACCTACCCTAATGAAGGTTGAATTCAATGACTCCACCGAGATGATAAAAATGATCTAATAATGAATGACGAGTTATAACGGCCACACGAGTGAAAGACATGTGAGATTCACTTACCCGCACTTGGGCAGATTTGTGGACTTAGGCCTAAGATCTCTCGTCAAGAGAGAAGTCTATGTGCATTGGGAACGTTAATAGGGTGTTGATGATGATGATGATGAAAAGTTAAGTGCTTTTTTATGTTAGATAAGCCTTCATTTGACCACAATCACACCTGATGTAAAGGGATGATGTGGTCTAAGACGGGGCATGAAGACCTAGAAGGTAGATGGCTTCTCCGGGCCACATTACGAAATACGAAAGAATCGCTCAAGCACTGGCCCAGCCCGGAGGGTGGTGTCAAGCGGTAGGCTTCGGCCGCACCACCAGAGACTGTCCTAAGCACCACCCGGAGGTCACGTGTAAGGGTTCAAAGGGCTACCATTTACGGACGTGAACAAAACGGACAAAACAGAGGGGTGTTATAAGTGTCAAACTTCTGTCTGTCTGTGTGTTTAATATTAAAAATATTATGTTTCATGAAAATCGGTTGTGCCGTTTAAAAATTATGGGGGTAAGAGTAGGGAAGGAAAACCGAAAATCTTCAAATATACTCTACTCGAGTGGGGTATCAAATGATAGCGCATCGCGTGCACATTACAAAATATTACGGTGTTTTACTTTTAAGGAAATAAATACATTAGAATCGGGGACTATTCTTAATTAACCCCGGTTTTAAAGGATAAGTTTAACATGTCCCGAAAGGTGTCTCTGACACTTTCGATTTCGAGTTTGTTAATTTTCTTTTAATTATACTTAGGTTAGTCGAGAGCGTAACTATGTTTGATAAAAATCGGATCAGCCAAGATATGAGGAGTCAAAGTGGCAATAGAATTGTTCGCGCCAACACGCTTCACGAATAGTACAAGTTCCCTTCTGCAAGGACCAATGGCAGCGCTCCACATCTTCACGTAGTTTTAAGTAAATGACACCATTGGTCATAATTGTTCCCCCACCCTTATATCCTCGAATAATGTAAAACTTGACATTCGCCATTAATGCACAATAAAATCAAGACGTTCGTTGCACTAAAAATATCTTTCATTAAATCATCCAGATAGGAAAAGTCTAGGACACCAGTCGTAGGTAGCCACCTTTTCAGATCAAAAGGCTTTGTACAAGCCCGCTAACGTACATGTGGACCTTCGTAGCCAAATATTCGCAGAACAAGACAGCGACCAGTAAAAACGTGGCTTCTAACCTACGAGGTCAAGCGCACAAGATACCTATCCTGGATATCTGCACAATCCTGGACAACTTGGAGGCCAAGCGCAATAAGGAAAGAGAGAGTGGATCGGAATATCATCAAACACGCAATTTGGTGGGGCCAACCATCCTTTCTTTCATCACCTTCATCACATGTTCTCTTTGTGATACTTAGTGTCTATTCATTCCAGTACAAATCGTGAGTAGGAGTATTACAAGTGACTGCACCGCACGAGCTAGGTGGTTGCAGCGACGGATTGCCATAAAAACAAACCGTAAGTACTCCTGATCTCACTACCACAAAATGGCGGCAACGGACGCTAAATCTCCCCAAGTTACTTTAAACATTGATAACGCTTTACATTACGATAATATAAAATCTCCTAGTGCAATAAGTAATGAACCAGACTTGCTACGCGATTTGGTCAAAAAACGTGGTATTCTAAAGGGCCGACTGACCAAATTCGCGAACCACGTGGAATCTCAAGACAATGATCTGCCATTGTCTTCTCGCAGCCGTATTGACTTAAACCTAAGAATTAAAGGCGCGAATAACTTATTCTCTGACTTCAATAATATTCAGACAAAAATTGAAGAATGCGTCTACGACTGTGAGATTTCAGATCACTTAACCCATAGGGAATTGTTTGAGGATGTATATTATAGTACATTAGCATTTGCTGAATCTTTGTTAGCCCGTGATGCGGTTATCAACGCATCAAATACATCCGAACAGCTACAGCAGTCATTAAAATTGCCCACAATATCCATGCCCAGCTTTGACGGTTCATATGAGCACTGGCTTGAATTTAGGGATACGTTTTTGTCATTAATTCATAACTCCAAACACATCAGCAATATCCAAAAGTTCCACTACTTGAAATCCTCGTTACAAGGTAGTGCTAAAGTAGTATTAGAGTCTTTAGTAGTCTGTTCAGACAACTATACCGTCGCGTGGGATATGTTGCTGAACAGATACGACAACAGCAGGCTTTTAATACAAAGCCACGTTAAAACATTATTTACAATAAGCGCTTTAACCAAAGAGTCCCCTAATGGAATTCGAACACTTATTGATACAGTACTAAAGAATATCCGCGCACTTAATTTACTCGGGGAACCCACAGACAACTGGGACACCCTTGTTAACTATATAATTGTGTCTAAGTTAGACAAAACTACCGAACGCGAATGGGAGACCTATAAATGCATGTTGCTAAATCGCGATAGTAATCCTCAACGCATTACAATGAGTGATTTATTATCTTTCTTGAAGGACAGGGCTGAGATGCTGGAAACATTGCAACTTTCTCACAGCAAAACACAATCACCCGAGACTCAAAATTCCTTATCATTTTCTCGCAATACTTCTCGGTGCAATGTTTCCACCAACGAACCGTTTTCCACCAAGAATCGTCAGTCCTTTCAGTCTCGCCAATATAAACCCTGCGTAATGTGTAAAGGCACGCATCCACTTCACTCATGCAAAAGTTTCTTAAATTCTAACTTAGACACCAAATTGAAATTAATCCGCAATAACAAACTGTGTGAGAATTGTTTCCGTGCAGGACACGCGTCAGACACGTGCTGGTTTGGTCCGTGTAGGAAATGTGAACTAAAACACAACACAATTATTCACAATATCGAAAACAGTTCAATATCTCACACGCGCGAGCCAGACCCTCAACCAATTCGTGTCAACAAGGCTCACATACAAACACGATGCACTAACACTTTAGATATGCATACAGTTCTGTTGTCAACAGCTGTAGTGGAGGTAGCAGATTGCAATGGCACCTACCACAAGGCGCGCGCGCTGCTCGACAACGGATCACAGCGATGCTTCATTACTAAATCCTTTTCAAAATTAATAAAAACAAATATCATACAGTCCACTCACGAAGTCCGAGGAGTAGGAGATTCGGTACTGCAGTCTTCAGAGACCTGCAGCATTGAAATCAAATCCCTTCATGACAATAAATTCAAAACACACATTAATTGTTTTGTTTTAGATAAAATCATGTCTTCGACAGCATTATCACAATTAGGTTCACAGATCTGCATTCCAGACAATATACAATTAGCAGATCCTGATTTCTTTAATTCGGAAAATGTTGACATCTTAATAGGTGCTGATAAGTTTTGGGATCTCTTATCGGAAGGTATGTTTAGACTTCCTAGCGGCCCATACTTACAGAACACAAAACTAGGTTGGATTATTTCCGGTCCTATTACAAAAAGCACTCAAAATAAATCTCTTATTAATTGTAACGTCAGTTATTCGATGATGACAAAGGTTGGTAAACCAAAGAATAATAAATAACTTCATAACTATATCTCTAAAAACTATACGCAAATGAGGCGTGTCGGCTTATCGCATTATTATAAGTCCAGAACACTCACCTCATTTGTTAAAAAGCTAATAAAATATACCATATTTATAACACCGCATTAATGTGTTTACAAAATATAGGTTCCAATTCTGTCTAATTATGCATAATCTTTTCATATCTTTACACAACAATAATTAAAATTTCTTACGTTACGCTATAAAGGTTAAATTCACGTTAAAGCTAATCTTTAATTTCTACTCATGCTCTAAATTATTCAAAAGTTAAGTTCGCTTAATCTAACAATCATGCCTGATTACTATATTAAAATCATTACGTTATTGAAACATTAACAAATTAAAAATAAGTTCCAATAGTTTTGCTAAAACTAAAACCGGTTTCTTATCTCAAGCGCTCAAACTATTGGTCTACGCGCCAAGCTACCGATATACATTCCCTTTATTTTTATTGCATGCTACTGATATAACGATGCATTAGAATAAAGCACAGCTGATAATGACCGGCGCTTACGGCATTTTAGGTTCGCACGCTAATTGTTTACCTATTGCACCGATGTCTTACCAGCTGCTTGCATTAGGATTTATTCTAAACATACATTATTACAAGAATTTATAATCTTAGTACCTATTCTTTAACTTTAAAGCCATTATTATTTGTTACGTCCAGATAATAAATATTACACAAAATTATAAATAAAACTGCCTTGTTCTTATTTATACCTAGGTATATAGCAAGCCAGTGTTATACAAAACTAATAAGGTAGGGTTTTGTGTTTATGCACAATACATTGATAGCGTTTGTAGCCAGTGTCAGTGACTTCACCACGGGTTGCATAATTATCTTTAAATAAATAAATAAATCAATTTAAAGCAAATAGATTGATTTCTCGCAGTCATAATCATATTAACTTTAACTACTTACGCATTATTATTTTTGTTTAAATTACAATTTTTCCAATTTTCGAGAATGTTTAAGTACATATAATTATTACTTTTTGTTAACTCAACAAGTCATTAGGAAACAATAGCTACATAATATTTTCGCTTTAATTTCTATTGTATTGTGGTATGTGGGATACAGGAGTATTTGGTGTAATTTATATAGGTACGCTTTATTTTAATGGGTTTACGACACTAGTATCGCAAAGTACACCCAGTTACATCTCCTCCATTCTTATGACCTATCCACATTCCTCTCAGTCCTTCTCTGCTCCTGGTTGGCCGACCACTAACTGCCAACCCAGACCATCCTGCTCGATCCTCATAAATGTGCTATTATAACTGGACCCCCTGGTCCAAACAATGTTCTCTAAGTTGCAGGTCTGAAATCAATGGACAGAGAATCTATGGACTGAAAGATTGAACACAAATGATGATGGAACAGCACCATAATAACATTAATTTCAGCGCTTAAGTGGAATACTGGTCGAGTACTCGGAACTACATATAACCAAGTACTAAGGGTTACTCCAGAGTGACAGCCAGAAACGCCGTACGTAGTCATCAAGCACCTACATACGAAGACCTGTCTTCTCCTAGAAGACCAGCGATACCCAGATCAAAGAGCACTTCACGAAGAGAACTTTAAGATAGCAATCACAAATTTCGAAAGTGGGAGCTTTCAAGGCCGGCGGTATGTTCGCGCCAACACGCTTCACGAATAGTACAAGTTCCCTTCTGCAAGGACCAATGGCAGCGCTCCACATCTTCACGTAGTTTTAAGTAAATGACACCATTGGTCATAATTGTTCCCCCACCCTTATATCCTCGAATAATGTAAAACTTGACATTCGCCATTAATGCACAATAAAATCAAGACGTTCGTTGCACTAAAAATATCTTTCATTAAATCATCCAGATAGGAAAAGTCTAGGACACCAGTCGTAGGTAGCCACCTTTTCAGATCAAAAGGCTTTGTACAAGCCTGCTAACGTACAGAATATATTAACTTTACTAATATAGCTGTGTTTATATGCCAATTGAAAGGAATTTAACTATTCATAACGAGTCAGCATTTTTATGGAAATCTGTTAAGCCAGTTGATATCTTATGAGAAGTGTATTACAAATATACTCGAGTGATGTTAAATAATGGTTAATTCATCGATAAACGTAAGGAGTTTTTAAATTTTATCTTGTTGATATAGAACAAGTAGCAGTAGTATTGAATATTAACTTTAAAGTTTAAGCGTAAAAACTCTACAGCTTCGATATATTTGCATACGATTTCATGATAATTTTTTTGCAAAATTATTCCTAAACAATATGGTGAATATTATTTTGTAATGCAATCTAACTTTGTATTCTCAGAGCAAATCAAATATATCCAACGAGTATTTCTTTACTATAAAAATACTAAAAAGTATGCATAGCATCAACAACATTCCCCGAGCAGTAACTCACCTAGCCGCAGTTATAAAACAGACGGTACTAAAACAAAAACATCTATCGATACCATAGACATACATCTACCTAGATAACGCAAGTACCACGATTTGTATTTGTATCATGAAGTCGAAGTTGCGCGACAGTATCGCTTGCTCCGATGTTCATCGTTGCCTAACAATAAAGGTCAGATCAAACGTCCAAAGCAAACGCAGCAACGTAATGTGAATATTATTTGATATAATCTAAGCGGCCGTCTCGCGGTCTGGAGTTAGCGGCGACCAACCCCGACGCTTGGTCGGGGTTTGGACAGGCGAAGTGCATGCATTTGCACTATCTAGGTAGGTGTATGTCTGCGATAGATACTAACTACCTATATTCTCTGAATGTTCAAACCGTGTACGGATTTATTGTACATTTTATTGTTCGACTTGTTTACGAGGCTTGCAGGTTTTGAATGTTGACAATGTAGCCAAATATAATAGTCACTTCAAAGATATTGGGAGCAAAGAGAATTTGGCTCTATCTCGTGACGATTCGGTCTAGTATTGCTTGTTGGTTTGTGTTATTATGTATTAAGTTATAGCTGGTATTATTAGCTGAGGCAAGGTGACACTAGGAGCTGTTTTAACATATACGAGTAAACAGAATGTTAAGTTAATATGACATTAAAATATAGAGCTATTTCGAGGGAGATAGCTCTATAAGAACCATTGGTTAGTTTACTTGGACTATGTGAATAGTACGTATCACCAAACGTTTGAAACTTTTTTTCGGTGATGACGACAAAAATCTAGATCTCGGGCCGAAACTAATATCTCTTTTTGCTTCATACAGCACAAAGGCGTTTTTAACTCCAAAATTAATCGTTTGCAGGAATTCCTTTTCTGTTTTAGAGCCTATTAATGTGACATTGTAAGGGCGTTTTTGATCTCAATAAAAACGAGTTCCCGTGGAAAATCGAAAAAACATGAGCAATGCCGTGACTTCAAAGGCTTATGAAAATGTATTATTAACTTTTCTTGAATGCTACGAACCGCTACGGCGTGCTACGACGAGCTACGAAGTGCTACGAATGCTTAAAATCCAAGCATTATCTTGATTTATGCCCATAGTCGTATTCGTCCCGTGAAAGTTCAGCCCATCAAAAAAATCCGCTTTCGTCCCATTTTCTATTCTTCATTCTTCCCTTAAGTAATGTTATATTACAATATCTTCTCTAGTTATCTTATTTAATAGAAAATTAATTAAAATTAATAATATTGAAAAGCGGATTATTGGGGCCAAAACATGATATCCTCTTATAATGAGGTCAAATGATAATGGTATACCCGCCAGGTTATATTTCACATAGATGCTTCTTCCATAAAGTATAAGGTTCCTCATTCAGTTGCCGTGTTACGAAACTAATTTGAAACTGATACAATCCTGCTAGGTACAAAAGACGTGCTATAAAGTCCCAACAAGATGCCAATATCCAAGTTTGAAACAAGCGTGCTGTTTGTTACGAAGTTAACTTGTTCGCAGTTTGGTAATGTACCGGATACTTTCACTCGATACAGCCGTAACTTTACTGTTAATATCCGCTTGCTAGGGTTTCGTAGCTAAACGGCCAAAAACGGATTCGTCATGGCAGACTGTCGCTCTGTTTTTCTGTCAGTCCGTATGTCACAGCTACTTTTTTCCGAAACTACTGGAATATTTAACTATACTGTTGTAAGTTGGTGTATTCTGTAAACCGCATTATGATTTACATTTAAAAAAATAGGGGATTCCCAAAAACAACATAATTATTTCTATTTCTCCATTAAAATTTCATTCCAAAATACGTGTGAGGTATCTATCTATCTATGTATGGATATGTCTTCAAAAATTATAATGAAAAAGGAATACTATGTTTATAATATTATTCATCATAAATATTATGTAGTGACTGATCATAAGATATTATTTGATTATGTAATCCCCGTACTGATAACGAATTAAACGTTTTGACTTTCATTTTATTTTACTAATGTATCACTGAAGGACCGATAAATAAATTCTAATAAGGAATTTCCCCATATTTTTCATTAGCACAAATGTTTTCAAAGTTTAATGGTTAACTACTGGATCAATATGAAATAACCGGAGTATAAAAGGATAAAAATATTCGGCGCGATGCAGCAGAACTGGGCCAAGTGCGGTTTGATCCGGATTCAACCCACAAAGACCCTTTTGTTTTTCAGTTTTCTTTCACCCGTTTTGTCTCTTTCAATAATTTATTTTAACGCCAAATGTGAAATGTTTTTAAAACAATAGGGCGATTATTTCATACACGTGAAGGGACAGTTGCAGAATATTATATACATATATATTATTATATATATCAGCTTCGACTGCTTCTAGCATGACGCTGCGCGAGCAACGCCAGACGCTCTACTCTCTCTTATAGTTATAACATTTATTAAATAATTGTGGACAATTAATAGATTGGAACTAAAATATATGGAGTTCATTGTTCTAGAACCTGAACACGCGTTTCAACATTGGTGTGCCTGACGCTCCATAACTATATGCTAGAAATTTTAAAAGTACGAGATACTCATACTATAAGGGTAGGTAAACGTATAGAACCCTAGGGTTCCGTGTACAGCTTAAAAAAAAATTACAAAAGGAAAAACAAAATGGGGATTTAGTTTTTTTGCAAATATATGCCGTGTGTGCGGTTACCCATCGGGAGTCCCCTTAAATAATAGAACGCTTTTGGTATTTGTTTTTTTTTACAGCAACAAAAGTACATCATTCCTTCAAATTTAAGCTCTCTAGGCATCGGTTCTTGAAATACAGCCTGGTGACAGACAGACGACGAGCTAAGGAACGGAAATTACACGCTCACAAAATCTCACAGTGTTAAAACATTTAAATAATATAACTTTAGAAACTATCATGGTTAACAATACTATTTAGATGTATCTCGAAAAAAATGAAGCCGTGTTGGCTAAGTGGGAGCACACTCTACTTTCATTCCGGAGGTCGTGGGTTCGAACCCCGCCACGCACCTCAGGATTTTTCTTCTTGATAAATGTATGTGCGCTTTGATGATGATGATGTATCCCGATACACATAAAAAAAGTATTTAAATAATAAATATTCATGTCCTGAATTTGAATTTAAATATGTATATCGACGCATGAAAGGCAAAAATTACCAAGCGACATATTGCCAACTTTACACTAGGGCGTTAAGGGATATATATTTTTTTTAATTTTGAACAATTCAGAAAAAAAACTCCTTTTGAGTTTTTCAACGAATTTGTAATCTATTTTAAAGCTTTCATAAAGTAGCTTTTATAATTTACGTGTTTTCTCCAAATTTCAGGAAATGGAGCCTCTTAGTAAATTCTAATTAAAATCAGAATCAGGTTAAAATTACATTTTTTTTAAAAGTATTTTTTTTTGTTTTGTAACATTAACTGTTTTTTTTTTTATAAATGTTAAACTGACACACATACGACACATAACTAAATAAATTTAAAATTTAAGAATAACCCCCGATATTAATGCCTTAATTTCCTTAAAAGTAAAACACCATAATATTTTGTAATACGCTTCCATTTGATATCCCACTCGAGTATATTTGTAGATTTTCGGTTTTCCTTCCCCACTCTCACCCCCATAACATAAATTTTTTAAACGGCACAACTGATTTTCATGAAACATGTCTAAGAAATCTTGCGCCAAACTCACCTTTCATACAAAAAAAAGCTAAATTGAAATAGTTCCATCCGTTCGGGAGCTATGATGTCCCAGACAGACAGACAGACACGTCAAACTTATATCACCCCTCTTTTTTAGTCGGGGGTTAGTAAATAATGCCGAAAAATAATCATAAAAAAACTGTCAGGCATTATTCAAACATGATTCAAATAGTTTTAAGTTATGTTTATGACCCATATTGTCACCATCAATATTATGCAGTAATCCTGTTGACTGCCTCCGTGGCGCGTTGGGCGCAGGTCCGCTTTCAGCGCAAGAGGTAGCGGGTTCGATTCCCGCCGAGGGGTCAAGTGTTTGTATGTTCTGCAAGCACTTTCTCCTTGGTCTGGGTTATTAATATGTATAGTAAAAATACTTATTTGTGCCTTACTTCACCGGTCCACTAATACAGCTGTTAGTAATACATTCCTAGTTACGAAGAAATTTAAAGTTACATTGCGGCGGGAGCGCGGTAGCGGCATAGTAACGGCGCGGTGGCGGCACAGTAACGGCGCGGCTGTGGCGCGGTGGTGGCGCGGTGGTGGCGCGGAGGCACATCGTGTATAGGAAGCCTTATTTTAAAATGGACAGTGTCAATACAAAACTATAAAAGATGGAATCGATCTGCCGCTTCACTGAGTCCAGGCGTCGCTCGCGTTTCGCGTCGTTCAACCAGATAGAAACAGCTTTTGAATACTGACTTTAACAACGATTTTATGCTAAAATCCACCTTGTAGTTTTACAAACTCTAAAAACAAAAGAGGTTGTCGTTTGCTTTTTATCGTTGCTGCATTATTTGAGAAAAATTACAACTAAATAATGTTTTATATCTTTGGAGTTTTGTGTCACTGTATGTGTTTCAATTGTTGTCAGTGTTTCCGACTTGAAATGGCTTCATTCATAGCGGATGTGACAGTTTTTAGTTTCAACGCTGCATTGTTGTAAGTCTACATCGGTCAAACTGGTGATCATGATTATGTAATCCATCAAATATATTATAAATAAACTTTGTGAGTATTTGTTGAGTTTTAATAATGAGAAATTACCACACTGTCTTTTCATTCCTTTTTAACCCCAGACAAAAAAAGAGGGTTGTTAAAAGTTTGACGTGTCTGTCTGTCTGTCTGGGACATCATAGCTTCCGAACGGATGGAGCTATTTCAAATTAATTATGTGAATTAAAATTAATTAAAATGAATTACGGGGGTGAGAGTGGGGAAGGAAAACCGAAAATTGCAAATATACTCAAGTGGGGTATCAAATGAAACCAGACAAAACAACTCAACTCTTCCGTAAAACTTTATTTTTATTTATGTGATGTACAACAAACTGTTTTCCACCTATCTATCTATCGATACGTTAGTCAGCTTTGTTTATGAAACTACGTCGATAATCCATTACAAAGAGTTATTAGGTGCTAAATAACGACCTGTGGTTATTATGCGGGCAAAGCTCGTTAGCCGCAGAAGTGCCAATAGGACCACATTAGGCTTTTGCCACTTTTGGCAAGCAAAGTGTTGATGCTTTCACGATAATATCGAATGGATAATATGATTGATGGTTTGAAAGATGAAATATAATATCTTTTCTATATAATTACGGTCAGTGGCTAATGCATCAAAAAGCAAAAAGCCGTGTTTGCTAAGTGGTAGAACACTCGACTTTAATTCCAAAAGTCGTGCGTTCAAACCTCGCCACGCACCTATGGATTTTTCGTTTTGAATAATGTTATGTGCGCTTTCAGAACCAGTGCTTTAACGGTGAAGGCAAACATCGTGAGAAAACCGGCATGTTCTGAGAAATTTGACGAGTTTGAAGAACATCTAACATTCACCAACCCGCACTTGGTCAGCTTGGTGAATTAAGGCCTAATTTCTCTCGTTTAGAAAATAAGTCCCTATGTCTCAGAAGGGGGAACGTAAATATGCAATATGCACCATGTTTAGAAGCAAAGTCGAAAAAATTACTGGAAATTTATAATTACTATTAAATTTTGTATTACTAACGTCAGTTGTCGTGGAGTTGAGCTGCCAAAACCAGCAAAATATGCGGTTTGACAAGAGTTTGTAAAATAGTGAAACATTATATTATATTTATACATTATAGTTTGATTAATTGTGTTCTTTTTATGGCAAAACAATAAATTACTAGCGTAACCCATGGTATGGGATTAAGAAATTAATACCCTTGGGTAAAGCCCAAAGAACGGCTTCATTTTGGATGCATATCGTATGTTAATGTAATTCGTACTTACACTTACAATGCAAATGTGTGAATGAAAAGCCTCGTCCAACATTGCAGCAGTCAGCAAAATAATATGCTCTTAGCACAGCGATTGTTGTCTAGGTATAGAAGAAACGCAATCTATGTAGAATAGACTTCTTGTCTATATAGAATAGACTTATTGTCTAGTGATGTAATTTTAATAATGTCTTTTGAATTTACTTTCTTATATTTCTCAAAAACGGTCTAATAGCTCATTTGATTCTTAACTTCATTCTTGTTTTTTTGCTTTTTTAGTGAATTTACATAAAATTTTGTAACAAATAAAATTGACATTATAAGAAAGTTGAATTGTGCTCTAGAGAGAAGTCTACATGTTTCAAGGTCAATAATCATTTGTTATTTTTTGTCTTATTAGAGTAAATACGGTTTTAATAGTAATTAGAGTAAATATGATTCGAGACCAAGACAAACTATGTAGATTTCGTATAGCGCAAGAAGTATCGCGAATATATCTAGTTTATTTGAATATCTTGCCTGCAAAGGCAAAAGGCGTATTCTTTGTCCTTGTCCTTGTCTATTCTTTAGTGGAATAGAAAGGAAATCGCCGTGCTAAGCTGGCTGTACTCCAATTCCGATCAACTAAACCTACAACTGAAACGGATCAACTATTTTGCTTTTCTAACGATACGACTATTTCGTTGTTCTCAACACAGCTTTAAATAGATCAACTATTTTCTTTTTTTAACGACAAAAGTATTCGGTAGCTCCATAAACATTTTTCGTGCCTACACAACACAAACAGACAAAAATTTGACAAGTTAATTCCAATGACCGCTGTCATAATGAAGACGTCAGATAATCCAACAAAATATGCATGGGTTAATGCAGCCATGCTAGAGTTCCGCATATGCACTAAAACTCAGAAGAAATAGTGACTTTCCACACTAAAATTTGTCACCTACAGAGCTACAGAAGATCCAATATTGAGTCAAGTTAATAAAACGTGACACATATTAAAGAAAGTCGCAGAAAATCTGCACCATTACTTTGGATTCTCTCCACGAGACACTTGCGACAACACAAATCTTTATTGAAGGAGTCGATATTCTTTTCCATCCTGAAAATAGTAACTAGCTACCTCGAATTGGCCAACTCTCAAAGGGAAATAAGCCTCTTATTTTTTACCGCCTCCGAATAGAAAACTTGGCTTTTAGCCATTTAACGCAAATTTCTCAAAAGGCCGTAACCTTCACTATAAACGACAAATATAGAAAAGAAGTAAAATACGGTAGAAGATTTTTCTTTAACACTGATGTTTGCTTCTGTCGTGCATATCTTTAGGAATGACATATCATCATCATAATTTCAGCCGTAGGTTGTTCAATGCTTGACTTAGGTCTCCCTCAAAGATGTCCAGTTATTCTATGCACTATATGGCTTGGCGTATATGGCCCATTTCCATTTCAGAGAACTACTACTATGTATGGTTATGTCGCTGACCCGCGTTTTTAAAAAAGATAAAAAAGATATATATAATAGTATATCTTCATTTCGGAATTTATTTAGATTCTTTGATCATGATCCAACCCTTTCCATCGCTCGCTGAGCGCTGACTCTGAACCCATTTATAAGGCCTTTAGTTAAGCACCACGTTTTGGCTCTCGATCACTGACAACAACTGCACTGCAACTGCTTAAATAAATAAATAAATATTTCCGGACTAATCACACAGCGTCACCTAACCCCAAACTAAGCAGAGCTTGAACTATGGATTGATACTGAAATCTTTGTAAATACATACTTATGATACATAGAAAACACCCCGAAACCAGTTTAGATCGTATTAAATTAGGTCCCGCGGCGGGAATCGAACTCGCAATCTCATGCGCCTCAGGCGGACTTTCACACACTGAACCACAGAGGTCGTAAATGAGCCATAGATGACAAAAGGTTTTATGGCAATTAAATGTTTACGCAAACTGTATATTGTCCTTCTACTATCATCATTCATCATTTCGGCCGCAGGAAATCCACTGTTGGGCAAAGGCCTCTCTTCTTTGCAATGAATATAATTTTGCCAATACTCGCTACGCTTGGCAGGTGGGTTCTCGAGCGCAGTTATAGATGTTGCGGTGTAAAAATATACGGGCGAATTGAGAAACCTCCTCCTTTTTTGAAGTCGGTTAAAAAGACGCTGCTTATCTAAACTTAGTTTCCAACTAAAATATTTTTGTTGAAACCTTCCTTTTGTCTCACGAAGTTTCAAGTTATAACGTCTGTATAATAACGTTGAACAGTCTCTATCTAACCCCCGTTTAAGTATTGGAAAGCAAAATAATGGTAATGAATGATGTCACCCCAATAAGTGATTGATGGTGGTTTTGTGGATGCTTTTCTTTATTAATATTAAAGAAAGACGACTTGTCAATAATATTTCAGCTCAAAACCTTATTTTGGTTTATTAGCTTATCTTGGGGGATTGCTTAACAACAACGTAAAGAGGTATTAAGCCGTCTTTGTTAAATATTTTTTTTTAATTACACAACAACAAATAGCCCCGTGGTAAGCACGAAACTGTTACGGGTACCTGATATACTTAAAATAATAGACATACATACATAGGTATATTTTAAAATACATATTAATCACCCGGACCAAGGAGAAAGTGCTTGGAGAACAAAAGAAACCCTTGACCCCTCGCCAGATTCGAACCCGCAACCTCTTGCGCCGCAAATAGACTTTCGCCCACCACGCTACTGAGGCAGTCAAAACCTTCAATTTACTTTTAATAGGGAAGATTTAGCTTATTTGAAAAGTTCTTATTGGTTAGGGTTCAGTAGATGTTATTTGCCGACATTACTTCAGATGCTCTTCAGAGAGCGAGGTCAAGTCAGGCTAAGCTAAGTTACTTTAGCAGAGCAAGTAAAATGTATACATGATAATAAAGATATGTATGTGACTGCAAAATAGTTACTTAAAACGAAAAATATAAAAATATTACGCCGAAACTAAGCTGAGCTTTAACAAGGAAATAGGAGTTTGTATGATTACGAGTTTAAGAATATACATACGGGTGTCATTATTTAAAAATTCTGAAAAAAACGTATTTCTACGGATTTTGTAAGAATACTATTGGCCTAGCTAGATAATGGAACACAATATGGAACTATCGACGCCTGCAAACCCCTTCTAAAGATATTGGTCGTTTCGCGCTCATCGTAATTGCCCATTCAAATCGACTACATGTGAAAATACGGTAATAATGTCGGGGAAGCAAATTCGCAAGTGACTCACAGAAGATAATTTGGTAACGTGCTAGTCTTGTGCAAGTTCATATCAGTACGTGGTTTAAACATTGGTTCCTAACGGTTGGTCGCTACTAAGCAATATAGAATGCGTTATCGAAGCGCACATTGTACGTTACGTTGGTTTGGAGACTTATTTCAGTAAAATAATTCCCCTAACGATTTCCAGAACGAACGAACTGCGTAAAATTTCATACGAAATGTCTCTATTAAGCTTAATGTGCAGATTCTTTTGAAATCATTTAGAAATTCATCTTCGAGTGTGTTATATTCCTTCAGGTGATCTCAGAAATTGAGATTCTTAAAAATTATTGGACTAACGCAAATGTATTGTCATAAAATTAAATGTTTTTTTTTTTATGTTCTGTCTAGAATTTTTTCGTAACAGTTCATTTTGCCAAAGCCTATATATAAGGAAAATAAAATCTTGTACTCGTATTTTAGTTCTTGGATGATGGATTATTGGGTAAAGTTTAAGGACTTGTTATGAATAAACTAAGGCTAGTTTATAAATAATAATTTTAGAAATGTGCTTAATCTACTATGTATTTCAAAAGCTAAAGTCACCAATGAAAAATCTTATCCTAAAAAACCATGTGTGGTTGGATGTTTTATCAGGCAAAAAAATATTACATAAGAATATTTCTCAAGGGTTATTCAGTAAATGTTCTTCATAAAAACCTCCGATGGGTACTTAGAAAGTCTTTGTTGACAGTGAAAATATGGCATACGCTGTTATTCGAACCTGAAATCTGTGGTATATACTTCATCATCATCATCATTTTAAGTCTTCTGCTGTTTTTTTTTCTGGGCTGCTGGGCTGGGTAAACCTATCTTATTCAGTATTATAATAATAATGTATAATAATTTATTTACCATTTTAAACATTTAGGGTTTGAAAAATTTAAATCAACTGATAAGAGCCTAAACATGACCGAGAGCTTAGATATGGCAAAATAAATAAGAGGCATTATTTCAGAAAAAAGGCCTTTAAGTCGAAATGTTGTAAAATAAAATATGTTTGCCAGGTCACACACCACACCACCCTTTTCACTTTATACACCAATTTTGAAATACCTTGTAACGTATATTATCTGCTTAAATTACTAAGAAACTGTTACGATGGCTTCGTACGACCCAATTTCTCTTGGAAATAGGGCAAGTAAGCATCTCGGGTTTCGTGACAAATAATTTTAATAAAATTCGGCTTCCCGTTTGATATTTTAAGTCTATCAATAACGGGCTCAAATTACGCTACACGGTATCGGGCTAGATACACGGTTGCTTGTTCTACCCAGCTGAAACAACCATTATCTAATCTATATAAATAAAAATGAATTGTTGTTCGTTAGTCTGATTAAAACTCGAGAACGGCTGAACGGATTTATCTTATCATAGTCTAGAAATGTTCGTGGAGGTCCAGGAAAGGTTTAAAAGACGAGAAAAAAACGAATAATAGCCGGGAAAAAAATTGAATAAAAACCCGTGCGAAGCGGGCCACTAGTATTTTATAAAATATGTATTTTCCTTCTCATTAAATGCTGGCTTTTTAAAAATAACTCTTTTATTTACTGGTATCCAGATCCCTTTTACGTAAGAAACTTCGTAAACATCTTCCTAGAAATACTCTCAAATGGAACTTCTGAAAACGTGTGCTGTTATTACATAATTTTCCACAATAATATTAACCTTGTAATGGCAAAATTCTTAACCATATATATTTTTATATTTGCCGAACTAATGAAACCCTTGTCGCCTTAATTGAAATCGCCATCGGTTTGTGTGTTTATGAATCTGATAAATCTTAATCTCACTTAAAACATAAATGTAAAAATGGAGTGCTAAGTTAAATGTAAAAATTATGGTTGGCTGTGGGCTTCGCCGCAAAAAGAATGGAGATAGAAATGAGTAAGTGAGATCTAATCCATGCAAAATCGAAATATGTTTTTAACCCCCGACCAAAAAAGAGGGGTGCTATAAGTTTGACGTGTCTGTCTGTCTGTTTGTCTGCCTGTGTGTCTGTGTGTCTATGGCATCATAGCTCCCGATCGGATGGAGCGATTTCAATTTAGTTTTTTTTGCTTAGACATGTTTCATGAAAATCGGTTGAGACGTTCAAAAGTTATGGGGGTGAGAGTGGGGAAGGAAAACCGAAAATCTGCAAATATACTCGAGTGGGGTATCAAATGGAAGAGCATCGAGTGCCCTAACTACTAAATATTATGGTGTTTTACTTATAAGGAAATTAAGGCATTGGAATCGGGGGTATTTCTTAAATTTTTAATTTAGATTTATTATAGGAACAAAATAAAATTATGAACATTTATTAAACTCTTTTTCTTTGGTTTATTGGATATCTATAACAAATGCTGTAACTTAAAGAAGGGAGATCTTAAAGTAGGTTAGCTGTGACTAGGACTGTTGGAGATTACAACATGTTGTAATCAACATTAGACAGATAAAGATAAAATTTTATCATCCAATCACACACATACAATAATCGGGCAAAAACAAAAAAGGATACAATATTAACTTAAAATTAGTTAAAAATTTACATGATTACAGCATGTGTATAATAAGTCTTTCTTGTCTGCCGGACGACACAACCATGCAGCAGCACTTCAAAGAATGGGGGAACACTTAGGATCATTAATCCAGACTCCGTTCCCGCGGAAGTAATTTCTATTTTCAACGCGAAATGAATTGTTTTCGAAAAGCAACAATGACCCGACTCGACTCAATTCCGATAAAGAATGATGATTCGCCCTTTTGTTAAGGGCACAAATACCGCCCACTCTATTTAAGCTCACGAATAGATGACATAATTCTGGAAAATTTTTATTCATTATTTTTTGGCATTTGTTCAATCTAACTTTTGTTTGCGTCTTCTGTTTCTGTGTGCTGTTAGGGCTGGATACTGTTATTGGTCTAATTCAAAATTACGGGATTCTTTTTTGGTTACCAAATATAAATCGTGAACTAAAGACAGAGAGACGACATCGGGTTCGCGGCTGGAGGCGCTACCTGGGCACGACTAGCCGGAGGTAGGAGCCGGTGGCGAATAAATAACTATAGAGTCTATTCATAAGGCCTATAGTGAAGCACCACGTTCCGGGTCTATGTGTCATCATATTACTGTCAGCAGGCACTGGTTTAAGGCTTTTTCAGGCTTGGTCGTTTTCAGGCACTGAGGTATTTGTAAGAATGAAGAGTGAATGTGAATTGCTTTAATGAATGAATGTACTTTATTATTGTATACTTGACATGTTCTACTTGTAATTGATTATTCTTATTTATTGTAATTTTGGTTTTTTATTTATTTTCAAGAATTTAATTTATTAATTTATTTTAGTTCATATTTAATATATTAATTAGTGTTATTGATTTTTAAGTCGTGCTAATTAATAAATTGAATAAATCAATTAAAAAAAATTCAAAATGACCATGCGAAATTTCTCTAACGCTACCCACCTATATGCATTTAATTTGTATTTAAATAAAGCTTCACTTGCTCGGCTCTAAAACTTCCTCGCTATAACTTCTAAGCTGCATTATAAACTTGAACATAGATAGATCTAATATTACTAAAAGCTTTAGTTTCCATTAAAAATGTATGCATACATTTAAATTCACAATTTTTATCACAGAGCGTGTTTTTCCACGAGAGTGTTGCCTGATATACAGTTATTGTCCTCGTAAAATGTGATGAAGATTTTAAGATAACTTTACACGGTGTATTTTACGGTACACATAAATTGAAAATTTAGTGTGAGTGTTTGTTTGAATTGGAAGGACTGTGTGTATAAATAATAATTAGGTATTAAAATGCCAGGTGATAGAGAAATTTTTTAGAAGCGTAGTTTGGTCAAGGGCAGGATGATGATCATGATGATTGTGAGAGTTTGCAACAGTTCGCAATAATCTAAAAGCATTACAAACAAACATTATTAAACTTGCAGGTTCCATGGATATTTTATTAGCTAAATTAAAAAACTAAGCCCCAATTTTAGGCGATAAAACGAGTTTAGTCTGACCTGATCGCGTTTATAACCATTGGTGATATCGGAGCTAAGCTGTCAGAAATCTACACTCGGCTCTTAAAATTACGGGTCAGTCACTTAAAACTGAATATCTACCGAACTACGTATGATATCCAAATGAAACAAAGAGTGTTCAATTCAGGACTTAAGTAAAGGCTCCTGTAGGTATTCATAATTTTGCATCATTGTCATCACAAGGCAACAGTTCTTTATAACAAGGAATATTTTCAGGCGCTGAGGTATTTTGGACAAAAACACGTTGCGAAATTTCTCGAACTCTACCCACATACATATATATATTTAATTGTATATAAATAAATCCATATAACGGAAGGTATGATTCATTGCATGAGGCCTTAGATAGTAAGTCTCAACCAAAAACTTAGTAATCAGTTTATAAGTCATCTAAGGTGAAAATATTGTAAATCTTTTGGAAAATAAACTTTATTTTATTTTATTTTTGGAGTTTACTCCTTAAGAAACGATTTGAGTTATAAGGCCCGGTACGGAAATTTTATGAGGAGTAAAATCAAGTGTAACACGAAAAGTTTACGAGGCGTTACGTAGAAAGAGACAAACATGTATATACATTACACATTGTATCTCATTCTCGGGATCTCCTCTTTGCGCGATACTTCGTAGTCTCACTGTTTTTTATTTATATTATTTTGTAACATACTTTATGTAATACGCTTTATTGAAGTAATATAAATAATCCGAATAATTACAGATATATGTTTGTTTCTCTTATCATTTTAGCAGATGCGTTCATTAACCCTTTTTTTCTATTTGATATAAATTATCATAATTATCGTTCGTAAGGAGTAAACTCCAATCGTGCGTCGTAGCTGACACACACACACTTTTTTTTAATTTGATATAACTTAAACTAGATTTAAACGTTATTTATATGCAGTAAAAGTAAAAATATGGCTCACTATAAGATTCTCGTTTCTTGACAATGACAAACATTCTACACCCGAAAATGAAGTTTGTAGCCACAAAATATTGCACACAAAAACATGAATCTCGATAGAAGTAACAAAATGGTTATTGTACACACATTTGACCAAAATAATGAGAGTAGTTCAGATAACCGTAATCGTAAGGCGTTTATTTCGAGGCGATAAATCTCCGTGATACACAGCGGCTTAGCTGCTCTGTTAAGGTGGGTTCTGACCAGCGTTTATAAGTAATACGAGTATATACATATACGAGTATATACGAGTATATGTTGCCAGTGATGACTTATGGATCCGAAACGTGGTGCTTCACTATTGGCCTTATGAATAGGCTCAGAGTCCCTCAAAGAGCTATGGAAAGGGCTATGCTCGGGGTTTCTCTACGGGATCGAATCAGAAATGAGGAGATCCGTAGAAGAACGAGGGTCACCGACATAACCAAACGGATTATCTCTTTGAAGTGGCAGTGGGCAGGCCACATAGCACGAAGAACAGATGGCCGTTGGGGCCGAAAAGTTCTCGAATGGAGGCCACGGATCGGCAAGCGCAGCGTCGGACCACTAACAAGATGGACAGATAACTTGGTCAAACTTGCTGGCTCACGGTGGATGCAAGTGGCGACCGATCGGAATGATTGGTCGTCTTTGAGGGAGGCTTATGGCCAGCAGTGGGCGTCTAATGGCTGAAATGATGATGATGAGTATATACATAAATAGTGTTGGATATAATCTAGAGAAAAACATCTAGCCCCCCGTGAGACGCTCTTTAGTAGACCGGGCCCACTCAAACTGGCCGATGGCCCTTCGGACTGGGTTGACGTAATGTAAGTTTTGAATCGGTCAACTGACCCGCTTAATAAATTTCAATATATTCTTATATTACGTTATTCAAAAAGACTATTCAAATTTATTAAACGGGGCCAGTTGTTCCCGAGAAAAAAAATGAGAAGTGTTTCAACTTCTTAACCGCGCGCATCAATTAGGGAATTTTAAACGACTTCAAATGTGATGGAGGTTTTGAAAGGAAACCCCTAAGCTTGTGTTTCGAGTACTCAATAAGCATGAGATAATATACGTTGTCCTTTTATTGTGCCTTACATACTATATTTTCGTGCCACGGCTTTTCCCATGTTTTGTGAGATTTTTTTCTTTACCCTCGACTAAAAAGAGAGAGAAAGAGTAACTAAAGAAAACCAATGTCCACAACCCATAATTTTCCTTTGACTGAACAAGATATTGAAGGAGCGACCACCGGGGCGAAAAACAAGTAATATGATTATTTTGAACGTTATTTAACTCTTCGATACTAATATTACTAAGTGAAGTGAGAGAGAGCACTTACATAAAATAAATAAAAAAATCCGTGTTGGCTAAGTGGGAGGACACTCGACTTTAATTCCGAAGGTCGTGGGTTCAAACCCCGCCACGCACCTCTAGATTTTTCTTCTTCTTGAGACATTTATGTGCGCTTTAAACACGTGCTTTAACGGTTAAGGCAAACATCGTGAGGAAACCGGCATTTTCTGAGATCCTTAAACATTCACCAACCCGCACTTCGCCAGCGTAATGAATTAAGGCAACACATCTCTCGCCTAGAGAGAAGTCCCTGTGTCCCAGCAGTGGGTAATAATGATGATGATGATGAAGAGTTTGTTGAAAGACAGCCTATTTATCATCGAAGGCTATGCTAATTTGTCCGCGGAAAAATAACACAAAAATGGCTAGCAAAGCTACTAATTCATACAAAAGCAATGGCGATGGCCGCTTTTGGAAAAAGCTTGTCTGTTTTAGCCCTTATATTGCTTGAAGGCCTAGCGGGTAGGGCAATGGCACGCTAGCCGAGAGGTAGTGTGTTCGATTCTTCTAGAAATACTGAATTAAGCTAGGAATTTGAAAAAGCATTTTTCTACACAAATTTAGAATATTCGTTTCAACCTATAAGTGGGGTTTATCACTTTGTAAAAACATAAAAGTATTTTTCTTATTTTTATGATTATATAAAAAAATCAAACAACGAGTTTCAATAAAATCGTAAAATGCAGAATAAAATAATTTTCAAATGTCTCCGATTCAAAGGGGTCACTTGTGTGGTTTTTTGTGAAATCAGTTTAATATAAAACACGTTATTAAAGTATCGAAACACACTGTATAATTAATATTTTCTCATCAAATCCTTATCCCTGTAGCCTTAGTCGGTACACGCCACTAAAGAGATCCTTTAAAGATAACTGGATATTTTCCAACCCCGAAAAATCAAGCACTTTTTAAGTCACATTGTCTTGGCTTATACAAGATGGCCTAAAATAGGCGGTAAAAGAATCTTTGAAGAAAATAGCTTATGCTTGAACACATTTTTAGATCATTTCACATTTACGTAGTCTTTCAATTCGCGATACTCGCTCCTTCTAAATCCAGTGCCCGACTTTGTAGCACGCAGGTGGTGAGTAAGTATTTATGCTACGAGTAATAAATTATAATAAAGAGATAGGCTCATACTACACCTAAGGGTTAAGGGTTTAGTTTTTGCACTCGTTGTTAAAAAAAGTATTTCATATTTTTTTTATCATTTTTATTAAAATATGTTGTTAGACGTGACCATTCAAATACTGGCATCAAGCAACGTTGCTTTACTTTATAAATATCACGTTCGTTGTATGGAAGCCCACCGATTTTTTGGTTTTAACAAAAAATCTTCTTTGTACATATAAAAATAATAAAATTGCAAGAAAAAAATTAAACTCAAATCTTTAAAGTGAGATATCTTTATCCAGCTTTTGTACAGAAGAATGTTATCTACACCAGCCAATTGCCAAGTAGCCTTGGTCTACGAAAAAGGATAAAGGCATAAGTCAAATCTTTTGATTCTTCCTTGTAAAAATAAAATAATGTGCCGCCATCTTTGAGCAGTTGCTACACAAAATTGCCCAATATATGTACATAATATAACGCTACAAAGCTTTTTTTGGCCTGTTGTGTTTCTCCAGCAATGCAATGAGTATGTGGCAATGAGCCTTAAACATTATATCGTACCTAACCATAAGTTTGCAACCTTTAAAACAAAGCATTCATTAATTCTATCTATTGACTACAATCTCACCTGCTGTTAAATGGCGATGTGGTCTAAGATGGAGCATGAAGGCCTAGAAGGTAGATGGCTTCTCCGGGCCAAATTACGAAATACGAAATAAATTTCAAGTTTCACGCACTGGCCCAGCCCGGAGGATGGTGACAAGCTGCGGCCAAAGCCTACCACCATAGACATTCTTATTTTATTTTATTTATTTTGACAGCTTCTGTGTTTATTGTGTACTCGCAGGTGAATATTATTTCTCGAACAAAGTTACAGAATCGGGGCGTCTGTAGGTAGGCAGGAATTCATTAATTCTGCAGAACACCAGCCTGCGAAGAGCCGTCTAAGGCGAAAATCTCCGAAATAGCTATTGGGGTTAAGCTATCGATTTCCGGAAACGGGTGTTTGCTTCTCAGCGAGATTGTTCTTGACTATTGATGATTTATTAGCTTTGGAGAAAATAGATTTTATAAAATAGTATAAATAAAATTCTTTAGCTTGGAGCGATAACGTTAAAGCAAATGTAATCAGATACCGCTTTTGTGGTTCGTTCACAACTTTTTGGGGTCCCGAATAAAAAACCGTTTAATAAGCGTTTTATATAATAAAACTCATTTGAATGTGATTAATAGACAATAAGAGTGCGGACTAGGAACATGTTTCAATGTGTGTTTGTGTTATATTTTTACTAGTAAGTGCCCCGCGGTTATAATAGATTTTACTGCGGTATGACAATTTCCGCTTTATAAAGTATGCATATCGTACTTAAATAGTTTGGCATAAGAAGGTATTATTATATATATACTAGCTGACCCCCGCACACATTGTTTTGCAACATGAATATGCTCACAAAATTTCATGAGAATCGGTCAAGCCGTTGCGGAGGAGTACAGGAACGAAAACGTGACACGAGAATTTTATATATAAGATATATGTATATTTATTAGCAATTTATATTTTTAGTTTTGGCAATAGTAGTCATAGGATTAATATTAGTTGGAGTAAGTTTTTGTTTTTATTTTTGTAAATTTAGTAGATATGTTTTATTTTGTTTACCACCGCCGTCCACAATCTTCCTGAATTAAATTATTTCCATAAAAAGGTTGTCTGGAAGAAATTGATTATGGCAATAAGACCGCCCATTACGCATCCTAGGTTTAATTTTACTATTACTTAATAATTTTGTATTTTTGTTTAATGGTGTGTGTTATAAAGAATTTTCTATCTATCTATCCTTTCTGAGGCACTAGAGAATCTGTGCACCAAATTTCATGTTTTTGTGTGAAAGAGGAATAGACAGACATAGTTATTTTCGCATTTATAATATAAGTATGGTTGTTTTGGATGGACTTTACAGTAAAATCTTGCATTTTACTATGTCTAATGCTTTTTATGATTGCTGTAAAAAATATCGATATGCTAGCTGTGCTTGAAAAGAGTCATGCATAATCGGAATGCTAGGCTAGAACCTATGTAGCATGCAAGCTAAAATTAGAATAGGCAACCTTTTAACATTAAAAATGGCCGACATTGAACAGCTGATTTCGTCTCTTTGGCAAAATTTACGCAGAAAGTAAACAAAGATCTAACCTCAAAATTTTTCGTCAACAAACTGTCATTTGTGATAATGAAGCGATGGTGTTTCTGAATTGGCATAAAGACACCCAGTTGAATCAGATTTATATTATTTATTTATACTACACACATTATAAATAAATAATATAAATGCATGCATACTATAATATTTCTTAAAATAAGAATGATTGCCTCCTAAATTGCTCCTTGAATAAATGGTCCTCCTAGGAAAGTGAACTAATTGCCCAGCACAGGAATGAGTAACGGACCTCCCTGTGATTTATAAGCTCGTCTGGACTTGGCAGCAAAAGTATGCTACACTTATGCTGTCTTATGTGACGTGACGTGCATGTACTCAAATAGGGAAGTCACTTCATTATTATTGTCTACTAGTGGCCCGCCCCGGCGTCGCACGGGTTTTTATTCAATTTTTTTTCCCGGCAATTTTTCGATATTTTCTCGCCTTTTAAACCTTCCCTAGACCTCCACGAACATTTCAAGACTATGATAAGATAAATCCGTTCAGCCGTTCTCGAGTTTTAATCAGACTAACGAACAACAATTCATTTTTATTTATATAGATAAGTTAAGCTTCCATTTGAAAATATCTCACCTAATGTTATGTGAAGATGCGGTGTGAAAAATTACAAAATAGGGAATAGACTAAGTAATCAAAAATATATTGTTACTCTTGTCTTGAAAAGGCAAAGGTTTTAGTCGAACTTAAAGACAAATGCAGCATGTTCCAATTCATAGTCGTGAATAAGAGTCGTGGATGAAAACCACCTCCATATTTTTTTAGCATATAGCAGAATAATTTAAACTGATAATTCACTGAGATCTTCCCAATATTCTTGCTCGACAATCTGGTGACGGTCATAAGCAAGCAAACCTTCAGTTTCAGTATTTTATTACGAACAGAAATACTAGTTTACCCATCTAGAGATGTGACCCACTTCAAACCCGAGCGACACACTATCCCTCACATAAACAATTCTAACGGTATCTACCCAGACATCCAGTTAGTAGGTGTATCTCTTTTTACCCGACCACGAAGCAAAAAGAAATAAAGGTAATGTTAAGACCTGTATGTTTTATTATTAAGAACATACATTCTGGCATCTACCATTATTTTTTAGCCTGAGTGGGAGTATAAGCCCGATATTATCAATCGAAAATTATCCCTTCAAATTATTAATTTAACTAAAAAACCGCTTGACACTCAGTATCTTCCTAAATAGAATGATACAAGAAACTACTACTTGAATATTCTTAGCATCCCTATTCAAATGTCAAGGCGATGTTCGTATAACATTTGGCAACACCCCCGCACAAGATACAGCAAACGCCCAAAAAATACTACAAAAACTTATTAAATTACAGATCTGTGCTATTGAAAATGTACCATTACTTTTCTCATGTTTTGTCATAAAAGGAGTAGATAAATAGATGACTTATAGCGAAGTTAGATAAAAATCCAATAAATTCTCTCCGTTCCACTATCCTTCTTCTCGATCTAAGGGTTATATATTGACCGCTAGCATAGGCAATTGACTTTACTCGCTACAATAATAGTTTTAAAATAATAATATATGCTTATAAATATAAATAAAAAAATCCCCATTTTAATACTTATTGGCTCAGGTTTTTCAGAAATTTTTAAATTTTATCTAGTTTAGAAGTTATTAATAAGGAAACAGTTGAAAATCCATAGCCAACAGGTCAAAATAATAACTCTCCTTTTTGCTTCGCCGTAGTCGGGTAAATATGTATTTTTTAACAATACTCAATGTTTTACTCCAATTTATGAATTTTTGCGAAATACAACGATCAAATTTCTCAGAGTCAATTTAAAGCTGTTTATATGGAAATATATTAGTCGAAATGAAAAAGTGGAAATTGAATAAAATATTTATTTATAGGTTTTCTTTTATTTTCGAATCATACAGATCACATTTTGTATAGATATGGTGAAACACCTATTACAATTATCCTGCGACCATGAGTTATGGGATGTTGTGAAAAATATAGAAGTATTTGACCAAGCGGACATAATTACAAATGGCGTCTCGCAATAAAGATGATTTATTCTGAGAAATATTGGGGAAAGTAATTTGGTAATAATATTACTTTTGGTGAATACGTGTTTGTGTGATAGGAAAATTGATGACAAAAATCTATATTATAATATAATACTCGTATAAGATTTTGAAGAGAGTTTGTTTCTTGTCTTGTTCATCTTCTAAAAGCTTCCTGACTGCCTCAGTGTTTCATGACCTCAGTGAGGTCCGCTTGTGCGCGGTGCAAGAGGTAGCGGGTTTGATTCCCGCCGAGGGGTCTTTGTATTTTCTGCAAGCACTTTCTTCTTGGTCTGGGTGTTAAATATGTATAGTGAAAAGATATCTATGTAAGTATGTCTATTATATTAAGTATACCTATCAGATATCTAGTGCCCGTAACACAAGCTTTGCGTTTACCACGGGGCTAGATGTTGTTGTGTGGATTGTCCGGAAATATTTATTCATTTATTTATTTATTGTACACAGAAATAGGTATGTACTTTGTTCGTTAACAATGGGACAAATAACTGATCTCCTACGTCAGTTAAGAAAGATGCCCGCGTGTATGGTCTATATTAATAAAAAAAAATAACTTGCAATTGCCACAAAAACATAATGTTTAAGAAAACTGAAATGCCAATTTTGGTTAAAGTTGATTGTATTCTTATACCTACCATAATTATTTGCCATACGTCTATGGTCTATGTTTATACATATATATAATTTTTCATTAATTCAGCATTCTTTATAAAAGGTAAAGGCTAAATCTTTCCGCGTTCCGTACAACACAAATACAAAACAAAAGAAAATATTCTGAATGTTGTTCTGAGGTAGTAGTTTCATACCGAGAGCTATTCATATGAATCGCCAATCCGTTTAGGACCGCAATTATTGTAGGGGTGCGAAGCGCCTTATTTTAAGAATGGGTCGATTCGAACCACGAGCAAAAGTACTCAATACTATATATTATAAGGATTTATCATCACCCTATTTACAACTGCTAAGACACAGGGACTTCTCTCTTGACGGGAGAGATGAGCCCTTAATTCACCACGCTGGCCAAGTGCGTGTTGGATAACGTCACGTGATATAAAGATAGTTTATTTTTATTTAATACCCATGTTGTATAACAATGAAAAGCGATTGATCGATAGCTGACAAATCCATGATGTATGGAAATACGAGTATATCGGTCGCAATGTTTTGTGGTAGACCTATGCCCCGTGTACGCGGTCAGGCTCGTTCAGTATACCTCTATAACGTGAATGGTTTTACAACTTACCAACTCACCAAACTATTTTTAAACAAAAAAGTTTTCAAATAATACAGGATTGCTACAATTGGAACTCATTGGGAATTTATTATAACTTTTATTTGTTTACAACAACAAAAGGAAAACATGATTATAAATTATGTGCACAAAGTGGAAAAAGTTATTTTTTGATAAAAAGAAAAAACGAGTCGCGGAATTACTTTGACGTGAGTATTTATTTGAATGTTATAAATTAAGCAGAAAAACAATTTTGTTTCCTTAATGAGGTTCGAACCTAAGTTAAACAAAGTTAACCAAGGGATATTATAACAAAATCAAGTAAATTCCGGATTAATAAGGAACTCCGTATTTCCGCGGGGTCTCTGGCCAAGAGAAAAGTCCCTGTGTCTCCTCCCAGCAGTGGGAACGTTAATAGGGTGATGATGATGACCTCTGGCCTTTTGAGGGTTAAGCTTTGCCGTTTTGAAATCTATGGAATAAGGTAGGTTTAATGATACATTTTGTTGGAGTTTTTCTTTGAATAACAGCTTTATTTAGTTCCGTTAGACTGCTAATAATGGTAAAAGAGTATTCTACACTTCAGTTTTTATTCTTTTTGCAAAATTTCAAAATTAGAATATAAATCACTAAAGATTCAAAAACAGGATTTACTGACTACACGACTGCTGCGCACGATAAACTGATCCCACTTAATACTTATTGTCCTGACTTCTGCCCTTTTAGGGGGCATTTGCCATTGAGCTTTGCCGTTTTTAAATTGGTTAAATAAAGTGCTGTGTGTGTTTATTCATAAAATGAATATAAGCTCAATCCTTAATATTATATCAATATGTAGTATTGGGTTTTTAATACTTCATAGTAATATATCTACATTAAGTAGCATTGAGTTTTCAGTTTTCAAATAAAAGTTGAAAAATAGCTCGACTTGGCTGCTAAGAGGGCGATAAAAGCGTATTTTAAGCAAAGCTATGTTTAGAAGGAAAAAAATACATATCGCTTTTAATTATTGTCGAGGCGAGAAGGCTTTTTAGAACGTTTAGTATTTTTATTGTAAGAAATCCAAAAATGGCGTCTCTCTTGCTTTCTGAACCCGAAAACATCAAAAATCGTCAGTACAATTTAATTTTATACAAAAGTTTGAAGTTTATTTTATTTTAACGCCAAGCCTAGGCAACAGCCTAAACAATCAAAATTGTTTTACATTATTATCAAAACAAAATGCAGGACAAAATTGTCACTGTCATTGTACTTTGATTATTTTTAAAACACACATAGCTCTCAGATAACTTATATCTGAAACGTTATATATGGCACATAGCTGTATAAACACTTAACAAATATTGGAGCAACACATAATCTAATACAAAATATATTATTATGATTCCTGATAAGCAATGAAAAACCTTATAACTTCAATAAGCCGTAGCTTTTACCAATTTAGAACGCAGGCTGATTTTACTTGCTACTCAAAACGATATTTTGTATGTGTTTTATAAATATAATGTAGCATAATTGTACACTCAGTCGTATGTATTTAAGAAACTGTCGACCAGTGTCCGTACTTCCGTGGGGCGTTAACCCCCGTTATCAGCAGGAACGCAAGAGCACGCATCAGAGCACGACTGCTGCGCACGATAAACGGATCCCACTTAATACGTGTTGTGCTGACCTCTGGCCTTTTAGGGTTAAGCTTTACTTTTAAATGGATGGAATAAAGTTGGTTTAATTATTATGTATCGAAGTTTTACTTCGAAAGTCTTCTACGAATAAAAGTTGAAGTGTTCGACTTGACCGCCAAGAAGGCGCCATGAGAGTATTCTACAGTTTGTCAACAAACATAAATTAAGAAAAAATATAACCGAACTGCGACTTATTCTTTTGGAAATATGATTTGGGAAATTTACGATGAAAAGGCGAAAATTTCGTCTCTTCATAGTGGATTTCCAATTTCTATAAACCCACGTGTACCCATCGTAGGTATATTTTTTTTGTACTTGTATTACGTAACAAGATTAATTTTTTTTTTTTATTATTTTCAAGTCATTGCACCACGTCTACTTTTATGATTTTAGCAGTATGCCGAAAATGCACAGCACACATATTTTGTATTATGTAGCATTATGACAATTGTTTTAATTTCTTTTCAAGTTATTGCACCATGTCTACTTTTATTATTTTAGCAGTAGCCGAAAGTTCACAGCACACGCACCTGGGTGTTAAATAACCTGAATATAAAAATGCTAGAAACAAAAATAATTAAAAAATACCTTTTTATCACAGACCAAAATGCGGTAATTAAATTCGTAATACGTGGTAATACAATATAACCTGTTTGTAATTATCTCTTGTTCATTCTGTGTCTTAATTTATTTGGTAAAATGTTTGACGGGATAAAATAATTATTGCAGTTGATGAAATAATTGTAATGACAGAGAATTGTCTAGACAAATTGGTTACGACGTTAAGACCTAAATAGACAATGTAATTATGGAGTAGAAAAACAGTGTTTATAACTGAGAGTACCTAAATATGATAATAAGAATAATTATCAACTATTTGAATTACATAATAGTATTAATAAAAATTTAAATTATACACAATGGCAAAATCGAAATGTCATTAGTTCATACTAAAAATTCATCGTAGCGATAGAAACATTGCTAAAAAAGCCATTTCTTGAGTTTCATTTTAAACAATGGTTTATTTGAAGCTTGTTTTATTGAGTCTGGTATCCGTTTAAAAACTTCTGGACCCATAACATAAGTAAGTTTTGATGATTTAGTAAGAGTACGCTGCAGATACCTGAGCTTGTGCTTATTACGTGTCTGTGGTAGTGGTAATATATTATTATTGATCGACATGTTTTGCCAAAAGCCGTGTTGACTAGGGAGCACACTCGACTTTCATTCCGAAGGTCTTTTTTTTATGCTGGATAAGCCTTCATTTGACCACAATCTCACATGATGTAAAGTGACGATGTGGTCTAAGATGGGACATGAAGACCTAGAAGGTAGATGGCTTCTCCGGGCCACATTACGAAACACGAAGAAATCGCTTCACGCACTGGCCCAGCCCGGAGGGTGGTGACAAGCCGCGCCGAAGCCTACCACCAGAGACTGATCATCTCTGTTCTCTGTTTCTGTTGGTCGTGGGTTCAAACCACGCCGGGATCTTCAGGATGTTTTTCTCCCTCAAAAATGTTTGTGCGCTTATCGGTCAAAACAAACATTCTGATAAAACCGGCATGTCCTAAGAACTTTGAAGAGTTTGAAGGACATGTGACATTCACCAACCCGCAGTAGCCCAGCGTGGTGAATTAAGGTCTAATCTCTCTCGTCAAGAGAGAAGTCCCTGTGTCCCAGCAGTGGAAACGTTAACAGGGTGATGAGATATTTTGCCAACAACGGCAAGTTGTCAAGTAAAGGCCGTCACAATAATAGTCGCAAATTACTTTCAATCAATGATTGCATCTGCACTTACCGATAGTTAATTGTCGATAGTCAATCAAGTAGTATAATGAATTCCGGCCTCAGTCAAGTTGGTGTACAAATTAAATGTGTTGGGAATGATTTAAAGACTTTTAATATTAATTAGGGTAAATATCTAACCAGATTCATCAAACGAACATTATGACACATCGCACACAGTTATATACCTATGAAGTTCTGTTAATAAATAAATATTTCCGGACAATCCACACCACAACATCTGGCACCGTGGTAAGCTCGTAAGCTTGTGTTATGGGTACTAGGCATTTGATATTACATTATGTATAAAGATTCTCGCGGGGCCAAGTGTTTGTTTAAAAACAAATATCATATCTATTTACATATGTCTATTGTAATAAGTATATCAAATGTCTTAGTATCTGTAACACAAGCTTAGAGATTACCACGGGGCCAGGTGTTGTTGTTTGGATTATCCAGAAATATTTATTTAATTTATAGATATTTTAAGTATACATATTAAACACCCAGCTAATGAAAGTAAGTTAATGCTCACATATTTATGAACTCGAGCACACTACTACATAATACATACAGTCCTATATGATCAAGCCTTGTTACTCTCGGCTGCATAGCCATAAATGAATTTCCAGCATTTCTATCCCTGAATACATTTTTCACTGAATGGTGATATTCATAAAGTTATTTTATGAAAAGAAAATCCCTGCGCTTTAATTGCAAAACGTTTAGTTCAAAAGGATTATTTTTATCTTCAGAGATGAGCGGGGTGTCTTTTCTATGAGGGAGAAGAAAATAATAATACCTTTACTGCTCTTTATGAGACTCTAAACCCCTCTAGTTTGGTGGATATTAAAAGCGGTAAAGTGCTACCCTGTCCTTTTTAACCCCCGACAAAAAAGAGGGGTGTTATAAGTTTGACGTGTCTGTCTGTCTATCTGGGACATCATAGCTCCCGAACGGATGAAGTGATTTCAGTTTAGTTTTTTTGTATGAAAGGTGAGTTTTGCGCGAGTGTTCTTAACTTCAGACAACATTAATAAATAAGTAATCATTTTATCTTATTATGCCGAGATTTCAAGTCTTCTGTCCATCTAGTTGGTGGTCGTCAGACGCTGCGTACACGGATCTGCGGCCTCCATTCGAGAACTTTTCGGCCCTAACAACCATCTGTTCCACGTGCTATGTGGCCTGCTTTTAAGAGCTTATCCGTTTGGCTATGTCTGTAATGTGTGAGTGTGTGGTTGGTTTGGTATGTTTGTGTGTATTAAGTAGGTAAACACATACAAAAAAAATATTAAGTTGGTTCTGAAATTCTCGGGATTAGGTACCCTTCAATCTATAACACAATTGATAACTACATTTTATAATATTCAAGATAAGATAAGATAAGAAATCATTAAGATACATAACGTACACTTGGAAAAGTCATGGATACATGGCAAATACTCATAAATTAAAGAAAAAAAAACATATCACAAATAACATGTCACAAGTCATCGGTCCACCTAGTTGGCGGACGTCCTACGCTGCGCTTGCCTATCCGTGACCTTCACTCGAAAACTTTTCGGATATTAATTGAATATATATATTAAAAACACCTAGTCGTGTTTTTATAATTATATTGTTAGTGATGTTGGTACTACAAGCTCGACCTATTTTTTCACCCTTGGCAACACAGATTTAATTTCATCCCAGTCCAGTAGTTCAAACAAACAAAAAAACTCTTCAGTTTTATATTATTACTAGATATTAACCTACTTATGTAAAATTAATATAATAAATTTACATAATCTATTTTTTCCCAACTCGTATTATGAAATTATTAAATTAAATGCTTTGTTTTTGAATGTTCAACTTAATTGGGTTAGTACACAATTAAGCTCATTATCCACAGTGCCACATAATCCCATAACATATCTAGTTTAAGGGCGGTTTTTGTCAGAGTAGGCAGCATAATTTTGACTCCAATTAAGGTTAATATGTAAAATCTTTACTGTTCTCGCTTTTGCTAACACTCATATATTTTTAAATTCTTAATAATATAATGATGTTAAATAATAATACGCAATAATATGGTTTAATCTGAAAAAACAGGAATAAAAAAAATACTGTAATACAAGTAAAAAATGTAAGTATATACTTAGGTTACCCCAGAAATGATTTTACAAATCCGACCAGTAGATCTCAGAAGTAGCAAACAAATAAATATAATGATTTATAATATTAATACACATTTGTATCACTTCTACTAGTTTTGTATACCTTCTCCCAGTGAGTATTATTGAATCACTCATTTGGAAATAAATAAATAAATATTTCCGGACAACTCACACAGCATCACCTAACCCCAAACTAAGCAGAGCTTGTACTATGGGTATAGTTAGGTGACTGATATACTACATAGATATATATTTTTTTTGTAAATACATACATAAGATACATAGAAAACACCCAGACCCGAAACCAGAAATTGTAGATCGTACAAAATCTGGTCCCCTGGAAATACCTAAATGGAACCAAACAAATACACAAAAGGGGTCAATGAACCCGTGGGATATAATTACTGCGGGATCAGTTGCCCACTTAGTACTAGTCCGGACTTTCTTCTACCTGGCAGGTTTCTACTAAATTATCGTGCAAGTGCACTTGCTTCGGTTGGATTCTGCATTTTTTGTGCGTGATCTTTTGCTAAGCCTGTGCATGAGTGTAGTGGGTATAATTTTGTAGAATCTTGTTAGTGAGAAGTGGGTAAGGAATTAGTATTGAATATTTGGCTCCATTTAGGTATTTAGAATGAGTTTCCGCAAAGTAACGTATAGTATAAATACTATCATTTAACTTATGTGGACCGTAATGGAAAGGAACCTTAAGATAGAACCTTTATATAATTATGAAATGCTCGGAGCCGACGTGATCTCAAATTTAATGAGGTTACGGGTCTAATATTAATTATTATAAAAATCTATGGAGATATTTTACTTACTTGTTTACTGTGCCCATTCAGGCTTTTAGAATTGGTTCAAGGATTTAATAATGATCTAGGTCTGCTATTATGTTATTATTATGAATTATGACTTATTTGGATTTTGATATTGTGTATACAAAACTATTTATGAATGTATGTTTATTATATTCAGTATTTCAGATGACTAGTATCCGTAACACAAGCTTTGAGCTTACCACGGGGTAAAATTATGTTTGGATTTCCGTTAATATTTATTGTATTAAATATATTTTTATTTCAGTATAGTTTATTGACATACCTGTTTACAATTGTAGCTTGTAAATTTTGTTATAATTAAAGAAACTTGAAAATAATGGGCATCATCATCATTTCATCCGAAGAACGTCCACTGCAAGATATAAACCTCAATCATCGATTTCCACTTAATACTCTGTCAAGAAAGTACCGGGAAAAGATCAATAATACACACAATGTAAGTTATTCATCTAAATGTATTTTATCGCCTGCAAAGTATGCTCCTTTAGAAACGATACACTTAAGCCAACGAATATTCCAATCATCAAAACATTTTTTAAACGCTTTATCCCGAATTGAGTTCAGTTCTCGTCGCGAATTCTCCTTTATGTCTTCTACCGAACACGAAATTCCGTTGGCGATGCAAAATTTAAGACAAACTCTTTGTTCGATATTTTTGGCCATAGTGAAATTCGCAGTACACACTAGATATGATCTAACTAAAAACAGCACTTTAATAAATTTAAACAACAGATGCAACTCAAAATCCGCGCCAAAATGGAAAACAGTTGTGCCAATAAAACAGCAAAAAAAAATATACTAAAAATGTAATTGGGAACCATAGACAAATTATCTATTCCTGATACTTTTTTGACTGAATGTATACATTCATTCACGGTAAGAAGCGGCCTGCATCCACCATAAGCCTTTAACAAGTCAATTTATGTTCACTTAGGACGTCCTACGTTGCACTGACCAAGCCCTTCATTCGAGAACTTTTTGCCCCAATGGTCATCTATTCTACGTGAAAATATATATAGATAATACTTCTAATAAGATTTTATTTGAACTGGTTGTAGGAGGTTCGTGGAGGAACGGGAAGGGATACCTTAGAACCGGGTCCAAAATTTGAAAGCTGTCAGAAGTGGAGGCAACACAAAGTACTCAAATTAGTGATAAAAACAGCAAAAACAATTTTAAAAACATATATAATTTTCAGAAACTTAAGACATATTTTGTTTTTTTCGTAAGATATTCGGGTTTATGTGACTGACCCGATATTTTTAGAATCGAATTTATGTGTATTGTTAGTTTATGAGATTGTGAGAGATAATCTCTGGAACTTTCTTTAGAAAGACTAAAGGTACCTACTTTAAAGGGAAAATGTATAATTTCATAAAACGCGGGCAAAGCTGGATGCTAGAAAGCTAGTGAGCAGAATAATGTCCGCATAAATTAAACTCAGTGAAACTCGGTATTCAGCTTGTTTTGGTGTTCAAAGACTGCTCAAAGGGTTACGTCATGCGCGAAAATATCACTGACTGATTTATTTTAGGGGTTTTGTGATATTATAGGTAGATGAATACCTGCTATGAGTCTGGCTTGTCCCGGAGAGGTTGGGTGTCGTTAAAATACGTTCGAGGCGATTCCGGAGAAGCACCCATGGTGAAAGCCTAGCGTAGTTTAGGGTTAAATGTTTTTTTTATATTCATAACAAATATTAGGAGCTTAGATTCATGCAATGAATATGCCAGCTCCGCTTAGGTTAACACTAACTTACACTAAATAATCTTAAAAAACATATAAATCCACTGTATAGAGAGCCTTAGCGGCCTCGCCTTATGGATCTGTTATGAAACTATGAAATACACCTTAACTGGGTTAGGTGATACTTTGTGGTTAGTCCGGAAATTTATATATATTTATAAAACTATAAACTAGGCTCGAAAGCGAGCTGACCCTAGTTATTTAAAATGATAATAATAAATAATAAAGCCATTTATTCCAATATTTAAACTTATAAAACATTTTTTGCAATTAAATTCTAATTATGAAATGATATATAAATTATTATTATGAATCATGCAATAAATTATTTATGGTCTCCTATTGGAAACCCATTTTTGGGTGAAGGCTTCCTCCATATAAAATTTAAAATGATACAACACTTTTAAAGAGAAACACCATCTTGTTACCGTTCCGTAGCCAAATGGTAAAAATCGGAACCGTTGTGGATTCTTCATGTTTGTCTGTATGTCCGTCCGTATGTCACAGGCATATGCTCACCGCTGATAATTTAAATAAATAATAATCTATTATTTCGGACAGCAATAAATCCATTACTTGTTAGCAAACTTAATCAAATAAATTATAATTATATAATAAACTAGCGGCCCGCCCCGGCGTCGCACGGGTATAAAATTTTCCCGGAAATTATTCGAATTTTTCTGGTGGTTGGTGGTTCACATGGTGTGCGAATTTTATTATAATCGGTTAATTGGTTTCGGAGTCCATTGAGGACAAACATTGTGACACGAGATTGCACCCTAACGATTTTTTCGCTTCTAAAAATACTATAAGTAAAATCATTAAGCACGTAAATTGTGAACCTCTTATAAATGTTAGCTAAAAACACAATGAATTCCCGAGGGTTGGTTCAATAGCGCCTATCTGCAGTGAATCCGTGTCATCTACACCACTCCCAAATGGGTTAGGCTTGCGTGCCGGAAATGTTAATTATTTTATTTCTATGTGACGTTTCATTTGTCACATTAAGTTGAAGAGTTGGCAACATTGCTTGCTAATCAGATGGAAAAGACAAACCCATATCCCTTTCGGAGTTATAAATACAAATTTAATGTGCGTTTATGGAAAAGATGGCAATCAAAATTAATATGAGACTTAAGTAAGTTATAAGTTTGAAGTCGGTTTTTTGTAGTTAACTGATTCTTTTTATTAGTTTAAGATTATTATGTCTTGTGTTTTAGTCTTGTGTGTTTAGAGTTATCTTCATTAGAAAGAAATAAATGTTTATTTATAACCACAATTCAACAAAAATTACAACTGAGTTGTAATTTTCTTACCAGATGTAAATGTGACCAATAAGCAAGCTTTCATGTAAAAAAAAATACTCTTAATCGAGTTTTAATAACTATTTTTTTATATCAAGCCTCCGTATTGCTGGAAGAGATCGCTTTTAGTGATAAGTCCGCTCTTTAATTCACTCTATAATACCATGCACATTTATATGTAATATTTTCCTTGCTGTTGGAGTTTCAATAAAGAATATTGTATTGTATTGTTACTTTTAGAGTAATTTTAGTTTGAAAGTTTTGAGATTGGTCTATCTAATAAAATTTGCACCAGTCAGTGCGATTCTATTTCAAAGCATATATCAAAAGTTCAACAGAGTATCAAACCGAAACAATCAAATCAAAATATAGTTGAGTTTATCTTTTTTTTTATTCATGTGATATTTTTATACCTACTTACCTCTGTTTATGTAGGTTACCTCTCATTAGGTTAACTCTTGATTAATCCCGCCCTAATATCAGTGTTATAAAAGAGTTTTGGAAGACCCTATTAAAATGAGTTCAGCTCTGTTTTATGTCCATAGTACTGAAAATAGGACAATGTCTTTCTCGCGTGTCACCTTGTGATTTAAACGGGACATTTTATATTTTAACGACCGTTTTCCACTCGTTCACTGTGGTTATTACATTAAAATGGAGATGGGCTTGCGGTTTCATGTAAATAAAGAGTTTGAAAAACTTCGCAAGTTTAGGCCAATATTTTAGCACGCTTCATCATAATATAAAAATAAAGTTTATATCCATAGGGAGCAAATTTTAGGTTAGGTAGGTTCTATATAACCTAGATAGGTGGGTCCTCATCTAAAAGTATTAAGTAAATCTGTAAAGGGCTTAAAACATTTCGGCTGATTTTTCAATTCAAGTCAAATGTATTAATAAAAAAAACAGAAAGAGTCTGATTTTTTAAATGAATTTGACATAAAAACAGCCCCAAAGTAAAAGTGTCTTTAACTAAGCCGAATTATCCTAACACTTGGCTTGCAATTATTTGATAAGCCCCCACCTATTATGAATGTGATTAAAAAGCCCTAAGACATATAGTTTAATTGTAACGTTTTTGTAACGTTTTTTATGAAAAGATTAATTAGATGAAAAAGCTGTATACACAGTACAGTAATTAAATCGTTCAATTAGTATTTTTTTTTTATACCGCGCCAGAAACAACTAAAATCCTAAAACAAAGAGTTTACTTGAATAGTTTATGGTTTTGTATTTATATGCAATAGGCATAACAAAATTGTAACAGTTATTCACTGTTATAACATTCAAAAATTTAATGGAAACATGAGCCGAAAAGGCAAATAAAAATATTCAAACTCAAATGAATAAATTACAAACGCGTTCGTGTATAAAATCATACGGAATAATGATACCTCTAGAACAATGTACGCATGCTTTATGGCACCCAGAAAACACAGTTTGAGCAAATGATGTTATAGTAAAGCAGCTATTCTAATCTTATATATAAAATTCTCGTGTCACAGTTTTCGTTGCCATACTCTTCCGAAACGGCTTGACCGATTTTGATGAAATCTTTTGTTCGTATCCGGTATCTATGAGAATCGGCCAACATCTATTTTTCATTTTGCAAAACAACGTTTGCTGGGGTCAGCTAGTAATATTATAAACGCGATAGTTTGTGAGCATGTAAGTGTGTGTGTTTGTTGCTCTTTGGAATAGATTTTGATGAAACTTCACAATTAATATAGCTTACATATCATATTAACAAAAAGGCTACTTTTTACAGCTCTAAAATAGCACATATCAATTATTGCGAGCTAAGCTCGATTCAAATTTGGCACGGACAAAAGCTACTTTTTACTGCGGGGATATCTATTACACACAGCATAGCTAGTATAATATAATATCTTGGTTGTCAACATCCTTTTTCAGACATGGAACGTCAAGAAATCGGCAAAGGGAGGCCTTGTTAAAAATTAAGGTTTAGACGCCCACCACGCTGGTCCAATGCTTGTTAGTGGACCCTCACTGCATCCGCTAGAGCATCGTCCGTTACCTACCTCGAGCCGTTGAGATTGGTTTGCTTTCAATCAATAATTACAAAAATCTATTGTTTGCAGTTACTCATATGTAATCAATGATTTAACGTTTTCAGGGTTATTTGCGACTATGATTTCCGGCCTAAGTTGGTGTATCACCCTTTATTCTCCAACATGGATAAGGTTGTCAACAAAATCACTATCACTTAGATGAACATTAGCTAAATCAGGACAAAAGTTTAAAAACTAGTATAAGTGAAAACTAGGAAACTTAAACCTTATAGCTCCAGCTTCATCATTGTCTCAGTAACCAACACACTAGTGAAATGCGTTTTCACGAGAACTCGAATAAATAATATCATAATTCCGACCTGCATCTCTGATGAACAGACTCGCTAGCTACATTGTGGCATTCGTATTTCAAAGCGAAACTGCAAAAAAAAAAGATTAACAAATCGCACACGAGGCTGTATGTAGTATTTCGGTGGATGGAAACAGAAGTGGGTGATGTACATGTGTTTGTATGTTGAGTGTTGTGCATGTGAAATATCTGTCAGTTTTTAGAGCGCGCTCAATTAATATTCCCGTGCGTTCGCCCGCAGTGGGCTTTTGAATTTATCGTTTTATTAGAACTAATGGTCGGTCAGTGGCTGAAATTAGACAAAACAATAAGGAATAATAGGTATATGTGCTTCCTCTATGAATATCCCGTTTATCTGTTCGCTCAATTTGTAAACATTAATAGTCATTTATCTGTAATATAATAATGAATCGCAAAATGTGTTTGTTGATAAGCGCATAACTTAACAAAGCCTTGACCAATCTGAACAATTTCGTTTTTTAACATGGTTTTTACGGCGAAAAAAATCGAATATGATATTAAATTATTAAAATATCATATTCGCTTTTTTCGTGTCAAGCCGGTGGAAGTCGCTAATTGTTTTTATGCTATATAAGCCTTCATTTGACCAAAATCTTACCTGAAGTAAACTCTAACATGGAGCATGAAAACCTAGAAGGTAGAAGATAGCTTGTCCGGACCACATTACGAAAAACGAAAAAATCTCATGTCAAAATTGCAGCTGGTTTTTAGTACAATCATGTAAAAAGCCAAATTAATCTAGGAACGGCCGGACATACATTTTAATAATTATTAAAATTGTATTATATTCAAATTACAAAATAATCCATTTCAATGATTAAATGTGTCAAATTGCTAATACTATATTAATACTTAAACCGTTTGATATTAATTGCATTCCAGAACTAAAAATTAAAAGTCATACTATTTTGTAATGTGAATGTGATTCGCTTTCATTTGAGAACCTATTTATTATATTATATATAGATATTCGGTTATCCTTCAGAATACAGAATACAGAATTTATTTATAATACCATTATTACATGTCAGAAATTAATTAATTAAATATGATTGTAGTTAAATTATATAGTTACAAATATTATAATATGACAAATACAAATTTTATATAAGTGGTAAACTAAAAAAATCACTGATATCATACAGTACCATATCATTCAGCCACTTTCTTAGTTTGTTTTTAAAAATAGGCATGGAAGCTGCGTTCCCAACCATTACCCTCATAACTTTTAAATGGGTCAACCGATTTTCATCAAACATGTCTAAGAACACTCGCGCTAAACTCACCTTTAATACCAAAAAAAAACGAAATGAAATCGCTTCTTCCGTTCGGGAGCTATGATGTCTCAGGCAGACATACAGACACGTCAAACTCATAACATCCCTCTTTTTTATCGGGGGTTAAAAATAAAGTTTAGGATAACTTCCCGAGTATAGCGGCTCATAATTACTAATTACGCGTACTCTGAGGGCTCTTTGTGACTGCGCTGGGACCGGCCAAACAACAGAACTTTACTGGAAAAACAGAATTTATTCCAGTTTAGGTAGACCTTTTCATTGTCCTTATTAATGAGGCTTACAAATAATTTAAATAAGTTCCTTTCCACTGTTGCAATGAAAACAGATAATACAGACGAAAATTTAAAATGTTTAAATTTTATCATTAATTGGAATCAAATAATTATTGGCATTGTATTATTTCTATTTCATTAACCCCCGACCAAAAAAGAGGGGTGTTATAAGTTTGACTTATAAGACTTGTTTTGACTGTCTGTGTCACCATAGCTCCCGAACGGATGGAGCGATTTCAATTTAGTTTTTTTTTGTATGAAAGCTGAGTCTGGCGCGAGTGTTCTTAGACATGTTTTATGAAAATCGGTAGTGCCGTTTAAAAGTTATGGGGGTGAGAGTGGGCAAGAAAAACGAAAATCTGCAAATATACTAGTGTGGGGTATCAAATGAAATCGCATCGCGTCCACATTACATAATATTATGTTGTTTTACGTTTAAGGAAATTAAGAGATTGGAATCGGGGGTTTTTCTTAAATTTTAAATTTAGATTTATCTTTAATCATAATTGGCATGGCATGCCAAATCTAAATTGACGATGTATGTAGAACTGTATAAATAACCTGACACCTATGTAATTTCATTTCATTTTTTAACCCCCGACCAAAAAAGAGGGGTGTTATAAGTTTAACGTTACTGTCTGTGTGTCTGCCTGTCTGTCTGGGATATCATAGCTCTGGAACGGATGGAGTGATCAATTTAGTTTGTATGAAAGGTGAGTTTGGCGCGAGTGTTCTTAGACATGTTTCGTGAAAATTGGTTGTGCCGTTTAAAAATTTTTTTTTTTTTTTTTTTTTTTTTTATCGTTTATAAGCCTTCATTTGACCACAATCTCACCTGATGTAAAGTGACGATGTGGTCTAAGATGGAGCATGAAGACTTAGAAGGTGGCTTCTCCGGGCCACATTACGAAACACGAATAATCGCTTCACGCACTGGCCCAGCCCGGAGGGTGGTGACAAGCCGCGGCCGAAGCCTACCACCAGAGTCTGTTCTTAGCACCACCCGGAGGTCACGTGTAAGGATTCAGAGGGTTATCACTTACGGACGTGAACAGACAAAACCTCCAAGTTATGTTCAAAGTATCAAAGTTATGGGGGTGAGAGTGGGGAAGGAAAGCGAAAATCTGCAAATAAACTCGAGTGGGGTATCAAATGAAAGCGCATCGCGTGCGCATCACAAATGGTCATAATTATTATGGTGTTTTACTTTTAAGGAAATAAAGACATTGGAATCGGGATTTTTTCTTAATTTTAAATTTAGTTTTTGTAGGCGACGCGTAGTGTTTATAGTTTTAAGTTTTAATTTGATTTTTATTTCTTTAGTTTATGGTAAGAAACAAACCTTATTTTTATCTGTAATTTAAAAAAGTAAATAAAGATATTTGCTGTGGCGCGCGGGCGACGATCGGTGAGGTACGCGGGAGGGGAAGTGTCAGTGTGCATGACGACGGCTCGCGCGAACGTTTCGTTTTCTCGCTCGCTATTGCTTTTTGGTACATATTTTATATTTTATTGATACAACACCTACAGTTTTATTATATTAGGTCCTTACATATGAAATTGGCGTTTTGTATGGGAGGAACAAAAAGTCGAATATTTTTTAATATAATATATTTAATTAATCAAAGTATGAACCATTATTTTCTATGCACTTTTGCCATCTTATAGGTAGTTCATTGATCCCTTTACTAAAAAACCAGTCGGACGGGAATCAATAAAATCTTTGAAGGCGATTTGGACTGCCCCATCGGAGTTGAATTTTTCCCTTGCAAGAAGTTATCCAAATTTCGAAAAAAATGGTAATCTGTTGGAGCAAGGTCCGGGGAGTACGGAGGATGTCTTAGACTTTCCAATTGAAGCTCTTCTAATTTAGTAGCCGTCTGTTACGCAGTGTGTGGTCTAGCGTTGTCGTGAAGCAGCAGTGGCGTGGAGCGATTGACCAGCCTAGGTTGTTTAGCCGCTAGCTTTTCCATCATGGTTTGCAATTGCTGACAATAGACATCAGCCGTAATAGTCTGGCCAGATTTGAGAAAACTGTAATGAACAATACCGGCACTAGTCCACCAAACGCTTACAAGTAACTTTTTTGGGGTTAATTTTCGCTTGGGGCAGGATTTGGCTGGCTGGCCAGGATCCAACCATTGCGCTGAGCGCTTCCGATTATCGTAAAGAACCCATTTTTCATCACAGGTAATGATTCGGTTTAAAATACCTTCATTATTGTGCCGGTTTAGTAATGTAACGCAGCAGTCGACGCGCGTTTGCCGGTTTGCTTCAGTCAATTCGTGAGGTACCCACCTTTCAAGCTTTTTAATCTTCCCAATTTGCTTCAAGTGAATTAAAACAGTTTTATCACTAACACCGCAGCCTGCAGCTAACTCGGACGTGGTTTGCGATGGATCCGCTTCCACAATAGCCTTCAACTCTTTATTATCAACTTGAGTCTCAGGCCGTCCACGGGGCTTGTTCTGCAAGTCGAAATTTCCAGAACGAAAACGTTGGAACCAAAAACGAACTGTGTTTTCTTTTGCAACACGACCGCCATACACATCATTCACCCTTCGAGTTGTTTCCGCAGCACTAGTGCCACGGCGGAACTCGTACTCGTAAATAATGCGATATTTTAAGTTTTCCATTTTGTAAAATGAGTGACGCAAACAGAAAAAAACAGAAGAAAAAAAACAAATGAATGACGATCATCGAAGCACAAATACATGAGTCTATAGCTGTACAAATTTGAATTTGGAATTCCTTACCAAAGAGGAGAAATTTGTGATTAAAGTGGCCAGTACGAAAAACGCCAATTTCATATGTAAGGACCTAATATAAATAGTTTTGCGAAATTCTGTGAACATTATCTAAGATGTATAAAATTACAACAACAGCTAGTTTTTACCGCGCGTTTTTCCTTAGTTCCAGGGGAATATAGTATTTTATGGATGCCATCCTTCGCCGTAATCTTCATTAAACCGTAAAACCATTCGCAAATAAATAAACAAAGAAACCTCGCATTAATCTAATAAAATAGTATAAAATTTCCATGTCACAATGTTAGCTACCGTACTCCTCCGAAACGGCTTAACCGATTATAATGAAATTTTATATGCATATTCAGTAGGTCTGAGAATCGGCTAACATTTTTTTTTTCATTTTGCAAAACAACGTTTGCTGGGGTCAGCTAGTAATACCTATAATATTAGGATGGGATGTTTCATTTCATCTAGGCATACTAATATTATAAAGCTGAAAAGATTGCTTGTTTATTTGAACGCGTTAATATAAGGAACAACTTTACCGATTTGAGAAAATATTTCAGTGCTAGAAAGGCTATCTAAAACTGAAATAATTTTTAATATTAACCGCGGGATTATACGTTGTTGCTGTGGAAAAATCCATAAAAATCAGGCCACGGCGTGGCGTCAAAAGCTAGTATGTTTATAATTTGATCATTGAGCATAACAAAATGAATGTTTGTAGTTGTTGTTTGAATGTAGAATGTTTAAATAATTAAATAAATAAATATTTCAGGACTACTCACACAGCATCACCTAACCCCAAACTAAGCAGAGCTTGTACTATGGGTGTTAGGTGACTGATATACTACATAGATACATTTTTTTTTGTAAATACATACATATGATACATAGAAAACACCCAGACCCGAAACCAGAAATTGTAGATCGTACAAAATCTGGTCCCCCGGCGGGAATCGAACCCGCAACCTCCTGCGCCTCAGGCGGACGTTTGCCCACCGAGCCACAGAGGTCGTCGTTTGACTCAATGAATTACTTTTTACCTCACATTATATTTTTATTTTACTACAAAGAGAATAAAACTAAAAATATTTCGTGATAAAGGGGCATACGGACCAGAATAACCACGTATCGCCTTAGGTGATGCCATCGTGGTGACGGAAATATATTTTGTTTTCTCCTTAAAATAATTTAAGTACATTGTGAAAAATAAATTATTGGTAGGAAGTTAATATATAAAAGTCTTATGCAGATCATGGTTTCGAATAAAAGTGCACTGAAAAAACGTGTCGGTTAAAAATAAACGAAATACTGTTGAAAATAACCCAGCATGTTTGTCAATATAGCACCTGCAAAGTTGATAGCTTAAAAACAAATACGTCAACTTTGTTATTATTGCTTGTTAAATATTAACCGTTAAGGTTGGTTAAAAATATTTCTGTAATAATAATACAGTTGCCTACATTAGTAACAACAGAGTAAAGTTGGGTAACTACAACCGGTTCACTCGGTAGCTGCTGCAATGTTACTCGGTTGTTTTAGCCAATTTATTGGGTAACTAAAACCGGTTTACTCGGTAGCTGCTGCAATGTTACTCGGTTGTCTCAGCCAATTTATTGGGTAACTACAACCGGTTCACTCAGTAGCTGCTGCAATGTTACTCAGTTGTCTCAGATAATTTATTGGGTTACTACAACCGGTTTACTCGGTAGCTGCTGCAATGTTACTCGGTTGTCTCAGCCAATTTAATGGGTAACTACAACCGGTTCACTCGGTAGCTGCTGCAATGTTACTCGGTTGTCTCAGCCAATTTATTGGGTAACTAAAACCGTTCACTCGGTAGCTGCTGCAATGTCACTCGGTAAATACAGCTAGTTTATTGGGTAGTTACAGCAATGTTATTCAGTACTCGTAAATAATTCAATTGTTTCATAGATAGATATACATTCTTACTGTATTATGAATAAAAAATATTTAATTAGATATTAATAAAATAATAAAAGTACCTAAACAAGTACTTTCAGATATTTTACTAATAAGTTATTAATATTTTTTTTAATAATACAGTATGTAGGTACTTATGTCTATGTAACGAATGAATTGTTTACGTGAACTGAATAACATTGCTGTAACTATTTAATAAATAATACTTACTTACCTACTGAATTAGTTTAGAATTTAAAGTTGCTGAAAGCATTGCTATAAAGTGGCTATAGTTACCGAATAGAATTGCTGTAAAAGATCGTGGGGTTCTTTGGAAATTTATTACAATACAAATCAAAAAACTATTTAATTAATACTGATTTATTATTGAGCAGTTTCATATAATATTACAATGTATTCAAAATTATACAAATCTACTATAGTTATGAAAACAAATCTTATGCACAAGGTTCAAATAAGGTGGAGACAATTTTGGACAGGTTAAGGATTAAACTAGGCATTGGTTTTAACTTTAACAAAATCAATGATCACCGGGGTACATATTATGGATATATGTAGTATAAGGCGTAAAAATTAACCTATAGTACACTTGAGGTTGTTGTACCCGTGAAACTGAATAACTCCCTAAATAATATACCTACAGCGAATTAATTAAATAAAAAGTAGGTAGTCTCGCCGTAGTAGGTACACTTTTTTCGGGCCGTTTTTCAGACGCACACTTGATATAGCCAGAAGTGTCGGGATCAACAGCATGCAGGCAATGTTGGAGCTCTCTTCTGGTGCTGAAACAAAAAGCATTTCTTAGCACTGCAGAGTTGTTACAAACAGACGGACAGGCAACGATTTCAAGATTTTAAAGGGATTTTACTTACAATCTTGCAAACGGAGAAGTTCTGTACTTGTTGTGACTGCTATTTTTCTTCTTGGCCAGTTTATTTTTTTTTTCTTTTAGAGGAGGAAAGCTCTTACAAATGGCTGTATATGTGCCAGCATATCATATCATAACTTCAAACTCCTTTTCCAGCTGAAAACAAAATCATAATCTTAGTCTGAAAATAACTTCAATATAACTGTGAGGTGCTTTTTCTTAAACTACTAAACAAACACTTTGATTTAACTGTTTCTGCTCCACTAACATTACACCAACAGCGATAAGGTCATCTATTGTACTGATCATGTTTTAAATTTAGATATAAGGTTTTATTTTGTTATGTATGTACACTTTTATTGCACTTAAATGCAATAAAAGTGTACATGCATTAATTTAAACAATCTATAGCCACAACGATACCAATACCAGTCGGAAACATTTAACAGTTATTTATATCACATGGGAACTGATTAATGGAATAAAAAGTAGCCTATAACTTAATCAAGGCGTACCTGTACTCAAAATATGAAGCATGATCCGTTCAGCAGTTATGGCTATGTTCGCTCTTATGCCGTTTGTTTTCCAAGAGTGTGGAGCCGCCAGTAAGTACATAATAAAGAAAGTACGAGCAACAACACAGAAAGGAAGTTAATTCTTTGATGTATGTAACCAAACTTATCATGCAGGCTATGACAAGAAAACAATGAAAGTTGTACTGACCTTTAAAACACTTCGATGTAAGACTCGAGATTCCAAGCAGTTATTAAATTTCGGACCTCCTCATCCATAATTTTCCGTACCTAGTTTGCAACGTATTTGAAACTGCACTGCACTTTAAAATATCACAGTAATATTTCACACAGGTACGGAGTGACCCATGTGGTAGTAGACGAATATTACTTTACTGCCACATGGATCACGCCACGCCATACGTCACGGGCGCGAGTCGACGGAAGAGTGATGTGATGAGCCGAACGAAACCAATCATCTTTGTATTTGTAACTGAGCGCACAGTTATTTTTAAGCAATTGTCTCGGGTGTTTTCTACCGAGTAAATCGGTAGAGAACAGCCGGGAGGTACTCGATTATATATAAATGACACTAGCTGGTTGCTATTGACCATGGTCATTTGCTAGGACCAAACGATTAAATTTACTTATTTAAACGGAAATAAGTAGCTTGACTCAAGTTAAATAATTTCAACTCGTGTATAAATAAATCTGATGGTGTGTAAAAATAAACAATTTAAATACTTGTTTAAAAACAACAGTATGCTTATTAAATTTAAATTAATTCTCTTGGTAGTTTTGAATCAAGTTTGAAAGTGTTATAATTTACAAATTAAGTTAATTGAAAATTACTAATGTCTTATTTGTTATCAGCCGAGAAAATATAACAATGTACACAAGTCTACTCTATGCCAAGTTCGCTTATAAATTTTTAGATAAGTCTTACTTAAAAATGACCGATATGATTGTAACCGAGCCAAAAAGGTCCTTTGTTAAAATAATATTTTCTCAGTGTGAGAAAACGAGTATTAACAACAATTAGACGATTTGATTTTTTATGTATTCATCAGACAAATCATGTATTAGGTACATAAAACCTTTCAAAAGTTTAAATTCTTGTTAAATAAAGAGCAAAACCAACTTTATTACAAAGGCAATAGAGGTATAATTGACAAACGGTCACTCAAACTAAAATTACACGTCAGTCAAGATATAAAAAATTAGTAGCGTTTATTCAAATTCGTCGACATTATAGGACAAAACTGTATTTGTGGCTAGTAGATCAATGTTTTTATAAAATTAATGTTTTTTTTGATTATAGATTTAACTTTGACATCTGTATGATAGTGGGCTAGTACAAAGCCTTTTTAACTGACTTCAAAAAAAAGGAGGTTCAATTCGATCTTTTTTGAAGTGAAACTTCTATAGAATCGTAGTGATTTCAAACCGGAAGCAAAAAGATGAAACGGAAATGGTAAGAGACACAAATACAATGCTTTATTTAAATTTCTTTGAGCGATACTTCGTAGTTGAGACTACGAAGTATCGCGCAAAGAGGTATTGCTGTATATTATTTATATTATTTTGTAACATACCTACTTTATGTAATACGCTTTATTGAAGTAATATAAATAATCCGAATAATTACAGATATATGTTTGTTTCTCTTATCATTTTAGCAGATGCGTTCATTTACCCTTTTTTTCTATTCGATATATATCATAATAATAGTTCGTAAGTAGTAGACTCCAATCGTGGGTCGTAGCTGACACACACACACTTTTTTTTATTCTTCTTATTCTTTCGTCGATTTACTGAAGTTTCACTTCTATCGTGTGTGAATCGCACACACACCTTTTTTTTTTTTGTTTGGATCTGAAAACTGGCTACCTACGACTGGGACCTAGACTATTCCTGGATGATTTAAATAAAAGATATTTTTGGTACAACCAACGTCTTGATTTATTGTAAGCAATATGGCGAATGCTATGTCCGTTGTACAAATCTCAGGGGTATAAGGTCCACCCTTATATCCCTGAGATTTGGAACAATAATGACCAATGGTGTAATTTACTTACAGAAAGCATTAACAAATTTGCATACCACTTTTCTGATAAAGTATGTGAAAACTCATATCAAACTAAACATTGTACCATACTTTTGTCAAATAAGTACATTACCTCCGGGCTGGGCCAGTGCGTGAAGCGATTTTTTCGTGTTTCGTAATGTGGTCCGGAGAAGCCATCTTCTAGGCCTTCATGCTCCATCGTAGACCACATCTTCACTTTACATCAGGTGATATTGTGGTCAAATGAAGGCTTATCAATAATAAAAAAAAAACATTTCAAATTTCGCCTAAAAATTTGGGTCCCGTGGGTCCCTAAAGCAGCCGACTAGAATTATGCGTCCCGAACGATGTTTTCATGTTCATGTAAGCTTGTGGCAATGTGTTGATGTTGCAGCTTGTGAGATACGTGTTTACTCGCAAACATTTGAACGAACACAGTTTACAGTTTTCTACAGAAGAACGTAGTAGGTATAAGCTACGTTCTTCTGTAGAAAACTGTACTCATTAACATAATTTCAACGAAGGATGTTCTCACGCGCCCTAGGTATGTCTTTTTTGTTTTTGCCTTTTTTTATGTGAGTTACTTATGAGCTTTGAGCGCCGAGAAAGATTTCTTATGAAAGCTGTTACGTGAGTAAATGATAAGTTTAAATGGGACAGCTATTTAAATTAAATCAAGTAGTATTTCAATTTATATAAAGTAGTTCCTGAGTTGTATTAGAATACGTGCTTATTTTATACGGAATTATGTCGATCCCATATTTCCAAACTAAGAGTCGGTAATTTTTTGTTAAAAATCTTCTTGTATTTAAGAACTTAATGTAAAATGAAATACAGAACTATGAATCCAAATTTCAAGCTACTATAAATTATTTAAATTTTACGGTCTTATTATTATGAACACTTTTTTGCACAAATAAGGAAAGCAATTTGCACTAAAAGGTGGGCTTAATGCCAAAACATTCAGCTACCATAACATTAAAAAAAAAATGGGGAAATTTAAAAACACACTTTTTGATCAATAAATTTCACTATGAAATCATGATATTTTAAATAAATAATTGTGATAGTACCAATGAGTTTTCAACATTAAGAATAACAAAAAACTGTAAATTTGAAGTCACGTGCATATTCCTTATTAAACTTCAATTTGTATCATTATTAAACTATTTTACTTCATATTATATTTTATGACAGATCGAATTTACAAAGAGAATGAAACAATATATTTCTTTGGAAAGAGACATAACGACAGGAGCAGAATATTCATACAATTTGATCTCTTAAGACTGCAAGCACGTATAGCCTTAGGCGGTGGTTGCATTATGGTTTCGGACATTCATTTTCTTAATATAATTTTATATATTAATATCATTTTATATGAAACTCGTTTACCCAATACGAGAATGTTGGAAAATAACTCTTATGTGATATAGTACAAGTTTCTACAAGGCCCCATAGACGATTTAATTCTCGAAGTAGGCATAAGGGCTTAACTTTATTTTATCATTAGCAAACACAGACAATTCAAGTAATATATGAAGGTATCATAAAACCTTCCAAAGTTTTATGTCTTGTAAAATAAAGCGCATGCTTAAACTTTATTGCAAAGATAAAATAATTGCCAAACTGCCACTAAAACTAAAATAACACGTCAGTGTGGCTATAAAAACTTAGAGCGGTTGCGTTTATTCAAATTTTGCCTTAAAAGTGAGTCCATAAAGCATCAGACTAGAATAATGCGGCAGTTTTACAAAGTTCTACTGAGCTGCCTACTGGTAGGAATAAGAATGGACCTTTTTTCCACAAATTACCACTAAGGAGAAAGAGTTAGTAATAAGTGGAAGGAAGAGATCTTCCTTCCACTTATTACTACTATCATAAAGAACAAATAGGGAAAATGCTTCCCAGTGTTGATGTTGCAGCTTGCAAGATACGAATACTTGCTCGTGAAGATTTATAATTAGCTACTACGTTCTTCTGTAGAAATATGTATTTTCCAAAAAATAATGTGTACAACATTCTATACTTTGAAAATGAAAAACAAAATGCTGAATTAAATTTTCTTAATATAAATGATCGACTTTCAATGATCTTATTATTTTATATATGAATACAGTGTATCTAAGCTTAACATTTTTGCATAATTAATGCGAAGAAAAAAACATTGACAAACATACATCCAAAAGTCCATGTTAATATTTTATGATACGAAAACATTAAGAGAAGTGACTTCGTCAGAACACTGTTTCCTGTACGAAATAAAATCACAGTGTGAGGTAAGTAAACAACTTTCTTGCAAAATTACGCGCAGACATAGAATAATAAAGCGCAGATGTAGAAGAGACATGACGTCAAACGTCCTTTATCCCAGGATTCATAGCTAACAGCAGCAAGTTTGCTAAATTTCCATTACGTTTCTACCCACAAAACATTGCTACAATATATTTCAATGATCATTCTTCAGATATACGTGCGTTGACTAAAACCTGGGCCGAAAACTGACGTATTATCACTCTTGTTTGTGACGATGTACGGGTGGTCGCATTGATTTTTATGGATGGCAGAATATCCAATATCCATTGCTTTTGCCGAATGGGGAAGTGTTAACTTAATGAAGCTTTATAGCTTATTCTGTCAAATTTAGGGCTGTTTTTCAATGACCTTTTTGTTTATCTGACTGATTATATTGACATAAAGTCAGATAGAGCCTAACATAATGTCTCCAATATGTTTATAAAAAAGGAAAAAAAAATATCTCGACATATCCGGAGAGAGACAAAACTTTAAATTCCGATAAATTTGTATAAAATATCTGAAATTTGGATGAAAGATGTCATAAAATTGATAAGCATATAATGTTAATGATGATAATTGCGATATACATGGTGTGTCGTTAATAATAATACCTCAGATGTCAAGCATCAATAAAATCATATTTTTACGTTATTTTACCAAAATATTACCTTTTTTTATTCTAGATAAGCCAAATTTCACCAAAATCTCACTTGATGTAAAGTGACTATATGGTCTAAGATGGGGCATGAAGACCTAGAAGGTAGATTGGCTTCTCCGGACCATATAAGAAACACGAAATCGTTTTACGCACTGACCCAGTCCGGAGGGTGGTGACAAGCCGCGGCCGAAGCCTACCACCAGAGACTGTTCTTAGGACCTTAGGAGGTCACGTGTAAGGACACTTACGGACGTGAACAGAAAAAAACCTCCATTAAACTTTATTTATCATCGGAAAAATATTCGACTTCATTCCATCTCTAATTAACAATCTCCCGAAATAAAAGCAGTCTTTTGTAATATTTTCACGAACTGCTTTTATATTACAATGTTCCAAGTCTTAACGTCCTCTAATTAGGTTTTCTAACAGGGTCTTAAATATTTTTTACCAAATTACCTAAAAAAGGTTCTCTCTTTTGAACTTGAAGCAATAATTCTTATTAGCTTATAGTTATGTATTATTTCTTGTAGTTTGATTTATTATACAAACTACCACCGTTAAAAAACATTCAGTATTAATTTATAAAATGATTCCTTATTTCCGTTGATCATCGTATCAGTTAGCCCACTCGCTGTATCGATTTCTGTAATTATTGTTTGTTGTTATTTCCTAGATAATTTCTATAGTATCACCATATCAGGATTTAGCTATAAACATACTGAATGAAAATGGATCCATAGGTTACCAAAAAAGTAATAAAAACTGCCGAAAATTATAAAAAAAAAAGTTTGTATATAATAAAAAATAAAATAAATATTCCCAGACAATTCACACAACATCATCTAGCCCCGTGGTAAGCTCTGAGCTTGTGTTACGGGTACTTGATATCTGATATACTTGACGGCGCGCGCCAGTGGCGCCGGATGACCGAATGAGAGCGAGACCGATATCGGGTTTGCTCTAGTGAGGCTCCGTATCTGTGGTGGGGGGGCGGCCATGTTGGTTTTGGGACTTGTTAAAACTTGTCAGAACGGAATGGTCGCTTGCGCACCAAGTCCACGGCGAATCACTAAAATTCGGTGTAATCCTATTTGATTTCGATTATAATCAAATCTAGAATTGATCAGGGTAGTCTAGTTTATCTATCAGTGATATTATTTCGTGTTAATTTGTGTAGCAAGAAAATTAAATTGAAACCTGTTATACGTGGTGTTGTGATTTAGCTCATTGCCCTAAAAACCTACGACGCCTGACCCAGAGAGGCCTCCTGTTCCGACATCAGAAGTGGGATTTCGTGTTTATTAAAAATAGCGAGCATAGTTAAACTTAACTGGATAGAAAATTTAAGGGACCGTTTATTATAACAGCTGTTCTTGAAAACGACAGCTAGTAGCTAAAGGGCTTAAATAATTCTTCGCGCTCCTACAAATACGCACGTGAGGGCTTGCGCACAGTGCCTGCTGGGCACGAAGGTTTACTGGAAGTTTCAACTAGTCTAATGAGTGAAGGGGAGACCGTGACGGCGCCGATAGATGTAGATGGTAGTGATAGCCTTCGAGTAGACAGTAGTTATGATAGATTATCTAGAAACTGCGCGTGCTCTGATACCATTTCTGTAAGCCGCTCTGATACACTAACGGCGGGTTCGGATACTGATAGTGTATACTCTGATCCTGAGCAGATTGAAGTACAGTGTGAAGTCGAATTTACTATATACTGAATAAGATGGTCCGCAGTCTTAGGTATGATCATTTTGATTTGTGTAATACCTATACTTTGTGTGTGATGATTGTGAAGTTGGTCGAAAGGACAGTGCTGTTGTTACCAGAGTCTGGTCAACGATGCACTCGTCCGGTCCAAACTTGTTGAGTGAAATGGTTGATGGAGAGTGTCGTCCGGGCCAAAGAGTATTTGGTTGAAGGGGTGCACGTCTTCATTCTCGTGGGTGGTCGAAGGGACAGTGCCGTCCGGTCCATGCCATACTTTTAACTAAGTTATGGCTGGTCGAAGGGACACACTCGTCCGGTCCACACGATGGGTGGTCGAAGGGACAGTGTCGTCCGGTCCATGCAATACTTTTAACTAAGTTATCGCTGGTCGAAGGGACACACTCGTCCGGTCCACATAATTCTGTGTGCATTGAGCTGTTGAAAGAATAGTGTCGTCCGGTCCATGCTCCGCTTTTCATTAAGTTATTGCTGGTCGAAAGGACACACTCATTCAGTCACGAGTAATAGTCGAAACATTAAATGAGATGAGATCTAGGAACCTTTAGGCTTGTCAGGCTGGACGAGCGGATATCTAGGTCATGGTTGTTGTCTTGTTTCAAGACCAATTGCTGAAATGCGCCCGAGGACGGTCGATAGTCAGTATGGCCGTGACGGCGCGCGCCAGTGGCGCCGGATGACCGAATGAGAGCGAGACCGATATCGGGTTTGCTCTAGTGAGGCTCCGTATCTGTGGTGGGGGGGCGGCCATGTTGGTTTTGGGACTTGTTAAAACTTGTCAGAACGGAATGGTCGCTTGCGCACCAAGTCCACGGCGAATCACTAAAATTCGGTGTAATCCTATTTGATTTCGATTATAATCAAATCTAGAATTGATCAGGGTAGTCTAGTTTATCTATCAGTGATATTATTTCGTGTTAATTTGTGTAGCAAGAAAATTAAATTGAAACCTGTTATACCTGGTGTTGTGATTTAGCTCATTGCCCTAAAAACCTACGACGCCTGACCCAGAGAGGCCTCCTGTTCCGACATACTTAATATAATAGGCATACATTTTTAGATATTTTTTATTATACATGTTAAACACCCAGAATAAGGAGAAAGTGCTTGCAGAACATACAAACACTTTCACCGTTGGCGTGTATGTAACTCGTTCGTAGTATCAGGGGGATATCTGTCTCCTGGCATGGTTACAGCTTATCTGACATTCGGTACCTAAGTGCCCTAGTGCCTACTAAATGAACAATTCCTTCCATATATCGACCTCTGTGGCTCGGTGGGCGATAATCCGCCTGCGAGTGGCGCTGCGAGGTTGCAGGTTCGATTACCGCCGCGGGACCAGATTTTGTGCGACCTACAATATCTTTTCGGGTCTGGGTGTTTTCTATATATCATAAGTATGTTTTTACAAAAAAAATATATTTATGTAGTATAACAGACACCTAACACTCATAGTCCAAGCCCAAGCTCTGCTTAGTTTGGGGTTAGATGATGCTGTATGATTATTGATTACTCCAGAAATATTTATTTTATTCATATAACAACATCAGAATTAGAGCGCAGTTTTCTGTGCAAGTAAATTCACTTGTCTTGCAATAATAAAAATAAAAGTAAAAGCGAAATTGTAAAAGCTTCATAAAATGTCGAGCAAAGTGTGAATTTTTTAGTTATTTCATTTCAAAGAACATTTTAAATTTTATGTCGTCAAAAAGTTTCTCAGAACTGTGAAACTGAATGTTATAGAACTGACAACTACGAGTCCACTTTTCTCCCAACGGGTTAATATTACCTTTAGCGTTTCCTTTGAAAGAAAATTGTCAAAAACTATTCTATCCGGTTTTTGTCCATTATTATAATAATAAAAATAAGAATAATATATGTATGTGGTTTTTTAACCCCCGACCAAAAAGAGGGGCTATAAGTTTGACGTGTCTGTCTGTCTGTCTGTGTGTCTGTCTGTCTGTCTGTGGCATCAAAGCTCCCGAACGGATGAAGCAATTTCAATTTAGTTTTCTTTTGTATGAAAGGTGAGTTTGGCACGGGTGTTCTTAGACATGTTTCATGAAAATCGGTTGAGCCGTTCAAATGTTATGGGGGTGAGAGTGGGGAAGGAAAACTGAAAATCTGCAAATATACTCGAGTGGGGTATCAAATGAAAGAGCATCGCGTGACCTAACTACTAATTATTATGGTTTTACTTATGATAAAGGTCTCAGAAGTAAAATAAAACAATTACCAAAATCATACAAAATATTATTATTGAAATAAAGTATTCACCAAAATTACAAATATCAAGTCGTACTTACATCATGTTCACTCACTGACTGCTAGCACAAGACTGAGCTCGACTGTCTCGAACTCGAACAACCGACTGAACTGTCACTATATCGTTCAATCACAAGAGTGAAAAGGTGAATGATAAGGTGAGTGAATGTGAATGAATGTGAATGATCGTTCAGTAACTTATAAATTAATGAATAATATAGTAATCGTTACAGTCGGCCATCCGTCACAAAACGAGTCCCTTCGTTTACCATACATTGCATCGGTGGTCTAGTATCTAAGTACACACTTAACTAACCATAGAACTATAGCTAGGCAATTTAGGGTTACTTCAAATCTTTCACCGCTACATTGCCTTAGCTGCGCGTTAAACATAACACTCTTGCTAAGTTATTTAACTAAGCTCTGAGTTATGCTAACACCCTCGCTTGGATTATCATTATTCATATCATCAATCATCATTGTCTTGGTTAGACAAAAGGGGTTACTTCTTTTTTTCTCTTCACCACCATAATGTCAACCTCATATCATCAATCATCATTGTCTTGGTTAGACAAAAGGAGTTACTTCTTTTTTTTCTCTTCATCACCATAATGTCAACCTCATATCTCATGACACTCTTAACTAGAGTTAAGATCTGAATCAAGCATTTTGAATGGGCCCAACTGGTTCAGATCGTCTTGGCGGTGGCTCACGCTGTCGCATTTTCGCACCAGTTTCGCCTCCCATTGTCTGAAACACGAGAACAATTTTCTGTTTGTTACAAATCACTTGCCTTCAATCAACTACAATAACTCTAGCAGTTTTACAAATATCTGCTTCAAATAATATTAATGACTTTCTATCTACCTCACATCAATCAAAATAAATTTAACGAAAATATTGGATAAATAACGAAAAGCAATCCAATTTCATCCACGTGGCGGTTGGTGATTTACAAGTTTTTCGCGCTATATATAATCCGAAGTCGATGAAATATAACTTTTTGTCTAAATATTTTCATGAAATCGAGCCAACTAAAGGACTAAAAGAAAATATCTCCTAGTTTCACATTCGTATTGTAGAAGTAAAGAAAATCGTTTTCTTTTTAGAAAAATAAAATTATTCATATCCGTTTTCATCTCGCTCAGGGAATGCATATTTTAAAAATGCCGTTTACTAATACAACGGAATCATTGGTATCTCGGTATCTTTACATGTATTTTTAATCGAAACCCAGGAAACCAAAAGTGTTTGGTAATTAGGTCATACTCTCTCTCTCGTATTATAGTAGACATACATACCTACATAATATTGATATTTTTTTCATTATACATATTGAACATAAAGACCAAGTAGAAAGTCCTCGCAGAACATATAAACACTTGACCTCTCAGTGGGAATCCAACCCGCTATCTCTTGCGCCGCAAGCGGGCTTTCTCCCACCGCGCCACTAAAGCAGTCAAAGTCAACCCTATAAATCACTTAGTCTCCAACTTAATTCCTTCCCACAAACTTAATAAGAGTTTGTGAGTTTTTGACGTTGTAATCTGTGATGCAAGGGTTAGTCTAATTCACATGAAATTTGATACATACATTCCAAAGCCTTTTTATAGCCTACTATATTTTTACTATTTTTTTTTTTTTGCTTTTGTCTGTTCACGTCCGTAAATGGTAACCCTCTGAATCCTTACACGTGACCTCTGGGTGGTGCTAAGAACAGTCTCTAGTGGTAGGCTTCGGCCGCGGCTTGTCACCACCCTCCGGGCTACACTATTGAAATGGCCACTTTTAGGTGACCCCTCTAGAATTAACTTTTTATTTCCCACATAAAAGCAACGTGAAACGGAACGCTCGTTTTAGAACCCCTCATGTTGACAGACCTCGCTAGTAGCAGAACCAAAACCAAAGACCCCTATGAAAAATCATAGCCGTCCGTGTATCCCGCGTCCCTACTGGAACAACATCCGAGGGAACAACACGTTTTACTCTTTCACACTTACACCAATTGAGTTGATAAATATCAAACGCCAATATATCCACTTCCGGTCAAAATTGTCATTTTTACACCAAATTAAAGGGTAGAAATGTATCTACTTCGTGATGTTATCCATTTCCTAAAATATGTCCACGATTTCAGTATGAAAATAATCTTCAGAAGGTCTAATTTGTTTCAAAATCTAACAAGTCCTACTACACATTTTATCAAAGTTAAATATGTCCAAATTAACCAATCAAATCAATGGATCGGCTGATGTGATGTCCTCGCTCATGTACTCCTCAGCCATCATATTATCATTTTAGTCTCATAATCACAACTGTTGCCCAATCAATATAATAACCCTGTACTACAACCCGTTACGCACCCACCCAATATACACATCTATGGTGCAGTCAGACCTACAGGCAAAAATTCTCAGCAGAAGTCACCAGACTCGGCAGATTCAATAGATTTTAAACTGCACACCCACGAGTACCTATGCACTTATAAATTTCATCCCTCAGGACCACCAGTTGATTATATAAAATATAAACCTACAACAACTAAATAAGAAATTGAAAATCACATCCATCATGTATAAATCAAGAATTGCGGGCAAGTGCCCAAACACTCATCGATGCCTCTGCAAGTCAATACAACCAATATTCTCTTCTAACAACCTTTAACACCTTTCCAGTAAAAAAAATATGAAAGGTTATCTTAAAAAATATATAAATCTCGCGCCACAATGCCCGTCCTCAATGGACTCCTAAACCACTTAACTGACCACAACAAAATTCGCACACCATGTGCAGTTCGATCCAACTTGAGAGATAGGATAGTTTAAATCTCAAATTATAGTCGCAATTACAACACGAGTACCTATGCACTTATAAATTTCATCCCTCAGGACCACCAGTTGATTATATAAAATATAAACCTACAACAACTAAATAAGAAATTGAAAATCACATCCATCATGTATAAATCAAGAATTGCGGGCAAGTGCCCAAACACTCATCGATGCCTCTGCAAGTCAATACAACCAATATTCTCTTCTAACAACCTTTAACACCTTTCCAGTAAAAAAAATATGAAAGGTTATCTTAAAAAATATATAAATCTCGCGCCACAATGCCCGTCCTCAATGGACTCCTAAACCACTTAACTGACCACAACAAAATTCGCACACCATGTGCAGTTCGATCCAACTTGAGAGATAGGATAGTTTAAATCTCAAATTATAGTCGCAATTCTAATTTATTGCTAATTATTTGTCTGTTATTATTATTATCTACAGGTTAACTAAAGTGTAAAATAAATGTCTTTTTATGGGTTGTCTATGATTTTTCTTGAAAAGCTATTCATACGTGGTGGTTATATACTCTTTGAGCTGTTGTCTATGTCTCGAAAGTTCAATATTCAACATAGTTTTCAATAAAAAAAAATTCTGACATGAGTTTGAAGTACATAATTATTACTTTTTTATTTTTATTGTCATTGTTTTACGTTCATCAAAGCCTAAATTAGTTCAGCTAAAAAGTAACACGACATTTATTGACTGTTATTATTATCATTGTTTAAATTTTCATCTTTGTTCGTAAATAATTTCATTGTACTAAAGGGTTATAGAAGTAGAAAGTCAAATAAAGAGATCAACATATTTTTTTTACAAATACCATCTGTGTGAAAAAGCATAGTGGACTCCATGACTGATGTCCTCTCATCGTTCCTCTTAGATTGTTTACTATAATGCAATATAACAAAAACTTTAGGGTCAGCTAGTTTTTTTTTTATAAATAGGTTACATTTTTGTATATTTCAGGTAATTTTCTGACAAGACCAACTGGCAACACTAGTATGAATCCTTTCTATTCAAGAGTTGTAAACAAATTCAACTAGTAATCATTTTATACGATGAAAATGGTAGGCAAATGAGCTGCAGATTACAGCAATTATTAGGAGACAATTTCCAAGTTTTTGCTTTGGTATTATCGTTTGCGTCGACTAAGCAAGTGCTAGAATCATGTAGGAGTGGTTGCTTGAAAAACTACAAAACAGAAGATTATGTTATGTTGTTATGAGGATCAAATGATACCAATCTTTTAGAACTACAATCCTCTCTATATTGTTGCATGAGTGACCAAGTTAATACAAACGTTCTAATCGGTACAGTACACAAAAATAGGCTGCTAGGTAAATATCAAATAAACAGCTCCTTGCGCTTAGTTTCCAATGAGTTCAAAAATGCCAAATTATTGGAGTTTGACACTTTTTTTTTTGTAGATATTATAACAGGGATGTATATCAATTGTAAATGTTTTGCTGAACATTTCCTTAATAAGTGTAGTATTGATGTGTTTAATTTAGACAACTATAATATGGCTTCTTCTAATTATAGAACTAGTAAAATAAGGGGATGATCTCTTAAACTATCGCACATGAGAAACCAAACAGAGGTTTTAGATATTTGTAAGCTATATAAAATAAATAGTTTTGAAATATGTGGTACTAGAGAAACAAATTTGCATCTAAATATATGTTGTATGTACAGGGTTCCCGATGAAAAAAAAAATTCGATTACTTTATCACTCGACTAGAAAATTTATTATAACATTTTCTTTGACAAAAAGTGTCTTATTTTTGGTGATTTTAATAATTAATCTCTTTCAGGGGAGTTCTCAGAAGAGTGAATTTGAAATGCTGATCAATTGTTTTAATTTCAGTTACATAGTAAATACCAGTACCTTTTCTACTAGATTCGGACTTCAATTTCCCTAGTCATCTTCTGAAAATCACGCGTGCGAACGTAACGTACACCTTCCCTGTTAAACACGTCTGTACCTATCGATGACAGGTCTGTTCATGTACTGAGAACCTACTACGTATAATAAAACGTAGTGATTATATACTCTCTGACGTATAAGTCTACTTCCTATGTAAGGCCGTCAAACTCAATAGGTTACGTCACGCATGACGTAATTTAATTTTCTTAAGTCCCTAACTATTCGCTAACGAAACAAAGGGCGTCGAACATAATCTGCTTAGGTGGGATAATTATCCGAATAACTTCAAGAAGTATGATAGCAGGTGATTTAGGACACAAAGGCTTAAATAGTTTCTTAAAATTTGCCCACGTGCGGCCATTAGTTACCCACTCGCTTAGCCATGATTTTGCATCATCACAATTACCTACCCGCGACAGACATTCGTGACTATTCCAATGATTAACGGTGCACGCACGATCGACTTCGGCACACCAGTCATCAATGTTATGCAAGGCGGGGTCAAAATTGGAAATATAAAAGGATTGGCCAGACCTTACTGTGTTTCCTATCGATCGAATTGCGTCCACAATGCGATCGGTTACCGTGGGATCCGAAGATGAACACTCCGGCAGAATCCTGACCACGAGCCAGAGCGCCCGTCCCGCGAGCGTCGGCAGCTCGGAGATGCGCCTGAGCACCCGTCAAGCGAGCGTCGGCAGTCGGCAGCTCCGCCAGAGCGCCCTTCCCGCGAGCGTCGGCCACGAGACGCCCGAGACCGCGTGCGCCACGGCCTCGGCGAGCGCCGTCCTTGACGAGACCGGGTGCGGCTCGTCCTCATTTCATGAAACACCAAGACAATAACGGTGCAACGATGCACCTTTGTTAGAAAATGTAAACAAAGCACAAAATAAAATCTTTAAAAACTGAACTTGAAGAGGGTAGATCGATTTGTCTGCCAATAAAACTGTTAACTGTGCCGATATATCGGGAAACTCGAAAGACAATCAATCATGGTAAATATCCCGTTATAAATCTTAATAATATTGATAACCATGATAGTTTCAAAAGTTATATTTAAAAACTGAGTTTGTGAAACTTGAAACTAGTCAGAATAAATGTGGACAATGAGAACTATCCCACTTCTGAGATGATAAAGGTCTCAGAAGTAAAATAAAACAATTACCAAAATCATACAAAATATTATTATTGAAATAAAGTATTCACCAAAATTACAAATATCAAGTCGTACTTACATCATGTTCACTCACTGACTGCTAGCACAAGACTGAGCTCGACTGTCTCGAACTCGAACAACCGACTGAACTGTCACTATATCGTTCAATCACAAGAGTGAAAAGGTGAATGATAAGGTGAGTGAATGTGAATGAATGTGAATGATCGTTCAGTAACTTATAAATTAATGAATAATATAGTAATCGTTACACTTAAAAGGAAATTAAGGCATTGCAATCGGAAGTTTTTCTTAAATTTTAAATTTAGATTTATGTTCTATTAGGGAAACAAATACAATAAAATACAAAAACACGTAGGAAACCAAATGTACAAATTGTACAATGGGTGGCCTTATCGCTAAAAAGCTTATTCAACAGCAAAAGAAATTGATCTAAAACAACGTTTTAAGACATCTTCTAGCGTTAGGTACGTGCCAGATGTAACAAGTTATACAAAATCGACAATTTTAAATGAAGTTATTATTGGTTTAAAAGAAATCGATGATAATAACACCGAAGTTCGAAATAAATGTGATCACTCACTTATGACACGTAATTTGTACCTTTACTTCTAACAAAATACCCACTCTAACGTCCAGCGCCCGCGGCGTAACTAGGGACTAACGTCCCAGCGCGCGTTACGCGCGCCGAGCGTGAAAAACGCCGCGTTTTTTCCGTTAAAACTATTTATCACATAAAAAGTACTAAACCTATTTCAAAACCAAAAATGTATTTATTTTCTTTATTATAATTATATAAACTTGAATAATAATATGAATCATCGTACCTACATCTTCATTTACTAAAAAATTATCAAACATAGGATGGTAGGATTTTTAGACTGATTTGGAGACCTATTTTGATAAATTTATTTAAAATACTTCCTCTGAACATTTAATTATTATTTTGGTACCGTTTTAACGGGGTTGGAGTCTAGTTTTTTCAATAACATATTTAATTTTAATACAGATATCACAAGTAAATCATAAAGAAATTAACTTGCGAAAAATAGGAAAATGGCGGAAAATTTATCTCACCTTATTGTCAAAATAATTTTTTTTTCATAATGTTTGTTGCCAGGTATGGGTTTTTCTAATTAGAATTTAGTAGAATAATTATTGACAATGACATATGACATTGACACTAGCAACTTGTCTTATTAGAAAATAAAGAAAATCCGAAATAAAAAAACCAAAAACTCGTGTGGCACTCTAGTACCATGGACGTTAGTCGGCATAAAGTTTTGTGGCACTACAGTACCACTGGACGTTCAAGTGGATTAACTTTTGACTTAATATTCTGTATATATAGCTAGCTACGTTATTTTTGCACGGATTGACTTTTATAAACAAACGGTCGAACAGCAGTGGCTTAGTGAGATGGTTCCTTTTTTACATTCGCGTACGAAACCCTAAAAGGATGGCACGGTCAGGTATTTTAACATCGATTGCTCGCTTTTTATGATTAAAGTCGGTTCTTATAATAGAAACTAAAAGGTATACCAACTTTTAGGAGACTAACTTAACTTTTAAGACTGTATTGAAAAGTTGTTCCGTTTATGTTGTAGCTTGAGACCCAGTTGGTTATAAAAGTCTTCTACATCATTCTTCATCACTAAAGGTTGGCAGTTAGCTCCTCAAATGTGACTTTGTTCTAGTGAAATTAACTGGCTCGGTGGCGCATTGTGTGAAAGTCACCTTGGTAGTGCGTTCGTTTCCCCTCATGAAAGTCAAAGCCAATACGTTTATTTCCAAGCACAGGGCATACATGGGCAGGTCAACTTAAAGTGAATTATCCTTAAATATAAATATAAAATTCGTGTTGGCCAAGTGGGAGGACACTCGACTTTAATTCCGAAAACGTCGTGGGTTCAAACCCCGCCACGCACCTCTGAAAAATGTATGTGTGTTGTGTTCTTCTTGAGAAATTGACGTGTTTAAACGGTGAAGACAAACATCGTGAGAAAACCGGCATGTTCTGATAACTTTAACGAGTTTGAAGGACATGTGACATTCACCAACCCGCACTTAGCCAGCGTGGTGAATTAAGGCCTAATCTCTCTCCAAAGGAGAAGTCGCTCTGTCCCAGCAGTGGGAACGTTAATAGGGGGTTTTGATGAATGATGAATTAATATAAAAAAAATTATCAAGGAAATAACATTCTTTTGACAGTTCGCATAATTTTTTTAAACTGGGTTGATAAGCGAAAACATTCAGCTCTCTATGTAAGTACTTTACAAATAATCTAGGTATTGTAAACATAGAGTGATACAAAAGAAATATCTTTTGGCAATAAGTTAGGCTTTGTAACAACATGAAAACGCTTTGTAACTGTTATGATTAATTTTGTACAATATAAAACTCTTGAAACTCGATTAATAACGATACATCTCCTTATTTCGAGCCACTCGTAATAAATGGATGACACTAGATTAAAACCACTGCGCACCAAAACCTATTTTAAAATAACAAAATATCACTGACTATTTTACATTTTCCCGTGTAATACTCGTTTATCAAATAACTCACCGTAATCACTGACCGCACATCGACGAGTAATTCAACCGATCACGATAAGCCAATTGGGTAGAATTTTACTATTATTACTTTCATAACGCGAATCCCCAAATGACTACGAGTGATCATGTTTGCGGCTGATTGCAAAACTGTTAATAGGTCGTTGAAATTGTTGAATTGTTATAATAGTATGTTTGGTGGCTATGTGGCTATAATATTGTTTCCCTGTGATAGGAGTACCTACGTACAGTCACAGTCACTCGTGTTCACGTCAGTAAGTGGTAACCCTCTGAATACTTACACGTGACCTCCGGGTGGTGCTAAGAACAGTCTCTGGTGGGAGGCATCGGCCGCGGCTTGACACCAACCTCCGGGCTGGCCAGTGCGTGAAGCGATTTTTTCGTGTTTCGTAATGTGGTCTGGAGAAGCCATCTACCTTCTAGGTCTTCATGCCCCATCTTAGACCAAATCGTCACTTTACATCAGGTGAGATTGTGGTCAAGTGAAGGCTTATCCAGGATAAAAAAGTCAACAGCAAAATAAACTGATGAAATCGGGTCCCAAAATAATATACTTATACAGTAAATTAAGTCAAAAAGTACTGACTATTGTTGTTTGTTAGAAGTAAAGGAACGAATACAGTATCAAAAGTATATAATCACATTTAGTTCGATCGTCGGTGTTATTATGGTTTTTTTTTTGACCACATATAACTTCATTCCATATTGACGCTTTGATATAACTTGTTAAATCTGGCACGTCACACTAGCTAGAATATGTTTTAAAACGTTGATTTTGAACACCTACTTTTGTTGTTGACTGTAGGTACCTAGTAAGCCTTGATTAATGACATTTCCTTTTAAGCATTATGCTGCACTTTAATTTCAATGCGTAATGCAATCGGCGTCATCATGAATTCCGGACGTCCCCTCCTGTCTGCTGCCCAGTTATAAATAAATTAATTAAATTAAAAATAAAAAGGCTTTATTTCAGAAGACACAATAGTCGTCGCAAATATTTATACGAGATATTAAAAATGTAAGAACACAAAATAACTTAAAATTGAGCCCAGGAAGATCAGCGCGGGAAATATTTTCCTTCACCATAGAATAATAAATTACTACGTAACCTTCACTGATCACCCTCGACACAAAACATTTCCAGAGTGGGGCTGACAGCCCCTCTGCCACTGTCATCAGGATGCTGTTGCGACTAACCCGTATTCGGTGCATCAGGTACGCGGTTTAACTCGTTAATCCCCAAGCGGTAACCGGTTACCGCTTACCTGACCTTATTACCTGAGGTGAGGGTCAAGGAGCGTTATAACGGCGGTTATAACGTTCGAAGCATGAATTACATCAAAGCGACGATCGCGGCGATTAATGTTCAATAATCTTATAAAATACGTCCTAAATATTAATCTAGCAATTGCGAATGCAATGTCATTTAGACAAAATATTCATGAATAATATGATTCATTTATATTTTTATTTATTTTTTATACAAATGAAAAATATGATACATTTATATTGTTCATTAAAAAAAAAATATCGAAATCCATACAGCCAAACGAGAAAAACGAAAGCCTTCTCCTAATTCTCTCAAATATTCTTATGAAAACTGCATTAGAGTCTAATTTCAGTTCGGTTCAGCCAAACGCGCAAATGTCAAACTAAAAACTCCGTTTTTTTAGGTATGTTAATAAGAATCTCGAACTAAATTGAATAATCCCGGTTTTTAACACTCGACTTCTAGTGTTAAAAACCGGGATTATTAAATAGATTTTGCTAAAATTCCACTTGTTATGAAAACTGTTAATGTTCAAAATATTCTGCGACGTGCATAGAACATTATGAAGCCAATTAGTGCGGCCGGCGGAGGGCATAAACGCACAGTGGTGACGTCAGATGGTTCCTTTTAGGTTCAGCCTGACGAATGGCCGTTGAACGTACAGTGTTCCAAGTTTCAATATAAAGGCGATATGGGAAGGTTTACATGTATAAGTTTGCTAAAGAGCAAGTTAAGCATTTCTAAAATCGAATCTAGAATCATCTATATAGTTTTCAATCAAGATGGCACAAAAACAAAATTAAACACAAAACAAAAACGTACAAATATATTATTAGCCTTGTCTTAGAATTTCGACAACGGAGTCTTAGTAATGTCTGTTTTTTTTGCGGAACACCAAAATTGTTCCCCTTAAATGGTATGAAGGCGCCATAAGTAGGTACATACTTCATTACTCTTACCGTCAAACACAAAGAGCAAGTAGGTAATTAATTTTATAACCTATGGTGACATATTACAATGAATATACCTTTATTTTTGTTATCAAGTGTGATAAACCTCCTAAAGTGTGTTTATATTTATTTTATTTATAAAGGTTCATTAAAGCCTTATTAATTACGCCCTCTTACGAATATTAAGATAGGAGATTTTTACTAAAAATAAACTATTATGCATTGTTTGAAATATTCTGCATACGATATGCATAGAACATTTGAAGCCAATTAGTGCTAGTGGAGTGTATAAAATGGACAGTCAGAGGGGACCTTTTAGGTTCAGCCTGACCTGATTAGCCGAGTGGACGCCGAGAGCTCAGTGCTTCAAGTTTCAATATGAAGGCGATATGGGAGGTTCATTGAGCTCTGAATGAGATACATTCTAGAGGTTATGTATCTACAACAATTAGTTGTCCTCATTGTAGAATTGTCCACTAGTTAAATGCTTGAGAACTATATAGTACTTTCATTTCAAGAAATTATAAAACCAACGATCAGTTATTATCATGCACTAACATAATAGTGTCCGGCAAAACAACTCTTTCAAATATATAGTTTTGTTTATGTATATGTTTATATGTATGTATATATATACCTATGTAATTTATATATGCGCATATGTAATACTTGCGGACTAATGTATATATATGGATAAATATAAATATGTATAACAGAAGTATTTCGGGGAGAAGCGCCCATAAATGCACCAGTATGGGGGGAGTTGAGCTGCTGTCGAGATACGGATCCTCTGAGATACAGTCACTGATTAGTTCAGAAGGACCCGTAGCCTTGACTGTATGCGAAATATGCCTCCTATACTTGGTGCAATTAAACCTAGTATAGTTTAGTTTTTAGTTTTAGTCTTAGTGTAGTTATAGGTCGTCTGTAAGACATCGTCCCATCGATAAGATGCACCTTTTGTAAAAAATTTTTACAATAAAAACCATTTTTATTTTTATTTATTTATTTATTTATCATATTGTGCCCATATACTTCATGAAATTAAGTGTAGCTATGTGTATGTATGTTTTGTAACATGTTCCAACTTCTTAAATAATGTAATAATTTATAGTTATAATTATTAAGTTTACGTTTGCCTGCATTATTGGTACCCCACCAAGACACTTAGAGCATCAGACTATATTGAAACATTTTAAATTTTTACTTTTCCATTTAAAAATAAAGTTACCTACCTATATCGCACTAAAGCCAATATTTTTATATAATTTTACTCCAGCAACCGGTTACCACAACGGAAAGCGCCGACTTTGTGCGCAGAGAATAATTAAATAAGTTGCTTGGTGCATGAAATACGTAGGGAAGAACGCACGCTGTAGGTACAGCGAATATGATTTATTACAAAAAAAAAAATCGGGATTTACTTTTAAATTTTCGTGTTATATTTAAATAATTAATTGTCATTCTGCAGCGGGACATAGACTTCAATGATTTCCTATAATATCGGTTGCCAGCAGGTTGAATCCACCGTGAAACCTCGATCGCAGTTAGTTGAGCATTCCACCCGATGAAGGACTCCTCTTGACTATGTGTTGTCCGAAACGTTGAAAGAAGAAGTTAATATGTAAATCCCGTTTATCAATTGAAAAGTGTAACTCACGATAACTATGAAAGTGAAACCGTAACCTTCATTTCAAAATTACTCGCTATATTCAAAATATAATGTCAACTTACCAACTGGTAACTACGCCAAAAAGGAACCTCTGTAGAAAAAGAATAGCACTTTTCTAATAATTCCAGAAGAAAAAGTACCTAATTTTCTCCTTCATAGTTATTAAGACAGAGACGTGACTTGGTATTTTGTTAAGAACGCAACACAAAACTTTGGATACACTCCAATTTTTAAAACGAAAGATATTTATTACAGAAGTTGGTGGTGGTGACTAGAAACTAAATAATTTTATTTCATGTGAATACACCATGATGCCAAATAAACTTTTTGCAAAGCGAACATTTTAAGAATTCAGCTTTTTGTTCCTAAATGATTTCAATTATTGTAATTTTTAGGGCGTGCACTGTTCAATGAATTTGAATCATTAACTGACCCTTGTAACTGATTTCATATATCTTAGATATACGATAAGCTCTAATTGTTATAATATTGCATTGTCAGGTGATTAACCTGGAAATCAGGATCAGTGTAAAATTCATTTTATAATTGATTTTGTATCTTGTTCGACTGGATATGTTTACCGATTTCAAGTAAACTGTTTTTTTTAGGTTTGTGTAAGACAAACACCTGGACAGGCGAAAACATACGTATAATAATTGATTTTAATGAAACGCATAGTTTTTTAAATGCAATCACAACTCTTGTGTAGTCACGGCTTTACTGCTTGAAGCAATAATAGCATTGTAGCGTTCTTACTTTATTACTGACTTTTTATTCTAGTGAGAAGGCGGACCGGATGTGGTAATAATTAAATGAACTTTGTACTGTGAAAAATAAAATCTTGTAGCAGGCCTTTAAATTATAAATATTATGGTCAATTCACAAACTTATGCATTCAATAGTATTTTAATATTATAGAAAGATACTTATGAAAAACCTATACCAAAGAATCAGTGCTTTACAATACCGTCCCTCGGCTAGAATCAAACCTTTTGCGCCGCAAACCGACTCCAGCATGCACATAATAGGATCGCAAGATTAAATCATCATAATTAGCACTCAAATAATACTTTTAAATTTTATGTAAAGATTTAAAAAGATTAAGACACATCCGTCACCTTCACCCAGGATTCGAACCTCCATCTCCAACGCGCCTTTACGTAATAGGTCGAAATTTTAGAGTTACGGATGTGTCTTAATCTTTTTGTGCATACAATTTAAAAATAGTTTAACCTGCAAAGTGAGGTTTCATCATCATCATCATCTCAGCCGTAAGACGTCCACTGCTGGACATAGGCCTCCCTCAAAGATCTCCAGTGGTTTCGGCTGGCAGCGGCCTGCATCCACCGTGAGCCCGCAGCCTTCACCAGATCGTCCGTCCATCTAGTTGGTGGACGTCCTACGCTGCGCTTGCCGATCCGTGGTCTCCATTCGAGAACCTTTCGGCCCCAACGACCATCTGTTCTTCGTGCTATGTGGCCTGCCCACTGCCACTTCAAAGAACTAATCCGTTTGGCTATGTCGGTGACCCGCGTTCTTCTACGAATCTCCTCATTTCTGATTCGATCCCGTAGAGAAACCCCGAGCATTGCCCTCTCCATAGCTCTTTGAGCGACTCTGAGCCTGTTTATGAGACCAATAGTGAAGCACCACGTTTCGGATCCGTATGTCATCACTGGCAACACACATTGATTGAAGACTTTCGTCTTGAGGCACTGCGGTATATTCGATGAAAAGACGTGTCTTAGTTTCCCGAACGCTGCCCATCCGAGTTGGATTCGGCGACTGACCTCTTTCTCGAAATTGGACCTACCTAAGTTAAGTGAGGTTTATCACTTATTATTCAAATAATACTTTCGTCAAGAAGAAATAAACCAAAGTACCCGAGATACTTAATTATTTTCGATTCTCTCTCACATAACTAATTATGCCAAGAACGCAACAATGAAAAGAATCTGTGAAGCTTATAATAAACGTTTCTCTAGCTAAGATATGTTTAACTCTTCTTAGCAACAATTCAGAAAAGGACTATTAGACCTTATTTTGAACAAGCTATAGATGTAAAATAATAAATATTTCAATTTGGGTATTTTTTCCCAAATAAACTCTATTATGTTGTTTGTATCCATTATTCATTTTGTATAAACCTATTCTTTGATGCTTTCAAATTTTATTTGTTTTGATTTAAGTTTAACTGTAAACAACTTATTTTGTTCACTTTTATTTTATTTTTCACTAGGTAAGTCGCTAACTTTTCTGTAAAATTTGGAAAGACCTATTGTGGGCAATTGAATTTCACTAAAATATGTTCTAAATTAATAAATAAAGAAACACCCAAGACCTATGTCCGGTACTGAGAAATACAGCCCATAAATTGGTTTACAATTATCTCTCGCTCGTTAAACAGCTTCACTCATAAAATAAGCAATTAAATAGGTTAATTAATTGTTTTAGTTCATTAAGCTTTTTACTAATCCTACTAATAAAGTTTTCAGGGATACACTGACATTTACAAATTAGATTGACCTTTTTAAGTCTATTTAAATTTATGCAGCGTTCAGGAACTTTCTTTCAGAATCCCCAGACTAATTCTAATTCTAAATGGGGGAACTGAGATCTGCGTTGACATCTAGCCTATGCGTGTTTCATGCATTATCTCCCTGCCTAACTAGGCCCAAACCAGCTCAACTCCCTGATTTAGCGGACTTCGGCTAATACTCCAGTGTCTGGATACGAAAATCGTCAACAAGTGTGTTGTCAGTGTTGACTTTTGGCTCCGACTGTTGTCGACACAGTCCCAGATCAACGAAAGCTGGGAGATAGGTGACCTATACCTAAAGTTTTAACCCCCGTGTATGTTCCCCGATTTTTTATAGTTTTGTAGATAATCAACTTTTTTAGTTTTTTTATTGTATTTCTAGTTTCGTTCACAAAATCTTATATTTTGAGAAAAAAATCATTGTAGGGTATATAACCCTTTTAGGTCTTATAAACAAATACTACCTCTATACTTACCTCTGTATAACCCTGGTCTAGATTTCTTTATGAGATCGAATCGGGGAATATGGGTTCGAATAGCGATGGAAATCAGGAAAAAGCAGTAATTTTAGCGTGCTTTTAGCACGATTGAACTAGTTTTCTTATTAAATGCTAAGAAAAGCATGCTTAACGAAATGCTTGTTTCCGTGCTTGTAATAATCAGGTGTAACTATGTACCTTTGTCACATTTTTTTAAACTATTACCCGCTTTCAACAACGTTTTCGAAATACTCTTCAACTTAATATAATAAAATAAATATTAGTATAGATAGATTTCGTGCTATTGCAATTCGCCGCAAATAGGAACACTTACTGAAAAAACTTCATCAGAAAAAATTGAGATCTCCTCTTTTTTATCACCTTCGACACAAATAGCGAGGTCTTTACAGAAAATTCGTTGTTTTCTTTCGATATTTTTTATGATAGGATACATTTATTTAGTGGCAGTAAAGTGTCTGATAGTATTATTTGTTGTGTCTAGCCTCAACTTTTAAAGGATCAACACAGAAATATAGTATTTTAGTATTCAAAGCTTATAGCGATCGACAAACAATAGTAGGTACACAAGACAATAAAATTTTATATCTTCAGTGGCTTTTGACTAAAAAGGGAGTTAGCACATTATCATCATCATTAATGACTGTCTCAGACCGCTTGAAGCGCAAGAGGTAGCGGGTTCGATTACCGCCGAAGGGTCAAGTGTTCATATGTTCTGCAAGCACTTTCTCCTTAGTATGGGTGTTTCATATGTAAAATAAAAAAAATGATGTCTATCATATTAAGTTTAACACATGTCTAGTACCCGTTATACAAGCTTAGAGCTTACCTCGGGGCTGTTGTGTTGCTTGTCCAGAAATATTAATATTTTTTTATATACATATATATATAAGACATCGTTTTATCCAGATTTATCACAAAGATCCCAACCCATTCTTTCCATCCCATGAATTTAAGTAAGTTCACACTTGTGTAATTCAAATCAGATATTTTGAAATAAAAGCCTCTGCTAGACGGCTACCCTCTCTAATTAGGATGTTTATTCATTATCATAATTTAAAGTTAATGATATCCTCGTGTGTCTTTTGTTTCAATTTTCAGCCCAAACTGCCATTAATTCTGAGCTCAGGGTAGCCAGTTCATTGCCTCTCAACGAAATATTACTAGAGATAATCGATAGTAGCAGCTGCTTGCCGATTTATCATCGTTATCGGTGTTAGATTAAATGCTGTGGAGATGAAATGTTTGAAAAATAGTAATGTACGAATTTGAGCATAAAATTCACATTTACGCTTCATTTTGATGAATTGCTGTCTTTGGTTGTCCTTATGTGGTCTTGTGATGAATATTCTAGTGATTCCCAACAAGCGTATGTACTCGTACCTACCTAACGCCAGGGCATTATATGGTAGGTATAACATAAGCATCCGTATTTACGTTCCTCTGGAAGGAGAAAGGGACTTCTCTCTGGACGAGAGAGATTATACCTCAACTGCGGGCGAATGTCACATGACCTTGTGCACATTTATCAAGAAGAAATCCAGAGGAGTGCGGTGCAGTTCAAAAAATAACATGACCGAACTTAAAGTCGAGTGTACTACTCAATTAACTAACTCGAGTTATACTATTCATTTTGAAAACGGGTTTCACTCACGTAAACGTGTGTCGTATAAATAGCACGTGAATAAACTCGCGTAGCCATGGGATAAATGTTGATTTGACATTTCGAACCTCACGCTACAACAGCGTCTTTGGCGGCGAATTCCCGCGGGATAGGCTTATATTGCTAAAAATTTCTTAAATTAGTTGAGTATTTTGCATTCCACTGGTTAGGTTAGGTTCGGTTGTTTATCTGATATCTTAAAATTGGGGCTGGGAGATATTCATGTAGGATTTTCTCACGTTAAAAAATAGATGGTATATCTGAATTTACATTAATAACCTAATCCTAAACCCCTCATTTTTTCGCACGCACGTATGTATCTTTCTCACTCTAAAGGCTTAGCAATTTCATGGTATTATTATTACACTCTCGCCTTCTTGGGTCAGCGCACGCGAGAGACTGTTGCTATTCAATAATCAATATTTGTGTGTTTAAAACACTTTAAAAAACTCTTCAGTGTTTTATTCTGTATTATAATCCTAAATAATAACGTTCGTCGCAGCGTTTAATAAATACGTGTGAAAACCGCTCGTTCTCTGTAATATCTATGGGTCAATTTGACGCTGGCTGTACCTGTGTGCTTTCCTTCCTAAATAATTATCTCAGACTCAATCTATCCCTATTTCTGTCTTTTTTTCCTATATATACAGATTGATAATGATAATAATGATATGTCCACCTAATCTATGTTATTTTACGGACATAATCTGAATCAATCAATCAACAATCAAATGTGTTGCAAATTCATTTTATAAGAGTTAGTTTTAAAAAACTCGTAAAAATACAGTCCATTTCCGACACACGTACCGACATTACTTCGGCAAGGTATAATTTATTTAATATTATTATCTTCTACAATAACCGCAAATTACTAATGTTGTATGGTGAGCTTTGAACCGGCTTATATAACCACCACTTAGTATAGTTTACTTCGAACTATAAATGCAAATTAACTTAGTCAACTCAGCCACTCCTGCGATTTAGGTTTCGACAATTTAACGAAGTTAAATTATCCGTTAGGGTAGCTAACTTTAACTAAGATTGTAGTCGGTTCTAGATTGCTTATAATATTATTGCCTTGACTGTAAGTAAGTTGGTCGAGAGATGGAAGTTTAAGGCTTAAGTACAGTACACCAAACGCGGGTCAGGACTAGATGGGAACAGCATTTTTCGAGGCCAATGCAAGATGTTATACTAGGTATAACTTATCTTAAATTATCATGGTTATTAACAATTTAATGACTTAAAACTGGTTACATATCATGTTTTGCTAGATTCGTTCGGGAGGCTATTGAAATGACTAAACATAGGAACTTCAATCGTGAAGGTGTCTTCCAATTGTCAGGAATGTCATGGAAACCTGTATTGCGGTTATTCAAAACTCAAAGAAGGTCGCCAAGACACCGGTTATTCGCCAAGACACGGTTAGTGTATAATTTTGTGAAGACATCCTACACTTACCGTGTCTTTGCAAATAAACGGTGTGTAACAAGAAACTCAGAGAAGTGCATTTATTTCAAAATTGGTTTGACGTTGTTCAAAAAGGTACTTACCTTCTTGAGTGTGACTGTCCAAATCCTATTGGGTGAAAGTTAGCTTGCGCCAGAGGGATTGATTTCTGCTGAAAGATCTGTTTTGGTAACTTATAACTTTGAACTTATATTCCATGATCTGAGTGCCTAAGCATATTGTTAAATGTGTAGCATAAGTGCATAAGTGTAATTCTGATAGTTAAGCTATGGTGAAGTTTCATCAACATCCGTTCAGTCGTTTTTGCAACAAACACTAGCATCCTCACGAACTTGAGCATTTCTGAAATTAGTAGAGTGCCCTTTTGACTACAACGTGCATAGACAATCGAGGCAAAGAAGTTTAAGCTAGTAGCCTTTTTGAATACATTGAAAATATTTGAATGCTAATCAAACCAGAAAATAGCAGGTGCCGCGCCAATATCAAGAAGAATATTAACATTGGTTTCCCAAAAAAGTCTTGTTTATAACAACCAATAACCAGGTAGACAATTCTCACCTTCCCCACCTCAAGAAACCCAAGGAGGTTCTGATTCGAGGTTTTCATAAATTAAAAATAGTTCTATGATGAATTCTGCTCTATGGTGGAAGACGTAAAGAGGTTTAATGATTTTTTGTTATCACAAACTTCTTGCACCATAATGTTCTTAATTCAAATTTGTTTTACCTATAATAATAAATACTTTTTCCGAGATATGGGGATCATAAATATTTACCATTTGTTTATTTACTGTGGTCTCTTCAAAAGCAGAATTGCATCTGCAATATTTTAATAAAATACAAAGCAAATCTTTTGAGTAGGTACCAGTGAGTACAGAGAAATAAATAGGGAGAGATTTAAGTGTGACCGCGGTGGTCGCAAGCTCGCCAGACATTAGTCAGTCGCCAGAGCCTGGAGCCTTGGAAATACCACGGAACACGCTCAGTGAGCTAAGAAATGTTGCGAATTTCCGTAGCCCTGTTAAATGAAGCATTTTTCATACTAATTTTCAGTATTCACTCACAATGAACTGACTGTTAATTTTAACTTGACCTGTCCATGTAAACCCTGTTCTTCTAAGGAAATGAACGTTTTGACTTTGACTTTAAATCTATCCACAAACTAGATGGAAGGAGAAATTAGTAAACTATTTTCAATATTTTTGGTAAAGTATTACTCAAAGTAATTAGGACACGAGAAGTAAAAACAAGTGTAGATACGTAAGTAGATAAATAAAATAAAATGTTAACGTTACCTACGTCAACAAATTTTATTCATTATCGTTGCTTATTTTTGATTTGTCGGTGGTAATGCTATTAAATACACCTCAGACCAAAAAAACATAAGCAAAACGTTTTACAGGCCGAATCCTTTTAATCCCTACGTCAGGCAGTACGTTTCATACCAGGCCGCTTCTACAGGATTTTATTCAAAGCTCTGTGGGAGAGAAAAATAACAAGATGCTTATTCCTCTGGAAAATTGTTGGCGCTGTCGGCTGCCACACTCGTAAGGGTTAAAAACATAACTATAGATCCCTTTAAGGCGATCTTACACAGAGGATTTTTGAGCCTTCCAATACATTCAAGATGAAGAAAGATCTTTAGGGTCGACTTAAGACGTAAGTAAGTATGTAAGGTACATTCGAATTTGTATAGCTATTTGAATGTGAAAGAGTAACAAATAATACATATTCGTTAGGTTTTTTCGTGTTTTGTAAATTGGCCCGGAGAAGCCATCTACCTTCTAGGTCTTCATGCCTCATCTTAGACCATATCGTCACTTCACATCAGGTGAGATTGTGGTCAAATGAATGCTTATCTTACATAAAAAAATTATATTCAAAGTTGCGCATTTATGACAATACCCGGTATTTCATTAATCAAGTCCTGCGATCGGTTCCATTGCAGAATTACTACGGGAATAATGAAAACCGATCTTTAGTAAAAAATCATCGACTTCCATATTTTGTTTCTTTATGTAGGTTCATTAAATTGTACTAAAACGCAGAGATCTGAATTTATTCCCATTCCCACGCTAAGGAGTGGAATTCTCTCCCGAAGTGTTATTGTTTCATTTTTCTGTAGCTATATTAGAAACCTTAATGTATATTCGTTTTTTTGTGACATTCATGCAGCATTTTTCATTTCATTTCCGAAGTCTATGTTTCCGAATTCATACAACCTGCCCACTTTTAAGACCCAAGTGAATAAGCTTTTTTTGGGCATACTTGTTCTATTGCCGTGTAATAAAAGCCGTGTTGGCTAAGTGGGAGGACACTCGACTTTCATTCCGAAGGTCGTGGGTTCAATCCCCGCCACGCACCTCTGGATTTTTCTTCTTGAGAAATTTAAGTGCGCTTTAAACACGTGCTTTAACGGTGAAGGCAAACATCGTGAGGAAACCGGCATGTTCTGAGAACTTTAAAAAGAGTTTGAAGGACATGTGACATTCACCAACCCGCACTTGGCCAGCGTGGTGAATTAAGGCCTAATCTCTCTCGTCAAGAGAGAAGTCCCTGTGTCCCAGCAGTGGGAACGTTAATAGGGTGATGATGACTTGTTCAATCGTTGACCTTAATCTCTGCCTTCTGGCTAGACTGTAGTCAAAAGTAATTTAATAATAAAAAAAACGTAGTACGTAGTGGAAGTTAAGTAGGTACAAATTAACTAAGACATAAAACAAATTCCCTGTTCTTTTTATATTGATTACCTAATTGGATAATATTATGAAACAATATCTTCATGGTATCAAAACAAATCGCTGTTCCAGACGCCATAAATTTTATAGCAATCATAACAAAGTGTTCACAAGCCTGTGACATGGCACCCCGAGGAGCTGTATATTAGCTACAGTTATTTTATTACCGTTTTTTATGGATTTAAGGTTTCTGTCTGCGTTGTTGGAATATTAATCAGATAAATCATAATTTTAAGCCGTTGTTGAAGCTTTGTGCGAATCAAAAATGAAGAATTAAGGTATAGTACCTTAATTCTCTATTTTTGAATATATAACTTTAATCTGAAAATATATTTTTTATCTCTTTGACTAGGCCATATCTTTATATACTTATATAATTCTTCTGTGAGTGTGTATGTCACTTCTCTCAAACGACTGGACCGATTTTGATGATTTTTTTTTGTGTGTGTTCAAGAGGATCTGGGAATGGTTTAGATTCACAGTACGGTCAACTGGATATTGTTTTTTGAGACGTGGGACAGGACAACGTCTGTCGTGTCGACTAGTAGCCTATATATATGTAGGATACACAAGATTCACATAGTCTGCTCGGATGTGACCAAAATAAAATATGTAGGTAGGTAATCACTTAATTTTCGGAAATTGTGTTAATTAGTTAAAGCAATTTTTTTTTTTTGAATAATGTAAGTTTTTTTTGTTCACCACCGCCGTCCACAACCTTCCTGACTTATATTCTTTCAATACAAAGTTGTCTGGAAGAAATTGCGTTAAGCAATAAGACCGCTCATTATGCATGCTAAGTTCCAATGTTACCTTACTATTAGTAATTAATTTTGTATTGGTCATTGGTGTGTGTAATAAATAATTTTCTATTCTATTTCTATTGTGATTCTCATCGCGAATTATGTCCAGAAAAAATGAATTATATCATAGTATACTCTCTCATTGGAATTACAAAATTAATTAAATTCCTTATAATTGGACTCTGGGCTTAAAGCGCCAGTTTACCAGTGTCGAGTTGAATAAAATTATAAAATGAAAAAGACATTACTCAGTTGAACGCCATTTTGCGTCCCCTATACAAAATTATGTTTAAATGGGATTGGCAGAAAAAGAAAATCGCTTACGAAAAAAATAATACATACCTAATTATGTATGTACAATGGAGGTCATAAAATATATTCAACCATATTAAATATCTACCTACTCTTAAAAGTTGTATTAGTTGTTTATTGTTTTGGAGGTTTTGCTGTTCACGTCCGTAAGTGTTAACCCTCTGAATCCTTACACGTGACCTCCGGGTGGTGCTAAGATCAGTCTCTGGTAGGCTTCGGCCGCGGCTTGTCACCACCCTCCGGGCTGGGCCAGTGCGGGAAACGGTCTTCATTCATGGGATAGTAATTTATTATTCTATGCATGGGGCATGTCTTAGACCACATCGTCAGTTTACATCAGCTTCCAGTTATTTGGATATCATCACGACACAGATCCAAAACATACCGCACAGCGCTGGATTGTTTTATTTGACAATGAGTTTTGGTCTTCGTAAATTGTGGCGTAACAGGCTTGATTAGAAACCCAGTAGTGTATCTTTGAAGAAAATTATTTCATGTTGACAATGTGGCGCAGGCGCGTGTAGGCATGAAACCGTGACAGGCCTAAGAGCACTATATTTTATTTTATTAGCCGAGTTAAACTTCATTTCTATTAAAAAAATACAAAAAGTGATAGATGATATGCATCGTGTCGCCCGGTAAAAAGCACTAAAAAAAGCACAATAACTAATCATTTTTTTTATTATTTTTGTCTCATTTACCAAAAAAAAATCATTATGTACTTTTTGTGAAAAATTAAAAACAGCTATGCGCTTAACACGTTCGCGGCCCGAAATAAATTCATTGTTAAGCTTTTACTCTGCTGGCCCGCGAAAATACTGTGATATATTGTTTTTAAAGCCTTGTTGAATAATAGCGTACTAACAAAAGATATTATGTAGTTTTATAAAAATATTGGTCATTTCATTTTTGGCCGCCGTGTTTTATATCCGTTATAAATCAGATGAAGTTTTTAATAGACAGAATGTAAATAACTTTATATATGTAATACAATATTTTGGAGACTCGTGGCTCTAACGAGTGAACAAATCGACGACCTCAGTGGCTCGGTGGGCGAAGGTCCGCCTAAGGCGCAAGAGGTCACGGGTTCGATACCCGCCGAGGAACAGATTTTATACGCCCTAAAAATCTGTGAAAATAGGTGATGCTGTATGATTAGTGTAGAACTTTTTTTTTTATAAATTAATAGCCGTAATGTGCATGTTATGAAAAAATGTAATACAAGATCGGTAGAAATGTTTAGCTTGTAAAATATTTTTTATTTCATGGAATTCGTTGCAAATAGGAAAATACCAATTTTGCAATGCAATAAAAAGCAACACTTTGAGGGACTAAGTTTTACTTAGTTCAAATAACTTGAAGCGCGCTTACAGACAAAGAAAGATACTCACAGTTTAAATATCCAGGACTGCCTACTCCGCCTTTCATAAACAACAATGTCTTTGTTAGCACAACACACACGAGAGTTACCACAATCTGACCAGGCTATTTTGATAGGATTATAGATTTCGCGTTGCGCGCGCGCGGGTCGCATAAGATGACTTATTGACATATAAATAAAATTTTAATGACGTTTCTATGCCTGATTCGTCGATACACGATGAATGAACCAAAACAATGGAAAGTGGGAATTTTGAATTTCGAACTACAGCTTTATCAAAACGACACAATAACCTACCTAGATATAATATCCCGGAATTATTCGGGAAATTCTATTAATTAGTATAATATAATCTGTGCGCGTCATTGATGACGTTTTGATACTGATTTGTCGATACTCTATGAATAAACTACCTAAAATAATTTTGACCTTTTGAATTTAGAACTACAGCTATAATGAAACAAAATAACCTACCTATATAATTTCCCGAAATTATTAATTAATATTAAACCCTGATTTTGAGATTTAATGTTGCATTGTCACACAATTGACATACACATGTGTAAAAAATTTCAGCTTAATTTGAAACTGGGAAATGGGTAGAATTTAATATCGCATTTTGCAATATTTGATTACAGTCAAACATCGGGACAGGTGACACTAAATTATGTTAAATACAATACCTACCTACCTTCAAAAATATTTTATAACTTTTATATTTTTATGAAGTTAATTTTAAATAGTTTTAAATTTTAAATAGTATACTTATTTTAATATTAACAAATTTCAATGTTTACTTTGCTGAATTAGAGTTCATTTTAAGCGTTAATGCATTTATGAAGAGCGAATCCTCCTAATACAAGTGCTCAACTTAAAAGGAGGTTTCATATTTTGTGAATTTTGTAAAAGGAATAAACATTTTTATTTTTTATTTATTTTATACATAGTCTACATACCGCGGTATCTAGATTTTTTGGATATGGTACCTATATAAAGCGGAAAGGGTTTTAATGGCACGCACGATAGAAGATTTATTAAACGTTTCAATAATAATAAAAAAAATAATTAACCATTTATTTCAGGCATCTAAGGCCCATATAAATATATACCTTAAAGACTAACATACATTTTTTCACAATCATTTGACCACAATCTCACCTGATGTAAAGTGTATGTAATGTGGTCTTAGATGGAGCATGAAGGCCTAGAAGATGGCTTCTCCGGACCACATTACGAAACACGAAAAAATCGCTTCACGCACTGGCCCAGCCCGGAGGGTGGTGACAAGCCGCGGCCGAAGCCTACCACCAGAGACTGTTCTACATAAAAATAGAAATCTTATAAACTAAACTGTCCGCATCGTGGATCATCTGTAACGGCGGTGTCGCCTTGCAGTGTAGGCGAGCGATGAACCGTCGAAACTTGACCCCTTGCGGCCAGAACTGCTCATTCAGCAGAAACGTCGACAGATGTTGAGTTGGAAGTTGGTTTTAATAACATATACAAAGTGTAAGACTAAGAATATGGTTGTAACTTCACAATGGATGCAGATCGTATGAAATTGATTATATGAGAATTATTGAAATATTTCCACACGTTTAAACGTGTTAGTAATATACAAAAAATAGGGCCAAGAATATGGCTGCAGATTCACGATAGAAGCAAATAGATAAAATGATAATAATTTTTCCACATAAGGTATAGGGACCTAATTGGAAATATTAAAATCATTCTTATAATTTGAATAATTAACAAAAAAGCGAAACATTTCAGCTAAGTCCTCCTTCTATAAAATTCCTTTTACCAGGAGGAGAATTTTATCTGAATAAAATATTGGCTAAATAAATTGTGGGTAAGCAAAATGGCGTTCAATTAAGTAACATGTTTTTCTTCATAATTTTATTTATCACGACACTGGCAAACTGACGCTTCAAGCGCAGAGTCCAATTACAAGAAATTGAATTGAATTTAATTAAACTTGTCAGTTAATAAAATAAAAAGAGCCAAGAATATGGTTGCAGGTTCACGATGGACGCTGGTCGAATTAAATTGATTAAACGAGAATTATTAAAATATCTTCACATAGAGGGTTAACAAAATAGCGAAGCATTTCAGCTGGGTCCCACAATGTACCTACAGCCTTCAACTTGTATTGTACTGCATACAATAGAAAACCTATTGTGTCTAGAATTACTTACTTCGAGTAGAGAGAAGATAAGGGTTACTAAAATTGTTCTGAGGACTGAAGCTCGAGATGCCTTGGGAGATAAGTAATATATACTTACCTATTTATATTAGAAAATAAGAAAAGTCTTTTACTAGGTAAACTCGGTTCCAAAATTAATGGGTTAGCCAAAAAACAAAATATTTCCAGAACTGTAAAAGTTAGATTAATTAAATAAAAAACAGATTAAATATTTTTTAGTTACGTTTTAGCAACATTATCTGGTTGTATTGGAGGTTGGTGGAGGAATGGTAAGATACTAGTTAGTTAGAACTCAGAACAAAATAAACGAAAATTAAACACAAAACAAAAAAGGATACCAAATATTATAAAAATATCAGTCATGCAGATCAATTTCACTACGTTTTATAATTGTAATTGAATTCCTAATTGAACTGTGGTCCTATATTTTTTATATTGCTTGCTAAGCCTGGACATGACGGAGTGTTGACCGAGATCTGTGTGTGAATACGGTATCTATGTTAAATAGTTTAAATCATTTTTTTTCGAGTCAGTCTCGTAGGGGCTTTTATAGGAAGGTTTACCGGCTCCAAAATTTGATGTACAGCATGCCTAATCGCCTGGTAGCTGTCAGAAGAATCGAGGGGACGATACAACATACTAAAATGAAGAAAGTTATGAAAACCATAATAAAATATAACATTTTCTGAAAAATATGACTTTCTTTAGTTTTTTAATAATGAGACACACATAAGTTTTATTTTTAACCCCCGATCCATAAAGACGTAGTAAATCTGTTTGTCTGTCTGGAACATCATAGCTCCCGAACGGATGAAGCGATTAATTTAGGTTCTTTTGTATGAAAGGTGAGTTTAGCACGAACGTTTTTAGACATGAAAATCGGTTTTGCCGTTCAAAAGTTATGGGGATGAGAGTGGGGAAGGAAAACCGAAAATCTGCGTACTCAAGTGGGGCATCAAATGAAAGCACATGCGGGCACATTACAAAATATTATGGTGTTTTACTTTAAAATAGAAAGGCATTGGAATCGGGGGTTTTTCTTCAATTAAAATTAAAGTTATATTATTAAAATGTAGAGTTATATTATTACTTATTATCTTTATAATTAAATTAAATTCTAGTCTTCGTTTAATTTGTAGTAACATACGTGCGGGTGATGTGACTGACCAGTTATTTTTGGATCCCACTGTATATTATCAACTAGGCTTCCCGTTCCGGCTTTGCAAAATGCAAATGCAAAGACCTCCTGATTAATTTTACCTATAGCTGAAAACCGCATCAAGATCCATTCAGTAGCTTTTGAGTTTATCAGATAGACAGTCTTGGCGGGGAACTTTAAGGTATAATACTCAATTTAGATTTATCTGTAGTAGGTTTACAACAGTTTGCAGTTTATCAACAAGCTAAAATTAAGAAAGAATTAACTGCGACTTAACTTTTTTGAGAATTTTTACTTTTCTATAAGCCATTTTAATGAGAATGCTTTGATACGCAACTATAAATCGGCATAGATCCAAAACCGACATTCGGATCGAAAAAGCTTGTAATAAAATGATCAATGATTTTGAAATACCTATTTAACGATACCCTACATGGCATAGTTTGTAGACGTAATTTTTTATATTTTAACCTAATCTATACTTAATATTATAAAGCTGAAGAGTTTGTTTGTTTGTTTGTTTGTTTGTTTGAACGCGCTAATCTCCGAAACTACTGGTTCGAATTGAATAATTCTTTTTGTGTTGGGTAGTCCAGTTATCGAGGAAGGCTATAGGCTATATAACATCACGCTACGACCAATAGGAGCAAAGATATAATGGTAAATGTGTAAAAAACGGGAGAAATTATTTCATCTTTGAAGCCTTCCGTTGCGTGCGCCGTGAAAACGGTTCAAGATACACAAAAAATATGTATTAAAGAGCTCTTTTAATGATCTAAAAAACAGTCCGCGATAGTATATGTCTATCTTTTAAGGTTAACTCACAAAAACCGTTTTTATGGTACCTAATTTGGTCGAAATAATTTGTTTAAGTTGTATCAACATAATAATATTAATCTTTATTCAAATAAATATGCTGTTGGTTAAGAGTACTTCATTGTGAATAAAATTGTCTTTGACATAACTTAATTTCAACAAAAAACTTTAAAAATTACCGGGATTTTTTTTTACCCGCGCGACGCCGGGGCGGGCTGCTAGTTTAAAAATATAAGTAAAAGATTTAAATAGAGTCCCATTTTAACCTCTTGTATCAACATAAACACATGTTACCCGCTGCACGATACAGTACAGTCGCACTGAGTAAAACTTTCACGCACGTAAAATAACGCGTTTAAATCATTAATTTATTAAAAAAATATTTGAAATTACCAAAGAAATATCATTAACCTTCCTGCTTAAATACTGCATGGTCCTTGAACGAATTTTCTCTAGACTTTAGCCTACATAATTAAGATAACCTCTTCAAATTGGGTCGGTTCAAGTCGCTTAGGACCCAAACTAATTAAATGAGCCCTAATAGCAACTCTAGGCCTAATCAATTTACAACATGCTCGGGGACAGCTTGCTTTAGTTAGGTACACATATTCCGTGATTTTACCAACATTTTTTAATTGGAAACCGTGTTGGTTAAGTCCTCGTGTCTCACTCGACATTATTTCCGAAGTCGTAGGTTCAAACCCCTGATTTTTTATTTGACGGTGAAGTCAAACATCGTGAGAAAACTAGTATGTTCTAAAAATTTTAATTACAAGTGATATTAGACAACCCGCACTTGGCCGGCGTGGATTCAAGCATAATCTCTTTCTTCAAGAGCCCCAGCAGTGTGAACATAAATCTAAATTTAAAAATTAAGGAAATCCCCCGATTCCAATGCCTTCATTTCCTTAAATGTAAAACAACATAATATTATGTAATGCGGACGCGATGCGCTGTCATTTGATACCCCACACTAGTATATTTGCTGATTTTCTGTTTTCCTTCCCCACTCTCACCCCCATAACTTTTAAACGGCTCAACCGATTCTCATGAAACTAAAGTGAAATCGCTCCTTCCGTTCCAATTCTTGACTTGAAGCAGGTTGTAGTTATCAGGAAATACATCAGCAGGGAGCGAAAATCAAATCACTTCTTGAGGTGCGAATTATGAAGGTGGATGAGAATCGATTAGTGCGAGTGGATGGAATATCCACTAAGTAAGAATGATAATTCGCTGAGCGTCTCCTTGTCCTGAAGTGGAATTAGAATGGGGGAATGAGGTCATGAAGCCATTTCCATGGAACTTTCTAAACTTTTTGCTACATAAAAGCCATAATCAAATAAATAATGTTTCAAGGCAATACACACACACACTTCTAGCCCCGTGGTAAGCTCTAAAGCTAAGCTTGTGTTAAGTACTTAATATAGTAGACGTACTCGTACATACATAATATACTTTATAATATACATAAGAAACACTCAACCAAGGAGAAAGTGCTTGCAGAACATACAAACACTTAACCCTTGGCGGGAATCGAACCCTCTAGATAGACCCTGACTATAGGGAATTGCTTAATATAATAATCATCTTAAAAATCCTAAAATCTAAGTTAAAAAATTATAAGTCAGTAAAGTTAATTTCATACTTTACCTATCCAGTCATTAGAGCATCTCGCCGCCCGTAAATCCACTAACCCACGGTTGGATGGTCGGCCCAGCTAATTAGCGCGAGTAATAACTTTTAACTGGATTAGCTGTTTGGACTTTAAATTACACCTAGAAAGGGTTAATGGGACTGAAAACAAATTCACAATAACGTTAATTTTGTTTAGCCTGCTTACCTTGAAGCCTAAGTGGTGCTTAGTCCGACTTATGAAGTAACCGCACAAGTCAGCGTAAGTACATAATTATTATTATAACTGAGTGATAGCCATATTATAAATTATAAAATCATATCATATTTGACTGCCTCAGGCCCGGTGGGCGAAAGCACGCCTGAGGCGCAGGAGGTTGCGGGTTGGATTCCCGCCGCGGGACAAGAATTTATACGATCTGCAATTTCTGGTTTCGGGTCTGAGTATTTTCTATGTAGGTAAAATATGTGTGAATTTACAAAAAAAAAATGTGTCTATGTAGTACATAATTATGTCAGTCACCTAAAACCCATAGTACAAGCTCTGCTTAGGTTGGGGTTAGGTGATGCTGTGTGATTAGTCCGGAAATATTCATTTATTTTTATTTATTTATTCTACTGCGAGATTATGACGATGCCAGAACTCGAAGGCATGGTGTTCTCATTGTGGATACTTGCCGCGCCACTAATTCGAACACAGCAAGCGTTTTGTGTTCTTTTTGTGTGCATGGGAGAGCTTTTTTTGTTGTCTCTAGATGCAGAAAATGCTCAGGTTGTGCCGTGCGGGCCGCATTCCTCGCGACATTTGCCATGCGATATCATCCATTAGCACATCAAAGTTCAAACCACCAACCAATAACCACCAACCAATAACCACCAACCAATAACATCAGGTACATTTTTTGTTTTAGCGCCATCTCTTTGAAATTGAATAAACTACTTGGCATTTTGTAATACTTATTGCCAGCACCTACCGAAACTAAATCAGTTTTGGGGAGAAATTAACTGTATTAGTAATGATTTTGCATAATAAAATTAACTTTAATGTACAAACCAGTGAGTAAGACTCACTTTTATACCAAAACACATAAATATTTATTTCGTTACACTAAAATACAATAAATAGCGCAAATAAAAATATGTAAAAAAATGAAAACATTGAAATCCAAATAGTATTTTTTTGCATAAGTATTTCAACAGAAAAGACTTTGATTTGATTATAAATATGTAATTTCTTTAATACAACATGTTCTAGTTAGAATTTTTTTCTTGAAATCACAAGTAACAAATCAACGTATTTGAAAGGTGTGTTCTATATACGTTGAATATTACCTCACAACGCGTTAATAAAACGAAATCGGCATTTTCCAAGATAATTACTAATTAGCGAAACGAGCTTTTACGCCAAACATTTTAGCAAACAAAATAGGTACCTACTGCAAAATCTGACTTTGCGATTGTAATTGTTAGACAATTTTTTTTAATACCATTCTCTGACTCTCGTACAATTGAATAATTTGAACCATATCCTTTGATTCATGAATGCAACATGCATTCAAAGTCACAAGTTACCACGGTACACACAAAAGTGCTCGCACTGCACTACAGCACTGACACCATATTGTGAAAAACTTATTTTTTTTTACTTGTAGTGAAATTAATTTATGTAAGTGGCAATACTGACACAGTGAGCCATCGCCCTGCTAACGGTGTCATGGCGGTTTGACTTGTGAAGGTTTTTTTGCAAAATCTAAATAATTTTATGTGCTGTTCATCATTTTATTCCCTCTTTTTGTCAAGTATACCACCAAATAGTAAATAAGCAATAATGCGTGAATATAAAATAGTCGTGCTAGGCAGCGGAGGCGTGGGAAAGTCCGCTCTGACAGTGCAATTTGTACAAGGCATCTTTGTGGAGAAATACGACCCCACCATAGAGGACAGCTATCGGAAACAGGTGGAAGTGGACGGACAGCAATGCATGCTCGAAATCCTGGACACGGCAGGCACGGAGCAGTTCACAGCGATGAGAGACTTGTACATGAAGAACGGACAAGGATTCGTACTAGTATATTCAATCACGGCACAGTCGACGTTCAACGACCTGCAGGACTTGCGGGAGCAGATCCTGCGGGTTAAGGACAAGGACGACGTGCCCATGGTGCTGGTGGGCAACAAGACGGACCTGGAGGCCGAGCGCGTCGTCGGCAAGGAGCAGGGCGCCAACCTGGCGCGCCACTTCAACTGTGCCTTCATGGAGACCTCCGCGAAGGCCAAAATACACGTAAACGATGTGTTCTATGACCTAGTGAGGCAGATCAACAAGAAATCGCCCAAGCCCAGTACTGACAGACCTAAAAATAAAATAAAATGCAACATTCTGTAAGTGAGCAGCCTCTCATGTTTAGGTATAAAAATATTTAATAATTTGAAAGACTTCTCGTTCCCAGATTTGGCTCTCGACTTTTCCCAAAGTTAATGAGGTTGAGTGTTGAGCATTGTTGCTTGATGATTAGATACCTGTAGCATTTTATGGAAGTGCATTTGTTGGCTGGTGGTGCGGAGCGCTGTGACCATCGCAGTTCTGTGCAAACTTCTATTTTGCTATCACTCTTGGTCTGTATATTGATAGTAAGAAGTTAAATCAGTGATAGATTTAAATTTTTGTGTATGGTCTCTTTTTACAATTTATTACTACTTATGAAGTTCATCCTCATTTCACATCATTATCTGAGTTTTAATAGTTGTACTTGACATCTCACTTTTGTTAATAATTTAACCACATCTTCTATTGCAATATGTGGAGGCTGATATGAAGTTGTTGTTATCAAAGGCTACAGTTGATTGTAAGTATCAAAGTGTTATTTCCGGAGTGCACGGGGAGGGTGTCCTCTCACACTTAAAGACAATACTTATCAATTTACTCATTCCAATTTTGAAGCTATGTTTATTGCATACTCCCCCTTTGCACTCCTTTATTCGGTTTTCAATCACAAAATGTGACATTAAGGCATGTTTATTTGTAACTATGTTAGGTACAGACAGCTCTCTGTCAATTAATCAACAGGAAAATGATTTTGGGTTCTCCATTAAACTTATCTATCAATGCCATTTATAAATGTCCTCAATTGTGTTCCTTGTTAATGCAAGTAACAAGTATATATTAACCAACATGTGCCTATTAACAAATTGATGTTACTTGCTGTCTGGACCTAGCATTATATTCTTGTTTAAGTATTATTCTAATCTAATATGAATACAAACCCATATTTGAGAACAACATAATTGTATAGCTAAGGCTAGGTTCGGAGAGACCTAGGAATGTGCCAGTAGGCGTGAACCAGTGGGTAAAGTTAAGGATTAAGGAAACATTAAATTTTTTCAGATATATTATCTTGTTATGTAATTAAAATGTATCAACGGAAGGTTAAAGTGACCGTTTAGGATATCTTGTAACATTCTTAGTGAGCCTTAGGTAAAAGCACCCTACTGTATGTAGTCTCAAGTCGTTGTGTCCAGTGCCCTCGTAATGTCCCATGGGTGCCATTCACCATGTATGGATTAAACCCCTAATTGGTGAAGTAAATCTTAAAGTATAGTTATTGTAAATGAATAAATTTTTATCATTACTGGCTCAGACTAACTAGTTAATGATAACAAACCTATGTTTCGCTACTAGACCCTTGTTAAAAGTAAAATAATTATATTAGGTGTTCAAATATTGTTACGGGATTAGATGTTTCTACCGATCTTTATGTTATAAGTATTACTGCACAAGGATATTGGTAATGACTTTGATCTGAGTTGAATTATATTTTTATATATTGTGCAAAGTAAGAATTCGTGTATATTTTTATCTTCTTAATCAATTATCGACATGTACAATAATTACTATTCATTTCATTTTTTTGCAAATTATCAATAAAACCAATTTTAAAATATGGAGTTATTGGGGTATGTTTTTGCTCCCCCGCGTTTCCCGTCGCCGATTGAGGTCGGCGCGTGAGTCACGCCGCCTGCGCTGCGCCTCCCCCACCGACAATCAAATAAACATCAATTGCCGCGGTATTTTAATAGAATTCAATTAATTGAAACGACAGGGCACATTCTACAACTATTTATTGATGTGTAAAAAAGTACAATAACGTGTTCCTTTTTAAAAATACAATACAGCTTGAAACATTACAGTAAGTAGGTATTAGGATACAAACATGATAAAAACACTGGCAGTGAGACGTGGCGGGCGTATGTCGACATTCTAGTAATATAAGAATTGACACAGTCCAATGGAAATGAACACAACACTAACTTAGCATCTAAGTAACCAGATAAGTAAGCCGTCTAATCTAAGATGCAAAACAAGTATCGAGTTACTTTAACTTTCGTATCGACACACCCCACGATGTGTAACAAGGTCTAGCCATAGATCGAGCTCACAGTGAGGCGCGCTTGCTTAAAACAACTGTCACTCTTAAGTAGGTAGTGAATAGGAAGTCGAAAGCTTGTGGGAGAGTGCCATAATCTACATACAATTGAACTCTGGGGTAAAAGTGACACATATGACTTGATAATGAGCGTGAACATGAACAATTTATCTAGCAACTGCGTTGCTTGTGTCCTCCCCTTATCTTAACTTTTTATAGGGTCAATGTACAGGGTGCACACAACTCGGCACCGAGAGTTATGGCCAGTTGTAACGACAGCTCTGTCAACACTGTTAATGGTTTATTTATAACATCCTCCTGTGCCATGTGTGTTCTATCTACAAACATGTATTTGGCAGTTATCAAAGCGAATGGTATTTTATATCACGACAAATCATATTTCGATAAGAGTTTAAAGATAACCTTATCCTTATTAAATGCCAGGGTTCATTCGCTATGACAAGATTTGACTTTCTGGATTACTAACGCGTAAATTACCTATTAGGTGGGCTATTGTGTACCTAAAGGGTTTTTTCTTATTTATCCCTATGACTAGTAACATGACTAAAACGCATTTACGCGCAATAATACTACATACTTAAATAGTTTCTAGAATAAATAACGCATTATTTTAAAATTATTATTATTTGATGACGTTATGTATGGCGTCATCATTTACAGTTAAATATTTTCCTCTTTGTTCCCATCATAAATAACATTTTTAATGACAGAATGAATAACAGTGACGAAGTTTAGTAACTAAGTGCGTGTAAGTTAAATTAAGTAATTGAAAAAAACTGCGAATTAATGGACTGAATAATGTAGGCGAGACTAGGTCAGAAACTCACTGAGTCACGCATAAAAGCTTACTACTGACTTCCGGATGATTATAACCATGGAATAAATCAGTGAATCACTCCCAACGAGAAACCATGACTCAAATGTTATCAAACAAAGCAATCCAACCCGCTGACAAATCGTGGCTTAGTTCCAATTGTTTTTTACAAGTAACAAAACTAGTAAATTTTTACGCGTTAATCAAGATGTAAAACTATTCAGTACGTTACCTAAGTTCTGACAAAATATTTTACTACAAACACGATTTTGCTAATTGTGAGGATCTTGATACAATAAAATTGTATTCCTAGTCGTTTAATCCCAAATCTAAATAGACTTTAGGTCTTTACCATAACAGAACATTCTCGTCTTCTCATTATAGTATATTTTAATAGGTTAGTAACCTTAATTATATTTGTCTTGTGATAAAACGTGCTACGTTGAGCAGATCCTTATATTATTATTCAAAGATACCTTATTTAGAACTTGTTATTCAATACTGTGCTCAATACATTATTATACCTACACACAAGCCTCTCATATCGCCTACTTAAAACAAGCTTTAAAATATATTTCACTGTCAATTACTTACTATCAAAGGCCTGGTTTTTTCAAACCTTGACATTATTTTCCTTAAAGGTTTTGCGTTACCGATACAATTAAATACGTAAGCATTCTAATTTACGACATTGGCATAGACGTTTGAGTTGTAAGTAATTGATAGATAATATTTAAACTGGGTCAAAGTATTAACTAGCTCCAAAATTAAACATATCTACTTGTTAACATACATAATTAAATTAAATGAGATATCTGAACTTACCCTACTCAATTTTATAAACATACCTGACTATCTTGATAAGAAACTATTGAAAAGTAAATCAATTAATGGACATCATACTAGAACCAGACTAGAAACAACCATATAGGAACTACCTACTTATTAATCTACACTAGGTACTTTTAATGACTTATTTCTCGTTATCTTTACATTTAAAGAATACGTAATCTATCACTGTCGACTAAGGTTATGCTGCCGAAAGTAATCAAAGCATGGGTTTACGCAGTAATATTAAACCGACACTATGCTGTACCAGTAGGATTGGCCGGATCAAGGCACGCTCACATAAACCTTTTTACCACAATACAGCCAATATCGCGGTTTTGTGGTAAGGCGTATAAAAAACTACCTGTATGTACCAAACGGATTGTGTACCGGGTAAAACGGGGTGGATAGAATTCAAGGGGTGAATGGAAATGAAACCAAAAAAGTTTTTTTCTGGCAATTATTAACAAACATTTTCTAATAGAAACGCCAAATTCTACTTTTTTGTAAACTACAATATTTTTTTCTTGACATGGCGAGACTGATTTGCTGTTAAGGTTAGAAGTTTAAAAATAAAAACACGTTGAAAGTGAGTCGTCGTGAGACGTTAATTTGTGGTCCTCAAAACTTTATCAATATCTCTTTAGTAAAACGAATTCTTGTAAAATTCAAAGTTGTGGTGTAGTTGGCAGTTCATCGTGGTTCATTTTAATGTAAAGGTAAGTAAAATTATGTTGTATAATTAAATTAAGGGCTAAAATTGTAAACCAAGTCAATTTTATTCAAACTTTGGGGTTAATAGAAATGCCAAAGAGGCGAACAGATACGTAGTATGGGGTCAATAGATATGAAGTACGGGGCTAATAGAAACGGGATAGGTTTTAATAGAAATAAGAAGGGGGTGTATAGAAAATTATGTGCTAGGGCTGCCACCAAAATATTATTAGGTAGGTACATCATTTTTCATAGAATTCAACTGTGTGGTTGTCTGTGGCCTCCTAAACGAATGGACACCTATTGGTGCCGTTTTTTGTGTTCAAAATCTGACGATATTTTATATATTAGTTATAATTTATGAATATTCGTTCAGGCGTTCAACAACTTATTTTTGGAAAGTGACAGCCCTGACGATTTTTTCGATTCACCCCATATGACGCTTCTTTTGACCCCAATTGCGGGTAAATAGAAATCTAACATATTTTTACATTTTACGATAAAATCAAAGCATTATCTATATATTTTCATGATAGGATAGTATTAATTGAACTTCGAGACATAATAAAAAACACTATTATGATAGCCAATCATACAAAAATCAATGGAGAAATAAAAACAAACTTCAAAACCATGTCTATCCACCCCGTTTTACGGTATGTCAACTCATCCAATCTGAATTCCAATGCGCTATGACAATTTCACCCATAATAGTAATTTTTAAACCAAGGTACAAACGGAAGTCCAGTATAAATTCTGACCTAACGTAACTTGGCCAGTGTAAACTTGAAAGATTTAAAATTTGTGACCCGAATAACTGTGTAGAAGGACAAGGGACGCTTAAGTCCAGTAGTGAATATTCTACGGCTGGAGAAGAGAGACAGGGACTCTTGAGTAGGAGTCGTTATCTTTACAAACAGAGTAATTTCCGTTTACTTATTTTTAAACTAGTTATACAAGCCACGGCGTTACCCTGTGTTTTTGGATTTATCAAGTAAAAAGTAGCATATGGCCTTCCTCGATAAATGGGCTATCTTACACTGGAAGATTTTTTCTAATCGGACCATCAGATTCCTGACATAAGCGCATTCAAACAAATAACTCTTCAGCTTTATAATATTAGCATAGTTAAAATAAATAGAAATTGTTAAAACTACTTCAGCAGCATACCTCAGTGAACACCTCAAACACTACATTTAAATTTGTGTAGAAAAACAATAAGATATTGAGAGTTGGGGATGCGTCCCGCAACTGAAATTCATTTCAACTTCATAGTTAAATTGTAAATCAACTTAAGGCGGAGTTTGGTATCCTATTTGGAAGAATCGTAGCTATCATTGAGCGGCGGAAGACTGTGGGTGAGAGTGCTGTCCAGTTTCCTTGCTTCGTGCTCCAGTGTGTATGAGTCCAGCGCGGGGTCCTGTGGAACACACAACGGTAGTATTTTAGTAAGTTTTATTTGTTTTTACTTATTATCTATCACATACTATATTGAAAGATATGTGGAAAGAGGTACCAAGGCCAAAGAAAAGTATCACAGGCTCTAATATCTCTCTCTCTAGCCAACCTCGGCAGCCTATGGTGTCCTGGTATTCCCTGGTGAACAACAAATGAGGCTCTGGCAGCTTAGAGTCGCTACTTTGTTTCAGTGACACGTAAAACTTCTGAATTATTTAATTGAAAATCTTAAATTGAATAATCATTTTAAGCAGGAAACATAAACGATGTATCTATCTACATTTCTATTAAATTGTATCGTAAATGACGCATAGGATATGCAATTTGAGCGTTTAAGATGTACGAGATTCTTAACCATAATTAATGTTCTTAGTCATACCCTAGAAGACAAGCGGATCTCAGTGCTTTAAAAGAGTACATGTAATTCGCAAGTCCACTTAAATCAAATTGGTGTTAACGCGGTCATCACTAATGTGGGCGGACCTTACATACCTAAATATGGTTATCAGAGTGATGAATACTATGAATGTATATCTAATCTAGGTACCTACGCTGGGCTTAGGCCACGGAAATAAGCATGTATTTTTTTACAGCTTCAGTAAAGAAGTGTTTGGTTCACAAATATACTTAGTTTAATAATCAGTTTATTACTATGGAAACCAATAGACTTTGTCGTCACATGCAATTTTGGCCAAGCGATGCGTTTTAGAAATTTGCAAGAGGATTATAAAATATATTGAAAAGTATAAAATTTTTTTTTTTTTAAATGATTAAAAGAAAAAAAGCAACGGTCCATTTTAAGGTCTCGTGCATATTTCCTATAGACTGTGGTGTACTAATGAGTGATATTTTACCATATACCACAGAAAATACGTCAGTCACGCCATTTCAAGTTTTAATATCATTAAAAGACAAAAATTTACTTGGTCAGTGGTTCGTTAAACATACGGATCGTTTAAATTTTCCGCGGTCTGGTAATAAACTTGAAACGTTCAAACGTATATATGTATATTAGCAATTTACCGCGGTTTGCCTCCGTAGATTTCTAATTGTAATTCTAGTGAAATCTTTGATTTTTTCGGAATAAAATGTAGCTTATTTTCTAATCGAAGGTAAAACCTCTCATCATTTGAACATCTGTCAGTTAGATCAGTTCCACCGCTCTGCCGTGAAGAGCAAAAACCATCATAGTTTCATAGTACTTTATTCATCATAGGCAACACTTGATTTCGTTAAAAAGTTCTAATTATTATTATAAACACACACAGAACATACAGCAAAAGACAAGACGTTCAATTTGAGATGTAACTTAATAATAGAGCTGCCGAGTAGTGGCATTGTCAACTAAAACAATGTTCTATTAAAAACCAATACAAATCCAATACAAATTCATCATAAAATAATAAGAAACATATTTAATTGTTACTGCTGTATAGTGGCATTGTCAAATTAAAAACTACTAAAATTAGGAATAGGTATTAAATAATTAAATTGAAAGACATGTCATAATGTAAAAAAACAATATGAATAAATAAATTAATGCTGCTGTATAGTGGCATTGTGCATACCAAGCAGTAGACATGAAATGTTGAATGTATCTCAACCCATAGTTAAGATCATTTAATTTTTGTTATTAAAGTAAATTGCAGAGTCCAATGAAGCAAGGTGATTTTAATTTCCTCTGTTTGTAGATAATGTGCACTGCATTCTAGGATACCTAAACGTATTTAAGTGCACTGAGATTGGCACGTGCCTAAATCATTATCGGTCACGTGGTCGCGCCTGGATTGTTCGGAACAATAGTGTAGTTAACGTCGGGTGGATTGTGAGGCGAGAAACGCTATTATAGAAATAATGTTTTTTAATAATCATTACATGAATAGATAACAAATGGAACACTTTCGAATTTAGAATATAAATTCGAAAGTGTAGTTTTACCATTTTGCGATAAATAGATAATCTAACACTGAAAAAAATCGGACTAGCAGTTCTTGAGATTAGCGTGTACAAACAAACAAACTTTAAAATATTCATCATCTCACCCTATTAACGTTCATCTGCTGGGACACAGGGACTTCTCTCTTGGCGAGAGAGATTAGGCCTTAACTCACCACGCTGGCCAAGTGCGGGTTGGTGAATGTCACATGTCCTTCAAACTCTTTAAAGTTCTCAGAACATGCCGGTTTCCTCACGATGTTTGCCTTCACCGTTAAAGCACGTGTTTAAAGCGCACATCAATTTCTCAAGAAGAAAAATCCAGATGTGCGTGGCTGGGTTTGAACCCACGACCTTCAAAATGAAAGTCGAGTGTCCTCCCACTTAGCCAACAAGGCTTTTAAAATATTGGTAAAAGGTAACTAGGTTTTTTTTTCTTAGTCTATGTTGTCCCACTGCTTGCCCACCAGGCCTCTATACTAACTTGATACATCGATAATTACAATATAAAATTGTTACAGGAAAAACGTTAAAAATATCGAAACGAATAATACAAATGAATGATCGATCTGAACAAACACTTTACCTGTTACGTATATCAAATCAAATCTTTCTTATTAGTAATTTAAGACTTTTATAAGCCCCCATTTTTTACGTTCCCAATGCACAGGGACTGCTCTATTGATGAGAAAGATAAGGACTTTATTAACCACACTGGCCAAGTGTCGGTTGGTGATGGGCACATGTCTTTTAAGCTATTCAAAGTTCTCAGAACAGTTCTCGCCGGTTTCCTCACGATGTTAACTTTAGGATGGTACTATTATATATTTATTTTTACTATAACTTTGTTGTTCCGCTTTAATTAGCAGTGTTCTGTGTGGTTCCATTTTTATTTCAATTTTTTACCTAAGTACTGTGTTGTGATGACAAATAAATGATTTATCTATCTATCTATGTTTGCCTTCACCGTTAAAGCACGTGTTTATATAGCACATGTATTTTTCGAGAAGATAAATCCAGAGGTTCGCGGCAGGGTTTGAACTCATGACCTTCGGAATGAAAGTCGAGTCACTTAGCCAACACGGCTTTACACTTTTTATTAGAGCCAATCTACTGCAGTTTAACTGTAACACTACTACTCATACTGTGCCACCACGCGAGACGAGTCGAATATTGTCGAGTCCTAATCTATATTTTAAGATTTGCCGTCGAACTATACTGAACAGTATTTAACTGTGGTATTTCCCATTTATAGAATATAATTTATGCTATGTAAGGATTAAATACGTTGTCCCGCGGCAAAATCTAAACATAGATCAAACACGGGGCTTAAAAATCAAGCTCTTCAAAATGATAATCTATGTACCCTATCGCTCTTTAGCGATAAGACCGCTATTTGTCACATAGTTTTAAGCATTTGGCTATGTAATATAATTTCGTTCTATTTTTCTTTCGTGTGCAAAACAGAATTATTATCTTATCTTACCCGCGCTGCAGGTAACTTATTAACTTTTATTTTAAGTATGTATATGCCGATCGCCGCCGACTGCTCAAATAACAGTCCAGCCATGAGTACAAAGTAAGGGAGTTAAGGGGAGTCAAACACTATTCTAGGGACCTCCCTTGCCAAACAACGAGCAAGGCTCACACCTACCAACCCCCCGGGACCAGCAGCTTGGTAGGTTATAGTCCAACGACTTTAATCCTAGATATGCCTTTACCTTAGTGAGCCCGCGCCATGTTTAGAGTTTTTAAATGAAACCTAGTTGTAGCACATGAGAGTCAGAGTACATCAGTGCACATCTTGACAACAAGGTGACTAGTTGCACATTTTAACTCCGTAATATTTTAGGCTTAAAATATCACAAAATACCATCGTGTGCATTTCGGAAGTGTACAGTATAGAAAAGCTATTTCACTCGTAAGCGGTTTGATTAAATAACTAATTTTTATTTTAAATAAAAAATATTTCTAATTATGCTGTAAATCGAACAAACAACACGAATAAAAGTTGCGAGTAATATCAAATAAACGTGAGAGAAAGGAGATAGCACTATTTTTCGTAATTACTACTCTAGACAAGTTATGTTGTCATCGCATGTTATATTCGTCGGCATGACGATGACATCAACGAAACTTATTTGGCCAATGAGAACGTTTAACAGCAGCATTCCCACAGATTTATCCGAAAGGGTATATCTAGGATTTCAATTATTGTCGAATCCCCATGATATGTTTTCAAGAATGACAAAGGCAAGTAGTAGGTATAAGTGTAGTAGGATGACATGTGTAAGAAAGGAGTGAGTGTTGAGATGACGAGTGACAGAGGAAAATGGAAGGAAAATACATGTGATTGTAACGGTTGAAGCTGAAAATCAGCGCCTCTGCTTCTAGTAGCTGGCATTATGCTGAGCTTCATCCATTTTGCTACAGAGCATTCTTAAATAATTTGTGTATTTTTGTTTGTATAGTTAATGTGTTTTGTATGTACCTACTATCAATTTTAATTATTTGTGTTTTTTCTTGTATGACTTTGTAGCAAATAAACGTTGTCTATGTCTATGTCGTGCCGAGCCCACGTAATGTGGGATAAGTGCAGGAGAATGAATCATCATTGATGATGATGAAAGGCAAGTAGTAGATATTCTCTGGTTGGAACGGCGAGGGTTTGAAGCGAGGTGTTAGGGCAGGAGAATGATGCTGATGATGAAAGGCAAGTAGTAGATTTTCTCTGGTTGAAATGGCGAGGGTTTGAAGCGAGGTGTTGGGGCAGGAGAATGATGATGATGATGAAAGGCAAGTAGTAGATTTTCTCTGGTTGAAATGGCGAGGGTTTGAAGCGAGGTGTTGGGGCAGGAGAATGATGATGATGATGAAAGGCAAGTAGTAGATTTTCTCTGGTTGAAATGGCGAGGGTTTGAAGCGAGGTGTTGGGGCAGGAGAATGATGATGATGATGAAAGGCAAGTAGTAGATTTTCTCTGGTTGAAATGGCGAGGGTTTGAAGCGAGGTGTTGGGGCAGGAGAATGATGATGATGATGAAAGGCAAGTAGTAGATTTTCTCTGGTTGAAATGGCGAGGGTTTGAAGCGAGGTGTTGGGGCAGGAGAATGATGATGATGATGAAAGGCAAGTAGTAGATTTTCTCTGGTTGAAATGGCGAGGGTTTGAAGCGAGGTGTTGGGGCAGGAGAATGATGATGATGATGAAAGGCAAGTAGTAGATTTTCTCTGGTTGAAATGGCGAGGGTTTGAAGCGAGGTGTTACCAGCGAGACGTTCCGCAGCGAGTCGCCGAGGGCGGAGCGCAGGCGCTGCATGTCGCGGGCGGCGCGGCCGCTGCGCGACACGTAGGCCTGTCGCCGCCGCATCTCCGCGGACAGTTGGGCGCGGAGCTGGGACGCCTGCGATAACAAACAAAGCTAAATTAATTTATTTTTTTTCGGACTACTCACACAGCATCACCTAACCCCAAACTAAGCAGAGCTTGTACTATGGGTGTTAGGTGACTGATATACTACATAGATTTTTTTTTTTTTTTTTTGTAAATACATACTTAAGATACATAGAAAACACCCAGACCCGAAACCAGAAATTGTAGATCGTACAAAATCTGGTCCCCCGGCGGGAATCGAACCCGCAACCTCCTGCGCCTTAAGCGGACGTTCGCCCACCGAGCCACAGAGGTCGTCGTTAAATAAAAGTACTATGCTCCTAGTATAATGTCCTAGTCCTAGTACAATGAGGGAAATTACTGTTTTTGTGTTGTGCACTGGTGTATCAAAATCAGGATGAGAGAAACACAAGAATTTCTGAATATCAGTAACATATTTTGTAATTGTTGCTGAGACCCACTCGACAGTAACGACATGTGCCAACGGGTAAAAACAAATTTAATAATAATAAATAATATTTATTCAGAAAATCACTTAAAGCTACTGTTGACTAAAATCCTTAAAATCGAATTAGAACTATGATTCATTATTGTGCGTGAACTAGGAGGATCCTGTTTTTCAGGCATAAATTAATTCCTACAGGTATATTTTATATTGCAGTGTTTTTAACTAATTTAATGCATATGTTGCTCTAACATATAGTTGTTATCATCATTTCAGCCGTAGGACGTCCACTGCTGGACATAGGCCTCCCTCAAAGACTTCCAGTGACTTCTGTCGGTAGCAGCTTGTAACCACCGCGAGCCCGCTACCTTCACCAGGACGTCCGTCCATCTACTTGGTGGACGTCCCACTCTGCGTTTGCCTATTAGTGGTCTCCATGCAAGAACTTTCTGGCCATCCGTGCTACGCAACATAGAATTTATAATATAATGAGGGAAGGAAAACGACAAACAAGTTACTAAAACTTAGCCGCGAAGACCTCAGAACGATGGTGGGAATAATCACAGGTCACTGCGAATTAAATCACCATCTCTTCAAAATAGGAGCCACGGACAGCAGTTTATGTAGAGGCTGCCTCGAGGAAGAAGAGACAGTAGAACATACCTCGCTACACTGCACAGCCACAGAGGAGGCAAGAATAAGGTCGGGGTTGAGGCGTCTAATGGACGCGGAAGCCCAATCCTCACCATCAGATATGCTGCAACTACTCTTGTAAATCTCCGAAAGTCCTACTCCGGTACATCAAGGAGTTAGGATGGTTAGGGCCCAGCTAGGCATGGGGGTGATGCACAATACCACAATACACTCCAAAGCGAGACAGTCAGTGTCAGTGCAGTCCTTAGTCCCCCCAACAAAGAATTAGAATTATAGGGAGGGTTTTAGCATATGATTGCTACCTGGTTTTCCAGCCTCATGATCTGGTGCCTGTAGCTGGCGTCGCGCGACTCCAGCAGGCGCTCGGCCTGCAGCGCCGCCTGGCGGTAGCGCTCCGCCTCGCTGCCGCCGCCGCCGTTCGACAGCTCCGACAGGAAGCGAGATCGAGCTACCGAGAGCTCTGACTCCTGCAAATATTAAATAAATAAGACGACACCAGTTATAAAATAAATAAAAATAAAAAAGCCTTTTATTTCCAGTAGTAGTATGTAGTTTAACATTGTTGTAATATACACCTATAAAGTGTTTTATCTTAGATATAAAAAAAAATCTACTGGAACCCCCCTCAGGTAAAGGCCTCCTCCAAGGTTTTCCATTTGTCACGGTCGTTAGCTATTTGTTGCCACCGACACCAGTTACCACAACCTTAATTTCGCTCTAGGCGAATCTAGGTTCATCTCTAGTTCTGAAAACAATATATACTTAGGCAAATTTGAAGGGATGTTCCTTATATTTTCTTTTTATTCCTATCTCACATCACAGTTTTGGAACGAAGTTCCTTACGGCAGGCTTGGAGGAGATAGGGATTTAGCTGCGCGACCGAACTGAAAAAATGTGATAGTAAAACCGTAAGAAAAAGTCCGTGGAAATAAAACCGTTAAATGAGACGTGCGCAGGCGCGACAGTCGAAGTGTGTAGAAGCAAGCGAGTAGTGTATAATAGATACCTTTTTTTTGTAATTATTTCTATGGTAATTTTATGTTGTCAAACAAAAATAAAGAGACATATTTTGTTATTTTAATTGATAATTTGAATTACTTTTTTTTTTATTTTACGTACCTACTTAATCTATTTTATTTACTAAAGTACTGAATTTCCTAAATACTTTCCTTTTTCTGTAAATAAAAACAAATCAGCAAAATTTAAGAGAAAAATCAAGAAAACCTAGGTACATAAAATTGAGCACGATTTTTTTTTAAATGTGTCGATTCTACATTAGCCGAAGGAACTTCGTTCCTACCTGGTGTCCCACGACACCACAAACTTACATTCTTGGCAGTACATATTAGGTCCTTACATATGAAATTGGCGTTTTCCGTACTGGCCACTTTAATCACAAATTTCTCCTCTTTGGTAAGGAATTCCAAATTCAAATTTGTACAGCTATAGACTCATGTATTTGTGCTTCGATGATCGTCATTCATTTGTTTTTTTTCTTCTGTTTTTTTCTGTTTGCGTCACTCATTTTACAAAATGGAAAACTTAAAATATCGCATTATTTACGAGTACGAGTTCCGCCGTGGCACTAGTGCTGCGGAAACAACTCGAAGGGTGAATGATGTGTATGGCGGTCGTGTTGCAAAAGAAAACACAGTTCGTTTTTAGTTCCAACGTTTTCGTTCTGGAAATTTCGACTTGCAGAACAAGCCCCGTGGACGGCCTGAGACTCAAGTTGATAATGAAGAGTTGAAGGCTATTGTGGAAGCGGATCCATCGCAAACCACGTCCGAGTTAGCTGCAGGCTGCGGTGTTAGTGATAAAACTGTTTTAATTCACTTGAAGCAAATTGGGAAGATTAAAAAGCTTGAAAGGTGGGTACCTCACGAATTGACTGAAGCAAACCGGCAAACGCGCGTCGACTGCTGCGTTACATTACTAAACCGGCACAATAATGAAGGTATTTTAAACCGAATCATTACCTGTGATGAAAAATGGGTTCTTTACGATAATCGGAAGCGCTCAGCGCAATGGTTGGATCCTGGCCAGCCAGCCAAATCCTGCCCCAAGCGAAAATTAACCCCAAAAAAGTTACTTGTAAGCGTTTGGTGGACTAGTGCCGGTATTGTTCATTACAGTTTTCTCAAATCTGGCCAGACTATTACGGCTGATGTCTATTGTCAGCAATTGCAAACCATGATGGAAAAGCTAGCGGCTAAACAACCTAGGCTGGTCAATCGCTCCACGCCACTGCTGCTTCACGACAACGCTAGACCACACACTGCGCAACAGACGGCTACTAAATTAGAAGAGCTTCAATTGGAAAGTCTAAGACATCCTCCGTACTCCCCGGACCTTGCTCCAACAGATTACCATTTTTTTCGAAATTTGGATAACTTCTTGCAAGGGAAAAAATTCAACTCCGATGGGGCAGTCCAAATCGCCTTCAAAGATTTTATTGATTCCCGTCCGACTGGTTTTTTTAGTAAAGGGATCAATGAACTACCTATAAGATGGCAAAAGTGCATAGAAAATAATGGTTCATACTTTGATTAATTAAATATATTATATTAAAAAATATTCGACTTTTTGTTCCTCCCATACAAAACGCCAATTTCATATGTAAGGACCTAATATTTACATCCAGACTAGTTATAAACAGAAAGATACCACTGCTATGGTAGTTACCTTATCAGCCAGCTCCTTCTCCAGTCTCCGTATCTTCATCTTGAGCTCGCGGTTCTCGATCTCCAGGAAACTGAGGTCGGTGATGAAGCCTTTGTCCTTGCACGGTATTGAGTCTTTGTAGCGGGACGAGTCTTTTGAGTCCGGGCCTGGATACAAACACAAATCTATTATTTATTTATTTTTTATTTGTTTATGTTAGATATGCCTTCATTTGACCACAATCATACCTGATGTAAAGTGACGATGTGGTCTAAGATGGGACATGAAGACCTAGAAGGTAGATGGCTTCTCCGGGCCACATTACGAAACACGAAAAAATCGCTTCACGCACTGCACTTAATTTTTTTTAATAGGAAGAATAAGATGGACCATGTTTTTGTCATATTGGTGTGACATAGGTTCGAATCCAGTGTGCAAAATTTCGCTGAACCTAACTGATAGGCCGGAACCCGTACATAAGATAGAAAGACGCTAATCTATAAATATCTAATATATAAAATTTCCATGTCACAATGTTAGTTACCGTACTCCTCCGAAACAGCTTTACCGATTTTTACCAAATTTTAAATGCATATTCATTGTAGGTCTGAGAATCGGCTACTATCTTTTTTATTTCATTTGCAAAACAACATTTGCTGGGGTCATCTAGTCTTTATATATATAATTCTTCTGTGAGTGTGTATGTCACTGAACTTCTCTCAAACGACTGGACCGATTTTGATGAAAATTTTTTGTGTGTGTTCAAGGGGATCCGGGAATGTTTTAGATTAAAAAATTTAAAAAAAAAAAAAAACCGTGCGAAGCCGGGGCGGGCCACTAGTAATTTATAAAAAAGAAACGACTATTTTACCACTCACTAATTAATCACGAATCTCAGAAACTATAAGACTTACAAACGTTGAAATTTGGCGTGTAGGTTCTTTATAGAGTGTAGACGTCGGAATAAATATTTATTTATATTTAGAGGGTAAGAAGTGGTTTGAAAGTTGCCCTTTTTGTCCCAGGGCCCTTGGCCAATTATCTACTGACGCAACTGACGAGGACGCTTAAAATATACAAAGTGCATTCCAAAGTAAACCTAAAACTACTCAAAGTCAAAGTCAAAACGTTTATTTCATTAGAAGCACATAGCCTACATGGGCAGGTCAACTATCTTAATAAACATGGCCGTACCTGAATCTAAGTCCGAGTAGTAAACATTCTTCTCCGTCCGATCATGGCTCTTCGAGCGCAGAACTGACGGCCGCATGCGTCTATCCGCTTCCAGTTTACGTATCTGTACAAAAACAACAAGTTTACGTATCTGAACAAAAACAACAAGTTTACGTATCTGGACAATTACAGTTATCTGGATGGAAATATGCACGACAAACAATTAACGCCACAGCGTTGCCCGTTTTCTATGGATTTTTCGTGTAAACAGTGAAAAAATATAAAATTCTGACCAATAGTTCGTGCACTTAGTGTTTAAAGTAAAAAAAAAAACAAAAACCGCTGCAGCTTCAGTACAACCGCGATCACGGCGCATGTAACTGTACCGAAATTTCGGGAAACTCGAAAGAAAATCAATCATGGTAAATATCCCGCTATAAATGTAAATATTATTTTTTACTAAAACACCTCTTTATTAAAAGAGCAAATCTTATTTATTTTACTTAGTCAATAGCAAATACTACTGTCTACGACTCAGTATAAATGCATCTGATTCGGACCCGTTCGGAGCTCTGTGTCAGAGCGCCGGCGCCGGTTTTCGACCGGGGCAATAAAAGACAATACTCTACGCTTGAAGACATATATGTTACTGACTCGATTTCAGATTTATTTATCTCGCCTTATTATAACAAAATCATTTTATACATTCTTTCTTAGTTAAATTATCCATAAACAAATTACAAAAAATACGATGTCAATTAATTAAATACATTTTCCAAATAAATGAGTTCAACGTAAATATGTAAATAGATTAAATCACGAAATTAATTATCAATAGACACGTATGAAAAAGTAAATTAATTATTTATCAGACTTAAACAATAAAATATTGAATTTATTGACTTAGACTAAAATAATCACTTTAATATCATTATTAATTCAGGATTACACTTAAGGGGTTAATTTTGGAGGTGATCATCTTGCAAAAATGAGTATTCTATCAGGTTAAAATTCATGAATTCGTTTAGGCTATAAAAGGGATTAACTGTACAGAAATATTTGATTTTTTGTTTAAACTCAGATAGAGATTCTAGGTTTATTAAAGCCAGAGGCAGTTTGTTAGATATTAGTATATTCGAACCTCTTTGGTGGCTGAGTCGCTGCAACTGTTGTCGTTAATTGCCGTCATACGTAGTTTGCATCATGCTGAGCCAGGACCATTTATTACACATATTCATATTCATTTATTCGTTGATTCATGTGGTTACAAATGTTGTTAAGTTTTATATATACCCTGACATGAGCCCCGTTGGGACATTACAACTGATACAAGAGTATTCTTAGACTATAGTAGGTAAGTAACTTATTACATATTCAATATTTATCATTAAATTTAAAATTGTTTAAAAGGAAAGTTTTTTTATAATAATAATTTACATGTTGCTATCATAAGTACGTTTAAGATAGTTTTCACAAAATAAATAAATAAATAAATATTGCTGGACAATCCACACAACAACATACTCACCGTATCCTGCAACGCGTCGTTCTTCGACTTCAACTCGGAGCGCTCGCGCTGCAACGAATGCAGCTCTCGCTCTAGCTCGCTGTCGCTGTTGCCCTCGTTCATTGTCGTCATGCGCAGTTGCGACTCCAGACCGGATCTGAATTGATGAGATATTGAAGTTTACTCCTTAAGAAACGATTTGAGTTATAGGGCCCGGTACGGAAATTTTATGAGGAGTAAAATCAAGTGTAACACGAAAAGTTGAGGCGTTACGTAGCAAGAGACAAACATAAATATCTGTAGGATTGAACGTGTAAAGGAATGAGATGGAATACATTACATAGCGTATCTCATTCTCGGGGTCTCCTGTTTGCGCGATATTTCGTAGTCTCACTGTATTTTATTTATATTATTTTGTAACATACTTTATGTAATACGCTTTATTGAAGTCATATAAATAATCCGAATAATAACAGATATATGTTTGTTTCTCTTGTCATGTTAGCAGATGCGTTCATTTACCCTTTTTTTTCTATTCGATATACATATATCATAATTATAGTTCGTAAGGAGTAAACTCCAATCGTGCGTCGTAGCTGACACACACACACTTTTTTTAATATTATTTTCAAGCCACGGCGTTGCCCGTGAGCCTATAGCCTTCCTCAAAAAATTATGTTATCTAACAGTGAAATAATTATTCAAATCTGACCAGTAGTTGCTGAGATTAGCGCGTTTAAACAATCAATCACACAAACTCTTCAACTGTATCATATTATAGATCATATTGCTCCTCTGCCATACATACATATTTTAATAGCTTTATACTAAAACCCAATCTATTAATAATCTTTACTCAACGTAGTCCAGCGAAATTATACTTCTTTCTTATGCAGCCAAAGTAGGTATTCGTTTACCTGTGGCCGTTCTAGCACATATTTAGAGCTAGAGGTAGCGCGTTTGATTCCCGCCGAGAGGTTAAGTGTTTATATTTTCTGCTAGCACTTACTTCTTGGTGTTTAGTTTGTGTGATCAAAAATATATTTTTAAGTATGTACATTCAGATGACTTTTGCGTGAATGTTCTTAAACATGTTCATTGTAACTCGGTTGAGCCGTTTAGAAGTTTAGGGGCGGTGAAATTGGGGAAGAAAAACCGAATATCGGCAAATATACTCGAGTGGGGTCGCATCGCGTGATTTTTAACTTTTAAGGAAACTAAGATTTTGGATTCGTTTTTTTTTTATTATTTATGACGACCTCTGTGGCTCGGTGGGCAAAAATCCACCTAAGACGCAAGAGGTTGTGGGTTCGATTTCCGACGCGGGACCAGATTTTGTACGATCTACAATTTCTAGTTTCGGGTCTGGGTGTTTTCTATGTATGCATTTACAAAAAAAAATGTATCTACGTAGTATATCAGCCACCTAACACCTATAGTACAAGCTCTGCTTTGTTTGGGGTTAGGTGATGCTGTGTGAGTAGTCCTGAAATATTTATTTTATTGGCGATGCAAATATTCTAACTAGCGCCTCTAGTGTCAAATTGTGAAGCTGTCTAAGAACGACACTTTGACAGTTTTCGTTACAATTAACGTCAGGGCAAAACATAAATAATAAATACAAATCAGATGTAAACAAAGAAAGTGTCGTTCTTAGACAGTTTCTAAATTTCGCCGCTAGAGGCGTGCGGATAATCTTTGCATCGCCAGTATTGCTAGAGGCGCTATCGGCTCACCTCTGCACTTCCACGTTGTCCAGCTGCGCGGTGAGGCGGTGCACCTGGTCCTCGAGCGACGCGTTCCCTCGCTTCATCTCACTCAGAGTAGCTTTAGCACTCTCCAACTTCTCTGTGAGGACCCGGCGCTCGTTCTCGCAGCTCGCTGTAACGATAAAACACGTTTGTATATATTGCAGTATTCATCTAGATCGTTACCGATCAAACACACTTTATCTGTGAGATCTGGTTATTTTTATAGGAGGCTAAAAAAATATCTATTACTCTTTCAAATAACCACAAGTTTCCTAGAAATACCATTTTTTTACTATTTGGCAATAGAACTAGCTATCTTTTTATTTAGGGAAAACTATGTCATTTTAAATGTTACTGGGCGTCAGTAAGAAGCGAATATGGATCCAATACGGGTTGGAGAATGTGCTCAGAGTCTCGTCTTGGTCTCGAGTATAGCTACCGAGGTTAGCTTGGGTTTCCGGAAAGGCGAAAAAACCCCTTCTCATAAACAATAATCACAGACACATCTTCATCACGTTGAGCTCTCGTCGCTGCACCTTGCCGAGTTTAGCTCTGAACTAGCTTTCAGGGCGGCCTTGTGGAGAGTTTTTCGACCGAGCCTCAGAGAGTCACAGCGGTCTCGTGAAAGTCGTGTGTGTTCCCATTTAGCCAACAAGGCTTTTTTTGGCTACTAAACTTACAGATACATATACTCACTGAAATATTTCCGCAGCTGCCGCAGCTTGTCGAGGGCGCCGTGCTCGTTGTTCTTCATCTCGTTGAGGTTGCGCTGCACCTTGCCGAGTTAAGCTCAGAGCTCACTTTTAGCGCCGGTGACCTTATGGAGTTGTTCGACGGTGCCTCAGAGTCTCAGCGGTTTTCCATCTCCACGATTATCGCTTTTGGCTACTAAACTTACAGATACATATACTCACTGAAATATTTCCGCAGCTGCCGCAGCTTGTCGAGGGCGCCGTGCTCGTTGTTCTTGGCCTCGTTGAGCTCGCGCTGCACCTAGCCGAGTTAAGCTCAGAGCTCGCTTTTAGCGCCGGTGACCTCATGGAGAGTTGTTCGACGGTGCCTCAGAGTCTCAGCGGTCTTCCATCTGCACGACCAACGCTTTAGGCTACTAAACTTACAGACACACTTCTGCAGCTGCCGCAGCTTGTCGAGGGCGCTGTGCTCGTTGTTCTTGGCCTCGTTGAGCTGGCGCTGCAGCTTGCCGAGCTCGGCGCGCAGCTCGCTCTCGGCGCCGGCGGCCTTCTGCAGCGCCGTGGAGAGCTGCTCCACGGTGCCCTTCAGCGACGTGCAGCGGTCCTCCAGCTGCGCGACCGTGCGCGAGTAGCCTTCGCAGCGCTCTTGCAGTTTCTGAGATACGTTATTCGAATAATAAGTTATTTTGACTGCGACAAAAGTGTGCAAACTATAGGTGGTCTCTAACCCCTGACCAAAAAAGATGGGTGTTATTAGTTATGACGTGTCTGTCTGTCTGGGACATCATAGCTCCCGAACGGATGGAGCGATTTTAATTTAGTTAATCACTCTCACCCCCATAACTTTCAAACGGCACAGCCGAGTTTCATAAAACATGTCTAACAGTCGCGCCAAACTCACCTTTCATACAAAAAAAAACTAAATTGAAATAGCTCCATCCGTTCGGGAGCTATGATGTCCCAGACAGACAGACACACAGACAGACACGTTAAAACTTATAACACCTCTCTTTTTTGGTCGGGAGTTAATAAAAGCACATCGCGAGTACATTACAAAATATTATAGTGTTTTACTTTTAAGGAAATTAAAGCAGTGGAATCGGGGGTTTTTCTTAAATATTAATTTTGACATTACCTTGAGTGCCTGGTCTCTGTCCCTGGCCCCGACGGCCGCGCGTTGCACGTCTCCCTCTAATTGCGCGCGGCGGACGTCTAACCGACTGGCCCGACCTGTAGAATACGAACGGTATGATTGGTGAGAAGATTATCAGAACATTTATGTACCAAAAAATAAGATTATACAAGCTTAAGCCTAAGCAGTGAGCTATATTTGAATTTTTAAAGTAATGTTGGACAATCCACTCAACACTATTTAGATTTATAACGGGATATTTACCATGATTAATTGTCTTATAAATCTCCGTTATAAATCTAAATAGTATTGATAACCATGATAGTTGTGCTTGCCTATTAAAGGCACATATTCCATAGTAAATAAGTATTAAAAAATGTCTACAATTTTTTTTTGTTATATGTGCTGTTGGCGGTGCCATAATAATAAATAAATAAATAGTTTCAAAATTTAAATCGACTCAACATTTGATCCCTTTTAAGTACTCTATCTATTATTTGATTCGTAGCTTAATTTCAATATAAGTCGAATACTATCCAGCAAGTGCATTGAAGTGGTTATATTGTAACTAACTGATGATTATTATAATGTAAGTGTTGGCGCCAACACGCTTCACAAATCACATAAGTTCTCTTCTGCAAGGACCAATCGCAGCGCTCCACATCGTCACGTAGTTATAAGTAAATGACACCATTGGTCATAATTGTTCCCCCACCCTTATATCCTCGAACATTGTAATCAATCATACTTCACATTCGCTATATTGCACAATAAAATCAAGACGTTCGTTGCATCAAAAATATCTTTCATTTTAAATCATCCAGATAGGAAATGTTTAGGACCTAGTCGTAGGTAGCCACCTTTTCAGATCAAAAAGGCTTAGTACAATCCCGCTATCGTACAGTAAGCTTGCACGAATGGAATAAGATAAGGTCTCATGAATGTACTTAGCTATATACGACTTTTTACTCAATAAAACTTTTATTATGTATTATTTCACTATACTTAACTATATAGAATGAATGTAAAGTACCTTCGGCGGCCGCCAACGCTTCACGCAACTGCGCTACTTCTTGGACCCTCTCAACCAACTGTATGCGCAGGTTTTCTCCTTTGTTCTATAAAATATATATTTATTATTAATAATATTTAGGGTAGAACAGGAACAGTTTAATCTCTTTCAGTCTTGCTTGTGTATATTTATGAAGACCTTATTGAATCATAATCATCACCCTATTTACGTTCCCACTGCTGGGACACAGGGACTTCTCCCTTGACGAGAGAGATTAGGCTTTCATTCAGCACGCTGGCCATGTGCGGGTTGGTGAATGTCACATGTCCTTCAAACTCTATAAAGTTCTCAGAACATGCCGGTTTCCTCACGATGTTTGCCTTCACCGCTAAAGCACGTGTTTAAAGCGCACATAAATTTCTCAAGAAGAAAAATCTAGAGGTGCGTGGCGGGGTTTGAACCCACGACTTTCGGAATGAAAGTCGAGTGTCCTCCCACTTAGCCAACACGGCTTCATTGAATGGTGATTTCAGAGATAGTAGAAATAACTGATCAGATGGTAGAAATAACTGTTAATAGTAACCAATAGTAATAATTGATGCAATAAGCACAACATAATTTTAATTAGTTTTTTTTGTATGGATAAAATGATTCATGAAAAGGGAATATAATATGTTTAATTTTGCAGCCATGCAACTTCAGCGGTAATAAATTATTGTTTAAAATCACCTCGTTCTGCAGTTTTTCTTCCGAGATAGAACTTAGTGCGGCCTCCAGGCTGGTGATCCTGTCCCGAAGGTTACTGATCTCTACTGTCTTCGCCTGCACCGATTCATTCTGTAAAAATAACACAGTGTAAATAACTTGTTTACGTTTTCTTACTATCCTTCTTTTGCAAATATTTAGTAAGCATGGATTTTGTCTCTTTCTTATGTACACAAATGTCAATGTGAGTAACAATGAAAAACTAATGATAACGGAATTTTATCTGATATAGGTTTAGTTAACTATTTCTTAAATTAAGTAAATGAATAAAGATTTTTGTATTTTGTATTTGTATTTCGCATTAGGGGGTTTAAAGTATTTTAATCTATTCAAAATTATGGTACCAACTTTATACGCAAGAGCTGAAAAAAGGCAGTTCTTGGATTGCTATTTCATCTGACTTGAAAAAAAACAACACGTTTCATTTTTGTTACCTTAAAACTTTTGTGTCCGTGTACGGATTTAGATGATCATTATAAATTAAACTGCTTCCAAATTGGTTAAGTTAAATAAGACATATTTTTTACACTTGTAGTCGGTTGAATTTTGATTCAACTTATGGTTTTCGGATACTTATAGCTTTATTTGACAACAATCTCACATGTTGATAAAAGTGAAGTAACATTAATTAGTGTCAGATCACTGGACATTGACATACTACTGTCTATGTACATTATATACAGTCTATATACAGTAGATTGAGTTAGTAACCAGACGCAAAATGGAGTTCAACTGAGCAACATCTTTTTACTTTGTAATTTTATTTAACTTGACACTGGCAATCAGAAGCTTAAAGCGCAGAGTCCAATTATAAGAGAGTGAATTGAGTAAGTAACAGCAGCAGCATTTACCAGTAGATTGAGCTGCGCGTCCTTCTGTCCTATGTTGGATTGTAGCTTGGCTCGCTCGTCCTGCAAGTTGCGAAGGTTCGCGGTGACAGCTTGCAGCTTGTTGTCCCCCTTGCCCTGCAGCTCGGTGGCTTCTTTGAGCTGCTTTTTAAGCATGTGCACTTGGGATTTGCAGTCGTCCTGGAATTAAAATAAGTTGGTGCCAACTGCTAACATTGTTATAGGGTAAGGTCGTCGATTATACGGTAAATGTTCTGAACATGGGACATTACGCGAATCTCACTGCAGATAGCGCCACTCATCATCTTCCTGACCTTATCCCACATTACGTGGGGTCGGCACAACATGTTTTCTGCTTCCATTTCCCTCCATCAGCCTCCATCCCTCCATCTCAACACTCAGATCTTTCTTACACGTGTCATCTTTCACACAGTCCATCCATCTTTTCTTCGCATCCATTTTTTTTTTGCAGATAGCGCCACTAGCACATACAATTTCTTGTACATTACTATTTATGGCGTTACTGGCTATTACGCTGTCAACAGCCGTAATATCTCCTATTAATCTTTGTTTGACAATCTCACCTGATGATAAGTGTCGATGTGGACGAGGATGGATCACAAAAGTCTCGGTACCGATTCATTCTTGTTTTGACCAGAAGTGGGCCAAGGATATATTTGCTAGTGTAACATGCCCCAGTATGCAACACTAGCAAAATTTATCCTAAGTGAAATTTAAACTTGAAAATTGTTACCTTTTCTCGTTCAATCTGGCAGACATCGTGCATTAGATTCCTCATGCCCTTCTTGATAAGCTCTGGGTCGACGTCGATGATTTCGTTGCGGTCTTCTGAGTGGTCACGTCCTATGACAAAGTTTCCAGTTAGTCCAGGAGATAGTCAAAACAGATCAAAGTCAAAAATCTGATGCTTACTCCAGACTATCCCCTTCGCGAGTGGAACACTTTCTCGATTTATTTATTTCTCGGCGATTGTTAATCACGGCTCGACAACCGTCGATAACCGTTTCGGCTATAACGATAGCGTTATAAGCGAAGAGAGACGAGGGGACGCGAACGTATAGTTCTCACTCAAGCATTGACTGTGACAAGACTGAGCAAACTATAGGTGTTCTCTTTTTAACCCCCGACCAAAAAAGAGGGGTATTAATAGTTTGACGTGTCTGTCTGTCTGGGACATCATAGCTCCCGAATGCATGGAGCGATTTAAATTTAGGTTTTTTTGTACGAAAGGTAAGTCTTTTAGACATGCTTCATGAAAATCTGTTGTGCCGTTTAAAGTAATGGGGGTGAGAGTTGGGAAGGAAAACCGAAAATTGTAAATATACTCGAGTGGGGTATCACATTAGAAAATATTATGGTGTTTTACTTTTGAGGAAATTAAGGCATTGGAATCGGAGGTTGTCATAAATTTTAAATTTAGATTTATGTAGCCTGCTGCTGAGTTTGGATGAAGCAGGCAGCACGATAGCATCGTGGAGTCTCTCTATTTCTCTTCAGCCGTAGAACGTCCGAAACTCGACAAAGACTTGGGCATATTTCTCAAAAACCTAGTAAACAAAATTTCACCTAGGTCTCCCTTAAAAATACATACACTTTAATTCTTATTTCATGTTTGGGGGTCCATAACTTGGTTTCGAGCAAAGTGCAATTTACAACTTTTAATAAAAAAGGTCCTACCAACCACTAAGATTATATATAAAAATTAAATTGAGATCTGGACATAAAAAAAGTTTGAAGTGTATAGGTACAAAGACGGACGTATAGTTAAGAAAAAAAAATACAATTAAGCACCTTTGGGCTAGTTAGTTAGCAGACCACTTCACGTACACCCCATTCTCGCATGTTCAACGTTCTTCCGAACACTCTGTATAACTGACCTCTGTGCGGGCTGTATCTCCTGGAGGGACTGGCGACGCGGCGCCGTGCGGCGGCGTGCACGCTGCCGTCCGACTGCACGCCGCAGACTCGACGCAGCGCGTGCGCGATGGAGGACAACTTGGCCTCTGTCTCGCGCTTGAGGCCTTCGCATTGCGTGAGCGCGGCCTCTAGCGCTCGGCAGCGGCCTTCGCTTCCGCCGAGACGAGCCTGCGATTGTTATGAAGTTTTGAAAAAGTTAAACAATAATGTTGAGTTGATAAAAAGATAAATAAACATTGCTCAGAAATTCAAAAGCTCAACCGCTCAAATGTTACGGAAACAAGACTACTATACTTGGGTACAGAAATTGGTGCATAATACAAATATTGATATTATAAAGCTGACTTATTACTTTATTATAATGCGCTTATCTTAAAATCTACTGAGGCGATTTTAAATGATAACACCCTATGTTCAAGCTCTACTTAGTTTGGCGCGAATAAGATCACTCATGAAATACTTATATATAAGTATTAAATACCTTGAGTTCTTGTATTTGCTGAGTTGCATCCGCGAGGCACACTTCCAAGTTGTGTTTGAGTTCTTCCAGTCGTCGTTCCTTCGACCGGCAGTCTTCCAAGCGAAGAACCAATTCCTGTTCAAAAACATTTGAGAATAATTTATATCGTCGTCTGAATATACATGGTATGTATCTTAGACTAACTTACAAACTAGACTTATTTATTTATAACTAACAAAATAGAGTAAAGACACAGAAAGCAAAGAACAAAGTAAAATAAAATAATTACAACAAATTTAAACTTAAAAAATAGCGTATTGTCTTATGAATATAATTATAACTATCTTTAAAAATATCCACATGCTGGTGTTCTCGTACAAATGCATTTAAAAATAATAGTGCGCGTTATGTTGGCGCGTTGTTGACATGGCGCGTGATATACGCGACTACACTCTTTAAATGAAACGGTTGACACCCACGACCCTAAGCATGATTAGCTTTTTTTTTATGATCGATAAGCTTTCATTTGACCACAATCGCACCTGATGTAAAGTGATGATGTGGTCTAAGATGGAGCATGAAGACCTAGAATGTAGATGGCTTCTCCGGACCACATTACGAAACACGAAAAAATCGCTTCACGCGCTGGCCCAGCCCGGAGGGTGGTGACAAGCCGCGGCCGAAGCCTACCACCAGAGACTGTTCTTAGCACCACCCGGAGGTCACGTGTAAGGATTCAGAGGGTTACCACTTACGGACGTGAACAGAAAAAAGCTGGTCTCCACCAGACGATCTACAGCGCCGGAGGTTTTGGAACGCGGGAGCGCGCTATCCAAAACGCGTTGCGATCAAGTAGAATCTTTATGAGAGTAAAAAAATATATTATTTATACCGATTGTGTTTTAAGACACGTCGCTTGGCGTCACGTTTCATGCTAAATGGATAATCCTGAATCGCTTGGAGCTTATCTTTAGGATCGCAAGTTGCCAAAACTGGATCAGTCTAACATGATCCACAAACCACGCTCCGTGATTCTGGATCGCGGATCGCGGGATCGCCGGTCCAAAACGGATTGTCTGGTGTAGACCCGGCGAATGACTGCCGAGAATTTACGCGCATCAACAGTGGACACCGATACCCAACTTGATAAGTGTTTTAAAACTACTCTGCATTCGAGCGCTGCAACGACCACATTCGGGCGCGTTCCGATATAGTATTAATTTTGCGCGGCCGGAACGTTCCACCGATGTTCTTTTTCTTGAAGTCGATAGTCGATATTTACGTTTATTTTTAGTTGATGAAATTAACTCTCTGGCTAGTTTTCACGTGTTTTATTGTTCTTTGTTTAAATTGTATGTGGCTGTTACTCGAAAGGCTTTCAACGGAAGATCAGCGTTATTTTGTCACGTGCAAAAGAACACATGCTGAGTTGAGGGCCTTTTTGGGACACTTGCTGTGTGTTTGTATGTTATTTTTTTGGAGTTTACTCCTTAAGAAACGATTTGAGTTATAAGGCCCGGTACGGAAATTTTATGAGGAGTAAAATCAAGTGTAACACGAGTGTTGAGGCGTTACGTAGAAAGAGACAAACATATATATCTGTAGGATTGAACATGTAAAAGAATGAGATGGAATACATTACACAGCGTATCTCATTCTCGGGGTCTCCTCTTTGCGCGATACTTCGTAGTCTCACTGTATTTTATTTATATTATTTTGTAACATACTTTATTTATGTAATACGCTTTATAGAAGTAATATAAATAATCCGAATAATTACAGATATATGTTTGTTTTTCTTATCATTTTAGCAGATGCGTTCATTTACCCTTTTCTATTCGATATATATCATAATTATTGTTTGTAAGGAGTAAACTCCAATCGTGCGTCGTAGCTGACACACACACACTTTTTTTTACTATGTTTATCGGTCCTAAATAAAATGTGTTTTCTTTCTTTTCTTTCTTTCTTTATATTCGTTACCTGGTCCCTGGCGCGGCAGTCGTCCTCCAGCTCCGCCGCGTGCTGCCTGCAGGCGGTCAGGTCGGCCCGCGCGGCGCCCAGCAGCGCCTCCAGCTCGGCGCCGTGTCTCCGAGCAGCTGCGGCCTCGCCAGCCGCCCGTTCTCGTTACCTGGTCCCTGGCGCGGCAGGCGTCCTCCAGCTCCGCCGCGTGCTGCCTGCAGGCGGTGAGGTCGGCCCGCGCGGCGCCCAGCAGCGCCTCCAGCTCGGCGCCGTGTCTCCGAGCAGCTGCGGCCTCGCCAGCCGCCCGTTCTCGTTACCTGGTCCCTGGCGCGGCAGGCGTCCTCCAGCTCCGCCGCGTGCTGCCTGCAGGCGGTGAGGTCGGCCCGCGCGGCGCCCAGCAGCGCCTCCAGCTCGGCGCCGTGTCTCCGAGCAGCTGCGGCCTCGCCAGCCGCCCGTTCTCGTTACCTGGTCCCTGGCGCGGCAGGCGTCCTCCAGCTCCGCCGCGTGCTGCCTGCAGGCGGTGAGGTCGGCCCGCGCGGCGCCCAGCAGTGCCTCCAGCTCGGCGCCGTGTCTCCGAGCAGCTGCGGCCTCGCCAGCCGCCCGTTCTCGTTACCTGGTCCCTGGCGCGGCAGACGTCCTCCAGCTCCGCCGCGTGCTGCCTGCAGGCGGTGAGGTCGGCCCGCGCGGCGCCCAGCAGCGCCTCCAGCTCGGCGCCGTGTCTCCGAGCAGCTGCGGCCTCGCCAGCCGCCCGTTCTCGTTACCTGGTCCCTGGCGCGGCAGGCGTCCTCCAGCTCCGCCGCGTGCTGCCTGCAGGCGGTGAGGTCGGCCCGCGCGGCGCCCAGCAGCGCCTCCAGCTCGGCGCCGTGTCTCCGAGCAGCTGCGGCCTCGCCAGCCGCCCGTTCTCGTTACCTGGTCCCTGGCGCGGCAGGCGTCCTCCAGCTCCGCCGCGTGCTGCCTGCAGGCGGTGAGGTCGGCCCGCGCGGCGCCCAGCAGCGCCTCCAGCTCGGCGCCGTGTCTCCGAGCAGCTGCGGCCTCGCCAGCCGCCCGTTCTCGTTACCTGGTCCCTGGCGCGGCAGGCGTCCTCCAGCTTCGCCGCGTGCTGCCTGCAGGCGGTGAGGTCGGCCCGCGCGGCGCCCAGCAGCGCCTCCAGCTCGGCGCCGTGTCTCCGAGCAGCTGCGGCCTCGCCAGCCGCCCGTTCTCGTTACCTGGTCCCTGGCGCGGCAGGCGTCCTCCAGCTCCGCCGCGTGCTGCCTGCAGGCGGTGAGGTCGGCCCGCGCGGCGCCCAGCAGCGCCTCCAGCTCGGCGCCGTGTCTCCGAGCAGCTGCGGCCTCGCCAGCCGCCCGTTCTCGTTACCTGGTCCCTGGCGCGGCAGGCGTCCTCCAGCTCCGCCGCGTGCTGCCTGCAGGCGGTGAGGTCGGCCCGCGCGGCGCCCAGCAGCGCCTCCAGCTCGGCGCCGTGTCTCCGAGCAGCTGCGGCCTCGCCAGCCGCCCGTTCTCGTTACCTGGTCCCTGGCGCGGCAGGCGTCCTCCAGCTCCGCCGCGTGCTGCCTGCAGGCGGTGAGGTCGGCCCGCGCGGCGCCCAGCAGCGCCTCCAGCTCGGCGCCGTGTCTCCGAGCAGCTGCGGCCTCGCCAGCCGCCCGTTCTCGTTACCTGGTCCCTGGCGCGGCAGGCGTCCTCCAGCTCCGCCGCGTGCTGCCTGCAGGCGGTGAGGTCGGCCCGCGCGGCGCCCAGCAGCGCCTCCAGCTCGGCGCCGTGTCTCCGAGCAGCTGCGGCCTCGCCAGCCGCCCGTTCTCGTTACCTGGTCCCTGGCGCGGCAGGCGTCCTCCAGCTCCGCCGCGTGCTGCCTGCAGGCGGTGAGGTCGGCCCGCGCGGCGCCCAGCAGCGCCTCCAGCTCGGCGCCGTGTCTCCGAGCAGCTGCGGCCTCGCCAGCCGCCCGTTCTCGTTACCTGGTCCCTGGCGCGGCAGGCGTCCTCCAGCTCCGCCGCGTGCTGCCTGCAGGCGGTGAGGTCGGCCCGCGCGGCGCCCAGCAGCGCCTCCAGCTCGGCGCCGTGTCTCCGAGCAGCTGCGGCCTCGCCAGCCGCCCGTTCTCGTTACCTGGTCCCTGGCGCGGCAGGCGTCCTCCAGCTCCGCCGCGTGCTGCCTGCAGGCGGTGAGGTCGGCCCGCGCGGCGCCCAGCAGCGCCTCCAGCTCGGCGCCGTGTCTCCGAGCAGCTGCGGCCTCGCCAGCCGCCCGTTCTCGTTACCTGGTCCCTGGCGCGGCAGGCGTCCTCCAGCTCCGCCGCGTGCTGCCTGCAGGCGGTGAGGTCGGCCCGCGCGGCGCCCAGCAGCGCCTCCAGCTCGGCGCCGTGTCTCCGAGCAGCTGCGGCCTCGCCAGCCGCCCGTTCTCGTTCCTCGCTCTCGTTCTGCAGTCTATAAATAAATAAATTAATATTTCCGGACTACTCACACAGCATCACCTAACCCCAAACTAAGCAGAGCTTGTACTATGGCCTGATATATGTGACTGATATATTTTTTTTGTGAATACATACATATTATGATACTTAGAAAATACCCAGACCCGAAACCAGAAATTGTAGATCGTACAAATCTGGTCCCCCGGCGGGACGGCATCGCCCACCGAGCCACAGAGGTCGTCACAGCCTATAATAATGAAAATTGCGTTATTTTATTTGGGAGCATCGGCACGAGGTATGATGCTTTCGTCTCTGTTTGCAAGTATCCTAATTTTGTAAAACAATCCGGTCTACGTCGAGAGCATTCGCCTGGGGAGCGTGGTGTACCGTAATGTGTGAAATTTCAAGCGTTAGAATTTTGGCTACAACTTACATTCTAAGAATCTCTCTTTTGAAGCTAATTAGCAGCAGATAACAATATTGTAATAATAATAACGAACTGGGCTTAAAAAAAAAATAAGGCAATGTTCTTATTCTTATACATTCTGAAGGTCGTGGGTTCAAGCCCCGCCACGCACCTCTGGGTGCTTCTGTTTGAAAAATGTATTTGCGCTTTAAAACACGTGCTTCAACGGTGAATGCAAACATTGTGAGGAAATTGCCATGTTCTGAGAACTTTAGAGTTTGTAGGACATGTGATATTCACCTCAACTCACACTTGGCCAGTGGCGTGGTGAATTAAATCTTCATATCTATATATATTGCCAAGAGAGAAGTTCATGTGTCCCAGCAGTGGGAACGTTAATAGGGTGATGATAACAGGGTTTGAAGTATATTTGGTAAGTGTGCAACTTTTGAAGTGAAACTTCTTTAGAATCGTTGTGATTTCAAACTGGATGCAACGGAAAAAACGACAGGTAAGCCAATCTTAAACGCTAACAAGGTTAAGCAACTTTGCGCGACGCCAGTACTTGGATGGGTGACCGCCCGAACAAAATCTTTTTGCACAGATTTATTTTTATTCATCTCATTCTTTTGTCGATTTACTGAAGTTTCACCTTCTATCGTGTGTGAATCGCACACACACCTTTTTTTTTATTTCAGTATTTATTGTGCACCATGAAATCGCGACGAAGTTGACTTCTTAACCCTTAAGAAGCAACTTGCAACTCTAGGTAATTGCTGAAAATCAGTGGTTGGACCCTGTGCAACATTAATCACTGAGCAATTACCTTTTTGCCGCACTGCAACACACATGTAAGGACCTAGATTGTTTTTAGCTTTAACCTTAAGTTAGTTACTTGTAAGTTAATGTTAAGTTTGAGTGTTATTGTTTAATAGTGTAGTGTATAATAAGTAAATGTGTATGATTATATTAAAAAATATATTAAATATCATCTTACTGACAAAGCCTACTATTGTACCAAAGACTACCTTAATGATAACGATCCATGGATCTGTGACCCTGGCAATACTAAAATTATTAATAGACAAAGCTCTGTGTAGCTGCAACAATCTTTACTATTTATAATATATTTTTTATTTACATTTTAAATACTTATTTATTAATATTATTGTAAATCGAATGAATCAATTTTATACAATATGACAAGGCCACTATACAGCTCGTAACTAGATGTTTGTGTTATATAGTTTTTGTATTACTGTAATTTTTGACGAAACTTAGTGTATTGTAATGTACCTATGATTTGAATAAATGAATTGAATTGAATGTATGTGTGTTGAAGTCGCAAATTAATGACTTTTACTTTACTTTTACTTTAAGAATCCCATGCCATGGTTGGGAAGAGCTGGCACAGAGACCGGAAAGGCGCCGCTCTGTTCATAAGGCTATTTAACTTTTTGAAGAGCATCGGTTAGAAAATCTTGATGCCAAACGCCTTTTTATGAAAACACAACCGAAGCCTTCCTATACCTATACATATGATGCCAGTGGTCAGTCGTATTGCGCGCCCTGCAACAGGACCTTTAAGACCAAATTCGGCCTCGCAAGCCACATTAGGGTCGCCAAACATGATAGTGGGGTTCGCCATCGTCGGATACGACGCGGAGGACGATATATATATGTCGCATATCCAGTCAAGTCACCTGGTTGCTGAAGCTCTAACTACGCCTCGGTGTTACTGCGATAAAATAGTATAGCGCGAGTGGCGCCTCTGATGGCAATACTAGAGTTCAGTGTTGCTACATTAAAATAATTAGTTTGTTAGGATATCGAAATGTCAAGTGAATACTTGGGTAGAATCGATCTTGCGAAACGGCAACACTGGTATTGATCGAGTCGGTCAATCGTTCGTTCCCTTTTGAAGTTTAAGAGAGCCGTTCATTCGAAGGGGAATGGCGGCTGCTCACTTGTTGATTGACCACAAAGCCATTAGCACGTTCGCGTCTACCGCATTTCGTAATCCATTTGAATCCGCCATATTTGAAGTGTTTCTGGCGATTTTGTGATTCCGTGTGTAAGATTAAATATCAACGAATCGATCGAGCCATCCGATCCTGAATTACCCCCCGATGCGATATATACTTTAAGAAACCTTTATCTCTGTTTAAGCGTGTTTCCTCACCGGCAGCCCAGCTCCTTGATGTCGTGGTTGGCCTGGTCGAGGGCGGCGCGCTCGCGCTTGAGCTGCCCCTCCGCCTGGCGCAGCTCGCGCGCGACGCCCTCGCCGCCCGCCTCGCTCTCCTTCAGCGCGGCCTGCACGCGCGCGTGTTGACTCACCGGCAGCCCAGCTCCTTGATGTCGTGGTTGGCCTGGTCGAGGGCGGCGCGCTCGCGCTTGAGCTGCCCCTCCGCCTGGCGCAGCTCGCGCGCGACGCCCTCGCCGCCCGCCTCGCTCTCCTTCAGCGCGGCCTGCACGCGCGCGTGTTGACTCACCGGCAGCCCAGCTCCTTGATGTCGTGGTTGGCCTGGTCCAGGGCGGCCCGCTCTCGCTTGAGCTGCCCCTCCGCCTGGCGCAGCTCGCGCGCGACGCCCTCGCCGCCCGCCTCGCTCTCCTTCAGCGCGGCCTGCACGCGCGACAGCTCCAACTCCAGCGACGTGCGGTTCTCTTCCAATCCTGCATCAAGATACATTACATAGGCTCTCCTAGGAGAAGAAAGAACATGTATTCATTGGGAAAACTTATACGATACAAGATACAAAATAATTTATTTCCATTGTTTGGTTTTACAAAACTTAGACACGTCAAAACAAAATTACAAAAAAAAACAAAAAAAAATAATCATAGGTGCTTAAAGATAAGTAGGAAATAAATTTATGGTATCTGGTCGCTTCGCTTTTTTTACACTAGAGCAAAGAAGCTATTAGAAACTCTAGCTCATTTTTGTATTGAAACTTTACAATCACTATTTGTTAGTCTTGTTTTTGATTTTGTGTTGGAGCAGAATCCGTACCAAGCAGTTTTGTCCTCAAGGTAATCCGATATTATTACGATACGGACACTTCAGTTTATGTATAAGATTTATCTTATATATAAAATTCTCGTGTCACGATGTTCGTTCCCGTACTCCTCCGAGACGGCTTAACCGATTCTTATTAAATTTTGTGAGCATATTGAGTAGGTAGGTTTGAGAATCGGCCAACGTCTATTTTTCATTTTGCAAAACAAGTATTATATAAATACGGAAGAAAATTTCAACGAAGGTCTTATAAGCGGCGTCTGAGACATCTTAAACCAACGTACCGGCTATCTTGTGATAAGCCTCGTCCCTCGCTCGGGCCGCCTCCCGACGCTCCGCCTCGATTCGCTTAACCTGAGGAAATAAGGACATTCATTATATTAAATTTAATGGTTATTCCAGGAACAATACGAATTATAATAGATATCAGTCGACTGTTATTAATGGCAGACGTATCGGCCGATTTTAGACCCCTACTAAATTACGGCCCGTATTAATGAACCAAACTCAATTATAAAGTTGATCTTGAGTGCGCATGTCTCATGTACGTATTTGACGTTTCAAATTTGCACTGAAGCTCGAACTTGCGGTTGAGTTTGGTTTATTATTACGGGCCATAACAACACGATGCCCTAAGCCCAACGCCAAACTTTGTTGAATCTTTATAATTTTTCGAGTTCTAACTCAAATAATTATGAAGTATAGAAAAATGAAACATAGACTTAACGGTTGATTTTAGTTGGTGATTAGAACCTTAACGCCTACAACACAGAGCACATTTTTAGAACCCTACTATAACTATACACAGTAGTATTACTTTACTCAGAACTGTGTCTCCTTTTTAACCCCCGACCAAAAAAGAAGGGGTGTTATAAGTTTGACGTGTCTGTCTGTCTGTCTGTCTGTCTGTCTGTGTGTCTGTCTGTGTGTCTGTCTGTGGCACCATGGCTCCCGAACGGATGGAGCGATTTTAATTTGGTTTTTTTTGTATGAAAGGTGAGTTCATGAAAATCGTTTGTGCCGTTTAAAAGTTATGGGGGTGAGAGTGGGTAAGGAAAACCTAAAATCTGCAAATAAACTAGTGTGGGGTACCGAATGAAATCGCATCGCGTCCACATTACATAATATTACATGTTGTTTTACGTTTAAGGAAATTATGGCATTGGAATCGAGGGTTTTTCTTAAATTTTAAATTTAGATTTTTTCCACACAAATTATAGTGAATGAAATTGATTCGTAAGGTTTACCTGGTCTCTCAGTTCGCGGCAGCTGCTGTTGTACTTGTCCCGTTCAGCGACGCAGTTGGTCAGCTGTCGGCGCACGTCTGTCAGCTCCTTGCGGAGGCTGTCCGCTTCGTTCTCCACTGAAAAACAATGTATCAGTAACTAACTGAGGAAATTTAGGACATAGTGAAGGTTTCAATATAAACAAACAATAATCTTAATCTTTATATATATAATTCTTCTGTGAGTGTGTATGTCACTGAACTTCTCTCAAACGACTTTGATGATTTTTTTTGTGTGTGTTCAAGGGGATCTGGGAATGGTTTAGATTCGCAATTTTGGAAAAAAAATTGAATAAAAACCCATGCGAAGCCGGGGCGGGCCACTAGTTTTATATAAAAAACGATTCTGAAACCTTTGTTTCCTCAAAACGAGTTGGTTCGTTCTGGAGGTGGTGTAGCGTAAAATCCGAATTGATATGTCTTTGTAGCTACGAGAGATTATATCATTATCTTTGAATTAAAATTAAATTATTTAGACCTTTTCTTACAATAGCTACACTAATGAGATCAAAAACGGTGGCCTTCATTGTACATAGGTAGGTATATAGGTTTCGAACTTAAAGTATACATTATGTCAGCCCTAGGCCTCAGATACTCTTTGCATGAAGCATGCGCGAAATCACATCGATAAAGTCACGATTCTGTCAAAGGAGGTCCTAACACAAAATGCAAATGTAAAAAAAACTGTAAAATACAATAACTATACAACAATGAAACATAACCAATTTTTTGACTGCTTCAGTGGCGCAGTGGGCGAGGGTCCGCTTGCGGCGCAAGAGGTAGCAGATCCGATTCCAGCCGAGGGTGAAAATGTTTGTATGTTCTGCAAGAACTTTCTCCTTGGTCTGGGTGTTTAATATGTATAATAAAAATATCTATATATGTATGACTATTATATTAAGTATATTAGATATCTAGGACCCGTAACACAAGCTTAGAGCTTACCACGGGGCTAATTATTGTTGTGTGAATTGTCTGGAAATATATGATTTTTTTTAGCCTAAATCTATATAAATAAAAATGAATTGTTGTTCGTTAGTCTGATTAAAACTCGAGAACGGCTGGGCCGATTGAGCTGATTTTGGTTTTAAAATGTTTGTCGTAGTCCAGGGTAGGTCTAAACGGTGAGCAAATAAGGAAAAAATGCCGGGAACCTTTTTTACCCGTGCGAAGCCGGGGCGGGCCGCTAATAATGATTAACTAAACTCACATTCCTTCATCTTCCTCGTGGTGTCCTGTAGTAGCGCGTACGCGTTGTCGTACTTGTCCTCCACCAGCGACAGCTGGGCGCGCACCTCGGTGCCCTCGCGCACGCAGGCCTCCTTCTCCAGGTGCAGCTCCTTGATGCGGTTCTCGTAGCGGGCGCAGTCGTCTTCCCCAGTAGCCCTGAACAGACAAAAATATATCAAGTGCAATCATGGTCATGCTAAAGGAAAATGGAAGATAAATACGTGTTGTGCCGACCCCAAATAATGTGGGACAAGATGATGATCAATTATGGTCACGTGAGTGAATTCTCCGCTAATGTGTTGGTGTTTCGTGAGGTACGGAATGTCAAACCACATAATATTATAAGGCGAGTCTAAATGCCTAAGTGTAAAAAGTTAAGTCTACGCCTCGGCGTTAAGGCGAATGGTAACATTTTTTTTTTCTTTAGCCTATATTGTGACACTGCTGGGCAAAGGCCTCCCCCAACTCCCTCCAGCAATCCCGGTCCAGAGCTGTAACATTGTTAACGCAAAAATTGCGATTTCCATTGAGTAGGCTATATTGATAGGCTAATTGACTGCAAAAATACGCATATAAAACTATCTTCAGACCCGTAGCAAAACATTTAAACAAAACAGGTTGACGTAGTTCCTATCCTGGTCCATGCTTGCTTTTGCGTTCCGGCGAGAACGTTCTAGTTTGTTCTATTCGACTCAGAATATTCTAGATTAGCTGTGAATGTGACTTACTTGAGTTCTTCCAGTCTCGTCTTCAAAGCTGCCATTTCGTCCTTCAGCTGGTTGACGTAGTTCATATCCTGGTCCATGCTAGCTTGTGCGTTCCGGCGAGAACGTTCTAGTTTGTTCTATTCGACTCAGAATATTCTAGATTAGCTGTGAATGTGACTTACTTGAGTTCTTCCAGTCTCGTCTTCAAAGCTGCCATTTCGTCCTTCAGCTGGTTGACGTAGTTCCTATCCTGGTCCATGCGAGCTTGCGCGTCCCGGCGACAACGTTCTAGCTTGTTCTGCTCGCAGTCTAGCGTGCGCTTTAGGTCTTCTAGGCGCTCGATTAGCGCCTGCTGTTCTTGATGGGCTGTGGATGAGAATAAATAGTTTTAAATTATTTTTGTATGTTTGTAAAACCCCGTCAATGTATCAGAATGTCATAATAATTGTATGTTCTAGCTAACCCAACGACCCGTATAGGACCAGCGACCAGCCCAAAATACACTAGGTTGTCCGATGGTCGAAAAGATAATGATTTTGAATTATGAGATGGACAAAATGTAATATTTTATAATATAAAAATTAATCGTTGGTAAGCGCCTAAATCAACAATGCCTGCACCAATGTAGCCAATTCTTTTTTATAATGTTCGTAGAAGTCCAGGGATGGTCTTTACGACGAGAAATAAACGAATAATTGCTGGGAAAACCTGAAAAACAACCCTTTTTCCGAACGACGCCGGGGCGGGCCGCTAGTGATCATATTAAAGTGTCATTCTTACCTATAATCAAAGCCTGTTGTTTATCGTTCTCAGCGCGCAACATCGCCTCATCGTGTTGCAGTATCAGCTGATCGCGGGCGGCGAGAAGTTTTTTCTCTCTTTCCCTCGCGCCCGCGTCGTTCGATTCCTTCTCGCTCGTCAGCTGTGCTATCGTCTGGTTTAGCTTGTGTTCTAGAGCTTGACGGAGTTGCTCCTGTAAACAGATATTTTTTGAATTATTTAGGTGACAACTTTAACATCGGTTCGATCATTTCAGTATGGCACTTGAATAAGAAGAATAAGAACCATTTATTTGCAAAAAACTTTTTTTATTCTAATTTATACAATTTTTGAGATATTTGAGACTTAAAACGTCTATACAGTCTATACTGACTCAGTCCACCAGGACAACAACAAACACACAACGCAGTAAACAGGGAACAAAGCAAAGATCAACAAAGCCTTTTATTGTTTTTTTAACCCCCGACAAAACTTATAACACTCCTCTGTTATAAGTTTGACGTGTCTGTCTGGGACATCATAGCTCCAGAGCGCATGGAGCGATTTCAATTTTTTTTTGTCTGAGTTTCGCGCGAGTTTTCTTAGACATGTTTGATGAATATCGTTGGACCTGTTTAAAAGTTATGAGGGTGAAAGTGGGGAAAGAAAACCGAAAATTTGCAAATATACTTGAATGGGGTCTCAAATGAAAGCGCATCGCGTAGCGCATCACGTGCACATTACAAAATAGTATGAGTTTAACATTTAAGGAAACAAAAGTTCTGGAATAATGGGTATTTTATTATTTCATCATCATCATCATCACCCTATTAACGTTCCCACTGCTGGGACACAGGGACTTCTCTCTTGACGAGAGAGATTAGGCCTTAATTCACCACGCTGGCCAAGTGCGGGTTGGTGAATGTCACATGTCCTTCAAACTCTTTTAAAGTTCTCAGAACATGCCGGTTTCCTCACGATGTTTGCCTTCACCGTTAAAGCACGTGTTTAAAGCGCACATAAATTTCTCAAGAAGAAAAATCCAGAGGTGCGTGGCGGGGTTTGAACCCACGACCTTCGGAATGAAAGTCGAGTGTCCTCCCACTTAGGCAACACGTCGTTCCTTTATCGTTTATTAAGATAATCTAAATAAAAAAATAGTCTAAATATAAATAAATCAAGAGTGACTAAGAAGAAGTTACCTTCTCCTCTTTCAGCTTGGTGATGTTGTCGTTGGAGGTGCGGTTGAGGTTGGCGATGATCTGCTGGTACTCCGCCTCCTTCTTGCCCGCGGCTTGCGTCATGGAGTTGCGCGTCTCTCGCATCTTCTTCTCGCTGTTCTCCAGGTCTTTAGTGAGGCGGGCGATTTGGCCTGGGAAAGAAACATTTTGGTATCATCGTGAAATACAAATATGACCATGATCTAGGTTTTTTTATGAGAAATAATAATGTGATAAAAAGGGAAACAGTATCAAAATAAAAAAAACATTTATTCAACAACTTAATGTACCTACAGTATATAGTAACAAGGTTTGAGATCCTCTTTTAAGTAAAATAAATGCCTGTGTTAGAAGAATCTCGTTCTGCCATAAATACCAACATTATAGTAATTTAAGTGTAGCTATTAAATTAATTTAATATTATAGCTTTAAAGAAAATATATATTTTTTTTTATGATCGATAAGCCTTCATTTGACCACAATCTCACCTGATGTAAAGTGACGATGTGGTCTAAGATGGGACATGAAGACCCAGAAGATGGCTTCTCCGGACCACATTACGAAATACAAAAAAAATCGCTTCAAACACTGGCCCAACCCGGAAATTGCGCGCATGAAGAGGAATTGCATTGAGTGAAACTATTACGCATTGAGTGAAACTATTGCGCATTGAGTGAAACTAATGCGTGATTCAGAATTTGTTGATGTGTTTGGGCTTGTGTGCGTTTGTGTATGTTTGTGTGAGAGATAGAGAGAAAGAGAGAGTGTCTAATTTAATTTATTAAGTATCGTAGGTTAATATAAAATATGGAGAGTAACCTATAAGTGGGGTTTATCACTTTGTAAAAACACATGTATAATGTTTGATATTGTAAAAAACCATGATAATTTAAAAAGTTATACCTTTCTGTTGTTCCTGCATGAGCAGAGAGTCGTGTAGGTCCTGCTCCAGCTTGGTGCGCTTGTTCTCGGTGTCCTCCAGCAGGTTGGCGGTGTCGAAGAGCACCGCTTCCAGCGCGTCCTTCTCGGAGCGGACGCCGCAGAGTTGCTCTTGCAGGTGTTGCTTGTCCTTCTCTAGGTTGTCTATAAGAATCTGTAAGGTAATTATTTTTTTCTTTATGCTGCCTTCATTTGACCACAATCTCACCTGATGTAAAGTGACGATGTGATCTGAGATGGGACATGAAGACCTAGAAGGTAATTGGGGTTAATGTTGAGACATGAAGACCTAGAAGGTAATTGGGGTTAATGTTGAGACATGAAGACCTAGGCTAGAAGTTAATGTGGCTTAATGTTGAGTATGGAAATTCCCTTAACAACTTGAGTACCGACTCCGCATATTCACGGAGTGCGGGTTAAGCTGGGTTGCCAACTCCGCAAATTAGAGGAGTTACTAATGCAAATTGTGCAAAAAAAAATCATATCGGATTTCCTAAAGTCACCCTCTTATCAGGCTGGCGGCGAGGTTGTTAAATACTTAAGTGCGTAAGGGACGCTCAAGGCCAGCAGTAGACAAGTCGACCCTTAGAAGGGCTAAAGATACAAGATACAAAATCATTTATTTCCATGGATATGTTTTACAAATGTTAGACACGTTAAAGGGAAGTTATTGTTGGGCTATTGTCGTTTTATGTTGGAAGTATTTTTAGCGAACACTCAGGATGCAGAATGTTTTCTCATCTGGGCTTATCCCAATGACTAAAATATGGATTTATTCAAAAATTTCATAATAAACCGATTTATAAGTGGTAACTATATTGTATTGCTAAGAACACCAATCTTGTTATAATAACAATATAGGAACTGAAAGCTGGGTTATACAATTCGCTTCTCAACTCATCGCTAAAAATTTACAACTGTCAAGACTATCTCATCTTTGACTATTCTTTATATTCATTTATTTAACTCTAAGTTGACCTGTCCATATAATAATATGCCTTGAGCGTATCAGGAAATAAACGCTTTTACGTTGACTTTGGACCAGTTTGATTGGGCAGTATCACACGGACCAACCTGTTTCTCCTCGCCGTCCTTGACGTGGTCTTCGAGCGACCTGTTCAGCCGGCCGATGGTCTCCGTGGCCTGCTCCAGCCTCTGCGTGAGGCGGATTATCTCCTCGTTCAGCGTGTCCTTCTTACGGACCATCGCGGTCAGTTGGGAGCTCAGTTCGCCGCGCTCTCTGCAAACAATTACATTAAGTTGTACAAACACTTTGACGGTTGTACCTCTAATGTATGTTTCATTCCACTCGAAAAGCCCTCTAACCGTGCCTTTACCCTTCTTTTAACGTTCTCCAATCTTACGCTGTGATAGGCTATGCGGTAAGCATGAGGGAAGCATTTAATTATTGATAAGACAAATACAAATTCATTAGACTCAGATGTCCCGTAATCTGCTATCTTATAGTTCGGCCGTTCAGAGAATACGTTCCTGACAGATGTCAGCAAAATCACGCCTATGAAGTCCTGAATTTCTTATAAGTACAGACAATAGCTGTCATTGTAATACTTAATGGGCATGCCGAACTACCTAGTGATGGGAGATGAATCATCGTGCATAGTTTATAATATGTTACTGATTTAAAAAAAAAGTATTTTATTTCATAGTAGAAATGAACATTTAGGTTTATTTACGTACTCCTGTAATATACTTGATAAAATAAAATATTTGTAAGTACCTATATAAAATCTAATCTAGTCTGGCTGCTTAGAGATTGCGTTTCTGACAGGTCGTGATCGAATAGGCGATGTAACTTGGAACTGGCGTACAATTTACTTAATTTAATAAATTATACTTTATTCAATAGAAATACAGATTGTGACTTTGTAACAAAGAATATGAAAAACAATTTTACTATATTAATATTAACTTTTTTGGTTTCCACTTAAAAACTAATATATAAATTTTAAATGATTCCGCCAATTTAAAACGAAAAAAATCTTAAAAATAACGCGGCTTCATTTTGGAGGAACGGTAACGAACTCAGTGTTATGTTGCCCAACACTAGTCGTGAATAACTGATAGGTGTTAAACGCACATAGAATTTTTGGCCGATTAAGTTTGATTGGGCCTGTTTCTTCTAGCCGTTTTTGTACTCGTAGTCACACCAGCTTATCACACCAGTGCAAAAAAAATATTTTAAAATATTTTGAAATAACACGTCGTTGCTAACTTGTGTTGTCCTAGTTCCACTGTAGGTAAAAGTTTAAGAAGATAACATCATTTGTATTCGGCATTATTATTCGACCTCCATAGCTTCTTTGATTCAAAAACAATATCCCAGTATATCCTACCTGATGACCTGTCGCAGTTCCAGCTCCACCTTCTCCCTCTCCACCTCGAGGAACTTGATCTTCTCGCATAAGGAAGCCTTGTCCGCCTCCAGCTCCATCCGGTGCTGTTCCGCGGAGAGCAGTTCCTTGCGCAGCGAGTTCAGGTCGCCGGCTTGCTCCGACGACTGGCTGGAGAGGTTGGACTTCTCTTCTTCGAGCTGAATCACATAAAAGGGTAACTAAAGTCAGGGCCAATTCCACAAAATCCGAGTAAACTAAGCAATGGATAGTTATGTCAACAAGCTGAAATTTGGAAAAATATAGCCCGAATGCGAACTAACTTTTTTGGATATATTCAGTCTATATATAAGCCTATTAAGTTAGAATGGCTGTTACGCAACTTTGATTCGATATATGTAGATCCTTAACGGTCAGCCTAATCGAAAAATGTTATAAGAAAACTGAACATGACTTTTAAATATCTATTCAAAAAAACAATACAACATATTTTTTTTTGTTTTTACAAAATGGCGTCCTGTAGTCGCCATGTTGAATTTTCAGTAATGTCATATCTTTAGAGACACTCGACGTACTTGTCAGACTACAGAGAAGGCCTTTACTTCGCAGTCGATGATGTAACTGATTGATGATTCGCCCAGAAACAACTGCAAACTTACACATTTAACATCCTCTAGTAGTTTCTTCTTCTCGCTCTCGAGGTTCCGTTGGTTCGCCTGCAGCTTATCGACGAGGTCTTGGAGGTCACCTCGCTCCAGCAATGTTCTTTCAAGTTCCATCTCCAGATCACCTGATAAAGCATTTATAGTAAGTTTTCTTAAAAACAGCCATAGAATATCAACAACTGGACATGAACCTCGCCTAATGGTTTAATAGAATATTGGGCTGTTGCTATATTTTCGCCTTAGGTGAAGTAATGCAAAGGTTCTGATAAAAACGATATGCCTTGCAGCAGTGTGGCAAAAAATACTAATCAGATAGAATAAATAGCTCAGGGACAGTCCGAGTGAATGAAATATTTGAAATATTTATTTGTAACTTTACCGCTTGCGGCTTAGCTAGCAATAATTGATTTTGCCGCGAAAGGCCTGCCGGTAAAAGCTAGTAAATGATATAATAAAATTAATTTACTTCTGATCTTCTCCATCTGAGACAGTAGAGAGTCCGACTCCATCTTTTGTTGCTCCAGCATGTCGCGAGCCAACGCGGTCTTGTTTAGCTCCTCTCGAGTCGAGACCATCTCGCCGCGCAGGCGGGACGAACGCTCTTCTTCGGCCCTGGGGAAGTACCAAGTAGTTAGATTAGCAATATGTTAAGACAGAGTTGCCAACGGAATTAAATGCATAATGTTTGAGTATTAGTCGATAAGACCTAAATAAACATAAATAATATAAAACTTAGACAGTTACTGTCCCATGCAGAGAGCGATCAATCTAGGAAAAAGGTTCCTTCAGTGATCACTCTCTGCACAAGAGACCTCCATAGTGGAGAGTAAATGTCATCTCCGACGGTTTTTAAGATATTGTTTCGACTGCCCCGGACTCTGCGCATCAGGGACGCGGTTTTTATTCGCATGATGGCATGAAAACCATTCGTGCGGTGTAGCGCAAACATCCCCGATGCACTACAAAACCGTGGCAGTCGCAACAACATCCTAAATATATTATTATATTGCACCCGTAGGGCGTTTATAGATTTTTTGCTACGCCGGATCCACAGACTTTCCGTGTAAAAACTCTAACAGTTAGCTTTGAAGAGCGTAATTTTTACTTCGTCGCTACAACGGAAAAATCTGCGGGCCAGCAATGGGCGGCCTTATCGCTATAAAGCGATCTCTTGGATGTATATTATATTTTGTTAAAATAATTTAATATTGCATAGTCTGGCATTGTGTATGACAAATTTGACAACAGTCGCTGCTAAATGCTTTGCATTGCACAAAGCGACTGTTTAGCTGCATTATTAATTAATTATTTTAATTCGTTTTAAAATAATAACGTATGAATCTATTTATTAACTGTTTTGTAGTTAGTTAAAACTTGTTCTTCAATGTCCCAAAAAATAAATAAAAAAACGGAATTCACAGATTTTGAAAATAATTTACAGTTAATAACAATAGTTAGTTGGGATTCCTAGTCATTTTTACCTCAAGACAGACTCCCTATTAGCCAGATCTCTATGCAGCTGGTCCACCTCGCCGTTGAGGTTGTGTTTGTCGTTCTCGAGCGCCTCTATAGCTTTCTCGAGGCGGGCGTTTATCTTCTGCAGCTTCTCGTAGTCGGAATTCAGAGACTCCACCTAATAATCACAAAAATATATATGAATTACTTGTTTATGTTGAAGGATTTTAGAAATTAAATAAAGAAAGAAAAATATTTATTTTAAAAATATTACAGAGAACATTATTATAAATAGCTTATGAGTAAAAACTTAGATTATTGTACACAAATGGGTCAACACGCAGTTTGTGCTAAAATGGAAAGAATATTTAGTCTGATTTTTTAGTATGTAGTAGGTAATTCCTAGTAGTCATTCCAGATCACTCTCTACACTCTGAACGGCTCGATGGATTTTAGAAATATGTCGTAAACTTATATTAACCGTGATTGTACCGGGTATAAGAATAATAAAATACTGGAGTATTGACATGAAAAAAAAAAAATGCAGTTGAATATTCTTCAACACATCATCATCATCATCAGCACCCTATTAACGTTCCCACTGCTGGGACACAGGGACTTCTCTCTTGACGAGAGAGATTAGGCCTTAATTCACCACGCTGACCAAGTGCGGGTTGGTGAATGTCACATGTCCTTCAAACTCTTTTAAAGTTCTCAGAACATGCCGGTTTCCGGTAATTTACTTGACTAAATAAATATTTTGTCAGTATATACTAGCTTTTTACTAAACACAATAAAGAATAGATATGAACATCTAATTACCATAGCATTGATCTCGACTCTGTTCCGTTCCAGGTTGTTCTTATCGCTTCGCAGCGTTTCCACTGTCTTCTGCAAGGACTCCTTCTCTTGAAGGAGCTGGGTGATGTCCGAATTGGCTTGGTCCAGTTTAGCTGCAAAATAATACGGACTTTACAAAGGGCAACTCAACTTGCCAAAAGACTTTTGCCGCTCTCTTCTAAGTCTAATAAATAAATAAATAAAGTAATAATATATTTTGTTATTTTAGAAGTGAAACTTCTTTAGAATCGTTGTGATTTCAAACCGGATGCAACGGAAAAACGACAGGTAAGCCAATATTAAACGCTTACAAGGTTAAGCAACTTTGCGCGACGCCTGTACTTGGACCACCCGAACAAAATCTTTTTGCACAGTATTTTTTTTTATTGTTTTTTTTATTCATCTCATTCTTTTGTCGATTTAGTGAAGTTTCACTTCTATCGTGTGTGTGTTTTTTTTTATAGGAAATATATTTAAAAACACAATGTAATTTTTTTATTGTTTTGTACAGTTAGTTTTTCATGATTAAAAAAATAAATATAGGTATAGCATATATACACACCTGTTAGGTCCTGAACCTTGTTCTCCAACGAGGACACATTACAATCGGCCGCCTCGCAGTTCTTCCTGTTGGTCATCAGCTGCTCCCTGGTGTTCTGGAGTTTCACCTGCAACATTATAAGTTACAGTGACTCTGTTGTGTTCCACTGATGGGCAAAGGCATCCACGATGATCTTGAACCATTTGGATCCACACAACAGGGTAGTTGACTAAAAATAATAATTCATCCGCTTTTTTTTTATTTATTAAGGCACCTCCAACAGCACATTAACAATATTTCTTAGAAAAATATATATGATACTAGTCGACAAAAAACAATATCCAGTTGACCGTATTGTGAATCTAAACCATTCCCAGATCCCCTTGAACACACACAAAAAATTTTATCAAAATCGGTCCAGTCGTTTGAGGGAAGTTCAGTGACATACACACTCACAGAAGAATTATATATATAAAGATATGTGCCTACAAAAGGCGAACATTTAGATTCTTTAAAAAACAGTACCCATATTTTGTCTTTTCTTGCAAACGAATAATTAACACGATATGGTGCATTGTAGTTGCGTGTCGCGTAATAATAATAATAATATATGCTCAGACAATGGTATCAAAGACATATTCACCTGTAACTCATGTATTTGTATCTGGTACTTGTGCAACGCGGCCTGCACCGCGGAAATGGTGCTCTCAGCGAAAGCAGTCGCGTTGGCCGACTGCGACACGCCGCGTTTTGGGGATCGCGAGAGGCTATAAACAAATTAATAATAATCATTTATTAACATCATCTAGGCATACATGTTATATACTTTACCCATATTTGATATTTCTATTAAATATTTTCTATATTATATTTTAAATAGGTTGCTATACGGGCTGGGTTTCTAGGACAGGACCGTAATGGCAGGTACACTAATCGTTATTGGGAATGTGCAGAAACTATAGGTGGCAGCAGTTATGTGACTGTCAGAATATGAGGTACCCTATATGTAGTTACAAGGTAACAAACTTAGGAGACCATCCATAACCTTTTACGGTCTACTGAATTACATTTCATAGATTTTGGAAATAAGTAACAATTAGCCAATTAAGAATTTAAATAGCAATAAATAAAATTATATCCCCATTGAACCTATTTTATGTAGGCACGGTATTCACATTTTGGTTCACATTACAGGTATGAGTACAAAATGAAAGAAAACTGTGCTACAGGGTTATTTTTTTTACTGTACTTAAATATAAAATATATATTCGGTGTCTATAAATAAAAACTTTAAAATCGTTGTGCAAAGTTGATAAAGCTGTATATTCGCTTTCAACCCAGTATAAAACAATGAAGAAAACTGTCAAGACAATGTTATTTTCTTAATAAGTTTGTTTAAAAAAAAAAACAGTTTTATTATTTATAAGATGCTGTCATGCATGCCCTGTGCTTCTAAGGAAATAAACGTTTTGACTTTGACTTTACATTATAATACAGACTGAAAATGTTTTTTATTAAAATTAGATATCTATATTTTTAAGTTACTTTTAAGTTTTTTTTTAATTTAAAGGAAAATACTCCCTATGTCCTACTCCGCTACATCAGGGAGTTGGGCTGGTTGGGGCCGGGTTAGGCAGGGGGACAATGCACAAAACACTCCTAGGCGAGATGTCAGTGCAGATCTCAGTTCCTCCACTTAGAATTAGAATTAGAAAGGAAAATAAAGGCTTTTTTTATTTTAGTTATAATACAGAAGCACGTACCTGTCAGTGAGATGGACGTGGTGCGGGTGCGGGATGGTGGAGGCCTCCGAGTCGTGGATGAGAGCGCGCGCTACTTCTTCTAAAGCGTTGCGCATGACTGTGGCCTCTTGGCAGGCTGTTTCCGCACCGTCGCATCTTTCTTCCTGCAACACGCAATGCATCAATTGAATAAATAAATTATCATTAATTAAGCATTGTTTGTATGTATGTATGTGTGTGTATGGATTTTAATCTGAAATAAATTGAATTGAATAAAAGCATGAACTATTTAGAATAGAATATACTTTATTACACACCAGACAAAGAATCAATACAATAGGAAATTAAAACTAAACCTATATTATAGTATGCGTAATGGGCGGTCTTATTGGTAAAAGCAATTTCTTCCAGACAACCGTGGATGGAATGGATATTTTTGAGACTCTCACATAAGTTGAGACAACAGGACTAATAAAATTGTTTGTTTTTTTTTTCATTATCTATTTGACGCAGCAAATGAGTCTTAAAGCCTTTTCCATGCTATTTAAAACATGAGTTATGTGTGAAGTTAGTTAATCAACATAATTCATTAACATACAATGAATTCAATTCGTCAGAAACAAAAATTATAATTACTTACCAATCCCTGCAACTCGCACAATAGCCTCTGTATTCTTGCATCTCTTTCTCTCAACTCCGAGACTGCAGAGTCGCGCTGTGACGTCACATCCCTCAGTTCTACTCTCATGGTCTCCACAGTGGGGTTAGGCGCCCCCATAGATGCCATGTTAGGAGCCCCCATGCTGCATCCCATGTTGTTACCCATACCCATACCTGAACCGATGTTACCCATCTGACCCATGTTACCCATTTGACCCATGTTAGTGCCCATTTGACCCATTCCGCCCATCGCTGCCTGAGAGTCCTGGAACAAAGTAGGATCATATACTTTGTGATATTAGGATGATTGATTTTTTGTGATTAAATGTTAGGGGACTTTTCACCACAAACCACTAACTTTCCCAGAAGCTGTAATGATATTTTAAAATTTTCATTTTAAGTGATCTCATAGTTACAATTTTTGTTTTTATATCAGACTAGCTGACCCCAGCAAACGTTGTTTTGCAAAATGAAAAATAGATAGTAGCCGATTCTTAGACCTACTGAATACGCATAAAAAATTTGGCAAAAATCGGTAAAGTCGATTCGGAGGAGTACGGTAACTAACATTATGACATGGAAATTTTATATATAAGGTATTGTTAAGGATTAATACCGAGGTACAAATATAGAGCCTTTTCAAGTAGTGGTATTTTAATTATTTCTTTTAATATAAAAAATCGCTTATTATCACAAAACTATACAAGTTAGTGATATGATGTTGCGATGTTTTTTGTAGATAATGATAAGTTCTACAAAATTGTAATACATCACTTTGTTATATATTCAATAGTTTTCGCAGCATTCGCGATTTAAGAAAGTTTTTAGGTTTTTTTTTCACCTTGGGTTACATTATTGGAGGTTTGGTAGGGAATCATTTATTTTTTGAAAACTAAATACTTATATAAACTAAATATATAGCTGACCCCAGCAAACGTTGTTTTGCAAAATGAAAAATAGATAGAAGCCGATTCTTAGACCTACTTAATACGCATATAAAATTTGGCAAAAATCGGTAAAGCCGATTCGGAGGAGTACGGTAACTAACATTATGACATGGAAATTTTATATATAAGGTATTGTTAAGGATTAATACCGAGGTACAAATATAGAGCCTTTTCAAGTAGTGGTATTTTAATTATTTCTTTTAATATAAAAAATCGCTTATTATCACAAAACTATAAAAGTTAGAGATATGATGTTACGACGTTTTTTGTAGATAATGATAAGTTCTACAAAATTGTAATACATTACTTTGTGATATATTCAATAGTTTTCGCAGCATTCGCGATTTAAGAAAGTTTTTAGGTTTTTTTTTCACCTTGGGTTACATTATTGGAGGTTTGGTAAGGAATCATTTATTTTTGAAAACTAAATATAGCCTATGTCACTCAGGGATAGTGTAGCTTTCGAATAGTGAAAGAATTTTTTAAATCGGTGTAGTATTTTCAGAGCCTATTCGAGACAAACAAACAAACAAACAAAAAATCAAACCTTTCCTCTTTATAATATTATATATATTATTATAGTATATTATATTATATATAGTATAACTAGCGGCGCGCCCCGGCTTCGCCCGGGTAATTATTCAAAATCGTTTTTCCGGCAATTATTTGAATTTTTCTCGCCGTAAAAACCATCCTTGAACTTCAACGAACATTTTAAAAAAAAGATTTGGACAAATTGGTCCAGGCGTTGTTGAGTTATGCGCTTACCAACACATTTTGCGATTCATTTTTATATTATAGATAGTATATTATAGTATAGATAATTTTTTATTACCTTGGAAACGCTCTGAGCAAACGCGTTCATAGAAAACCCGCTCAGCATTGCCACCATCTCCCTCACATTGGCGTCCAGATCGTTCTTAACGCGGTACAGGTCGCGCTCCGTGGTCGCTTGCAGCTCTGAGAAGTAGCGCTTCACGGACACCACGTCACGCCAAAGACTGAGGAGGCGGTTGTGTTCAGACGAATAGTAATCGTTGAACGCCTGTAAAAAAATTAATAAACATAATCAGGATAAACAAAACACAGACAAGAAAATACAAATTAAAATCATTTCATGTCAACAACTTAATTTGCTTCTACTTAATAAATTGGAAATGGTTTTGATGGGTGAGAAATAATCAGAACCCAAGTTACAACATTAGTATGGGTAACATGGGTTTTAGGGTTACATAATGCCAAGGGGATTTTTAATATATTTAGCATAGTTGTTTGCCGAGGATGTGTCCTTAAGGCGTCTTATCAATAAAAGTTCGAAGCACGATTTGAGCAAGTAAAGAATTATAAAGACACCAGTATCACATAGAATAAACCGAGGAACACAACAACAAAATAGAGAAAAGAGGAAAATACAAAATAGAGAACACAACTATTAACAAGAAAATTGGGATATTAACAAGAAAATTGGGATATTAACACAGCGCGTTACTTGCGCCGGTTTCAAGGCGTGAGCTAGATTGACCCACTCTCTGTCTATTTCTGGTGAAGGTGAGTGAGTAGTAAACTCTAATCAATTAATTACATATCAAGATTGTTCGAGACAGTTTGCTGCGTTTGCATTATTTTCCTAAAACTGAGTTTGACAAAATGTGTATACATAATATTACTATACAAAATTATTTTTACTTTTATAAAACTAATTTGCTTCTACACAACAAACTTTGGAAATTATTATGTTGGCCAGAAAATCCTAGAACTAGTTACCCATCAAATGGGTTCTGGGGTTTTCAAGCATATACAAAACATGACCAGTAGTAACAATCATTTCCCAAATGTATTTGTTTGATTAAAATAGTAGTGATCTTTCACAGCATGATAAAACCTAATCATGATCATTATGTTGTGAATTCTACCAATACTCACTGAAAATTCAGTTTATGAACCTATACATTTTTATGTCTTATGATAATATTACACCTCATCATCATCACCCTATTATGTTTCCAATGCTGGGTCAAAAAGACTTATTTCTTGATGAGAGAAATATAGAGAAATATTAATTTTTATTACTCACTCAATGTAATAGTTATTTATTTAACTTACATGATGAGTCTTGATATAGCATTAGAATTAAATAAAAATGTTTACCTCCTCTTCATTCTTCCACTCATCTTCCTTGATTGCCATCTCATCCCGGAGCGCCTCCCAGTCGTTAGTCAACTTTTGCAGGTCATTAGTGAGTGCCTCATTCAGATGGTGGGACTCTTCCAGCTGGTCACGGAGTAGGTTGTTTTGAGTTGCGAGCTTTTCACACCTGACAAAGATGAAGCATCAATCATTGGTTAAATAATTTATGTGTCCTGGTAATGGCAATATAAGGAATATGTAAAAAAGAATTTAAGATGGGGTATTAAATCTGCGATAATTGAATTTTCAAATATTTTAGACCACATTATCACTATCACTTTACATCAGGTGAGATTGTAATCAAATAAAGGCTTATGTTACATCAAAAATAAATAAAAAATATTAATAGAATTGCCCCCATCTCCACCAGTGATCTCCTCAAACTCACCCCAAAATAGGCAGCAGCTTCTTCTTATACACAACCATTAATTGGCAAATGCACAATCCGCCAAGTGTGGACACTATGACCATTTAAGAATTTAAGAATGTTCCAATATAATGTATAGTCTTTAAGGGAGGCTAATTTGCCTAGGGAGGCTGTATTGTAAATATACATACAACCATTGAAGATAGAGATTTATTTATTTTATTTAAGTACAACATACCTACATACTGTTACAGAAATTTTCATCCAAGATTGTGACAGGGACAGTAAAGATAGAATAAGTTAACACTAACTTGCGTTTCTCCTCCTCAAGCCGGCGCAAAGCTGTTTCCAGATCACTAATGCGTTCGTCCAACCGCGACTCCGCACTGGAAGTCGGAGTGGCGACCGGCGCCGGCAGCCCGATAGAACTCTTCGGACGGTAGTCGCTCCGCGGCGTAGACTCCAGCATGTGGTGCTCCAGCTCCGAGCATCGCTGCTTGTATTGGAGAACCTGGGTATGCCCATATCTTTACACTGAATATTTTAATTATGAAAAAGTTCTGAGTTGAGTATCACGGAAGAATATCTTGGTTTTTTGTATCGTTTATGAATTAATTGGTGTATTTCTTATAAGTCACACGACTCTAAACAATTTAGAAGAGCGTTTCGCTTTGGAATTAGTTCATAGTTTTTCTATTCTATTTGCTAAAGATAAAGAATTATTTTAAAAAATAATTTTGTATTTTAGCATACAAATCCAACGAGGACAACAACATTACAATTGCTTGACAGTGACAGACTACATATCTTTAGAGAGTGATGTGACAGCGACAGTAAATTGTAATTAAATTGCCATCAATAAAAGCAGAAGAAGTAAATTGCAAATCACAGATAGTGAAAATTGGCTAACAAAACTACAAACAAACCAAAAGTGAGTCTTAATAGTGATAATTAATATAAACTGTTGACTTTACCGTGCACCGAGCAAAATGTATGCACTATTTTACTATTACCTTAGATTGGAGCCTAGACACCAAAGCAGCTTGGCCTTGCTGCGCCCGGCGATATGCATCCAAGCGACGGCGATGATCAGCCGCTTCACCGGCAAGCCGCGCTCGCAACTCATCATTCTGGCGACGAATATCACCTCCCAGGCTACCTCCTGGAGAATCCATCTCTGGAGGACTATCCAGAGATTTCTATGTGGAGAGATATACGTTATTAGATATCCGAAAGGTTGCCTGGAGGAGAGTCTATCCTTTTATTACAAACATAGCCAAACGGGGGAAAAACGAGACCACATTAATAAGTCTAGGTAGGTTACCTATCAGACAGCTGTACAAAATTACTTTGTGTTATACAATATACCCTTACCCTTACGTTATGTAAGTGCCTCAAAATTCCTAAAACTCCATACATGTGGAATTAATAAATGTTAACTCAGACAATAGCTTTGGAGGTTTTTCTGTTCACGTCCGTAAGTGGTAACCCTCTGAATCCTTACACGTCACCTCCGGGTGGTGTTAAGAACAGTCTCTGGTCGTGTCAGTCTAGCTTCGGCCGCGGGTTGTCACCACCATCTGGGCTGGGCCAGTGCGTGAAGCGATGTTTTCGTCTTTCGTAATGTGGCCCGGAGAAGCCATCTACCTTGTAGGTCTTCATGCCCCATCTTAGGTGGTCTAAGATGAGGCTTTGCAATCGTCACTTTGCATCAGGTAAGATTGTAGTCAAATGAAGGCTTATCAAACAATAAAAAAGAGATACATAAACGTAGTGATTTATATTCTCTTTGGAAATATATAAACCGCAATGCGATATAAAAAAAAATCTACCGACCTCCTTTTTGAGTCGTTGCGGCAGAGTACTTGGCGGCCGCCTGCCGATTGGAGCTCTAGCACTCCGCGGCGTGGTCAAACTATCCCTCGGTGGTAGCTGAAAATAGCGAATATTTGAATAGGTATTATCGAAACCTACTCAGTTATTACTATGTACCTAACCTAAGCTACCCTATGTCAGACGAGTAGGTACGTCGATTAAGTTAAAGTTATGTAAAACATCATTAAACCGTTCAAGCATTAAAAAATAAAACATAACGACCTCAAAAGTTACTCTCTTTTTCTTTTTCCTGTTTTTCATTTCGAAATATAAAAGACGCGCTGATTTATAGTCAAAGTCGTAATCGTAAGGCATCACAAAAAGAAGTAAATGCAATGGTTTTTCACACAAACTACTTGTTTTAAAAGGAATAAGACACGAAAAAGGCCTCGTTATTGGGTGAAAATGCGGTTTAGACTGCAGAACGGCGAGCTCGGTAGGCGGAAGGATTGTTATCTAGCCTAGCCATCTACCTACATAATTATCGCCAGCAAACCCCTTTAGGGGTGAATAAACCGACCCCTTGGCGTTGAATGAATCTGTTTGTGAATAGTTTGTGATTCGATCCATCAAGGTGTTGGTAAATTAAGCTAATTACCGACCAAGTTGCTTTTGAAGCATTTGCTAACGACCATAAATAACATAACTAACATAACAGTAACCTGTACAACATGCTTAACACAACTACTAACATCTCCCCTTACCTACTACAACCCAGTATCACCATTTTATGCTACAAATCGAGTTTTATAAAACCAAGTTCAACCCTTGAAAAAAAAAATTGATCTCAGGCGGTTAAACGTCTTTATCCTGATCTGATAGATGGATTGAAAATTCTTTATTTATTACACACACCAATAAACATAAATACAAAAAAATTAATAGTAAAATTAAACCTAGCATGCGTAATGATCTGATCACGTTCATAGCCAATGGTGAAATCAGGGCTAAATAATACATACATATTTCAGATTGTTCTCATGCGATTTAAGAATTTTCAAAGACCATATAAACTAAATAAACCTAAAGCTAACATCACCGGCCGCTCGTGGTAGGTATCTCTTATCAAACAAACGAATGAGGCTCTGACAGTTTTGGCACAATTCCCAAGAAATTTGTTTACCTCATAGGTACAGTTTACTGGCCCTATTTTATATCGTTTAAACTGCATAACGGGTAATACAGCAGTTTTCAGAAACAGATAGTCATTCAAGAATTAGATAATTTTGCCAGGTCCCCTTTCATACCTTAATGATCCTATCCATTCAAGGTTATCTGGTAGAGATCTAGCTTTTGAGCGAAAAAACCAGCGATATAAATTGTCGCATAGCGTTAATAATATTTTTGTTATTTTTGTGTTAAAGGTAATTGTGTGCGCTAAGAATTATTATCAATTTGCACCCTTGCGAAGTTGGGGGAGGTCACTTATTGAACAAACGAGCAAAGCGAGTGAGTTCTACTTTCAAGTTGGGGCAAAATTCTTTTTTTTTGTATTATTGAAATGCAACTTTCGTACCTACCATTGATTTAAATTCTATAGAACTAAGAATGTATGTAGATTAGAAACTATCAAATGACATTTTAAGTTTGTTGGTCAACTCGTTTCAATACACAGATTACTTTTGAATCCCGGAAATTTCAAGAACTTGAAAACAGTGATAAATATCTGCCTACGCTTTAGGTAAAAGTTGTGTCCATGAGTTCTATGTTCTAGTAAGTTAACATTAACAAAACAAAAAGGGTAAGTATGAACCCTTACTTTGTGTATCTTTTCTGTTTTCCTACCTTGTTGTTGAATAAAATTTGTTTGTGCTTACATCACAAATCGACTTACTTGAATGAGATAACAGCTGTGCACATATAGGTACCTACTGTTAGTATCAGGTGCTAGGCAAATTAGACAAGACATAAAAATTTAGTATAAACGTAATCTTGTCAATCTGTCTATACCTATATAGATATAAAAATGAATTGCTGTTCGTTAAACTCATTAAAACTCGAAAACGTCTGAACGGATTTATCTTATCTTAGTCTTGAAATGTTCGTGGAGGTCTAGGGAAGGTTTAAGAGGCGAGCAAAAATCTAATAATTGCCGGGTAATGGTTTTGAATTACCCGTGCGAAGCCGGGGCGGGCCGCTAGTTAGTAAATAAAGTTCTCAGTTATATTCCTTGATAAATTTTTTATCGGAACTTGGAAGGGTGGTTTAGTTCTGTTTCTTGTAATTGGACTCTGCGCTTGAAGCGACAATTTGCCAGTGTCGAGTTAAAATTATAAAGTGAAAAAGATGTTACTCAGTTAAACGCCATTTTGCGTCCGAAAGGGTGGTTTATCTTGCACGTAAAGTTTTCAAACAATTTAACACTTTTCTTCGTAAAGGTTCCCAAGGAAGAAGGTACAAACTAATATACATAAATGATGATGGTAAATGTTTTTGTCAACTGTCGTTGTCTAATAGCCCTACATAATATTCAAAGTAAGGTTTCCAACCTTCTTACCTGCCTCAAGTGCTCGTAAATTCACGTTTTTCTATGAAATCCTTGATTGATAATTCACCGGTATCCTAGCAACGCAATCAGGGTTTAACATACCAAACACTCCCCAATCCCTCTGATTCCCTGAATGAAATCAATAAGTAGATAATGTTTATGCACACGCATACCGAATCATTCAATTTATTTTACTAAGAACATTATCATAGCTTTTTATAGCATTCATAGCCTAAGCTTTAGAAATAGGTAGTAAACAAATAAAAACCTAAATATTCATAAATGTATATAATAACTATAACTTATCGCAATGTCTCGACCGCGCCGTTATAAACGCCTTATAAAAAAATCACAGCAACACAATATTTTTGCCATTGCAATTTGTATCCAAATATTATTAAAATGAATTTAACTAGAAGTACTTTTAAAATTACCTTTGCTTTTGAACTGACTAGTAGCCACCATGGCTAAAGGGAAACTAAATAAATAAATATGGCGTTAGGGTGGTGGAGCCTACACGTTTCGCATCACTGGCCACCCTATAGAGGTAATTGCACCTGTTTAGATAACGTTATCGCATTTTTATTCTATATCAATACATAAATGAACATTTTAATAATCAAAATTATAATAATTGATCCATCATTAAGGTTTCGTAGTTTTGAATACATTTTCCACAAACAGATTTCTTTACATTCCCGACTAGATAATATAATGTGGCGCAAGGAACCGTGTAATTAATTTCGACACAGGGAACCGTATTCTTACCGCGGGCTATTCTATACCGCGGCCATAGAGTATAATATACTACGCCGCGGGAATATAAATATTTTGTTCATGGGTCCAAAGCAAGTTTGAATAGAACGACATGTGCACTGGGATGTTTAACTTGCCAGTAGGTATAGTGCTGATCTGGAAAATTCGGATTGGTTGTGTGGTCTAAGATGATAAAACCCCATGAATAATAAATTATTACCTACTTATAGACTATTTTTGTATAAGCCAACGAGTTCACACACACCCATAACATTAAGGTGTAACAATTCGGCAAACATTCGGGCGAGCGCGAGAGATGCGATGCGCTTAGCCATTTTATCAAAGAGGTAACTCAAGATACAGGGAAATACCTATTACGGGTTAATTTCTCACTAGCAGTTTGTGAACAGAGCACAAACGCGTTGCGAAAAAAGCTGAAAGAAGCTGCTTGTATAATCGAACTTCACGTACAGTGTAAGTTCGTTTGAACATTCATTATTATACTTCGTCAGCTAAACTCGACGCGACTCCAAGTTAACACAGTACTGAAGTAGCCCCGCCGTTTTTCTTCAAAAACGATTTGGTACTTTGAAGTATTTACAAACATAATCTAACTAGATCATACTTAGAATATTATAATTTAATTGCGATCTACGTGACGCGCGTCTTGGAGGCAGGTCAACGCCCGATATCATTGATAAGACGCGATAGAAATTACGAAAACATTACATTATTCCAGTGACAATAACAAGGATTAGTTACTAACATGTTATATTAAATACACCTGTGTATAATAAATATATACCCTTATCTAATATATATAAATCTCGTGTCACAATGTTTGTCCTCAATGGACTCCTAAACCACTTAACCTATTATAATAAAATTCGCACACCATGTGCAGTTCGATCCAACTTGAGAGATAGGATGGTTTTTACGGCGCGAAAAATTCGAATAATTTCTGGGAAAATTTTATACCCGTGCGACGCCGGGGCGGGCCGCTAGTATATAATATAGATATCTCTTGGAAGGAACGTATCATGTATATGTATTTTGTGTGTAGGTCATAAATAAATATTAACCTCTGGCCTGTTTTAGTTTTTTTTTTATAAATTAATCCAATGGTTTTTCCTTGTCACTTCTTAACCTTAATTGTCCATAGGACAATACCGCTAAGTTAGTAAGTTAAAGAAACAATCTTAGTACATATGGTACCTATATTTGTTATTTTGTGGACAAAGTTTTAAAGAAGAATATATTATAAATCTAATGGAAATATGTTTTAATCTAACTTTAAATAAATAATTTAATCGAAAATCTCTAGCTGTCAAATATTGCTTAACAATGTGTTGTAAGATTTTGATAAACAGATAAGATTGATATCTGTACAATAATATCTAGACTAAACTATAAAATGATTATCTACGCAGACCAATCCCTTACTCACTAGGTCATATTCTAATTCCCGGTTTAGGTAATATTCAATGGTCCATCAACGGCTACAGAAACGCGTTCTGTCTTATTATATTTATGTTATAGTCATCGTTGTAGGATCGTTGTAGCTATATTAAAAATCCGAGAGCTAGCACCAATTGGCACCATCTCCAAAGATATTTGAGGCAACCTTGAAGGCATTGGACAAGTTTTCTGCCTGCCTTAAATACCTTACCATTTGGTACCGTAACCAATTTTTTATTTCTTTATTCGAACCTGTCATTACCCGGATCTCTAACACAAGCGCTACATTGTGGCTACGTGTGCTTCGGCACCGCTACGTCATTAGTTAAGGTTTATTTATGTATTTAATAATCTAAACTCAAAAAAAAAAACCAAAACCTTAGTTTCCTCAAAAGTAAAAACCATATCATTTTGTAATGTGCTCTCACTTTCAGTTGATACCCCACACGAGTATTATACTCGGAGATTTTCGGTTCTTCTAACCCTCTTTCACCGCTCAAAACTTTAAATACTCGCGCAAAAGTCAGCTTTCATACAAATTGAAAGACATTCACGTCAGACTTATAACACCCCTCTTTTTTGCCGGGGGTTAATTAGAAGAATTTTCGTAGAATTGGCGCAGCATATACAAATAACATAATATTATATATGTATGTGGTAAAGTATTCAGCAATAGACAGCAATGAAGTGATTAAAAAAAATAAAGTATGTATATATGAAAATTTGAACTCGTGCGAAGTCACGCCGTATCGCTTGTATGTGCGTACTTATAAGGCAGCGTTCACACGGAGCGGAGTCGTGTCTTAACCTGCCGAATGTAGGATCCTGGTTTTAAGATCCGACAAAACCGAATACATTTGTGTAAACTCTAGCATTGAAATAATGTTGCCACTGACGGAGAGTGTGACTTGTGCTGTCTATAACGAAATGATATTATTATTGGGGTATTTATCTGCACGTGTTTGTATTTAATTCTGAATAAATTACTTATTACGATGAGATTCCGACAGCAAATCCTTGTGATCTACTGTACCTACAGGCTAGTGTAGGGAACATCGACAAACTGAAGGTACCATCTATCTTGTATTTAATTTAAATGTTCTAGTTACTAAGTTCACCTTTGTAAAGATGTTGGATACCCAAATAGAATTTAGTTTTAGAAAACAATAAATACATTCATTCAAAAAATACTTTGTATTGTATAATTTGTCTACTTTTCACTTCATGCAAAACAATTGTCCACATTTGACATTGTTATTTTCTTAATAAAGATACGCCTGTAGATAGTGTTGTTTTTTAGAACACAAAAGGTACTTTCTCTGTAATTATCGCTTGTATTACAGAATTTTGCACAGAGATTAAGATAACATTTACGGTCTTTCGATTATATAGTTCTAGAACATTGATAACAATTTATTCGTGTAATGCACTAGTGCACATGTCCTAAATAACATTCACAAATTACATCAATTGTGTTTTTGTAAGTCTCTCGGGTAAAATCTCTGTTTTAAAGTTATGGTTTAAATTGTAACTTGACTGCGCGACGCCAGAGAGTGGTAATTTGTTTATTAGCCTATGTATATGTATTTATGTATGTTCCTTTAAAGCACTATACAGACCCAACGCCTGAACCGATCTGCGGCTTGATGAATATCACATGTTCTTCAAACTCTCTTAAAGTTCTTAGTACATGCCGGTTTCATCAAGGCTTTCACCCTTTAAGCACGTCCTAAAAATGTATTAACGTATTAAAATGGCACGTAAATTTTTCGAGAAGATAAAACCAGAGGTGCGCGGCTGGGTTTTCAACCGACTTCCTTCGCAATTAAAGACGAGTGTCCGACTTAGCCAACAGGCTTTTTATCCAAACGGTATACTTACAAAGAATTTATTCGTATTATGTATCTGAATGATACAGTAGGGTAGCATGAGCCACTTCAAACGCAATATATCAAGATGTCAATAATATTTCAATGTCTTAAACTTTTGAATGGCATTTATTTCCGAAGTTGTCAACATAGTTGACAGCCTAGTCTGCGAAAACTGTGGCACGAAATGCCGAAAACATTAATACTGAAACTTTTATTGGAACTGTTGTACCAATGTTGATACATGTGTTTCTTTTTTTGTTGTATTATTGAGTATCATTTTCTGTTTTTTCTTGTGTCTATTGTATTTGTAACTGTGTCTGTTTTTGTGTACTAAATAAATCTTTTTTCTTTCTTTCTTCTTTCTGATATAGGTACATGTTACTATAGTCTATCCTCGAAAGGACGTATAATAGTAGGACTTACAAACTAGTTTTCATTATTATAATTATCATATTAAACAACAAATTCTAGAAAAATAATGATTATTTATATAAATATTTTTATTACTATTTAGTATATTCACAATATCTTTCGTAAAATTCTTTTAGATTATATTTATAAATAGCTCTTAACAACAGCCATTATTTTAGTTGTAAATTGAAGCATAAGAACTATTGATTTCCTGAATAACTAAATTCGCTCGCTTAAGGAAATTTGACACACACAACAAATCATCAAAGAAATTTATGTTTTATTAAAATTAAATAAAGTTATACCTTCCTCTTCAGTGAACGGTAAAAAAAACTAGTAAAAATAGGTTTAACGCGGAAGAGTAGTTTTCTTCTGATGTAAAATTTGTTTTTAATGTTAATACAGTAGGTATATTATAAGGTACCTATGTATTTATTTATAAAATAAATCAAACAATAAGATTTGATTTCTATTATCAATAAATACAACAGTTTAATCACTGTTTTTAATAAAATTTAAACATATTAATTTTAAAAGTCAGACAACGAAGTCTCTGCGATAGGGTCCCGTTTTACCCTTTGGGTACCTACGGAACACAATGCATACATTACCCCGCCCATACATGATGTTTGAGCTTCGATTAGCTCAAAAATATGCAATTTCAACGAAATTGTTGCATTGTAAAAATAATGTATGATATGACAATTGTTGAGGCAAGGGCGGCAACGCGGCAAAAACTATTCAGCCTAGCCCTTGTAAATTTGTAAATCCGCCACTGACAATGCTCATGCTGCAATGCCTTAAAATGTCAAAACAATAATTTGTGTAGGAATTATTCCTACAATTTATCATCTCCGTTCAAGTATGTCGACCATACATTGTAATTTTCGTCCGAGAGTAGGTAGGTTTATCTCGAAAGATGTTGACGCACTGGCGATCGCTGAGGTCATTGACTCTTAATCTTATCTATGTTATTGATTTCTAACTTCTACGAGTACCTACGCTAATAATAAAATTTATGAAGGAATCTAGCTTATTAATTCCATTAGCCCTACTAATACGAGTATTATAAACGCGAATGTTTGAGGTTTTTCCACTTACCCAAAAACTACTTTATGGATTTTGATAAAACCTCACAATTAGGTACCTACACTAACTTACATATCAGAATAACTTTTTACTGTAAAATACCACTTTAAGCGTGATAATTAATAATGACGAGCACAGTCTGATTTGGCATTTGGATTTGAGTAATTTATTATATTCTAACAAAATCAGATAAGGACTATTAGAACTCTTTAGAAACGGAAAAAATGGCGTTCAACTGAATAACATCTTTCTCATTTTATAATTTTATTAAACTCGACACTGGCAAATTGTCGCTTCAAGCGCAAAGTCCAATTACAAGAAACTGAACTGAACTGAACTCTTTACGGCGGGAAAATCTATGATTACTCGGGAAAAGCCTAGAAATCTATTATATTATATTAATTATTACCTATTAAATTGATTTCTACAATTAATAAATCTGTTTAATTATATTCTAATGGAATAATACGTTTATTAAAATTTTGATTCATGTACGATGATAAAGATTAAGACACATCCGTAATCACACAGGATTTAAGAATAGTTTAACCTGCAAAGTGAAGTTTATCACTTATTAAAAATCATTAAGTAGGTACTATAATCATTTATTAGTAGTATTAATATTTAGTTTTTTAATGGTTTGTTAATCAACGGGTAACTACGTATTTACCATAATGCCATAAACGCTTAGTACCTATGCGTTGTAGCGAATCTGCCCTTCCTTCTCCATGGATAACAATTTCTATTGCTGTAAATTTAATGAATATCTGATGAGTTGTTTGAAAGATTCAATTGAACAACCAGCAGGAAGTTCTTTATAATTACAAACATAAAAACTAAGTAAATCCCTAAAATGATTAAGATCCCTGACAGAGATCACTCCTTTGATAAATTTATTCGTCCGCCCATAATATAAAGTGTATTTGTAAAAAAAAAGTAAAGTGAATAAAATATAACCGAAATATCAGATCCAGACCAAATATGTCTCGTTAAAAATCTTTTCATTAGCAACATAAAAATGTAAATTTGTTGTAAAAGTAGAAAATTTTAAAATAAAAATATAGAAAGCGCATATTATTCCAACTTCATGATAGGTTTGTATTAGAAGATCGCGTGATCATGTTATGGTAAATAAGCTTATAAGAAAAATATTTTTAGTTACAATTATTTAGTTAAACATTCTACCTATCTAGTTATAACATTTTAATATATCGTCAACTGCATGAAAAGGGCTGAGATATAGTGATGCGTTTCGGACCCATACGTCATCATGGGGCCACATACACATTATTTGTTGACTTTACTTGAGGGAAGGTACTTTGGATGAAAATACATTGTGGAGTGTCACATGGCAGCATGTGAACCAAGCTGAATACACGTGCACGTATCCATAGACGATAATTTATGAAAAAAAAAACAAAGAAAAGTGACTAAAGAGTCCTTAACCTTCAACGATTTTAAACCGAGTTTTATTATAAATTTTTATTGTAACATTGTGTGTTAAAATTAAATAAACCTCTTCCTTGAAGTCATAATATAATTATGGGATGGTCGATAAATAGGTAGGTCCTACCTACATAGATTTGATAAATTTTAATACAAATAATAAATGCAATCATCAACCGCTCGTTTTTCACGATTTTAAATTAAGCGGATGTTTTCTATTTCTATGACCACATATTATGTGATCTCGGTTTTATCTAAGCCCCAATTTCACCATTGAATGAATTGAACCATTTAATGCTACGAATCGAGTTTTATTGAATCAAGTTCAAGTTGAAAATAACAATTTGATCTCAGTTAGGCGGTAAAACTAGTTTAGCCTGATCCGACCGCGCTCATAATTGTGAAATCGTGATCGTGATCGTGAAACTAAATTTTACTTGTACCATCTCTCCAATTTGAAGTCAAGTTCAAGGTCGTTGCCTTGATAACCCATTATGCCATGTTACCTACATCATACTAGTCTAGACTTATCAGTTGTCAAGCGAACAAAAATAAACATGAATAACATTTACATTCCGCTGCGAAATCGGCGTGCTTTTCGCAATTTGTAATTCAATCAAGATGCGTAAGTCAAAGTTATATTGTGTAGATGCTAGCGTTCCACTTGGGGCTTTGCTTTGCCCGCGTATTAATAGATTCTCTGGTGGTAGGCTTCGGCCGCGGCTTGTCACCATCCTCCGGGCTGGGCGTGTGCGTGAAACGATTTTTTCGTGTTTCGTAATGTGGTCCGGAGAAGCCATCTAGGACCTTCTAGGTCTTCATGCCCCATCTTAGACCACATCGTCACTTTACATCAGGTGAGATTGTGGTCAAACAAAGTCTTATATAGCATAACAAAAAATATTTTCCCGTAAGTACCTATATAATGTGCCAAATTTTATCCAAATCGGGCTTTGCTCGCAATAATTTATTTTCCCGCGAAAAGTGGAATTTCACCGCGGTAAGTGGCCTATGTGTTATTCTGATATGTTAGCTATATTATTTTGAAGTTTCATCAAAATCCATATCCATTCAGTAGTTTTTGCGTGAATGACTCATCCTCACAAACTATCGCGTAAAATTTGAAAGAGTTCTGCCTGTTTGTCCAGCCTAACAGGTGAGTAGATGATCGTTCAAGTCCCGGTATTTATCGGTATTTTTTTTCAGTGGTTTAAAAATGCCTGTGTGCTAGAAATTTTTATAAAGCAATAGCGTCCCGCCCCGTTTTGCACGGGTAATTATTCAAAATAATTTTCCCGGCAATTATTCGATTTTTTCTCGCCTTTTAAACCTTCCCTAGACCTCCACGAACATTTCAAGACTATGATAAGACAAATCCGTTCAGCCGTTCTTGAGTTTTAATCAGATTAACGAAAAACAATTCATTTTTATTTATATAGATAGATTTCATTCGATTTTTTCAATAGCATGTTTTCAAAGAATATCGTCGTTTAAAATACAATATAATCTTATCTTGTATAAGAACTATTAAGGTAGCGTTCGAGAAACCAACAGAGATATGTCGTCATGGACGGGCGACAAGTTGCAGGTTGAGGCATTAAGTGACGAAAGAAGGGGAGGCCGATACATACCAAGAACTGGGTGAATTCAGGCTGCGAAAGATATGAGGTAAAAATATAGGGAAGTACTTTTGTGTAAAAATGTATAATAATTTTTACAACTATATTTTACGATTTTGCGAAAATAACGTTTTTTTTTACATAATTTTTAGCAGAAGTAATATAACTTCTCTTTGGTTTGATTTCCTTGTCCATGACGTATTCGATGTTATGGCCGTTTTGTGCGTGTCTATTTAGCAGGGAGGCGAACTGGGTCACAATAACCGTTTACGATCAAAATGATAATCCGGTAAAATGAACCGGGGATGGCACGACGAGGTTCTTGATGGATTGGAACGTAATGTTCCTTTCGATTACAAGTTTCTGTCAAATAATGATTTACGTGTCCCAGATTTTATCTTTTCAGTGAAAATCTTGAAATATACAAACTACGGGCCGGCGGTTTCGTACCTACGATTTTATATTAGGCAGTTGTTGACATTATGACTTTGAACTACGAGTACCTACTTATTCAATGCTTTGTTTCCATTAATATTAAATTATTAATTGTGATCTAAAAACTTAAAAATTACTACCAATCAACGAAAGATACCCGACATGGTACAGCTTAACTTAATTAAATATCCATTAAAATAGATTAACAACGGAAATGAACTATTGTACCCCAAAAACCCAGTTATTCAAACATTTCAACACGTTTTACCACAAAACATTTGCCAAGGACCAGGTCTTAATATTAAAAAGTTAAGTACTTAGTTGTTTGCCAAAATTCTTAACACAGATTATATACTTATTTGACGCTTCATTTTCGCTAGGCATGCAACTTCTCCTCATTAGTGTCAAAACTGTCAAAGTTGTGTTCTGCAACGAATTACCCCCTATTAAAGACCGGATTTTACATTTAAGTATCAAGTAATTTAAACTTAATTTGTTATAATTTAAAATCAAACGTTGTGGCTCTGCTTTAGTGGAAGGACCGAAGTCCTTTGCAGATTAAGGAAGGTAGGATTGTTAATACGAACGTAAAGTTGCGATAAACATAAAGTCTTAATAAACATAAATTTAATGTTAATGCCCGTTTTTACTAATGGTTATTAAGATTTAAGGGAGACATGGAATTATAAGGAAAGGTTGGTGAAAAAGGTCCAATAGTGGACAAACAGATATAGGCATCATGAGTACTTTAAAAATTAGTTTTTTTTTAGTCATATAACCTATTTTGGTAACGTATAATTTTGAAAAGTGTTCTTATTCAAATAATCTCATCAGTACTAGGAAAGTACGGACTATTGGAGATAACTAAAACTGATAGTCAGATACCTCTCGAGCTTCAGCTAAGCTAGAAAAGAAAATCAGTCTAGATCGGTTACTTAATCCATATTAACATAAGTTAGTAGGTACCTAAGTATCATCATAGTCAGATATTTCTGACAGGTAGTTACATCCCGCGCAAAAAAGTTTTTCACGTGTTTTAGTTGGAAGTAAATAAATTGTGTACAAGTACACTATTTAACAAAAAATATTGAATGGAAAAAATTACATAGCTCGCAAATCTCATAGAAAATATGCTAATATTTGTTTACTGCCAAGAATGCGACTCATGAGAGACATTTCATGTCTTACTGCAATTTCAGCAGAGTTCCGCATACCATGCGTAGCTATACAGATAGAGTCATGTTCAAGGAATCCGCATGCCAACCGAAAATCTTTACATAAAACTACCATGAATAAAAATCGTTCATTAAATCTATTATTTCCGCGGTTCGTGCCGGCCTCGCATGTCGCATCACTCGCGAACTTCCCGCCCCTAACTTATGTTTTATGTCACGTGTCAAAGCGCAAGCGGCCATCTTACTTTACCGGTTAAATCTGACAAACTTATGTTTACGGACCGCGCTATCCCAACACTAATTTTACACGCTACGTCCTTGACATAGAGTTTACAATAGCCCGTATCTTTTTTACGGCAAATGATTACACAGCTTTTATAAAAATCGGAGGCTCGTCCTTATATCGATTGTGCCAACTGGTGCTTACCGCCGAACTCGATTCGGCGATTGGTGGGCAATCGAGTAGATTACTCGATTGTAGGATCGAATGACTCTTAGCGTAACTTCAGTTGGGCACTTATTTTGGTCGTTTTGTGTTTTGGCGCTAGATTGGCACGCTATTCTGCAATGGTTTTAGTACCTGTCTATATAGTGTTTTGTACGAGTAGTATCAGAGCGATGAGCGCTAGATTACCTGATGTTGTTGATTAATTGTGATTACTTGCCGGCTTAAGTTATTATCTTCTAATATATACAATTTTCAGGTCACAATGCTAGTTACCGTACTCCTCCAAAACGGCTTTACCGTTTTTACCAAATTTTATATGCCTATTCTGTAGGTCTGAGATTCGGCTACTATCTATTTTTCAGTTTGCATAAATCTAAATTTAAATTTTAAGAAAAAGCCCCGATTCCAATTTCTTCATTTCCTTAAAAGTAAAACAACATAATCGTTTGATACCCCACTCAAGTATATTTGCAGATTTTCGGTTTTCCTTCCCCACTCTAACCCCCATAACTTTTAAACGGCTCAACCGATATTCATAAAACATGTCTAAGAACACTCGCGCCAGACTCACCTTTCATACAAAGAAAAACTAAATCAAAATCGCTCCATCCGTTCGGGAGCTAGGATGTCCCAGACAGACAGACAGACAGGTCAAACTTATAAAACCCCTCTTTTTTGGTCGGGGATTAAAAACAACGTTTGCTGGGGTCAGCTAGTTGTTTTTTAAAGATTAAATACTTAATGTTATTCACTGTACCCTATAAAATTGAGCTCAATTATTTCTTGCAAATATACATATACAAAACCACTATATGTACAGACTGTGTACATTTGTTACATAAATGGCACTCAACAAATTTAAAAACTCTTATATTATTACTAAGTCACTGCCTCTTATGACGAAAATTAATTAATTTAGGTAGGTCCCTACTAAGAATACACAAAATAATGTTGAATTGATTTACCTCTCAACTATAGCAGAATGTTAAAATACTTTTTTGTGGCAACATAAACCCATAGTCAACCTTATTATGCTTTCTGGCGAAATGGCGTTCTTGTGACCTCTACGCCGTAGAGCCGTAGCCGTGCTACGAACAAACATGAATGAGTAGAGTTTGCTATTCTGTGTGTAGATTATCTATGTTATCTGAGATTAAAAAAGACATTGAACTTAATTAAGTTGAGAACTCGAGGGCGTATATTAACCACATTGATTACCTTACTTTAATTATTAAACGAAACGTTTAAAATCATTGTATAGAATTAATTCTTCCGAACACTTAACTAGGTATTTTCTTATTCCGTTGTTTCTAAAACGGCAAATACATTTCGACCACCAAACGATTGTCTACCAGACACCTGGTCACCTGACTGGTATAGACAATCGGTTGGTGAGAATAGGGTAGATGACTGAAAAATAATAATTAGCCCGTCATTTAAACACAAATAAAATAAAAAAATTATATAAAAATTGGTTTTTGGGATTTTTGACATGCATTAATCCATATTAGGGGTAGGTGGATTTTTGTTATAATTTAAGTTTTATATATTCGAAAAATACCTAAGACGTGACAAAAACCACGGCGAAGACTATTACCTAATTATAATAGCTTTATCGTATTCACTAGTAGTTCATTATTCACGTGCTAATGAGAGAGATTACATATTATTATGATAACGGGACTAACTAACATTCGCCACATTCTAATGACGATTTGAACCTTATCCTCCAGTATTAAAGATCAGGTAATGTATCTGTGGACAACCGTAAACGAGTGCTATCGAAATACATATTCGCGATTTTCAACCTTATCCTCCAATCATAAAGCCTATCTGATAGTAAAGTATCCGTGGATCCGTGGACCTGAGCAAGTGGTATTGTTAGGTGAATCGAGTTGTTATCATAGGTTAGTTCTGAAGGTCGTGATATCATATCAGAGGCATGGAGCCGGTGCGTGGAGCGACCCGGATACCATGGATCTAAGTGGCCATTAGTATCTATCTTACCTTAAACCTTGTGTTACGGTTACTAGAATTATCATCTACCTACATAATATTAACGTTCCCATAGCGGGGATATAGGGAATTATCTCTTGACGAGAGAGATTAGGCCTAATTTGCCACGCTGGTCAAGTGCGGGTCGGTGAATGTCACATGTCCTTCAAACTCTTCAAAGTTCTCAGAACATACCGGTTTCCTCACGATGTTTGCCTTCACCGTTAAAGCATCTCATTGGTTTTCAACCCACGTGGTAAGCGTTAAGCTTGTGTTACGGGTACTAGACATCTGATATACTTAATATAATAGACATATATATAGACATTTTTATTATAAGAGAAGTAGAATGTGCAGTCACTCACTCTTAAATACTCTATAGTGTACCTACCTACTCAGTAAGTACGAAATCTCTCTTGGAAACTTTAAGGTGCAAAGATACTATCAAAAGTCAGAAATGTGGGCATTTTAAGTTGAGTTGTCAAAGTTTGTGTAAAATTTAAATACAAAGTATTTTCTACTTTTTGTCGCTGGTAAATATAACTTTGTTTCACGTCATTTAAAGATAAGGGTTGTGTAAAGTTTGTGTTCAAATTAATTGCTGATAATTAATTACTTAAGGGTTCGGCCAAACCTACATGTCGGCAACGCGGCGAGGGAAAGCACCGCGGGAACTTTTTTTCTTGAAAGCGTCCCGCTCTGTGGTCGCGTTGGTGTGCTAAAAGAACCATAGTAAAGTATGAGCAGTTTGCGCCACTATGTGTCATCATCAGTGGCCCGCCGCGCGGCAGTCGCTTTGCAGTCGGTTTGTTCGCGCGGCCCGAAGGTAAGAGAAGTTCGTTAAAGTGTAAAAAGGCAGGTAACAAATAGATAGTTCACGTGATACATGCCACAGGTTTACGGCACGGTAGATAAGTTAATAAAAATTTGCTGGACAATCTCAGACGATCACACAGTCTAGCTCTATGGTAAACTCTAATCCCAGGGTAAAAGCATGTGTTACGTGTACTAGAATAGAAGATATTAAATATTAAGATAGACTGCTCAAGTGAAAATTAGTTAGAAGGTAGGCTCGCTCAACATACAAACATTAAACACCGGCGGGTATCGAACGCGCTTCCTCTTGCGCCGCAACCGCAAACGGACTTTCTCCCACTGCACCACTGAATCATTTTATTTTAAGAGTGATTTAGTTTGCCTCGCTTTTGCCATTAGAACAATGTCAATGTTGTCCCTTAACAGCAAAATGGTGAAGCTGCCAAAAGCTGTGTAACAAAAACAGCACGAGGGCATCTCGTGGACCGATACGAAACTTCCCATTTGTCTGGAAAAATACGACGGGCTGCCGCACTTGACACTGTGGAATATTTTGACACAAATTACTAGTTTCGGTAATTAACTATGATGTTCCTTGTTTCTTTGATTGTTCAAATTAATTTAAGATAGCTAAGTATACAAAAAGGTACTGACTTCAAATATAATTATTTTATCGTTTCTTAGACCTAAAGGTTTTTGGACTACGAATATGATTTTTAATGACAGACATAAAGATAAGACATTCATTCAGTTCTACATTAACAGAAATTGAAAAATGTTAAGTACTTGTTACTTGGAATATTTACTTTTATATTATGAGTGCACAAAAACGTGACTAATTTATATTACAGTTACCCTTTTTTAAAGTGTGCCAAGTTACAGGTCACATTGACGATATTTTTTTATATACAGTTTAAAATACTAAATATGAAGAGGAAATATTTGTTTATTTGTATTGTATGGGCACCGAAACTACTAAACGGATTCAAAAATTCTTTCACTTATGGATAGCTACACTATTCCCGAGTAACATAGGCTATATTTTACAAACCTAACAAAATGTTCAATTATGTTACTCAAGGTGTTAAAAATAACCTAAATTCATTAGATACCATAGCTGGATAACTAATGTCAAAGAAAAAAGTTCCTTGATCTGATCTCGAACTACATATCAAGTTGTAGAATAGGTCAGTTTTCTGACTATGCGTCAGTCCTAATCACAAAATCGCGAGTTGATCAATTAACTAAAAGTTTTAGCGTAAAATAATGCATACCAACAGTCGTTAATGATTTAAGTTGATACATATTTTTTTGTAAATTGATAATCTTACGATTCGTATTATTTTCCGGTGACATACGAGCACGAGTATTATCACATTGACATAAATATTGTGACAACCATAGTTATTTATATTCTCTTTGGTGACATCATCAATCACGGAGGTACTCTTTGAGTGCCATCTACCAATCAGATAAGTTTATAATTTTACGGGTGCCATTACTACGTAAAATAATACACATAGCAGTGATTGGGGTAATTTGTGCATGATTTAACGTAAGGCAAAATCGTGAGTTGATCAATTTACTAGGATATTGATAAATTTACGGTTTGTATACTTTTGCGGTGACATTATATAAATGAATGCACTTTAAACCCCAGGCCAAAGACCCACACAAAATAAAATGACAACAAATACATACGACTTCCTCCTGATACTCTAAAGGAAATTCAGTTCATTGCATCGTATGCGCAGCTTGAGCATTTTCATTTGGTTTGTACCTTATTAATATGTAATAAGGTTTAATTTCGCATGTAGTTGTGTGGTTTATTTTTAGTGCAAAATCTGGTGTGAATTAAATGAATTATTTTACATCGATATGATTTAACCAGTAATGCACTGGAAATAAATAAGTATTTTTGTCGTATTTTTTTTGTGATAACATTCGAGTTTCGTCTCATTTTAAGATGAACCAAATTGTAAACAGTGCATGATAAATATGGAATGGAAATTAAGTAGGTAGGTACTTCAGAACGTATACCTACTTCACGCAAATAAAATAAATATAAATTTTTATTTATCTTTTTTTCACAAAAATAATTTACTTAGAGATATTTTATATTTGAGATCCCCTTGAATTAAATATAATATGTTAAATAAAGAAGGACTTGGCACTTGGCCAGCGCTGCAGCGTGGTGAATTAAGGTCTAATCTCTCTCCTAAAATAGGGAAGTCCCTGTGTCCCAGCAGTGGGAACGTAAATAGGGGTGCTCAAGCATTAAAATAAAGTAGGCATACCTAGTTGACGGAAGTCAAAATAATGATCTTATCAGTACCAGACGTTACTTATAGCTGTTTTAGATAACATTGAGATAAACAACAGAAGGTGAACTAATTGTTTCTTTTCATTTCATAATACATTTTTATTATAATACCTATGCTAAAACAACGATGTTTTACTGCTACTTTCAGGATTTACAGCATGTCATGTTATTATAAAGATCTATCTATAGGTACAAAATACATAAAGGCACTTTCACATAAAAGCAATGTATCTAAAAACTATACCTATCTATTAAATACAATCGAGATATTCCTGTAAAAAAAATGTTTGTGTTCATGTTCTTTTACGCTGAAATGCAGTATTTTTAAACGTTTTAACCCTTGATTAGACAGATTTTTTTGGCGTTAAAATTTGTAATTTTTTTATTAATTTAAGTTATTATTTAGTATAGGTCTCTAAGAAACATATTTAAAAAAATCTACCTCTTTCAGTTTCCTGAAAAATCTACGTCTAGTATACTGGACGTTACCAAATTCGTAAGAAATTGTTGCCTACCGATCACGTCCAGTATATTTCACATTGCCGAAGAGAACGAATAAATAATTGTATAAATCTAAATTTAAAAAGTAAACAAAAATCTACTATTCTATTGCATTATTTTCTTATGTGTAAAACACCATAATATTTTGTACCTAATGTGCACGCGATGCGCTTTCATTTGATACCCCACTCGAGTATATTTGCAGATTTTCGGTTTTCCTTCCCCACTCTCACCCCCATAACTTTTAAACGGCTCAACCGATTTTCATGAAACATGTATAAGAAAACTTGCGTCAGATTCACCTTTCATACAAAAAAAACCTAAATTGAAATCGCTCCATCCGTTAGGGAGCTATGGTGTCCCAGAAAGACAGACACGTTAAACTTATAACACCCCTTTTCTTTGTCAGGGGTTAAAAAACAAGTGATTCCGTAGGAAAATGCTTATTATAATTTGGCAAATTGTTCACATAGGTATTTGGTATTTGTTTACTCTTACATTACTAATAGGGACTTATAAGTATTAAAATCTCACTTATGTTTTCAAGATAACAATTACTTATCTATGCAGTCTCCATATTTATAAACGTTTTTTCACAATCAGTCTTAAGTTTTAACAATAATTAGTTTCAACATGTTTTAGTTATTTACGTATCAAAATCTTTTATTGTTATTTGATGCCAGTTTATTTATTGTGGAAATTATAAAAACCAGTTTGAGAAACCAAGCACAACCTTTGCTTGCATTTGGAGCATTGTATGTTCGGATTATCGTTCTGCAGAACTTACTGAGTACATCTGGAGAGAAGAATATATAAAAAAGTCCAAAAGAGAGTCAGTATCTTGTAAACTAAAAACAGTCGTCTGACGGAATATCTATTTATTTATTTATTTGTTGCATCATGTGGTTACATATAAGTGTTAACATACTAAATTCCTTATATATATCAGCCTTATGTCTGAATTGTCCTTTTTTTCATTTGTAGTTCACAGTCAGTGTTTTCTTGGTCTTTTTTGCTTGGACAGTAGGAACAGCTTGAATACGTAAATTTCTTTTACGCCTGGTTATTGGTGTTGATGAAGCAATGGACGAAACGTCGGGGACGCAACCAACATCAATGAAGCCAAACTTGGTAAAGCGTTATAATTTACTTCACCAGTCGATGGTAGCACGTTGTAAACAATAGGAGTCAACATAGGTCGCTCATAATTGATATTGTCTTCCATTTCTAACACACAGCTGTTCTCGCTGGCACGGGCAATATTTTCGTTTCTTGACACCATAAAATGTTCACCTTCAAAGTAAGTCTCATCACTGTCGATTGACATCATTATTTTGGGTTGAATTGTGTATACTTGAGTCGATGGAAGGGCATGGTGAGGAAGAAAATTCTTCAGATCTATTGACATAAATTGCGTCTTCATTGTAAAGCTTCCGTGCCAGTATCTATATCAGAAAGAGCATTTTCAGGCGTTACCAATGCTACTATGCGTTGTCCGCTAGACTTGAAGCTCTGAAAAGGAAAAATAGTAAGGAACAGCAGTTTTATCTGTGGATCCCTAAAAAATATTACAACAAACAACAAAAGTTAATTTTATAATAATACGACAACGGGAAGAATACTAGACATACGATTTTATAATTTGTTTTCTACTACTTTGACAAGGGGAAGAATACTGGACATAGTATTTAGCGATCATTTCATTAGCAATTCGACGACGGGAAGTATACTGGACATGCAAGTTGTGGGTGTCATAAAAACTTAACGGAATTTAGTAAGACAAACAAACTATTGTAACCAGCTTTCTCCATAAGTTATCTGTACTATTCAAGGAAATTTCAACAAAATAAGCCGTAAAAAATGAAAAAAAAATGCAACTTACCGATAGGCCGCGAGGCCCGTCCCTGCTCCCCGCCATTTCGCCAGCGATTGCTCGCGTCTCGTCAAGGTGTTTGCGTTACCGATTTTTTACAGCTTACTTCGATAGTAGAGGATGCTATTATACACCGTGTCTCCAAGATATACTGTATATTTTTTTAGGTAGAATTTTATACATTCAACGGGAAGTATAATGCAAGTATAATGGGTGTTTGTCTTTAGGTGATGAGGACGGACATCCTTTCCCCTTTAATTATGACCCATCTGCTGTGTCACCTGGCGGGACACTTTTACCATCTAGCAGACTCAAGCCAGTCCAAGGATCCACGTCCACAGTCGGCCTCCCTGGGAACTTCTGCAGCCACACTTTGTGACCGCCTGCTGTACCTCGCCCGCGTCGGGAGCCTGCGCCGCGGTAGGGCGACCTTCCTCGATCCAGTCCGCTGGAGACGGGAAGGCGCAACGCCGGATGGTGGCACGACGTGGGGGACGTACAGAGCTGCAGTTGCCGAGCGATCCGGGGCGCACACAAGGGGGGACGAATGTTTCTGCGCCACACTTATAAGGACCAAAAACATTCGTCACCCCATCATCACCGGGGGGAGCAGTGGACCCTGCGACCGCTGTAGTCGACAGGGTCCTTAACTAGTTTGTTACAGCAAAGTAAAAATAAAACAATGATGAACAAAGATAAAGAAATTGAGATGCCATGCGATCCGGCCAGCACCCGGCGCCCGTCGGTTTCCGGGCCGATGGGTGTCAAGTTGGCTACCGAAGGTGACGGCGGGGCGGGACCCCGGGCCCTGTCTGCCGCGAATGCTACCGGGGCCAACTTCGAGAAGGCCGCTACGAGCACCGCACCGGCGACATCTGGACCAGTGCACAAAGTCGGGAAGTGGACGAAGAGGAAGCTGGCTAGGAAGGCGAAGGCCAAGGCGGAGAGGGAAGGCGCGGCGAGTAGCACTGGTGACGCTGTGTTGGACCCAAAGATAGGTACTAGTCGCGGGGCCGTAGGGCCTTCCGCACACTCCCCCGCGACTGCAGGTAAGGAGCCTGCCGGCCACGCAGGCCGCAGGCAAAGGATACAACGGAGGCTTAAGACCGCCGAACTAGTAAATAAGGTCCTCACGGAGAAACTGGAGGGGTACGTGTACCCGGGAGACCTGTCGGCCTTAGCGCCGGCTGTCGCCACGGTCATGAGCATCCCAGGCTCCAGGGGACCTAAGCACCAACCAGTGAGGGCAGAAGTGGAAGGGGGCCCGGTCGAGGCAGCCGGCACGGGACACGATGAGGACGGGATTTCGGCCCTGTCAGTAGTCTGTGGACAGTGCGGCGGTCCTCGGGCCGGCGAGCCCTCGTCTGCTCCTGTGCTCACGGCATCCACAGACGGCGCCCGACAGGCTAAGAGGCAGCGAAGCTCCGACTTGATCTCGCCCTCCTCTGCGGCAGCGGAGAAGAGAGCGTGCCTTGTGGACGACGCAGGCCGTAGACTGCCGGGAACTGCCGAGAAAATTGAGAGTGTTGCTGGATCCTCCTCCACGTACGCGAGTTCCGCTAAATCCCACCTAAAAGTGGTGATAGTGGAGAAGAGCGGAGCGCGTATGGACGAGGGCCGAGCGACACTTCTAAGAAAGCATCTGGAGGAGAGATACATGATGCTATTCCGAGAAGACAAGGGCAAGAACGAAGCGCATGTCCCCGCGTTTGAGTCGTTGCCTAGACCGGCGCACGGTGGTCTCAGTGCGGTGGCCTGCGAAGACCTAACACTTAGGTGGTTGGTCGACGCTGTCGCGGCGCTACCACCGCTGTGGCCGGGGGCGAGCGAACTGGTAGTGGTGCCTCAACACTCACTGCCAAAATACTACAAGGGGGTGCTGTTCATACCTGACTGCAATGACACCCTAGAAGAGATCCACGAACTCCTGGCCTGGAGCAATAATAATAAGAGAGGACCCCCGCTGAGGATAGACCTCTGGCCAATCTTTGCACACAAAATTCAGACGAAGGGTGCAGCGACCGACCACGTCTTGGTCATGGGAGTACCGGTGGGGGAACTACCTGCTCTAGAAGCCAGGCGGAACAGGTTACTTCATAGAATGGGCACTGTATACGTAACCGTTAGAGCTCCAAGAGTATCGGACGTCAAGACCCCAATAGTGTCGCCCCCTGTCCCGGCGGAACCTTGTGCTAGCACAGCACCGCACGGAGGAGGTGCGATCATGGACATCGACGTCGACACAGCGACAAGAGAAGGGGAGCTCTCCGAAGAGGCTATTCAGAGGCTACTATGCGACGTAGCGAGCGACGAGTTAGGGGGCCTTTCAGGTCTTAACCTTCACTCACCGGCACCGTTGCAGGACACGGAGCTCTCATTTGCTTCTACGGAAGGCTCTCCTTCCCACTAGCACCCAAAACCCCCCCTTTTTATTTCTTATGTCATAATGATGTCTACTATAATAAATAAGAAGATTAAGCAAACTCATCACAATCCCACATTAGGGATACCTAGTAGTCAAAAACAAATTTCTACAGAAAAGCTATACAGTCATACCGCTTTAACTCAGGATAGGTTTACTAAAAACAACATAATATCGATAGTCCAAGCCAACCTCCAACACAGCGTCACAGGGTTTGCCTCCCTAAGAAGAACCCTAGAAGAGCAACCACATACCATAGCACTGGTCCAGGAGCCCTACATCGTCCGTGGAAGGGTATGTTTTACGTCCCTACCGGGAATTGTGTTTAGCCCACCGGTCACTAACAAAACTAGAACAATAATCTATGTACCTAAACCTTTTAAAGCCTCTCTAGTTACACACCTGTGCACGGATGATCTCACCGTGGTGCAGCTATACACAGGATTACAAGGTAAGCTAAAAACTATCCTAATAGCCTCAGCCTATCTTGACATTAAGGCCGAGGTACCTTCTGAAGAGCTGGAAGTGCTATTCCAACACTGTAATACTCAGGGATTGGAATGCATACTGGCCTGTGATACTAACGCACACAGCACAGTATGGGGCTCTCCATCCACGAACGAAAGAGGTAAGGACACTTTGGACTTCGTCCTACGTCATAACCTAAACATCCTAAACAGAGGCTCAGAGCCAACGTTCGTAACGTCATAGGCTCAAACAATCATAGATCTGACACTAGCAACAAACGGTATCACAGATTACATTCATAACTGGCATGTCGCAACGCAGGAAGCATCATGCTCGGATCACAGGAGGATAAGATTCCTACTGGAATTCGGAGAAATCATACCTCGCACGTATAGGAATCCTAAGAAAACCGATACCACGCTATTTGTGGAAACCCTTAACACATACCTAGACGGTCAGCTGAGTTCCCCTACTAGAGTTCAGCTAACTCCAGTCGAAATTGAGCATACCCTCACAGAACTGACTAAACATATTATCAATAGTTATGAGAGAGCAAGCCCCCTGATTACCGAAAGCAACAAGATTGCTCACCGGAAAGACAGATGGTGGAACAAGATACTAACCAAACTAAGAAAGAAATTACGTCATCTCTTCAACAGGGCGATGAATACTCAACAAAAACATGACTGGTCAGACTACAAAAAGGTAAGACAGGATTACAAGGTTGCGATCCACAAAAACCGTAGAAACTCATGGAAACGCTTCAGCAACACCATTGCCACGCAGAGCGAAACAGCTCGCCTTAATAAAATCTTATCCAAGGATACCACAACTAAGCTAGGTTCACTCAAAAAGCCAGATGGGTCCTATACAACTACGGAGCAAGAACAGCTCGAACTCATGTTAAAAACTCATTTTCCCGGTTGCACAATGGAGGCTAACACCTCATCCAGCTGGGAATCATCAAAGGAGTATACACCTAAATGCAACGACTGGGACCTTGCAAATCACATAATCACAAACGAAGCGCTGGAGAGAGCGGTAAAAAGCTTCAAGCCGTACAAAGCAGCGGGATCTGACGGCATTTTTCCTGCTCTTCTACAGTGGAATCTCGAGAGGATAACACCAACATTAGTCTCTATATTCAGAAGCTGCATAGCCTGGAAATACATTCCACACTCATGGAGGGAAGTAAAAGTAATTTTTCTACCAAAACCAGGAAAATCTGATTACACCCAGCCTAAATCTTTCAGACCAATCAGCCTCAGTTCATTTTTATTAAAAACTCTGGAAAGATTGTGTGACAAATATATTCGAAGCGGACCTCTAATAAGCAACCCCGTGAACAAAAACCAACATGCCTATCAGTCTGGAAAATCTACAGAAACTGCACTACATCAAGTAGTTCACAAGATTGAAAGTGCACTTGAAAGCAAACAGTCGTGTCTAGTAACCTTTATAGATATTGAAGGTGCCTTTGATAAAACTACCTTTCCATCAATCGAAGCAGGGCTGCGTAACCAAGGCATTGATGAAAACCTTAATCAATGGATAACAGAAATGCTATCAAAAAGATTCACAAAGATAGAGAACTCTGCAAATCCGGGTAATGAAATCGAATGTAGAGTCACGCGTGGATGTCCACAAGGGGGAGTTCTGTCACCACTTCTATGGGTGCTGGTCGCTAATGAACTCCTGGACTCACTGAACAAAGACGGTATCTACACAATAGCTTACGCCGATGACTTAGCAATAATGACATCGGGTTTATTCGAAACAACACTGTGTGAGAATATGCAGAAGGCACTTCGGGTAGTAGAAAAGTGGTGTAACAAACACAACTTGTCGGTTAACCCAAAAAAGACTGAACTTGTACTCTTCACACGCAAAAATAAACTAGCAACATTAATGCTACCGACACTTTTAGGTGAAACGCTAACCCTTAGCAAGGAAGTGAAATACCTCGGCATATGGCTTGATAGCAAATTGCTATGGGGTAAACAGTTAGAGCACGTTATAACAAAGGCCACCAACGTATTATGGCATTGCACTCGGGCTGTAGGCAAGGACTGGGGCCTTAAGCCAAAGCTGTGTCTGTGGCTATACACAGTCATGGTCCGCCCAGTGCTAACGTACGGTGCAATTGTATGGTGGCCGAGAACAAACTTGGTTACCACAATTAACAAACTACAACAAGTCCAAAGGCTAGCCTGCACACTGATCAGTGGATGCAGAAAATCAACACCATCGGCAGGGTTGGACACCATACTAGGTCTGGTACCATTGCATATACATATACAGCAAGAAGCAATGGCGTCGGCTTTAAGGATCATATCAACAAACCAGTGGAAGGGAGACTCAGGTAAAACTAACCACTGCAAAATATCGGAGAAAGCTATCACTGCGATCCCCGAAGCTGCCAATGGCACTGACAGAATAGCAACAACTTACTTAACCGGGAAGAAACTGGAGATATTGCATGAGGAGCTGGAACCAGAACTCAGCGCAACAGACGCTAACACATATATTATCTACACTGATGGATCAAAGAGTAAAACAGGAGCCGGCTGCGGCTATTACTGCCCTGAACTTAGTATCTCATGTGCTCAGCCGTTAAATTCAGCAACAACGGCTTTTCAAGCAGAAGTACTGGGACTATCGCTATCGGCTCACAAAATCCTACAGGAATTAACTGAAAAAGAGCCAACGGATAACATTAAGCTGGTATTCAAAACAGATAGTGCGGCACTAATAAACGCACTTAAGAGAACAGAAACACGATCAAAATCGGTTGCAGAATGCTTCAACGCTCTCCAGAAGCTCTCGGAGTTTCAAAAAGTCAGTAAAGTAATATTACACTGGACTGAAAGGATGTCTTGCCAAGGCAATATAGAGGCTGACAAACTTGCGAAGGAAGGATCGAGAAGAACTCCCACAAACCGTGACAAAACTCTTTGTAAGCCCTCTACAGCAGAGGTCAGACAAAGTCTAAAGCATTACTCCGTAAAGGAACATCAAAAACTATGGGAGCGCAGATCAGACTGCAAACATACTAAACTGTTATATGAATTCAATGACAGGAAAACAACGAACACGTTACTCAACATGCGACGTGAAGACCTCCGCACGATGGTTGAAGTCATTACTGGTCACTGCGAGTTCAATCATCATCTTCACAAGACCGGAGCTACAGACAGCAGTCTGTGTCGCGGCTGCTTTGAGGAAGAGGAGACGGTGGAACATGTAGTAATCCACTGCAAAGCCACAGAAGAGATAAGAAAGGAGACGGGGTTGAGGCGTCTCATGGACGCGAAGACCCCATCTACATCCGCAGACTTGCTCAAACAATTAGTTACAACACCGAAAGTCCTACTCCGCTACATCAGGGAGTTGGGCTGGTTGGGGCCTGGTTAGGCAGGGGGACAATGCACAAAACACTCCTAGGCGAGATGTCAGTGCAGATCTCAGTTCCTCCACTTAGAATTAGAATTAGTATAATGCACACCGTCGAATTAAGGGTTAATGTATAGAGCTTCGTGAAATTTAATTCTGAAAAATTTATTAATATAATATTTATATCTACTAAACTAAAACTAGTATCTAATCTATTTTAACACAGTATAAACGGTATGTATAAAGTCCAAGTATACATTTTAAATAATCTAAATTACGTCGCATTTTTGCTTATCACGCATAAACATAACAGAACTAAACATAATTCGATACCAATTTAACTAAGAATCGAAGGATTTTCCAAAGGCCGGTCAAAGGTTGCGTCAACCTGACTAACCGACTTGCTGAAATATAGCTAATCCGTCAGCCCAAATCACTGAAGTAGTTATTACTTAATGATACAGCTAATCTAGGTTAAGGGATTATGATTGGATGATACAGCAGTTATGGATGGATATGGAAGACTGCATCAGTGGCGCGGTAGGTATGCGAAGAGGTACCGGGTTCGTTTCCCGCCGATTTTCAAGCACTTTTATTGGTTTTTATTTGTATATTAAAAATATCTATTTACGTAGTCTAGTATATCTAGTGTCCGTCACACAAGCTTGGAGCTTCCCACGGGGCTAAATGTAATTTAGTGGATGGTCTAGCAATATTTATTTATTTATAGATACAGTTATGACTGGGTGTGACCGCCGATAAGACCTAGATAACCTAGGTAGGTATATATATCATCCAGTTTAATAGTACATGTCCAGTCTAGACCACTTACTTCCGATCTATACAAAAAAATTGGAATAATGTCGTAATCATAATACATATTTATGTGAACGCTGAACAATTTTGCTTGCATTTTATAAGAATCTTCTTCCACAAAGAGTGAACGTACCTACACGGATTATCGTATACAGAGAAGCAAGTTTAAATTAATTTGAAAGATCTGGGATCACCGTTATGAGAAAATACGTAATAGAATTTACAAACTCTATGTAAGATTAAAAAATAATAACGTTACCTAAAATAATGAATATTTTTTTGCACTTATATTTTCACACTACAGCAATAGAATGAATAGAATGAAATCATCATTATTGAATAAAACAATAATATTTAAATAAAACAACCGACTTTAAGTTCAAAAATATGAATATGCCGGCAGCTCAGCGAACATAGGCATAAATTCATTAGAATGTTGCCCCTCACTCTACCCGTACGTAGGTGCAACCATTTCCCAACATTTTTAAGAGAGAGCAATATATACTTGCTGAATTAGGAACCTCCTCTTCTCCTTTTTATACGGTGGTTAAACTGAAAATGCTCTTAAAAACAAAAAAAACATCACAAAAAAGCACTTGAGATTCGAACCCCGGATTCGACCAAATTCAGTATTTAGTAGTTAGCATAGTAGATAGTTTACACTGCCTTAGATAGTTTACACTGCTCATTTCGCCATCACGTGACAGCGGAACATTACACCAGAAACTTTCATTGCAATCTGGCGTTTTTTCTTTAGAGGTTAGGTTTGGTTTTTTTATATGGGTCGGTGAAATCAGCTGCTATCAATTCATGGTTTGAGTGTTGCAGTGTGTGCATGTGTGTATAGATCCGCTTGCGGTGGGTATCGGGTTTCATTCCCGGCCATGAGACATATTTAATTTATATGTACCTACCTACGCCTTGATAAATTCTCAAGTGGCTATGTCAAAATCCGTAAAACCGTTCAGGCTGTAGGGTGTGCTTAAGAAAAGGACATACATTGGAAGTCAGGTAAAAAAAGCGTAAGTTAAGTACGTAGCCGTTAGGTATTAGTGACGATAAATTACGGCTTTTCATGCCCACTTATTAAGTAGATCAAATCAACAAACCGATCTTTCAACCCGCACAAAATGATTCGAATTCTCTTCCAAAGTCTGTTTTGAATACATACTTTTTTTTATAGAATAGAATAGAATTTATTTATTGTATGAAATACATGTGGTTACATTGTTGTTACATGTTCAGAGTTTCAATGTATTCTGCCCTCATGAGCGTGCAATATTATTAGTTACATTTGTCAAAATTAAAATAATTAAATGTAATCACAAAAAAAAATAATTAGGAATAATAACATCAAAAAAAAACTATAAAATTAAACAATGGAAATAATTTTAAACTATTGAAACAAATAACATGGCGCATAATATATGTAGGTCAGTATTAAAAATTATCACTCGAAAATTCATTAAATGTATAGTAACATTTCTTAGTCAAAAGTTCATGTACTTTCTTCCGAAACATCGAACAAGGTAGTTCTCTAATAGATTTAGGCAATTTGTTGTAGGTAGATGGTGCTGAGCAGAATATACTCCGACACATTAATGTTGTTTTGGCGTCACCAGTAACTACTTTATGTTGATCCTATTTCGTATCACAATATCAGAAAGTTGTTCAAATATTTTAGGGTTGTTTTTAACAAACATAACTGTTTCGAAAATATCGGAATCGTCAATATTTAATATTTGTTAAAGATAGGTTTGCACGAATCCGTTGGTAAGTTAAACATAGCTCTTATACACCGCTTTTGACTTTTGAAAATCTTCATAATATCCGTCGAATTCCCCCAGAATATAATAATAATAATATAATAAATAAATAATAATAATACCATTTGACGAATATTTGAGGAAATAAAGCCATGATAAGCTGTTAACAATTTTGGATAATTTAAATAGACAATATACTAAATTATTGATTTTCTTACATAAATATTCTATTATGAGCTTTCCAATTAAGTTTCATGTCAATTATAAGTCCTAAAAATTTAGTCATGTTAACTTCATTAATTTTGTTACTATCATATTTAATGTCTAGTTTATGATTAGCTGTTATATCACGTTGTCTATAGTTAATGGTTTGGGTTTTCAATAAATTTATTTTAAGGTTATTGTTATCCAACCAAGAAATAATAGAGTTTAAGGCTGAGCTGAAATCATTTTCATAAGTCATTTTGTTAGTACATTGAATTGTCACTGCGCTGTCGTCTGCAATAAGTGACATGGGGTGTGTTGTCGATTTTGGCAGATCATTTATATAAATAAGGAAGAGTAAAGGGCCGAGTACACTTCTTTGGGGTACACCATACAATACTTTGCGTTCATGAGATCTATATACACATTCATGCTTTGTTACAAAGTTTGTTTAAATTTACTCTACATATTTCAGTAATTTGTGTTCTTTTGTCAAGATAAGATTTAATAAGATAAATTGCGTTACAACGGACACCATAAGCCTCTAGTTTTTGGAAGAGTATGTTGTGGCTCACATAATCAAATGCTTGCGTCGTCATATCGCAGAATATAGAGCTCACTGGCTGCCTTTTATCGACGCTACTAGCTTTTTAATTCTGGATAAGCCTTTGTTTGACCACAATCTCACCTGATGTAAAGTGACGATGTGGTCTAAGATGGGGCATGAAGACCTAGAAGGTAGATGTAGATAAAAGGCGAACTTGTTCCATCGAAAAAAAGATACACGAAAAAGAGATTGCACATTATAATACAATAAACTTATGGATAAATGCTGTAATTTTTAATTTCACTCATGTTAAAGTCAATGTTGGTCATTAATAGTTAGTTTTGCTGGTATTTCAGGAAACAATAGTGATATGACAATGAGTAATCTAGATTAGTTTGCAATAATCTGATAAATATTGAGGGCATTTCGTCCAGACACAAATAAATGCAATCAACTGGGTACTTGTTTTAGAAGGTCAGAGATAAAAACGTTCTCTAAACATAAACAAAACATTAGGTATTTACGTGATGTGAATATAATACTTAAATTATATGAAAGTCTTATTATCAAATTAAAATCTTGTTAATGGGCCAATAAGATTCTTCAATTGATTAATAATCGCAATACATCATTTTATTATATATATAAATTTTAATAATAATTGGATTATTTTGTTATTGTTCAATTGTTGAGAACAATGTTCTATTGTTCTTAGTTTGCGTCTATGTATTTGTAATAATTAACAAAGTGTGTGATTTTTTTAATGTATTAATGCTTATCTTTTTGATGCAACTTAATAACTGAATAAATATGGTAATGGGTATAATTCCTGGTTTCTAGATAGAAAACTTGTTTACATTTCTCAAATTTAATTTTAGTATACATTTTATTTTTAGTTAAAATACTAAAGATATACCTAGGTAAGCAATATAACTTTTCTAGTAATATACTCGTGCATCCAAAACCAATCTTAAAAATTATCGCATGTTTCGACGTCACCTATCAATCTAATTACATTTTAATCTGACGATACGATAACACCTAACACGTATCTAATTAATTATACAAGGATTCAAATTCAACTTTAGTTGGTTCTGACCTCGAACGTCCAATTTCCCGAATTTACCTAACCCTGTGTGTCTTATTTCACGAATGACCAGTGGAGCATAAAAAATATATATCATACGGGGGATATATGTTTCTTTATGCTCTTATAATCATGATATTATTACTAAAACTTTATCAAACGTTTCTTACATGCTTCTATTTCTAAATCATTGTTTACACGGCATATATTTTCCTAATTATTTTTATTTTTATAAGTAGGTACCTTTCTGAAAAACATTTACAAAATCAGTCTATTTAACAGAATCGAAATCCACCGAGAGACTACTATCTCCTATCGATTGAAGGAAAAACTCAGGGTAGATCCTCCACCGTGATTAGCGATGGCATGCCGAAGGGGTGTTCCTCAATGCTTCTGATCGGCTAATGTACCGCACTCTACATGTGCATTGCATTTTATGTGTTTTACGAGTACGTATCTTACTTAAAGGTAAGTAAGGATATGCTACCTTGATACTATAGAGGTCGCTGTACCTAAAAAAGGTTTAAACCCGTTTTAGCTCGAAATTGACCCACAGTTCGAATAAAAACTCATTGCACGATACTGATGTCGGGCGGCCGGAAACAGTGAAGAAACTCGATTTTCAAGGAACGGTTTGGCAAAAAACGACAGTTTTGCTTGTAAAAGCTATTAAGTGTGGTGGTGTCTTGAAAATCTATTAAAATATTTGATTTTGGCCACAGAGTATGCTATTATATGTATATCTCTTTCATAAAGACCAAGGTCAACCTAGTTATTTCTACCTTTGACCTAAGTTACTATTAACGTCACAGATAGTAATCATTATCGTAGTGTTTCGATAACACAAACCTAAGAAGCAATTACTTGCAACTATATACATAAAATAAACTACTATATATATATAATAGCAGCAGGAGCTCGTCTTACATAAATAGTTATTTTATTCCATGCTAACAATAACATAGGGAAATCTGCATCATTATCGCCCTAACTAAATGTTTATCTATGTCATAGAATAATAAATTACCTATGCTTAAGCAAAGATGAATAAATGTTGATATTATCCAAGGGAAACTTACCCATATGCATTGATACAAATAATCTGTAAGTTTAGAATTTTATCTATAACGGTGATAAAACAATTCTTAATTGCTTATTAAAAGAACACGGTAAATCTTATAAAATAGCTTCTTGAAATATAATGAATGCCGCATTTCCATGAAAGATAGCAACGAATTTGCAATTTCAGGTATCAGTTGTTTCCTGTATCGTAAAAGTTCACGTGTACTCACCGGCATGTTCCTCGTGAGTCCGCGTGCTGAGGCCGCTGCCGCCGCCCTACTGCCAGGAGCCCCGAGCCTCCACTGTGCCACCTTACTACCTGGCTCCGCACCAACCGCCCTCGCGTGACTGCCATCCCCCATCGCGATACCTGAAAACACCACCTTATCACCACCACCGTTAGAAGCAAATTCATATAACCAGCAACCCACATTTACATTCGAATTTGATGTTTCAACATTGTCTCCGATTCAATAAAAGTTACAATCCCGTTACCAGTTTTTCCGCGGCCTATTTTCTCATTGAATTTTTCCAGTGAATTTATAATTGCGTTCCTTGCTTGTTCGAAGCTCGCTTTTGAACGCTCCTCTCTCCATTGCTTCACTTTATCCTTTGGCGACAAGTTCTGGCGTAAAGTTTGGGTTTGATTGTCTAGGGTGTTAGTATTTGTGGATTTGTCCTTGAATTTGGTTTCATAATTGAGTTGAACATCTTCATGTAGCGTTCGTGAGCCGAAATTGTTCCACCACGCGACTCCTGCGGTGTCGATGGGGTCTCTTGATCCGGCTGAATGGACAGATTTCATTTTCATTTGTATAGTATTTTTAGTAATATCTATACGTGTTTTTATTTCACTATTGCCATTTATATTTCCTCATAAGTTTTACTATTCTTTGCAATTTCGTACGCCGTGTTTGGTGGTTTCTAAAAGACTGTTTTAGAATGTGTTTTGATTTGAAACTGCAAGTCAGATCCATTGTGTGTAAAAATAGGACGAAGAAGAAAAGCTTCCTCATTGATTAATGATGTATTGAAGTTTATTGGGTCAGTTAAACTTTGAAATGAGTGCAAAATGGTGTCATTTATGCTGACGATTACTCGAACGTTAACTTTTACTTTTTTTTATGCTATAAAAGCGTTAATTTGACCACAACTTCACCTGATGTAAAGTGACGATGTGGTCTAAGATGGGGCATGAAGACCTAGAAGGTCTTAGACCGGCTTGTCCGGGCCACATTACGAAACACGAAAGAATCGTTTCACGCACTGGCCCAGCCCGGGCGGCCGAAGCCTACCACCAGAGAAAACTTGTTAACTTTTTTTCGACTTGGTGCAGTTTTGTTTTGTTACCAAACCGTCAATTTTAAATTTACGTCTTAGGTACATCTAACTTAAGTTTATTGAAACTTATCGATGTTAAAGTTACTATTCTAAATATAATATTTAATGTAATAAATATTTTGTTGCCCTTTAATTACGTATTAGCTTGAGTTTATTTTAATGGATAAATATAGATAGAATCAACACAAACACGATGTTGTGATGATTCCAATCTCATTCACTATAGTGTATATATTTTCTTCCTACTTCGATCATTATGGACATACTATAGCCGTATTTAATTATCTGAATATAAAACACATGCATTCCTAGCATAAGATAAATTTATCTAAGGATGTCTGAGGTATTCGTTTCGTATTGGTTTTGACTCCAGACAAGTTGTACCTATCAGTTTAACCGGGACAACTAAGCTTAAATTAGCGCCTTCGTAATTATTTTACAGACATACAAAGGTTAGTTTGTGTGTGTTTATTTTATACATGATGCAACCGGCGACTAATTAACATTCAAGGGGTTATCTTGCTAGGCGTCGGTCGGTGTCTCGATGATAATTATATCGATTTCGGTTCAAATCCGGGAAGTTTATCGTCGGACTTTGATCTAGTGTTTACGTTGAATTCACAAACTGAATACAGGTACGTTAAGGGTTTTTTCAGTAAGGTGTATTTTATTTTATTTAATCGGAATTTCATCGTCATCATCATTAACACATTCTCCACAGCTCTTCCTGAATGCTTTCATATTGTTTCTAATGATAGCAAACTGCATCGAGCCACCAGCGGCTCAGTGTGACCAAGCCATTTGGCCATCCGTTTTATTAATAGAGAGAATAAAAATAGAAGAAGAAATAAATAAGAAAGAAAACATTTACTATACAGAGTGTAACAAAAACTTCGGTCTGTATGGGATGGTCTTAAAATATAAGACAAAGGAAGATTTGTTCTATGGAACCAAGACATCGACTTTAGAAAAAATAAAAATTGCATTCACACATTTTATAAAACTTGTACATTGCTTGGAATCGAACCCGGATTCTATGAAAAATAAAACAATATATTTACTGCAATCATACGAGATAATTGACTTTGAACCTGCCCACCTTTTGTCTAGACTCATTTATCAATAGTAGATAATGCTTCTTGAAGGTAGAGTCAGCATAATTGTAAGTTAAATGGAAGTGTCTTTGTTTATTATGCAAAAAACTTTAGGTGAGAAAATATATATCACGTCTAGTTACGTGATATATATTTTATATTATATAGGCTATTAAAAAAAAATAAACAAATTAAAAAAGTAATTAGAGCATTTTTTTTACAATTACTGCTACGGCGTAGCACTTATTACTTCTACGAGATGCTACGACGTCATTATATCGGTCCTTCCTTGTAGTTTAAGCACGGTCCTATCATCTAAATATTACCGTGGTACAAGTTAGTATTGCCATAGAATAATAAATGACTAAGGTATTGCTAAGAAACTTTTAAGCTCCAAAAATTAGATCTATTCTCAAAATTTCAGAAACAAATAATCAATTGTAAAAAATCTCTACAGCGGTTAAATCTGAAACGCAGGTTATTTAAAAAAAAATGAATGTATCGAACCGCATTAACTGTGTAAAAACTCGTCAAATCCATTGTAGGCTGTAGGTAAATTTAGTGTTTTATATTATCTTTGTGTAATGTCTTTTTTTTTCTTTTCTTTGCGGAAGCGTATTTTACAAATAAAGCCGCGGCTTGTCACCCAGGCTGGGCCAGTGCGTGAATGTTTCTTTATGTACCTAAGCCACCTACCTTCTAGGCCTAATGCCCCATCTTAGACCACGTCGTCACTTTACATCAGGTGAGATTGTGGTCAAATAAAGACTTAGCTCACTTAAAAAACAAAAGTTATTACAATAAAATACAAAGAAGTCCGAATACCAAACACGCTGCAAACTGTTTCCCAAATTAGCACACAATGCAAGCATCGTGAGTGAGTAACCTCGCATGTGGGACAGACAAGAAATATGTTTATTGTGGCGATACAAAGAGAAAAATGTGATGAAAACGCGCATTATTTACTCAGGTGTCCTTGTACTTTATTTAGCTCGTGCTGCCCTTAACGCTTAAAAGGTTGCTCATCATTATGATTAATAAAACTATATACCTTTTATTACTGAATAAAAACATTTTCATTTCATATCACCTATGACCCTACCAAATTTTGACCCAAATCGGGCTTTACTCGCAATAATTGCATTTCAAAGCATTCATTAGTAGTACGAATAGATGAACGCTCGAGGGAGGCTTAGGTCCAGTAGTGGTCGCCCTACAGCTGAAACGAGTTGGAAAAGTGTCCCCGGAAGCTGCTGGGAGTTTAAGTATTTCTTCACATCTCTACAATACCTGAGCAACATTTGGTCCAAACTACGATTCTACCGACTATAAAAAAAATCTATTTAATCTTGAAATGGGTAACATATCATGATTTTTGGAGTTTTCCGTTTCAAGTTTTAACATTGTTAAAAACCATCATCATTCAAGAACCATGATATTTAAAAAGATTGAAATGTTGTCTATCTAATTTAGTTATCGTTAATCATGCAGATAGTTCACGACCTGCAAAACATTCCTACGTGACTTGTAAGGAGTATTCAAAAATATGTTGAAAATATTCATGTTTGTTTGTGTACCGTAGGCACAGATTACTGTATCAGTGAAGGTAAATAAGTACACTCAGCTGCTCATGTCCGCATTTGTTTAAAGACATTTTATTTGCGTTTAGTCTATTTATAGAAAATCGCTTTTTTTGGACATGGGCCATAATAACAATTGATGGTCAATCCACATAGCAGTATTTAGCCCCGTGGTAACTCTCAATTACCATTATACCTATATTAATTATACTAACATACAATACACACACCTATACCTCGGAAAAGGAGCTTGTAGAACGTACAGACATTTACCATTCGGTAATAGGAATAGAACCCTGTCGCCCTCTGAACGCAGACAGTCAAAAAAAAGTCAATGAATAAGTTTAATTAAACCTTTCGCAGACGGAATGCTAAACTGCCGAAACAGACTCAAGGGGAGAATTATCGGCACGAAATTCTAGATTTAAAATAATAATTAAATATTTTTGGTCAATCCACACAACAATATCTAGCCCTGTGGTATACTCTAAAGCTTGTGTTACGGGTACTAGATATAATTATACTTAATATAATAGACTGATATACTTAATATAATAGACTACATAAAAAGATTTTTTTTTTTATTAAACATATTAAACACACACACAAGAACCAACAAAGAGCAAGACCAAGGAGAAAGAGGGGAATCGAACCCGCTACCTCTGGCGCCGCCAGCGGTAGGTACGTCGCGTACCGCGCCACTGAGGTTGTAAAAATGTTGGAGACTTTCGTGAAAAGAAGAATAATGTTAATGAACTGTAGCTGAGTGTACAACAAGTAGGTCGTGTCGTCTAGGGCCCGCGTACTTTGGCCGTCTGCGACAAGTGCCGGGAAAATTACCGGGCGATAGCACCAACGCCCGCCGATAGCCGGTCGGATGCTGTAACTCTCGCCGTAATGGGAATATGCACGTAGATAGATAACACTTTATTGAACACCACACAAAACAAACATAGACTTAGCATATACTCATAATGTTGGAGTACAATGGGCGGTGTTTTGGCTAAGTGTAGCGGGAGGACTTGACTTTCATTCCGTAGGTCGTGGGTTCAAACCCCGCCACGCACCTCTGGATTTTTCTTCTTGAGAAATTTATGTGCGCTTTAAACACGTGCTTCAACGGTGAAGGCTTACATCGTGAGGAAACCGGCATGTTCTGAGAACTTTAAACAGTTTGAAGGACATGTGACATTCACCAACCCGCGCTTGGCCAGCGTGGTGAATTAAGGCCTAATCTCTCTCGCCAAGAGAGAAGTCCCTGTGTCCTAGCAGTGAGAACGTTAATAAGTGATGATGATGATGATGACAATGGGCGGCCTTATCGCTATGAGCGATCTCTTGCATGGACAGGATCAAGAGTAACAAAAAAGACAGTGGTGTTATAGGAAGGAAACATATAACTATATAACACATATATATATATATGTATATATATTATAGTATACATTTATAGTCCCTCCGCGCGTCGATTTCCTCATTACTGAAAGTCGTGATACTCTATTTGTGGCATGATCTTCATTCGGACTGTAGCTCGCCACTTGTTCCTCTCCTTGGCTGAGTGAAGGGCATCATGTAGATTGGTGGCCAAGGTTGCTCGGACCTGGTCCGTCCACCTAACGGGGCTACGTCCTCTTGGTTGTTTGCCATCAACCTTCCCAGTAACCATAAGTTACCATAAGTTTATACATTTATAGTAAAACCTGTTTTATAACTATACAATACTTACTTAAGAAAGGGACGAATGGTAATGAGAGTAATTAAGAGAGATTTTAAACGAATAAACACGTATTTTAACGCGAGAAGGAGAAAGGAGGAACAAGCTAAAAAAAAAAGGACTTAAACGTGGCCATTTCGACGAGCGTGGCACGTGACCGTCATTAAAGAAGTGTTTTGTTCACAAACATACTGAAAGTTTAATAAAATCAGTATATTACCATGGAAACGAATAGACTTTGACGTCACATCCTAATATTCGGCCAAGCGATGCGTTTTATAAATTTGCGCGGGGATATAAAAATAGTCACTTTTAAATTATTCAGTTTTACGTGGATTTTACTATGAAATTATGATTTTAAAAATAATTGTATAAACACGTTTTTTCAAACAAATAAAAAGAAACAGTAATTTAAAAGTCTAGTGTATAAAATTCCTTAACTGGCTGCTTACGTTGAGTTCATATGTGCACCTAATGTTGTGGTTGTAAACAACAGAGCGTGTTTATTGCAATCAATTAGATATCCAGTTCTATGAAGGTATTTGTTATTTTATACTTTTTTCATATGTACTTAGTTTTAATAAGTATGTAAGTAAATTTAACTATGCCCTATACACAGGGTCCTATAATATTACCTATGTTTGTAATGTTTATTGCAATAAAGAACCTGATACTGAAACTAAACTGAATAATTGGCGGGAATCGATCTCGCCACAGTTCCCCCGCCTTTGTGATGCTGATGAGGCAGTCAAAACTTAATCAATAAATAGTCAATCATTTTCAGAGAGAATGCTAGATGAAGTTTAAGAGAAATATTGTAGTTCTAAACGCTGTATTCAGAGTCGCATAACATAAAACGTTATTCAGATGAAAACATATTCATTTTAAATGTTCAAAATTTTCAAAATTTTTGACAATCAGACCAATAATGTTTTTTGAGTGAATCTTTTAGGGATTGTGTTGAATAAGTAACTACTAGAACTTTTACTAGAATAAATAATAACAGCTAAAGTGTTGATAGTGAGAATATAATATTTTGTGGTCGTTAGGTACTTTATCCAGAATATGATTTGATATTCTAAATAAAAATCATTTTCTAACGATATTTTTACGTCAACTATTTATATATGATTTTATAAAAACAGGGCGTGCCTGAGCATGCGCAGATCAGAGCGCAGTGACCGTCTAGTCTAGACGGTCACTGCGCTCTGATACCTAGCAGATACCTACACTAAGTGTAGGTATCTGCTGACTAGCCTTGGACACTGGACGCATTATTTTTTCCTTTCTCCTCTCTCTCTTTCTCTCCGCAAACTTATTCCGCATTAACTTATTCCTACACTAATTTGTACCTATTTAATATTACAACTGCCCTAATAAGTGTGTTTCAATATATTCGATGGGTCTAACAGGACTCAGCCAAACTAGCGAGCTTCTTTATAAAGACTTATACAATACGGATAGCCTATCAGACAGATTTGGTTAATTTAATTAGGTTAACCATTTTTCAAGGTGATTTAACTCTACTTAATAATTATGCATCTAGAAAAACCTGGGTGAATCAAGTCTAGTAAAAGTCAAAGTAAAACATTCATTTTCTTATAAGCACATGTTTAACTTAAAATTTATAAAACTAAATTGCTTTAACAAAAATTAACAAAGAAATAATTGTCCTGACAGTTCGCTTCAATGTTTTACATTGAGTTGAGAAGCCAATATCAGCGTTATCAGTTTTTTAACCCCCGACAAATAAAGAGGGGTGTTATAAGTTAGACGTGTCAGTCTCTCTGTCTGTCTGTCTGGGACATCATCGCTCCCGAACGGATGGAGCGATTCCAATTTAGTTTTTTTTTGTACCTTTATGAAAGGTGAGTCGGGCGCGAGCGTTCTTAGACATGTTTCATGAAAATCGGTTGTGCCGTTTAAAAGTTATGGGGGTGAGGGTGGGGAAGGAAAACCGAAAATCTGCAAATATACTCGAGTGGGGTATGAAATGAAAGCGCATCGCGTGCACATTACTAAATATGATGGTGTTTTACTTTTAAGGAAATTAAGGCATTGGAATCGGGGGTTTTTCTTAAATTTTAAATTTAGATTTATTAAATTTCGAGTTAAGTGTAGGTACTTAGTTAGTGCACCTGGGTGAATGAACCAGTAAACCGCCCCATATGATACACAGACCCAGGAATTGTAGTTCGTACAAAATCTGGTCGAACCCAATAGGAAACAAGGTTGTTTTCAAAATATGCTTCACTTTTTCGAACAATTAATGATGAAAAGCTTAGTTTTTTATCTGACAAGACATTTTGTATATATATATATATATTTAGAACAGCCAACCAAGGCTTACTAAATTTCTATAAAATAAATTTAAATTTCTAATTCAAATCCTTGCTCCATAAAATCTTAAAATAGTTTCAAGTAAAAAACTAATATTAACTTATCTAAATCTAAACTAATCAAAATTTAATAATCTAATACATGAAAATAAGGTTGTCTTGAAAATACGCTTCACTTCATTGAACACTATGTTGAGAACAGTAAAGAACAACACAGCTTTAAAATTATACAAAACTACGAGCTGTATACCATTGACCTAGAACTGAATATTATATTACAGCAGGTTATACAAGAAAGTTATATCTGATCTTAATAGGTAGGTAGTATATCTAACAAAGTTCCACCTCCTACATATTTCAATGGCACGCCACGCCATCACCATGTTGTTAAAGCGATACAGTCTGTAAATCACGCGCGCACGCACATTTATTTGGTAATGTCTGGACTAACACACCGACCTCATTAGTAGGTACGAGTCCATTCGATACGAGGAAAGTCAACAAATTCTTGGATACTGATATGAATCACTGTTTACGTGACATTAAATATATATGATTGATAATACAAGGAAGTAAGGTGCGTCCAAAAATCTCGGCCGGCGGAAGAAACAATATTAAAAATAAAAGTTTTTTTGTTTATGTTTGTTTTTATTATTATCATTGACTTCTTGAATACATACAATGTTAAAAAAAAAATGGTCTCTGACTCAGCAATTAGACGATGATCTTCCGTCAGCGCCATTTTTCACCCAAGAGGACTAAATATCACCAAAAAACTCTGTCACGGTTTCTGATTTTGTATTTCGGCCGTGGAACGTCTAATTCTGGAGATTATGCCTCAATAATACGAGGAGATGGCTGTCATTATGATTGAAGAGGCCTACATCCAACTGAACCTGCGACCTTAACCATCTTCCGTCCCACCGACGGTGCGTTTCTCAATCCACGATATACATTCGAGAACGTTTCGGCTCCAGCGACCTTTATACGAGTTTATTCATACAACTCTGACGAAGCCGCAGCGCAGAAAGTCGAATTTATGTCGTACCAATTTTTTTTTTTAATGTAAGATAGAGCTATGGTTGTCCACAATATCACCTGATGGAAAGCGTCGATGTGGACTAAGATGGAACACATAGATCTAGAAGGTACCTATTCACTCTTGTCTTGAAGACACTCAGGTTGTAGTAATTAGGAAATACAGCAGCAGGGAGCGAATTCCAGATCTTTGCCGAGCGAATTATAAAGGTGGATGAGAATCGCTTAGTACGAGTGGAGGGAATATCCACTAAATATGGATGGTAATTCGCCGTGCGTCTGCTTGTCCTGGAGTGGAAGGGAGATGGTGGAATCAGGTCATGAAGTTCCTGTCGTCCTTCGTCCTTTAAGATGAGCTGATGAATAAGTAGCCTGTCCTGTCTCCGTACAGGCATTTATTTACTATTATATGACTGACCATTAAGTATGTGAAACGGTATTAGATCGTTATCCCGTGTACAACAACTTATACTTAGCTATTTAATAATAGAGGTAGCAGCAATACCGTTGGCTCCGATCAGCATGGCTTATCTTAACGGGGCTAGCTTAGCACGCTAAGCGATTAAGACATAAATACCTTCAATTATGGATGTTCTGCATAAGTTCTTATATTTTACATCTTGTTACAAGTTTTAGCTAGCCACTTTGTATGGCTAAACCATTGAGGTAAGATTTTGGATTAAGTCCATGTAATTCAGTTTATAGAATTTGGTTTCTCTCTAAATCCAAGTGAAAACTTATCTTTACTGGCACATAACGAATTATTGGTTTAATACTATTAAATATTAAGGAGTTTAAACAAGGTGTTTCCTTTATGGTTTTTATCTGCGGAAAGGGGGTGAAAAGCAATCACCAGTATATTTTGTTCTACAACTTTTCGATTTGGAGGCATTTTTTTTCGGACTATGAGTCCGAACAAAAGGCCAGTTGAGAATAATCTTTTGGTAGAGTAAAAGACGTAGGTTTTGTACAACGCGCCAATGTGAAAATATTAAGCTGAATAGTTTCTTTGTTTGTTTGAAGGCCCTTTTCTCAGGAACTGGACGATTTGAAAGATTCTTTCACTGTTAAATATGCTATTTGTTGAGGAAGGCTATATGCTTATCACTATTTACGGCGAGAAATACGCCACAAACCAGGGACAACGCTGTGGCGCGAAAAAGCTAGTAGAAAATATCAATTCTACTAGCTTTCTCAAAAGAAAATATCTATTTAACATCTAAAACATCGTGCATCTTGAAAACCCAAAGCTAACTCAGAATATTGGTAGGTACAGTATTGACGAGTTTTTTCCTCTATATTATGGCTAAATACCTACTATAGCAAAAACTGGTAAGATGAAACTGGCACTGGGCAACTCTATTCCAGCAAAAGTTCAGGACGTTGGTTGTAGAGCCAGGTGCATTGAAAGTGCCGTTTAACCGTTTTTAACGCTATTGTAAAAAAATCTCATTCAAAAGTGTCTTTTTTAAGTATAGGTAAGCTGTGGTATTAGTTTGGTAGGTAATATTTTTTTTAGGTACCTACAGCTTCAAAAATAACTTGATGTATAACGGGATATTTACCATGATTGATCCCGTTATAAATCTAACTATGTTAATAATCATGATAGTTTAAAAAGTCATATGATACACTTCGTTATTATGACACAGAATGAGTGATGTCAATTGACGAAATGTAAATTACGCAACTAATTAAATTCATTATCAGCAAGTCCAAAGCTCAAAACCCCTAATAAATAGTTCTGAAGTCCAAAGTCCATTATCAAATTATGTTTCATGTTTAATTATTGCACTAAGATAAACGTTTGCACTTTGCACATTGGTACCTTACCCATTTTAGTCCAATTTCCTGTCCTATAGTCCAGTTGAGTTGCACACATTATGCGCTTGCTGTGGCTACCTTTAATTAATAAAGCAATAGAACATAAATATTCTGTACCTACTTTAATTTTAAGCTATTTTAGTGTAATTTCTTGTTGGTCCTACCGCGTCGTACCCACATCAATAATGCTAATTAGAAGATCCTGAAAACATACGTAAAGAAGTGTTTACTCCGTAAGTAGGTTCCTTATCAGTCTAGACAGGTCGTGTAAACAGAGTGTCGACTTCGTTCGCTGCATCATGCGCCGTGAGTGTGATACGAGAAACGGGTATCTTGACGCCAGAAGGTCTATTGGAAAACTATGAGGTATCGTGTAAGGATCAATGATATGAGGAAAACACGTACGTCCATAAAAATCCTGTATGGAAATATGGAAAGATGTGGATGTTAATCCGTTGAATGGAAAACACAGTCCGTCGATGTGGGTACGACGCGGAGGAAAACTTGGACTGGTGTATCAGAAGAAATTAATAGTGAGATGATGAAGGGAGAGCAATAATTAACAAGGTAGATTACAAAGTAGATTGCTAAAACTATACCTTTATGTAGGACAATATCCTCGTACTAAGTCTGTTCCTCGATTACAAAAGAGACCAGAAATTGTAAAATAAACTTTCTTTAGAATTGTTAAAGAAACTACTTCAGTGTATTTTTAAAATACTTAATTTAATTTAAAAGATAATGAAAATTAATATGTTACAACGACAAAGGAATTCAAGCCCCTTGAGTTAAATAACAGTGTTGTTTTGAACTTTTGTGTCGTTTTTACATTTTTTTCGTTCCATTTTTCTTAATTTTTGGATATGGAAACAGAATCTATATCCAAATATCGCACAAGCAATTCGTTTTTGTTTATTAGGATGAAAAAAACGATTTAAGGTACCTACACAACTAAGGTACGTAGATATGCGTAGTAGTATTAGGTATGCTTATTCAAAATATATCAAAGCACTAAGTCACAGCAAGATGTAAACTTCATCATGTTACTATTCTGTTGATTCAAATATTGTAATGATAATTATTTTATCTACATGTGCCCTTTTCATCACATGTCAATAGGTAGGTAGGTAGGTACCTAGTCGAGACAAGATCAAAACAACATCTTCAGTTCCGGGATTCACAAATAAACTTATCAGCTATTTTCATTGCCCTTTAATTAATAACATAATAACCAATAAACGCATTTGCATTATTTCATACGATAATAATTAGTTCCCTACCTTAGGTACTTTGGCTTGCGCCCGTTTTTGATGAAATTCAAACTGTCTAGGTAGCGATCTAGCCGCAAACTCTACTCGTGTTGCTTGACTGATATTAGATATTAGGTAATTGGGTAAACCTGAATACCAACTAATCAAGTTAAAATTGTTTATTGCATTTTCATGGACGCAGAAACTAACTAGGTTTTCAATATTTATTTACCTACAAGAGGTTATCAAAGTTAGGTTATATAAATATGGTAGTTACGTAACATGATTGTAGTTAACATTTCAGTCAAGTAAGACCAGCAGGTAGGTAGATAATTTTTTTTTAGGGCTAGCTGAAAAATTGTCGCTTATTTTATATTTCTATTTTATACCCATGGGATGGGTACGTACCTAACTGTGTTATACCCACCCACCGAAATATATTCTATCAAAGTATTTGAGGAGCCCAAATTCTGAAAGTGTTACGGTTACGGGCCAGAACTAGGAAGTAAAGCGGTAGGTACAATGCGCGATATTCACATGTCATTAAGAAATGTGATGCTTGCATCCCTCAATGTTTGCCGATAGCGAGGAGCCACAGCCACCTATTTATTGTGTTGCACTTGAAGATAAGTTATCTCGCGTCCGGGTCACCACAGTGCCCCGACTATAGCAATTTTCTCCACGGCTGCAGTTATCAGATAATACTCGGAATATTACCAATTTTATTACTTTTTCAGTGTGTTTATTTATGGAACGTAGGTAGTGAATGTTTTAGTTATTTTGTGTACGCAAGTCAGATTACGTAGCACATTAGGGGTTGAATCAAAGCATCGCACTTAAGTGAAGGACTTGGTAAATAAAAACATGTTTATAAAATAATTGAGCATTTTTATAGGTTTCTTAAATAATTTAACTTATAATTAACAACTAATGTAGTATTTGGTACATCATCTTAAAATATCTACTTAGTAGTTACAAAAATGTCATATCCTCAAACGTTCACTTGCAGAGAAAGCGAACCGAGGCGATAACTAGAGAGAACTCATCTAAAGATCCCAGCAACACCACAGAGAGCTTCCACTCACGCACTATTCAGGTACCGAGTGTCTTAATAAATAACTCATATGCACACGCACTTGCCTTCATTCACAGCGGCACGTTGGGTGGCGTCTTGCAGGGCTCCGGCGAAGGCAGCCGGCGGCCCTCGGGCGCTCGCGAGCGGTAGTACGCGCAATACGGGAGCGGGTCCCAGAACGCGAACAATGCCTCACGTGTGTCTAACACTGTGTCTAGCAGCTTACCCACTGTTGCTGTATGTCCGCATTTGTGGGCTGTATTCTGGCACAGATACGGCAAAGAGACTCCCACCCTGGCCCCGATAGCTACGAGTCTGTTGCCGTTCGTTGCATTC